>CM033735.1:12934402-15334402 GCA_019671005.1 Hibiscus mutabilis | reverse complement strand
TTGTCTTACTTTAGGATTTCTGCCTTATGGTGTCAGTACTTTGTACATATGTGTCGATAGGAGTAGCATAACTCTTTTTACCGTTGATCTGTAGATGAGCCCAAGAGCATAGAAAAGATATTATGAGTTTCCTTAATATTTTGGGCCAAGGGATAGTTGGAGGCACTGGAGAGTGCGAGACCACCTGGCACAAATAATACAGTATGGCCTTCAAGACAAATTGTTTGTGTCGACACAAAGGTAAATCTTGTCATTTCTCACTCATTCGCCTATATAAAGAGAATACCCATTTACAAGAAAATAATGTATGTTTGATAAGAGATTTGAGAGCTCATTTTCCCGAACATGGCTAAGGAAGTTTAAGGGGCTGAAGGTCTTTGCGCGGAAGAAAGAAACTAGGCGAGCAAAAGGCTTCCTGGATTGATAGTTGTAGTAGTGGCCAGCGTAAGGCTCGAGAGTCTAAGAGGAATAAAGTTCAAGATCCCAAGAAGGACTTGTTTCTTGCTAATAGTTGTGTGTAATCCTGGAATATGTTATTTTCTAAACTTATTTTATACTTTATGCCTTGTAAAACTTAATACTTTATTTAATGCAACTACATTTTGCGTATTGTTCTTTGTTATTGGCTTGTACCTCACTCATACTACTACAAAAATATAGAGTTACATTTAGCATGCCTTAATCTGATGATAAATGATTTAACCCCTCTCATAGTTGTGTGTGACACTTGGGGCTTAGCGATGAACAGTTGTATCGACACTTGAATGAATGAATGTGTCGACGGATTGACACTTGAATTAATGAATGTGTCGACGGATTGACACTTGAATGAATGAATGTGCACATACACACACTTCACGCTATCAAATGAGTTATCAAGTTCCTAGTGCTTTTGATATAGAAACATTGGGAGTTGTGCATGATCTCTGTTTAGCTCAAAAGATAGGTTTCCAATTTGTTATCTTAGATCATATGCAATTCAGAAATCACTCACACACACACATTGTGTTCATTCTATCAAATAAGTTATCAGATTCCTAGTGTTTTTGCGACAGAAACATTGGCAGTTTTGCATGATCTTTGTTTTGCTCAAAAGATAGGTTTCCATTTGTTATCTTAGATCGTATGCAATTCAGAAATCATTCTTAGGTGTGGTGATTCATGATAATGAGGGTCAAATATTGTGTTCATGCTATCAAATAGGTTATCAGATTCCTAGTGCTTTTGCGACAGAAGCATTGGCAGTTGTGCATGATCTCTGTTTTGTTCAAAAGATAGGCTTTCAATTTGTTATCTTAGAAGGAGAATAACATTCAATGATTTCTAAGGCTCAATCCATATTGTATGATTTTTTGGAGATCAATATCTTTGTAATGGAGATAAAGTAATTGGCGAGATAGTTTTATTAGTGCCATTTTAGCTTTATGCCAAGATCAGGGATGATAATGGCGAAAATGGTGGCCAATAAAGTTTTTTCAACTTTGTGGACAAGTTTTAGGTAGAAGATGCTCTGACCATTCATCTTCCAATCGCAGATAGAAAAACAATCGACCCACCATAGTTGAACATTTACTATCTCTCTTATTCTCTAGTGGTTTAATTCATCTATGCTATTGTAGCTCACTAAATGCTCTCTTTATCGATCTGATGCTTCATTTCCTCCTAATTGTTTTTTAATTTGATTTTTTCTGCTACCATTTCATTTCTCAAAGCTCTTTACCATGTCGATGATGCTTCTCGAGGTAAGCCTGGTCCGGCAGGGTTCTATGGCATTTTGCGTGATGATCTCAAGAAAGTTATTGCATTGCTTTCTAGGCCTCTAGGCTCGATTGAATCTAATGAAGATGAACTTTAAGCTATTCATTATGCAGTGTTTGCTTTGCATGAGATGGAGTTGGGTGCTTGGTGTGGAGTTATCATTGAATCTGGCTCGCTCATCGCCATTAATTGGGTATTGCAAGTTAACCGACGTCCTTGGAAGTTGTGGAAAGTTTTTGTTTCGATCGATTCAGGTTGCTTGTTATTTCCTTGTATTTGTTTTAATCATGTTTTTCGTGAGGCAAATGGGTTTGCGGACTCGTTAGCTAAACATGGGGTTGAGAGAGTGTCTGTGTTTCGTATCGGTTTTTGAGGTTACCTCTGTTCTTTTGGATGTATCGTCTTTGTGTCCTTAGTTCGGGTGTACCCTTTTACTCCATTTAGGTTGTATGGAGGTTTTTAATGAGGTTTTCAACCGTAGGTCTAGGCTTTGATATGATCTTTGTCTTTGCAATAAAATCATACATATGTTGAGATTTTTTTAATAAAGTACAACATTATTATGTTTTTTCTATGTGCTTTTTCACTAATCTTTTATAGTAACGGGAAGGGACGAAGGCATGTTGTTTATGGGAGAGGTTGTTGTCCTCCCACGGTAGGTGGAATTTTTTTTAGCTTTAAGTCTTCATATATATTTTTTTTAAATGGAATAATTATGAATTTGTCCCTTAACCTTTCAAAATTTATGTTTTGCCCCTCCTCTAAATCCTGACTCCGTCCCTGCTAACGGTAGTTGGTCCGAGTGGTAAGAACCTTGATATCACTTAAGTATACCTCGAGTTCGAGGTCTTGTGTATGCACAAAATTTCTGATGAGAGACTCACTCACCAAAGCTAGATATGCGACGCGGGTTGGTTTGGATTAGTTAGAGCAAAGCCCTGGGAAACCAAGAGGACAAAAAAAATAATCTTTTATTTTCTTTTTGCAAACATTTAAGTTTACTAATTTTGTATTCAATTTTTTACTAATTTTAAATTATCTTTTTTTAGAAAATTTGTACTATCATTTTCTATAATACCCCAACCCCCAAGCCTAGAAGATAGTATTGATCTAGGAAGAAAGTAAACTAATTTGACTAACAAGCTAGTTATCTTGAAACAAAAGGGCTCACGATAGGGCCTTTAAAGCACACATATTCGAATGAATCATCAAAGAGGCATCAAGGATATCACATTTTAAACAATGAATTTGAGATAGGAAACATATAATCATACTGAAATTTTTCTCTTAACGAAAGGTGAAAAACATGTATAGTAAACACTTTAGGTTATGATACTTGAATAAGAACCTATATGTACATAACATAACAATTTAGGGATTATAAGGCTATTTACGTACATAATTGATTCAAGACTTTACTAACATTATGATTTAACTGAGTTTTCTACAAGGCAAAGGTGTCTTCCAATTGTAATGGTTGGTAAGCTAAACATGCCATGCATGTCTTAAATCTTGATTCAATAAGTATTCACATGCAAAAATTTCACACATTTTTTAGAACCATATATTAGCATATTTCGAACGATGGAATATATGTATGTTATCATCTAAGTCAATCAAAAGCAGCAACCAAGCCAATCATACGAAAATTATCACCAAGAAGCACAATAAGCCAAACACATACGTGTGGATCTATATATATGTGTGTGTGTGTTTACAAGCTCTTAATAAGTCACTAATTACAATTCCCTTATAAGAGACAAGTATTATAGCCTAACATCCCAACTAGTGCCACCATCTAGGAGTTAATTTAACAAACAAAAACATACTTTTGATGCCCTTGCAAAAATTCTCCCAAAGCTTGATTAACAATTAGTTTCTCCTGTACCATATTCAGGGTGAGTATTAGCTTGCTAGCTTCGAAATTTTTAATCAATAATAAGGTGAATGCGCACTCTCCACATTACTTAGCAAAAAGCTTATTTTAAGCACAATTATAACATAACATTAACATATTTCTAACGAGAACACTTCATCATGAAACAATTAGAGCTGTTCAGTTTCATAATCCAATCCATTAAATGTAACCTAAATTATATGATCCGGCTAAGACTAATTAAAGTCTAGAAGAACACCAACATTCGAACACTATCAGGCAATGGTAGCGGGTACCATCGAGTTATATAAACCTTTCAGTCAGACTTTGTCAGACAATGGTAATATGTACCGTTGAATCATATAAGTATTCCAACCAAGCTAAATCAGGTAATGGAATCACGTACCATTGTAAAATATTGTCTTTCCAATTGAGCAATGTCAGGCAATGGCAACATATACCATTGAAACATTAAATCCTTCGAATCATACAGCATCAGCCGATGGTATCATGTACCATTGGGACATTTAATCTTTTCAAACATTCACTTATATACTCCTAAACCTTTCGAATATTTAGTCACATGCAGAAGGTGTCACATTTTGCATTATGAACAACCAATACATATTCATTTCTTAATTTACACAATGATTGTCCATACATACCTGGATATAGTCACCTTACCAAGCATTATCATCTCAAAGCAAGCATAGGCATCTCAAGCCTTATAATGCAATCGGGTAATTTAACTAGATCAACAAGCTATGCTAAATTTAAACATAGTCACACTCACAAGTATTCAAAGCTAAGATCGATCATGAATCTCAATGCCCTTTTGCTTATCCTCTCCATGTTCAACCTCCTTCTTGTCACAATAAAACAACATTAGCAATATATTAACATCAACTCCTTAACAATTTAATTCATATAACTTTATAACAATTCAAACAGTTTTCCTATGTTACTTTTTGATTCGAAACTGCCCTTCTTTCATTTCTTACTTGACCTTTTCCACTTAACTATAAGTTCCGATAGATCTTACTATAATAACAAGCTCCAATATTCATTCAACCATGGCAACATTATTAGTACTTAACATACATGAATCTGGCAGCATATTTGTTTTCATAGATTAACATACATGAATTCAATTGTTTATATTTCTATTCATGTAAAACAAGGCAGTAACCACTGTCCCAAAACTGTTACAAACAGTTTATCAAACTATAAATAAAACAGTCTCAAAGTACCTAAGCTGCTGCTGCTAGGCAGCTTGTACACTACTTACTTAAACATGCATAACTTTTATTCCGTACCTAGGAACTTCAATTAGTTTATACCAATAGAAAGCTTATTTAACCCTCTTTACAACAGTTTAGACCTTGCATTTTAATGTCCTGTCAATTAATACAGTTTTTAGTTCAAAGACAGGGCAATTTCATTTCTAGACGGTTTGCATTGTCCAGAGGTTTTCATTTCCAAATTCCAGCTCACAATCCAGATTTCAATTCTACTTTCCCCTAATGAAAATAGACATATTAAGGTTCAATCCATATAAATTTCAGCCATTAATTCGACCTATACAATTTATGGTGGTTTTTCAAAGTTTATATCCAGAATAGAGTTTTCTGGGCAGATTACACTAGGTTAGGTTTTAAGCTTCTTAATTCATTAGGACATGATTCTAACATGATACTTTAGCTTATATACATTTCCTTATAAGTTTAGGTAATTTTAATTCACTTATCAATGTGATCAAAACATGGCATTAGTGATCAATAGATTCGATCACTCTATCAAGGCAGCATTTCATACAATTTCTAGCAACATGCTTATTCTTTCTAACAACTAGCACATGCATATATAAACCTTGATTATCATCTACAATTTCCAGCAATGAATTCAACATCTTTACATGCACACTTGTTCGATTCTTGTTACTAATCTTATAATTTAACCAAATCTCATAGCAACAAGTTCATGTATGTATACATTTCGAATCAAACAATTACAACATCACCTAATCAGAAATTCAAGCATATAATCAAATGAAATAACATGTTATTACCTTACTTATGCTTCTAGCAAGTTCAATTTGACATCTATTCAAGGTTCATCCCATGGATTAAGCTTTCTCTCTCAAAAATTCCCTTCTTTCTCACTCTTTCACAACCGGTTCTAAGGAAAAGAATGAAGGAGGAAATGATGATTTGTTTGCCGCATTATTCTCTTCTCCCACACTTGTCTTGTTCTCCAAATGACACAACATCCATCACATAATTTATTATAACTTACCATGCAAAACATAATTGTTGTGATTTAATCTATTTAGTCATTTCGGTTTTGAGCTCCTAGTGTGCTTAAATTTTGAATAAGTCCTTCACATATTCAATTGTAGTCACTTATTTCAATTTCTTTGAGCTCCATGGTGATACCTTGAGAAACACTCTATCTCCCACATTGTATTGAATGTCCCGTCTTTTACAATCAGCCTAAGCTTTCTGTTGATCGAAGGCTTTTTTTAATCGATTGCTAATAATATGTACTTGATCCTATATTTCTCAAAGAAATTAGGGTCTCAAAGCTTTATTCTCCCTCAACTCTGACCAGCACAAAGGGGTCTTACACTTTCTTCCATAAAGGGCTTCAAAAGGGGCCATTTGAATAGAAGTTTGATAGCTATTGTTGTATGAGAATTCTGCCAACAGTAAAGCTCTCTCCCAATTCTTCCCAAAATCGATTAGACAAGCTCGTAACATATCTTCTAACACTTGTATAATTCTTTCAGATTGACCATCTGATTGAGGGTGAAAGGCCATACTGAGGTTGATTTTTGTTCCAAGAGCTTTCTGCAGAGATTTCCAAAATCTAGAAGTAAATCTAGAGTCACGATCATAAATTATTGATGTAGGAATTCCATGTAGCCTAATAACCTCTCGAATGTAGAGTTCTACTAACTGATCCAAGCTCATGTTCATTTGAATAGGAAGGAAATGAGCTGACTTTGAAAACCTATCCACAATCACCCAAATTGAATCATTCTTCTTTGGTGATGGAGGCAATCCACTAACAAAGTCTATTGTTATTTGCTCCCATTTCCATTGTGGAATTTTAATAGATTGAAGCAATCCCGAAGGAACTTGAAGTTCTGCCTTCACTTTCTAACAAACTAGACATTTAGATACGAAGTCTGTTATAGCAACTTTCATCCTGGGCCACCAGTAGAGACTCTTCAAATCTTTGTACATTTTCACTAATTCGGGATGTATTGAAAAAGAACTATTGTGAGCTTCCTGAAGGATTTCCCTTTTTAAATTTGAATCATTGGGGATACACACTCTATTTCGAAAATAGAGTAATCCATATTACTTTAGAGCAAAGTCTGATTCAGTACTTCCATCAAGCTTAAGCTTAATTCTTTGCATTTTGGAATCTAATTGTTGCAACGATTGAATTCTTGATATAATATCAGAGTGAATTTGAATAGAAGCCAAGGCTCCTTACTTCCTACCAATTCAAAGGCAAGCATTGATGGAGGATATGTATAAGGTAACATTAGATGATATCTATATCGATTTCGAATAGGAATAAGGGAAAACTTAGTTAAATCGAATACTAACCACAAGTATGTTGGGGACTGAGTGCATCAGTCGAAGATCACGGTGAAAAGGTAACACTTTTCTCCATACAGATAGTGTCTCCATATCTTTAAGGCGAAGATCACGACAACAAGTTCCAAATCATAGGTTGGGTAATTCAGTTCATGAGATTTTTGTTTTCGGGAAGCATATGCTACCACTTTGTCTCCTTGCATTAAAACACATCCTAATCCCAAGTGAGAAGCATCACTAAATACTGTAAATTCTTTCCCTGGTTTCGGTTGGGTTAACACTGGAGCTCGGGTAAGTACTTCTTTCAATTGGTCAAAGCTTCTTCGCTGTTATTCAGACCATATGAATGGCACATCTTTACGAAGAAGTTTGGTTAGGGGAATGGCCAAAATCGAAAATCCTTTAACAAACTGTCAGTAATATCTGGCTAAGCTAAGGAAGCTTCAGAATTCACTAAAATTCCTCGGGGATCTCCATTCAACCATCAATTGAATCTTTTTGGATCAACCTTAATTCTAGAGGCTGAGATTACATGTCCGAGAAAGGATACTTCGGACAACCAAAATTCACATTTGTTGAATTTGGCATAGAGTTGGTTATCTCTGAGAGTTTGTAACACAATTTTGAGATGCTTTGAATGTTCAGATTCATCTTTTGAGTAGATAAGAATGTCGTCAATGAAGACCACGACAAAATAATCTAAATAGAGTTTAAAAACTTGGTTCATGAGATCCATAAATGCGGCAGAGGCGTTTATTAACTTGAATGGCACCACTAGGAACTCGTAGCGACCATATCAGTCCTAAAAGCGGTCTTAGGTATGTTCGATTCTTTAACCTTCATTTGGTAGTATCCAGATCTAAGGTCGATTTTAGAGAATACCGAAGCACCCTTTAATTGATCAAACAAATCTTCAATTCTCGGAAGAGAGTACTTATTCTTAATCGTAACTTGATTAAGTTACCGGTAATCTATACGCAGTCTCATTGATCCGTCTTTCTTCTTGACCAAGAGTACCAGGGCTCCCCATGGAGATGAGCTTGGTCGAATGAATCCCTTGTCTTGTAATTCTTGCAACTTCTTCTGAAGTTCTTTTAATTCAACATGAGCCATTCTGTACGGAGTAATTGATATAGGCTGGGTTCCTGGTTGAATTTTGATTTTGAACTCTACTTCTCGAATCGGTGGTAGTCCCGGAAGTTCCTCAGGAAAAACATCAAGGAATTCAGATACAGTGAGAATTGATTTATATCAGGCTCGGTTTTCACATTTTCAAGTATATTAGATAATAGAGCATTCGGTTTTTCAAGCTTTTGATCAATTAGGGATATCAATTCCTTTCCCAAACCCTTTAAATACAGTTTCCTCTTTTGACAATCTACCCAAGCCTAGTCTAATCCCAAAATCAAATCAAATTCGAAAAAGGGTAGTACATACAGATCAACAGGGAAATGAATGTTTTGGATGTATAGGGGGTAATTTCTACAAATAAGATTTATGGTCATAATTCCCCCTAAAGGATTCGAAACTACCAGCCCTTGCTTAATATTTTCAGTATTCAGATTCAATTTCACAAGTAAGGGGGAACAAATAAATGAATGGGTGGATCACGAATCAAATAAAACATATACAGATTTATTATTTAACTCAACAGTACATGCTATTACATCAGGCGCCTCTTCATCATCACGGTTCTAGATGTGATACACTTGAGCAGGGGCCCAAGACTCTTGATGAGTGGTTGAAGGGGCTTCACCTCGATTTCTCCCCGAGTTTCCTAAATATGTTTGTTTTGGCCCCTTGCTCCTAGGAGATAGAAATTGATTCGAATTGGAAGCTACTTTAGCCAAAGATTTCTCCAAGGTTTGAGGAAAATCATGAACATAATGATCTGGACTTCCACATCGGAAACAAACATTTGACTGCCTTATGCATTGATCAGAATGATAATTCTGAAAAATGTTGCAATGTCGAGTCTGTGGATCTTTGCCAAAATTCCCCAAGCTATTGATAGAGATTGATGGTGTAGAGGATTTGATTATTGTTTGAGGCTTTGAAATGAAGTTACCCCTTGGAGAACCAACATAGTTTGAGGAATCCTTTCCTTGATTTTTAGGTTTCTTGAAAGGCCAGTGAGACTTTCCATCATTCCGTGGCCTCTTGCCTTTCTTACAAAAACTCTCACTTCTTTTATCAGCTGCTTTCATCCTAGACTCGGTGCCAATCACTCGGTTCACCAAGTCTTGAAAATCAGTTATTCAAAGAGTCATAAACATTGGGCTCAACTCATCACTCAGTCCTTCTATGAGTATTCTACATTTATCTTCCTCATTCCTAATGTATTCAGACCCATACTTGCAATATTTGCAAAAATCACTAACATATTGTTCTATGGGTCTACCACCTTACTTCAGATGCAAGAAATGTCTTCTTCTTTTCGCTAGATATTGTTCATTCACATACTTCTTTCGAAATTCTTTTAGAAAGAATTCCCAAGTGACAGTCGTCAGAGGCGGTGAGAATTGTAGTTTCCCACCAGTTCAATGCTTCATCAGCAAGTAAAGCCATCGCACACTCCAATTTATGTACATCAGAACACTGAAGTTGTTTGGTTAAAATTCTAATAGTAGTTTCCAACCAGTATTTTGCTGCTTCCAGATTCTCTTCATCAGATCCCGCGAATGTATAAGCTCGATGTTGAGCCAATTTATCAATTGGGGCCCTAGATTGAATCTCTACGGGTGTAGGAGGATCGTTCCGCTTCAGGTTAGTAACCAGTTGATTGAACACCTCAGTCATGCTGAGAAGGCATTCTTTTTGGATTTGATTAACTTGTGGAGCTTCAGGCTGCGGTTCTGCAGCCTTTTAAGGGTCTACTTGCTCCTAACCCAATCTTACACTCCTAGGTGGCACTTATATAACTGATGACACAACTGGTTTAGTCCTAGGATCGACAAAACCTTAGCTCTGATTACCAAATTATAATACCCCAACCCCCCAAGCCTGGAAGATAGTATTGATCTAGGAAGAAAGTAAACTAACTTGACTAACAAGCTAGTTATCTTGCAACAAAAGGGCTCATGATAGGGCCTTTAAAGCACACACATTCGAATGAATCATCAAAGAGGCATCAAGGATATCACATTTTAAACAATGAATTTGAGATAGGAAACATATGATCATACTAAAATTTTTCTCTAAACGAAAGGTGAAAAACATGTATAGTAAACACTTTAGGTTATGATACTTGAATAAGAACCTATATGTAGATAACATAACAATTTAGGGATTATAAGGCTATTTAGGTACATAATAGATTCAAGACTTTACAACATTATGATTTAACTGAGTTTTCTACAAGGCAAAGGTGTCTTCCAATTGTAATGGTTGGTAAGCTAAACATGCCATGCATGACTTAAATCTTGACTCAATAAGTATTCACATGCTAAAATTTCACACAATTTTTAGAACCATATATTAGCATGTTCTGAATGATGGAATAAGTGTATGTTATCATCTAAGTCAATCAAAAGCAGCAACCAAGCCAATCAACTGAAAATTATCACCAAGAAGCACAGTAAGCCAAACACATAGGTGTGGATATATATATATATATATAAATATATGTTTACAAGCTCTTAATAAGTTACTAATTACAATTCCCTTATAAGAGACAAGTATTATAGCCTAACATCCGAACTAGTGCCACCATCTAGGAGTTAATATAACAAACAAAAACATAATTTTGATGCCCTTGGTGACCTTGCAAAAATTCTCCCAAAGCTTGATCAACAATCAGTTTCTCTTGTACCATATTCAGGGTGAGTATTAGCTTGCTATCTTTGAAATATTTAATCAATAATAAGGTGAATGCATACTCTCCACATTACTTAGCAAGAAGTTTATTTTAAGGACAATTATAACATAACATTAACATATTTCTAACGAGAACACTTCATCAAGAAACAGTTAGAGTTGTTCAGTTTCATAATCCAATCTATTACAAGTAACCTAAATTATATGATCCGGATAAGACTAGTTAAAGTCTAGAAGAACACCAACATTCGAACACTATCAGGCAATGGTAATGGGTACCATTGAATTATATAAACCTTTCAGTCAGACTTTGTCAGGCAATGGAATCATGTAGCATTGTATAATATAGTCTTTCAAATTGAGCAATGTCAGACAATGGCAACATATACCATTGGAGCATTAAATCCTTCGAATCATACAACATCAAGCAATGGTATCATGTACTATTGGGAAATTTAATCTTTTCAAACATTCACTTAAATACTTCTAAACCTTTCGAATATTTAGTCACATGCACAAGGTGTCACATTTTGCATTATGAACAACCAATACATATTCATTTCTTAGCTTACACAATGATTGTCCATACATACCTGGATATAGTCACCTTACCAAGCATTGTCATCTCAAATCAAGCATAGGCATCTCAAGCCTCATAATGCAATTGGGTAATTTAACTAGATCAAAAAGCTATGCTAAATTTAAACATAGTCACACTCACAAGTATTCCAAGCTAAGCTCGATCATGAATCTCAATGCCCTTTTGCCTATCCTCTCCTTGTTCAACCTCCTTCTTGTCTTAATAAAACAACAATAGCAATATATTAACTTTAACTCCTTAACAATTTAATTCATATAACATTATAACAATTCAAACAGTTTCCTATGTTACTTTTTGAATAGGAACTGCCCTTCTTTCACTTGTTACTTGACCTTTTCCACTTAACTATAAGTTCCGATAGATCTTACTATAATAACAAGCTCAAATATTCATTCAACCATGGCAACATTACTAGTACTTAACATACATGAATCTGGCAGTATATTCATTTTCATAGATTAACATACATGATTTCAATTGTTTATATTTCTAATCATGTAAAATAGGGCAGTAACCACTATCCCAAAACTGTTACAAACAGTTTACTAAACTGTGAACAAAACAGTCTCAAAGTACCTAGGCTGTTGTTGCTAGGCAGCTTGTACACTACTTACTTAAACATGCATAACTTTTATTACGTACGTAGGAACTTCAATTAGTTTATACCATTAGAAAGCTTATTTAACCCTCTTTAAAACAATTTATACCTTGCATTTTAATGTCTTGTCAATTAATATAATTTTTAGTTCAAAGACAGGGCAATTGCATTTTTGGACAGTTTGCACTGTCTAGAGGTTTTCATGTCCAGATTCTATCGTACAATCCCGAATTCAATTATGTTTCTCCTAATGAAAATAGACATATTAAGGTTCAATCCGTATAAATTTCAGTCATTAATTTGACCTATACAATTTATGGTGGTTTTTCAAAGTTTCTGCCCAGAATAGAGTTTTCTGGGCAGATTACACTAGGTTAGGTTTTAAGCTTCTTAATTCATTAGGACTTGATTCTAACATGATAATTTATCTTATATACATTTCCTTACGAGTTTAGGTCAGTTTAATTCACTTATCAATGTGATCAAAATAGGGCATTAGTGACCAATAGATTCTATCACTCTATCAAGGTAGCATTTCATACAATTTCCAGCAACATGCTTATTCTTTCTAACAACTAGCACATGTATATATAAACCATGATTATCATCTACAAATTCCAGCAATGAATTCAACATCTTTACATGCACATTGGTTCGATTCTTGTTACTAATCACATAATTTAACCAAAATCTCATAGCAACAAGTTCATCTATGTATACATTTTGAATCAATCAATTACAACATCACCTAATCAAAAATTCAAGCATATAATCTAATGAAATAACATGTTATTACCTTACTTATGTTGCTGACAAGTTTAATTTGACATCTATTCAAGGTTCATCCCATGGATTAAGCTTTCTCTCTCCAAAATTCCCTCATTTCTCACCCTCTCACAACCGGTTCTAAGGAAAAGAATGAAGGAGGAGATGATGATTTGTTTGCTCCATTATTCTCTTCTCCCAAACGTGTATTGTTCTCCAAATGACACAACATCCATCACATAATTTATTATAACTTACCATGCAAAACATAATTGTTGTGATTTAATCTATTTAGTCATTTCGGTTTTGAGCTCCTAGTGTGCTTAAATTTTGAATAGGTCATTCACACATTCAATTGTAGTCACTTATTTCAATTGCTTAGGAGTCTACACATGGCTTTCTCCTATATCACAAGTTAGGGTGTTACATCTTCATTGCAACGACTTTTGAAAAGTTTAAAAATAAAAAAAAATAAAAGTTAAAAGAAGGCTTAATAGTCAAAAAAGTGCCTAACGTATACTCTTTTTTCTAGTTTGATGCCTAACGTTTTTTTTCGGGCCACTTTGGTGTCTAACGTTTCATTCCGTAACTCAGATTAGGTTTTTTCGTCAACGGCCGTTAAAAAATTTCCGTTAACCAATTATAACTTGACACATAGCCTATTTTATTTATTTAATTCCAAAGTTACTTCAAAATTATATATTCTTAAAAAATTCCAAAGTTTTAATTTCTTTCAAATAAACCCTCAAATCACATCTCCCTCACCATCTGGCCTCCCCCACACGTCGGCGGTTTACCGTTCACCACCCAAGCATCGGGTACCTCACCGTTCAACATCCCCCACTCTTGAATCGTCAGTTAGAAGCCCAAAACAGTCTCTTTTTTCTCTATTTTGGATGTTCATCGACGGAGCCATCAACGGTTCTTTCACTGGTTTTCGAGGACGAAATCATGGGGCTTTCAGTCGTGGAGGGTCGACGAAGGCAAATGTGGTCACCGGTGGTTGAATCGGTGGTGGGAGGGGAGGAATTTAGGGATCTAGGGTTTTAGAAAAATTAAAGATTTTGGGGTTTCTTTTTATAAAATTAAAGATTTTTTGTTTTTTAGAAAAATAAAAATTAAAGAAAATACTATAATGTTCCACGTGTCATATTTTTATTGGATAATAAAATTTTTTTACGTACGTCACAAAAAAGTCTAATCTATGTTACGGAATAAAATGTTAGGCACCAAAGTAGCTTGAAAAAAATGTTAGGTACCAAATTAAAAAATATATATACGTTGGACACCTTTGTGACTATTAAACCTTAAATTGATTGCGTGTGACATTTGACAAGAAGATCTTAAAGTGAGGTCGATCAAGATTCATCATTCAAGACGTGCGCGTGCAGCTTGTTGGTTTGACCAATTTGTGTTTTGGCTTTTATCTTCATTGTCATTGATGGCAATTTGATAGGGAAGGGGCCGTGCAGCTTCTAATAAGCCACTGTTACCTATTAGTTCCGTGTGGGCTTCATCATCACCGTCCAAACTATTAAAAAATGCACACCGTCCGATTTATAATTTTTTGGGACCGCGTGATTTCATTCTTTCTGTTTGTTTATTAGATTACCAATGAAGTAAAGTTCCTTGGATCAAACGATAGGGATCCGTTCTCCCGCCCTATCGGACGCCTCGTATTAAGGATACTTGTTGTTGGCTCGTTGACCACTGAATTTTCTTTATCTAACTACATTTTTTTTTCTTTTCTATTCTGTAAACCCGATTTTAAGGTCACTTTTATAAGTCTAGTTGTGGCAAATTTGGGGATAATGTCATTTGGAGTTGATATTTTGGTATATGTAGGGATGTAAAAAGTTAATCCGACCTGCAAAACTAACTGAAACCGATTTGAGTCAGAAATGTTTGTGACCGGAGGTGGTGGTG
Organism: Hibiscus mutabilis; assembly: GCA_019671005.1. Taxonomy (NCBI): domain Eukaryota; kingdom Viridiplantae; phylum Streptophyta; class Magnoliopsida; order Malvales; family Malvaceae; genus Hibiscus; species Hibiscus mutabilis. Next base: position 15,319,451 of record CM033735.1, on the reverse strand, counting down.
ATTCAAAATCGATTCGAGTCCGAACTGGTGTTGACATGAACCCGGGTTGGACTTAAAAATTTTGGATCTGAACCCGACCTGAACCCGAAATCAACTTGATAATGTGATAACCAAACCCGACCTGCATCCGACATGATATGAACCCGAACCCGAGATTATCCTGGTAAATAACTGATATTACCTGACCTGTTATCAACCTGGCCTGTTATGAACCTGATCTGTAATTGACTCAACCTATAAATGATCTGATTTGTTATTGAACTAATATGATATTTACCTGACTTGTAATAACTAATAAGTTACAATTGATGAAGTTGTGAGATTATGAATTTATTATATTATATTGTGACAAAATACATTTTTCACTATTTAAGGTACATGATTAACTATGATCATTAAATTAATACGATTACTTTTTGTATTTATAAATTATGTAGTATATAAAAATATTTAAAAATTTTATTAAATATCTAAATGTTGCCAACATGATTCCTTATGATTTATGGTTTAATATTAACAGTTTATAGTTTAGTGTTTAGTTTAGGGTTATTAGTTTATGTGATTAATTTAGATTCCTTAAGGTTTATGGTTTAGTATCAATTATTTATGGTTTACTATCAATGGTTTATGGTTTAGCTTATGATTATTGGTTTATGAGATTAATTCGATTCCTTAAGATTTATGGTTTTGGTTTATCATTAACGATTTATGGTTTAGTTTAGGGTTATTGATTTACGAGATTAATTCCGACTCAACTTGCTAATTTATGCATTTGAATTTGATTAAATATTTAAATCAAAGCTTGATGTGTACAGTTGAACTAAATTAAAGTTTCAACTTTCATGTGTCCAATTACATGTTTACATCCAAATCAAAATTTTGTGTATAATTATATTAAATCAAAGTTTATAATAATAATAATAATAATAGTAATGTTGTCTGAATTGAATTAACTTATAAAATTTAAGATCTAATTGAGCTAAATTAAAACCTAGAAGCACAAATCACAGACATAATTAAAAGAATTCTAAAACTAAATGTGAAATTTCAATTAAATTAATCTAAATTGGGTCTCAATTGAATTAAATTAAAACTTAAAAGTAAAAATTTAGGACTTAAATGAAAAGAATCTAAAGTCGGAAGGGCTAAAGAATAATTCCCCTAATGTAAAATATTAGGCGGGCACTTTCCCTCTAGGCTCTCATCGTTCAATTTAATTAAAAAGGAAAAGTTTATAATTGGTAAAAATGGGGAAAATACAAAAATTTGGAGGGAATTAAGCCGCCTAATTTTTAGGTTAGGGGTTAATTATCCTTAGGTCTTGCTGCATTTTAATGTTGCATTTTAGTCCTAATATTCACTTTTAAGTTTTAATTTAATTCAATTTAGTCACAATTATATATATATATATATATTTTTAAATTGTAACATATTTCGCCATCCTTAGGATATTTTGGTTCATATTAATCCCTGAAATTTTATTTTTATCTAAAATTTACCCACAATTGCCATACTAAAATCTACTTGTACACGATAAGACCCAACTTGAACTTCAATCAAAACCGATATTCCACGGCCTGAATTTTATCTGTTAATGACATGACCAGACCTGAGTGTGGCCCGACCTGAATCTATCCGAACTTGAATTAACCCATTAATTAACTAATTCAGACCCGAACCATTTTGGCCTAAACTAAAACTTACCCGACTTGAAATTAACCCGACCCAAACTCAATCTAATTTGAAATTAACTTGATAATGATCCGAATCTGAGTCAACTTGGACCTGACCTGATCCGAGTCAAACTATTAAATTGACCTGACATAACCTGTATCTAATTTCACCTGACCTGACATGACCTGATCTGAAACCTAAACGATTACCTTATTTCACATCCCTAGGTATATAGGGATACTAGGTGAATATTTGAAAAACTGTGGTACTTTCTACAGTGCCAAAGGGGAAGACGCCATGTACAAAACACATATCTTTTTTATAATATTTGTTCATGCCCAGTGGCAGGACGCCATCTACAACCTACGTTAGGGTCATGATATGGCTTATCCAGCCGACTTTAAGCATGTGTTTAGAGCTGCCGGCTTAACTTTGTGGCAAGACGCCACATTGAGGTGGCGTCTTACATGTCATCAATGACATCCATGTACACTAAAATCACGGTAGAAATGCCATGCGTGGTGCCAGCTTTCCCATGAAAGCTGGCTGATAAGTTTGATTTTTTTTGCCAATGTTGTTGTATATATAGGGATATAAAGAAGAAGAGTGTCTAGGGCTTGAGAAAAAAGTTGAGAGAGTTTTGAGGTGAAAATTTTAGTGATATTTATTGAAGATATATTCGAAGAGGTGAAAATTGTTGAGGTACATTTAGTTGTAGATCGTTTCGATTTTCAGAAGTAATTAATCTTTTTTTAATTAATCTATTTTTTAGATTAAAGGGATTTTTAGAATTTTTGTGTGTGATTTAATAGTTTTTTAATGTATACGTAATTAGTTTTTTTAAGGATTTAGAGCACATTATCTCGGTTTATCATCTATCATGAAAGTTTTTTTGTATTTATTTAATTTTAATTAGTAGAGTTTTAAATATTTAATGTTAATGTTGTTATAATTTCATAAGAAATTTTTCATGAATGTTTTATGACTGTTTTTTCAATATGTATATAGAATGAGCTCATCAACATATTGTGTGTAACACCCCAAAAATTAGTCTAGTCAAAATTGGGTTCCGACAATCAGAAACCCTACACCGGAAATGTCCAAATATTACATTGACTTTGACCACGTGGTCAATTACATTGATATTGAACTCTAATTGAGTTAATCTATAGTTTAAGGACCTTATTGAATCCATTAGAAGCAATTTAGTGACTTAATTGTTAAAATCGAGAGCTTGGGGACAAAAGCTTAAAGAATGAAAAGGTGAGGGACTGTCCTCGTAATTATCCCATATTGGGATGAATCACCTCCTAGCTTACTGTCTACCCCAAGTGAACTTGCTTAAGGATGGTAGAAAGATGACAATTTGGTTTGTCAATAATTATGGTTGCTAAAAGTATGGAAAAGATGGAATTAATAAAATATAGATTTCCCTTCACTGAGGGAAACCTTTCGGTTGTTAAGAAAGAAAGAATAAGTGTTTTAAAACACTTTACAAACCCACCGAGACTACAATTTTAACTCTCTTCATCTTTTCCAAATTCAAGCACACACCACCATTGCCATCTTCTCTAAGTTCTTAAGCTAACACCTCTATTGGTGGAGTTCCAAAATCGAGCTTACCTTCCATTTTTTGATGTCATCTTGTAGCTCTTCTTGGGTAAGCTAAAATCCCCAAACTATTGCTCGATTCCATGGATAATTGATGTTTAATTTCAAGACCAAGAAATTGAACACTCAAGTTAAACCCATGATCTTCAAGGCTTTAATCCATGGAAATCCATTAGCCAATAGCTATTTTAAGCTTAGATATCAATTTTGATATCGTTATATTGATTATAACATTTCCTATTGTTTCTATCTAGCTCAAGGGTTGGAGAAGAAGGAATTACCATCTCCATCGAAAGATAGAAGCAAATAAGTTGTCACCCGAGAGCCGTAGGAGCTTTGGGAGTCAAGGTGAGTGTAGTCGGAGTCTCGGGAATAGGTTAGGTACTTTCCCAATTTTTTTTTGATTTTTGCATAACTAACATTTTGTCAAGAGGTTCATTGCATCGAACCCCATTAGAGGACTTATTGGTATGCATCGGTAAGTTATAACATTGAAACATTGAACATAGTATCATTGATATTGTCACTGTCAACATTGTAACATTAGAATATAGAAATATTGACCATTGGATATTAATAGTATCATTGCTATAGACATTGGATATTGAATTAGGCTTTCATATTACTATTGATCATTGGTATTGCCATTGTTATTGACATATTGATCATGGACATTGATATTGAAATATTGGTATGAATATTGTTATTGTCATGAAAATATTGTCATCGATGTTATCATTGATATTGTTACCAAACCTTGTATTTGAAAGAACATTGCGATATTGGTACATGTGGACTACAGTCCTTGGCTATGACCTTTATTGTGGCGAGGCGGAGGGATGATTGTGATATTGGTCAATTGGCGAGGCGGAGGGACTATAATATTCATTGATTTGGCAAGGCGTAGGAATTCTTGTATCCATGATCTTGATTTGATCAAAGGAATAATATTGAAATATGATATAATTGCCATTGAACATGAATCATTGCATTGTTAATGATAAAACATGATTTGGAATGCATCTCATTGTTATCAATATTGTTTATGACTACCTCACAAGGCAAAGTATGTCTAATGCATTTCATCTCATGCATTTTAGGTTAAGAAAGTCACCGTTGCGAGATCAAGGATCGTTGGAAGTTTTGGCAAGTCACTACAAGCTTAAAGTAATGCATATTAGCCCTATGAACTCCTAGAATGGTGGCAAAGTAGTCAAACTAGTTATTTTTAGCCCATTTGTTATGTATATGTTGTTTATGGCATGTATAAGTGTAACACCCCAAACCCGGCTTAGAAGTAAACCAAGTTAAGAGGTGTTCTTTCTACAAACACAAACACTTCTTGGTAAACTTAGCACAAGTAGGTTGGACATGTCTTTCAAAATCAGAGTAATTAAAAAAAATCTTGTTTGTTTAATACTAGAATAATCACAATGCAAATTAAATTATACTCTCACCCAAAGGAGGACCTTTAAATAGGCATACAATAACCAAGGAATTAGACTCCGTCAAGATAAATCAAGTTCCATTTCTTATTTTAACATACTTTGACATGCTAACCTTATTTTTTCCAAGATATCAATTCAAAATGTTATTGATACTGAAATAGTACTCACTAAAATATAATACCAAATATACAACATAGCAATCTCAAGTTTAATTACTTATACCCCTTTCCTTAATCCATATTCGGTTACTGTTTCATGTACACAACTATTTATCATTTGTATATTAGCTTCTCACTTTAATGTTATCACAGTAAAAGACCTTAGTATCACCCTTAAGGTCCTAACTATTTATTAAACATATCGGACATTTATGTTGTAATTATATTCACCCTTAATTTGGCATCGAACCTAGCATGACCTATCTATCAGGCAATCATATAAACATGCTGTCCAAAAACCCGAATAGCAAGCAACCATAAAGAATAAATATAGAGGCCCATTACAACTTTGATTGCTCCTTAGAGCTTCTTATAAATACACATATAAGCGTAGACGCTTTTAAATGCATGTTGCCTACACAAACTCATGTGCCACCACCTAGGAATACTGAAGAAGTTACCAACGTACTTCCAAACCCTTGTGATCTCATCTAAGCTCAAGAGGGAACTGAAATTACGTATACCCTGAAATGTAACAATGAATCAAAGTAAGCGAATTGCTTAGTGAGGTAGTTTAGCTAAATGAAATATAGGACGAGCACTCCATAATGCTTTATCCCACCGTTAAGATTTACTAGGATCCAGGTAAGTACCAAACTTGATCACTTAAGCCTTAATTAGTTTCATGTAATTCTTATTTTAGCTAGATTTGTTTATAAGCCTTTCTCAACTCAAAGGTGGACAAAAACACTCAGATATTCCAATCATAGTATTGCTTATTGCACAAGGTCTTAGATGATGTTTTCCTTAAATTAACTTATTCCAACCTCGAATTCTTTACAACATGTAATCCAATCGTATATTGTTAGTTTCTTGAACTATTTCACCCAACAAACAAAATCATGAATTTTCTTATTACAAGGATATCATTTGGTTACCTCTTTATTCATGATACTTGACTTACAAGTGCTTTAGTAATTGTATTATTAATAATTATCAATTCATGGTAATTCATTAGTTCATGATTTTCTAAACATACAAACTCTTAAGCTTCATGCTAGAACATATTTCTTACTAAACGGATTATCAATGAATTCACCAATTTAGCTTGTTTTCACAAATTCCTATAATTATTCTCGTAAATAAATTGTTACTTGCCAATTAAGCTATCAATCAAGACATAACATAAGCACAAATTTTCCTCGACACAAAATATTAATTAAGTCAATCATAAGCATGAGAAATCCGCATACTTAATCAAAGCCTAGTCTTCTATCCATAGAGATAATACTTCACCTTATAAGATTCATTTCGCTTATTACATTAGTCATTAACATGGTTCCATTTCTTAGCTAATCTACTTCCATGATTAGAACTACTTCTATCAACTTCTTACGTATCTCTTTCTATTTAAACACACTAATAATGTTTAAATTATACATGTGTTATCCCTTTTAAAGGTACAACAAGTAATCGAACCAGTGAACTTCAAGAGGAGTCTACAATGTAATTCAACATTTCTTTCATTTAGGGTATGTCTTATTATCCAAGTTTGTTTCGAAATGTCTTTACCATAGCTCAAGCAATCAATCTAAGATCTTGTATCATAGATTATCATATAAACTAAAAAATTACAGTTCACAACAACACCCCAAATAAGGAGAAGCATTTACAAGCATTATAAATTCTCCATGCACTACTTCACTTATAATTGTTCTGTTATGATCTACTTAACATTTTAGTTTAATTAATTTATACCACAACCTGGTTATTCTCAATCATCATACATGATCATCTCATTAAATACAACCAGCTTATAATCTGGTGAAGACAGGCGTCAAAAACACATAAGTTATTAATGGATTCAATATCTTATTCACGTAGATAATCTAGCAAATTATAACCCCTTTTAGGCAATACATCGAACTATAGGAGAATATATTTATATATTTAGAAGAAGCCTAATATTTTAAACCAACATACCAGTCTCAAGTATTTACTCAAAATAACCAAAATAAATCTAGCCACCGAAAAGGGACGCTCAATATTCAAGGGACATATTTTCCTTATAAAGAACATTATTTTTGAGGTTTATTTATTTAATTTAGTCACCGTGATGGACAAGCATCTCTTAGACATAACAACTTATGAACAATTCATAACGTATACAAAAAACATCTCAAAATCATCGCATTTTAGTTAAGACAAGTCATTCGTTACTTGTTATATAAGATAACAAGCATTAATTATCATATACATGGATTGTTGGTTACAAGTAAGCCATTCGATTTGAATTCTCAACGTACAGGTATTTTCAGCCAAATAGATTTAACATTTCACCAATTCACATTAATGTACAAGCTTTTACTCAAACATTTCTTTCCACTAGATTAGTATCCATGTTTCATTAGAAACATCTTTCTTGATAAGCAAGTTACCAAAATTCTTAATTCTTTAATTTACAAATTCATGGTTTTATTTTTAATATAGCCTTGAGATTCGAATTGCAGCCTAGGTACACGAATCCCCAACCAACTGTCGCCCATAACAAAATGGTACTCGCATTACCGGTCAATCCCTCATACTGTCGCCAAATGACCATACACATATTTCTCTCCTATTGACGCCAAATAGGGACCACTGTCCTGGACCGTAGTCCAGCCCAACACTGAGCTCTATGGACTCTATGACATGCCAACTATACCTAAGACTGACTCGAAACCAAGGCTTTTATTTCATTCTTATCTTACCAGATGCATTACGAGCATAGCTCCTCATCATAATCACATATCAATGAGTTTATCACCCTTATCAATTCAGGTATATAGTCACCTCATGTGACTTCACATTGTAACATTTCTAATCAAATGGCATCTTAGCCAAGATTTCTATCACAATGAACCATACATGATCTTTCATAATAGTCATATTTACAAGCTATATTAGCTTATCACGATTTAGTACGTTGTTCTTTCATAACAATCAAGTAGTAAACTCACATGTATTTCTTAATACATCTTTCTTTTGATTCGAGTGAATCATAACAAGAATCATTATCATTCATAATTCAAATTCCATAATTAGAATCTTGATCAATTATTGGCTTGACATTGGTTTGCTTATTAAGCAAGTATTAGATTCCATTCTACAAACATACATTCTTCATACACTTATTGCTTTTGCTATTTAACAGATATTTCAAGTATATCATCCCAAATCAATTCATCAAGTAGTCATATCAATTCTATTTCAAAGATCGAACTAAGCATAAAATTCATTTACATTTCATACTTTCTACTATTATCCATTTCACAATTTGCTGTCCACTAAGGTACTTACCTTATTTCCCAAGCCAAACTTAAGCATAGTTTAACGTATTTCCATAGGCAATGAAGTTAAATAAAGGTGCTTGGGAAAGCTGTAAATCTGTCCCCAAGACTTTAGAACTACACTCACCTATTATCCCGAAGTTACGGGATACCTGAATCCACACTTCTTATACTCCTAATTTGTTTTTCTTTTAGCCTCTATGTCATTATCCATTTCCTTATCAAGCTATGTATCTCTAGATTAAATAACAAAATAATCAGATCATTAAGGTTCCTAACCAAGCAAAACAGTCCATCACATATGTACATTTCTACATTAAAATTTCCAGCATACACTTATAATTTTACAAAAATAAACAACCCACCTGATCATTTAATATTCAAACAACCCTTAAATGTGCAAAGCAATCCTTATAGCTCATGTTTAAGCCAAAAAAGTCCCCTTACTCTCTTATAAATATTAAGAACATTCCATAACACAATTACAAGGATGCACAAATAGTCCCTTACACAACACACTTTCACATGCTCGAATTAGCCCACAAAAGTTTGTATAATTGAAATGTGATCCTAATTTCACATCCATACAATTACATGCTCAAAATAGTTCTCTAAGATCCATTTAAACACAATTCATGTTCTGTTTTCATATATATATAAATACATGTTTAGATCAGCACACAAACTTCCTTACCTATTCAAAACAGTTCTCGTTTATGGTTATATAACATCTCCCTTGTTCTCAATTCACTAAAAACAGTCTTTAACCTTGTTTTATTTTCATATATGAAGCCATTCAACTCACAAATATACATTTTACTTCTAAAGAAATCCATATTTTCTATGATTCCAAATACAATCATTCAAAACAGCCCACCATAATTCAATTTACTCAAAATAGTCTCCTACGGTTCCTATAAGTAAAATTCTGCCCTGATTCATTTTTATACAAATACACACTTTGGTACAATTCACATTTTGCATATAGTCTTATTTATTCATGCTCAATAATTCATTGACAAATAAATCTATAATAAAACAATCTCAAATGTTACCAAATCAGTCTCCCCTGCTTTGTGATCATTAAAATCAGTCCTATATGTACATATACCTTTAAACAAGTCTTGATTAGAAAACTAGATATCAAATGTGTTCATAATCAACTCAGCTACAAACACATACTCCCAAAGTGATCCACCTAATTACTCAATGCATTACCACAATTATGAGGCTTAATTCAACAACCCAACGCATCGAATTACATACCAATTTCACACAAATAGAAACATAACAATTGAACCAATATATCATTCGAAAGGTCAATAGTCCCATCCAACTAAAAATCAAGGCTAATATTTAAGCATACATAAACCCCTTTCATGAATTATTCATATATTCAGTTGAGTGCAAGAATTCTTCATTTAATCTAAGGATAACTCGACGCATGTTCAATTATTCAAATATTTAAAGAAGAATGTTCTTCATTGATCTACCCCATACTAACCGATTCATCAACCTCAATTGTATGCAAGTGATTTCTTAATAAATTCTTATTCAAGGTTCTAAAACAAGAGAAAGAGCAAGATTACTTACCCTCACTCCTAAATGATCAAACAATCCCACTTGAATTTAGCTAAGAAAGCTTGATCCTTCATGAATTCCATGGCAACCATTTCCCTCTTTCTCTCTTAATTATCTTGTTCGGTTTAGAGGTTGAGGATGACAACCCCCTTGGATCAAAATCCTTGATAGCCGAACCGACCATCCTTGTTTCTTCCTATGTTGCCACGTGTTACTAGCCTTGGGTTATTGACCATTTAGCATGCAATCTAAATGTTTGCACAAACTTTCAATTTGGTCATTTCTTAAATAGCTACTCAAGTTTCCTTAATTATAATTTGATCCCATGGTACTTAACATGTCTTGTTGATTTTACAATCTATAATAGATTAACGTAAGACCCAAAGTGACATTTTCTTAGGCCATGGTTTAGGGTATTACAATAAGTTTCAAAGGCCCTAAATGTTGTTTTGGAATTGGCTAAAAGTGGGAAAACATGCATATTTGGGCTACAAAGGTAAAAACCTAGTAAATGGATTCATATGGATATGAAATTTAGACGTTGTATGATAGGTCAAAATGGATAAAAACTAGACTAAGTCTGTCATTACAGACCCTATCGTACTGATACAAGTGATGGTGTATCGGTACGGTATTGCATATTTGGACCACGTCAATGTTGGTCAACAAAGAGTATCGATACGAACTTTGGCGTATCGGTACAAAAAGTCAATACTAGAATTTGGGTTGCAAAAATGCATCGGTGCGGTTTCAAGGTGTACTGAAACTGGTCCATCTATTCCAGTACAACTAAGGCTATACCGATACAAATTTTGGTCAATGAAATCTAGTAATCTATAAAATGTGCATGGTGTACCGATACGGCCTCTCGAGTATCGGTTCTGATGTATGTAATTCGGTTATAAGATGTTGATTAACTCTGTTAATTTACATATGGGTCCTTGGTAATAATTGGCTTAATTAAAGAGGCAAATGAATCATGCTTAACATGGAAATTTGCACGTACACTGATTATAGGCTGAATTTCATTTTGATAGAGTTAATTATAGCAAAGGACCTCTAATTTAATGAATTTATAGATTAGTCCCTAAAAGTTATAAAAGGTTAAAATTGGTCCTATAATCAAGATTATTGAGTCATATCGAATCATTGATTCACTGTATAGACATAATATTGTATTGAAACACTGAAATAATATTTGTATGGTTTTAGCTCACTAAATATTACATCGATCATCATTTCAAACACCTATAACATACTCTGACCCGATTCTCGACCAGACCGAGAAACGGGTGTTACATTGTGACACTGAAAACCTATTTGGTCCTTGGAGCAAAATGTTTGATGATTTCAGTGACGATGAAAAAAATATTGTGCCTATTATGAAAGATTATGATGTTCATTTACTTGATGCTGATGATGTTGAGGTTGTTAAGCTAGTTGCTGTTGAGGGTAATAGTCTGGATGTTGAACCGAAGCCCAATCAAGCAGAGTCCATTTATCCGGCTCATGAACTTCCATCCCACATGTATAAGGTGGAATATGCTACAATGTGAGATCCGGAACATGAAGCCCGCGTATTTGGTTCTTCACCAGCTTCCAATAATGAGGAATTAGAACTCAGGGCTCAATTCGAAACAAAAAGATGACTAGTTGGCAGTTAAGGAGTGCTGCATCAAATGCCATACGAGATCATGTGTTGCTGAGTTTGATAATTATACCTATTGTGCAAGGTGTATTAATTATAAGAGCAAATGTCCTTGGAAGATAAGGATTTCATAATTGAAGAGGAAAAAATTGTGGGAGGTGACAAGGTTCAATGAGCAGCACACTTGTGCAAATATATTATTATCACAGGACCACATAAATTTAGACTCTTATCTAATATATGCCTATACTAGGTTGTTAGTTGAAAAGGATCTTAGGATTTCGATTGCAGTGTTAGTAGCATCAATCTGAAATCAACTTGGATATATTCCATCTTACTAAAAGTAATGGATGGAAAGCAAAAGGAGATGGCAGAAGTGTATGGTGATTGGGATAAATCGTATAATGAGCTACCAACTCTTATACGAGTAATGCAAATATTCATCCTAGGAACCATTATAGGATACGAAACAATACCGCCGTACACCTTACAAGGTGAAGTAATTCCAGGTAAAAGGATATTAAGTAAGTTATTCTTGCCATTCAAGGAGTTCAGTGAAGGGTTCCCATTCTGAAAACGCATGATTCAAGTGGATGGTACCTGGTTGTATGGGAAGTGCAATCATATATTACTCGTGGCTGTTGCACAAAATAGAGACAATAATATATTCTCAATTGATTTTGCCATAGTTAAAAAGGAAGACACCGATGGATGGGAATTCTTTTTGAACCATTTACACAACCATGTGGTAAACGAGAATGAGGTTTGTATGATTTCTAATAGAGGGACTGCGCTCTTATGAATAATTGACAGTCAGGGAAGTTTATGGATGCCTCCACATAGATATCCAGCGTATTGTGTATGACATATTGCAGCAAATGCGAAGACTAATTTCAGAACCAATGAGATCCAAGAAGAGATTTTAGGCGTGGGTAAATTGTTATTCGTTGTTTATAAAAATTACCAATCAGAACCAATTTATTACCAATGTTATAGCATTAAAATAAAGTATTCAAAACATAAAATCCTATAAAGAAATAAACCCAACTAAAGTATTTAGCTCATGTCTGAGCCTCAAACATCCATAATAGTATAATAAAGTATGACATGTTTCCACTCCTTCTACCTCTCTCAATGGCGTCTGTCGTGTGGAGATTCCTCTAGCACTTCGACTCTGGTGGTTCTCCGATACTTGAACACTAGGACTGTCGTCTTTAATCGAACCCTCCCTTGAATTGTTGTCCAAGTCTTCCTTATATAGGCGGAGAAGCTTGGATTTTGTAACCCTAAAGTATGCTCAACCTCATTTAAGGTCATTGCTTTCCCGCCATCTTTTAATGTTTTATATATAGGAGAAAGTCCACGTGGGTCAAAGTAGATTCATCTCCAACTCTTCCTACCTCATCAGCTCCAACCGAGAGATCTGCTATTTTACCGCTCTAGCATTCCTCTAGCATCCACTAGGTTCTTGCGCATGCACCGAAATAATTATTACCTTTCCCATGAAAAGTACCAATTCAAATAACATTTAAACACATGCAATGTAACTCTTAAACTACATGCAATCTACTCTAAATGCAGCTAAATTAGCTTGAGAACACGCAAAATCTAAGTTAAAAAGGGTATGCAAAATAAGATATCTACACAGTCATCAAACACCCTCAAACTTGAACTATTGCTTGTCTTCAAGGAATGCTATCTAAACATGAAAAACAAAAACAAAACAATAAACAACCCATAGTTCGCAAGGTTCCAACTAAGCTATGAATTCAAGGATTCCAAGACATGCTACAACAGTAATTAATTTCTCAGATATTTTAATGAGATGCAATGCATTAGAGCTCACAGTTCTGTTCCAAGGATCAATTCTACTATAGGTGCAGTAGTTGCTATGTCACATGCATTCATCACTTAATGGCCTTAGAGAAATTTAAGGATTGCTCTCTATTAATGCTTGTGCATTTTCTTTTTCTTTTTAAGCTCAGTGTTGTACTCCCTTCATTCTTTATACGTTTAAAAATTATATCACCGGGGCTTCAGTATGATGACTCTGTTTGTAGGGCTCGGGGATGGGCTATTTGCTCCACTCCATCTTCAGGTCTGAATGCATGTAATGATGCATAAATTATATCAATGATGCAGTCTAATATTTGCATATTTTTTACACACACATATATATATATATATATATATATTAGTGTCATAATCCAACTATAAATCTATGTTTTAACAAGTATTTGATTTTTGTAGGGTTTTGACAACTAAAGGATAATACATGCTTAAAAGAGAAGTTTCAGTTGGATTTGGATTTTAAGGAGAACTTAACATAAGAAGAGGAATTCTACTTCAAGTTGAACTTTTATGTTTTATATTATATTTGGAGTAAGATATAGTTTTAAATTAAATCTTATTGTAATTCCTTCTCCTAGTTGATGTCTATGACCTCTATTATAAATAGGGTCATGAGGAGAAGAGAAATCATTCATCCCATAATTTTCAATCTTCTTTTCTTTGTTGATTTCCCTTCTCTATGAGTTGCTAAACTATTTTTCTAGTTAAGGTTTAGGTTTGAGGTTTTTAATAAAAAATTTGAGTGAGATTTCTTGTTCTTAATCTTCTTAATCTATTTCAAGTATTTTATATCTTTCGAGCTTATTCAACACGTATATATTGGATTATAACTAATCGAGGCATCCTTGATAAAAGTGGTAAGTAACCAAGCAACAGGTTAGAAGGTATGGATTCATATTCTTGATAAGTTAACGGATTAGTGTTTTGATAGTTTATCTGCATTGGGTCTCTTAATTCAGTAAACATATTTGATAGGTTTTAATTCTAAGTGGATTATCTAAGGATTTTAATCTTGATAATAAGAGTTAGTCATTTATGGATTATTAAGTGATTATCTATTAAGTAAGAGAGATTGGGTTTAATTGTAGATTATCCATTAACCTATAACCAAGCTATTTAAGATTGATGCATGTTTATCTTTTGTGAAGTTCGATGATCTAAAACTTGGATTAATACACCGAGATCTACCTTAACTAGAGTTCCTTTTAATCTATAATTCTCATTTACTTTAAATTGATTTCTTCAATTCTACTCAAATTCAAGCTCCCCCAATTTACTTTTCTGTTTATAAAATTAATCTCTTACCAATCCATGTGGATTCGACCCTGCTTACTGCTTCTACAAGTTACTTTGAGCAGGTTTTATTTTTGACAGCTTCGATAATCGCTATCAAAATTTGGCGCCGTTGCTAGGGAGTGGTGTCAAGTAGGTCGACTTTATTTTATTTTATTTTATTTTGTTCCTTTTTATGCTTGGTTATTCTTGTGTTAGAAAACTTGAGTACGATCCTGAAATTTAAGGAACTGCACGCTGACTGACAAAAGAAGCAAGAGAACGCAAGAAATCTTCGACCGAGAAAGAAAGCGTAACGCAAAATCAAGAGGAAGAAGGCGAGATGGTCGAACAAACCCTAAACTAACCATTATGCATCAATTACCAAGATCCTGAGGTACCATTTGAACTCAAGTCTGGACTAATTCATATTCTTCCTACTTTTAGGGGACTTGAGAATGAAAATCCATACAAGCACTTGAAGGAATTTCATGTGGTGTGTTCGAGCATGGGACTAGAAAATGTCACCGTAGATCAAGTAAAGCTTCGAGCCTTCCCATTCTCTTTGGCCGATCATGCAAAGGATTGGTTGTACTAAATACTATCTGGATCAATAGAGACATGGACAGACATGGAGACACTTTTCCGTGAGAAGTACTTTCCTGCATTAAGAGTTGCTAACATTAGAAGAGAGATTTGTGGGGTTCAACAAAGAGATACTGAGACACTTCACGCTTATTGGGAAAGATTCAAGCAACTATGTGCAAGCTGCCCACAACATGGTGTATCTGACCAATTACTCATCCAATATTTTTATGAAGGTTCGTTACCTATGGAGAGAAGGATGATGGATGCTGCAAGTGGAGGAGCAATCGTGAGCAAAACTCCCACCCAAGCCAAAGATTTGATTAATGTGATGGCCGCGAACTCTAAACAATTAAGTTCACATCATGACACCTTCTCTAAACAAGTTAACGAGGTAAATATTTCTTCCCTTGAAGATAATATTTCAAATCTGACCTCTTTTGTTCAAAGATTGGCAGTAGGTAGTACGCAACAAATGAAAGCTTGTGGGATTTGCACAAGTAACAAGCATCCAACCGATTCGTTCCCTATACTCCAAGATGAAACTGAAACTGCCAACACCATAAGAGGACCTTACGGCCAAAGAAAGTACAATCCATACTCAAACACTTACAATCTAGGGTGGAAAGATCATCCTAATTTGAGCTATGGATAGAGACCACAGAACAACATGTCATATCCGAACCAACAAGGTGCTTTCCATGAGATGCAATCATCATCATCGACAAAACCTCCTTCGGAAGACATTGTGTACAAACTTGCCCACAAGTAGGCGCAATTCCAATAAGAGACAAGGTCTAGCATCAAAAATCTCAAAACCCAAGTAAGTCAAATTGCTTCGTCTCTTAGTCAATTCGAATCTCGAGGTTAGTTACCCTCACAAACAATTGTCAATGCTAAACAAAATGCGAGTGCTATTACTTTGAGAAGTGGCAAGAATTTGAAGGAACCACCCACCAAAGCTGATAAAGGAGACAAGAAGGCTAGAAAATCAACAAAATTTTTGCAAACTCCTTTTCCCGAAAAAAGTGCAAAAACATAGCAAAATCTTGAAAAGGAAGAAGATGGGGCACAAAAATACATTCAACCGATATTGATCCCACCTCCCTTCCCCCAAAGGTTTGCACAATCCAAGAGAGACAAACAAGATTTTTTAGACTTTTTGCAAAGTCGAGGTAAACATTCCCTTACTCGATGCAATCAAGCAAATTCCTCGCTATGAAAAATTTCTCAAAGAATTATGCACCAACAAGCGAAAGCTCAACATGAACGAAAAGGTAAGAATGAGTGAGAATGTATCTGCTGTACTTAAAAAGAAATTGCCAGAAAAATGCAAAGATCCAGGTATGTTCACTATCTCTATTCAAATCGGTAAGGTTAAAATTGGAAAAGCCATGTTAGATTTAGGAGCTTCTATTAATGTTATGCCTTACTCTATTTATTCTGCTAGCAAAATAGATACTCTTAAAAGAACAAGTGTTATCATTCAGCTTGCCGATCGATCCAATGTCCATCTCATAGGTGTTTTGGAGAATGTTTTGGTACAAGTCAATGGACTTGTGTTTCCAGTGGATTTCTATGTCTTGGACATGGAAGAAAATGACCCCTCTAATCCTAATCCAATTTTTCTAGGAAGGTCGTTTATTAAAACATCTAAAACAATAATCAATGTGCATGATGGTATACTTACCATTGAATTTGATGGAGAAATGATTAAGTTTAATATTTATGATACCATGAAATATCATGAGGATGCATATTCTTTATTTACTTTGGATACTTTTAATCCTTTAATGCAGGATACTTCCCAAGTAAGTGCTGAACCAGATTGCACAACACAAGAAAACATCGAAGGAAATCTCCTAGCACTCCAAGATAACATTCCATGGTATGCAAACATTGCTAATTATCTAGTAACAAGGACATTACCTCATTATTTGTCTCGAGCCCAAAGAGACAAGATAAAAAGTGATGAAAAGCAATACATATGGGATGATCCATACGATGTGTGAATGAACGAGATTCCCACTCGATTTTACAATTTTGCCATATAGATAGTTGTGGTGGGCACTTCTCTTCAAAGAGAATGGCTCACAAGTTACTTGAAAGTGGATTTTTTAGCCCACATTGTTCAAAGACTCATACATGTTTTGCAAATCATGTGAGCAATGCCAAAGAACAAGTAATTTGGGTTGTCAAAATCAAATGCCACAAACACTGATCTTGTTTTGTGAAATTTTTGATGTATGGGGCATTGATTTCATGGGACATTTTCTTCCCTCTTTCGGTAACATCTACATAATTTTAGTTGTTCATTATGTCTCAAAATGGGTAGAATTTAGAGCTACTCTTACTGATGATTCCAAAGTTGTTGTAGAATTTGCCAGGTCTAACAAGTTTCTAGGTTTGGAATACCGAAGGCCATCATAAGTGATCAAGGGACACATTTTTTAAACAAGGTTATAAAAACATTAATGAAGAAATACAATGTGATACATCGAATCTCGACAGCCTATCATCCACAAACTAACGGTCAAGCTGAAGTCTCTAATTAAGAAATCAAGTCCATCTTGGAGAAAACTGTTAACACCACACGTCAAGATTGGAGTTTGCGTCTCAATGATGCTTTATGGGCCTACCGGAAAACATACAAAACACCCATAGGTATGTCTCCTTATAGGTTAGTTTACAATAAACCCTGTCATCTCCCAGTCAAACTAGAGCATCAAGCCTATTGGGCCATCAAGCTCTTCAACGTGAAGATTGACGAAGCAGGAGAACATAGAAAGTTGCAATTACAGGAATTAGAATAAATTCAAAATGATGCATATACAAATGCAACGATCTACAACGAAAAGAAAAAAGCTTTCCATGACCGGATGATTTCCAGGAAAAAGTTCACAATCGGCTAAAAAGTCTTACTCTATAATTCACGATTGAGACTATTTCCAGGTAAATTATTTACTAGATGGGTAGGACCTTTTGTTGTCACTAATATATTTCCTCATGTTGTAGTAGAGATACAAAATAAAAACACTAACAAGATTTTCAAAGTAAATGGCATCGATTAAAACCCTTCTATGAAGGATTTATCGAAGAGAATGGAGAAACTACTATGTTGGAGGAACCGTAATACAAGGAATAAAATGGGTCACATCTAGACAAAGACGTTAAACAAAAGTGCTTCGTGGGAGGCAACCCATGTTTTATTTTTTCTTTATTCTTTTTATTATTCCTTTGTTATGATTTTTTTACAGTTCTTTCTCTTTTTTGGTACAATAAGTAGCACTTATTGAAAAAAATGCAACTGCGCCTCATGTTCTTCAAGCAAAACAAACCACGATTTAAATACGGCAACGCTTCCTTTCCCATCCACGCCCTGAACCATCACATGCCGAATAAGGGGGTGTTCTTTTCCCTTAAAACATTTATTGCTTTATTTTATGCATGATGATTTTAACATTGAGGACAACGTTTAGTTTAAGTGTGGGGGTGGAGGATTTTGGTTGATAATTTTTGTTTAAATCTTGATTAGTTTTACCGAAAATAATAGGAAGAAAATGTGTGAAATTCATGCTTATTGATGACTTAGAAAAATTCCTTTCACGTTGAATTTTTTTCTTAGAATCAACATGTTGAAATTTTTTTAGATTCGGGATCCAAAAGTAAAAATGAGACTAATATGAGGAGTAAATTAGGATTGATAAGAACTTTTTAGCCTTGCAAATCATTTCTTGATTAATTGGTTTGATAATTGGATGGATAAAATTGGACACAACATAAGCCACTTTTGTGAGATTCGAGCCTAATAAGCATACATCATTTATGCTTCATATTTTTTCTTTCATTGAGTGATTGTCAAGCTTGATTAATTTCTTCTAGAACTTGCAATATTATACATGTTAAGACCACATAGGATCGAATTACTTGAGATGATTAAGGCACTTAGGTATGAACCTTGAGCCAAAAAGCCTACCTTGGTAAATATGACCACTAGAGAACCACTTTTGAGCCTGAGCCTTTAGTTTGGAAATTAACCATTCTACAAGCCTAATTCCTTTTTGTTGATTTCCCCAATTTGCAGCCGAATTTGGAGAACTACACACTTTCCTTACTTGAAAAAAGGGAGAAAAATCAAGCAAAATAAATAGAAAAGGGAGAAAATCTTGAAAAAAGGAAACGAAAAGAAAAAAAAATCAAAGAGAAAATTGTCTTGTTTGTTAAAAAAAAGAAAATTCAAAAGAAAATAAAAGACAAAAAAGATGAAAGATTGAATCATTGTTTCTCCTAAAATTAAATTTATGCAAAAAGCTTGATACAAAATAGAAAAGGAGTGTGAAGTTCTTCGATTCAAAAAGCCTAAAAGTCCTTCTCATCATACCTTATCCTAAGCCCCGTTACAACCAAATTCAAAGTCCTTTTGATCTTGTAATTCAGCCCAGCTAGTGGTGGAGATGTGAAGTATTTGCAAGCCTATGGTAAGACTCTTTTACATGCTTTGACTTGAGTGTTGTTATCTCTTAAAAACCTTGGGCGAATTGAGTGAATCCTTTGTGAGTGTGTTATCTTTAATTGGGTGATTATTTTCTTGTGCTAAATTGCAATCATTGACTTATTACTTGAGGACAAGCATAATCAAAGTGTAGGGGTATATGATAAGTCTAATATTTGCATATTTTTCACATATATATACCTATATTTTTATTGTTCTAATCCAACTATAAATATATGTTTTAACAAGTATTTGATTTTTGTAGGGATTTTGACAACTAAAGGATAATACATGCTTAAAAGAGAAGTTTCAGTTGGATTTGGATTTTAAGGAGCACTTAATATAAGAAGAGGAATTCTACTTCAAGTTGAACTTTTATGTCTTATATTATATTTGGAGTAGGATAGAGTTTTAAATTAAATCTTATTGTAATTCTTTCTCCTATTTGATGTAAATGACCTCTATTATAAATAGGGTCATGAGGAGAAGACAAAACATTCATCCCATAATTCTCATTCTTCTCTTCTTTGTTGATTTCCTTCTCCATGAGTTGCTAAACTCTTTTTTTAGTTATGGCTTAGGTTCGAGGTTATTAATAAAAGCTTTAGTGAGATTTCTTGTTCTTTATCTTCTTCATCTATTTCAAGTATTTTTATATCTTCTGGGCTTATTCAACACGTATATATTGGATTATATATATACGAAAACCAATCGAGGCATCCTGGATACAAGTGGTAAGTAACCAAGCAACGGGTTAGAAGGTATGAATTCATATTCTTGATAAGTTAACAGATTAGTGTTTTGATAGTTTATGTGCATTGGGTCTCTTAATTCAGTAAAGCTATTTGATAGGTTTAAATCTAAGTGGATTATCTACGAATTTTAATCTTGATAATAAGAGTTAGTCATTTATTGATTATTAAGTGATTATCTATTAAGTAAGAGAGATTGGATTTAATTGTGGATCATCAATTAACCTATAACCAAGCTACTTGAGAATGATGCAGGTTTATCTTTTGAGAAGTTCGATGATCTAAAACTTGGATTAATACACCGAGATCTACCTTAACTGGAGTTCCTTTTAATATATAATTCTCATTTACTTTAAATTGATTTCTTCAATTCTACTCAAGATCAAACTCCCTCAATTTACTTTTCTGTTTATAAAATTAATCTCTTACCATTCCCTGTGGATTCGACCCTGCTTACCGCTTCTACAAGTTACTTTGAGTAGGTTTTATTTTTGACTGCTTAGACAACCGCTATCGAAGAGGGACATGTAGTTTGGTAGATGAATTGGAGTCATCAAATTCGGAGAAAGAATCAGATGATGACTAGTGAAAAGAAGGAGACGATGGTGAACCTAGGCTTTTTCTTAGTTGTGCCATTATGAGCAGGAAGTTGGTTGATGAGAAGTAGCTTTTAGGGTTTTGGTTTTCTAATATGAGGAAACTTGGGGATAAAGAATATGGAAGGTTGTACAGGCAAAGAGTCTTTTAGTGTGATTGGGGAAAGTTGGCATTTATTTCTGATGGCTTCATTTCGTGAGAAAGCGAAGGTGGGCGACTTATAGAATTGGGAATCGTCGTGTGGCGCTTATTTTGGCATGGGGAAGGTAAAGTCTAGAAAATAAGGGTAAATATGGAATTTCCCCGTAACTGATAACTAAAATCCTCATTATAGTTGACCAGACACGCTCCAGTCATTGTCTCTATAACTCTTGACGCAATACAAGAAGCAAAGTTGATAGATATCCTTAAGCGACACAAGGTGCTATTTCTTAGAAAATCACTAATATCAAGGGCATTATTCCATCCTTTTGCATGCAAAAAATTAAGCTAGATGATGAGAACAAATAATCCATTGAGCCGTAAAGATAATTGAATGAAAAGATGAAGAAAGTGGAAAATAAGAAAATCCTTAAATGGTAGTACGCAAGTATCATCTATGCAATTTTTAATAGTTCTTGGGTGAGTCCATTCCATTATGTTCCTAAGAAAAGTGGCATTATTGTGGTTCGTAATGATGCTAATGAGCTGATTCCAACTCGTATCCCTACTGGCTGGCATATTTGTACGGACTACATGCACCTCAATGCAGCCACAAAGAAGGATCATTTTCCTATTCCTTTCATTGGTTAGATGCTAGATCGACTCGCGGGCGAGGAGTATTATTTCTTCGTAGATGGATATTCTGGCTACAATCAAATTGCTATTGCACCTAAGTACCAGGAGAAGACTACTTTGACATGCCCTTATCGGGCATTTGCTTTCCATCGCGTGCCTTTCGATCTTTGCAACGCACCAACCACATTTCAAAGGTGCATGATGGCAATATTCTTTAATATGATTGAAAATTCCCTTGAAATCTTCATGGATGATTTTTTGGTGTATGTGAATAATTTCGATCATTGCGTCGATAATCTAGAGAAAGTATTGCAGTGATGTGAAGACATCATTCTAGTTCTAAACTGGGAAAAATATCACTTCATGGTCACTAAAGGGATTATGTTGGGCCACATAATTTCGAAAGCTGGAATTGAGGTTGATAGAGCCAAAATAGATGTTATTGAAAAATTGCCACCACCAACAAATATGAAAGGTATCCGCAGTTTCTTACGCCATGTCGAGTTCTATAGGAGATTTATTTGAGATTTCTCAAAGATTACCAAGCCATTATGCATACTATTGGAGCAAGGAAGAAAGTTCATTTTTGATGATGAATGTCTGGATGCATTCAATAAAAATAAAGCACAGCTTGTGAATGCACCGATCATTGTTGCACCCAACTCTGAGCAACCATTTGAACTTATGTGCAACGCCAATGATTTTACTGTGGGCACAGTTTTAGAACAACGAAAGGACAAGGTATTTCATGCAATCTACTATGCTAGCAAGACTTTAACTAAAACTCAAATCAATTGTACTACTACTGAGAAAGGGTTATTGGCAGTAATCTAGTCTTCTGATATGTTTTGTTCTTGTCTTGTGGGTGCAAAAATTGCAATTTTTACTGATCATTTTGCTTCGAGATACCTTTCTGCAAAGAAAGATATGAAACCTATACTAATTCGCTTGATCTTATTACCGCAAGAGTTTGATATTGAAATTAAAAACCACAAGGGGTCAGAAAGTCAAGTTACTGATCACCTTTCGAGGTTGGATGCTGGCAGCAAATATGGCAATAAGTTGCAAATTATCAACGCATTCTCTGATGAAAAATTTTTCGTTGTGAATGCAAATCCGTTGTATGCTGATATGGTGAATTACTTGGTTTGTGGAAAGACTCCAGTTGGTATTATTGGACACAAAAAGGCTAGATTCCTTAGAGATGGTACAAAGTATCATTGGAATGAACCTTATTTGTTCAAGGTTTGTAATGACAATATAATTCGGTGCTACGTTCTAGAGGAAGAGATGAAATCTACCTACAACATTGTCACAATTACCTGATGGAGGGCATTTTGGTGGAATGAGAATGATTACAAAAGTCCTAAAATTTGGATTTTATTGGCTAACTTTGTTCAAAGATGCTCATGAGTTCACTCAATGCTGTGAAATATGTCAATGTACCAGATCCATATCTAGAACAAATAAGATGCCGCAGTAGTCAATAATGAAAATTGAGTTATTTGATGTTTGAGGATTAGATTTTGTGGGTCCTTTTCCTAATTCTTTTGGAAATCTATACATTTTGGTTGCGGTTGATTATGTGTCAAAATGGATAGAAGCTATATTAATGCCAAAAGATGGTGCAAAGGCAACCTTGAAGTTCTTTCACAAATACTCACCCGCTTTGGAACACCAAAAGCATTGATCAGCAACCAGGGTAAACATTTCCACTGTAGCCAGATGGCTTCTGCGCTGAAATGATATGGAATAAATCACAAACTGGCCAGAACATATCATCCTCAGTCCAATGGACAAGTAGAGGTATCTAATCGATAAATTAAAATATTCTAGAAAAAGTGGTGAACACCACTTGAAAAGAATGGTCCTCTCATTCAGATGATGCATAGTGGGCTATCTGTATTGCATACAAAACTCTATTGGGAATGGCACCATATCAATTTGTTTTAGGAAATTCTTGTCATTTGCGAGTAGAACTTGAGCACAAGTCTTTGTGGGCTCTTAAGCAAGTCAATCTTAATTATGAGGCGCTAGGAAGGAAGCGATTGTTGGACATTACTAAGTTAGAGGAAATTCGACGCAATACTTTTGAAAATGCCTCTATGTACAAGGACAAGAGGAAGCACTGGCATAATAAGATTATTCTGCATCGACAATTTGAAGTGGGACTGTTGGTTTTTTATTTAACTCTAGGCTGAAACTACACCCAGGAAAATTGAGATCATGATGGTCTAGACCTTTTTAAAGTGGTGCAAGCATTTCTACATGGTATTGTCACAATTAAAGACACAAAAGGGGGGACTCCGTTCAAAGTCAATGGCCAAACACAAATATTCTACTGTGGTGACTTTGGTCATGGAAATATTGAGACCATTAAATTGGTTGAACTTTTTTGAAATTCTCTTTAATAGCTTTATTAGATTTAGATTTTATTTTCCTTGTTTTTCATTTAATTTCCTTTATTTCCCTTCCAACAAAAGAAGAGAAGATGAGCAAAAAGAAGAAAAAACGCTCCTCCTCCTCCTCCCATGAGCCCGAGAACAAAGTTAGCTTTGTTTTTAGTTTTGCATAGGCATACCTTTCATGTAGTGTAATTTTCTTATGTATTCCTATCATTGCATTTACATTTATCATTATAACATCATGTAGTTGTAATTGTACTGCATTCATCACTGTAATTGCATTTTGGCATTGCATTCCTTTATTCCCTTATGTTTTCTTTTTGTATTGGGGACAATGCAACCTTTAAGTTTGGGGTATACACCTAGGAGTTGAAATGCACTCCAATTTCAAAAATTTCAATTTTTGTTTACAAATGCAAGGTTCTTGTTCTTTGAAAGTCCTTTTGCTTACATTCGATGTATAAATCTTGAATTGCTCTAATCTTCGATAAGTTTGTTAGAAATACATGATGGATAATTGCATCTCTTAGCTTCGTATTGATATATCTGTTGGTTTGATTAGAGAATATATGTTATCATTCCTTTTGTTTTTGGATGACCTTCTCTTGTTGTAGCATGTGTGTTATGTATCTATATTTGTATATCTTATTAAGTATAAATGAAGGCATTCCAATGTGAGTGCAATGAAATAAATAAAGTAGCTTTAAGGGGGAACACTCCTCTACATACGTTAGAAAAAAGAATCTGGCTAAAGGCCGTCGCTGCATGAGTGTGTGTCGTTACAACGAAGTACTTTCTTGGGTGAAGTTTCCTCTTCACTTATTCAGTGCTGCAATCAGTTAACATCGTACCATCTAGACATTTACTAAGTTTTCACAGGGATTCCTCCTCCACATTTCCCTGAATTCTTCTAGAAATGACCTCATTCAGCTTACTGGATTTGCCCATATAAGTTTATTGTTTCTTTAAATATTCCCTCGAATTGTCTTTCTCCCATGACTCCACTGGAACTTCTTAGTTGTCGCTTGCTTCTTGTAGTTTGTAACTTGATCGGTGTAATGGACCTTTTTCGAACAAACTTTCCTCCAATACGAAGATCGTCCATGGAACTTTGCGTAACTAACTGATATTCAGGATCCATATAATCTGAAACCATTTAACCTCTCAATGGCTCTATTTGCGCCACGCTTGTTAGAGAATATAACAAAAACAAACCTTTTCCCTGTTCTACTCACCTTACTAGCAAAGAAAGAATCCAACACATTGCCATGTCTACCGAAAGTTTGTCGTAGCCCGCTTCAGTGAAGCGCTGGCATGATAAGATTATTTTGCATCGACAATTTGAACTGGGACAGTTGGTTTTTTTATTCAACTCTAGGCTGAAACTTCACCTAGGAAAACTGAGATCACGATGGTCTGAACCTTTTAAAGTTGTGCAAGTATTTCCACATGTTGTTGTCACAATTAAAGACACAAAAGGGGGGACTTCGTTCCAAGTCAATGGCCAAATACAAATACTCTATTATGGTGACTTTGATCATGGAAATATTGAAACCATTAATCTGGTCAAATTTTTTTAAATTCTCTTTAATAGCTTTATTAGATTTAGATTTTATTTTCCTTGTTTTTTTGTTTAGTTCCCTTTATTTCCCTTCCAGCAAAAAAAAAGAGAAGAGGAGCAAAAAGAAGAAAAAATGCTCCACCTCCTCCTCCCATGAGCCTGAGAACTGAGTTAGTTTTGTTTTTAGTTTTCATAGGCATACCTTTCATGTAGTGTAATTTTGTTATGTATTCCTATCACTGCATTTACATTTATCATTGTAACAACATATTGTTGTAATTGTATTGCATTCATCACTATAATTACATTTTGGCATTGCATTCCTTCATTCCATTATGTTTTCTTTTGCATTGGGGACAATGCAACCTTTAAGTTTGGGGGTATACACCTAGGAGTTGAAATACACCCTAATTTCAAAATTTTAATTTTTTTTTACAAATGCAAGGTTCTTGTTCTTTGAAACTTCTTTTCCTTGCATTCGATGTATAAATCTTGAACTGCTCTAATCTTTGATAAGTGTGTTGGAAATACATGATGGATAATTGCATCTCTTAGCTTTGCATTGATATATTTGTTGGTTTGATTAGAGAATAACTTGTATCATTCCTTTTGTGTTTGGATGAGCTTCTCCTGCTGCAGCATGTGCGTTTTATATCTATATTTGTATATCTTATTAAGTATAAATGAAGGCATTCCAATGTGAGTGCAATGAAATAAATAAAGTAGCTTTAAGGGGGAACACTCCTCTACATGCATTAGAAAAAGGAATCTGGCCAAAGGCCATCGCTGCATGAGTGTGTGTCATTACAATGAAGTACTTTATGAGAGTTCGTTGCACAACATCTTACTTTTTAGGGCTTAGGATGCATTTATTGTTTGATATCCTTTGCTACATAAATAAAAAAGAAAGAAAAAGATGGAATATATATATGATATTATGTGTGTTTTTAAATAAATGTTGATAGGAGGAATGAATCTAAGATGTTAGGGATGATGTCGAGTCTGTTACAACAAATTTTGTATGACACTGAGCACACAAATAACCTGTAGGACAGGTGTCCCTCCTTGGGTGGCTTATATATGGAATATTTTTGCAGAAACAGAAAGTCTCAATTTTCCCATTTTTTCATACCATCTTCAACCTTCGAGCTTTAATCCTCCTTCTATGGCAGCTTAAGCTTATTTTTGGAGATCCGAGGTGAATTAAGGCAGATCTATCATAGGAAATGAGGAGTCAAGTGCTGAATCGAGGAAATATATTGTTATCTTCTTAAACTCCTCTTTATGTTGAATTTTTTTTTGGAGATTTACTTTGTATATATGCTATTTTGACGATGGTTTATTTTTCTAGAGCTTCATGAACTTGTTTAAACTATTTTATTAGTTTAATATATATATCAGTGTTAGCTTTTTCTTAAGCATTAATTGTTGGATCTGATTTACGTTTTGTATGAAAGTGTTAAACCAACCACTAACATTGACGGATGCAATGACAAGTCAGATTAACAAGTTTTTACAACGAAAATCGATTGGATGCAACGAAAGTTGGTCCACTTGTTCTAAATGCCTTCCCATTTTGCCTTTAGCCCGTACCGATACGATATGCCTGAAATGGCTGACCTGTATCGATACAGTAGCCCACGTACTGATACGCCTGGGCCTGTAATGTTCAATTTTGTTGTTTAATCACACAATTAAGCTACCCAAACAACTCTAACATGCTTCAAAGTCACACATAACATATTCAAGGATCGATCTTCAACCAAAAGCACCAGAAACAACACCAAAACATGATCATATACTCAAAGGGAAATCTATTGACATGAACCCTATTGCCAAGCCAAGTCAAACACCAAAAACCATACCAAAGCTCAAACCAAACAATAAAGGCCATTTACAAGTCTTTAAAGGCAACACAAACATGTGCCAAACTAGGAAGCTCGTCAAACATACTCCCAAACATATGGCACTGCTCCCATTGCCAAATTATTACTACCATTTAGTTCAAAACCATACTTGAGCTTAAAGAACCTCTTGGACTTCTACTATTGCCTCATTGCTGCCCAACAAGCTATTTATCTGCATTCTTAAGAAAAAAGAGCGTAAGCAACAAGCTTAGTGAGGGACGCTCATTTGAAAACCACAACAATGCCGTTTTGAACTCATCAACCCATTTTTCATCATGCTCAAATGTAATCTCATGCTTTAAAACCCATTAAAGAAAAACCATTTACCTTTGTACACATGTATCATTTGGCTCATGCATTAAACCCAATGCAAATCTCAATGCAAGCCTCTCATGCTTGAACATTACAAAACATGTCTCAAAATAGAATTTCATGTATAAATACCATTATTCAAAACCATTTAAAAACAATGATACATGTAATCTCACATATTGGCATTCAGGTGACCCGAATGGCTACGACCTCATCCTTGGACAGTGCTACCCTATCCATTAAAGTTCAGATATGCGGACACCTCGATGGCTCCGACCCCATCAAGTCTCATGGTGATACTACCCACCATAATGCACACTTCGGCTGGGTTGGCATTACCCCTTTTGACCGTGATGGCACTACCCTCATCACTCGCAACATAATAGAACTACCCCTATTGGGGAACCGAAGAATTTGGCTCACGTACCAATTTTGTATATGTTATAGTGCACTCTTATCCTATTGGTCGACCAATTATATCCGATTATAATAAGCATCATCACTTTCCAATATACACCTTAAAACCATGTTATCTTACTATTTTTCAATGCATAAACATAAACCATTTCTCATCCCATTTCAAAAACACAACAATTGCATAGCATTTCTCTCAACAAGATATAATCTATTTAAAATCATAAATCAATCTCATTGGATAACATGAACCATCAGTCAATTCATAAAAACATGCATAACAATAGGTAACAAATCTATCTTCAAAACATGATTATAATTTAGCAAAATAATGGGAAAGCTGAAAACCGAGAGCAAAACCGTTCATACTTACTTCTAAGCCTAGATTAACGTTTCAAGCTCAATCTAAACCCCCAAACCTTGATTTCAAACCTTTGAAAAGCTTTTAAAATCATTTCCACTCACGACAATGCTTTGCTTGCTTTGCCGAAGCGATCTCAAGCCTCCAGATCAAGCAAAACCTCTTCCAACGCTATCGAATCATTCTCCCCTGCTTCTAACCAAAGAAAAACAGAGGATTAATGCACAACCTTGCATCAAAATCCACAACAACTCAACTCTACACTTTCTCTTCTCAACTATCCACATACCGCTACCTGAAACTACCGAAAACATCAGCGAAACCACTGTAACAAATCGCCAGCCCTTAACCAGAGAGATCAACAATAAAAAATCATCAGGATACATCTAAAAACATATTATCAACACCAAAACAACACCAGCCATCAATTAACCACTTAAACAAACCATAAACTCAAAGATCTCAACCTAACAATCAAGCAATTCACCTAGTTTGGGGATTACCACATAAAAATCCATGTAGCCTCATTGTCAAACATCAAAATCATGTTTAATCTCGTTCTAAAACCCAGCATTATCAAATCAAAATGAACCTTAATTAATTCCACCCATTAAACATCAATTAAACTAATTTCCCACAACTATATCATCAAAACCCATTAGAAAACATTTATAAAAGATCAAGAGAATGGGAATTTCAGTAAAGAACCTTTTTATTAGAGGAGAAGAACAAAACCTTACCTCTAATGATTGTTTTCCCCCCCAATTGTATAGATTTACATGAGAAAACAAATATAAGACAATAAGGTTTTTGTAACACCCCTACTCAGGCTAGTAAGAACCCGGTTCGGGAGCGTTACTTAACAACCAAGCAATGGTAATACAAGAACAAACAAGCAATCATCAAACAAACTTACTTATCATACAAGCAACTTCATGTTTGATTTTAAATCATCCTAAGGAATTCGAACTAGGCATATTGTTGTTTCCTTTTATACTTACATTATAGGTTACTACATTTGTTATCCATACAATTCACTTCATGTTGTACTTATCATTCGAACGAACCAAACAAACAACCTAATTCCATTTCATTTATTTGTTGCTTAGGCTTATACATGTACATCTTATCCCTAAATTACTAACATTTTCTTTAGCATTCTAATTGCATGTAACTAGCTTCCAATCAAGTCATTCTTTATGCCTATACATTCGGAAATCACCTATACAAATACCAAACACATACATCATGGTATAAACACACACACAAGTGACCATATAGTCTCTAATGCATTCGATTGAAAGGCAAGCAACATGGTTCATCACACACAATGTTCATTTCAAGCAAGACATGTACACTAAGCAAGACTTTCGAATGGATTCAAGGTACTTTAAATCAAACATTAGATCATTCATTCCATCATCATATGCGCAGTAATCACCATTCAATTACATGAAACTTAAGTTCATTACATACTTAACCATATGTTTATAACATAATAGGCCCATCAAGATCAATATATACAAGCTTCAAATATAGCAAAATGCATGTTCAACTAACTATATACAATCTAGTGCCACCATTCTAGGAGATATACAAAACAAGTATGAAATCATACTTAGGCAAAGCTTGTGTGAGTTGCTTCTTGCTCACGGTAACAGGCTTCAAGATTAAGCAACACTCGTATCCTTTATCCTGTAGTTGGGAAGAATGAAAACAAGAGTGATAAGTACAAGAATGTACTTATGAGGTAGTACTAAGTCTAACCAATTGTTATGTCAAGTTTTATGTGTCATTTAATCAAGTATTGACCTAGCTAAGGCTTTCATGCAATAAAGTGATCTTAGCTAAGGCCTCAAGCATTAGAGTGATCTTAGCTAGGCTTTCAAGCATCAAGATTATCCTAGCTAAGGATATCATACATTCGACCAACAAGGTACAAGCAACAAAAATTCATACTTCATGAATCAAGCACAACATGCTTGCAAATCAAGAAATTAAGGAGTCATGCTTTCAATTCAAGTAACATACAAATTCATGGCATTCAAGACAAGTAATATATAATGTAGGATTGTTATTCATTAAACAACCCCCATGGTACTTAGTTTGTATAGGTAATCGAGTCTCCAACCAACTGTCACCACAAGATGCACCGTAGTGCTGATCAACCCTCCTACTGTCGCCAAAGACCACATACGTACCCTCCGTCTGTCGCCAAATAGGGGCCTTAGCCCTGGACCATAGACCACCCTTACACAATGAGCTCTAGACTCTAAGGCATGCCCTTCTACCTAATCGAACTAGCTACCAAGGTTGTTTGATTTACCATTTATTCAAGTGTTTCAAGATAAAGATCATGTCAAGCAAGTTCATTTCATATTAGGCCCTTAGGCCATTGAGCCATAGCTCACGTGTCATGTAATTTAATGTTTCATTTCATCAAGATGAGATGATATCTCAAGCATGTTCATTAGCATTCAATCACAAGTATCATGCCACATACAAGCACCAATATACCATTAAAAACATGCTTAGCATTCGAAATAGACATGTATTCAAGATGTAATCTAGTATATGATTAAGTTCATTCGACATTTCAAGAATGTAAACAAGAATACATTGGTTAGGACCTAGTCTTAACCCTAGAGGTAACTACACTCACAATACTCCAAGCTAGCTAATCTTGGATCCACACTCCTTTGTTCTTGGCTTTAGGATGATCCACTCTATCCCCTTCCACCAAGTTTTCTCTTGGCTCTATCACATTACACAACAAGTACATGTCAAGAAAAGTTCATATGATCACCAAATCAAGACAAAGTTACAAGCACACAATATTCACAAATTTGGGCACCATGCTCATATACATTTTCCATTACACTTAATTACACTTTTCTACATTCTAGTTCATGTAAAAGAAGGCATAATCAAAGGCATAAAGCTGTTTACAAGACAGTTTACAAAATGCCACAAAACAATGTGCATTTGCCTATACAGCTGCTGCCAGGCAGCTTGCACTCTTGTCACTAAATCATGCAAAACTTTCATTCTGTACGTCGGAGTTTCAATTGGTTTACACCGTTGGAAAGCTAACAAAATTGAATTTATGACCATATAATGCTTTCATTTTATTTCTTTTCCAGTTAATACAGTTTTTAACTTAAAGACAGGGCATTTTGCTTTACTAGACAGTTTGCACTGTCCCTAGTGTTTCTTCTCTACATTTTAGTATACAACCCATAGTTCAGTTATGTTTTCTCCTAATGAATTTAGACGTACCAAGGTGCTGTCCATAAAAATTTCAGCCATAAATTCATTATATACAATTTATAGTGATTTTTCAAACTTACTACCCAAAACAGAGCATTTTGGGCAGATTACACTAGGTTGAATTTCTAGCTTCTGAACTCATTTTAGAAAGGTCCTAACATGGCAATTCCATTCATGTTCATGTTCATATATGTCTAGGTCATCATAATTCACCTATAAATGTTCTTAAAACAGGGAATAATCATGTTGAACCTAATTTGATCTATTTGATCACATTTGCACATCCAATTCATCAACTAGGCAGTCCATTACCTAATTTAACTAGTTCAATTAGGTGTAGTCATTTTCCAGCAACATAGCTATTCAATTCAATCTTCATTTTACCTAGCAACATGATCAAAACAGGGTTCTATGTTCATTTGACATGTTTACACAATTTCTCCATCAAAACAGTCCCCAATCAAGGCTGATTTCAATCATGTTCATATCTCTCAAATTTCCAGCAACTACATATATTTTTCATTAGCAATTTAGCTGCTAGCATTCAATTTACAAGCTCTAATTGAAGCTATCATGTTCCTAACACACATAAAAATCACCCAATTTCATCAAAGCAACAAGAACATCATCATTTGCATATTCAAACAATATATAACAAGTTAAAATCAAGTATTATAGCTTCTCCAAGCTAAATTTGATCAATGGATGAATGAAGAAGCTTGAATTTGAAGGCATTGCATGCAAATTTTCTCTCCCTTTTTCTCTCTCAAAGTTTCGGCCAAATGATGATCATAGGGAGGAAGATGACAATATTTTTGGTTATTTTTCCTCCTTAGCATGAGTCATCATCCAAAATTGGCACATGTTCTCTTTCAAATAAGGACACGTGTCAAGGCCTCCACTTAATTAAATTTTACATGCAATCTATAGGATTTTGCATGTTCACATTTTCATCCTTTCATTTATGCCTTCTAGTTTTCATTTCAATTCAATTTGGTTAAATTTCACTTATTAGATTTCAAGAATGACCAATGTTCATTCTTCTTTTAAATTGATTGGCTTATAAATTCAATTAGCCTATAGTTTAGATAGTAGTAACATTACTAGGCCAATCTTAGGGTGTTACGATTCTCCTCCCCTTAAAATAAATTCGTCTTCGAATTTACTTGAATCGAATAGCTGAGGATATTGTTTCTTAATGACCTCTTCAGATTCCCATGTTGCCTCTTCAACCCTGTGATTTCTCCACAAGACTTTGACAAGAGGAACATTCTTGTTTCGAAGTCTTCTAACTTCCTTGTCAAGTATTTGAATAGGCTCTTCTTCAATTCCACCTCTTCGGGTTCAAGAACATGAGATGGATCAGACCTATATCTTCGGAGCATAGAGACATGGAAGACATTGTTAATACTATCAAATTCACCAGGAAGTGCCAATCGATAAGCCACTGGACCAATCCTTTCAATGATTTCAAATGGTCTGATAAACCGAGGGCTGAGCTTTATTTTCTTCCAAATCTGAAGACTTTATTCCAAGGAGATACTTTGAGGAAGACCTTGTCTCCAACATTGTATTGGATGTCTTTCCTTTTTAAGTCAGCATAAGCTTTTTGCCAATTGAAAGCTGCCTTTAATCGATCATGTATGATCTTCACTTGTTCTTTAGTTTCTCTGAGCAATTGAGGTCCTAAAACCTTGCTTTCTCCCAATTCAGACCAGCACAAGGGAGTTCTACATCTTCTTCCATATAGAGCTTCGAAGGGAGCCATCTGAATAGATGTTTGGTAGCTATCGTTGTAAGCAAACTCTACTAGGGGCAAAGATTTCTCCCAATTCTTTCCGAAGTCTATTACACAAGCACGTAGCATATCTTCAAGCACTTGGATGATTCTTTTAGACTGGCCATCTAATTGAGGATGAAAGGCTGTACTAAGGTGCACTTTAGCTCCTAGAGCCTTCTGCAAGGAATTCCAGAATCGAGATGCAAATCTAGGATCACGATCAGAGATTATAGTTGTAGGTACTCCGTGTAATCGAATCACTTCGCGGATGTATAGCTCGGATAAGGTTTCCAAGCTCTTGTTCATTCGAACATGGATGGAGTGAGTAGACTTTGTGAATCTATAAACAATCACCCATACAACATCATTCTTTCTTGGAGTGGAAGGAAGACCAGTAACGAAATCCATTGTAATCCGATCCCATTTCCACTGAGGGAATTAGATAGGTTGGAGCAATCCAGTAGGAACTCGATGCTCGGCTTTAACTCTTTCACAAGTTAGAAACTTCGATACGAAGTCTGTGATAGCTGATTTCATGCTCGGCCACCAGTATAGTGGCTTTAGATCCTTGTGCATCTTAACCGATCCCAGGTGAATTGAGAAAGAGCTTTGGTGAGCTTCTTGTAACATTTATTGTCTTATTTCCTCATTGTTAGGAACACATACTCTATCCTTGAAATAGAGGAGCCCATTTGACTTAAGAGAGAAGTCAGAATTAGACTCAGAGTCTAGCTTGGATACGATCTTCTGAAGATCTAGATCAATTTGCTGGAGTTCTTTAATTCTCGAGATCAAGCTAGATTGAACTTGAAGTTCAAAAAAGAATTTATGTCCTTTTGATAAACGGAAATGAGCATTGATAGCCAAGGAAGCTACAAATGAAAGAACAAGATCATTAAGGTAGAATTTCGAGTAGTCACTTGCAAGACAAGTAAGGTGTTCGAATGTATTACTTGTAATCTAAGAAAGTCAAAATTCGATAGAAATATTCTAGAATTTAGATTTAGAGGTTTACCCGAGTATGGTCTGCGACTAAGGGCATCATCAACCACGTTTGCTTTCCCCAGATGGTAGCCGATAACTAAATCGTAATCTTTAAGCAATTCTAGCCATCTTCTTTGTCTCAGATTCAAATCTTTCAGAGTCATGAGGTATTTGAGACTCTTGTGGTCTATGGACATGTTACATTTCTCCCCGTACAAGTAATGTCTCCATATTTTGAGAGTAAACACGATAACTACCAATTCTAGATTGCGTGTTGGATAGTTTAACTCGTGTGGTTTCAGTTAACTTGAAGTGTAAGCTACCACTTTTCCATCTTGCATTAGGACACATCCTAGTCCTAAATGAGATGCATCACTATAGATAGTGAATTCTTTGCTCGATTCTGGTTGGATAAGAACTGGTGCATGAGTTAGGGCTTGTTTAAGTTGATCGAAGCTTTGTTGTTGGTTCTCTGACCAAACAAAGGGTATCTTTGACAAATCGCTGATAATACCTAGCTAAACCGAGAAAGCTTCTGACCTTACCAATATTCCTCGGAGGTCTCCAGTCCATGATGGATCGAATTTTGCTCGGGTATACTTTAATTCCTTATGCCGAGATAACATGGCCAAGGAATGAGACTTCTGATAACCAAAATTCACACTTAGAGAACATTGCGAACAATTGACATTTTTAGAGAGTTTGCAATACAATTCGAAGGTGTTCGAAGTGTTCTTCCTTATTCCGAGAATACACCAAGATGTCATCGATGAAGGCAAGCACAAACTTGTCAAGATAGGGCTTGAATACACGGTTTATGAGGTCCATGAAAGTAGCCGGAGCATTCGTCAACCTAAATGACATTACAAGGAATTTAAAGTGACCATATCGAGTACGAAAGGCTGTCTTGGGTACATCTTCTTCTTTTACCCTCATTTGATAGTATCCCAATCGAAGATCGATCTTTGAGAACACTGAAGCATCCTTGAGTTGATCGAAGAGATCTTTTATCATTGGGAGAGGATATCGATTCTTGATAGTAAGCTTGTTCAATTGTCTGTAATCAATACATAGTATCATAGTCTCGTCTTTCTTCTTCACGAACAAGACTGGAGCACCCTAGGGAGATGAGCTAGGCCGAATAAAGCCTTTGTCTTGTAGCTCTTGGAGTTGCTTTTTGAGTTCCTTCAATTCAACAAGTGTCATTCGATAAGGTGTGATGGACACTGGAGTTGTTCCAGGTTGAACTTCAATCCTGAACTCTACTTCTCTGGTTGGAGGGAGACTAGGGAGTTCCTCGGGAAAAATATCAATGGATTCAGACACAATTGGCATACAAGGTGAGCTGAATTCAAATTCATATTGCATAGTCATGGCAGCAAAGATTGAGGTCGGTTTTCTATCAATTAGGAGGATTGATTCCTTCCCTAAACCTCGGAGATAATGTCTCATATTTTGGCAATCTATCTAGGCTTCATGTTTTCTTAGCTAATCTAGTCCTAACACTAGATCGAACTCACAAGAAGGGAAGACATAAAGGTCCATGGGAAAAGGCACATTTCAAATGCTTATAAGACATTGCTTGCAAAAGAAGTTAATAGGCATATTTCCGACTACAGAGTTCGAAACTACAAGGCTAGTCTGAACAAGTTTGGGTTTTAAGTTTAACTTAGCAATCAAGAAACAAAATATAAAGGAGTGGGTAGATCCCGAATAAATCAAAGCATATGCAGGACTTGAATTTAATTAAATAGTACCTACGATAACATCGGGTGCTTCTTCTTCCTCTTTCCCACGAATGTGGTATATTCGAGCAGGGGCTCAGGATTCTTGGTGTGTAGGTGCCGAATGTTGTCCTCTACCCTTGATTTGATTCCTGGACTGAGCTTGTCTCGGGCCCTTGTTTCGATTAGATTAAGCTAAACTAGCATTTGCAAGAGTTTGAGTTGGAACCTTGTTAGGATTCTCAGGACAATCCCGAATATAATGATCAGAGGCTCCACATAAGAAACACAAATTCTGTTGAGTTCTGCATTGCCTGGTGTGGTGCTTCTGAAGAACTTACAAGTAGGATATTGAGCAGCTTTGTCGGAATTCCCCGTACTATCAACAGAGATGATCGGGGCTAAAAACTTGATTACCGTTTGAGGTTTTGGCATGTAATTGCTTTTCTGAACATGAGTATAATTTGAGGAGTGATCTTTGGAGTGTTTATCTTTCTTTGACTACCAATGAGGATTGTCTTCATTCCGGGATTGTTTGTCCTTCCAAGAGTTACCACTCTTTCGTTTCTCGGAGGCCTTCATCTTTGCCTTGGTTGCAATAACCCGGTTCAATAAATTCTGGAAGTCAGTGATACCCAGGGCAGTGAAAATAGGACTTAGTTCATCATTCAGTCCATCGATGAACATCCGACATTTATCAGCTTCAGTTTTGATGTATTTCGACCCGTACTTACAATACTTGCAGAAGTCACTCACGTATTGTTCAATGGGTCGGCCACCTTGCTTGAGGTACAAGAAACGTTTCTGGTACTCGGCCAAATACTGTTCACTAATGTATTTCTTCTTGAATTCCTCAAGGAAGATTTCTAGGTTACCGCTTGAGCATGAGCAGTCAAGGTAGTGGTTTCCCACTAGCTTAGGGCTTCATCTGCCAACAGGGCTATGGCACATTCGAGTTTGTGCTCATCAGGACAAGGTAGTTGTTTAGTCATGATTCGAGTAGTGGCCTCTAACCAGTACTCAGTTACTTCGGGATTGACTTCATTAGTGCCGGTGAAAGTATAGGCCCGATGTTGAGCCAGCTTGTCAATCGGGGCTCGATTTGGCACAACAACAAAAGGAGCAATAGGATGATCTTGTTTTAAAGCAGATACTAGATGATTGAACATCTCCTTCATACTTAGGAGACATTCTTGCTGCATAGGATTTATAGCAAGAGCTTCGTATTGAGCAGTAGCTTGAGCTCGGGTTTGAGTTTGTTGCTGAGGAGGATTATGCTCCATCCTCACACTGTCTCCTTCATTCGAGGAGCCTTTAGGACTTTCATTATCCTGGTCAAGTCTCATTTTAGACATTCTATGTTCAAATAGAACAATCAGGGGTTCGGTTTAGTAAGCAAAGACACAAGCTATTCAATACAAGTCTTCTAGGTGGCACAAGATGCATGATAGCCCAATTTAGTCCTAGAACCGACTAAACCTAAAGCTTTGATTACCAATTAAAATGTAACACCCCCTACCCGGGCTAGTAGGAACCCAGTTCGGGAGCGTTACTTAGCAAGCAAGCAATGGCAATACAAGAACAAAAAAACAATCATCAAGCTCATGTCAAGCAAGTTTTTTCAATTTACCATTTATTCAACTAAGGCATGCCCTTCTACCTAATCCAACTAGCTACCAAGGTTGTTTGATTTACCATTTATTCAAGTGTTTCAAGATCAAGATCATGCCAAGCAAGTTCATTTCATATTAGGCCCTTAGGCCATTGAGGTAACTACACTCACAATACTCCAAGCTAGCTAGTCTTGGATCCACACTCCTTTGTTCTTAGCTTTAGGGTGATCCACTCTATCCTCTTCCACCAAGTTTATTCCTGGTTCTATCACATTACACAACAAGTACATGTCAAGACAAGTTCATATGATCACCAAATCAAGACAAAGTTACAAGCACACAATATTCACAAATATGGGCACCATGCTCATATACATTTTCCATTACACTTAATTACACTTTTCTACATTATAGTTCATGTAAAACAAGGCATAATCAAAGGCCTAAAACTGTTTACAAGATAGTATACAAAATGCCACTAAACAGTGTGCATTTGCCTAAACAGCTACTGCCAGGCAGCATGCACTTTTGTCACTAAATCATGCATAAGTTTCATTCCGTACGTCAGAATTTCAATTGGTTTACACCGTTGGAAAGGTAACAAAATTGTCTTTATGACCATATAAGGAATTCATTTTAGTTATTTTCCAATTAATACAGTTTTTAACTTAAAGACAGGGCATTTCGCTTTACTGTACAGTTTGCACTGTCCCAAGTGTTTCTTCTCTACATTTCAGTATACAACCCAGAGTTCAGTTATGTTTTCTCCTAATGAGTTTAGAAATACCAAGGTGTTGTCCATAAAAAGTTCAGCCTTAAATTCATTATATACAATTTATAGTGATTTTTCCAAGTTACTTCCCAGAACAGAGCATTCTGGGCATATTACACTAGGTTAAATTTCTAGCTTCTTAACTCATTTTAGCAAGGTCCTAACATGACAATTCCATTCATGTTCATGTTCATACATGTCTAGGTCATCATAATTCACCTAGAAATGTTCTTAAAACAGGGCATAATCATGTTGAACCTAATTTGATCTATTTGATCACATTTGCACATGCAATTCATCAACTAGGTAATCCATTACCTAATTTAACTAGTTCAATTAGGTGTAGTCATTTTCCAGCAACATAGATATTCAATTCAATCTTCATTTTACCTACCAACATGATCAAAACAGGGTTCTATGTCCATTTGACATGTTTACACAATTTCTCCATCAAAATAGTCCCTAATCAAGACTGTTTTCAATCATGTTCATATCTCTCAAATTTCCAGCAACTACATAAATATTTCATTAGCAATTTAGTTACTAGCATTCAATTTCCAAGCTCTAATTGAAGCCAGAATGTTCCTAACACACATAGAAATCATCCAATTTCATCAAAGCAACTAGAACATCATTATTTGCATATTCAAACAATCTATAACAAGTTAGAATCAAGTATTATACCTTCTTCAAGCTAAATTTGATCAATGGATGAATCAAGAAGCTTTAATTTGAAGGTGTTGCATGCAAATTTTCTCTCCCCTTTTCTCTCTCAAAGTTTCGGCCAAAGGATGATTATGGGGAGGAAGGTGACAATATTTTTGGTTATTTTTCCTCCCTAGCATGAGTCATCATCTAAAATTGGCACATGTTCTCTTTCAAATAAGGACATGTGTCAAGGCCTCCACTTAATTAAATTTTACATGCAATCTATTGGATTTTGCATGTTCACATTTTCATCCTTTCATTTATGCCTTCTAGTTTCCATTTCAATTCAATTTGGTTCAATTTCACTTATTAGATTTTAAGAATGGCCAATTTTCATTCTTCTTTTAAATTGATTGGCTTATAAATTCAATTAGCCTATAGTTTAGATAGTAGTAACATTACTAGGCCAATTTTATGGTGTTACAGTTTTAATAGGAAATTATTAGGAAATCATTTAGAGTTAAAAAGATGAATCAAATCCAGTGATTACCTTAAATATTTGAAGAAAAATTGATGTTTGGCTGGAGAGAATTCGAGATAAAATAGTTGAGAGAAAAGTTAGTTACGTGAAATGCGTTTTAAGGAATTAATGACTAATTAATTCTCCCCAATTTATTTTATTTAATAAAAACATTTTATAGTCACCAAAAATAGGTTTACAATTTTATATTTTGGTTACTTGTCCCAAAATGTCAAATCTCCAAAATCTATTTTCCAAAATCGGTCCCACCAAAATTATTTATATACTAAATAATGATTTTATAATATTTTTCTATATTTTATTTCCTCTAAAAACCCCTTCAAATCAATTAAATCCTGAAATTAGCCTAAATTGCCGAAACCGGTTCAACCGAACCATCTAGCCTAAACCCGGCTAACTCCTAAGCCCAAAATCAGGGCGTTACAATTCTCCCCCACTTAAGAAATTTCATCCTCGAAATTTACCTGGTGGAAAAAGATAAGGAAACTACTTCATCATGTCATCCTTCATTTCCCACGTAGCTTCCTCAACACCTCAGTGTCTCCACAACACCTTAACCAACTCTATGGTCTTCCCATGAAGAACCTTGCTGTCTATATCCAAGATATTAACCGGTTCATCATCATAAGTTAGATCTGGATTCAATTCAACTTCCTCAACAAGCATAACATGCGATGGATCCGATCTATACTTTCGCAACATGGATACATGAAAAACATCATGTGTCTTTTCCATCTCAAGCGGTAACCTCAATCTATAAGCCACTGGTTCAACGCACTCAAGCACCTCATATGGTCCAATAAACCTCGAACTTAACTTACCTTTCCGACCAAACCTCATCACCATATTCCAAGGCGAAACCTTCAAAAACACTTTATCATCAACCGCATACTCAATCTCTTCACGCTTCAAATCCGCGTAAGACTTTTTTCGGTCCAAAGCCGCTTTCAAATGATCACTAATGAGCTTCACTTTTTCTGTTGTTCCTTTAAGCATAGCCGGCAAAGAAATAAACTTTTCCCCCACTTTCGCCCAACAAAGAGGTGTTCAACATTTCCTACCATACAAAGCTTCATATAGGGCCATTTGTATACTTGCTTGATAGATATTATTATAAGAAAACTCCACCAAAGGTAACTGACTCTCCCAAGATCCTTCAAAATCTATAACACGACACCGCAACATATCCTCAAGCACTTGAATAACACGCTCAAACTGACCATCTGTTTGTGGACGATACGAAGTACTAAAATTGAGTCGCGTGCCCAAAGCTCCATATAAACATTCCCAAAACCTTGATGTAAAATGCGGATCACTATCTGACACAATAGACTTAGGCACCCATGCAACCTCACAACCTCTGCGATGTACAACTCCGCTAGCTTATCCAACGAATACGTAGTATGCACAGCCAAGAAATGAGTACACTTCGTAAAACGATCCACAATCACCCAAATAGAGTTCTTCCTTGATGGGGTCAAAGGCAAACCCATCACAAAATCCATCGTGATCCTCTCCCATTTTCATTCTGGTATCTTCAAAGGTTGCAACAACCCATAAGGAAACTGATGTTCAGCCTTCACTCGCTGACAAACCATACGCTTACTCACAAAATAAGTGATATCCCTCTTTAAACCAACCCAATAGTACTCATCCTTCAACCCACGATACATCTTAGTACTACCAAGATGCATAAAAAAGGGACTACTATGCACCTTAGTCAGTATAGTGCGCTTCATCTCAGCATCTTCCAGCACAACTATCTGACTCTTATAACACAAAACGCTATCATCAATAAAACAAAAGTCTGATGATTACCATCCGAAATGTCCATAACATGCGGTACCAACGAATCATCGAGCAACTGTTTCTCCTTAATCAACTAAGGTAAGAAAGGCTTCACTTGCAACTCGGCTACCAACCCACCATCTCGCGAAAAACGCAATCGTGCAAACATGACCCTCATCTCTATAGCCACCTTCATATTCAAAGCATCAGTCACCACATTAGCCTTACCAGGAGGATACTAGATCATCAAATCATAATCCTTAAGCAACTCCTGTAACACACCAAAATCTGGCCTAGTCAGAATTGGGCTTCGACGTTTAGAAACTTACATCAGAAATGTTTAAATATTGTAGTGATGTTGACTATGAGGTTAATTATATCAGTAGTGGACTCTAATTGAGTCGAGTCATTGGTCAAGGACCATATTGAATGTATTAGAAACCTTTTTATGGCTAAATTGTAAGAATTAAAGGTTTGGGGACAAAACTATAGTCTACCAAGAGTTGAGGGACTAATCTTGCAAATATCCCCTCCTCAATTATAAACCAAATTACGTGAGGAAAACTGGTAAATTTCCTTCATATGAAGGGAAGCTAATCCCATAAAATTAAGTGAATAGCCAATTTAATAGCTTACCCCGAAAACCTTCCTAAGCAACCACCTTACTAAACATCATCTCCTACCTAAGCAAGCACCTCACTAAACTTCATCTCCTACCTAAGCAAGCACCTCCATTGGAGCTTGACTCAAGCTTAACTTTTCTTTGATTTATTGCTATCAAAACGTTGCTAGTGATTGGGTAAGTTATAACCCCCAATCAACCATTGAAATCCATGGATAAATCAAGCTTAATCACAAGCTAGGGTTTGGCTATCCAAGGAGTTTGCTAGCTAATAGCTATTTCGAGCTTCATTATTGATTTTGATATCGTTATATTGATTTCAGAATCGTATTATTGAATCTAATCAAATCCTATTGTTTTTACCTAGCTCAAGAAGTTGGTAGATATCATCCAACATCACCAAAAAAAGCTAGAAGCAAGGGGATTTCTATCTGAGAGCCTTGAAAGCTTCGAATTATCAAGGTGAGTGTAGTTGGAGTCTTGGGATTAGGCTAGGTGCCTTTCGCGACTTCATCGTTAATAGAATTATCATTGCTAACCCCGTTGTTAAGGATTATTGCATCGAATCATCTATTGGACAATATGGTAAGCATTGGTAAGCTATTACATCAAGTATTGAACATTGACATTGTCATCGTTATTGCTATTGAACATCGGACTTAGGTATCGTTATTGTCAATGAATATTGTTATTGTCATTATCATCGCCATTGTCATTGAACCGTGAAAGTGTACAATATTGGCATAGCATCGATATAGCATTGATATAGCACTCATGTGGCCATTGTCATCGATCATTGATGTTAGCTTCACTATAGTCATCAAAACATTGCACATGAAGCATCGACCATTATTGATATCATTGAGACCATTGGACATTGCCATCGTTATTGATATTGTCATTGAACATTGACACCAGAATATCATTTATTGGTACGAACATTGAATATGGCTATTGATATTGAACATGAATTATTGATATGGTTACCGGACCTTGGATTCGAAGGACATTGGTTACAATTGGCATGCCATAGAATTCATGAGCTTAGTGTACGGGTGAACTATAGTCCTAGGGCTACGACCTATATTGATTTGGCGAGGCGGAGGGATGTGTTGTGCTATTGGTTATATCGGCGAGGCAGAGGGACTAGACCATTTATTGATTTAGCGAGGTGTAGAAATTCACGTATCCATTATCTGGAATCGATCCAAGGGTTATTGATAAAACATGGATTTATTGTTATTGAACATGAACATTGCATTGCTATCATAGATCTATTGCATTATTGTTGGAAGGATATGAATAGAAATGCATGTCCATGGCATTGTGTTACTTTTTTCTACCTCACTAGGCAAAGTATGTCTAATGCATTGCATTTCATCCATTTCAGGTTAAGAGATTCAAGCTGGAGACCAGAGAAGTTGTTGCGTTGCACAAGTAACCAACGAGTTTGAAGTAATGTATATCGAACTTATAAACTCCTAGTAAGGTGGCAAAGTACCTAGAACAGTCACATAAGGTCCTTTTGACATTTGTATTATGTGCTTGCGGTGTAATAGTTCCTAATGCCCTAATGACCCTTTTGAAATTTAATAAATGTGACTAAAAATGCATAATTGGCTCTAAAAGTTGAAAACATAGTAAATGGGTTTGGATCAACATGCTAGTAGATTTTTTATTAAAACTTTATGGTAAAGTTTCATTACATTTGGACCGTGATAGTTAGGTCAATTTGAATAAAAACCAGGAAAAATCTATCATCTTAATGTAGGGCGTATCGATACATTGGATGGTGTATCGATACGGCCTTGCATATTTGGTCAGGTCAACATTGGTCAACAAGGGGTGTATCGATACGGCCTAGGCATATCGATATAGTTTTGGCTATTGGAATTTGGGATGAAAAATGGTATCGATACGAGGTCAAGGTGTATCGATACGAAGTCAACATGGTTAACTAGTATCGGTACGGCCCTCAACCGTATCGATACATGTATGTTGGAATTGAATCTGATTTTAGGAATTAGGTTAAGGCGTACCGATACGATCACAAGGGTATTGGTATGGTGACAGTTAAATCTGTTAAAAGGTAAAGGTCATAGTTTTGCATTGTTTACAGTTTGGTCACTAATTAATACAAGGCTTAATTGTATGGACAAACGAACTCTGAATAATATGAAAATTTGTATACTCACTCTTTGAATGATAAATTTCATTTTGGTTAGGTTAATTTCAAAAAAGGACCACTAAAATATTGAAATTATGACCAAGTCCCTAAAGCTTGTAAATTAGTCATGGTTGGCTAATCATTGACTCGTAATAGATTGAATGCATTGGTGTAATGTTTATTCTTGAATGTTAAGCCCATCAACATCGTATAGTGCATAGAATTGTCGTATCGACCACCGCTTAGTATATTGGTGACATACTTTTACCCGGATCTCGACCAGGCCAGGAAGGGGTGT
Source organism: Hibiscus mutabilis (assembly GCA_019671005.1). Taxonomy (NCBI): domain Eukaryota; kingdom Viridiplantae; phylum Streptophyta; class Magnoliopsida; order Malvales; family Malvaceae; genus Hibiscus; species Hibiscus mutabilis. The sequence goes on along the minus strand of CM033735.1, from coordinate 15,274,509 downwards.
CACAATTGTGGTATCAGAGCTAGAGTTTTGTCGATTCTAGGACTAAATCTAAGCTTAATGCATTGTTATTGTGTTACTTTGCCACCGAGGAGTTTTACATTGTGTATATTGTGACTTGTCAACTAATATGATCTTTTTATGTTATAGTTATGTTTAAGTCGAATGAGGCTCATATTCACGAGCATGCCACCGGCTCCTCGACCCATGGCGAGGAAGTGAGGGGGGAGACCCACTGAACCCACCTAATCCCCCTCCTCAGCATGTTGAGCCAGTGGTGCCTGGTGCACAGGCAGAATGCTATTTGAACATGGCTGACATATTCAAGCAATTCATGGCATCTGTGAGGACTGAGACGGTGGTGCAACCGACCCCACCCGTTGTCCAGTATACTCGAGCCCCTATTGATAAGTTGGCATCACTCTGAGCCTACACCTTCACCGGACATGATGACGACAGTCTTGAGATTGTAAAATACTGGCTGGACAACACGTTAAGGATCCTAAACAAGCAACCGCAGTGTTCGAATAAACATAAGCTGGAGTGTGTCCTTGCTGATGAAGCCTTGCAGTGGTGGGATACCACTACTCTTACCGTCCCTAAAGAATCCATTACATGGGAGTTCTTCCTTCAAGAATTTTGAAAGAAGTACATTAACGAGTATTATCTTGCAGAAAGACACAAATCTTTCTTCACCTGAAGTAAGGTGGTCGACCTGTTGAGTAGTTCATTCATGATTTCTGCAAGTACTGTCGATATGGTGCGGGGTACATTAAGAAAGACGAAGACAAGTGCATGATGTTTATTGCTGGGCTTAGTGATGAATTACGCCCAATGTTTACTGCCTTGGGGATCACTGATTTTCAAGACCTTATGAACCGAGTCAAGGCCACTGAAGCTGCACATAAGACCTTGAGGTTAGGTGGATCTAGCAGGTCTGAAAAGAGGTTTAGGGATGATTCCCAACCTCCTAGGTGGAATAAAAAGAGTAAGAATCAAGGCCCCAAGCAAAATGTGTATTCCTAACCTTCCTGTTCTGGGAATATCGAGAAACCTCAAATGGTGACCCAGTCCTTTGCCAAGACGGTCTTAGTTGAAAGCACCAGAGGCTCCAACTGAAACACACAAAACCCAGTTTGCAACTACTACCAAAAACGACATCTAGTAGGTCAGTGTCGCAAACAATCTAGAGCCTGCTTCTATGTAGTGAGCAGGGTCATTTCATCTGTGATTGTCTCTTGGGTGCAACCAAGTCTATGACTACACCGGAAAGTATTGGAACCCCTACCCAGTCTTTACGAGGTAAGGGGTCAAGGTAAGGTTCGTCATGAGCTATAGGGAAACCTTGTGGCTCTGGCAAGGCACCAAGTAAGTAAGAATCCAAGACTTCTGCTCAGATGTATCATGTGAAGAGTAGGAAGGAGCAAGATGAGCCTGATGTTATTGCAGGTACCATTGAACTGTATTCTCATCCTTTTATACACATTGATTGACCCTGGCTCTACTAACTCTTTCATAAGCACTAAATTGGTTAAGAAACACAGAATGACTAGTGAACCTATAGCATTGAAGATCTCTATAACTAATCCATTTGGTGACTGTGTCATCATAAACTTTGTATGTAAGAATTGCCTTGTTGTGATATAAGGGATTCCTTTCGTGGCCAATTTGTTGCCTTTATTGATCCATGAGTTTGATGTGATACATGGTTTAGATTGGCTTAGTGACCATCAAGCATGGGTGGATTGTAGTAAAAGTAAATTGTATCTCTGACGCCTTGGCAAGGAGAGCGTTGTGTTAATGTATTCCAGAAACCCATCCTTGTACGCTTTGACAATTGAAGCTAAAGATGGGCCGCAATTATCGGATGTTGACACTGAATGCAAATTTCCTGATGTCTTCTCTGATGAACTCCCAGGTTTTCCCTCAATCTGTAAGGTTGAGTTTGGCATCGACGTACAACCTAAAATTACTCCAGTGTCTATTACACCTATCGAATGGCAACAATTTTGCTGAAAGAACTGAAGGCCCATATTCAAGATTTGCTTGATAAAGGCTTCATTCAATCGATTACTTCCGATCGAGATCCCCGATTTGCATCTTGGTTTTGGAAGTCGCTGCAAGGAGCTCTAGGCACCAGAGTTAATCTTAGTACTGCCTTTCACCCGCAGTCTGATGGTTAATCAGAAAGAGTAATATAGATTTTGGAGGACATTCTACGAGCATGTATTATCGATTTTGGCGGGTCATGGGAGAAATCACTATCCCTTATTGAATTTGCATACAATAATAGTTACCAAGCTTCTAATAAGATGACACCCTATGAAGCATTGTATGGGAGGCGTTTTTGAACTCCATTATGGTGGTCTGAGCTCGGAGATGGCAAGATGTTGGGCCCTGAATTACTTCAGGAAACTGAAGAACAAATTGCCATTATCCATGATCGTTTGAAAGTAACCTTTGACCGATAGAAGGCCAATGCTGACCTTAAGCGAAGAGATATTCAATATAAAGTGGGTGAAAAAGCCTTTCTCAAGGTCTCACCGTGGAAGAAAGTTTTGAGGTTTGGTAAGAAAGGGAAACTAAGTCCCCGATTTATCAGACCTTTCGAGGTTACCGAAAAAGTTGGCCCTGTGGCTTATCACTTATTGTTGCCCTCAGAAATGAGAAAAATCCATGATATGTTCCATGTATCCATGCTTCAGATGTATCGTTCTTACCCTTCGCACATTATTGAACCTGAGTCTATAGAAATTCAGTCCAACTTATCCTATGAAGAGAAACCAGTTCAAATTCTTGCAAGGGAAGTCAAGAGACTTCGCAACAAGACTATTCCATACCACTAAGGAAGCATCATGGGAGCTTGAGGAGACAATGCAGAAGCAATATACTCACCTCTTCGATCCAAGTAAAAATTCGAGGACAAATTTTTCTTAAGGGGGAGAGTTGTAACACCCGAAATCCGGCCTAGTCAGAATTGGGTTTCAGTGATCGAAAACTTACATAAGAAATGTTTAAATATTGTAGTGATGTTGACTATAAGGTCAATTGTATCAGTAGTGGACTCTAATTGAGTCGAATCATTGGTCAATGACCATATTGAATATATTAGAAACCTTTTTATGCTAAATTGTAAGAATTAAAGGTTTGGGGACAAAAACATAGTCTACTAAGAGTTGAGGGACTAATCTTGCGATTAGGCCCTCCTCAATTATAAACCAAATTACGTGGGCAAACTGGTACCTTTCCTTCATATGAAGGAAAGCTAATCCCATAAAATTAAATGAATAGCCAATTTAGAAACTTACCCCGAAAGCCATCGTAAGCAAGCACCTCACTAAACATCACCTCTTACCTAAGCAAGCACCTTCATTAGATCTTGACTCAAGCTTGACTTTTCTTCGATTTATTGCTATCAAAATGTTACTAGTGATCGGGTAAGCTACAACACCCAATCAACCATTGAAATCCATGGATAAATTGAGCTTAATCACAAGATAGGGTTTGGCTATCCATGGAGTTCGCTAGCTAATAGCAATTTCGAGCTTTGATATTGATTTTGATATTGTTATATTGATTTCATAATCGTATTATTGAATCTAATTGAATCCAATTGTTTTTACCTAGCTCAAGAAGTTGGTAGAGATCATCCACCATCACCAACAAAAGCTAGGAACAAGGGGATTTCTATTTGAGAGCCTTGAAAGCTTCAGATTATCAAGGTGAGTGTAGTCGAAGTCTCAGGATTAGGCTAGGTGCCTTTCTTGACTTCATCGTTAATATAATTATCATTGCTAACCCCGTTGTTAAGGATTATTGCATCGAATCATCTATCGGACAGTATGGTAAGCATTGGTAAGCTATTGCATCGAGTATTGAACATTGACATTGTCATCATTATTGCTATTGAACATCGGACATAGGTATCATTATTGTCAATGAATATTGTTATTGTCATTATCATCACCATTGTCATTGAACCATGAAAGTGTAGGATATTGGCATAGCATCGATATAGCATTGATATAGCACTCATGTGGCCATTTTCATCGATCATTGATGTTAGCTTCGCTATAGTCATCGAAACATTGCAAATGAAGCATCGACCGTTATTGATATCATTGAGACCATTGGACATTGCCATCATTATTGATATTGCCATTGAACATAGACACCAGAATATAGTTTATTGGTAAGAACATTAAATATGGCTATTGAAATTGAACATGAATTATTGATATGGTTACCGAACTTCGGATTCGAAAGACATTGGATACAATTGGCATGCCATAGAATTCTTCAGCTCAGTGTATGGGTGGACTACGGTCCTAGGGCTATGGCCTATATTGATTTGGCGAGGTGGAGGGATGTGTTGTGCTATTGGTCAGATCGGTGAGGCGGAGGGACTAGACCATTTATTGATTTAGCGGGACGTAGGAATTCGCTTATCCATTATCTGGAATCGATCCAAGGGTTATTGATGAAATGTGGATTTATTGCTAATGAACATGAATATTGCATTGCTAACATAGATCTATTGCATTGTTGTTGGAAAAATATGAATTGAAATGCACTTCCATGACATTGTGTTATTTTTAACTACCTCACTAGGCAAAGTATGCCTAATGCATTGCATTTCATCCATTTCAGGTTAAGAGATTCAAGTTGGAGATCGGAGAAGTTGTTGCATGACACAAGTCACCAGCAAGTTTGAAGTAATGTATATCGAACTTATAAACTCCTAGTAGGGTGGCAAAGTACCTAGAACAGTCACATAAGGTCCTTTTGATATGTGTATTATGTGCTTGTGGTGTAATAGTGCCTAATGCCCTAATGACCCTTTTGAAATGGCATAAAAGTGACTAAAATTTCATATTTGGCTCTAAAAGGTGAAAACATAGTAAATAGGTTTGGATCAACACGAAATTTGGCATGCTAGTAGTTTTTGTTGATTAAAACTTGCTGGTAAAGTTTCATTACATTTGGATAATGATCGATAGGTCAATTTGAATAAAAACTAGCAAAAATTTGTCATCTTAATGCAGGGCGTATCGATACGGTGGATGGTGTATCGATACTAGAATTTGGGATCAAAAATGGTATCGATACGGGGTTAAGGTGTATCGATACGAAGTCAACATGGTCAACCAGTATCGGTACGACCCTCAATCGTATCGGTAAAAGTATGTTGCAATTGAATCTGAATTTGGGAATTAGGTTAAAGCGTACCCATACGGTCACAAGGTTATCAGTACGGTGACAGTTAAATATGATAAAAGGTAAAGATCACAGTGTTGCATTGTTTACAGTTTGGTCACTAATTAATACAAGGCTCGGTTGTATGGACAAACGAATTCCGAATAATATGAAAATTTGTATACTCACTATTTGGATGATAAATTTCATTTTGGTTAGGTTAATTTCAGAAAAGGACCACTAAAATACTAAAATTATGATCAAGTCCCTAAAGCTTGTAAATGTTGTAAATTAGTCCTGGTTGGCTAATCATTGACTAGTAATAGATTGACCGCATTAGTGTAATGTTTATTCTTGAATGTTACGCCCACCAACTTCGTATAGTGCATAGAATTATCATATCGACCACCGCTTAGTACATTGGTGACATACTCCGACCCAAATCTCGACCAGGCCGGGAAGGGAGTGTCACAACTCCAACCATGTTTGTTGCCTAAGATTCAACTCCTTCTACTACATCAAATTTTCAAACTTTTATGATTTGTATACACCATACATTTCTCGCCATAAAGATAATGCCTCCAAATCTTTAGTGCAAACACCACTGCAGCTAACTCAATATCATGCGTAGGATAATTGTGCTCATGCACCTTCAACTGTCTAGATGCATAAGCCACAACTCCACCACCTTGCATCAGTACACACCCTAACCCCACATAAGATGCGTCACTATCGATCACAAACTCTTTTCTTGACTCGGGTTGAATCAAGATCAGAGCTCGCATTAAAGCTTCCTTCAACTTCTCAAAAGCTTGTTGCCTAGCCTCCGTCCACTCAAACTTAACATCCTTTTGCAAAAACTTCGTCAAAGGAGAAGCAACCTTAGAAAAACTATCCACGAAATGACAATAATATCCCGCCAAACCCAAGAAACTACGAACCTCCATCACTGATTTAGGTTGCTTCCAATACACAACCGCCTCAATTTTCTATAGATCCACATGAATACCTTTCGCCGACACCACATGAACAAGAAACACCACCTCCTTAATCCAAAACTCACACTTGCTCAGCTTCGGATACAACTGATTATCCACCAGAACTTGCTACACAATCCGCAAATGCCTATCGTGATCCTCCTCGGTACATGAATACACAAGGATATCATCAATAAACACCACTACAAACAGATCCAAGAACTCATGGAACACCCGATTCATCATATCCATGAAAGCTGCAGACGCATTCGTCAACCCAAACATCATCACCAAGAACTAATAATGACTGTAACAGGTGCAAAAGACCGTCTCCGACACATCCTTACTCTTCACCTTCAACTAATAGTATCCTGATCTCAAATCAATATTAGAAAACACTATCACACCACGGAATTGATCGAATAGGTCGTCAATTCGCGACAAAGGATACTTATTCTTAATCCTCAACTTATTTAGTTGTCGATAGTCGATGCAAGTCTCATACTGCCATCTTTCTCTCACAAACAACACTAGCGCTCCATAAGGTGACACACTAGGCCATATGAACTGTCTAACAACTCTTAAAGCTACATCTTCAACTCCTTGGGCGCCATGCATTATGAAGCAATGGACACCAGATCCGTATCTGCATACGTCTTGATACAAAACTCTACCTCCCTATCCGGTGGTAAACCAGGCAACTCTTCTGGAAACATACCCAAAAAATCACAAATAGTCCAGATATCCTAGGGATGTGCCTCCTTCATATTCAGATTCATAACATACGCCAAGTATGCAAGACATCATACTTTCAACAACTTCTGCAAATCCAAAGGCGAAATAACATTGGACAAGAACTTAACATTCTCAACCATCACTACAACTTCATAATCATTGGTAAGCTTCAACGAAACGCGCTTGGTTTCACAGTCTACCATAGCTTTATGCTCGGTCAACCAATCCATACCAAGAATAACATCAAAACCATAGAAAGGTAACTTCATCATATCAAATGCAAAGACATGTCCTTGAACCATCAACGGACATCTCTTATACAACTTCCTAACCATAATTGTTTCACTAAAAGAACTCGTCACTTTCATACCCACAACTAGAAACTCAATCGGTATATCAAGCAACTGTGCATGCTCGTGCAAAAATGTATGAATGTGTGAAATGAGAATCAATCAAAGAAAGTAATGACAAGTATTACAACGTAAAGGTACCTGCAATCACATCCGTGTCATTCCTCCCCTAGTGGTGTGCATACACCCTAGCTGGTCCACCACCCTCAGGCTGAACTGACATAACATGAGCAACATTCCTCTGACCATCCTCCCTAAGATAAAAATTACCTCGACCGCACCCACGACCCCTTTGAGACTCAACAACATGCATCAGTGTCTATCTAGATAACTGAGGACACTCACGCTTCACATGACCCTATGAACCACAACCCCAACAAACTCCGAGAGTACCCCAGCACTATCCAGAATGTTGCCTCCCACGACGGCCACACTCAGCTATACGAACCATAACATTCTAGCCCTCTTACCTGCGACCCACGTTACCTCAACTACCACGCCTCGAATCAGGGTGAAACTTCCTATCATGTTGCCTCTTGTAACGATCCCTTACACCATCAGACTCAGTAACCCTCTTACCGAAACTAGAATTCTTAGAGCGAGAGGACAAACCCAAACTCTGCTCAATATCCTTGGCGTGAGTGACCAAAACATCAAAATCTATATATTCTGAAGCCAACATATAGGTCTTCACTTCCTTCAACAAACCATATCGAAAGCGGTCATATCTCTTTTGTTCTTTAGGAACCAGCTTAGGAGCATACTGGCTCAACCTGACAAACTGAACCTCATACTCTGCAACAGACATGTTTCCTTCCACTAAAGCCATAAACTCTCGCTTCTTCTTGTCTTGATAACGAGAACCCAAATACTTCTTTCGAAAAGCAATTTTGAAGAAATCCCAAGTCACCTCAGTAGGTTCTATCCCCATAATAGTGGTAGTCCACCACGAATAAGGCATCTCCCTAAAACAAAGATACCGTAAAACCCAACTTACGCACATTTGAGCACTCCATCTGACCAAAAATCCTCTACGCCCTCTTAAATCATGCCTTAGAACCCCCAAAGACAAACCTCTAAACTCAGTACCACCCAAACTATGTAAACACTCCAAAGGTAAATCAGGGTTAACCGCAGGTTGTGGCGCAATTGCATGCATACCCGCCACTGCAGCCTAAAAAGCTACAACTATAGCCTAGATCAACAGGGTCATATCACTGACAGCCTGACCCTACTCTACTTGAGGTCATACACCTCTCGCACTAGCTCTAGCTCTGACTCCATCACCACCGGGAGGAGGAGGAGGGGCGACACAACGTTATTTTGCTCACTCTCCATAACACCACGTGAATTGATTCTAAGCTCTCGTCTCGGACCCATTATGAAAACAGTATGAATCTCTAGAATATAAATACAATAATGAAAACAGTTAGGGTAGCCAAAAGTAAGAATCCAAGATGCTCAAGACTTAAAACAAAATCTCTTTACATCAATAGTAATAATGGCAATGGGTACCCCAATCTCTATCCCAAACCATCACATAACAATCATATGGCATGCTATAAAACACCGTACATAGCAAACATCGAGAAAAGCAACCGTCTTACCTCCCAAATTTTCATAAACCTAGCTCTGATACCAACAAATGTAACCCCCTCGATCTGATCTAGTCGCAAGATCGAATCGAACGAGTCACACGAGGAATATTGAAGAAAACCCCAAAAGTTTCTCTTTAATAAACGAACGTATTTTTTTCTTTATCTCTAGATGTAACATTATTATCCTAAGTGTAGGAGCTCGTAGCGGGTGAATTTATGACTTAAACAGGCGACGATTCGACATTCAATTGTTTCAGTTGTCAATTAGGGACCATTTAGTAAAACTTACAAATTTTAGGGACTTCATGTGGATGTAAAGTTACCAATATACAATAAGTCAGGTTCTATGCCCACACGTCAATTTTCAGCTTAACAAGACCATCCAAACTCACTCAAATGCATTCACGACAATTAGGGACCAAAACGTAAGAAAACAGAAACTCAAAAGATGCTATTTAACTACCATAATGGTTGGCCATATCAATAACCTTAGACCTGTATCAGTACAGTGCTTGTAATTTTTAAAACCCCAAATTCCAGTAGCATTTAACCGTACCGATATGCCCCTTCCTATCGAAGCGCCTTCCCTTTTCGCCTTAAGCCCGTACCGATACGGTACTTAGCATACCGATACAATATACCTAAAATGGCTTACCTGTATCAATACAGTAGCCTTTGTACCGATACGCCTGGGCATGTACTATTCAATTTTGTTGTTTAATCACAAAATTAAGCTACCCAAACCACTCTAACATGTTTCAAAGTCACACATAACATATTCCAAGATCGATCTTCAGCCAAAAGCACCAGAAACAACACCAAAACATGATAATATACTCAAAGGTAAATCTATAGGCATACACCCTATTTCCAAGCCAAGTCAAACACCCAAAACCATACCAAACATCAAACCAAACAATAAAGGTCATTTGCAAGTCGTTAAAGGCAACACAAACATGTGCCAAACCAGGAAGTTCATCAAACATACTCCCAAACATATGATACCCCTCCCATTGTAGAATTATTACTATCATTTAGTTCGAAACCATACTTGAGCTTAAAGAACCTCTTAGACTTCTACTATTTCCTCCTTGCTGCCCAACAAGCTATTTATCTGCATTGTTAATAAAAGAGAGCGTAAGCAACAAGCTTAGTGAGGGACGCTCATTTGAAAACTACAACAATGTCTTTTTGAAAACCTTTTCTCATCAAACCGTTTCTCGTCATGCTCAAATGTAATCTCATTCTTTAAAACCCATTAAAGCAAAATCATTTACCTTCGCACACATGTATCATTTGGCTCATGCATTAAACAAAATGCAAATATCAATGCAAGCCTATCATGCTTGAACATTACAAAACATGTCTCAAAATAGAATCTCATGCATAAATCCCATTATACAAAACCATTTAAAATAATGATACATTTAATCTCACATGTTGGCATTCAAGTGAACTAGATGGCTACGACCCCATCCTTGGATTGCACTACCCCTATCTATTAAAGTTCGGATATGCAGACACCTTAATGGCTCTGACCCTATTAAGCCTCATGTTGATACTACCTACCATAATGCACACTTTGGCTGGGTTGGCACTACCCCCATTGCCCGTGGTGATGGCACTACCCCCATCACTCGCAACATAATAGAACTACCCCTATTGTGTAATTGAATAATTTGGCTCATACACAAATTTTGTATATATTATAGTGCACTCTCATCTTATTGGTCGACCAATTATATCTGATTATAATAAGCATCATCACTTGCCAATATACACTTTAAAACCATGTTACCTTACAATTTTTTAATGCATAAACAAAAACCATTTCTCATCACATTTCAAAAGCACAACCAATGCATAGCATTTCTCTCAACAAGATATAATCTCTTTAAAATAATAAATCAATCCCATGGGATAACATGAACCATCACTCAATTCATAAAAACATGCATAACAATAGGTAACAAATCTATCTTCAAAACATTTGCATGATTTAGCAAAACAATGGGAAAGCCAAAAATTGTGAGCAAAATCGTTCATACATACTTGAGCTTAGATTACCATTTCAAGCTCAATATAAACCCCCAAACCTTGCTTTCAAACCTTTGAAAAGCTTTTAAAATCATTTCCACTCACCGACAATGCTTCGCTTCCTTTCTCGAAGCAATCTCAAGCTTTCGGATCAATCGAAACATCTTCCAACGCTATCAGATCATTCTGCCCTACTTCTAACCAAAGAAAAATAGAGGATTAATGCACAACCTTGCATCAAAATCCCCAACAACTCAACTCTACACTTTCTCTTCTCAACTATCCACATATCGCTACCTGAAACTACCAAAAACATCGACGAAACCACTCTAACCAAACACCAACCCTTACCCAGCGAGATCAACAACAAAACATCATCAAGATACATCTAAAAACATCTCCTCAAAACCAAAACAACACCAACCATCAATTAAACACTTAAACAAACCACAAACTCAAAGATCTCAACCTAACAATCAAGCATTTCACCTAATTTCGGGATTACCACATAAAAATCCATGAAACCTCATTGTCAAACATTAAAATCATGTTTAATCTCATTCTTAAACCTAGCATTATAAAATCAAAATGAACCTTAATTAATTCCACCCATTAAACATCAATTAAACCAATTTTCCACAACTATATCATCAAAACCCATTAGAAAACATTCATAAAAGATCAAGAACTTGGGAATTTTAGTAAAGAACCTTTTCATTAGAGGAGAAGGATGAAACCTTACCTCTAATGATTGCTTTTCCCCCAATTGTATAGATTTACATGAGTAAACAAAAATAAGACAATAAGGTTTTGATAGGAAATCTTTTAGAGTTAAAATGATGAATTAAATCAAGTGATTACCTTAAATATTTGAAGAGAAATTGGTGTTTGGCTGGAGAGAATTTGAGAGAAAATAGGTGAGAGAAAAGTTAGTTACGTGAAATGTGTTTTAAGAAATTAATTACTAATTAATTATCCCAACTTATTTTATTTAATAAAAACGTTTTAAAATTAACCAATTAAGAGGAAAAAGTCTGAATTAGACTTTGGGTCAAATGCTCCTTAAAGATTCAAAGTTATGATCTTTTACAAAATAGTCACCAAAAATAGTTTTACAATTTTACTTTTTGGTCACTTGTCCCTAAATGTTAAACCTCCAAAATCCATTTTCCAAAATTGGTCCCACCAAAATCATTTATATATTAAATAATTATTTTAAAACATTTTTATATGTTTTATTTCCTCCAAAAACCCTTTCAAATCAATTAAATCCTCAAACTAGCCTAAATTATCGAAACTGGTTCAACCGAGCCATCTAGCCTAAACGCGGCTAACTCCTAAGCCCCAAATTTGGGCGTTACAATTGTGATGGAATCTTGCGGTTTAACTAGGCAGGGTATGAGATTTGATGGAGGTGAGCCCATCATGAGAAATCCGTGTATCTGAACATGTATAGATAGAGGTGAGTTTATCCAGGGATAGAGGTGAGTCTATCTGGGGTCACTATAAATGCTAATATATGAGAATATATGTGATAAAAGAGTTATAAATGATTTTGATGCATATGATTGTTATGCATGATTTGTTGTGGAAACAAATGAGATAATTCTTGGGTAGTAAAGCATGTTTTGAAAACAAGATGGTTTATTGTTTTCAAATGGATTTTTAAACATATGTAAAGTGCTTAGAAAGTAAGCATGTTTTGGTTTAAAAGGCATAATAATGTTTTGAAAGTGGTTTTAAATGATGAACTCTGTGTGAGTAGGAAACCGATTTTAATTGCATTGATGGTGTTGTGTTTTGAGCACTCCTCACTAAGCCTTATGTGCTTATTCTCCTTTTATCCATCAATGTAGAGAATTAAAGGTTTGAGGCAACAAGCAAGCGAGGGAAGATCCAAGGACTTGTTAACGTAAAAGTATGACTCTTCGAACTAGACTTGTAGTAATAAAGGCAATCATGGTACATTATCAATTAGAGAGGGTTTTTGCTAAATTCCCTTTTTGGGCAAGCTTGTATTGCTATTTTGGGTTTGTAATTGGCCTATACGTTTAGTTGTTGCTTTGTATTTATGTTTCTTATGGTGTTTGGTTGTTTTATAGGAAGCATGCCTCTAAAATCATGTGGATCTATGTTGCCATGATTTGTTAATGTATCTTCGATGTTATGGCATGGAATGATCCTCAAAATAGTTGTGTTTATGGTTATGAATGTTTGGGACATGTTTGAACCCATAATTGTTTGTTAAACTAACAAAATTGGAAATTTTAGGTTAGGGAGTATCGATATGCGTGAGATTATATCGATTCGGGTTAGTGTTTTTAGGCATAGCATATCGATACTAGAAGAGCTATATCAATACGAGAAAATGTATTTTTGGCATGCGTATCGGTATGGGTAGAAGTGTATCGATACGGTTTTGAGCTATTAGAATTCAGGGAAAATAATTTGTAACCCGCATATCGATACACCTATAGACTGTATCGATACAACCCTGTGTATCTATATACTTTGAGACAGTATTTGTATGCCTCGTTGGTATGTTAGTTGTATTTGATATTAAAAGTTTTAGATTCTTTAATTTTTGTCCCTGATTGTTATGCACGCAATTAAATGATTTCGGATGGTCATTTTAAGCACGAAACCTAACTATTAAGGATTGGTAACTTAAAATGGATTGTAACACCCCAAAATCCGACCTAGCCAAAATTGGGTTCCGACGATAGAAAACCCTACATCAAAATTGTTCAAATATTATACTGACATTGACCACAAGGTCAATTGTATTGATATTGGACTCTAATTGTGTCAAACTATTGCTTAAGGACCATATTGAAAACATCAAAAACTTGTTTAGTGACTAAATTATAAAAATTGATAGTTTAGGGGCACAAGTGTAGATAATTGAGAGTTGAGGGACTAACCTTGTGATTAGCCCCTCCTCAAGTATAATAATCTACACGTGGGATGATCATGCTCAATTCCTTCACTGGAAAGAAAGCCTTGTCTTTATAAAATGAATAAAGGCGTAGTAGAAAGCATTATAGATCTTACCCAAAAACTAAGAAACAAGCACCTCCCTTGTCTTCATCTTTCTCCAAGCTAGCAGCTCCATTGTTGAGGGTGGAAAAGTTAGATTTTCTTTAGTTTATTGATATCGAAGGATTGCTAACGATCGGGTAAGCTATAATCCTTACACTATTGATGAATTCCATGGATAAATCAAGCTTAATCTTAAATTAAGGTTTTGGTTATCCACAAATTTGATAACTAATAGCTAATTAAGCTTTGATATTAATTTTAATATTATTATATTGATTTCGATATTGTACTAATGATTCTAACACAATCCTATTGGTTACGTAGCTTAAGAAAGCGATAGAGAACAACCATCGTCTCCATCGAAAGCTAGGAACAAGGGATTACTATCCGAGAGCTGTGAAAGCTTCAAGAGTTGCTTGATTGAGGGTTTATTAGGCCTAGTGTTTCACCGTGGGGTGCACCGGTCCTTTTTGTGAAAAAGAAGGATGAGACAATGCATATGTGTATTGATTATCGATAATTGAATAAGTTGACGGTTAAGAATAAGTATCATTTACAATGGATTGATGATTTGTTTCATTTGTTTAGAGGTGTTTAGATGTTTTCTAAAATTGATTTGAGGTCTGGGTATTATTGGTTGAAGGTAAATGATGTGAATGTAACTAAGACTGCCTTTTGTATGAGGTACATGCATTACGAGTTATTGTTGTGCCATTTGGTTTGACTATTTTCCCTACCGCGTTCATAGATAGGATAAATCGGGTGTTTAATAAGTTTTTGGACCAAGTTGTTGTTGTGTTTATAGAATATATTCTCGTGTACAAAGGTACCGAGAAAGATCTTGATCGACAGGTATAAATGGGTTAGTAGGCTTTTGTGGAAGAATGAATGTTTGCTCTTTATTTGGGTAAGTGCAAGTTTTGGCGGGTTGTAAGGAATTCTGGTGCTGAGAACCTTATTAGTAAGTGTGAACAGTTAAACATGCACAGTGTAAAAATACTTATATGTATATATATAAATATGCCAGTACTTGCATACATTTGGACATGACATTAGAGGTTTTGCATACATATACATAGATATCTATGAGGGTATATAAGTAATCATGCATACATATGCTCACACTTACGGATGACTGTTCAGAGGCCGATGAAGTAATGGCGTAAGCAAGGTAGCTTATGTAAATAGCTTCGGTAATGTGGTTCTTTGGAGTTCTCAAAGTTTGAAGATGGTGGTAAAAATTGGTTCTCGGAAGTTTGATTTGTGTTAGTTTTGAAGCAAGTGAGGTTGGAGATAGAAGTTCATGGGCTTTCTATATTGTTAAGTCGCTAGCGAAGTTGTGGCCTGTGTTTTTTTACAGTTGAAGATAGAAGTTCATGGGCTTTCTATATTGTTACATCGCTAGCGAAGTTGTGGCTTGTGTTTTTTTACAGTTGAAGGTGTGCAAGCGCATTGTCCTACGCATGTTGTTGAGCTTACCACGTTTGTGTTTGCTTGAAGGATTTGGATACCTTATCTCTATGGTGAGAGGGGTGTTGTGAACTCAGACCATAAGAGTTTGAAAAAATGTGACAACGTAAAAAGATTTGGATTTTAGACAACATAGATGGTTGGAGTTGCTTAAGGATTATGATTTGATGATTGGATATCATTCAGGAAGGGCTGATGTTGTAGCCGTTGCTTTGAGTAGGAAAGATGTGATGGAGTTGAGGGTGATGTTGCACTGTTAAGTGTGACGTGGGATGGTGGCTTGTTAGCTGAATTGTGAGTAAAGTCAACTTTGTCGCAGTTGATTAAGTAGAAGCAACCTTATGATGATGTGTTGGTATCGCATGTTAAAGATATCAGAGGTGGAAATTCAATAGATTTTCATTGTAATGATTATGGGGTGTTGTATTTTAAAGGTTGGATAGTGGTGCATGGTGATGTTGAATTAAGACATATCATTTTGACCGAGGTGCGTACTAGTCTTTTTGTGCTATGCATTTTGATAGTATTAAGATGTATAAGGGGTTGAAGAAAGAGTACTTTTGGGTTGGTTTAAAGAAATATGTGGCTGATTTTGTTGTTAAACGCATGCTGTGTTAGTGTGTTAAGGCTAAGTATCAATTTCCTTTCAGGTTGTTGCAACCGTTGGGGATACCGGGGTGGAAGCGGGAGAGAACCACCATGGACTTTGTGTTTGGGTTACCATTGTCACTCACTATAAAAGGATTCCATTTGGGTGATTGTTGATTGGTTTACAAAATGTGCATATTTGTGCCAATGCATGCAATGTATACCTTGGATAAGTTGGCAGATTTGTACTTTGTTGAGATTGTACGTTTGGACGGAGTGCCTCCGTCTATAGTTTTGGATAGAGATCCGCGATTTCTGGTGAGGTTTTTGGAGTGTTTGCATCGAACTTTAAGTACACGGTTAATTTTTAGTACTCTGTATCATCCTCAAATGGATGGTCACTTTGAACGTGTAATCCAAGTCTTGGAGGATATGTTGAGGTGTTGTATCATGGAGTTCCAAGGAATCTGGGAGAGGAAGTTGCCTTTAGTGGAGTTTGGCTATCATAATAGTTGTAAAGCTAATGTGCAAGTGGCACTTTATGGGGCCTTGTATGGTAGGAAGTGTCATAGGCCTTCGTGTTGGGCTGAGGCGGGAGAAAAGCATGTTTTTATGTCGGATGTGTTGAAAGGAACAAATGAGAAGGTAAAGCTTGTGTGTGATCACTTGAAAGCACCTTCAGATCGTAAAAAATCGAACGCAAATTTGAAGCATGGAAAGATTGAGTATGCGGCCGGTGATTACGTGTTCTTCAAAGTATCACCTTGGAAGAAGGTGATGCGGTTCAAACAAAAGGGTAAACTTATCGTTTGAGGTTGCCTCCTAAGTTAGATAAGATTCATGATGTGTTTCATGTATCGATGCGAAAGTATCGGTCGGATCCATTGCATGTTATGTCGGTGGAAGACATTGAGTTGCAACTGGATTTAACTTATAATGAGGAACCAATAGAGATCCTTGATTCTGCAGCAAAGTTTTTTGTGGCAAGACGATTGAAATTGTAAAGGTGTTGTGGCAACATCGTGGAGTTGAGGAGGCCACGTAAGAGAGCATAGTGGACATGATGAAACAGTTTCCGCATTTATTTCCTTCGGGTAATATTTCGAGGACGAAATTTCTTAATTGGGGGAAAATTGTAATGCTTCAGTTTTGGGCCTAGGAGTTTGCTAGGTTGATTAGATAGTCTGGTAGACCAGGATTAGAGATTCAAACCAGATTCAGGATAACAATTAGAATATATATTTTTAAGTGAGATAAAAATATTAGAAAATATCCTAAAATCATTATTTAATATATGGATATATTTGGTGAAATCAATTTTGGAAAATGGGTTTAGGACGTTTGACATTTTGGGTTAGTGACCAAAATGTAAAGGAAGAAGATTGTTTTTAGTGACATTTTGGAAAACTGTTTTTAGTGACATTTTGGGTTAGGAGCCAATTTACCAAATGTTTTTATCAGATTTTCCTCTCAATTAGGAATTATTTTAAAGAGTTTTAATCACGGAATTAATAGGAGATTTAATAAAAAAGTAGTTATGATCTTAAAACACTTTTGATGTAACTTTTGCTCTCAAACTTTTCTCTCAAAATCTCTTCAGCCAAACACACTATTTTTCATCAAAGATTTCAAGTAATGATCTTGATTTCTTAAACTTCTGATTTCCATTGGATTCTTCAATCTTATTTTCCAAAATCTCATTGTTTTCCTTTGTTTTTTCAAGAGTAAAACATCCAATTGAGAGGAAATTCACTCATTGGAGGTAAGGTTCATTCTTTTCCTCTAATGAAAGGTTCTTTACTGAAATTCCCAAGTAATTTATCCTTATTTAATGTTTCCTAATGTGTTTTGATGATTTAATAATGGAAATTGGTTAAATCAATGTTTATTTGTTGAGATCATTTGATTTTCATATTGGATTTATTTTGCTGAGTTCTTGATTGGTTTTGATCATGATTTTGATGTTTGATAATGTTAATAAGTTTGTCTTAACATTGGAATCCCAAAACTAAGTGAATCTCTAATTTCTAGGTTGTTAGTTATGTGTTATTGAGGTTTTGCGAGAGATTTATGGATGTTGGAGGTATAAGTATTAGGTTTTTTTGGATGTTATTAGGTTGTTTTGGATGTTAATTGATGGTAATTGATGGATTAAACTAGTATGTTTTGGCTGAGTTAAGTTTGGAAGGTGTTTGATGTTGTTTTTAATAGTTACGACTTGTTTTTGGAATTCGAGTGTTGAGGTTGCAGGGATCTTTGTTTGCCTAGTGGTGTATGTTGCTTATCGGAGGTTCAATTCGTGTTGGAAGCAAGACGAATCAGCGAGTGAAAATGAGTTTAAGCTCTTTAAAAGGTTTGATCGTTGGATCGCGAGGGCTTAGTTATAGCCTGAAAAGCTTAACTAAGCTTAAGCGTAAGTCATTCTTACTTCGCTTGATTGTTGGTTTCGAGATGAGCTTGCGGATTTCATGTTGGTCTAAACATGGTTGATTCTCATGTTTTGGTTATAAACGTGGTTTGATTTACTTACTGTAAATGCATCGTTTTGGATAAGTATGCAATGTTTATCAAAGTAATAAATACCTATGAGCATTGGGATTTGTTCCTTCAAAGGAATATGTTGTTGCCTTTGGAAATGTGCTTTTGCATATGAAATGATATATTGGCTATGTGATGTAAATGTATTTGAAAATGATATATTGGCTATGTGACGTATTGCGGAAGTGTCAGATATAGTTGGCTAGCCATAGGTTTAAAGTGCACTGTAATATATAAAATTGATCGAGCTATAGTCCTTGAGGAAAAGCAGTTTAACTAGGCTACTTGGACTATTGGGTTATCACTTGGGTATGTAGTTTAACTATGTAGCCCATTGTGATGGTATCTTGCGTTTAACTAGGCAAGGTATGAGATTTGATGGAGGTGAGCCCATCGTGAGAAATCTGTGTATCCGAACATGTATGGAAAGAGGTGAGTCTATCCGAGGTCACTATAAATGCGAATATATTAGAATACACATGAAAAAAGAGTTATAAATGATTTTGATACATATGGTTGTTATGCATGATTTGTTGTGGAAACAAATGAGATAATGCTTGGGTAGTAAAGCATGTTTTGAAAACAAGATGGCTTAATGTTTTCAAATGGATTTTTAATCAAATGTGAAGTTCTTGGAAAGTAAGCATGTTTTGGTTTAAAAGGCATGATAATGTTTTGGAAGTGGTTTTAAATGATGAACTCTTTGTGAGTTGGAAACCAGTTTTAATTGCATTGATGGTGTTGTGTTTTGACCACTCCTCACAAAGCATTGTTTTCTTGTGCTCTATTTGTCCTTCAACGCAGAGAATTAAAGGTTGGAGGCATCGAGCAAGTGAGAGGAGATCCACGGACTTGTTAATGCAAAGGTATGACTCTTCAAACTAGACTTGTAATAAAACCAGTGGGATACATTATTGATTAGATAGGGTTTTTGCTAAATTCCCTATTTGGGCAAGTTTGTATTGTTATTTTGGGGTTGTAATTGGCCTATACGTTTGGTTGTTTCTTTGGGCTTATGTTTCATATGGTGGTGGGTTGTTTTATAGGAAGCATATCTCTAGAATCACGTGGATCCATGTTGCCATGATTTGTTCATGTATCTTTGATGTTTTGGCATAGAATGATCCCTGAAATAGTTGCGTTTATGATTATGAATGTTTGGGACATGTTTGAATCCATAAATGTATGTTAAACTATCAAAATTGGACATTCCAGGTCAGGGCATATCGATACGCGTGAGACCGTATTGATATAGGTTAGTGTTTTCATGCATAGCATATCGATACGGGAAAGAGTATTTTTGGCCTGCATATCGATACGAGTATAACTGTATTGACATGGCTTTGAGCAACTAGAAATATGGGAAAATGATTTGTAACCCGTGTATCGATACACCTATAGACCGTATCTGTATACTTTTAAACCGCATTTGTTCGCCTGGTTGTTAAGTTAGTTGTACTTGATATTAAAAGTTTTAGATTCTTCTATTTTGGTCCCTGATTGTTATGCATGCAATTAAACGAGTTCGAATGGTTGTTTGAAGCTGAAATTTGACATGTGAGCATGAAACTGACTAATTAAGGATTGGTAACTTCAAAATGGATTAAGTTCCTGTAATTTTCTAGAATTGCAATTTGGTCCCTAAATTGCAATTACGTGCAATTGGATGTCGATTCGACGCCCGATTGAGTTGAGTATTTACCCCCTTCCAGTATACACACCATAGGTTATAATGATGCACATAGATAAGATAAAAGGAAAAATGGACATAATTCGAGTTAAATCTTTACGGGTTTGCCTCAGCAAACCCAATGTAGCTCGTTTGGTTCAGTTTAGCGACTAGGCCCTGTCAAGGGGGTTACATAGAATTACTATAATTTATTCGATATGTTAAATTTTATAAATATTTACAAGATTACATAGTATATATGCTCTAAAATTACTATAGGTTTTAGAAAAAATTTAAAGAATATAAGAACGTTAAACCTATATTTGATTTTGAGATAACATGGACTTGATTGAAAATAAATAAAATTTTAAGGTACTTGAACTTACTCACAAAATTGACTTGCATTCAAAATTAAATGATTTTGTAAGTCTTCATTTCAATCTTCAACATTTTTCGAAGTGTTTTGGTACTCAAACAAACATTGTGATAGCTAAGTACTAGTACAACCTATGGCGTACCGGTACGGGTTTTTGTTACTAGAAACTATTTTAATATTAATAGCTTATGAGGTCTGGTATGGCAATACGCATACCAGTACATCCTTTTGCTTATGGAAAGTCAAAATATGCTTTAATTACCCGTATGACCTATTGTATACCTGTATGGGGATTAAGATTTTTAAATGTTTTTTACCATTAATCCTTGTCAGATTCTTGGATCCAAACTTTAAATATTTTCATATATGTACCGGTACAGCTATACGCGTACTAATACGCTTTTGTCATACTTTTTTCCAAAGATTCTAGTGAGCAAAACGAGTACCAGTACAATATGACACGTACCAATACCATTTGTATTTTGTTCACTCTGTACCGAAATGCATGCCCACGTACCAATACCCTTTTCTTGGAATGACTATTTCTGTTTGGAGCTGTTACCAATACAAGTGTTCGTGTACCGCTACCTATGCTTGCCATACAACATTTAATATGAGAAAATTGCAGCCCAATAGCTTTATTTAATTTCCCAACAACCCAAACTGCTAGAAATCAATGACTAGTGTATAAAAACAAGTCTCCAAAGCTTGTTCAACAACAAGACAACCATTCTAAAGCATTCAAGCACATATCCAACTTCTTTAAGCTCAAATTGTCAAATCCTTGTAATCCACTTGAGTGATTTTATAGTATTTTCATTTTCATCAAGTTTGGGGTTTTAATGAACTTTGAATTTTGCAAACAATTATCCTTTAGAGGAATTTCATAGTTTGCTTCTTCGTATCTACCTTTACGAAAAAAGATCACTAGACTTTGGGGTATAAGTTTAGGTGTTTGTAAGGTTATCTCCTTTAGCGGAAAATGAAAGACAAATTAGTGGATTTGTGAAAATCCTTAGCGTGGATAGCTAAGGTAGTGGATGTAGACCTTATTTAGAAGGTTGAACCTCGCTAACCACTTGTGCAGATTTTCTTTCTTTTTTCTCACTGCTTCCACAAAAATTTTAATTGCCAATTCTCTTCCCTCTTGGCCATTTCCATTGACTAATTAACTCAACAATTGGTATTAGAGCTAAAATCATTGGAAGCCCTCACATCTCTTGCGTAGATCCAACAGTTGTATAATCAATCCATAAGTGAAGCCATGGCCTCTACATCTAACAAATACTTCATTGAGGAAGCTCAATCCATCTTGATGTTTAGTGAGTAGGTATGCAATGTAAAGCAAGTATACTCGTCGATAAATTAAAAAGTGATAGAGTAGAGTGTCAAACCCTTAGGGATTGGATCAATAAATACAAAGTGATTGTACTTAAGAGTTGGTGAGAAAGTGTTTGTTTGATGGTGATTATGAAAACTAAATGCAATAAAAAATAAAGATAGCACCAATTATCTCTTTATCTACTCAACATGGTTTTCTAACTAACTTCTGTCTCTTTCAGAGCCTGAAAGTTGCAAACCCTAACAACTCAATTATATATTCAAGTTCCCCTTATTAGTCGTTAAAACCCTAAACTTATGTCTAAGCCAGATTAGGACCTAGTTAATAGCTTAGCCCCAATATTCTCGTTTGTATAACCTAACTATCTCGATATTAAGCCAGAAATCAATAGTTAAAAGACCACTCTCAATAGTGATTACAATAACTACACATGAAGAACAATGAATAGAATAGATAAAGGAAATGAACTATAACTTTAAACAAGTATTCAAAATATAATATCTGAAAATCAATAAACCCAAGAAAAAGTAGTTAGCTCATTTTTTAGCTTAAAACATCCATAAAAAAACATTAAAGAACATTGCAGTTTATCAAGTAAGTGAAAAGAAAGGATCAAGTGTCTGCGACATTCTCCTTCAAGCTCTCTAACTGTGTTACAGGTCTCGTACTCCTACAGCCTCTCTTGATGGAATTCATTGTGTAGAGACTCCTCTAGACCTACGACTCTAGTGGTTCTCTAATTGTTGAAGACTAAGGGCTGCCATCTAAGATCCATCTCCCTTTGTTTGTGGCCCAAGTCTTCTTTATATAGGTGAGAAAGCTAGGGTTTAAAAACCCTAAAACATGCAAAGCCACTTAAAGAGGATCTTGCTTTCCCACTTCATTAAATGAGTTTCGTATAAGATGAGAATCCATGTGTGAAAAAGTCTGATTAATGTCTAACTCTTCTACCTTTTTAGCTACATACGAGAAGGATGTCATCCTGCTACTCTAACGTTCCTTCAACTCCAATAGCTTCCTAGGGAATTAGAATTAGAGTTTGAAACGCCATGGTTCTACCATAGAGTTTCTCTTAGGTTGTAGGTGTTTGAGTAAGGGTTGTTGTTGCAGTTGGCATTACCTGCATAACACCCATATTCTTGTTGTTGAGGGCATTCATTCAACTGGTGTTCCCCATCACAATGCTCACATGTATATTGAGTTACCTTAGCAGTCGTATGTTGGATGGTGGTTGCAGGTTATTTTTGCGATGGTGGAGAGTTGAGCTGACACACTTTGGGAATCATCCAATTGGAGTGTACTAGAAGATTTAGGGCCGAGATTAAATCTACACGTAGAAAATTTGGTAGTTTTTATTAGCTATTTGATTAATAATTTCAAAAGCCTCTTCAGAATCATTATTGAGCAAAATTTCATTGGCTAAAGGCTCAATCATCATTCTTGTGGGTGCGTTAATGCCATAATAAAATATTACAACTTGTAGCAATCATGGAATCCGTGAATCGAGAAATTGTGTAACATATCTTTGTATATATCCTAGCATTCATACATCATTCATGGATTCATTATCTATCTGCTTGAATGCAATAATCTCGCTCCGCTTTTGATTGTGCACATTCGGTGGATCATACCTGTTCAGAAAGAGTTTGCACTCTACGTCCCAAGATGTAATAGATCCTAAGGATATGATTTTCAACCATGCTCAGGCTCGATCACGAAAGGAGTAAGGAAATAGTTTAAGCCTCAAAACATTATCCATGACTCCTTATTGTCTAAATTATTGATAGACTTCCAGAAAAGTTTGAATATGCTCTCGATCTTCCTCCCTTGCCGATCCACTAAATTTTCTAATGTGATTGAGCATGTTGAACATGAAGAGCTTCAGCTCAAAGTTAGCTACCCCTATTTCTAGCACAATGATTGATAGGTTGAGATCATTCATAACAGGTGAAAAGTTGTTGCGAATGGGTCATCTAAGTTGGGCTGGTGGTGGAACAACCGACTGCCCTTCCCTTGCTCCATTGGTGATTTCATCATTAAAAATTACTCCTCCGTCCTGTGGTAGAACGTCGCCAATTCATTCGTCATTCAGGCTGTTATTATTTATGCCCCGGTCTTCCTTTATCCGTTGAACTCTACGTAGGTTTCAAAAGTATCTTTACATCTCTGGATTATATAGAATAACGGCTTCCTATAGGTTTGTGCGTCTGGTCATGCACTCTAAAGTTCCTGAAAAATAAAAACAAAAAGAAAAAAATAAAAATAAACTAAAAAAATCTTAAGCACAATTACTACATAATTATATGTTGCCAATCCTAGGCAACGATGATAAAATCTTGATGTGCGGTGAATAGTTATGCAATTTAGAGCAAGTATACTCATCGATCGAGTAAAAAAGTGGAAGAGTAGAGTGTCGAACCCACAAAGATTGGATCAATAAATATGAAGTGATCGTACTTAAGAGTTAGTGTACAAGTATTGGTTTTATGGTGAATATCAAAACTAAATGCAATAAAAATAAAGATAGCAATGATCTAGCAAGCAGATGCTATAACAGATATTCAAATGATTATGAAAGTTGCATTTATTGCCTAGGAATTATGTTGATTACTTATTTGAATGCTATAGCGGTTGGCAATACATGTTTGCATAAACCAATTATGTCTTTATCTACTCGACAGAGTTTTCAAACTAACTTCTAACTCTCTTGATGCCTGAAAGTTGATAACAATGAAGCTAAGGCAATATATGTTTGCGTGAACCCTAACAACTCTATTATCTATTCAAGTTCCCCTTATTTGTAACACCCTAAAAATAGGGTTGGATGTTTAGGGGTTCGAGCCGGTTCGGTTCGAACCAAATTGGTCAATTTAAGTAGTTTTAGGGGATTTAATATTTTAAAAAATATGAGTGGTGGGAATTAAAATGAGTTAAGGGTTTTAAAAAGGGTTATAAATGTTATCAAGTAATTTAGTAATTTAATTGAAGGTTTAATAAGTCGAATTAAATGGAATTGCATTTTAGTTACTAAATTGTAAAATGTGCAAAACTATGTTAGTGACTATTTGTAAATGAGCCAATACTAAGAATCCTTGGAGAGCTACATTTTCCAAATATATTAATCAGAATATATCCACCTTAATTCAATAAGAATTGACGATTAATTTTTTTTCCTAAACAATTTTACAATTGTTTGGATTGTCCCTCATTTTCTCTCCTTATTTTCCCTCACTTTCCGTTTCAACATCCAAACAAGATTCTCCGAAATTCTTTACTGAATTTCAATGGAGAATTTATCTTTTGTTTCCTAACAAAACCTTACAAGATTTTCTCAATCACTTCATCTATTTCAAAAGTTAAGTTTTAAGAAAATCTTACGTCAATATTGGTGGAAGCTTCTCCAAGGGTGAATTTCTTTTCCTATCTTTAAACTAAGTTTATTTATTGATATTCCATAGTAGTTGGCTGATTATGGATTGATATTAACATCGTTTTGCATTGGATTTCAAGATTTGATATATTAATGGTAATTTTGATGATTTACTTATAGATTTGTTTAACTTGATGAAACTTGGATATTTTAATTGGGTAAATTCATGTTTTAGTAAGGTAATCGTAATGTGATATGTGATTTTGAGATTGAATCCCGAAACTACTAGATTGGCTAATTGTTAGTGTAATACCCCTAAAACTGGGCTAGGAGTTTTACAAAGTGATCACATTCTTAATAATGTTATCTTTGAACTACTAAAGTTTCAATTTGAGTCAATTGAATAAGTAAGTCAATGGAATTGAGAATGAAAGAGCTAATAAAGCTAAAAATCAATTAGCAAATGAGTAAAGTAATTATATTTCAAGGAGTATGAAGGAACATATATGAGCATTAAGAGGTTAATTAGCATGTGTAATTAGACCGCTAATGGTTAATGGAACACATGTGGCAAAGCCATTTTACACATGGAAAAGGGGGGAGTGATGGTCGGCCAAGTTGTGAAGGACGGAGAACCATTTTCTCCTATGCTTTGTCTTCCTTCCTTGAATTTCACCATTTCAACGATTACTCCATGGATGAAGGAGAGAAATTTTTTAGATAGATTCATGTAAGGCATAAAGAATTCGGTGGGAACTAAATAAATAAAGTCCAATGATTCAAGTGATTTCAACAATTGGTGGTAAGTTATTTCTTGAGTAATTGGTTAAGCTTAAATCTATAGTTTTTGGTTTGGAAATTTATATGTTGTCTTTAAATGAAATAAAAGAACAAATGAGGCTTATATTGGAACAAAATTTGAAGTTTTAGACTTGGAAATGCAAGGGAGGCTTAAGCTTAAGGTGAGCCGATTGTGAATGCAATATTGTTTCAAGAAATTTCATAATGGACTAATGTTGTTTAAAGTATGAAATCTTGTTGTTGATTATGAGAAATAGTGTTAAATGATACTAGAAATTTAAGTTTAGGGAGATTTTCGAATGGATCCTACAATTGATTGAAGTCACATGTTGTTTTGAAGCACATAGAGTCATTGTAATGAAGGTCAAATGCAATCTGTCCAGAAAAGCTCTATTTTGGTAGTAAGTTTAGAAATTCATAGAAATTGAATATGTTGAGATAGAAGATTAATTTTATTTTTGTAAAACCATGTGTGAGTCCAGTTTAATCTCTAGCAAACGGTGATTGATTTTGAGCTATAAATCAAAAGTTATGAATTTTTAAGTGAGGGTAGTGCAGAAAATCCGGAGGCAGATTCTACTTTGGACAGTTTATGTTTAAAACTTCTAAAAATTATTCTAATTGCTTTAGAGCATATTAAATTATAAGGATTATACCGTTAAAATTGTGGTTGAATCTAGTTTGTAAAGGCGTAAAGAGCTTTAAATTCCAATTGAAAAATGATTTGTATCTGTATGGTTAATGCTTGAGGGATGATATTGGTTATGAATATTAAATTAATGTGTTTTAATAAGGTGTGTATATTAATGGAAGTACTTGTGGTTATTTAATTAAAGATGGCTAGAGGAAGCAAGACTGAAGAAAGGACAATTCAAAACCAAAGAATTTGGATGAATCAAGTAGTAATTGGAGGAAGCTTGGATACAATTAGTGGATCGGGATATCCTGTAACATCAGGATATAAGGTAAGTGTAGTTTAAAGTATCATGATAGATTGAAACTATCCCGAGCATACTATTTGTTTTATTTTACATTGCTTGACTATTAAGTCAAATTATGCTTTGTGTTCCTAAGCTTGAATTTTAAGGTACGTACTAAATTACATGTATTATGTGGTTGAATATATTGAGATGCCTTGAAAAGTATGCTAGCCTGAATGCTTACATGTATAAGCATATGCTATATTCGAACACTTTTGTGCCTATATATGAAAATGTTATTCTTAAGAACATTTATGTGTATATGAACAGAGCAACGCTCAATTATGAATCTGATTCTAATATGAATAAAACTTGATAATCGAAAGATATCAAAAAAATGTATTGAGAATTTCACATGTACATGATTACATGAATATGGAGCTAAGCTCAATCATAATATGATAAGATAAGAATATGTGAAAAGCCTTGGTCTGAAGCCGGTCTTAGGCATAGTTGGTATGCCATAGAGTCCATAGAGCTCGTGTTTGGAGTGGACTACGTTTCTTATTTAGTGACAGTAGGAGGGATTGACCGGTACTCTGAGTACCTTTCTGCTGGTGACTTCTGGTTGGGGATTTGAGTGTAACATTCTCCACTCGACCAAGTAGAAAATCGGGTGGGAGTGAGCTACCGGTGAGCGATACGATGATTCAGTGTGGTAATTTCAATTAATGATTGTCACATAGCCTATGTTGTGCTCCGTAATCCTTATTAAACATAAAAGTTAGCCCATCTTATCCAATAGGAGGCAATAATTAATCAATTCGGTCTGATTCTCAACTTATACAAATTTTAGGGACTAAACTATAAATATAGTAAATTATAGGTTCTTTAATGCAATTAGCTTCACCAAATTGAAATCAAATAGAATAATAGTGTGTCTACAAAATTCCATATTACTCTGATGTCATTTACCCATCCAATTAGACTTACGAAGATTCAGTTACCAACATGTAAATAATGAAAAACTGTGCTCAGTAGCCCCTAACTGATACGGGTATACATAGATTTGACTCCAAAATGAAACTGTCCAACTCTATTTCGATACGGTTGAGGACCGTATCGATACGACATGCAAAGGAGATAACCCAATCCCCAACAACTCAAGAACTCGTTTCGATACAGGTTGAACGGTATCGATACATATTTACTAATGTTGACTTTGACCAAGACTCGTTTTGATACACCCTGTACCAGTACTGATGACATTAATTCTCCAGACCTCACTGCCCAAAGTCTTATCGAAACACCTTGAAGTCGTATCAATACACCTGGGTTAGCCTGCACTTTGGTTGTCCCAAATATGCACTACTGTACCAAAACAGATGGACCCGCATCGTTACGGCTTTCACTGTATACCAAATTTTATATGGTTTTTAATCAAAATAACCTATTGAATGATGTCCAATGCAATGAAATTTTACTAGAAATTTTCAACTACTATAATCTACTAGCATGTCGAATTTTAGAGCTATTCGAATTCGTTTGCTAAGTTTTCACCTTTTAGTGTCAAATATACATATTTAGCCATTTTAAGCTATACTAATGAGCCATTTAGAACCTTAGACACTTTTACAAATCATGCATAACACACACGTATCAAAAGAGTCACAAATGACTAGTTCAACTACTTTGCCACTATCCTAGGAGTTCATAAAGGCAAAACACATTACTTGAGGCATGTAGTGACTTGTCAACAACGTCAATTCTCCAATCTTCAACGGTGAAATCCTTAACCTGAAATGCATGAAATGAAATGCATTAGGCATACTTTTCCTAGTGAGGTAGTCACAAGTAAACACTTTATCAGTGAAATGCATTCCATATCACATCTTGACAATAGCAATGCAATGAATCAATAGTAGCTATGCAATGATCACATTCAATAGCAATAAGTCCATATTTCATTATTAATCCTTAGGTCGATTAGGAATAGTGGATACGCAAATTCCTATGCCTCACCAAATCAATGAATGGTCTAGTCCCTTCGCCTCACCAATATGACCAATATAACATACATCCCTCCGCCTCCCACAATAAATGCCATAGCCCAAGGACCGTAGTCCACCCGTACACTGAGCTCATGAATTCTATGGCATGCCAATTGTATCCAAAGTCCTTTCGAATCCAAGGTCCGGTATCAATATCAATGATCGGTGTTCGGTAACAATGGAAATATTCAATGTTCTTATCAATAAGCAATGAGCCAATATCAATATTCTATAACAAAACCAATGGCAATGACAATGTCCAATGATTTTAATGAAAATAGCAATGATCCATGTTTCACTTACAATGTTTCGATAACAACCACTATATGGATATCAATACTCGGTGACAATAGCTATAGCAATAGCAACGACTATGTTCTATGATCAATGTTCAATGATCCTATGTTTCAATGGAAATAACAATGGCAAAATCGATAAAAACGATCGATGACAATGACAATAACAATAGCAATAACTATGCTCTATTCCAATGTTCCATGCTTCTATATTTCAATGGCAATATCAATGATCGATATTCGATGCAACAACTTACCTTAACTTACCAATGGAATCCACTAAGTTGTTCAATGCAATATTCCTTGACAATAATGTTAGCCATGCTATAATCAATGATAATGAAATTAGGAAAGGCACCTATCCTAATCCAGAGACTCCGACTACACTCACCTCAATAATATAATGTTCATACGGCTCTCGGATAGCAATTCCCTTGTTCCTAGCTTTCGTTTGTGATGGCGGATGATCTTTCTCCACTTGTTGAGCTAGGTAACAATAGGGAAATTGTTAGAATTACCAATACGATATTGAAATCAATATAATGATATCAAAATCAATATCAAAGCTTAAAATACCTATTAGCTATCAAATTCCATGGATGACCAAAACCTTAGCTTAAGATTAAGCTTGATTTATCAATGGATTCAATGGTTGTTTGGGGATTATAGCTTACCCGATCGATAGAAATGAATTGATATTGATAAATCGATGAAAACTCAAGCTTCTCTAACATCAACAATGGAGGTGCTTGCTTGGTGGAAGATGAAGATGAAGATGAAGGGAGGTGCTTGCTTGATACAAAATCGGGTAAGTCTCTTTTGCTCTTTTATTCATTATTTTATTTCCTAATGCCTTAAGGTTTCCTTGTGGTGAATGAAACTAATTATGATCACCCACAAATGTTGTGACTTTAATTGAGGAGGGGTTAATCGCAAGGTTAGTCCCTCAACTCTCAATTCCCTATACTTGTATCCCTAAACTTTCAATTTCTATAATCTAGTTACTAAACAGATTTTCAATACATTCAATAAGGTCCTTAAACAATAATTTGACTCAATTAGAGTCTAATATCAATGCAATTGACTTCATGATCAAGGTTAACACAATATTTGGACAATTCCAGAGTAGGGTTTCTGATTTCCGAAAC
The DNA here is from genome assembly GCA_019671005.1 of Hibiscus mutabilis. Taxonomy (NCBI): domain Eukaryota; kingdom Viridiplantae; phylum Streptophyta; class Magnoliopsida; order Malvales; family Malvaceae; genus Hibiscus; species Hibiscus mutabilis. The sequence continues at coordinate 15,244,008 of CM033735.1, read as the reverse complement.
CCAATTTCGACTAGACTGGATTTCAGGATGTTACAACTGTCCCCCTTTAAGAAAAATTCATCCTCAAATTTTACCTGAATCGAAGAGATGAGGATATTGCTCCCTCATTGCCTCCTCTGGTTCCCAGGTAGCTTCTTCCATAGAATGGCTCCTCTAGAGCACCTTAACTAAGGGAATGGACTTGTTACAAAGTCTCTTGACTTCCTTACAAGAATCTAAAATGGTTGGACAAGTTTGATTGAATTTCTGTGGATTCAGGTTCAATGATTTACGAAGGGTCAGAACGATACTTCTGAAGCATTGATACGTGAAACACATGATGGATCTTACTAAGTTCTAGGGGCAACAATAAGCGATAAGCCATAAGGCCAACTTTTTCAATAACCTTGAAAGGTCTCATGAATCGGGGACTCAACTTCCCCTTTTTGCCAAATCTCAGAACTTTCTTCCATGCTGAGACTTTAAGGAAGACTTTTTCACCAACTTCATACTGTATATCCCCTTACTTAAGATTGTCATAGGCCTTTTATCGGTCAAAGGAAACTTGTAATCGATCATGGATGGTGGTAACCCGTTCCTCGATTTCCCGAAGTAAGTTAGGTCCCAACACCATGCCTTCACCGAGTTCAGACCAACACAGCGGAGTTCTGCAACGTCTGCCATACAACACTTCATATGGTGCCATCTTGATGGAAGCTTGATAACTGTTGTTTTAGGAAAACTCGATAAGAGGTAGGGATTTCTCTCAAGAGCTTCCAAAATCAATGATACATGCTCGAAGCATATCTTCTAAGATTTGAACTACCCTTTCTAACTGGCCATCAGACTGATGGTGAAATGTAGTACTGAGGCTAACTCTGGTGCCCAGAGCTCCATGCAACAACTTCCAGAATCAAGATGCAAATCATGGATCTTGATCAGAAATGATTGACTGAGGCACTCCGTGGAGTCGGATAACCTCCTAGATATACAAGTCAGCTAGCTTAAGAAGACTGTAACCCATTCTAATTCGCAAGAAATGGGCTGACTTGGTGAAATTGTCTACAATGACTGAAATGGCATCATGTTTAGTAGGAGTTAAGTGTATACCACTAACAAAATCCATAGTGATCTTCTCCCACTTCTATTGCGGTAGATCAATGGGTTGCAATAAGACGGTAGGAACACGATGTTCAGCTTTAACATGTTGACACGTGAGGCACCTGGATACGAATTCAACTATGGCTTGCTTCATGCTGGACCACCAATAAAGCTCTCGTTGGTCATTGTACATCTTTACTGTCCCCGGGTGATAAAAGAAAGAACTCAAATAGGCTTCCTTAAGGACATAAATACGAAGAGATTTATTATTGGGTACACAGACCCGATCATGAAAACATAAGAGCCCTTTAGAATTCACTCTGAAGTCAGGGTTACCTTGCATCTTGGAAATGATAACTTGAATTTTAGGATCTTATTTTTGCAACACTTGAATTCTCATTATGATGGTAGATTGGACTCAAAGTTCAGCCATGAGACAACGATGCTTTTGAAGACGGAAGTGAGCATTGATAGCTTGAGGAGCTACAATACAAGAACTTTGCAATAAGTCGATATACTAATCAATATATTGGACTCAATGATTAATAACGATACTTACCAGAAAGTGGTTTGCAGCTAAGTGCATCAGCTACAACATTGGCCTTGCCTGGATGGTAATCAATGACAAGATCGTAGTCCTTGAGGAGTTCCATCCACCTCCGTTGCTGGAGATTCAACTCTTTATAAGTCAAGAGGTACTTGAGACTCTTATGATTGGTAAAAATGTAGCATTTCTCTCCATAGAGATAGTGTCTCCAAATTTTCAATGCAAAGACAACTGCAGCCAACTCTAGGTCATGAGTAGGGTAATTCATCTCATGTGGTTTTAGTTGCCTCGAGGCATAGGAAATGACTTTGCCTTCTTACATTAATACGCATCCTAACCTGAGATGCAAAGCATCACTATAAACGGTGTAACCCTTTCTAGACTCAGGTTGGGCTAGGACCGGTGCATGGGTAAACACTTGATTCAATTGATCAAAGCTTCTTTGTTAATCCACAAACTAAACGAATGGAAAATTCTTTCTCAAAAACTTAGTTAGAGGAGCTGCTATCATAGAAAATCCTTTAACGAACCTTCTATAATACCTAGCAAGACCAAAGAAACTTCTCACCTCAGCAATATTCTTCAGTGGGTACCAATCAACAATGGCTTGGACTTTCTTCGGGTCCACCTAAATGCCTAAAGCCGATACAATATGCCCAAGGAAGGCAACTTCGGTGAGCCAAAACTCATATTTGGAGAACTTAGAAAATAATTGTTTCTCCTGAAGGATCTGGAGCACAACGCGAAGGTGATCTCGATGCTCGACATGTTCTTAGACTAAATTAGAATGTAGTCAATGAACACCACTACAAATTTATCAAGGTAGGATCTGAAAACCCAATTCATTAGGTCCATGAATGATGTTGGTGCATTCGTTAGCCCAAAAGGCATCACTAAGAATTCATAGTGTCTCTATCTTGTTCGAAAAGCTATTTTTGGTACATCACATTCTTTGACTCTCATCTAATAATACCCAAACCTTAAATAGATCTTGGAAACCATGAAGGCATCTTAAGCTGATCGAATGGGTCATCTATCATTGGAAAAGGATACTTGTTCTTAATGGTTACCTTGTTCAACTGTCAATAATCGATACACAATCTAATGGAACCATCCTTCTTCTTAACAAAGAGAATCGATGCTCTCGAAAGAGAGGAACTTGGTCAAATGAAACCTTTCTCTAAAAGGTCTTAAATTTGAGCCTTTAACTCTTTGAGCTCAACGACTGCCATATGGTAGGGAGCAATCGAAACTAGGGCAGTACCATGTTACACTTCGATGCCAAATTTGACTTCACAGGTTGGGGCCAATCCCAGAAGTTCATTAGGAGACATCAGAAAATTCACATACGATGCCAACAACTGCCAATAGGAGTTCATCCTTGGCTTCCAATGACAAAGCATGCAATGAAGAGTTTATTGAACTCATCAACACAATACTATCCTTGCCAAGACCTTAGAGATACAACTTCCTCTTGCCATAATCAACCTACACCCGATGCTCGCTCAGCCAGTCTAGACCCAGTATAACATCAAACTCATTAATTGGTAGGGCCAATAGATTGGCCACAAAAGGAATCCATTGAATCATTAAGGGACAATTCTTCCACATAAGATCTTTCGTGACACAATCACCCAAAGGATTTGTCATAGAAATCCCTGATGCTATAGGTTCAGACAATAGTCTATACCTCTTAATCAACATGGTGCTTATAAAAAAGTGGGTAGAACCAGGATCAATTAATGCATATAAGGGATAGGAATACAATCCAATGGTACCTACAATGACATCCAGTTCATCTCCTTCTTCCCTGCTCCTCACATGATATATTTAGGCTGGTGCCTTTGATTCTTGCTTGCTTGATGCCTTAACAGAGCTACTAGGTCTCCCTGCAGCTTGTGATGAACCTTGCCTTGACCCTTTACCAGGGATAAAGTTGCCTTGCTCACCACAAAAGAAACAAGCTCCAGTTTGTTTACGACATGGACCTGTTAGATGCCTATTTTGACAGTAGTTACAAATAGGATGTTGTGAACCTCTATTAGAGCCTCTAGTGCTCTCAATCGTGTCCACCTTAGAAAAAGATTGAGTCATAGTATGAGGCTTCTCAATGTTCCCAGAACGAGATGGCTGGAGATAGACATGTTGCCTAGAGCCTTGATACTTTCCCTTATTGTTCCATCTAGGAGGTCGTGAATCGTATCTAAACCTTTTCTCAGCTTTTCCCAACCTAGTGGTCCTTTGGGCTTTCAATGATGCCTCAGTAGCTTTGACTCGGTTCACCAAGTCTTGGAAGTCGGTAATGCCAGTGCAGTGAACATAGGGCGAAGCTTATCACTTGGCCCACAATGAACATACAACACTTTTCTTTCTCCTTGTTTATATATTCAACACCATATCGGCAATACTTGCAGAAATCCTAGATGTATTGCTCGACTGTCCGCCCACCTTGCTTAAGGTGGAGAAAGATGCTATGTATTTCCGAGAGGTAAAACTTGCTAATGTACTTCTTGCGAAACTCTTGAAGAAAGAATTCCCATGTCTCTGTATCTTTGGAGACCGTAAGGGTAGTAGTCTCCAACCAATGCAAAGCTTCGCCGGCTAATAATTCAAGTGCGCATTATAGCTTATGCTCATCTCAACACTGCAACTGCTTATTCAATATTCGTAGGGTGTTATCCAGCTAGTATTCAGCAATTTTAGGATTTTCATCATCTTGACCAGGGAAAGTATAAGCCCGGTACTATGAAAGCTTATCAATAGGGGCTCGAGCATGTTGGACAATTGATACGGTAGGCTGTGCTGCCGACTCAGCTCTCATCGTAGTTAAAAACTGGTTAAACATATCGGCCAAATTTTGATAAGATTTACCTGAGCAGTAAGCACCTCAGGTCTGGTGCCCCGTGAAGTGACTTCTTGTGGATTAGAAGGATTCCCCTTAATTTCCTCACCATGTGTCGAGGAACCAGTGCCAGGCTAATTGATTTGACCTTAATTAGTTTCAAACATAACCATAAGAATAAGAGAGATCATATTAGTCGACAAGTCACAATATGTACAATATATAACTCTTATGTGGCAAAGTAACTCAATAAAAGTGCAATATCTTTCAGTTTATTCCTAGAATCGACTAAACTCTAGCTCTGATACCATAAATGTAACATCCTCCACCCGGCCTGGTAGAAAACCGAGTCGGAGCGAGATACCGGTGAGAGATACAATGATTTAATGCGATAATTTCAATTAATGATTGTCACTTAGCCTATGTTGTGCTCCTTAATCCTTATTAAACAAAAACGTTAGTCCATCTTATCCAATAGGAGGCAATAATTAATCAATTATGGTTGATTCTTAACTTCTATGAGTTTTAGAGACTAAACTGTAAATCTAGTAAATTAGAGGTCATTTAATGTTGTTAATTGCACCAAAATGAAATTCAGTACAATAACAGTGTGTTTACAAAATTTCATATTATTCTGATGTCATTTACCCATCCAATTAGACTTACCAAGATTCAGTGACCAACATGTAAACAATGCAAAACTGTGCCCAATAGCCCCTAACTGATATAACAAATATCGTACTGAAATGCCTTGGGGCCGTATTGGTATGCGTATACATGGATTTGACTCCAAAATGAAACTGTCCAACTCTATTTCATTACTGTCGAGGACCGTATCAATACGACATGCAAAGGAGATAACCCAATCCTCAAGAACTGGTTTTGATACAGCTTGATCGGTATCGATGCAGATTAACTAATATTGACTTCGACCAAGACTCATTTCGGTCCACCCTATACCAGTACCGATGCCATTAATTCTCCAGACCTCACTACCAAAAGTCGTATCGAAATGCCTTGAAGCCGTGTTGATACACCTGGGTTAGCCTGCACTTTGATTGTCCCAAATATGCACTACCGTACCGAAACAGTTGGACCCGTATCGATATGGCTTGCACTGTATGCCAAATTTTATCTAATTTTTAATCTAAATAACCTATTGAATGATGACCAAATGCAATGAAATTTTACCAAAAATTTTCAATTAATATAATCTACTGGCATGTCAAATTTTAGAGCTATTCGAATCCGTTTGCTAGGATTTCAGCTTTTAGTCTCAAATATACATATTTAGCCATTTTTAAGTTATACTAATGAGCCATTTAGAACCTTAGACACTTTTACAAGCCATGCATAACACACACATATCAAAAGAGTCACAAATGACTAGTTCAACTACTTTGACACCATCCTAGGAGTTCATAAAGGCAAAACACATTACTTGAGGCTTGTAGTGACTTGTCAGCAACGCCAATTCTCAAATCTTCAACGGTGAAATCCTTAACCTGAAATACATGAAATGAAATGCATTAGGCATACTTTGCTTAGTGAGGTAGTCACAAGTAAACACTTTATCAATGAAATGCTTTCCATATCACATCTTGACAATAACAATGTAATGAATCAATAGTATCTATGCAACGATCGTGTTCAATAGCAATAAGTCCATATTTCAATATTAATCCTTGGATTGATTCAGAATAGCGGATACACGAATTCCTATGACTCGCCAAATCAATGAATGGTGTAGTCCCTTTGCCTCACCAATATGACCAATATCACATACATCCCTCCGCCTCGACACAATAAAGGCTGTAGCCTAAGGACCATAGTCCACCCATACACTGAGCTCATGAATTGTATGGCATGCCAATTGTATCCAAAGTCCTTTAAAATCAAAGATCCGGTGTCAATATCAATGATTGGTGTTTGATAACAATAGCAATATTCAATGTTCTTATAAATAAGTAATGAATCAATATGAATATTCATAACAATACCAATGGCAATGACAATGTCCATTGATTTCAATGATAATAACAATGATCCATGTTTCACTTACAGTATTTCGATAACAACCACTATGTCGATATCAATACTCGGTGACAATAGCTATAGCAATAGCAATGACAATGTTACATGATCAATGTTCAATGCTCCTATATTTCAATGGAAATAACAATGGCAAAATCGATAACAACGATCGATGACAATGACAATAACGATAACAATAGCAATAACTATGCTTTTATGTCCAATGTTCCATGCTTCTATATTTCAATGGAAATATCAATGATCGATATTCGATGTAACAACTTACCTTAACTTACCAATGGAATCCACTAAGTGGTTCAATGCAATATTCCTTGACAATAATGTTAGCCATGCTACAATCAATGATAATGAAATTGGGAAATGCTCATAGCCTAATACCGAGACTCCGACTACACTCACCTCAATAATTTGATGCTCCTACATCTCTCAGATAGCAATTCCCTTTTTCCTAGCATTCGTTGATGATGGTGATGATCTTTCTACACTTCTTGAGCTAGGTAACAATAGGGAAATTGTTAGAATTACCAATACAATGTCAAAATCAATATAACAATATCAAAATTCAATATCGAAGCTTAAAATAGCTATTAGCTATCAAATTCTGTGGATGACCAAAACCTTAGCTTAAGATTAAGCTTGATTTATCCATGGATTCAATGATTGTTTGGGGAATATAGCTTACCTGATCGATAGAAATGATTCGATATCGATAAATCAAAGAAAACTCAAGCTTCACTAACCTCAACAATGGAGGTGGTTGCTTGGAGGAAGATGAAGATGAAGATAAAGGGATGAGCTTCCTTGATACATAATCAGGTAAGTCTCTTTCGCTCTTTTATTCATTCTTTTATTTCCTAATGCCTTAAGGTTCCCTTAAGGTGAAGGAAACTAATTTTTATCACCCACGTATGTGGTGATTATAATTGATGAGGGGTTAATCGCAAGGTTAGTTCTTCAACTCTCAATTCTCTATACTTGTATCCCCAAACTTTCAATTTCTATAATCTAGTCACAAAACAGATTTTCAATACATTCAATAAGGTCCTTAAACAATAATTTGACTCAATTGGAGTCCAATATCAATGCAATTGACCTCATGGTTAAGGTCAAAATAATATTTGGACAATTTTTTGTAGGGTCTTCGATTGTTGGAACCCAATTCCGACTAGACCGGATTTTAAGATGTTACATCGAGTACCTAGGCTGATGCTTGATTTCAAGGCTATGCTAAGACATCATAATGAAACCCAACTAATGAATTAAAGTGATAACTTATAAGAAAGAAAAAATAATTTATAATATGGAGAAGTTTTGCTATATAAATTTTTCATTAAGAAACTTATGATTCATAATATGCTATGGCAATTGGAATTTGTCACAAATTATGATTAATGGCACAAACATGACTAGTTGAATTACTAATGACACGTTGGTAATCAGTCTAATAAGTAGTGATGTGTTATTCTATGATAAAGACAAAATAATGAAATTGCAAGTTAAAAAATGAACTATGTTTGATGAATCATGTGAGAAGCATTTATGTTACATGATATTATGTTTAATATCTATAAGACAACTAACTATGTTATGAGATACTATGCTTGATAATTTGGGTGATAAGTATATATGCTCTTAAGATGTTATGCTCGATATTTTATGTAACATATAAACGTAAGTCGATGACATACTAAGATAATAGCTTCTATAATAAGCAACTTAAGTTTATGCCATGCTAAGCTAAGAACTTATGTGATAAGTAAAACCATGCTCATGAGGTGCTATGATCATGATATGTTTGAAGTCTTAAGAGACAAGAAATACAGAATTAGAATAACTTATGTGATAAGTAACCATATTTAAATGATGCCTTAATTAAGAAGAATTGTGAATCCACAAGTTAATCTATTAAATCAACTAGAAAACTTGCATATTAAGTAATTAACGTTTAATTGAAAGTTGTGTATAATTGGATTAAGAATTAGTAAAATGTTCGAAACCCTGTGGTTATGATTAAAGAATTCATGAAAAACTTATAAACTAAATAAATGGCTTGGCGTATAAGTATATACAACAATCATGGACAAAGTTGGATAAAATACTAGTATATATGGACTATTTTTAATTTATAAAAATATATTCAAGAATTAAGGACTGTTTTGACTAAATCCAGGTATATCTTGGACTGTTTTAAACCTATAAGTGTATACTATTGATTTAAGGACTGTTTTGTATAAGTCCATGTATATATTGGACTGTTTTGAACCTATAAGTGTATATTACTGATTTAAGGACTGTTTTGTATAAGTTCATGTGTATATTGGACTGTTTTGAACCTATAAGTGTATACTATTGATTTAAGGATTGTTTTGTATAAGTTAATGTATATATTGGACTGTTTTGAACCTATAAGTGTATACTCTCGATTTTAGGGACTGTTTTGTTTAAGTTCATGTGTATATTGGACTGTTTTGAACCTATAAGTGTATACTATTGATTTAAGGATTGTTTTGTATAAGTCTATGTATATATTGGACTGTTTTGAACCTATAAGCGTATACTCTCGATTTTAAGGACTGTTTTGTATATGTCCATGTATATATTGGACTGTTTTGAACTTACAATTGTAGAGACAAGATTAAAGGACTAATTTGGTTAAATAGATAAATATATACAAGTATAAAAATGTGTACTCATGAATTAATGGTACTTTGGATGATTCAAACAAAATGTATAGAGGTGAAATAAGTTGCTTGAATCATATGGCTATGATAAAAGAAACCAAGAAAGTTATTTGATAAATGATGAGTCATGATAAGGAACTTTCATAGCAAGTAATGTCTGTTTTGAGTATCCAAATGTGTGAATAGCTATGCTCTATTCGAATACCAAAATATATACAAGAACAAGCTTAAGTTTGAATCATCTATGTATAAGTGTAATTTCTTGATTGAATGTCTTGACCTAGAATGGTTAACTTCTTGTCCAAGCTTAGAATTATACGTGCATGAGTAAAAGATTTAAGAGAAAGGATGGATTTTTGTTCCATGCTTTAGATACTTTAAGCTATCTCACTAAATAGTCATACTTATACATCCTTTCACTATCTTTCAGGTTAAGTTCATTTTTGGTTAGCTAAGAGCCTGAATAAGATCACCGGAAGTCGAGATTGTATGTTTTGAATTTCCTAAAAGAACTCCTAGATGGTGGCACATAGTTGTTAAGTTGCATAATGCATTTAAATTCTATTTTGGTTGTATATGTATATAAGTTTGAAAAAGTGTTCAAAGTTTTGTAATGGGCCTTTAATTATTTCTTGGTTGTTGCTTGCTTTATATGATTTTATAGTTTTGCAAGATTGTGTGGTTGTTTAAATATTTCTATGAGTCTTAAGTTGATAGATCACCTTAATGGCATGTGTGTTGCAATCTGAAATATAGATATTATCATGTGTTAAACCCCAAATAAAAATGGTGAAGTTTGAATGGCTAGTTCAATGGTTAGAATAAGTAAATGTCTAGATGTCAATGAATTTTGTATTTGGTCTTGCTATGCAAAGGTTATATGTGTCTGGTTAGGTTTGGTTTAAGGATCAAATTAATTTGGTCTTAGTAATCGAAGGTGGATATTACCTTTTTGCAAACAATCTAATAAGCTTCGTGAAGCTTAAGCTTAGTTAGATATGAAGTTCAAATGATTTCTCATGGGTGGAGCTATGTTAGGCATAAGCTTTGAATGCTCGTTGCTAAGGATACATGTTTTGTAGTGATATGAGTTGCTTAGTTTGTAATCTTGGTTAATAAGTCTTGATATTAAATGGTACAACATAGAAGTTTAAAGATTATTAACAAATGGTTTACTGTTAACTTGAACGTTCTTAATCATAGATCGATATGTCTTAAAATGATTTGAGGTATGCAAGGTTATAATCGAGTTAAGATTACTAATGTGTATGTATGAAAAGGAATCTTATGTGTTTGTAGAAACAATATAATAACTTTTTGATTTGAAGAACATAGAAGATAAAGGCATACTAAGAACCAGTGATTGATGTGTATAGTCTATGGTATGTATGATTGTTTATCTTCTAGATCGGGTAGGGGTGTATATGTATATAAGTTTGATAAGTATTCAAAATTTTGTAATAGGCCTTTAATTATTTCTTGCTTGTTTCTTGCTTTATATGATTTAATAGTTAGCAAGATTGTGTGGTTGTTTAAATATCTGTTAGAGTCTTAAGTTGATAGATCCACTTGATGGCATGTATGTTGCAATCTGAAATATAGATATTATCAAGTGTTAAACCCCAAATAAAAATTTTGTACTTCGAATGGCTAGTTTAATGGTTAGAATAAGTAAATGGCTAGATGTCAATGAATTTTGTATTTGGTCTTGCTATGCAAAGGTTATATGTGTCTGGTTAGGTTTGGTTTAACCTTCGAATTAATTTGATCTTAGTAATCGAAGGTGGCTATCGCCTTTTTGCAAACAATCTAATAAACTTCATGATAGCTTAAGCTAACTTAGATATGAAGTTCAAGTGATTTCTTGTGGGAGAAGCTATGTTAGGCATAAGCTTTGAATGCTTGTTTCTAAGGATACATGTTTGGTAGTGATATGAGTTGCTTAGTTGGTAATCTTGGTTAATAAGTATTGATATTAATTGGTACAACATGGAAGTTTAAAGATTATTAACCAATGGTTTACTGTAAACATGAATGATCATAATCATAGATCGATATGTCTTAAAATGATTAGAGGTATGCAAGTTTATAATCGGTTAAGATTAATAATGTGTATGTATGAAAAGGAATCTTGTGTGTTAGTATAAACAATGTAATAACTTTGTGATTTGAAGAACATAGGAGATAGAGGCATACTAAGAACTAGTGATTGATGTGTATAGTCTATGTTATGTAAATACATATTTCTATATGACTGGAAAATTAAGTTAGATCTTTGAAACATTTAAAAAAGTTTTAAATTACCCTGTCGTTTGAGGGCATGATTAGTTGTTTACATTAAGTTTGTCAAGAAATAATGTATGATTGTTCGGTAACACGTCCAAAGCTGGTTTATCTTCTAGATTGGGTTGGGGGTGTTACAATTTGTTATTAGAGCTTAGGTTTAGCCGATTTTCAGACAAACCGTAACTTGTTGCATCGTCATTTGTTACATGTGCCACTTAAGAGTTAAATTTGAGAAGTGCTTGTGATCTGTGTCTGCTAAAAGCTCTCTTATGTGCTAATAGTTAGTATGAATGTCTAAAGCACTTTTGGATCAGGATAATGAGATCTCGGTTAGCTCCACCATTGAAGGAGGTAGTGTAAGGATGAATCGTGAATGACAAAATCTTCCGAATGTTGTTAACTAGTAAACATTATATATGGGTAGATTATTATAAGGCAAGATAATTATTCATGGATTAGAGAAAGACTCCTTATTCCTGTTAGATAAGAAACCCTCTGAATCAATTTCTGTGGAAATTCTGACGAGAATTGATTTCAGGATGTTGCATTGAGTACCTAGGCTGATGCTTGATTTCAAGGCTACGATAAGACATCATATTGAAACCCAACTAATGAATTAAAGTGATAACTTATAAGAAAGAAAAAATAATTTATAATCTAGAGAAGTTTTGCTTTATAACTTTTTCGTTAAGAATCTTATGATTCATAATAAGCTATGGCAATTGAAATTTGTCACAAATTATGATTAACGGCTCAAACATGACTAGTTGAATTACTAATGACATGCTGCTAATCATTCGAATAAGTAGTGATGTGTTATTCTATGATAAAGACAAAATAATGAAATTGCAAGTTAACCAAATGAACTATGTTTGATGAATCATGTGAGAAGTATTTATGTTACATGATATTATATTTAATATCTATAAGAGAAGTAACTATGTTATGAGATACTATGCTTGATAATTTGAGTTATAAGTATGTGCTCTTGAGATGTTATGCTAGATATTTTATGTAACATATAAACATAAGTCGATGACATGCTCAGATAATAGCTTCTATAATAAGCAACTTAAGTTCATGCCATGCTAAGGTAATAACTTATTTGATAAGTAAAACCATGCTCATGAGGTGCTACGACCATGATATGTTTGAAGTCTTAAGAGACAAGAAATTCAGAATTAGATTAACTAATGTGATAAGAAACCATATTTAAATGATGCCTTAATTAAGAAGAATTGTGAATCCACAAGTTAATCTATTAAATCAACTAGAAAACAAGCATATTAAGTAATTAACGTTTAATTGAAGTTGTGTATAATTTGATTAAGAATTAGTATCATGTTTGAAACCCTGTGGTTATGGTTAAAGAGTTCATAAAAAACTTATAAACTAAATAAATGGCTTGGTGTCTAAGTATATACAAGAATTATGGACAAAGTTGAACAAAATACTAGTATATATTGACTATTTTTAACTTATAAAAGTATATTTGAGAATTAAGGATTGTTTTGATTAAATCTAGGTATGTCTTGGACTGTTTTAAACCTATAAGTGTATACTATTGATTTAAGGACTGTTTTGTATAAGTCCATGTATATATTGGACTGTTTTGAACTGATAAGTGTATACTCTCGATTTTAAGGAGTGTTTTGTATATGTCCATGTATATATTGGACTGTTTTGAACTTATATTTGTATATACATGATTAAAGAACTGATTTTGGTTAAACAGGTAAATATATACAAGTATAAAAATGTATACTCATGAATTAATAGTACTATGGATGATTCAAACAAAAGATATACAGGTGAAATAAGTCGCTTGAATCACATGGCTATGATAAAAGAAACCAAGAAAGTTATTTGATAAATGATGAATCATGGTAATGAACGTGCATAGAAAGTAATGTATGTTTTGAGTATCCAATTGTGAGAATAGCTATGCTCTATTCGAATACCTATATATATACAAGAACAAGCTTAAGTTCGAATTATCCATGTATAATTGTAATTTCTTGATTGAATGTCTTGATAACTTCTTGTCCAAGCTTAGAATTATATGTGCTTGAGTAAAAGATTTAAGTGAAAGGATGGATTATTGTTCCATGCTTTAGATACTATAAGCTACCTCACTAAGTAGTCATACTTATACATCCTTTCACTGTCTTTCAAGTTAAATTCGTTTTTGTTTAGCTATGAGCCTGAACAACATCACCAGTAGTCGAGATTGTATGTCTTGAGTTTCCTTAAGGAACTCCTACATGATGGCACATAGTTGTTAAGTTGCATAATGCATTTAAATTCCATTTTGGTTGTATATGTATATAATTTTGATAAGTATTTAAAGTTTTGTAATGGGCCTTTAATCATTTCTTGGTTGTTGCTTGCTTTATATGATTTAATAGTTAGCAAGATTGTGTGGTTGTTTAAATATTTGTATGAGTCTTAAGTTGATAGATCACCTTGATGGCATGTGTGTTGCAATCTAAAATATAGATATTATCATGTGTTAAACCCCAAATAAAAATGGTGTAGTTCGAATGGCTAGTTTAATGGTTAGAATAAGTAAACGGCTAGATGTGAATGGATTTTGTATTTGGTCTTGCTATGCAAAGGTTATATGTGTCAGGTTAGGTTTGGTTTAAGCTTCAAATTAATTTGATCTTAGTAATCGAAGGTGGCTATTACCTTTTTGCAAACTATCCAATAAGCTTCGTGATAGCTTAAGATTAGTTAGATATGAAGTTCAAATGATTTCTCGTGGGTGAAGCTATGTTTGGCGTAAGCTTTGAATGCTTGTTGCTAAGGATACATGTTTTGTAGTGATGCGAGTTGCTTAGTTTGTAATCTTAGTTAATAAGTCTTGATATTAAATGGTACAACATAGAAGTTTAAAGATTATTAACAAATGGTTTACTGTTAACTTGAACGATCTTAATCATAGATCGATATGTCTTAAAATGATTAGAGGTATGCAAGGTTATAAATGAGTTAAGATTAATAATGTGTATGTATGAAAAGGAATCTTATGTGTTTGTTGAAACAATAGCAATAACTTTGTGATTTGAAGAACATAGAAGATAGAGGCATACTAAGAAGTAGAGATTGATGTGTATAGTCTATGGTATGTAAATACATGTTTGTATATGATTGGGAGATTAAGTTAGATATTTGAAACATTTAAAAAAGTTTTAAATTACCCTATCTTTCGAGGGCATGATTAGTTGTTTACATTAAGTTTGTCAAGAAAATATGTTTGATTGTTTGGTAACACGTCCTAAGCCGGTTTATCTTCTAGATCGGGTAGGGGTGTATATGTATATAAGTTTGATACGTATTCAATGTTTTGTACTAGGCCTTTAATTATTTATTGTTTGTTTCTTGCTTTATATGATTTAATAGTTAGCAAGATTGTGTTGTTGTTTAAATATATATTTGTATATTTACATAAGTTTGATACGTATTCAATGTTTGATACGTATTCAATGTTTTGTAATAACCTTGGTGGCATGTTTGTTGCAATCTGAAATATAGATATTATCATGTGTTAAACCCCAAATAAAAATGGTGTAGTTCGAATAGCTAGTTTAATGGTTAGAATAAGTAAATGGCTAGATGTCAATTAATTTTGTATTTGGTCTTGCTATGCAAAGGTTATATGTGTCTGGTTAGGTTTGGTTTAGGCTTCGAATTATTTGATCCTAGTAATCGAAGGTGGCTATTACGTTTTTGCAAATAGTCTAATAAACTTCATGATAGCTTAAGCTAACTTAGATGTGAAGTTCAAGTGATTTCTTGTGGGTGAAGCTATGTTAGGCATAAGATTTGAATGCTTTTTGCTAAGGATACATGTTTGGTAGCGATATGAGTTGATGAGTTGGTAATCATGGTTAATAAGTATTGATATTAAATGGTACAACATTGATGTTTAAAGATTATTAACTAATGGTTTATTGTTAACTTGAACGATCTTAATCATAGATCGACATGTCTTAAAATGATTAGAGGTATGCAAGTTTATAATTGGTTAAGATTAATAATGTGTATGTGTGAAATAGGAATCTTATGTGTTAGTAGAAACAATGTAATGACGTTGTGATTTCAAGAACATAGAAGATAGAGGCCTACTAAGAACTAGTGATTGATGTGTATAGTCTATGTTATGTAAATACATATTTGTATATGGTTGGAAAATTAAGTTAGATCTTTGAAACATTTAAAAAAGTTTTAAATTACCCTATCGTTTTAGGGCATGATTAGTTGTTTACATTATGTTTGTCAAGAAATAATGTATGATTTTTTGGTAACATGTCCTAGGCCGTTTTATCTTCTAGATCGGTTTAGGGGTGTTACAATTTGTTATTAGAGCTTAGGTTTACCCGATTTTCAAACTAAACCGTAACTCGTTGCATAATCATTTGCTACATGTGCCACTTTAGAGTTAAATTTGAGAAGTGCTTGTGATCTGTATCTACTAAAAGCTCTCTTATGTTCTAATAGTTAGTAGGAATGTCTAAAGCACTTTTGGATCAGCATAATGAGATCTCGATTGGCTCCACCAGTGAAGGAGGTAGTGTAAGGATGAATCGGGAATGACAAATCTTCCGAATGTTGTTGACTAAGTAAGCATTATATATTCCTAGATTATTATAAGGAATGATAATTCTTCATGGATTAGGGAAAGACTCCTTATTCTTCTTAGATAAGAAACCCTTTGAATCAATTTCTGGGGAAATTCGAGGACGAATTTATTTTAAGGGGAGAAGAATTGTAGTACCCAACAAACCAGGCTAGGAGTTTTACAAAGTGATCACATGCTTGATAATGTTATCTTTGAATTACGAAATATTCAATTCGATTCAATTGAATAAGTAAGTCAATCGAATTAAGAATGAAAGAGCTAATTAAGCTAAAAATCAATTAGCAAATGAGTAAAGTAATTATATTTCAAGGAGTATGAAGGAGCATATATGATTATTAAGAGGTTAATTAGTATGTGACATATAATTATTAAGGATTGAATTGTAAGATGTGAGAATGGAATGATTGGAGATGTAACTAGTCTTGAAGGACCAAAATGCAAGAAGTTTAAAGTTGAGAGAAAAGGATCAAATTGAAACAAGGGTAAAACAATATTTTTGCATGTGTAATTAGACCACTAATGGTTAGTGGAACACATGTGGCAAAGCCATGATACACATGGCAAAGGAGGGAGTGATGGCCGAACAAGTTGTGAAGGATGGAGAAGCATTTTCTACTATGCTTTGTCTTTCTTCCTTGAATTTCTCCATTTGACCGATTATTCCATGGATGAAGGAGAGAAATATTTGAGATAGATTCATGTAAGGCATAAGGAATTCGGTGGGAACTAAAGAAAGAAAGTCCTATGATTCAAGTGATTTCAACAATGAGTGGTAAGTTATTTCTTGAGTAATTGGTTATGCTAAAATCTATAGTTTTTGGTTTGGAAATTTATATGTGGTCTTTGAATGAAATGCAAGAACAAAGGAGCCTTAGATTGGAACTAAATTTGAAGTTTTAGATCATGAAATGCAAGGGAGACTTAAGCTTAAGGTGAGCCGATTGTGAATGCAATGTTGTTTCAAGGATTTTCATAATGCACTAATGTTGTTTAAAGTACGAAATCTTGTTGTTGCTTATGAGAAATAGTGTTAAATGACAATGGAAATTTAAGTTTAGGGAGGTTTTTGAATGGATCCTACAATTGATTAAAGTCACATGTTGCTTTGAAGCACATAGAGTCATTGTAATGAAGGTCAGATGCAATATGTCCAGAAAAGCTCTATTTTGGCAGTAAGTTTAGAAATTCCTAGAAAATTGAATTTGTTGAGATAGAAGATGAATTTTATATGTTTAAACCATGTGTGAGTCTAGTTTAATATCCAGCAAATGGTGATTTATTTTGAGCTCTAAATCAAAAGTTATGAATTTTTTAAGTGTGGGTAGTGCGGAAAATCTGGAGGCAGATTCTGCTCTGGACAGTTTATGTTTTGAAACATCTAAAAATTCTTCTAATTGCTTTGAGGTTGCTAAATTATGAGGCATGTACCGTTAAAACCATGGTTGAATCTAGTTTTTTAAGGAGTAAATAGATTTAAATACCAATAAATACTCTATTCTAGAGAGGTAGTTCTTTGATGATAGCTCAAGCTGCCAAGAGTTGAAATTTAGGGACTTAAAGTGAATATGGAATTGAAAATTGATTTGTATATGTATGGTTAATGCTTGAGGGATGATATTGGCTATGAATATTAAATTAATGTTTGTTAATAAGGTGTGTATATTAATGGTTGTACTTGTGGTTATTTAATTAAAGATGGCTAGAGGAAGCAAGACTGAAGAAGGGACAATTCAAAACCAAAGAATTTGGATGAACTAAGTAGTAATTGGAGGAAGCTTGGATACAATTAGTGGACCGAGATATCCCATAACTTTGGGATACAAGGTAAGTGTAGTTTAAAGTATCGGGTTAGATTGAAACTATCCCGAGCATACTATTTGTTTTATTTTAC
Organism: Hibiscus mutabilis; assembly: GCA_019671005.1. Lineage (NCBI taxonomy): Eukaryota > Viridiplantae > Streptophyta > Magnoliopsida > Malvales > Malvaceae > Hibiscus > Hibiscus mutabilis. Next base: position 15,225,981 of record CM033735.1, on the reverse strand, counting down.
ATTGCTTGACTATTACGTCAAATTATGCTTGTGTTCCTAAGCTTGAATTTTAAGGTACGTACTAAATTACATGTATTATGTGGTTGAATATATTGAGATACCTTGAAATGTATGCTAGCTCGAATGCTTACTTGTATAATCATATACTATATTTGAACACTTTTGTCGCTATATATGAAAATGTTTTGCTTAAGATCATTTATGTGTACATGAACAAAGCTATGCTCAATTATGAAGCTGATTCTAATATGAATAAAACTTGCTAATCGAAAGAGATAAGAAAAATGTATTGAGAATTTCACATGAAGTGAATATATGCATAATATGAAAGGACAATAAGCTTTGTTAATATGGTATTCTGATAAGGAGCAATGTTCATTCGTTTCTCCTATGATAAGATTATAACATGTATATGATTACTTGAATATGAAGCTAAGCTCAATCATAATATGATAAGATAAGAATATGTGAAAAGACTTGGTCTCAAGTCGGTCTTAGGTATAGTTGGCAAGCCATAGAGTCCATAGAGCTCATGTTTGGGGTGGACTACGGTCCTTATTTGGCGATAGTAGGTGGGAAGTTTTGTGGTCACTTGGCGAAAATAGGAGGGATTGACATATACTCTGAGTACCTTTCTGTTGGCGACAGTTGGTTGGGGATTCGAGTACCTAGGCTGATGCTTGATTTCAAGGCTATGTTAAGACATCATAATGAAACCCAACTAATGAATTAAAGTGATAACTTATAAGAAAAAAATAATGTATAATCTGGATAAGTTTTGCATTGTAACTTTTTCGTTAAGAAACATATGATTCATAATAAGCTATGGCAGTTGGAATTTCTCACAAATTATGATTAATGACTCAAACATGACTAGTTGAATTACTAATGACATGTTGGTAATCATTCAAATAAGTAATGATGTGCTATCATATGATAAAGACAAAATAATGAAATTGCAAGTTAAACAAACGAACTATGTTTGATGAATCATGCGAGAAGCATTTACTTTACATGATATATAAGACAATTAAATATGTTATGAGATACTATGCTTGATAATTTGGGTGATAAGTATATATGCTCTTGAGATGTTATGTTAGATATTTTATGTAACATATAAACATAAGTCGATGATAGCTTCTATAATAAGCAACTTAAGTTCATGACATGCTAATCTAATAACTTATTTGATAAGTAAAACCATGCTCATGAGGTGTTATGAACATGATATGTTTGATGTTTTAAGAGGCAAGAAATTCAAAATTAGAATAACTTATGTGATAAGTAACCATATTTAAATGGTTCCTTAATTAAGAAGAATTGCGAATCTACAAGTTAATCTATTAAATCAACTGGAAAACTTGCTTATTAAGTAATTAACGTTTAACTGGAAGTTGTGTATAATTGGATTAAGAATTAGTGTCACGTTGGAAACCTCGTGGTTATGAATAAAGAATTCATGAAAAACTTATAAACTAAATAAATGGCTTGGTGTATAATATATACATGAATTATGGACAAAGTTGGATAAAATACTAGCATATATGGACTATTCTGAACTTATAAAACTATATGCAAGAATTAAGGACTTTTTTTACTAAATCCAAGTATGTCTTGGACTGATTTGAAATTATATTTGTATACGCACAATTTAAGGACCGTTTTAGATAAATCCAAGTATGTCTTGGACTGTTTTGAACCTATAACTGTACACTATTGATTTAAGGACTGTTTTGTATAAGTCCATGTATATATTGGACTGTTTTGAACCTATAAGTGTATATTATTGATTTAAGGACTGTTTTGTATAAGTTCATGTGTATATTGGACTGTTTTGAACCTATAAGTGTATATTATTGATTTAAGGACTGTTTTGTATAAGTTCATGTGTATATTGGACTGTTTTGTATAAGTTCATGTGTATATTGGACTGTTTTGAACCTATAAGTGTATATTATTGATTTAAGGACTGTTTTGTATAAGTTCATGTGTATATTGGACTGTTTTGAACCTATAAGTGTATATTATTGATTTAAGGAATGTTTTGCATAAGGTCATGTGTATATTGGACTGTTTTGAACCTATAAGTGTATACTATTGATTTAAGAACTGTTTTGTATAAGTCCATGTATATATTGGACTGTTTTGAACCTATATGTGTATACTCTCGATTTTAAAGACTGTTTTGCATAATTTCAAGTGTATATTGGACTGTTTTGAACCTATAAGTGTATACTATTGATTTAAGGACGGTTTTGTATAAGTCCATGTATATATTCGACTGTTTTGAACCTATAAGTGTATACTCTCGATTTTAAGGATTGTTTTGTATATGTCCATGTATATATTAGACTGTTTTTAAGTTATATTTGTATATACATGATTAAAGGACTGCTTTGGTTAAACACATAAATATATACAAGTATAAAAATGTATACTCATGAATTAATGGTACTATGGATGATTCAAACAAAAGATATACAGGTGAAACAAGTCGATTGAATCACAAGGCTATGATAAAAGAAACCAAGAAAGTTATTTGGTAAATGATGAGTCATGATAATGAACTTGGATAGCATGTAATGTCTGTTTTGAGTATCCAATCGGGTGAATAGCTATGCTCTATTCAAATACCTATATATATACATGGACAAGCTTAAGTTCGAATCACCCATGTATAAGTGTAATTTCTTGATTGAATATCTTGACCTAGAATGGTTAACTTCTTGTCCAAGCTTAAAATTTTATGTGCATGAGTAAAAGATCTAAGTGAAAGGATGGATTATTGTTCCATGCTTTAGATACTTTAAGCTACCTCACTAAGTAATCATACTTATACATCCTTTCACTATCTTTCAGGTTAAGTTCATTTTTGGTTAGCTATGAGCTTGAACGAGATCACCGGAAGTCGAGATTGTATGTCTTGAATTTCCTTAAAGAACTCCTAGATGGTGGCACATAGTTGTTAAGTTGCATAATGCATTTAAATTCCATTTTGGTTGTATATGTATACAAGTTTGATAAGTATTCAAAGTTTTGTAATGGGCCTTTAATTATTTCTTGGTTGTTGCTTGCTTTATATGATTTAATAGTTAGCAAGATTGTGTGGTTGTTTAAATAGCTGTGTAATACCCTAAAATTGGCCTAGTAATGTTACTACAATTTAAACAATAGGCTAACTGAATCCATAAGTTGATCAATTTAAAGAAAATTGAACATTGACCATACTTATAAATCGAATAAGTGAAATTGAGCTAGATTGAATTGAAATGAAAACTAGGAGGCATAAATGAAAAGATGGAAATGTGAACATGTAAAATCCTATAGATTGCATGTAAAATAGAAATTAAATGGAGACCTTGACACATGTTCTCTTCCAAGGAGAACATGTGCCAATTTGGATGATGACTCATGTTGGGAGGAATAATGAACAGAGAAATAGCGTCATCTTTTCCCCATTATCATCCATTGTGGCCGAACCATAGAGAGTGAGAAGAAGGAGAGAATTTTGCATGCAAACACCTTCAATTCAAGCTTCAAAATCCATCAATTGATTAAATTAAGCTTGGAAAAGGTATAATACTTGAATCTAACTTGCAATAAATTGTTTGAATGAGTGATTGATGATATCTCTGTTGTCTTGATGAATTGGATGATTTCTATGCATGTTAGTGTCATGCTAGATTCAAACTGAACTTGAAATTGTAATTCCTAGTAACCAATTTGATATAGGATATATGTATAGTTGCTGGAAATCTGGGAATTATGAACATGATAGAAAATAGTCTTGATTTGGGGACTATTTTGATTGAGAAATTGTGTAAGCATGCTAAGTGAACATAGGACCATGTTTTGATCATGTTCCTAGGTAAAAACAAGACTGAATTGAATACATGTATTGCTGGAAATGTGACTACACCTAATTGAACTAGTTAAATTAGGTAATGGACTGCCTAGTTGATGAGTTGAATGTGTAAATGTGATCAAATAGATCAAACTAGATTCAACATGATTATGACCTGTTTTAAGAACATTTCTAGGTGAATTATGATGACCTATACATGTATGAACATGAACATGAATGAAATTGCCATGTTAGGACCCTGCTAAAATGAGTTAAGGAGCTAGAAATCCAACCTAGTATAATCTGCACAGAATACTCTATTTTGGGCAGTGACTTTGAAAAATCACTAAAACTTGAATATAATGAATTTAAGGCTGAAATTTTTATGGACAACACCTTGGTATGTATAAATTCATTAGGAGAAAACATATCTAAACTCTGGGTTGTATACTGCAATGTAGGGAAGAAATACTAGAGATAGTGCAAATTGCCCAGTAAAGCAAAATGCCCTGTCTTAAAATTAAAAACTGTATTAATTGGAAAAGAAATAAAATGCAAGCCTTATATGGTCATAAAGAAAAAATTTGTCAGCTTTCCAACGGTCTAAATCAATTGAAATTATGACGTACAGAATGAAAGATATGCATGATTTAGTGACTAGAGTGCAAGCTGCCTGGCAGCAGCTGCATAGGCAAATGCACACTGTTTTGTGGCATTTTGCAAATTGTCTTGAAAACAGTTTTAGGCCTTGAATTATGCCTTGTTTTACATGAACTAGAATGTAGAAGTGTAGTTAAGTGTAATGGACAATGCACATGAGCATGCTGCCCAATATGTGAATGTTATATGCTTGAAGCATTGTTTGATTTACTGACCTTGTCTTGAATTGAATGATCTTGTGAACTTGTCTTGATATGTGTTTGCTTGTAATGTGTTAGAACCAGGATTGAACTTGGTGGAAGAGGAAAGATTGGAACAATCTAAAGCCAAGAACAAAGGAGTGTGGATCTAAGACTAGCCAGCTTGGAGTATTGTTAGTGTAGTTACCTCTAGGGTTAGGACTAGGTCCTAACCAATGTACTTCTGTTATACTCCTGACATGATAAATGAATCTAATCATGAACTTGACCTAATAAGGGAATGATGAATAAATAAATACATGAAACATGATCCTAGCCTTGTATACATGATCCAATCGAATGCATTAGTATGTTTGTATGATAACATGGATGCTTGTAGGTGCTATGACGCAATGTGATTGATTGTCAAAGACTTGCTTGAGACATAACTCATCTTGATGAAATGAAACACGAAAACTACTTGACATGTGAGCTAAGGCTCAATGGCATAAGGGCCTAACATGAATTGATCTTGCTTGACATGAACATGATCTTGAACTTGATAAACTTGAATAAATGGTAAATCGAACAACCTTGGTAGCTAGTTAGCCTAGGTAGAAAGGCATGCCTTAGGTTCTAGAGCTTATTGTGTAAGGGTTGACTACGGTCCAGGCTAAGGCCCCTATTTGGCGAAAGGTAGAGGGTATGTATGTGGTATTTGGCGACAATAGGAGGGTTGACCAGCACTGCGGTGCATCTTGTTGGAGACTCGATTACCCCTACAAACTAAGTACCAAGGGGTTGTTTAACGAATAACAAATGTGATAACAATCCAATTATACATGATACTTGTCTTGAATGCCATGAAATGTATGTTACTTGACTTGAAAGCATGACTCATTGATTTCTTGTTTTTCAAGCATGTGTTCTTGATTCATGAAGTATGAATTTTGTTGCTTGTACTTGTTGGCCGAATGTTGATACCCTTAGATAGGATAATCTTGCTGCTTGAAAGCATAGCTAAGATCACTCTTGATGCTTGAAAGCCTTAGCTAGGTCTACACTTGATTAAAAGACATAAAACTTGAAATAACAAATGGATAGACTAGTTACTACCCCATTAAGTACAATGTTGTACTTATCACTCTTGTTTCATTCTTCCCAACCTATAAGATAAAGGATACGAGGTTGCTTGATCTTGAAGCCTATTACCTTGAGCAAGAGGCAACTCACACAAGCATAGTTAAAGTATGATTCCATGCTTGTTTTGTATATCTCCTAGAATGGTGGCACTAGATGTATATAGATAGTTTGATCATGCATTTTGAAGCTTGTATGTAATGTCTTGATGGGCCTACTACGTGGTGAACCTATTGTTAAGTATGTAAAGAACTTAAACTTCATGAAATGGAATCTTGATGTTGCGCAATTTGTATAAATTGAATTGGAATGATCTAATATTTGTTTGTGTACATGTCTTGTTTGAATTGGATATGTGATGATAAAACCACAATGCTTGTCTTCCATTCGAATAGTCTAGTGTATGCTTAAGTGATTGCCGAATGGTATATGTGTATATGCCTTGATGTATATGTTTTGTATGCTCGTATAGGATGATTGTCGAATGCATAGGGTTAGTATAAGTCTTGAATAAACTAGCTACATGCCTTGTGTATGCTTTTAGGTGTTATGGCCGAATGGTTATGTATAGGAATGACTTGATTGGTAGCTAGTTTCATGCTATTGAATGTTAGATAATTATGCTTAGTAAGTATAGAAATGAAATGACTAAATGCATACAAGATAAGGAACTTTGATTTGAATTGGAAGCATGTAACACTAAGGTAGTTCGAATAGGATAGTTAAGAAAGAATGGATAATGTAAAATGATTCATGAAAGTAGTAACATAAAGTATAATTGTAAAAAGGAAACAACTATATGATATATTTCGAATGCCTTAGGATGAAATTGAAGTCACATATGAGGTTACTTGTTTGTTAAGAAAGTAATGTATGAATAGTTGCCTTAGCCTAGTTTAAATGTCTTGTATAATTTGGAATCAAATGAGAGCTTACTTGTTAGCTAAGTAAGTATGTGATTTCTTGCCTTGATTGTCTGTATTGTGTTCGAATGCCATGTTGCATGCCATGTCCTTGCTTGCTTGTTAAGTAACACTCCTGAACCGGGTTACTACTAGCCCGTGTAGGGGTGTTACAATTTGTATGAGTCTTAAGTTGATAGATCACCTTGATGGCATGTGTGTTGCAATCTGAAATATAGATATTATCATGTCTTAAACCCCAAATAAAAATAGTGTAGTTCGAATGGCTAGTTTAATGGTTAGAATAAGTAAATAGCTAGATGTCAATGAATTTTCTATTTGGTCTTGCTATGCAAAGGTTATATGTGTCTAGTTAGGTTTGGTTTAAGCTTCAAATTAATTTGATCTTAGTAATTGAAGGTGGCTATTACCTTTTTGCAAACAATCTAATAAGCTTCGTGATAGCTTAAGCTAAGTTAGATATGAAGTTCAAATGATTTCTTGTAGGTGAAGCTATGTTAGGCATAAGCTTTGAATGCTTGTTGCTAAGGATACATGTTTGGTAGTGATATGAGTTGCTTAGTTGGTAATCTTGGTTAATAAGTCTTGATATTAAATGGTACAACATGGAAGTTTAAAGATTATTAACCAATGGTTTTTTGTTAACTTGAACGATCTTTATCATAGATCGATATGTCTTAAAATGATTAGAGGTATGCAAGGTTATAATCAAGTTAAGATTAATAATGTGTATGTATGAAAAGGAATCTTATGTGTTAGTAGAAACAATGTAATAACTTTGTGATTTGAAGAACATAGAAGATAGAGGCATACTAAGAACTAATGATTGATGTATATAGTCTATGGTATGTAAATACATGTTTGTATATGATTGGTAGATTAATCTAGATCTTTGAAACATTTAAAAAAGTTTTTAATTACACTGTCTTTTGAGGTCATGATTTGTAGTTTACATTATATTTCTCAAGAAAGTATGTATGATTGTTTGGTAACATGTCCTAAGGTAGTTTATCTTGTAGATCGGGTAGGGGGTGTTATAGTTAGAGGTGTTTTTAGTGGTTTTTGGGGCTGTTCTATGTGTTTTTGAGTTGCTGGAGGTATAAGGATGTTTTGAAGGCATTTGTGGGTATGTTTTGATGTGGTTTGAATGCTAGAATTGCTGGTTGAGGTTAAGAGTTGGTGGAGCGAAGTTTGGTGATGTTTTCGGTAGTTTTAGCTAGTTTTCGGAGGGTTTATGTTAAGGATGAAGGGGATCCTTGTTTAGAAACGAGTTAAATTCATAATGATGCTTTTTTATTTTGATTGTTCGTGATTAAAACAGGGGTCGATCAAGTCAAGGTTGCCTAGTTGCGTACGTTGCTTATCGTTGGCTCGATTCGTGTTGACGAGCAAGGCGAGGTGTATCAGTGAGTGTTTAAACGCGTTAAATCTCTTTGACGGTTTGATCAAAGGGTCATGGGGGTATAGTTAGTGCCTAAAAAGCTTAACTAAGCTCAAGCGTAAGTTGTTCTTACCTTGCTTGAATATCGACTTTGCAATAAGCTTGCGGATTTGATGTTGGTTTAAACATGGTTTGATTTACAAGTTGGTTTTAAACATGGTTTGATTTACAGGTTGGTTTTAAACATGGATTAATTTACTTACAGTAAATACATTGTTTGGATTAATATACAATGTATAAACTGTAATACCCCTAAAACTGGTCTAGTATTAATAATGGTTTTAATAAACCAAAATATTAAATGGACCCCTAATGAAGCAATTAGAAGCATTAGATCAAATTAGAAAATAAATTGAAGTGAATTATTAAGAATTGAATTAAGTTTGAATGTACGGTAAGTACCATACCGTATCAGTACGGGCTGGAGAGAATTTGAGATAAAATAGTTGAGAGAAAAGTTAGTTACGTGAAATGTGTTTCAAGAAATTAATGACTAATTAATTCTCCCCAACTTATTTTATTTAATAAAACATTTTTAAAATTAACCAATTAAGAGGAAAAAGTCTGAATTAGACTTTGGGTTAAATGCTCCTTAAAGATTCAAAGTTCAGATCTTTTACAAAATAGTCACCAAAAATTGTTTTACAATTTTATATTTCGGTCACTTGTCCCAAAATGTCAAACCTCCAAAATCCATTTTCCAAAATCGGTACCACAAAAATCATTTACATATTAAATAATAATTTTAAAATATTTTTCTATATTTTATTTCCTCCAAAAACCCATTCAAATCAATTAAATCCCGAAACTAGCCAAAATTGCCGAAACCGGTTCAACCGAACCATCTAGCCCAAACCTGACTAACTCCTAAGCCCAAAATTGAGGCGTTACAATTCTCCCCCACTTAAGATATTTCATCCTCAAAATTTACCTAGTGGAAAAAGATAAGGAAACTACTTCATCATGTCATCCTTCATTTCCTACGTAGCTTCCTCAACACCTCGGTGTCGCCACAACACATTAACCAACTCTATAGTCTTCCCATGAAGAACCTTGTTGTCTACATCCAAGATATTAACTAGTTCCTCATCATAATTCAGATCTGGATTCAATTCAACTTCCTCAGCAGGCATAACATGTGATGGATCCGATCTATACTTCCGCAACATGGATACATAAAAACATCATGTATCTTATCCAACTCAAGCGGCAACCTCAATCTACAAGCCACCGATCCAACGCGCTCAAGCACCTAATATGGTCCAATAAACCTCGAACTCAACTTACCTTTCCGAACAAACCTCATCACCTTCTTCCAAGGCAAAACCTTCAAAAACAAACTCAATCTCATCATGCTTCAAATCCACATAAGACTTTTGTCAGTCCGAAGCCGCTTTTAAACGATCACTAATGAGCTTCACTTTTTTCGTTGTTCCTTTAAGCATAGCTGGTAAAGAAACAAACTTTTCCCCCACTTTCTCCTAACGAAGAGGTGTTCTACACTTCCTACCATACACAGCTTCATATAGGGCCATTTGTATACTTGCTTGATAGCTATTATTATAAGCAAACTCCACCAAAGGTAACCGTCTCTCCCAAGATCCTTGAAAATCTATAACACAACACCGCAACATATACTCTAGCACTTGAATAACACGCTCAAACTGACCATCCCTTTGTGGATGATACAAAGTACTGGAATTGAGTTGTGTACCCAAAGCTCCATGTAAGCATTCCCAAAACCTTGATGTAAAATGCGGATCTCTATCTGACACAATAGACTTAGGCACCCCATGCAACCTCACAACCTCTGCAATGTACAACTCCGCTAGCTTATCCAACGAATACGTAGTATGCACAGCCAAGAAATGCATACACTTCATAAAAGGATCCACAATCACCCAAATAGAGTTCTTCTTTGACTGGGTCAAAGGCAAACCCGTCACGAAATCCATCGTGATCCTCTCCCATTTTTATTCTGGAATCTTCAAAGGTTGCAACAACCCCGAAGGAAATTGATGTTCATCCCTCACTTGCTGACAAACCATACGCTTACTCACAAAATCAGTGACATCCCTCTTTAAACCAACCCAATAGTACTCATCCTTCAACCCACGATACATCTTAGTACTACCAAGATGCATAACAAAAGGACTACTATGCACCTCAGTCAGAATAGTCCGCCTCAACCCAGCATCTTCTAACACAACTATCTGACTCTTAAAACACAAAGCACCATCATCATTAAAACAAAAGTACGTCAGGTTACCCTCTGCAATGTCTGTAACATGCGGTACTAACGAATCATCGATCAACTACTTCCTTAATCAACTGAGGTAAGGAAGGCTTCATTTGCAACTCGGCTACCAACCCACCATCTTGCGACAAACTCAATCGTGCAAACATGACCCTCATCTCTACAGCCACCTTCCTACTCAAAGCATCAACCACCATATTAGCCTTACTAGGATGATACTTGATCATCAAATCATAATCCTTAAGCAACTCATATAACACCCCAAAATCTGGCCTAGTCGGAATTGGGTTCCGGCGATCAGAAACTTATATCAGAAATGTTTAAATATTGTAGTGATGTTGACTATGAGGTCAATTGTATTAGTAGCAGACTCTAATTGAGTCAAATCATTGGTCAAAGACCATATTGAATGTATTAGAAACCTTTTTATGGCTAAATTGTAAGAATTAAAGGTTCAGGGATAAAACTATAGTCTACCAAAAGTTGATGGACTAATCTTGCAATTAGCCCCTCCTCAATTATAAACCAAATTACTTGGGAAAAACTCGCAACTTTCCTTCATAAAATTAAGTGAATAGGCAATTTAGAAGCTTACCCCGAAAACCATCCTAAGCAAGCACCTCCATTGGAGCTTGACTGAAGCTTGACTTTTCTTTGATTTATTGCTATCTAAATGATGCTAGTGATCAGGTAAGCTATAACCCCCAATTAACCATTGAAATCGATGGATAAATCAAGCTTAATCACAAGCTAGGGATTGGCTATCCATGGAGTTTGCTAGCTAATAGCTATTTCGAGCTTCGATATTGATTTTGATATCATTATATTGATTTCGGAATCGTATTATTGAATCTAATCGAATCCTGTTGTTTTTACCTAGCTCAAAAAGTTGGTAGAGATCATCCACCATCACCAACAAAATCTAGGAACAAGGGGATTTCTATCCGAGAGCCTTGAATGCTTCGAATTATTAAGGCGAGTATAGTCGGAGTCTCGAGATTAGGCTAGGTGCCTTTCTCGACTTTATCGTTAATAGAATTATCATTGTTAACCCCATTGTTATGGATTATTGCATCGAATCATCTATAGGACAATATGGTAAGCATTGGTAAGCTATTGCATCGAGTATTGAACACTAACATTGACATTGTCATCGGACATAGGTATCATTATTGTCAATGAATATTGTTATTGTCAGTATCATTGCCATTGTCATTGAACCATGAAAGTGTAGGATATTGGCATAGCATCGATATGGCATTGTTATAGCACTCATGTGGCCATTATCGTCGATCATTGATGTTAGCTTCGCTATAGTCATTGAAACATTGCAAATAAAGCATCGACGATTATTGATATCATTGAGATCATTGGACATTGCCCTCGTTATTGATATTTCCATTGATCATAGACATCGGAATATCATTTATTGGTAAGAACATTGAATATGACTATTGAAATTGAACATGAATTATTGATATGGTTATTGGACCTTGGATTCGAATGACATTGGATACAATTGTCGTGCAATAGAATTCATGAGCTCAGTGTACAGGTGGACCATAGTCCTAGGGCTACGACCTATATTGATTTGGTGAGGCGGAGGGATGTGTTGTGCTATTGGTCAGATCGGCGAGGCAGAGGGACTAGATGATTTATTGATTTGGCGAGGCGTAGGAATTCGTGTATCCATTATCTGGAATTGATCCATGGGTTATTGATGAAATATAGATTTATTGTTATTGAACATGAACATTGCATTGCTAACATAGATCTATTGCATTGTTGTTGGAAGGATATGAATTGAAATGCATTTCCATGACATTATGTTATTTTTGACTACCTCACTAGGCAAAGTATGCCTAATGCATTGCATTTCATCCATTTCAGGTTAAGAGATTCAAGTGGGAGATCAGAGAAGTTGTTGCGTTACACAAGTCACCAGTAAGTTTGAAGTAATGTATATCAAACTTATAAACTCCTAGTAGGGTGGCAAAGTACCCAGAACTGTCAGATAAGGTCCTTTTGATATGTGTATTATGTGCTTGTGGTGTAATAGTGCCTAATGCTCTAATCACCCTTTTGAAATGGCATAAAAGTGACTAAAAATGCATAATTGGCTCTAAAAGGTGAAAATATAGTAAATGGGTTTGGATCAACACAAAATTTAGCATGCTAGTAGTTTTTGTTGATTAAAACTTGCTGGTAAAGTTTCATTACATTTGGACAATGATAGATAGGTCAATTTGAATAAAAACCAGCAAAAATTTGTCATCTTAATGCAGGGCGTATCGATACGGTGGATGGTGTATCGATACTAGAATTTGGGATCAAAAAAGGTATCGATACGGGGTCAAGGTGTATCGATACGAAGTCAACATAGTCAACCAGTATCAGTACAACCTTCAACCGTATCGATACATGTATGTTGTAATTGAATATGAATTTGGGAATTAAGTTAAGGTGTACCCATACGGTCACAAGGGTATCAGTACGGTGACAGATACATCTATTAAAAGGTAAAGATCACAATTTTGCATTGTTTACCGTTTGGTCACCAATTAATACAAAGCTTAGTTGTATGGACAAACGAACTCCAAATAATATGAAAATTTGTATACTCACTGTTTGAATGATAAATTTCATTTTGGTTAGGTTGATTTCAAAAAAAGGACCACTAAAATAATAAAATTATGATCAAGTCCCTAAAGCTTGTAAATGTTGTAAATTAGTCCTGGTTGGCTAATATTTGACTCGTAATAGATTGACTACATTGGTGTAATGTTTATTCTTGAATGTTACGCCCATCAACATCATATAGTGCATAGAATTATCGTATCGACAACCGCTTAGTACATTGGTGACATACTCTGACCTGGATCTCGACCAGGCTGGGAAGGGGGTGTCACAACTCTAACCATTTTCGTTGCCTAAGATTCAACTCCTTATGAGAGATCAAATTTTCAAACTTTTATGATTTGTATACACCACACATTTATCGCCATAAAGATAATGTCTCCAAATCTTTAGCGCAAACACCACTGTAGCTAACTCAATATCATGCGTATGATAATTGGCTCATGCACCTTCTACTGTCTAGATGCATAAGCCACAACTCCACCACCTTGAATCAATACACACCCTAACCCCACATAGGATGATTCACTATAGATCACAAACTCTTTTCTTGACTCGGGTTGAATCAAGATCAGAGCTTGCGTTAAAGCTTCCTTCAACTTCTCAAAAGCTTGTTGCCTAGCCTCCGTCCACTAAAACTTAACATTCTTTTGAAACAATTTCATCAAAGAAGCAGCAACCTTAGAAAAACCATCCACAAAACAACAATAATATCCCGCCAAACCTAAGAAACTATGAACCTCTGTCGCCGACTTAGGTTGCTTCCAATTCACAACCGCCTCAATTTTTTGTAGATGCACATGAATGCCTTTTGCTGACACTAAATGAACAAGAAACACCACCTCCTTAATCCAAAACTTGCACTTGCTCAGCTTTGCATACAACTGATTATCCACAAGAACTTGCAACACAGACTGCAAATGCCTATCGTGAGTGACCAAAACATCAAAATCTGTATATTCCAAAGCCAACATATAGGTCTTCACTTCCTTCACCAAACCATATCGGAAGTGATCATATCTCTTTTGTTCTTCAGAAAACAGCTCAGGAGCACACTGGCAAGAAGAGGAAAAGACTGTGAAGCTTGGGAGTTTAATTGTGATGGGAGGTAGAAAAGAAAGAATGGATGGGTAATTAAGATGGTGGGTGAGATGGATGTGAAAGAAAGTAAGAAATTAGGTGATTGGATGGGTTGGGCGGCACACAATGATGGGGCAGGGAAAGGGTTTGGCCAGCTATGTAGGGATGATTTAGCGTAAATCTAGGCTTGATATGGGCCCTAGAATTAGTCCATAATTTCCTTTGTATGAATAAACTTCCATCTTGGATTTACTTCTCTTGATCTTATACTCTTTTCCTAAAAATTCAAAACAAATAAAAGAAGAATTAAACATAATAAAGGAGAAATAAGATATAGATAAAGATGCGGGAAAAGAAATTCTTATTCCTAAACTTCAAAAACAACTAGATAAATACTAACGAAAGATAAAGTCTAAAATCCTAAAATAAAAACAATTATCCTAAAGATTGCGGAATAAAAAGAAAAAAATAAAAAGAAAGGAGAGCATGATCAAGCATCTCCTAAGGTGACCACTTCTTTGTTATGCTCTACATGGGCACCATTGTAGTGCTTCAATCTTTGTCCGTTAACTTTGAATTCATGTCCGTCCGTGGTGGACTTTATTATCACGGCACCATGGGAGAACGGTTTGACTAATTCGAATGGTCCAGACCATCGTGATCACAGTTTTCCCGGGAAAAGTTTTAGCATAGAATTCAATAGAATAACTAGTTTCCCTGGCATGAATTGCCGCAACGATAGCTTCTTGTCATGACAACGCTTTGTTTTATCCTTGTAGATTCGCGCATTAGCATAGGCTAGTGCATGAAAATCCTCTATCTCGTTGAGATCCAGTAAACGCTTTTTTCCGTCACTCTCCCAATCCATATTTATGGTCTTGATTGCCCAATATACCTTGTGTTCAATTTCCACCGGAAAGTGACAAGTCTTGCCATAGACAAGGCGAAATGGGGACTTTCCCAAGGGTGTTTTGAATGCGGTTTGGTAAGCCCAAAGTGCTTCGTCTAGTCTTGAGGACCAATCTTTTCGGGAAGGATTGACAACCTTCTCGAGGATATTCTTCAATTCCCTATTAGAAATTTCTGCTTGCCCATTAGTTTGTGGATGAAATGTCGTGGCAATTTTGTGTGACACGCCAAAGCGTTGCAACATCTTGGCAATGGGTTTGTTATCGAAGTGCTTGCCTTCATCACTGATGAATGCCCTCGGCATCCCAAACCGTGTAAATATATTTTTCTACAGGAATCATTGCATGGTCTTGAAATCGTTGGCGGGAACTGCAGCTGCCTCAACCCATATAGACACGTAGTCGACGACAAGTAGGATGTAAAGGTTGCTAAATGAAGATGGAAAGGGTCCCACGAAATTGATCCCCTATACATCAAACAATTCTACCTCAAAGATGTTCTAGAGTGGCATCTCGTGCTGTCTAAAGATATTTCCGTCCGTTGGCAACAATCGCATTGTTTGTAAAACTCTTGGGCATCTTTGCAAAGCGTTAGCCAATACATATCGGATTGTAAAACTTTGGCCGCTATGCATGTTCCTCCAAAATGTCCTCCATAAGGTGAAGAATGGCATTGCTGGAGTACATTCTGTTGCTCCTCCTCGGGGATACATTATCGTATAACCTAATCTGCATATTGTTTAAACAAAAGAGGCTCGTCCCAAAAATAATGCTTAGCAACATGGAGGAACCGCTTCTTTCCTTGGTGAGTAAGGTCATTAGGTAAAATACCAAAAACAAGGAAGTTAACTAAATCAGTGTACTAGGGTATTACCGAGGCAACTAGACTTGTTGAGGCCTGCACTTCTGGAGTTGTCGAGGCATGTGTTACCGTGGCAACAACTTCAATGGTTGTCGAGGCATGTGCATTGGAAGTTGCCGAGGCATCAGGATTTGCTGAGGCAACTAATAGTTGCTCATCCGGGAATGCATCACATATCTCTATATTCGCGTCCTCCTTCCTATTGCGTTATAGGCGCGACAAGTGATCGGCAACTTGATTCTCTGTTCATTTCATGTCCTTAATTTCAATGTCAAACTCTTGTAAAAGCAATATCCAACGAATCAAACGAGGTTGGGCATCCTTTTTAGCAAATAGATACTTAATTGCTGAATGGTCCATGTGGACAATTACCTTTGTACCAATCAAATAGGACCGTAACTTGTCAAATGCAAAAACTACGGCTAGTAACTCTTTCTCTGTTGTTGTGTAATTTACTTGAGCGCTATTAAGAGTTTTACTAGCGTAGTATATCACATGAAAAATCTTACTTGTTCGTTGTCCTATGACTGCTCCTACCACAAAATCACTCGCATCACACATAAGCTCAAAAGGTAGTCTTCAATCT
This sequence comes from Hibiscus mutabilis, assembly GCA_019671005.1. Classification (NCBI taxonomy): domain Eukaryota; kingdom Viridiplantae; phylum Streptophyta; class Magnoliopsida; order Malvales; family Malvaceae; genus Hibiscus; species Hibiscus mutabilis. Next base: position 15,209,461 of record CM033735.1, on the reverse strand, counting down.
GGTGGAACTACAATAGGGGCCAAGGTAAGCTTTTCCTTAAGGGTTTCGAATGCTTGGGCGCAAGATTCATCAAGATTCCTCATGGGTGTAGTGATTTTGGAAAAATTATGAATGAACCTCATGTAAAAAAGCGCATGTCCAAGAAAGCTTCTGATTTCTTTGACCGAACTTGGTGGGGGTAATCTCTCGATCACGTCCACCTTGGCTTTGTCTACTTCGATACCCTTGGATGAAATCTTTGGGCCGAGCATGATTCCTTTATCTACCATAAAATCGCACTTCTCCAATCAAGGACTGGATCAGATTCTTCACATCTTGCCAACACCTTCTCCAAATTGCCGAGGCATTTGTCGAAGTCATTACAAAATACAAATAAATCATCCATGAAGATTTCAAGGAAGTCTTTGACCATGTCTGAAAGGAGTGCCATCGTGCTTCTTTGGAAGGTTGCTGGGGCATTACATAATCCGAACGGCATCCTTCGAAAGGCATAAGTACCGTAATGGCATGTGAAGGTGGTCTTTTCTTGATCTTCTAGTGCTATGGCAATATGATTGTAACCTAAATAACCATCAAAAAAACAATAAAAGGGTTTACCTACAAGTCGGTCAATAATTTGATCAATAAAAGGTAAGGGGAAGTGATCTTTCCTAGTGGCCTTCTTTAACTTTCGATAATCCATGCAAACCCTCCAACCAGTCACAGTCCTGGATGGGATGAGTTCATTGTTTTCATTGCTTACCACCGTTATACCTCCCTTTTTCGGTACACATTGTACCGGACTTACCCATGTACTATCAGATATGGGGTATATTATGCTGACGTCAAGCCACTTGATGATTTCTTTCATTACAACTCATTTCATGGCAAGATTTAGCCTCCTTGGGCCTCAATCAAAGGTTTGTGATCATCTTCCAACAAAATCTTATGCATGCACACTGCTAGACTAATTCCCTTCATGTTGGCAATTGTCCACCCTATTGCCTTCTTAGAGGAAATAATTACGGGCAGTGTATTATCGGTTCCCAAGTAAGAATATTTTAATTTCCCTGACAATTGTTTCAACTCAAGAATCAGCGGTTGTTTAGTAGAGGGTTTTTTGAGTTCACCTTCCGTACTGGAATAATCCAGTGGTTCAAAGTATATACCTGGTCGATTGACTAACCAATTTGCCTCTTCTTGTTGTTCTACATCGATCGGTTCTTCATACTCCTCAATTTCATCTAAATCGACAATGTAGTTGCCGAGGCAACTAATTTCCTCATCGAAGTCAAACTCTGTCGTGGCATGAAGAAGTTAGCATTCTTCTGGATCATCGGCATGCATTAGTGTTTGGAACACATCTAGTTTAACTTGCTGATCATTCACCCTCATTGTGAGCTCTCCCTTTTCAAGATCGATCAAGGTCCTACTAGTTGCTAGGAAGGGTCTCCCAAGAATGACAAGTGCATGCTCATCTGCTTCACAATCCAAAACAATAAAGTTAGTGGGAAAAATAAATTTATCAACTTTTACCAGTATGTCTTCAATTTTTCCCTTTGGACGCACATAGGATCTGTCAGCTAGTTGTAGCATGACTATCCTAGGTCTTGCCTTCCCGATTCCTAGTTTCTGGAAAACTGATTTAGGCATCAAGTTTATGCTTGCTCCAAGGTCACATAATGCTTTCCTGACATAGTGGTTTTCGATGGAACACAATATTGTGAAACTTTCAGGATCCTTCAACTTGGGTGGCATGCGATTGTGCAATATGGCCATGCAACCCTCTATTACGGCAACTGTTTCATACTCTCCTAGCCTTGTTCTTTTGGAAACAATGTCCTTAAGAAACTTAGCATAGTTCGACATTTGTTCAATTGCCTCAACCAACGACAAGTTGATGTGGACTTGCTTTAGGATATCAAGAAACTTCTTGAATTGATATTCTTGCTTTTGTCTCTTCAACCTCTGTGGGAATGGTGGTGGAAGTCAAATATCTTTGATCTTCTCATTGGTTTGGAACCTGATTGACGACATTGTCTGGGCAACTGGAGTTGCCGAGGCATCGTCAACTGGGATTTCTGTGGCATGCCTATCATTGGTTGTCTCGGCATGTTCATCTGGGGTTGTTGTGGCATTCCATGGTTCAGCATCTGAGGCTTTGCTATTGAATTCATCTTGTTCTTTTTGTGGAGTTTTGTTTGATGAGGGAGCTTAAGCCTTTTTAAGTTGTCAGCCACTTCTAGTGGTGATCTCCTTACATTGCTCGTGGCCAGTTCCTCTTGCAACTTCAGTATCACTGGGTAAACCTCCTTGCGGTTTCGTATTCAGGTTTTGAGCAAATTGTCCGACTTGAGTTTCCAATGATTTGGGGGCGGCCTCTTGGTTTTGCAATCTCATCTCGGTCCTGTTAATAAAAGCACCAGTCCTTTTCATGAAATTACTATTCTCAGCCATATAAGATTCAGTTTTTAACATGAAAGTATTCAGACAATTTTCCATAGAAGTATATGTTGTTGGTTGTTGTTGGGACAACTGTTGTCATAGCATATTCTACTGTAATCCCGATGCTTGTGCATTCTGATTGTTCTGGTTTAGAGCATTGTTGTTTGTGTTGGACATCACATTGTTACTCCGATTGTAATTCCCAACGTAGAAGCTGGACTCTAGGTTCTTTGTACATTCAGAAGAATCATGGTTACTACTACATATTTCAAAAAAAGAATCTACTACCTTGACTTCCTGTTTGTTGCTCTGTTTTTTGCATGTTCTCGACCATCTTGGTTAAGGTGGGCAATTGTGCCGAAATTGAGTTTGATGATTCCAATTCATGTATTGTGGCTTGGCATCTAACTCCTCTTCTAGCAGTTGGGAACTTATAATCATTCTTGGCAAGTCTGTTCATAATTTGCAACGCTTCATCCGACAACTTGTCTAGGAGTATGTCGTTTGTCGAGGTATCTAGCATCATCCTTGTTGGTGTATTCACAGCATTGTAAAACATTGTCACTTATTTCCATACTGGGAATCCGTGTAGGGCACATTTATGTAGAAGTTCTCTATATCGTTCCCAAGCCTCGTACATGGATTCATCATCTGCCTGCCGAAAAGAAGTAATTTCGTTACGTAGCTTATCAATAAAATTTGTAGGATTAAATCGAGCAAGGAAATCCCGACATAGATCGGTCCAAGATCCTATTGATGTGACTGGAATACTATTCAACCATGCTTTTGCCCTATCCCTCAGTGAAAAGGGGAATAATCTTAGTCGTAAAACATCTGGGTGACTCCTTGTATTTTGAATGAATTGCAAATCTCGAGGAAAGATTTAAGATGTTGTTGTGCATCTTCAGTTGCTGAGCCGCCAAATTGACCAATTTTGTTGATCATATTGAATATTATCGATTTCAACTCAAAGTGGCCAGCTTCAATTTTAGGTGTGACAACTCCTGGATTAAGTCCTTCAAGATCTTCCTCGAGGTAGTTTCGAACTATTCTGCCTCATGCAAGAATAACTCCACCTCCTGCTGGAACATCCTGATTGTTGTTGGATCCACATTGCCGTTTCGATTAGCCATTGCTACTCTTAGCCTTCGTCTGAGTTTTTGCAAGGTACGTTTGATTTCTAGATCAAAGGGATATTTTGGTCTAGTTAATCTCGCCATGGTTATATATCAATGCAAAACCAAAGTCTGTTAACCCTTCAAATTTTAAACAATAAAAATAAAAAATGCAAGAAAATAAAAACAAAGTCGCGATTGCCAATCCCCGAGAACGGCGCCAAAAACTTGTTGTGCGAATAAGTGCTTTGCAATTGTGCAAGTGTACACGTCGCAAGTTATAGTATAAAAGATATCGTCTCCATAGGGATTGGTGCCACTTCAAGAATCTAATCTCTTGCACTGTAAAAGTAAAAACACAAATAGGTGATTATAGGAGTTCTAACTAACAAATAAACTACAGAGCAATAAAGCAAAAGAAGATATAATCGAATGAGAGGGAGTAGGCCAGGTTATCATGAGTTGAGGGGTGATAGTCGAATGGATCGTCATGGTAAAAGAGTACAATGGCAACTCAGTTGTCGTGGCAACTAGCACAGATAGGTTGCCTTGGCAACTAGTAGAACGGTTGCATGGGCAACTGACTGGGCAATTGTTGGGCGACTGTGCAACAAACTTCAAGGTTAGACAGAGCGTTCTTCAATGGTTTATTCTTATTCCTATGTCAAAACTCTAGCTAATTGTGCATGCCTTGATAATACATCCCTGCGTGAATCAAGGGTAAACAATGACCAATCTTGTGCTCCTCTTAACCATTGAAATCCTAAACTTATTCCTAAGCCAGATTAGTCTTCACTATCGATAGATTGAATAAAGACCATACTCATTCATTTCTTGAATCTAACTCTCTTGATATTAGATAAATAGATAGATTACGAGATCCTCTCCCAATTCACTCGCAACAAGAATAAAAACCAAGAATGAGTAAACCATGAATTGAAAGTGCAACTCTTTTACCTAAACAAAATCCAACCGTTTCTCACAACCACAAAACACAATAACCCTATCCAAATAGATTTAGTTCATGGCTAGGTTCAAAAGAAACACAAAATAAAGTTCTCCTAACATAAACCTAATCAACAAAGAAGGAAAAATATGAAGATGTTGAAGCCTCTTGTTGATTTCTCTCCTCCTAATCGCACCCCTGGAGTTGACGGCTTGGGGTTCTTTAAATAGGAGATGGCTAGATCAAAGTCTTTCTTGGGGAGGAAGTCAAGTTGGAATTAAATACTTTTAAAGAATATAATTCTTTAGTATATTTAAATTCCTCCTAGATCTTCTCCTATCTTCTTGGGATTTAATCTTTATTTGACCTCTTCATGTTGGGTATATCCACTCATCAATTTCGACTGCCACGTCATCTTATCCATTCTTGTCAACAATTGCCCTGGCAACTAGCGCGACATATCCTTCATGCGCTGCCTTGGCAACTGGTTCGGCATATCCTTTTTGCACTGCCCTGGCAACTAGTTCTAGCCTTTCTCTGGTAACTAATTTTGCACACACAAAAACAACTACCGGCAACACCCTTTTCCACAAAATTAACCAAAACATAAAATCAAGTATGACCTTCAAGGAAATAATGCAAAACATGCATGAATGGCTAATAATGCAACTAATATGAGCTTAAGTCTAGTGATAATATAGTAGAAAGGGTGAATAAAATAGTACGTTTGGACACTTAACATGAGCCTATGGCATCGAGAATCTCCTTAACTAATCCATTACGCGTTTGTATTACCATAAGCTTTGTATGTAAGAATTTTCCCTTTATGGCCAACCTATTGGCTTTATCGATCCATGAGTTTGATGTTATATTGGGTCTAGACTGGCTTAGCAAGCATCAGGCTTGGGTAGATTGTAGCAAAAGAAAGCTATATCTTCCAGGCCTTGGCAAGGAGAGCATCGTGTTGATGAGTTCCGGAAATCCTTCCTTGTGTGACTTGACATTGGAAGCCAAGGATGAACCTCGAATACAAGACGTTGATACAGTGTATGAATTTCTTGATGTCTTCCCTGATGAACTTTCGGGCTTACCACTAACCCATGAAGTTGAATTTAGTATCGAAGTGCAACCTGGAGTTGCCTCAGTTTCTATTGCACCTTATCGAATGGAAGCCGTTGAGTTAAAGGAATTGAAAGCCCATACTCAAGATTTGCTTGACAAAGGCTTCATTAAACCGAGTTCCCCGCCTTGGACAGCTCCAATTCTCTGTGTAAAGAAGAATGATGGTTCTATGAGGCTATGCATCGATTACCAGCAGCTGAACAAGGTAACTATCAAGAACAAATATCCATTGCCAAGGATTGATGACCTATTCGATCAACTTAAGGATGCCACTGTGTTTTCCAATATCGATTTAAGGTCTGGATATTATCAAATGAGAGTCAAAGACTGTGATGTACCCAAAACTGTCATTCGTACGAGATATAGTCACTATGAATTCCTGGTGATGCCTTTTGGGCTAACCAATGCACCGACAGCTTTCATGGACATGATGAATCAGGTTTTTAGACCATATCTCTATAAGTTCATAGTGGTGTTCATTGATGACATTCTAATCTACTCCAAGAATGTTGTGGAACACCGTGAACATCTTCGTATTGTGCTTCAAACTCTTTATGAGAAGTAGTTGTATGCCAAGTTCTCCAAATTCGAGTTTTGGCTTATCGAAGTTGCCTTTCTTGGGCATATTGTATCATCTTCAGGCATCCAAGTAAATCCGAAAAAAATTCAAGCCATTATTGATTGACATCCACCGAAGAACGTTGGTGAAGTGAGAAGTTTCCTTGGTCTTGTTGGTTAATATAGAAGATTCGTCAAGGGATTTTCTATGCTAGCAGCTCCATTGACTAAGTTATTGCAAAAAGAAGTTCTATTTGTCTGGACCGAGGAACAACAACAAAGTTTTGATCAGTTGAAAGAAGTGTTGACTCACGCTCCAGTCCTAACCCAACCTGAGTCTAGAAAAGACTACACAGTTTATAGTGATGCATCACATCTCGGGTTAGGATTCGTATTGATGCAAGAAGGCAAGGTCATTGCTTATGCTTCAAGGAAACTTAAGCCGCATGAGATGAACTACCCCACGCATGATCTGGAATTAGCTACAGTTTTCTTTGCATTGAAAATTCCGAGGCATTATCTATATGGAGAGAAATGTTACCTCTTTACCGATCATAAAAGTCTCAAGTACCTCTTGACCCATTAGGAGTTTAATTTTCAGCAACAGATATGGATGGAACTCCTTAAAGACTATGATCTTGTTATCGACTATCACCCAGGCAAGGCCAACGTTTTAGCTGATACACTCAGCCGCAAACCTTCTCTTGGTAAGCATTGACATTAGATGTAAAATCCTATGCATTGTGTAATAATTCGGCTTATTGTAAATCTTGTTTTGTAGTGCCTCGAGCTATTAATGCTCACTTTCAACTTCGAAGGCATCATTGTCTCGTAGTTGAACTTCAAGTTTAGTCTACTATTTTTTGAGATTTAACATATTGCAAGATCAAGACTCCGAACTCCAATCCATTGCATGTAAGATTCAGGATAATTCGGACTTCATAATTAATTCTGAAGGACTCTTATGTTTTCACGACCAGGTTTGTGTACCCAATGATGAATTGCTTCAGAATAATATTCTTAAGGAAGCCCATTCAAGTTTATTCTCTATTCATCCGGGGTCTATGAAGATGTATAAAGACCTCTGTGAACTATATTGGTGGCCTGGCATGAAGCAAGCTATAATTGACTTCGTGTCCAAGTGTCTCACTTGTCAATGGTTTAAGGCTGAATATCGTGTCCCTACCAGATTATTATTACAACCCATTGATCTACCGCAATGGAAGTAGGAAAAGATCACTATGGACTTTTTTAGTGGCCTACCTTTGACTCCTGCTAAACACGATGCCATTTGGGTTGTGTGGATCATTTAACCAAGTCAGCACATTTCCTACCGGTTCAAATGGATTATGGACTTCGCAAGCTATCTTACTTGTACATTAAGGAGGTTATCTAACTCTTTGAGGTACCACAATCGATCATCTCCGATCGAGATCCACGATATTCTTATCGATTCTGGAAGACTTTGCAATGAGCTCTAGGCACTAGAGTCAATCTTAGTACCGCCTTTCACCCTCAGACTGATGGCCAATCAGAAAGGGTAACGCAGGTAATCATCAGAAAATCCTTCCATCGAATCATCAATTAAGTGTACCGTTATTGAATCCTCATTTACAAATCTTGGAGGACATGCTATGAATATGTATTATTGATTTTGGCAGATTGTAGGAAAAATCCCTACCCCTCATTAAATTCGCCTACAACAATAGCTACCAAGCTTCTATCAAGATGGCACTGTATGAAGCGTTGTATGGCAGACGTTGAAGAACTCTATTGTGTTAGTCTAAACTCGATGAAGGCAAGATATTGGGCCCTGGCCTACTTCGAGAAACCAAAGAAAAGGTTGCCATCATCCATGATTGCTTGAAAGCTACCTTTGCTGATCTTAAGCGTAGGGATATTCAGTATGAAGTTGGTGAGAAAGCTTTCCTTAACGTCTCCCCGTGGAGGAAAGTTTTGAGGTTTGGCAAGAAAGGGAAATTGAGTCCCCGGTTTATTGGACCTTTCGAGGTTGTTGAAAAAGTTGGCTTTGTGGCATACCGTTTACTGTTACCTTTAGAATTAAGTAAAGTCCAAGATGTGTTTCATGTATCCATGCTTTGAATGTATCTTTCTAATCCCTCGCACATCATTGAACATGAATCGGTATAAATCTAACCCAATATATCCTACGAGGAAGAACCAGTTCAGATTCGCACAAGTGAAGTCAAGAGACTTCGTAACAAGACTATTCCATTGATTAAAGTACCCTGGAAGAGTCACACAGGTGAGGAAGCAACATGGGAACCAGAGAAAACAATGCGGGAGCAATACCCTCACCTTTTTAATCCACATAAAATTTGAGGACGATTTTTTCTTAAGGGGGAAAGTTGTAACACCCCAAAATTTGGTCTAGTCAAAATTAGGTTCCTATGATCGGAAACCCTACATCGAAATTGCTCAAATATTGTACTGACATTGACCACAAGGTCAATTGTATAGATATTGGACTCTAATTGAGTCAAAATATTGCTTAAAGACCTTATTAAAAGCATCAAAAACTTTTTAGCGACTAAACTATAGAAGTTGATAGTTTGGGGGCAAAAGTATAGAGAATTGAGAGTTGATTGACTAACCTTGCGATTAGCCCCTCCTCAATTATAATCATCCACACGTGGGATGATCAGGCCCAATTCCTTCAATGGAAGAAAAGCCTTGTCTTTGTAAAAATGAATAAAAGAGTAGTCGAAAGCATTAGAGAGCTTGCCCGAAAACTAAGAAGCAAGCACCTCCCTTGTCTTCATCTTCCTCCAAGCTAGCACCTCTATTTTTGAGGGTGGAAAAGTTAGAGTTTTCTTCAGTTTATTGATATCAAAGGATTGCTAACAATCGAGTAAGCTATAATCCCCAAATTATTGATGAATTCCATGGATAAATCAAGCTTAATCTTAAACTAAGGTTTTGGTTATCCACAAATTTGTTAGCTAATATCTAATTAAGCTTTGATATTGATTTTGATATTATTATATTGATTTTGATATTGTAATAATGATTATAACACAATCTTATTGGTTATCTAGCTCAAAAAAGTGATAGAGAACAACCATTGTCTCCATCGACAGCTAAGAACAAGGGGATTACTATCCAAGAGCTATGAAAGCTTCAGAATAGCGAGGTGAGTGTAGTCAGAGTCTCGGGACTAAGCTAGGTGCTTTTCCCAATTTCATTGTTATTGAAATTATCATTACTAACCCTATTGTAAAGGGATTTTGCATCGAATCATTTAGAGGATACATTGGTAAGCATCGATAAGTATATCATTGAACATCAGACATCGATAGTGTTATTGTTAAGGTCGGTATAATAGCCATTGAATTAAGAAAATATAGAACATCAATTAATGAGCATTGTCATTATCATCGTTATAGACATTGTCATCAAGCAATGACATCGATATTGTCATTGTCGTCGAAGAATGGAAAATGTATCATGGGTCACTGGTATGGTAATTGGGATTATCGAACATTGACATCGAGTCATGAAACAATGAATATTGCCATTGGATTATAGAATATTGATCGTTGTAATCATATCATTGTATATTGATCATTAGACTACTGCTATTGCAATTGAATCGTTGGATACATTGGACATTGTTATTGTTATTGAACATCGATCATTGATATTGTTACTAGACAATATTGATTTGGCTACAATTTGCATGCCATATAATTCATGAGCTCAGTATACGGGTGGACTACGGTCCTATGGCTATGGCTTATATTGATTTGGCGAGGCAGAGGGATGTGTTGTGATAATTTTCATGTTGGCGAAGCAGAGGGACTAGACCATTTATTGATTTAGCGAGGTGTAAGAATTCTTGTATCCACTATCCGGAATCGATCCAAGGGTTATTGCTAAAATTATGATCTTATTACTTTTGAACATGATCATTGCATCGTTATTATCAATCTATTGTATAACCATTAATTGTGTAGGGATGAAAATACATAACATTGATATTGACATTGCTTATGACTACCTCACTAGGCAAAGTATTCCTAATGCATTTCATCTTATACATTTCAGGTTGATCAAATTGTATGATCGAGATCGGAGAAGTCGGAAGTTAGACAAGTCACTTACAAGCTAAAGTAAAGTATTTTGTCCTTATCTACTCCTAGAATGGTGGAAAAGTAGTTAAACTAGTTACTCATGGCATTTTGGATGTGTACGTATGGCCTATACTTTGTAATGGGATAAATGGACCTAAAATGACTTATGTGTGGGGCTAAAAGTAACCAAATATGCATAATTGGCTCCTAGTAAACGAATTCGAATAACCTTAAAATTGGACATGCTAGTAGATTAAATGATTAAAAACTTTTTGGAAAAATTTCATTGCATTTGGAAATCGTTCAACCGGTTAATTCGATTAAAAACCAGCTAAAATCTATCATTACAACATAAGTGTTTCGATATAGATCAACTTGTATCGATACGGCCTTGCATAATTGGTCATGGTGAAACATGGCGCATCGATACCCAAAGGAAGTGTATGGATACAAACTTTGGCAGTGAAGTTTGGTCATTTAAATGTATCAGTACGATTTTAGGCTATACCGAAACATGTCAATCCGTATCGATACAGTCCCTATGGTATCGATACGGAGCCTCTAATCCTTCAAGTTAAAATCAAATCTGTACATATCCATACCGATACGGGCTAAGGGGTATTGATATGAAGGTAGGTAATTCAATTAAAAGCTACGAAACATAATTTTAATTTATTTACAAAACGGTCACTGAATATAGAAAGGCCTAATCAGATGGGCTAATGATATCAGAATGACATGATAATTTATAGGAACGTTGCTGATGTAATGAATTTTAGTTTTGTATAGGTAATTGCACTAAAGGACCTCTAAATTATTAGATTCACTCTTTAGTCCCTAAAACTTGTAAAAGTTAGACATTGGCCCTAATTGATCAGTCTATGTTACCAAAGGGATAAGTTGAATTGAATACGATATTATATAATGTTTACAGGTCATAATGTTGACCAAGTCTTGCTCGTTATGGAAATCTCACCGCACTGATCACAGTTTCGATCACCGGTAACATTCTTTGACCCGGTTCTTGACTAGGCCGGGGAGGGGGTGTTACACGAAACAAGTCCCTATAATTTTCTAGAATTGCAGTTTGGTCCCTAAATTATGATTGCATGCAATTGGATGTCGATTCGACGGCTGATCGAATTGAGTTTTCATTCGTTGCCAATATGCACACCGTAGGTTATAACGATGCATTTAGATAAGATAAAAGGAAAAAAATAAACATAATTTGAGTTAAATCTTTACGTGTCTGTCTCAGCAAACCCAATGTAGCTCGCTTGGTTCAGTTTAGTGACTAAGCCGAGTGAAGGGGGTTACATTTAATGGTATCAGAGTCAAGTTTGCAATAAGTGAGATAAGGTTATGATTTTTGGAATGTTATTATTTGTTGATTTTTGTTGTTTGCTATGCACGGTGATTGTTTATAAGCATGTTGATTGTTTATATGTCTGTCAGATGACATATGTTATGTTGGGGGATATTTGTGGGGCACATTACCTTATTACTATAGTTTGAAATGTTTTATTTGGAAATGAAGTCTTGGATCCTCATTTAAAGTTGGCCTGATTGTTTTTGTTTTGGTGTAATTGTCATGCCTTAGAAAATGTGTTATGTTTCGACTGAGGGGAGCATTGAGAACTAGCACGAGTGTTGTTGCCGTTGGGCAAAGAGTTGGGGCGAATGTTATTCCACTTGCGGGTTTGCCACCTCAAAGTAAGTACCATCTGTGCTAATTGGGCCATTTTTGGGTGACATGGCGTCTTTGATACAAGTGATGTCTGGAGCTTTTCAAGCTGCCGTTTTTAGAGAGCATATGATTGCACCAGCTGTTGTACACCCAAGGTTGTTGTTAGAGCCTCTGTAGTTTGGGAAGAGTTGAGTTTCGAGGGTTGGCACCTGAGGCATCCTTGGAGTGGATAGCCTGTACTGATCAGATTTTGGAAAAAATAGGGTGCAGTGGTGTCGTAAGTTGGGATATGTTATATCCCTGTGGCAATGTGATGCTTATGGCTGGTGGATTACCATGATTATAGGCATGGAACTCCGTGATGCGACCTAGGAGTTCTTTCAAACTATTTTTAAGAAGTAGCTGGGGGTTAGATAGTTGGATAAGAAGAAACGTGGGTTAATGGTTTGGTGCAGTATGTGTGTGTCCGAGTGAGGGAAATTTTTTTTGGTTGAGCTAGTATGCTGCTAAGCTGGAACTAGACGAGAGGTAACAGTATGACCGATTCTATTATGGATTGGTACAAGATGTTAAGACATACACGTTGGCTTTTGACTATATTGTTTTCAACATGATGATTATACGAGTGAAGAACAATGAGCAAAATCTGAGTTTATCAGTTCATGTGGGAGAATCTGGCTCTAGTAATAGAGTCGCGGACACTAGTTCTAGTGGTGGTTAGCTTAAGAAGCATCGTTATAAGAGGTATCTCCCTGAGTTGGGGCAAGGTAGAGGTAGTGTTGGGCGAGGGTCACATGGTTAAGGAACCAAGGCTAGATCAACACATAAAACTTGTTGCGTTTGTGGATCGCGTTGTAACATGAGGCGAGACTGTCCATGTTTGGTTCGTAGGGGACAGACTCTTGCGTCTATTGTTTCTAATTCTTGTTGGAGTTGTGGATCAGGCGATCATTTTAGACATAATTTTTTGTTGTTGGTGGGTGGACAGGTCAGGGCACCTATGGTTGCGCCGCAGAGAGGTCGTGCTCGTGGCCGAAGGTAGTTTAGTGTAGAGATGTGGGTATGCTAGTGACTAGTTCTTTCGGTGAGACGGTCGTTGCGAGAAGGTTATTTAGGAGATGTCCTTCGACTATTCAAGGTTTTGTGTTTGCGGATGATTTGATGGAGTTGTTATTTTATGATTTTGATGTAATCCTGGGTGTGGATTGGTTGACCTAGCAAAGAGCTGTGGTTGGTTTTAGAGCCAAGTGAGTTTCGTTGAAACTTACTGACGATTACAATGCAGTAATAGTTGGTGAAATGCTAAGTTATTGCCTAATGTTGTTTTGGCTTTAGAATCAAGTTGGTTGTTGGATTCTAGTTGTTAGGCATTCTTAGCCTATGTTATGAGTTCGAGGTCAAAGGAGGTGCACGTTCAGGGCATACGTATGGTATGTGAGCTTTTCAATTTTATATGGAGGAGGTTCCTCGTTTACTACCAGATAGAGAGGTTGAGTATGGCATTGAGACGTATGCAAATACAACCCTAGTGTCTATTTCTCCCTATCAGATGGCACCGACGGAGTTGAAGGAGTTAAAGACGCAGCTTCCAGAGTTGCTTGATCGATGGCTTATTAGGCCTAGTGTTTCACCATGGGGTGCACTGGCCTGTTTTGTGAAAAAAGGGATGGGACAATGCATATGTGTATTGATTATCGATAATTGAATAAGTTGACGGTTAATAATAAGTATCCTTTTCAATAGATTGATGATTTGTTTGATTTGTTTAGAGGTGTTTTGATGTTTTCTAAAATTGATTTGAGGTCTGGGTATTATTGGTTGAAGGTAAAGGATGTGAATGTAACTAAGACTGCTTTTTGTACGAGGTGCATGCATTACGAGTTCTTGTTGATGCCTTTTGGTTTGACTATTTTCCCAACTGCGTTCATGGATAGGATGAATCGGGTGTTTCATAAGTTTTTGGACTAGGTTTTTGTTGTGTTTATAGATGATATTCTTATGTACAAAGGTACCGAGAAAGATCTTGATTGACAGGTATAAATAGGTTAGTAAGCTTTTGTGGAGGAGCGAATGTTTGTTCTTTATATGTGTAAGTGCAATTTTGGCGGGTTGGAAGGAATTCTAGTGCTGAGAACGTTATTAGTAAGTGTGAACAGTTAAACATGCATAGTGCAAAAATACTTATATGTATATATATAAATATGCCAGTACTTGCTTACATTTGGACAAGACATTAGAGGTTTTGCATTCATATACATAGATATCTATGAGGGCATGTAAGTAATCATGCATACATATGTTAACACTTACGGATGACTGTTCAGAGGCTGATGGAGTAATGGTGTAAGCAAGGTAGCTTATGTAAGTAGCTTTGGTAATGTGGTTCTTTGGAGTTCTCAAAGTTTGAAGAGGGTGTTAAAGATTGGTTCTCGAAAGTTTGATTTGTGTTAGTTTTGAAGCAAGTGAGGTTGGAGATAGAAGTTCGTGGGCTTTCTATATTGTTGTGCCGCTAGCGAAGTTGTGGCTTACGTTTTTTACAGTTGAAGGTGTACCAGCGCATTGTCCTAGGCATGTTGTTGAGCTTACCACGTTTGTGTTTGCTTGAAGGATTTGGATGCCTTATCTCTAAGGTGAGAGGAGTGTTTGAAAAAATGTGACAACGTAAAAGATTTTGATTTTAGACAACATAGATGGTTGGAGTTGCTTAAGGATTATGATTTGATGATTGGATATCATCCAGGAATGGGTGATGTTGTAGCCGATGCTTTGAGTAGGAAAGATATGATGGAGTTGAGGGCGATGCTGCACTGTTAAGTTTGACGTGGGATGGTGGCTTGTTGGCCGAATTGCGAGAAAAGTCAACTTTGTCACAGTTGATTAAAGAGAAGCAACCTTATGATGATGCGTTGGTATCGCATGTTAAAGATATTAGAGATGGAAATTCAATATATTTTCATTGTAATGATTATGGGGTGTTGTATTTTAAAAGTTGGATACTGGTGCATGGTGATGTTGAATTGAGACGTATCATTTTGATCGAGCTGCATACTAGTCCTTTTGTTATGCATTCCGGTAGTATTAAGATGTATCAGGGGTTGAAGAAATAGTACTTTTGGGTTGGTTTAAAGAAAGATGTGGCTGATTTTGTTGTTAAACGCATGTTGTGTTAGCGTGTTAAGGCTAAGCATTAATATCTTTTCAGGTTGTTGCAACCGTTGGGGATACCGGGATTGAAGCAGGAGAGAACCACCATGGACTTTGTCTTTGGGTTACCGTTGTCACTCACTATAAAAGGATTCCATTTGGGTGATTTTTGATTGGTTTACAAAGTGTGCATATTTGTGCCAATGTATGCAATGTATACCTTGGATAAGTTGGCGGAGTTGTACTTTGTTGAGATTGTATGTTTGAATGGAGTGCCTAAGTCCATAGTTTTGAATAGAGATCCGCAGTTTTCGGTGAGGTTTTTGGAGTGTTTGTATCGAACTTTAAGTACATGGTTGAATTTCAGTACTTTGTATCATCCTCAAATGGATGGTCGCTCTGAACGTGTGATCTGGGTCTTGGAGGATATGTTGAGGTGTTGTATCATGGAGTTCCAAGGAATCTGGGAGAGGAAGTTGCCTTTGGTGGAGTTTGGCTATCATAATAGTTGTCAGGCTAATGTGCAAATGGCACCTTATGAGGCCTTGTATGGCAGGAAGTGCCGTAGGCCTTCGTGTTGGGTTGAGGCGGGAGAAAAGCATGTTTTTATGCCAGATGTATTGAAAGGAACAAATGAGAAGGTAAAGCTTGTGTGTGATCACTTGAAAGCATCTTCATGTCGTCAAAAATTGTACTCATATTTGAAGCGTAGAGAGATTGAGTATGCGGCCGGTGATCGCGTGTTCTTGAAAGTATCACCTTGGAAGAATGTGATGCGGTTCGAACATAATGGTAAGCTTAATTTGAGGTTCATTGGACCATATGAGGTTGTAGAGCATATAGGTCCTGTAGCTTATTGTTTGAGGTTGCCTCATGCGTTAGAGAATATTCATGATGTGTTTCATGTATCGATGTTGCGAAAGTATCGGTCGGATCCATCGCATGTTATGTCGGTGGAAGACATTAAGTTGCAACTGGATTTAAATTATAATGAGGAACCTGTAGAGATCCTTGATTCTAGCAGCAAAGTTTTTTGTGGCAAGATGATTGAAATTATAAAGGTGTTGTGGCGACACCGTGGAGTTGAGGTGGCCACGTAGGAGAGCATAGTGGACATGATGAAACACTTTTCGCATTTGTTTCCTCTGGGTAAAATTTTGAGGATGAAATTTCCTAAGCGGGGGAGAGTTATAACGCTCCAGTTTTGGGCCTAGGAGTTTGCTAGGTTGATTAGACAATCTGGTAGACCGAGATTAGAGATTCGAATTGGATTCGAGATAACAATTAAAATAAATATTTTTAAGTGAGATAAAAATATTAGAAAATATCCTAAAATCATTATTTAATATATGTATAAATTTGGTGAAATCAATTTTGGAAAATGGGTTTAGGACATTTGAGATTTTGGGTTAGTGACCAAAATGTAAAGGAAGAAGATTGTTTTTAGTGACATTTTGGGTTAGGAGCCAATTTACCAAATGTTTTTATCAGTTTTTCCTCTCAATTAGGATTGATTTTAAAGAGTTTTAATTACGTAATTAAAAGGGGATTTAATAAAAAAAGGTAGTTATTTTCTTAAACCACTTTTGATGTAACTTTTGCTGTCAAACCTTTCTCTCAAAATCTCTTCAGCCTAACACTCTCTTTTTCATCAAAGATTTCAAGTAATGATCTTGATTTCTTAAACTTCGGATTTCCAATGGATTCTTCAATCTTATTTTCCAAAATCTAATTACTTTCCTTTGTTTTTCAAGAGTGAAACATCCAATTGAGAGGAAATTCACTCATTAGAGGTAAGGTTCGTTCTTTTCCTCTAATGAATGGTTCTTTACTGAAATTTCCAAGTATTTTATCCTTATTTAATGTTTCCTAATGAGTTTTGATGATTTAATAATGGAAATTGGTTAAATCAAGGGTTATTTGTTGAGATCATATGATTTTCATATTGGATTTATTCTACTGAGTTCTTGATTGGTTTAATCATGGTTTTGGTGTTCGATAATTTTAATAAGTTTGTTTTAACATTGGAATCCCGAAACAAGGTGAATCTCTAATTTTTAGGTTGTTATGTGTTTTTGAGGTTTTGTGAGAGATTTATGGATGTTGGAGGTATAAGTATTAGGTTGTTTTTGGATGTTATTAGGTCGTTTTTGGATGTTAATTGATGGTAATTGATTGATTATACTAGTAGGTTTTGGCTGGGTTCAGTTCGGAAGGTGTTTGATGTTGTTTTTGATAGTTTCGACTAGTTTTTGGAAGGCGAATGTTGAGGTTGCAGGGATCTTTGTTTTCCTAGTGGTGTATGGGGCTTATCGGAGGCTCAATTTGTGTTGGAAGCGAGACGAATCAGTGAGTGAAAATGAGTTTATGCTCTTTAAAAGGTTTGATCATTGGATCATGAGGGTTTAATTATAGCCTAAAAAGCTTAACTAAGCTTAAGCGTAAGTCATTCTTACTTCGCTTGATTGTTGATTTCGAGATGAGCTTGCGGATTTCATGTTGGTTTAAACATGGTTGATTTTCATGTTTTGTTTATAAACATGGTTTGATTTACTTACTGTAAATGCATCGTTTTGGATAAGTATGCAGTGTTTATCAAAGTAATAAATGCCTATGAGCATTGGGATTTGTTCCTTCAAAGGAATGTGTTGTTGCCTTTAGAAATGTGGTTTTGCGTATGAAATGATATATTGGCTATGTGATGTAAATGTATTTCAAAATGATATATTGGCTATGTGACGTATTGTGGAAGTGTCAGATATAGTTGGCTAGCCATAGGTTTAAAGTGCACTATAATATATAAAATCGATCATGCTATAGTCCTTGAGGAAAAGCGATTTAACTAAGCTACTCGAACTACTGGTTATCACTTGGGTATGCAGTTTAACTAGGCAGCCCATTGTGATGGTATCTTGCGTTTAACTAGGCAAGGTATGAGATTTGATGGAGGTGAGCCCATCATGAGAAATCTGTGTATTCGAACATGTATGGATAGAGGTGAGTCTATTCGGGGATAGAGGTGAGTCTATCCGAGGTCACTATAAATGCCAATATATTAGAATATATGTGATAAAGAGTTATAAATGATTTTGATACATATGGTTGTTATGCATGATTTGTTGTGGAAACAAATGAGAAAATGCTTGGGTAGTAAATCATGTTCTGAAAACAAGATGGCTTAGTGTTTTCAAATGGATTTTTAATCAAATGTGAAGTGCTTGGAAAGTAAGCATGTTTTGGTTCAAAAGGCATGGTAATGTTTTGGAAGTGATTTTAAATGATGAACTCTTTGTGAGTTGGAAACTATTTTTAATTGCATTGATGGTGTTGTGTTTTGAGCACTCCCCACAAAGCCTTGTGTGCTTGTACTCTCTTTGTCCATCAATGCAGAGAATTAAAGGTTGAAGGCAGCAAGCAAGTTTGTATTCCAAGGACTTGTTAATGCAAAGGTATGACTCTTCGAACTAGACTTGTAGTAATAAAGGCAATGGGATACATTATTGATTAGATAGGGTTTTTGCTAAATTCCCTATTGGGGCAAGTTTGTATTGCTATTTTGGGGTTTTAATTGGCCTAAACGTTTGGTTGTTGCTTTGGACTTATGTTTCGTATGGTGGTTGGTTGTTTTATAGGAAGCATGTCTCTAGAAACATGTGGATCCATGTTGCCATGATTTGTTCATGTATCTTTGATGTTTTGGCATAGAATGATCCCTGAAATAGTTGTGTTTATGATTATGAATGTTTGGAACATATTTGAATCGATAAATGTATGTTAAACTATCAAAATTGGACATTCCAGGTCAGGGCATATCGATGTGTGCGAGACCGTATTGATATAGGTTAGCATTTTCAGGCATAGCGTATCGATACTCGAAGAGGTGTATCGATACGTGAAAGAGTATTTTTGGTCTACGTATCAGTACGAGTAGAAGTGTATTGACATGGATTTGAGCTACTAGAATTATGGGAAAATGATTTGTAACCTGCGTATCGATACACCTATAGAACGTATCGATACGGCTCCGCGTATCTATACACTTTGAGAGCGTATATGTTTGCCTGGTTGTTATGTTAGTTGTACTTGATATTAAAAGTTTTAGATTCTTCTATTTTGGCCCCTAATTATTATGCATGTCTATTTTGGCCCCTAATTATTATGCATGCAATTAAATGAGTTCGGATGGTTTTTTGAAGCTGAAATTTGACATGTGAGCATGAAACCTGACTAATTAAGGATTGTTAACTTCAAAATGGATTAAGTTCCTGTAATTTTCTAGAATTGCAATTTGGTCCCTAAATTACAATTGCGTGCAATTGGATGTCGTTTCGACTCCCGATTGAGTTGAGTATTCACCCGCTGCCAGTATGCGCACCATAGGTAATAATGATGCATCTAGATAAGATAAAAGAAAAATGGACATAATTCGAGTTAAATCTTTACGGGTTTGTCTCAGCAAACCCAATGTAGTTTGCTTGGTTTAGTTTAGCGACTAGGCCTTATCAAGGGGGTTACATATAATTACTTTAATTGATTCGATATATTAAATTTTATAAATATTTGCAAGATTAAATAGTATATATTCTATAAAATTACTATAGGTTTCAGGAATTTTTTTAAAGAATATAAGAATGTTAAACCTATATTTGACTTTGATATAACAAGGACTTGATTGCAAATAAATAAAATTTTAAGGTACTTGAACATACTCACAAAATTGACTTGCATTAAAAATTAAATGATTTTCTAAGTCTTTGTTTCAATCCTCAACATTTTTCAAAGTGTTTTGGTACTCAAACTGACATTTTGATAGCTAAGTACTAGTACAACCTATGGCATACCGGTACAGGTTTTTGATACTAGAAACTATTTTAATCTTAATAGCTTATGAGTTCTGCTACGGCTATACGCGTACCAGTACATCCTTTTGCTTATGGAAAGTCAAAATATGCTTTAATTACCCGTATGACCTATTGTATACTGTATGAGGGTTAAGATTTTTAAATGTTTTTGACCATTAATCCTTGTCAGATTCTTGGATCCAAACTTTAAATATTTTCATACGTGTATCATACAACTATACACTTACCGATACGCTTTTGTCTTACTTTTTTCCAAAGATTCTAGTGAGCAAAACGAGTACAGGTATAATATGACATGTACCAATACCATTTGTATTTTGTTCACTCTGTACTGAAACGCCTGCCCTTGTATCGGTACCATTTTGTTGGAACGACTATTTTTGTTTGGAGCTAGTACCAATACAAGTGCTCGTGTACCGCTACCTAGGCTTGCTAGACAACATTTAATACGAGAAAATTGCAGCCCAACATCTTTATTCAATTTCCCAACAACCCAAACTACTAGAAATCAATGACGAGGGTATAAAAACAAGTCTCCAAAGCTTGTTCAACAAGAAGACAACCATTCTAAAGCATTCAAGCACATATCCAGCTTTTTTAAGCTCAAATTGTCAAATCCTTGTAATACACTTGAGTGATTTTGTAATATTTGCATTTTCATCAAGTTTGGGGTTTTAATGAACTTTGAATTCTGCAAACAATCATCCTTTAGAGGAATTTCATAGTTTGCTTCTTTGTATCTACCTTTAGGAAAAGAGATCGCTAGACTTTGGGTTATAAGTTTAGGTGCTTGTAAGGTTATCTCCTTTAGCGGAAAAGGAAAGACAAATTAGTGTATTTGTGAAAATCCTTAGCGTGGATAGCTAAGGTAGTGGATGTAGACCTTATTTAGAAGGTTGAACCTCCCTAACCACTTGTACAGATTTTCTTTTTTTTCTCACTGCTTCCACAAAAATTTTAATTGCCAATTCTCTTCCCTCTTGGCCATTTCCATTGATTGATTAACTATACAATTGGTATTACAGCTAAAATCATTGGAAGGCTTCACATCTCTTGAGTAGATCCAACAGTTTTACAATCAATCCACAAGTAAATCCATGGCCTCTACATATGCCAAATACTTCATTGAGGAAGCTCAATCAATCTTGATGTTCAGTGAGTAGATGTGTGTTAAGTGTTCAAAACTACTATTTTTATTACCCTTTTTACTCATAATATTGTTAGACAGAAGCTCGTATTAGTTGTATTATTAGCCATTAATGCATGTTTGCATTGTTTCCTTGGTGGACAAGCTTGATTTCATATTTTGCTTAATTTTGTGGAAAAAAATATTGCTTTGGTGTGTTTTTGTGTGTGCAAAATCAGTTGCCAAAGCAAGGCTGGAACCAGTTTCCAGGGCAATACAAGAGGGAGATGTCAACGCAGTTGCCAGTGCAGTGCAAGAAGGAGATGCCGACGTAGTTTCCAGGGCAGTGCATGACGGAGATGCCGACGCAGTTGCCAGGGCAGTGCATGAAGGTTATGCTGAGCTAGTTGCTAGGGCAATTGTCGATAAGGTATAAGATGATGTGGCACTCGAATTGATGACTAGATAAAGCCTAATATGACGTGGAAGAAGATAAATCGTAAAAGAATTGGAGATTCAAAGAGAGATTAAATCACAAAGAAGATAGGGGAAGATCTAGAAGGAATTTAAATATAATAAAGGAGTATATTCTTTTAAAGTATTTAATTCCAACTTAACTTCCTCCTCAAGAAAGACTTTGACCTAACCATCTCCTATATAAAGAACCCCTAGCCGCATATTTCAAGAAGTTTTGGAGGGAATTCAAGAGGGCTGATCGATTTATTCTTCTTCTTCTTCTTTCCTTCCATTAGATTCATGGTTTGGGGATTATTCTTTGTATATCTTTTGAACCCAAACATGAACTAAATTGATTTGTTGGGGTTATTGTGTTTTTGTGGTTGTGAGAACGATTGGATTTTGCTTAGATAATAAGAGTTTGCACTTTCAATTCAAGGTTTACTTATTCTTGGCTTTTATTCTTGTTTGCGAGTGAATTGGGAGAGGATCTCGTAATTCTATCTATTTATCTAATATCGGGAGAGTTAGATCAAGAAGCGAATGAGTATGGTTTATATTCAATCTATCGATGATGAAGACTAATCCAGTTTAGGAATAAGTTTAGGATTTCAACAGCTAAGAGGACCGCAGGATCGGTTGTTGTCCACCCTTGATTCACGCAGGGATGTATTGTCAAGGCATGCACAATTAGCTAGAGTTTGGACTTAGGAATATGAAGAATCCATTGAAGAACGCTATGACAAACCTTGAAGTTGTTGCCCAGTCACCCAAACAGTTGCCCAGGCAACCGTTCTAGTAGTTGCCAAGGCAACCCAACTGCACAAGTTGCCACGGCAGCTGAGTTGCCATTGCATTCTTTTACCAAGACAATCCATTCGGCTATCACATCTCAACTCACGATAACCCGACCTACTCTCTCTCATTTAGTTACATCTTTATTTTATTTACTTGCTCTTTTTCTTTACTAGTTAAAATCAATTCCTACTATCAATTGTGTTTTTACTTTTACAGTGCGATAACTAAAGCAAAGTGGCCCAAACCAATCCATGTGGAGACGATACTCGATACTTGTATCAGCTTATTACTTGCGACATGTATACTTGCACCGTTTGCGTAACACTCAACGCGCGCAGCAAGTTTTTGGAGTCGTTGCCAGGGATTGACAATTGGTGTTAGTTGTTTTTGTTATTGCATTTTTCTTTTTAATTTTACTAACTTTTTACTAACTTTTCTTTTTGTTTGTTCTATCAAAAAAAATTCAGGTCCTCTACAAGTTAAGGGACATCAACATGTCAGGAAATAAAAGCCGATTTATTCGAGAGTTGATGTGGGAAGATAGGAATCAATCCACTCAAGAATTTCTTACACCCTTCGATGATTACCCATACCAACCGAGAAAAGCCCAAACAACCTATACTGTGGAAAAATCTTGTGCTATGTGTGGAGAACATCGCGTGTTTCATATTTTTGGTGGATATGACTACATTGAGGACCATAGATGGAACCAATGGCAAAAATCCTTCATGGTATGATCAAAAAGATCAAAAATTTTTTTACCATAACAATTTTACCGCAGCAACAAATATGCCATAACAATATAGTCCTTTTCAAGAGCATTCAAATTCCTTGGAGGAAACATTGCTAGCTTCCTTGGCTAGACTTGATGGATCACTTTAAGAGTTTTGAGAGCTATCAATGTCCATAGATACGAGGATAGCTCAATGGGATGCAACCTTGGGGGATTCAGAAGATCAATTGAGGAGATCCATATATGCCTTAGATAACATGCCCCAACAATCCATTACTGGGGATACTGACGTCCCAAGGCAAGAGGACAAGGAACAATGCAAGGAAAGCTCTCCGATGCGTGAGGAACAACTAAAACCTCAAAGTCGAGAGTATGTTGATGAGAAAGACTGCCCAACACTTGATGAGCCTAAGCAACAAATTGCCTCGGTAATGATTGAGGAGCCTGAACAGATCAATGGCGCGACAACACTCTGTGAAGCTGAGAACAACAATACTACATCAAATTATGAGGAACCTGATTCCCAGAAGGTTACAATGTTGACGTCGAAGCAGGAATTTGTAGATTGCTCTCATATACAGTTGCCACGACAATTGCACGACCACATGTAAGATCAACGAGATGACAATACTTTGCCAATGGAATATGAGCAGGTGATGGTTGAACCTTTTGAATTCTTCAAAAACTCTCCTCCTCCATTGCAGGTATTCTTTGGGGAACCGACGCTGGTAGATTTGAAGCCATGACTGATGGAGATGTTTGAGAAGCCTAAAGAAAACGGTGTTTTGACTCATGAAGCTTTTCATAAAACTGGTTTTTCCCTTGACTTACAGTGAATTTTCACAACTGATTGCCACGGCAATTGGCTTGAGCAACAATTGCCACGACAACGAAAGCTACATCCAACCATAATGGAGGATGAAGAGATTGAGGTAATTAAATGGTTGGATGTTGATATAATTTTTCATAATAATATATTCATGCCTTCAGGAACAGTAGCAAGGTGGAAGATGTGCATGGACTACAAGGGAACACGAAAGAAAGACACCTCCACCATGGTAACGAAAAAGGGATAGTGGCAAGCACATTGGCCAAACTCTTTTTGGGCAATATTGTAACCCGATGAGGGTGCGAATATACTATAAGAAGTATCGAAAATGACCCTCCTCAAGTTTTCTCAGATATGCAGTAACATTAGAAGATGCATAAAAATGCTCTTTCTAAGAATCTTTAATTTTTGCTTTTAATTTTTTTGAACTATATTTTATTTTCGGTTATTTTTTCTTTATTTTTTTTGGAATTTTTAGGAGATATTTTATTTTTTTTATCTTCATTATCTTTAGTTTTTAGGTTTTCTTTGTTCTCTTTTCTTTTCCACAACAAAACTCACAACCACCATGCTAAGGAAATTCCATGCCGACTACTTGCTAAAGCAACCACAACAGAGGATGCCCCGGCAACCGCGCCGATAACTACCACAGCAGTTGCCACGACAATAGAAACTGACGATGCCCAGGAAACAACAATGGCTTCGGCAACTACTGATGCCCAGCCAAGTGAACATGGATCAAATCAAAGCAATGCTATTCATGCGGTACCAACCACAAGCATTCAACCACCGACCGGAATATGAATCAAGAAAACACAAAGTAAACTTATCACTTGAGGTGACGACCTCCCCGACTAACTAATTTCATTTAGTTTCTTTTAAATTTTGTTTCACTTTTACAAGCTTTGAGGACAATCACATATAGGTTGCATATGTTACTTGCCATGCCTTTAATTGGATTTAGTTGCTTAAGACTTGTTGAATATCCAATGATGAATTTGCCACTACACTTAATTGAAAGAACCTTCAATTTTAGGATTGCATGACAAGAACTTAGAATTTTACTATGACGCTGCTTTTTTTACACAGTTGTGGCTTGTTGATTGAAAGAAACTTAGTGAACTTAGGTTGCTTAAAATTTGGGTAAATTTAAAATTGGAAATTAAAAGTTAAATTCTTACTCTAGTAGTTAATACACATTAAAGAATCGCTAGAGGTGCCTGAAATTGGCTCTAGTAGACTAAAATAAAATGAGAAATTGCTTACTTTGCTAGAGGTGCCCGAAATTGGCTCTAGTGAAAATAAAAATAAATGCCCTGGTAATTAAATTAATAAAAGCCTATTGTTCACATAGAATCTTGAAAATCAATTTGTATACAACTACGCACACACATTGTCACGAGCATTATAGTTTGATTCCGGGTAATTTGTGTGCTATCTGAAAAATTAAAAGGTGATCATACTTTGTGCCTTGGTTCCGAGGTTTGAATTCAAATTTGAAGCATGTCTTTGATGATTAAAGTCTTGGCAGGTAATTTCTAGTTTTGCATTGCTTGAGGACAAGCAATAGCTCGAGTTTGGGAGAGTGTTAAGTGTTCAAAAGTACGATTTTTGTTACCCTTTTTACTCATATTATTGTTAGACTTAGGCTCATATTAGTTGCATTATTAGCCATTCTTGCATATTTGCATTGTTTCCTTGGTGGACAAGCTTGATTTCATATTTTGCTTAATTTTGTGGAAAAAGATACTCCTTTGGTGTGTTTTTGCGTGTGCATAATCAGTTGCCAAAGCAAGGCTGGAACCAGTTACCAGGGCAATACAAGAAGGAGATGCGGACGCAGTTGCCAGGGTAGTGCAAGAAGGAGATGCCAACGTAGTTGCCAGGGCAGTGCATGAAGGAGATGCCGACGCAGTTGCCAGGGCAGTGCATGAACATTATGCCGAGCTAGTTGCCAGGGCAATTGTCGATAAGGGATAAGATGATGTGGCACTAAAATTGATGACTAGATAAAGCCTAATATGACGTGGAAGAAGATAAATCCTAGAAGAATTGGAGTTCAAAGAGAGATTAAATCCCAAAGAAGATAGGAGAAGATCTAGAAGGAATTTAAATATAATAAAGAATTATATTCTTTTAAAGTATTTAATTCCAACTTAACTTCCTCCTCAAGAAAGACTTTGACCTAACCATCTCCTATATAAAGAACCCCTAGCCGCCTATTTCAAGAAGTTCTGGAGGGAGAGCTTTATTGAGAGAGAATTCAAGAGGGCTGATCGATTTCTTCTTCTTCTTCTTTGCTTTCATTAGATTCATGTTTGGGGATTATTCTTTGTATATCTTTTGAACCCAATCACGAACTAACTTGATTGGTTGGGGTTATTGTGTTTTTGTGGTTGTGAGAACGATTGGATTTTGTTTAGGTAATAAGAGTTTGCACTTTCAATTCAAGGTTTACTCATTCTTGGTTTTATTATTGTTTGCAAGTGAATTGGGAGAGGATCTCGTAATTCTATCTATTTATCTAATATCGGGGGAGTTAGATTAAAGAAACGAATGAGTATGGTTTTTATTCAATCTATCGGTGATGAATACTAATCTGGCTTAGGAATAAGTTTAGGATTTCAATGACTAAGAGGAGTGCAAGATCGGTTGTTATCCACCTTTGATTCACGCAGGGATGTATTCTCAAGGCATGCACAATTAGCTAGAGTTTCGACTTATGGATAAGAAGAAACCATTAAAGAACGCTTTGCCGAACCTTGAAGTTGCTGCCCAATCGCCCAAACCATTGCCCATGCAACCGTTCTACTAGTTTCCAAGGCAACCCAACTGCGCAAGTTGCCACGACAACTGATTTGCCATTGCACTCTTTTACAAAGACAATCCATTCGGCTATCACACCTCAACTCACGATAACCCGACCTACTCTCTCTCATTTGTTTACATATTAATTTTATTTACTTGCTCTTTTACTTTATTCGTTAAAATCAACTCCTACTATCAATTGTGTTTTTACTTTTACAGTGCGCTAACTAAAGCAAAATGGCCCAAACCAATCCCTGTGGAGACGATACTCGATACCCGTATCACTTTCTTACTTACGATGTGTGTTGCGCGTAATAAGTGCTACGCAATTGTGCAAGTATACATGTCGCAAGTTATAGTATAAAAGATATCGTCTCCACAGGGATTGGTGCCACTTCAAGAATCTAATCTCTTGCACTGTAAAAAGTAAAAACACAAATAGAAGATTATAGGAGTTTAACTAATAACTAAACTAGAAAGCAATAAAGTAAAATAATAAATGAGATCAAATAAGAGAGATAGGCAAGGTTATCGTGAGTTGAGGTGTGATAGCCGATTGGATCGTCTTGGTAAAAGAGTGTAAGGGCAACTCAGTTGCCGTGGCAACTTGCACAATGGGGTTGCCTTGGCAACTTGCACAATGGGGTTGCCTTGGCAACTAATCGATGGTTGCATGGGCGACTAGTTGGGCAACTACTTGGGCGTCTGAGCAGCAACTTCAAGGTTTGGCAGAACGTTCTTCAATGGTTTCTTCTTATCCCTAAGTCGAAACTCTAGCTACTTGTGCATGCCTTGATAATACATCCCTGCATGAATCAAGGGTGAACAACAACCAATCTTGTGCTCTTCTTAGCCGTTGAAATCCTTAACTTATTCCTAAGATGGATTAATCTTCATCATCAATAGATTGAATAAAGATCATATTCATTCGTTTCTTGAATCTACTCTCCCGATATTAGATAAATAGATGAAGTTACGAGATCCTCTCCCAATTTACTCGCAAACAAGAATAAGAACCAAGAATGAATAAACCTTGAATAGAAAAGTGCAAACTCTTATTACCTAAACAAAATCCAATAGTTTCTCACAACCACAAGACACAATAACCTTAGCCAAATAGATTTAGTTATTGGCTAGGTTCCAAAGAAACACAAGATAAAGAATCCCTAGCATGAACCTAATTGAACAAGAAAGAAAAAGATGAAGAATGGATGGAGCTTTTTCAAAATCCTCCTTGCCCATGATGTTGTTGAAAATTCTCTCTTCTCTCCCCCTTGGAGTTGACGGCATGGCCTCTAATTTATAGGGCTAGGTCAAAGTCCTTCTTTGAGGAGGAAGTTAAGTTGGAGTTAAATTATCTTTAAAGAATATAAATTTTTATTATAATTATATTCCTTCTAGAACTTCTCCTATCTTCTTGGAATTTAATTCTTCTTTAACCTCTTCATGGAAATCAAACTCCTTTGGGATTTAGCTTTGCTCCACGTAATCTTGGGCTTGTCTAGTTATCAATTTCGACTACCATATCACCTTATTCTTTGTCGACAATTGCCTTGGCAACTGGCTCGATCCTTCATGCATTGCCCTGGCAACTAGCTCGACATCTCCGTCATGCATTGCCCTGGCAACTAGCTCTAGCCTTGCTTTGGCAAGTGATCCTGTACATACACACAAAACACACCAAAGCAGCATCTTTTCCCACAAAAACAACCAAGTTATGCAATCAAGCTCAAGGATGGAAGGAAACATGGATTAATGCATGAATGACTAATTATGTAACTAATATGAGCCTAAGTCTAACAATAATATGAGTAAAAAGGGTAAGAAAACAGTACTTTTGAACATTTATCAACGTGTATACTAGCACCGTTTGCGTAGCACTCAATACGCGCAACAGTATGCAATGTAGAGCAAGTATACTCGTCAATAAAGTAAAAAAGTCATAGAGTAGAGTGTCAAGCCCATAGGGATTGGATCAATAAATACAAAGTGATCGTCTTAAGAGTTGGTGAGAAAGTGTTTGTTTGATGGTGACTATGAAAACTAAATGCAATAAAAATAAAGATAACACCAATTAAGACAAGCATATGTTGTAGCAGGTATTCTGGTGATTTTGTAAGTTAAGTTTATTTCCTAGGAATTATGATGATTACTTATTTGAAAGCTATAGTAGTTGGAAATACATGTATGCATAAACCAATTATGTCTTTATCTACTCAACATGGTTTTCTAACTAACTTCTGACTCTTTCAGAGCCTGAAAGTTGCGAACCCTAACAACTCAATTATATATTCAAGTTCCCCTTATTAGTCGTTAAAACCCTAAACTTATGTCTAAGCCAGATTAGGACCTAGTTAATAGCTTAGCCCCACTATTCATGTTTGTATAACCTAAATCTCTCGATATTAAGCCAGAAATCAATAGTTAAAAGATCTCTCTCAATAGCTCTTACAGTAACTACGCATGAAGAACAATGAATAGAATAGATAAAGGAAACGAACTATAACATTAAACAAGAATTCAAAACATTATATCCTAAAGTCAATAAACCCAAGAAAAAGTATTTAGATCATTTTTGAGCTTAAAACATCCATAAAAACATTAAAGAAAATGGCAGTTTATCAAGTAAGTGAAAAGAAAGAATCATGTGTCCGCGACATTCTCCTTCAAGCTCTCTAACTGTGTTGCAGGTCTCGTACTCCTATAGCCTCTCTCGATAGCATTCATTATGTGGAGACTCCTCTAGACCTTCGACTCTAGTGATTCTCTGATTGTTGAAGACTAAGGGCTACCATCTAAGATCCATCTCCCTTTGTTTGTGGCCCAAGTCTTCTTTATATGGGTGAGAAAGCTAGGGTTTAGAAACCCTAAAGCACGCGAAGCCTCTTAAAGAGGATCTTGCTTTCCCACTTCATTAAATGAGTTTCGTATAAGATGAGAATCCATGTGTGCCAAAGTTTGATTAATGTCTAACTCTTTTACCTTGTTTGCTCCATACGAGAGGGATGTCATCCTTCTATTCTAACATTCATTCAACTCCAACAGCTTCATACGAAATTAGAATTAGAGTTCAAAACTCAATGGTTCTACCACATAGTTTCTCTTGGAATTCAGGATGCTCTACTGTAGCATTATGTCAGGCTCCGAAATTTAATGTGTTACCTAACCAACCAAAATTTGGATATTGTTGTCACCCTGGGTTGTAGGAGTTTGAGTAAGGGTTGTTGTTGCAGTTTGTATTCCCTACATAGCACCCATATTCTTGTTGCTGAGGGCATTCATTCAACTGGTGTTCCCCATCACAATGCTCACATATTGAATTACCTTAGCAGTCGTATGTTGGATGGTGGTTGCATGTTCTTTAGCAGGTTTGCGATGGTAGACAGTTGAGCTGCCACACTTTGGGAATCATCCAATTGGAGTGTAATAGAAGATTTAGGGCCGATATTCAATCTACACGTAGAAAATTTGGTAGTTTTTATTAGCTATTTGATTAATAATTTCAAAAGCCTCTCAAGAATCATTATTGAGGAAAATTCCATTGGCTAAAGGCTCAATCATCATTATTGTAGGTGCGTTAACGCCATTATAAAATATTACAACTTGTAGCAATCATGGAATCTGTGAATCAAGCAATTGCGCAACATATCTTTGTATCTATCCTAGCATTCATACATCATACATGGATTCATTTTCTCTTTGCTTGAATGCAATAATCTCGCTCCGCTTCTGATTGTGGACATTCGGTGGATCATACCTATTCAGAAAGAGTTTGCACTCTACGTCCCAAGATGTAATAGATCCTGAGGATATGGTTTTCAACCATGCTCAGGCTGGATCACGCAAGAAGTAAGGAAATAGTTTAAGCCTCAGAACATTATCTAGGACTCCTTATTGTCTAAAATAATGATAGACTTCCAGAAATGTTTGAATATCCTCTCGATCTTTTCTTATAAATGTATATATATAAGTGTATGAATCAAGTTTCTATGTGAAGGTTGACTTGAATGTTATGATAGATAATTTGAACTAATATTGTAAATCTATTGAACTAAAATGTTGGTATGATATCTTGTTTGATAGGTATATATTCGCATGGCCTTAAGACTAAGGTGAACTTACTTTAAATGGAATCAACTTGATATACTAGATTAATGTTTGGTTTAATTCAAAATGAAATTGATCCTAACTTGATCACAGTGTTTGAATGGTCTAGTAAGTCTAGGTGGTAACTTGAATTGATTATAAGGGTAACTTGATTACTAAGGAACTAACCAAATGGTTTATATTGACTCGTATTTTTGTGTCACCTTACTTGTTACATGCATCGACACTCATCGCTCCTAACCCGGGCGAGAGGTGTTACAACAAACTTGTCAAGATAGGGCTTGAATACATTATTCATGAGATCCATGAAAGCAGCTGGAGCATTCGTTAACTCGGATGGCATTACAATGAATTCAAAGTGGCCATATCGAGTACGAAAGGCTATCTTGGGTACATATTTTTCTTTTACCCTCATTTGATAGTATCCCGATCTAAGATCGATCTTTGAGAACACCGAAGAATCCTTGAGTTGATCGAAGAGATCTTCTATCCTTGGGAGAGGATACCGATTCTTGATAGTAAGCTTGTTCAATTGTCTATAGTCAATATAGAGTCCCATAGTCTCGTCTTTCTTCTTCACGAACAAGACTGGAGCACCCCATGGAGATGAGTTAGGCCGAATAAAGCCTTTATCTCTTAGCTCTTGGAGTTGCTTCTTGAGTTCTTTCAATTCAACAGGTGCCATTCGATAGGGTGTGATGGACACAGGAATTGTTCCAAGTTGAACTTTAATCCCGAACTCTACTTCTTTGGTTGAAGGGAGACCAGAGAGTTCCTCGAGAAAAACATCAATGAATTCAGAAACAATTGACATACTAGGTAAGCCGAATTCAAGTTCAACTTATATAGTCATACCAACAAAGATTAAGGTCAGTTTTCTATCAATTAGGAGGATTGATTCTTTCCCTAAACCCTAGAGATACAGTCTCCTATTTTGGCAATATATTAAGGCTTTATGTTTGCTTAGCAAATCTAGTCCTAACACTAGATCGAATTCACAAGAAGGCAAGACATATAGGTCCATGGGAAAAGGTACATTTCGAATGCTTATAGGACATTGCTTGAAAAAGAAGTTAATAGGCATATTTCCTCCTATAGGGTTTCTAAACTACAGGGCTAGTCTGAACAAGTTAATCAAGGAAGAACATATAAAAGAGTGGGTAGATCCCAAATCAATCAAAGCATATGCAGGACTTGAATTTAATTCAACAGTACCTGCGATAACATCGGGTGCTTCTTCTTCCTCTTTCCCACAATATGGTAGATTTAAGCAGGGGCTCGAGATTCTTGATGTATAGGTGCCGAATGTTGGCCTCTACCTTTGCTTTGATTCCTGGACTAAGCTTGTCTGGGGCCCTTATTTCGGTTAGATTGAGATGAACTAGAATTTGCAGGAGTTCGAGTTTGAACCTTGTTAGGATTATGAGGACAATCCCGGATATAATGATCGGAGGCTCCACATAAAAAGCACAAGTTTTGTTGAGTTCTGCATTGCCCGGTGTGGTGCTTCTGACATAACATACAAGTAGGATATTGGACAACCTTACTAGAATTCCCCGTACTATCAACAGAGATGATCGGGGCTGAAGACTTGATTACCGTTTGAGGTTTCGGTATGTCATTGCTCTTCTGAACAGGAGTGTAATTCGAAGAGTGATCTTTGGAGTGTTTAGGTTTCTTTGATTGCCAATGAGGCTTATCGTCATTTCTGGATCGTTTATCTTTCCAAGAGTTACCACTCTTGTGTTTTTCAGAGGCTTTCATCTTTGCCTCGATTGCAATAACCTGGTTCACCAAATTATGGAAGTCGGTGATACCCAGGGCATTGAAAAGAAGATTTAGTTCATCATTTAGTCCATCGATGAACATCCAACATTTATCAGCTTCGGTCTTGATATATTCTGACCCATATTTGCAATACTTGCAAAAGTCGCTCACGTATTATTCTATAGGTCAGCCAGCTTGCTTGAGGTACAAGAAACGTTTCGCTCGGCCAAGTACTGTTCACTGATATATTTCTTCCTGAATTATTCCAGGAAGAATTTCCATATTACGGCTTCTGTAAGAGCAGTCAGGGTAGTGGTTTCCCACCAGCATAAAGCTTCATCAGCCAACAAAGCTAGAGTACATTCTAGCTTTTGTTCATCGGGACAATGTAATTGCTTAGTCAAGATTTGATTAGTGGCCTCTAACCAGTACTCAGCTACTTCAGGATTAGCTTCATCGGTTCCAGTGAAGGTATAGGCCTAATGTTGAGCCAGCTTGTCAATTGGAGCTCTAGTTGGCACAGCAATAGAGGAGCAATCGGATGATCTTGTTTTAAAGCATATACTAGATGATTGAACATCTCCTTCATACTTAGGAGACATTCTTGTTGCACAAGATTGATAGCAGGAGCTTCCTGTTGAGCAGCAGCTTGAGCTCGAGGTTTAGCTTGTTGTTGATGAGGATTGTGTTCCATCCTCACACTATCTCCTTCATTCAAGGAGCCTTCAGGATTTCATTATCCCAGCCAAGTCTTGTTTTATACATTATACGTTCAAATAAAACAATTAGGGGTTCGATTTAATAAGCAAGATACAAGCTATTCAATACAAGTCTCCTAGGTGGCACAAGTATCCTATATGATGCATGATAGCCCGGTTTAGTCCTAGAATCGACTAAACCTAAAGCTCTAATACAAATTAAAATGTAACACCCCCTACCCGGGCTAGTAGTAACTCGGCTCGAGAGCTTTACTTAGCAAGCAAGCAAGGACAATACAAGACATGGCAAGCATTACAATAGATGAGAACAATACATTCAAGAATCAATCAAGCAACCATACTTACTTAGCTAACAAGTAAGCTCACACTAGCTTCAAATCATCCTAAGTATTCGAATGAAAGGCAAGACAAGCAATGGCAAGGCTAGCAAGGAAACAAATCATACATTTCTTATCATGCAAGTATCTTACAATTGATTTCAAAACAACCTAAACCATTAGGCTATCTATACAAGACCACTAAATTAATTATTTTCATACTTACATTATAGTTACTACTTTCATGGTTCATATTACAACAATTCTTCTTTGTTAACCTATCCTAATTGAATGACCTAGGCTTATTATGCTTCCATTCAAGCCTATATCCATACCTAACCATTCAAGCATTTACACAAACATACAACAAGACATGTAATTAGTTCATTCAAGACATTTACTATACTTATACATTCGACAAACATCATATAAATCCATTAGACAAATCGGCCTTACCAATCAACATACAATCATACTTACATTAAGGTACATTCATTCACACATGGCCCTATAGTTAACATGATAATCGAATGGTAGAACAACAACTTAGTTCATCACACTCCATTCTATTTCAAGCATAGACAATAACAAGACAAGGCTTTCTAATTGTTTCATAGAAAATTGGATCAACATATGATCATTTCATTCCATCAACATATGCGTAGCCAACACCATTCATTACATACTTCATAATGTCATACAAAATCAAGACATAGTAGGCCCATCAAGAAGATTATATACATGTACCAAAATGCTTGTTCAAGCTATCTATATACATCTAGTGCCACCATTCTAGGAGATATACAAAACAAGTATGAAGTCATACTTTAACTATGCTTGTGTGAGATACTTCTTGCTCAAGGAATCAATCTTCAAGATTAAGCGACGTTTGAATCCTTTAACCTGTAGGTTGGGAAGAATGAAACAAGAGTGATAAGTACAAGATTGTACTTAGTGAGGTAGCAACTAGTCTAACCATTTGTTATTTCAAGTTTTATGTCATTTAAATCAAGTATAGACCTAGCTAAGGCTTTCAAGCATTAGAGTGGTCTTAGCTAGGCTTTCAAGCATCAAGATTATCCTATCTAAGGATAACAAGCATTAGAGTAATCCTAACTAAAGATCATAACATTCAGCTACAAGGTACAAGCAACAAAAATTCACACTTCACGAATCAAGCACATCATGCTTGCAAAATAAGAAATCAAGGAGTCGTGCTTTCAAGTCAAGTAACATACATTTCATGGCATTCAAGACAAGTATCATGCATAATTGGATTGTTATCACATTTGTTATTCTTTAAACACCCCCTTGGTACTTAGTTTGTATAGGTAATCAAGTCTCCAACCAACTGTCGCCACAAGATGCACCGTAGTGTTGGTCAAACCCTCATACTGTCGCCAAAGACCACATACGTACCCTAGACTGTAAGTCATGCCATTCTACCTAGTCCAACTAGCTACCAAGGTTGTTTGATTTACCATTTATTTAAGTTTATCAAGTTCAAGATCATGCTTATGTCAAGCAAGATCATTTCATGTTAGTCCCTTAGGCCATTGAGCCTTAGCTCATGTCAAGTAGTTTCAAGATCAAGATTATGTCAAGCAAGTTCATTTCGCATTAGACCCTTAGGCCATTGAGCCATATCTCACATGTCAAGTAGTTTCAAGATCAATATTATGTCAAGCATGTTCTTTAGCACTCAATCACATGCATCATAGCACATACAAGCACCAAGATACCATACGGTCATGCTTAGCATTGGAAGTAGACATGTAATCAAGGATAGGATCAAGTTTCATGTATTAATTTAGTCATCCTTCCCTTATTAGGTCAAGTTCATTATTAGGTTCATTTAACAATTCAAGATTGTAACAAGAGTACATTGGTTAGGACCTAGTCCTAACCCTAAAGGTAACTACACTCACAATACTCCAAGCTAGCTAGTCTTGGATCCACACTCCTTCGTTTTTGGCTTTAGATTTTTCCAATATTTCCTCTTTCACCAAGTTCAATCATGGTTCTAACACATTAAAAGTATAAGCATGTCAAAACATGATCACAAGGTCATTCAATTCAAGACAAGGTCATTAAATCAAGCAATGCTACAAGCATATAACATTCACATATTGGGCAGCATGCTCATGTGCATTTTACATTACACTTAACTACACTTTTCTACATCTAGTTCATGTAAAACAATGCATAATTCAAGGCCTAAAACTATTTTCAAGACAGTTTGAAAAATGCCACAAAATAGTGTGCATTTGCCTATGCAGTTGTTGCCAGGATGCTTGCACTCTAGTCACTAAATCATGCATATCTTTCATTTCGTATGTCGGAATTTCAATTGGTTTACACCGTTGGAAAGCTAAAAAGTTTGTCTTTATGACCATATATGGCTTGCATTTTAATTCTTTGCCAATTAATACAGTTTTTAATTTCACGATAGGGCATTTTGCTTTATTGGGCAGTTTGCACTGTCTCTTCTATTTCTTCTCTACATTT
The DNA here is from genome assembly GCA_019671005.1 of Hibiscus mutabilis. Taxonomy (NCBI): domain Eukaryota; kingdom Viridiplantae; phylum Streptophyta; class Magnoliopsida; order Malvales; family Malvaceae; genus Hibiscus; species Hibiscus mutabilis. Next base: position 15,173,341 of record CM033735.1, on the reverse strand, counting down.
TAGTATACAACCCAGAGTTTAGCTTTGTTTTCTCCTAATGAAATTATACATACCAAGGTATTGTCTAGAAAAGTTCAGCCTTAAATTCATTATATCCAATATTTAGTGATTTTTCAAAGTCACTACCCAGAACAGAGTATTATGGGCAGATTACACAAGGTTGTATTTCTAGCTTCTTAATAGGGCATAATCATGTTGAACCTAGTGTGATCTATTTGATCACATTTACACATTCAATTCATGAACTAGGCATAATCACATTTATTGGGCAGTTTGCACTGTCTCTTCTATTTCTTCTCTACATTTTAGTATACAACCCATAGTTTAGCTTTGTTTTCTCCTAATGAAATTATACATACCAAGGTATTGTCTAGAAAATTTTCAGCCTTAAATTCATTATATCCAATATTTAGTGATTTTTCAAAGTCACTACCCAGAACAGAGTATTATGGGCAGATTACACTAGGTTGGATTTCTAGCTTCTTAATAGGGCATAATCATGTTGAACCTAGTGTGATCTATTTGATCACATTTACACATTCAATTCATGAACTAGACAGTCCATTACCTAATTTAACTAGTTCAATTATGTTTAGTCACATTTCCAGCAACACATGTATTCAATTCAACCTTCTTTTTACCTAGCAACATGCTCAAAATAGGATTCTATGTTCATTTAACATGTTTACACAATTTCTCAATCAAAACAGTCCGTAATCAAGACTGTTTTGAACCATGTTCATATACCTCAAATTTCCAGCAACTACACATGTTTCCTATATCAAATTGGTTACTAGAAATCAAGATTTCAAGATTACATTGAAGCTATCATGGCCGTAACATGCATAGAAATCATCCAATTCATCAAGACAACAAAGACATCATCAATCACTCATTCAAACAATTTATAGCAAGTTAGATTCTAGTATTATACCTTCTCCAAGCTTAATTTAATCAATGGATGAATTATGAAACTTGAATCGAAGGAGTTTGCATGCAAAATTCTCACCGCTTTCTCTCTCTATGTTTTGGCCAAAACAAGTTAATGGGGAGGAAGATGACCATATTTTTGGCTATTTTCCTCCCTAGCCATGAGTCATCATCCTAAATGGCACATGTTTTCCTCCAATGAGGACATGTGTCAAGGCCTCCAATTAATTAGATTTTACATGCAATGTATAGGATTTTTCATGTTCACATTTCCATCCTTTTATTTATGCCTTATAGTTTTCATTTCAATTCGATTTAGTTCAATTTCACTTATTTGATCCCAGGGATGCAAATGTTCAATTTCTTTAAATTGGTTACCACAAATATTCAATTAGCCTATAGTTTAAATTGTCGCAACATTATTAGGCCAATTTTAGGGTGTTACAGACTTTGACCAAGACTTATTTTGATACACCCTATAGCCGTACCGATGCCATTAATTTTCCAGACCTCACTGCCCAAAGTCGTATTGAAACACCTTGAAGTCGTATCGATACACCTGTGTTAGCCTGCACTTTGGCTATCCCAAATATGCACTACCGTACCAAAATAGTTGGACCCGTATCGGTATGGCTTGCATTGTATACCAAATTTTATCTGGTTTTTAATCAAAAGAAATTATTGAATGATGTGCAAATGCAATGAAATTGTACCAGAAATTTTTAGTTACTATAATCTACTAGCATGCCAAATTTTAGAGCTATTCGAATTTGTTTGCTAGGTTTTCACCTTTTAGTGTCAAATATACATATTTTGCCATTTTTAAGCTATACTAATGAGCCATTTAGAACCTTAGACACTTTTACAAGCCATGCATAACACACATGTATCAAAAGAGTCACAAATGACTAGTTCAACTACTTTGCCACCATCCTAGGAGTTCATAAAGGCAAAACACATTACTTGAGGCTTGTAGTGACTTGTCAACAACGTCGATTCTCCAATCTTCAACGGTGAAATCCTTAACCTGAAATGCATGAAATGAAATGCATTATGCATACTTTGCCTAGTGAGGTAGTCACAAGTAAACACTTTATCAGTGAAATGCATTCCATATCACATCTTGACAATAGCAATGCAATGAATCAATAGTAGCTATGCAATGATCACATTCAATTGCAATAAGTCCATATTTCAATATTAATCCTTGGGTCGATTCGGAATAGTGGATACGGAAATTCCTACGCCTCGCCAAATCAATGAATGGTCCGGTCCCTTTGCCTCGCCAGCATGACCAATATCACATACATCCCTCCACCTCGCCACAATAAAGGTCGTAGCCCAAGGACTGTAGTCCATCCGTACACTGAGCTCATGAATTCTATGGCATGCCAATTGTATCCAAAGTCCTTTCGAATCCAATACTCATTTCGATACACCATGTAACTGTACCGATGCCAATAATTCTCCATACCTCACTACCCAAAGTTGTATCGAAATGCCTTGAAGCCGTGTTGATGCACCTGGGTTAGCCTGCACTTTGGTTGTCCCAAATATGCACTACCGTACCGAAACAGTTGGACCCGTATCGGTACAACCCACACTGTATGCCAAAATTTATCTAGATTTCAATTGAAATAGCCTATTGAATGATGTCCAGATGAAATGAAATTTTACCAGCAATTTTAAATTATTGTAATCTACTAGCATGTCGAATTTTACAGCTATTCGAATCCGTTTGCTAGGCTTTCACCTTTTAGTGTCAAATATACATATTTAGCCATTTTTAAGCTATACTAATGAGCCATTTAGAACCTTAGACACTTTTACAAGCCATGCATAACACACACGTATCAAAAGAGTCAAAAATGACTAGTTCAACTACTTTGCTACCATCCTAGGAGTTCATAAAGGAAAACACATTACTTGAGGCTTGTAGTTACTTGGCAGCAACGTCGATTCTCCAATCTTCAACGTGAAATCCTTAACTTGAAATGCATAAATGAAATGCAATGAATCAATAGTATCTATGCAATGATCGTTTTCAATAGCAATAAGTCCATATTTCAATATTAAGCCTTGGATCAATTCAGAATAGTGGATACGCGAATTCCTATGCCTTGCCAAATCAATGAATGGTCTAGCCCCTTCACCTCACCAATATGACAAATATTACATACATCTCTCCGCCTCGCCACAATAAAGGCCATAGGCCAAGGACCGTAGTCCACCCGTACACTGAGCTCATGAATTCTATGGCTTGCCAATTGTATCCAAAGTCCTTTCAAATCCAAGGTCCGATGTCAATATCAATGATTGGTGTTCGGTAACAATAGCAATATTCAATGTTATTATCAATAAGCAATGATTCAATATCAATATTCATAACAATACCAATGGCAATGACAATGTCCAATGATTTCAATGACAATAGCAATGATCCATGTTTCACTTACAATGTTTCGATAACAACCACTATGTCGATATCAATACTCAGTGGCAATAGCTATAGCAATCACAATGATAATGTTCTATGATCAATGTTCAATGCTCCTATGTTTCAATGGTAGTAATGATGGCAAAATCGATAACAACGATCGATGACAATAACGATAAGAATAGCAATAACTATGCTCTATGTCCAATGTTCCATGCTTCTATATTTCAATGGAAATATCAATGATCGATATTCGATGCAACAACTTTCCTTGACTTACCAATGGAATCCACTAAGTGGTTCAATGCAATATTCCTTGACAATAATGTTAGCCATGCTATAATCAATGATAATGAAATCGGGAAAGGCACCTAGCCTAATCCCGAGACTCCGACTACACTCACCTCAATAATCTGATGCTCCTATGTCTCTCATATAGCAATTCCCTTATTCCTAGCATTCGCCGATGATGGTGGATGATCTTTCTCCACTTTTTGAGCTAGGTAACAATAGGGAAATTGTTAGAAATACCAATACAATATCAAAATCAATATAACAATATCAAAATTCAATATCGAAGCTTAAAATAGCTATTAGCTATCAAATTCTATGGATGACCAAAACCTTAGCTTAAGATTAAGCTTGATTTATCCATGGATTAAATGATTGTTTGGGGATTATAGCTTACCCGATCCATAGTAATGATTCGATATCGATAAATCAAAGAAAACTCAAGCTTCTCTAACCTCGCCAATAGACGTGAGGTTTCCTTAAGGTGAAGGAAACTAATTTTGATCACCCACGTATGTGGTGATTGTAATTGAGGAGGGGTTAATCGCAAGGTTAGTCCCTCAACTCTCAATTCTCTATACTTGTATCCCTAAACTTTCAATTTATATAATCTAGTCACTAAATAGATTTTCAATACATTCAATAAGGTCCTTAAAAACAATTTGACTCAATTGGAGTCCAATATCAATGCAATTGACCTCATGGTCAAGGTCAACAGAATATTTGGACAATTTTGGAGTAGGGTTTTTGATTGTCAAAACCCAATTTCGACTAGACCGGATTTCAGGATGTTATATTGAGTACATAGGCTGATGCTTGATTTCAAGGTTATGCTAAGACATCATAATGAAACCCAACAATGAATTAAAGTGATAACTTATAAGTAAGAAAAAATAATTTATAATCTGGAGAAGTTTTTCTTTATAACTTTTTCATTAAGAAACTTATTATTCATAATAAGCTATGGCAATTGGAATTTGTCACAAATTATGATTAATGGCTTAAACATGACTAGTTGAATTACTAATGACATGTTGGTAATCATTCGAATAAGTAGTGATGTGTTATTCTATGATAAAGACAAAATAATGAAATTACAAGTTAAACAAATGAACTATGTTTGATGAATCATGTGAGAAGCATTTATGTTACATGATATTATGTTTAATATCTATAAGACAAGTAACTATGTTATGAGATACTATGCTTTTATAATTTGGGTGATAAGTATATATGCTCTTAAGATGTTATGCTTGATATTTTATGTAATATATAAACATAAGTCGATGACATGCTAAGATAATAGCTTCTATAATAAGCAACTTAAGTTCATGCCATGCTAAGCTAATAACTTGTTTGATAAGTAAAACCATGCTCATGAGGTGCTATGACCATGATATGTTTGAAGTCTTAAGAGACAAGAAATTCAGAATTAGATTAACATATGTGATAACTGATAAGTGTTCAAAAGTACTATTTTTCTTACCCTTTTTACTCATATTATTGTTAGACTTGGGCTCATATTAGTTACATAATTAGTCATTCATGCATTAATCCATGTTTCCTTCCATCGTTAAGCTTGATTACATAACTTGGTAGTTTTTGTGGGAAAAGATGCTGCTTTGGTTTGTTTTTTGTGTATGTGCAGGACCACTTGCCAAAGCAAGGCTAGAGCTAGTTACCAGGTCAATGCATGAAGGAGATGCCGAGCTAGTTGCCAGGGCAATGCATGAAGAAGACGCCGAGCCAGTTGCTAGGTCAATTGTTGACAAAGAATAAGGTGATATGGTAGTCGAAATTGATGACTAGACAAGCCCAAGATGACATGGAGCAAAGCTATATCCCAAAGGAGTTTGATTTCCATGAAGAGATTAAAAAAGAATTAAATTCCAAGACGTTAGGAGAAGTTCTAAATGAATATAATTATAATAAAGAATTATATTCTTTAAAGATAATTTAATTCCAACTTAACTTCCTCCTCAAAGAAGGACTTTGACCTAGCCCTATAAATTAGAGGCCATTCCGTCAACTCCATGTGGGAGAGGGAGTAGAGAATTTTCGACAAGCATCTAGGGCAAGTAGGATTTCGACAAGCTTCATCCTTCATCTTTTTATTTTTTGTTCAATTAGGTTCATGCTAGGGATTCTTTATCTTGTGTTTCTTTGGAACCTAGCCATGAACTAAATCTATTTGGCGAAGGTTATTGTGTCTTGTGGTTGTGAGAAACTATTGGATTTTGTTTAGGTAATAAGAGTTTGCACTTTTCTATTCAGGGTTTATTCATTCTTGGCTCTTATTCTTGTTTGCAAGTGAATTGGGGGAGGATCTCGTAACTTCATCTATTTATCTAATATCCGGAGAGTTAGATTCAAGAAACGAATGAATATGATCTTTATTCAATCTATTGATGGTGAAGATTAATCCGGCTTAGGAATAAGTTAAGGATTTCAACGGCTAAGAGGAGCGCAAAATTGGTTGATGTTCACCCTTGATTCACGCAGGGATGTATTATCAAGGCATGCACAAGTAACTAGAGTTTCGACTTAGGGATAAGAAGAAACCATTGAAGAACGCTCTGCCGAACCTTGAAGGTTGCTGCCCAGACGCCCAAGTAGTTGCCCAACTAGTCGCCCAGGAAACCATCGATTAGTTGCCAAGGCAATCCCGTTGTGCAAGTTGCCACGACAACTGAGTTCCCGTGCACTCTTTTACCAAGAAGATCCAATCACTATCACACCTCAACTCACGATAACCTGGCCTATCTCTCTCATTTAATTACATCACCTTTTACTTATTTGCTTTCTAGATTAGTTATTAGTTAAAACTCCTATAATCTTCTACTTGTGTTTTCTTTTACTTTTTACAGTGCAAGAGACTAGATTCTTGAAGTGGCACCAATCCCTGTGGAGACGATATCTTTTATACTATAACTTGCAACGTGTATACTTGCACAATTGCATAGCATTTATTATGCGCAACAAGTTTTTGGCGCCCTTGCCGGGGATTGGCAATAGTGACTTTGTTTTTATTTTCTTGCACTTTCTTTTTACTTTTCTTGTTTAAGATTCAAAGGGCTAACAAACTTTGGTTTTGTATTGGTATATGACCAGGGCGAGACCGATTACACCAAAATATCCCTTTGATCCAGAAATCGAACGAACCTTACAAAGACTTAGACGAAGGTTAACAGTAGCAATGGCTAATCAAGACGGCAATATGAATCAAGATGTTCCAGCAGGAGGAGGAGTGATTCTTGCAACGAAACAGAACTGTTCGAGACTATCTTGAAAAAGATCTTGATGGACTTAATCCAGGAGTTGTGGCACCAGAAATTGAAGCCGACCACTTTGGGTTGAAACCGGTAATGTTTAATATGATCAACACAATTGGTTAATTTGGCGGCTCAGCAACTGAAGATGCACGGCAACATCTTAAATCTTTCCTCAAGATTTGCAACTCGTTCAAAATACACGGAGTCACCCCCGATGTTTTACGATTAAGATTATTCCCCTATTCACTGAGGGATAGGGCGAAAGCATGGTTGAATAGCAATCCTGCCGAATTAATAGGATCTTGGACCGATCTTTTTCGTGATTTCCTTGCACGGTTTAATCCTACAAATTTGACTGATAAGCTTCATAACGATATTACTTCTTTTCGGCAGGCAGATGATGAATCCATGTACGAGGATTGGAAGCGATATAGAGAACTTCTACACAAATGCCCCCTACACGAATTCTAGGTGTGGACTCAAGTAACAATGTTTTACAATGCCATGAATACACCAACAAGGATGATGCTAGATGCCGCGACAAACGACATACTCCTAGATAAGTCACCGGAGGAAGCAATGCAAATTCTAAATAGGCTGGCCAAGAATGATTATCAATTCCCCTCTACTAGAAGAGGAGGAGTTAGACGCCAAGCCACAATACATGAACTAGTATCATCATATTCAATTTTGGCACAATTGGCCGCTTTAACCAAGATGGTCCATAACATGTAAAAACCAAACAACACACATGAGGTCAAGGTAATGGATTTTTTTGTGAGTTATGTGGTGATAACCATGATTCTTCTAAATATATGCAGAATTCGGAATCCAGCTTCTATGTGGGGAATTACAATCAGAACAACAATGTGATGTCCAATACATACAATCCAGCTTGGAAGAAGCACCCAAATTTTTAATGGAGTAATCCCAACAATGCTCTAAACCAGAACAATCAGAATGCACAAGCATCGGGATTCCATCAGAATATGCCACGACAACAGTTGTCGCAACATCAACCGGCAACATCTAGTTCTTTGGAAAATTCTCTAAATGCTTTTATGATGAAAACTAAATCTTATATGGCTGAGAATAGTAACTCCATAAAAAGAACTAATGCTTTTATTAACAGGACCGAGATGAGATTGCAAGAACCTATGCCCGAATCAACTCCTACGGAATAATTGTCTGATTTTTCAGATTCGGATGAGTCCTCCATTGCACCAACAAAGACCGCACCAATTGAATCCTCCAAGCAAAAAGCCAATGACATTGATGAAGAGGACAACCCCGTACGAGGATCGATTCCACCACCGGCAACAAGGAAACAACCATCGCGTTCAAGCAAGAGAATCAAGACACCGACCAAAAGGAAACTAATCATCCACGACGACGAACTCTCGGAGTAAGTCCTCGTTTGCATTTTATTTTTCATTATTTTTATTTAGTACATGCATTGAGGACAATGTCTCACTCAAGTTTGGGGGGGATTGTTATTAGTAGTTACCATGTTTAGTTAAATTCATCTTAAGTATTACATTTAGGATACATAAATTGCTTGCCATGCCTTTAGTTTGAACAAGAATTTCCTAGATTTGATGAATATCCAATGATGACTTTGCCAGTGCACTTAATTGATAGAATTTTTATTCTAGGATAACCATGGAAAAACTTAGAATTTTACTATGATGCTAAATTTGATGAAACACTGTTGTGGTTTGATTGATTTAAGGAATTCTAGTGAACTTAGGTTGATAATTAAACAAATTTGGGATCAGAATAAAAATTGGATGAATGCTAGAGGTGCCCGAAATTGGCTCTAGCACGTGCTAAAAAAAGTATCGCTAGAGGTGCCTGAAATTGGCTCTAGCATGTGCTAAAAAAATTGAGTGCTAGAGGTGCCCGAAACTGACTCTAGTATGTGCTAAAAAATTTGATCGCTAAAGGTACCCAAAACTGGCTCTAGTCGATTAAATTAATTAACTTAAGAAAACTAAAAAAACACTAGAGGTGCCAAAAACTAGCTCTAGTTAAAATATGTTAAAAAGAACCCAATGAAGTAATTTGAAAACCTCTTGTTTGCATAGAATCCGAAAAATCAACTTGCACACAACTCCGCACACACTCACAAGCATTATAGTTTGATTCCGAGTAACTCCTAAGTTTCCCGAAAAATGAAAATCCAATTATACTTTGTGCCTCGGTTCTGAGAATTGAAATCAAGTTCAAAGCTAAGTTTGTAAAAATTGAAGTCTTGACAGGTAATTATTAGTTTGTATTGCCTGAGGACAAGCAATAGTTCGAGTTTGGGGGTGTTATAAGTGTTCAAAAGTACTATTTTTCTTACCATTTTTACTCATATTATTGTTAGACTTAGGCTCATATTAGTTACATAATTAGTCATTCATGCATTATTCCATGTTTCCTTCCATCGTTGAGCTTGATTACATAACTTGGTAGTTTTTGTGGGAAAAGATGCTGCTTTGGTGTGTTTTGTGTGTATGTGCAGGACCACTTCCAAAGCAAGGCTAGAGCTAGTTGCCAGGGCAATGCATGAAGGAGATGCCGAGCTAGTTGCCAGCCAATGCATGAAGGAGACGCCGAGCCAGTTGCCAAGGCAATTGTCGACAAAGAATAAGGTGATATGGTAGTCGAAATTGATGACTAGACAAGCCCAAGATGACGTGGAGCAAAGCTAAACCCCAAAGGAGTTTGATTTCCATGAAGAGATTAAAGAATAATTAAATTCCAAGAAGATAGGAGAAGTTCTAGAAGGAATATAATTATAATAAAGAATTATATTCTTTAAAGATAATTTAATTCCATCTTAACTTCCTCCTCAAAGAAGGACTTTGACCTAGCCCTATTAATTAGAGGCCATGCCGTCAACTCCATGGGGGAGAGGGAGGAGAGAATTTTCGACAAGCATCTAGGGCAAGGAGGATTTCGACAAGCTTCATCCTTCATCTTTTTCTTTCTTGTTCAATTAGGTTCATGCTATGGATTCTTTATCTTGTGTTTCTTTGGAACCTAGCCATGAACTAAATCTATTTGGCTAAGGTTATTGTGTCTTGTGGTTGTGAGAAACTATTGGATTTTGTTTAGGTAATAAGAGTTTGCACTTTTCTATTCAAGGTTTATTCATTCTTGGTTCTTATTCTTGTTTGCGAGTGAATTGGGAGAGGATATCGTAACTTCATCTATTTATCTAATATCAGGAGAGTTAGATTCAAGAAACGAATGAATATGATCTTTATTCAATCTATTGATGGTGAAGATTAATCCGGCTTAGGAATAAGTTAAGGATTTCAACGGCTAAGAGGAGCGCAAGATTGGTTGATGTTCACCCTTGATTCACGCAGGGATGTATTATCATGGCATACACAAGTAACTAGAGTTTTGACTTAGGGATAAGAAGAAACCATTGAAGAACGCTCTGCTAAACCTTGAAGGTTGCTGCCCAGACGCCCAAGTAGTTGGCCAACTAGTCGCCCAGGCAACCATCGATTAGTTGCCAAGGCAACCCCGTTGTGCAAGTTGCCACGGCAACTGAGTTGCCCGTGCACTCTTTTACCAAGACGATCCAATCGGCTATCACACCTCAACTCACGATAACCTGGCCTATCTCTCTCATTAAATTAAACCGCCTTTTACTTATTTGCTTTCTAGACTAGTTATTAGTTAAAACTCCTATAATCTTCTACTTGTGTTTTCTTTTACTTTTTACAGTGCAAGAGACTAGACTCTTGAAGTGGCACCAATCCCTGTAGAGACGATATCTTTTATACTATAACTGATGCCTTAATTAAGAAGAATTGTGAATCCACAAGTTAATCTATTAAATCAACTGGAAAACTTGCATATTAAGTAATTAACGTTTAACTGAAAGTTGTGTATAATTAGATTAAGAATTAGTATCATGTTCGAAACCCTGTGGTTATGATTAAAACATTCATGAAAAACTTATAAACTAAATAAATGGCTTGGTGTATAAGTATATACAAGAATTATGGACAAAGTTGGATAAAAACTAGTATATATGGACTATTTTGAACTTACAAAAGTATATTCAAGAATTAAGGACTGTTTTGACTAAATCCAGGTATGTCTTGGACTGTTTTAAACCTATAAGTGTATACTATTGATTTAAGGACTTTTGTATAAGTCCATGTATATATGGGACAGTTTTAAACCTATAAGTGTATATTATTGATTTAAGGATTATTTTGTATAAGTTCATGTGTATATTGGACTATTTTGAACCTATAAGTGTAAATTACTGATTTAAGGATTGTTTTATATAAGTTCATGTGTATATTGCTCTGTTTTGAACCTATAAGTGTATAATATTGATTTAAGGACTCTTTTGTATAAGTTCATGTATATATTGGATTGTTTTGAACCTATAAGTGTATACTCTCAATTTTAAGGAGTGTTTTGTATATGTCCATGTATATATTGGACTGTTTTGAACTTACATTTGTATAGACATGATTAAAGGTCTGGTTTGGTTATGCAGATAAATATATACAAGTATAAAAATGTATACTCATGAATTAATGGTACTTTGGATGATTCAAACAAAAGATATACAGGTGAAATAAGTCGCTTAAATCACATGGCTATGATAAAATAAACCAAGAAAGTTATTTGATAGATGATGAGTCACGATAATGAACATGCATAGCAAGTAAAGTCTGTTTTGAGTATTCAATTGTGTGAATAGCTATGCTCTATTCGAATACCTATATATATACAATAACAAGATTAAGTTCGAATCACCCATGTATAAGTGTAATTTCTTTATTGAATGTCTTGACCTAGAATGGTTAACTTCTTGTCCAAGCTTAGAATTATATGTGCATGAGTAAAAGATCTAAGTGAAAGGATGGATTATTGTTCCATGCTTTAGATACTTTAAGCTACCTCACTAAGTAATCATACTTATACATACTTTCACAGTCTTTCAGGTTAAGTTCGATTTTTGGTTAGCTATGAGCCTGAATAAGATCATCGGAAGTCGAGATTGTATGTCTTGAATTTCCTTAAAGAACTCCTAGATGGTTGTAGCGATGTCCTTTCTCGCTAAAAAGTAGGGTTTTCGAAGTCTTGAATGTCTTTCAGATATAAAAATGTTTATTCCGTGGGGGGTTTAGAAAATAAATTGTATTTTATTTAAGAAAATGGAGTCGCCACTGGCCATTTAGGTAGGCCGGATACCATAAAACCTGAGATTCGAAAACTGTTAGGTTCGGGAGTCGGTTACGAATGGGAAAGGATTAGCACCCCCATACCGCCCAAAATTGGTACTTTAATAATTACCGCTTTATTAATATTAAACTTTCTGGATTAAAGTGACGATTAAATTAAAATTTGGTTATAAGTACGAGTAAATTTTAAAGGCCTCGTTATCTGAGAGTAAACGCCCAACCACCATCACTACGCCTGATACTGGCCTCGTTTACGCTCGGATAAAAGGGCACCACATTGACAATTTATATTCCATTATGCAACCTTAAAAAGAAAAATATAAAACATACAATTTACATTGACATGATATTAAAACATAAAAAATGAATATTACAAAATAAATAAAAAAATCAAACACATGGATATAAAACCTAACATCTCGTAATAACAACAAAAATATGAGCATGAATAAAAAACATACTTTCAAGACTAAATTAATTAACCCTAACATGATTGAACCTATATAATCACAAACGCCACAAATGCATGACATACATGTAACATGTTATTAAATGGACAAATCAAAATAAGATGCTAACAAAAGACTCAATGCTTTAACATATGACACGAGAAAATAAATATGAACATAAGCATAAACACAAACCTAAATAACATAAGACTAATACAAAAAGAAAATTAACTTGATACTAACATATGACACCATTTATGCATAAGTTGAAAAAGCTATGGCATTATATAACAAAACATCATATTAACATAAACCTAAAAACATGAAATTCATACTAACCCAAATAGGCATACCATGAAAACCAAACTAAAGCATTACATTTACCTTGTGTTAATAGCAATAGGTTTCATTCTATTGAAGGAAACTCTCCCGATAATCCCACATATTGGATGGCTAATTTGAGGAGGGGCTAATCGCAAGGTTAGTCCCTCAACTCTTGGTAGAGTGTACTTTTATCTCCCAACTTTTAATTCTTACAATTTAGCCATTAAAAGGTTTCCTATACTTCCAATAAGGTCTTTAAACAATAATTCCACTCAATTAAAGTCCACTATTGATTCAATTGACTTTATGGTCAATAGCAATACAATATTTGAACATCTCCGCTATAGGGTTTCCAATCGCTGGAACCAATGTTCGACTAGGCCAGGTTTTGGGGTGTTACACTTTCCCTATTCTATTGTTATTGTATATAGTATTTCTAACATTATTATTAAGGAATATTGCATCAAACCACTTAGTGGATATCGTTGGCAAGTGGAGGTAAGTTATTGCATTGAGTATCGGACAATGGTATTATTGTGGGCATTACCATCATTCATTGTCATTAATTTCGTCATCGATAGACTCATTGAGTTATTTAAGCATTGAACATTAGACATAGAGTATAGTCATTGCTATTGTTTTCGTCATTGTCATTGTAAATGAACATTGATATCGATATAGATATTTTTCATTGTAACATTGAAAATAAAGCACCGATCATTGCCATTGCCATTGCCATCGAGATCATTGAACATTTCCATTGTCATTGATATTGTTATTGAACATTGGCACCGGAACATTGTTTATTGATAATAACATTGGATATTGTCATTGTTATTGAACATTGATTATTGGTATTTTCACCAGACTTTGGATTCCAAGGACATTGGATACAATTAGCATGCCATAGAATTCATGAGCTTAGTGTACGGGTGCCTACCGACCTTGGGCTATGACCTATATTGATGTGGCGAGGCAGAGGGTTGTTTTGTGATATTGGTCACATTGGCGAGGCGAAGGGACTAGACCATTCGTTATTTTGGCGAGGCGTAGGGAATTCGTGTATCCATTATCTTGATTTATTCCAAGGCTTTACATTTATTTATGATATTGTTGTTTTTTAACAAGAAACCCAGCGCTGATATTGTTAAGCATGAGTTGTTACCCATTCCATTTTTATTTGTATTTTTTATGACTACCTCACTATCCAAAGTATGCCAAATGCATTTTGTCTCATGCATTTCAGGTTGATATTGTCATCGACTCAAGATTGGAGCAAATCGGAAGTTTTGGCAAGTCATCACAAGACAAAAGAAATGTATGTTGCCCTTACGAACTCCTAGTATGGTGGCAAAGTAGTTGAACTAGTTGCTTTTAGTCGTTTTGAAATGTGTACATTGTCTATGTTTTGTATAAGTGCTTAAGGCTCGATATGGTGTTATTGAAGTGGTTAAAATGGCTAAATGTGCATATTTGGCTTAAAAAGGTGAAAACCTAGTAAATGGATTCAAATGACTATAAAATTTGACATGTTAGCAGATTAAATAGTTTTAAACTAGTTGGTAGAGTTTCATTGCATTTGGACAACTTTTGATAAGTTAATTTGACTAAAAACCAAATAAAACTTGTTACTACACTACAAGGTCTATCGATACTTCTTAGCGCGTATCGATACGGGTATGCATAATTGGACTAAGTAAACATGACGTATCGATACTGCACAGTGCGTATTGACACATTTTCCAGCTATATGGATACAAGTCTGTATCTATCGAATCTGGAACTCTTCAATTAGGCATGACGTACCGATACTGCCTTCCTAGTATAGTTATGGTGACAGGTAACTCAGTTATAAGTGTTATAAAACAGTTCTAAAATATTGTATTTTGGTTATTGAATGTTATAGACCTTAATTGGAAGGGGAATTGAACTCTGATTAACATGAAAATTTACACAATCACTATTTATAGATTGAATTTCACGATAGTAAAGATACTTATGAAAAAGGACCTCTCCAACACTAAAATTACAATTTAGTCCTTAATTTTGTAAAAATTTAAAATTGGTCCTGAATGGATAATCACAGTTTTGCGTCGGTTTAATTGAATATGTTTTATTTTCTTGTATTGTTTGCTAAGCGTGATAGCATTAAAATGTTGACCGTTGTTTATAATTACCACATCGGTCATCTCATCGTTCACCGGTAGCACTCTCTGACCCATTTCTCAACCAGGCTGAGAATGGGGTGTTACATTTGTGATATTAGAGATAGAGTTTAGTTTATTATAGGACTAAACCGAAGCCTATTCCATTGTTATTGTATTACTTTGCCACCTAGGAGTTGTTTTATTGTGTATAGTGACTTGTCGACTACTCCGATCTCTTTATATTGTAATTATATCAAAAACTAACAAAGCTCACATAAATGAGCATGCTACCGACTCCTTAACTCATGGCGAGGAAGGAAGGAAAGGAGACCTTCCAAATCCACCTAATTGGCCACCTCAAAATGTTGAGCCTAAATTGCCTACAGCATAGGCTGAGAGTTACCTAATCGGCCACTTCTATGAGAGCTGAACAACCTGTGCAACAAGCTACACCTATTGTCTAGTACGTCCGGGCCCCTATCTATAAGCTGGCACAACACTAAGCCTACACCTTCAGCGGTCAGGATGACGACACTCCTGGTCAGGGTTTTAAACAAACAACTGCATTGTTCAGATGAGCACAAGATGGAGTGCGCTCTCGCATTGCTAGCTGAAGAAGCATTTTAGTGGTGGGAGACCACTATTCTTACCGTTCTTGAAGAAACTATCACTTAGGAGTTCTTTCTTCAGGAATTCTAGAAGAAGTACATTAGCGAGTACTACCTCGCAGAAAGATGTAGCATCTTCCTCCATCTGAAATAAGGTGGCCGACCTATCGAGCAGTACATTCATTATTTTTGAAAGTATTGTCGATACGGTGCAGAGTATATCAAGAAGGAGGAAGAGAAGTGTAGAATGTTCATTGCTGGGCTTAGTGATGAGCTACGTCCTATGTTTACCGCTTTGGGCATCACTGACTTTCAGGATCTTGTGAATCTAGTCAAGGCTACTGAAGTAGTATAGAAAGCTCAAAGGGCTGGTGGATCAGGTAAGTCTGAGAAGAGGTTCATAGATAATCCCTGACCAACTAAGTGGAACAAGAAAGGCAAGTACCAAGGCCGCAAACAGAATACATACTCACAACTCTCTCGTTCTGGGAATATTGAGAGACCTCAGACCATGACACAATTTTTTGCCAAGACTTCTACAGTTGAAAGCACTAAGGGCTCTAACCGAAGTTCACAAAATCCAGTTTGCAACTACTGCCAGAAATGACATCCAGGGAGTTAGTGTCATAAACATAATGGAGCTTGTTTCTACTATGGTGATCAAGGTCATTCATTCGTGATTGTCCCCTTGGTGCCACTAAGTCCACTATTACACCGGTGAATGTTGCATCTCCTTCTCATTCCTTTTGAGGTAAGGGATCGAGGCAAGGACCGTTGGGAGCTACTGAGAAATATAGTGGCTCGGGAAAACCACCAAATAGGCAAAAATCGAAGGAATCTGCCCAAATGTATCATGTGAGGAGCCGAGAGGAAGATGATGAACCTGATGTCATTGGAGGTACTATTGAACTATATTCCCACTCCTTATATGCATTGATTGACCCTAGTTCCACTCACTCTTTTATAAGCACTATGTTGATCAAAAAACATAACATGTCTTCTAAACCTATAGCATCGGAGATCTCTGTGACTAATCCATTGGGTAATTGTGTCACCGTAAGCTTTGTGTGCTAGAACTACCCCTTGATTATCCAAAGGATTCCTTTTCCATTTTATTTATTAACCTTATCGATCCACAAGTTCGACGGTATACTTGGTTTCGATTGGCTTAGTAAACATCAGGCTTAGGTAGACTGTAGCAAGAGGAAGTTGTATCTTTGAGGCCTTGGCAAGGAGAGCATAACTCTAACGGATTCCTAAAACCCTTCGTTGTATGCCTTGACGTTGGAATCCAAGGATGAACCTCGCTTGTCAAACATTAACATTGTATATGAATTTCCTGACATCTTCCCTGATGAACTTCTAGGTTTACCCTCGTCCCGTGAAGTTGAATTTGGTATCGAAGTGCAACCTAGGATTGCCCCGGTTTCCATTACGCCTATTGTGCATGTAGGTGTACTATAATTGATATTCAATTTGTGCAAGTATACACATCGAACAAGTAATAAAATGATGAGTGAGTATCGTCTCCACAAGGATTGGAGGCCAAACTAGTTTAGTCAAAACAAACAATTCAGATAGTGAACAAATGTTGTAGCAATAAGAAACAATTGTAGAAATGCTATGGCAAAAAGAAACAATTTTATAAATGTTGTAGCAAACAACTATAATGTAAACTGAGGTGAAATAAGGTCACTTCTAACATCCACTCATGTAAATCAATCTCTATATGGGAATTATCGACTGGACCTGCCGTGGACTCCTATACATAAGCCTAATGAATGTCTAAGACAAACTTGCTTCCTTTATGCTCGACATAGTTTACTAAGGTGCTTCTAAAACTATCCATAGCAAGAAACCCGGTAGAAGGGAATATTAGAGTAATACCTCTTGGCATAAACCCTTAACATGCAACTACCGATTAAAGCTCTACTCTTTTTAGTCATTGAAACTCTATCCTTATCTTTAAGAAGACTTGGGGTTTTTCCTCTCAACATCAAACCCCATTTTCCACATTAGTCTTACCCTAACTCTCTTGAATATTAAGCTAACCAAAACCTAAACAATGGCTAACTCTCGTAAGCTCTTACAAGTTTAGTGCAATATCGAACAATAGACAAAGAATGAAATGAACAGGAAAACAACCAAACATTCATAAAAACTTAAAACATTATCATCCAAAACAGGCCCAAGCCACTTAAAATCAGTTCATGGCTGCTCAAATATCATCCATAATCATTCGTTTAACACAACCCATTTAAAGAAATATAATGAAATAGCGATCCACTAAGAGAGGGATAAACTCTTGAGCTGGGATGGATTGCCATGCACTGATTTAAGCTCGCTGCTTCTCTCAAAGTCCAGCGAGAGCACTCCTTGGAGCTTCAAAAATGGAGGACGCTTCGATAGAGGAAGAAGAACTTCGAAGGTAGCCACCTTTTCCTTCTCTTTTATAGCTCACTCGTAACTTTTTCTAGCTATCTCTTAAATGAGGGTATCTTATCTTTTATATAGTAGAGGCTCCTATGGTTTTGTGCCCTTAATTCCAAGGGAATATTCCATTCACATGTGGGAATAAAGCAGGCTGACAGGTACACATGTAGGGCCACAATAAATATCTTTAGTCTTGTCCTCTAGTGTGCCTAGGAATGCTATCCAAAATGCTATGGCATTTCTCTCTACATCGCTTCTCATTACCCTACATATCACCACGCCAACCTAAACCTTTCCAAGCAGCACCATTTTTACAAATAAACAAAGAAAACAAACCATCAACACCAAATGCAACTACATGAACTGAATGCATCTATATGGCATGATATGAGATGAAATAGGCTTGATTTCATAGAATAACTTAAGTAAGGAGGCATGGAATATTAACCTTTTGCAAGGTTAACACATCCGCAAACTTAAGCTATTGTTTGTCCTCGAGAAATGAATAGAAACGAACAACGGAATGCAATATTAGTAGATTAGCTCAAGACAGTGCTATGGCAAAATTTTAGTCCTCAAAAAATAAAGGCTTCAACATACTAGACAGTTGTGAGATTTTAATAACTTCTCCTTATGTTGAGATCCTTCGAGTGTGTGTATGTGACTACATCCTCCCTACGCTTAACACAGTTAGAAGATCATTTGTTAGGTTCTCAAGCTTTCCCTATATTTTCTTACTTAGTTTAAGCACAAGATACTCCCATTTTTAGCTTCATTCTTCTTTTTTATGAACACTGCTACAAGGGGAGTCAGCTCATCACAACTGCCTTCCTAGTACTTGAAAATGAAGTGGAGCAAACACCACATTCCCTAGCCCATTGAGCAGAGTCATCCCGTGATTACTTTCATTCACTCATATGTTGTTGCTGCCATTTATTTAAATGTAGTATCCACGTAAACAACACAAAAAGAAGTGTCCCTCTATAGCTATGCCGAAGCATTTATTTGTAACCAACACATACAATAAACAAAATGGGGTTCAAATAAGCGTTTTAAGCTTTCATTTATCATTAAAGTTCATCTTACATATTTAATCTAAAGCATATGAGATTTCTATCGCCAAAAATTATCTAACCAATTTAAACATAGAGAGCATGCCATCATGTAACACTCACATCATGAAGTATCAAGACCTAAAAGTAGTTTTACCAATCTCAGTAGTCACATGTATTCAATCAATTTTCAGCCATAGAATTCAAATAATCATCGTCGGACATCATCAACTTATTCATAAAATTGTCTTTAAACTAGCAAAATGCCATAGCAAAATTATGTTCATAACTGCGAATGCAAATGACTAACTATGAACACTACCTCCCCCAAACTTGAAGAAGTCATTGTCCTCAATGCATGAAAATTAATTAAAAGTAAACTAAATGCAAATGCAAATGCAAGTCACCTCTTTAAAAGCTATTTTGGTGTTTTGGATTTAACTCCTTGGTGCTTTATTTTTTTCTTCTTTTTTCAGGGTTGCGATGGGCTCATTGGGCACATCTTGCTGGCTTGGTTGGTCAACTAGTTCCTCCTAGGCTGAGTGGATCTCATCATCATCATCTTTATTTGGTGTATTCCATACATGACCCATTGTGCATTTTAGATGATTCCTCATCTTTGCTGTAGCATCAGCAGTCGTGGCAAGTGTAGGCACATGAGAGTTGTCAGCCATCGCCTCTTACCCACTGTCAATATCAACAGGGTCATCGAGGAGAGGTTCCGGTGATGGTGGGGTATGCACTGGAGTTTTTCCTTTTGTTGGCCTTGCTATCCGAGGGCTTTGTCTAATGGTAGTAATGTTTGTTGTTGCTGGAGCAGGTAGCGGAGTTGGAGCTGGGTCTCGTTGCGAAACTAGCGGTGGGCGCTATGGTGCAGTTGGCTTCGAAGCTGATGGAGCTTGCAGGGCTGGCTGGTCCTTCTTGGGCATCAACAAGTCATCAAGGAAGGGTGAGAAGTCGATTTCTATATGGGGTAGCAGTTCCTTGGAGTAAGAATTAATGGCCTCATCCATTGCTTTGACATGCTTGAAATAAGTTGTCAGGGTGCCCTTCATCAAATCTCCCCAATGCAGCAATTGTTTTGGCCCCACCATCCAATGTTTTCGCTGGAGAATCTTCATCAAATCCCCCCAATGCAGAAATTTGATCTGGTGTAAGGGGATTCTTGCTCTTTAGCATTTCATCCTCCTTAGGGTTGTGAAAGATTTGCTTTTCTTGGCACAGAGCTGTGATCAGGTTGGGAAAGATGAGGTGGCTTGACGTCCTCTTTGTACAAGCATAGACTTCTTCAACAATAAGTTTCCCCACATCGATTTGCCGGTCGTTAATGATCGAATGTAGCAGTAGCAACCTTGTGATATGGAAGGTTGGCATCAAACGAGTCTAGAGATAATGATTCCAAACTTTAGCCTCTGGTTTGAGGCGTCCTCGCTCAACGACTCTACTTGCTTGGTCCAACTCAGTCTCGGCAAAACAGAGGTCCTCCAACACATCCTTGTGGGTTTGGGCATCTATAGATTCAGTAAAGAAGGAATGATGGTCCATGACATTCTGCAGCCCATAGAACTTATTGATTGCACTGGCAGTGAACTTGACCTGGTCCCCTCGCACATAGATTGCAGATTGTGTGGGGGTCGTCAAATAGGAGTAGAACTCTCAGACCAAGGAGACGAAGTTATCACTGCTAGGGTGTTGGACAAAAGTCTTCCAGCCGTGCTTGGTGATAACATCTAGAATATCTTTATCAAAGCCTTATTCCTCTTCCAATGGAGTTTTAAATCCTTGCTCTGGGTAAACCTTTTGATATTTCATCAGTTGGAATTGCTCCTTAGCACCATCATCAAAGAATCGCTTGATTTCCATAACTGTTTGAGCTAGGGCGTTGCTACTTGCTCTGGTGACATTCTTCATGCGAGCCATGTCTGCAAAGTTGGGGGAGGTTTGCTAGAAAGTTTAGGGGTTTTTTTGGGTCATGTTAAAGAGTTGTGGCAAGAAAGATGAAATAGGTGGAGAGGCAAGTAATTAAAGGTGGAGAAGATGAAGTGTTGGGGAATTGCCAAGAATTGCTACACGTTATGGGAGAGAGAAAGTTTTGATGTATGATGTATGGGGAAAAGACGAGAGAGAGTATGCTTTTAATGAAAAGTAGGAGAGAGAAGAGAGAGAGTAATCATGAACTAGGGTTTTTATATTTTTAATATTTTACAGGGAAAATAACATCCCTCTCTTTTTTCCCTTTTAATACCATTCCCCCCAAAAACTTCAGGAAAAATATATATTGTATCTTCCTTAAAGCGGCTAAAGACAAAAGCATTTCTTAATGCAAAGGCTGCGCTATCCCTGTATGTAACCCTAAGCTGCCACCTGTGTCCTTGTGCTTATGTCTACCAAGACAATGTTGAGAAAAGACATAAATTAAAAATTAAATAAACTATCAAGAGACAAAAGGAAAATCTAAAAAAAGGGAGAAAAATATAGTTATTTATAAACATTAAAAACATGAAATGCTATAGCAAAATAAAGAAAAAAGGAGATTTTAGAATTCTTATGGATTGTGGAGGAGCTTGGCCGATTTGTTTTGCATGATGGGAGCTCCGTTGTAGATCTTCAGCCTCTATCCATTCGATTTGAAATCATTGTCATCATCCAGCTTTTTGATTTTAATAGCACCATGAGGATGGACCTTGTGCGCAATGAAGGGGCATGAGCATCATGATTTCAGCTTGCCTGGGAAGAGCTTGAGTCGAGAGTTGAAAAGAAGGACTTATTGGCCTTCGAAAAAATGTCGTGGCAAAATATGTTGATCATGCCACTTCTTACTCTTCTCTTTGTACAGGCATGTATTCCCATAAGCTTGAGACCTGAATTCCTCCATTTCGTTAAGCTTCAAAAGCCTATTTTCACTAGCTAATTGGGCATCCATATTGAGCTTCTTGATTGCCCAATAATCTTTTTGTTCAAGTTCCACGGGTAGATGGCATGCTTTGCCTTAGACAAGCTTAAATTATCCCCACGGGTGTCTTGAAGGATGTACGATAAGCCCATAATGCTTCGTCGAGTTTGGGAGACCAATCATTTCTTTTGGGGTTTACGACCTTTTCCAAAATTTGCTTGATTTCTCGATTGGAAACTTTAGCTTGGCCATTGGTCTGAGGGTGATATGCAATAGCAACTTTAAGTCGTACCTCATACCTATGTAGTGCTTTGGCAATAAGCTTGTTGTCAAAGTGCTTCCCTTCATCACTTATGATAGCTCGTAGGGTTCCAAATCTTGTGAAGATGTTCTTGTGAAGGACCTTCGACACTGTTTTTTGAGTCATTCTTTGGTAATGTTGTGGCTTCCACCTATTTCGACACATAGTCAACTACTAAAAGAATGTAGAGATCTCCAAAGGATGATGGAAAGGGGCCCATGAAATCTATTCCCTACACATCGAAGAGTTCTACTTTGAGAATGCCTTACAAAGGCATCTCATGCCTTCGAGATATATTCCCCGTCCGTTGGCATCTATCACATGCTTTTCCAAATTCGTGTGTATCTTTGAAAAGTGTGGGCCAATAGAATCCGCATTGTAGGTCCTTTGCAGCTGCCCTAGTTCCTCCAAAGTGGCCTCCACATGAAGATGAACATGATTTCCTTTTGCTCTTCTTCAGGGAGACACCTTCGAATCATTTGATTAGCACATTGCTTGAACAGGTAAGGCTCGTCCCAAAAGTAGAATCGCACATCATGCTTGAACTTCTTTTTGCCCTGGCTATTCAGATTAGGAGGAAAAATACCACTAAGGAGAAAATTAACAATGTCAGCATACCATGGAATTGTTGTAGCATAAAATATTTTCTCATCAGGGAACTTCTCCTTAATATCGAAGTTCTCCTCATTCTCAGCCTTATTTTCTAACCTAGATAGATGATCAACAACTTGGTTCTCACACCCCTTTCTATCCTTTACCACTAAGTCAAACTCTTGCAACATAAGTATCCACCTAATAAGTCTAGGTTTAGTATCCTTTTTAGTCACTAAGTATTTAATGGCAGAATGATCAGTATGTACTATGACCTTAGTGCCTATCAAGTATGCTCTTAAACTTGTCAAAGGCAAACACAACGGCCAGCAGTTCTTTTTCGGTAGTAGTGTAGTTGATTTGTGCATCATTTAGGGTGCGACTAGCATAGTAAATAATATGAAAAATTTTACCTTGACGTTGTTCGAGTGCTGCCCCACTGCACAGTCACTTGCATCGCATATCAACTCAAATGGGGAGGTCCAATCTGGGGGAACAACTATGGGTGCTGAGATGAGCTTCTCCTTGAGTTCTATAAATGCACTATAGCATTTTGCATCAAAGATGAAGGGTTGGTTTTGCTGAAGCAAATTACACAATGGCTTCGAGATTTTAAGCCAACATGCCCCAAGAAACTCCGAATCCCTTTCACCGTGGTGGGTTATGGTAGCTTCTCAATTACTTCAACCTTGGCCTTGTACACTTTTATCCCTTGTTGAGAAATTTTGTGACCTAGAACAATTCCTTCAGTCACCATAAAATGACATTTCTCCCAATTGAGTACTAAGCCTACTTATTCGCATCTCTTGAGTGCTTTGGACAAGTTGCCGGAACACGATTCGAAAGTATCTCCGAAGACTGAAAAATCATCCCTGAAGATCTCCAAAAATTCTTCAACCATATTAGAAAAGATGGCCAACATGCACCTTTGAAAAGTAGCTAGAGCATTGCAAAGCCCAAAGGGCATCTGTCGAAATGCGTAAGTGTCGTAAGGGCAAGTGAAGGTTGTCTTCTCTTGATGTTTCGGTGCTATAGCAATCTGGTTATACCCTAAGTATCCGTCAAGGAAATAGTAGAAAGATTTGCCCGCCAATATATCTAGCATTTGATCAATGAATGAGAGGGGGTAGTGATCCTTCTTGGTTGCCTTTTTGAGCTTCCAATAGTCCATGCAAATTCTCCACCCCGTAACAGTCCTCGTTGGCAAGAATTCATTATCTTCATTGCTCACCATGGTCATGCCTCCCTTCTTCGGTGCATATTGCACCAGGATGACCCATGAACTATTGGATATTGGGTAAATAATTCTCGCATCAAGCCATTTGATTATTTCCTTCATCATCACCGTCTTCATGACTAGATTGATCCTTCTTTGGGGTTCAACAGAATTGTTGTGACAATCATCAAGCAAAATTTTGTGCATACAAATGTAGGTCTTATACCCTTCAAATCAGCCATAGTCCACCCTAGAGCTTTTTTATGTTGAGAAAGCATATGTATCAAGCTATATTCTTGCTTAGGAGTTAGACTATAAGAGATTATCAAAGACAAAACTACCCAAATAAGAATATTTAAGATGTAAAGGTAATGGCTTTAATTCTAATTTGGGTGCATGCTCAAGTGAGGGTTTAGGAGGGACAAATTCAGCAAAATCTACAGGTTCAAAATGCATACATGGTCTAGCAATGAGCAAGCTAGACTGTTGTACCTCCACTGGGAACTCATCAAGCTTCTCATTATCCTCCTCACTGAATTTCATATAGTCCTTAATTTCCACAAAATTGCTGCAACATAATTATGTAGCTTCTTCTTCTATCATAGCTTCTGTGTGTTCACACTCTTCATATTTATCCGCATATTTGAGGGTGTTGAAGACATTTATAGTCACCCTCTGGTCAGCCACTCGCATGGTGAACTCACCATTTTCACAATCAATTAAAATTCGACCTGTCGCTAGGAATGGTCGTCCTAAGACAATTGGTTCTTTGTCACCTAATTCACAATCAAGGATGAGGAAGTTAGTTGGGAAAATAAATTTGCCCACCTTAACCACAACAACTCCTATCTTTCCTTCCAGTTAGACATGAGATCTATTTATGAGTTGTAAAATCACTATGGTGGTTCTTGAATCTCCCATTCCAAGCTTCATAAAGATTGACTTGAGCATTAGGTTGACACTACACCCAAGGTCGCATAGAGCTTTCCCCACGTAATTATCACCTATGGAACATGGAATGATAAAGCTATCAAGATCACTTCTTTTGGGTGGCAAGTTGCTAAATATAGAGTAACACTCCTTTGCTGTAGCAGCAGCCTCGTACTTCTCCACCTTTTGTTTCTTGGTGACAATGTCCTTGAGAAACTTGGCATGCGTAGGCATTTGATCAATGGCCTCTAGAAATGGGACATTGATACACAACTGATCGAGGATATCCATAAATTTCTTGAACTGAAGATCGTCTTTGTGCTTCTTTAATCTTTGAGGGGAGGGTGGTTGGGGTCTAACATCTTCTTCTACTGGTGGTTCTTTCTCGTTTGCTGTAGCATTACTCGGTACACCATAAGTGGGTTCACCTGTCGATCCTTCATTTTTATTCTCTTCTAGAGCTGATTCTTTTTGTAAAGATGGCTCCTCATTCACAGCTGGAAGAGTATGATCATCGAGCTTCTTTTCCCCAAACTTATCTTCTTTGTTGAGTTGGGTGTCACTCTTCAAAATTAGCGCACTACACCGCTCCTTGCCATGATTTTTAGTGACTTCAATATCACTAGGTGAAGTACCTTGAGGTCGGGCGTGCAAAGCTTGTGCAATTTGACCTACTTGAGTCTCCACGGATCTCAAGGAAGAGCTATGGCTTTGAATCAATGCACCTTAAATCTTGATAGACATTGAATGGTCATGGATCAAAGTCATAGTGGTTGTCATTAAATCTCGCAAAGTAGCTTCCAAAGAATTACTGGTTGATGAAGAGGCTATACCTTTGTTGTCATTTTGCCAAGGCATATTCTCCCTGAAAGGTTTCGGACTCAGTCTGATTATGTTGCCTATTTGAGCTTCCAGTGTTGTGGGTTCCTTGATTCCCCCAAGAAAGATTAGGATGGTGATGCCATCATGGGTTATAAGTGTTTGAGTAGGGGTTGTGGTTGTTCCTATTGAAGTTCCCCACATAGTTGATAGATTCATGATTTTCAAAGCAGTCGCTCACATGATGGTGTCCATTACATTGAACACAAGTAGTTGCTGCCTTTACTTCCTTTACCTCACTTGGGCGTTGGAGATTCTTCAACATGGTTGTAATAGTCAACAACTGGGCTAAAACTGAGTCATTATTGTCTGAGTCTAGTGTCCCATGTACTCTTTTTCCCGTGCTCAGTCTTGAAGTAGGGAATTGGTAGTCATTATTTGCTATCTTATCAAGGATATCAAATGCCTCTTGTGGTGATTTGTCCAGCAAAGTGCCATTTGCTAAAGCATGCAACATCATTCTTGTAGGAGCATTGACACCATTGTAGAACATGACAACCTGTATCCAGTCTTGGAATCCATGATTAGTACATTTGCAAAGTAGTCCCTTGTATCTATCCCAACACTAGTACATTGATTTGTCATCAGCTTGATGAAAGGAGGCTATGTCATTTCGCAACTATGTGTTTGTGTTGGGTGGATTATACCGTAACAAAAAACTATGGCATAAATTTGTCCATGACTCTATTGAACCAGCTGGCACTCCACTCAACCAAGTTATTGCTCGATCACGCAAAGAAAATGGAAATAACTTGAGCTTCAGCACATCTTTCATGCACACCTTGTTGTCGGAAATAATCACATACTTCCAAGAATGCTCAAATATGTTGTCTAGCATCCTCATAAGGCGATCCACCAAACTGCCCAATGGAATTCAACATGTTAAACATGATTGGCTTGAGATCAAAACGAGCTGCTTGAATCTCGGGAGCCACAATTCTAGGATTTAGATCATCCAATATAGGATTCAAGTGATCCCTAATAGCTCAAGGTAGAACTATTGCTCCAGGATTTGCTGCAGCATTAATATTATCTAGATTTTCATCTACTTGATTGCCTTGGTTACCACCTCTATACAATGTTCTTAAGGCTTCTTGTATGCGTCTTCTTTGGCGAAATAAGTGCTCAATCTCAGGGACAAAAAT
Organism: Hibiscus mutabilis; assembly: GCA_019671005.1. Classification (NCBI taxonomy): domain Eukaryota; kingdom Viridiplantae; phylum Streptophyta; class Magnoliopsida; order Malvales; family Malvaceae; genus Hibiscus; species Hibiscus mutabilis. Next base: position 15,146,233 of record CM033735.1, on the reverse strand, counting down.
TGATAATGGTTCTTCAGGTCTTCCTCGGGTCATGCAACAACACAACACATGAAAAAATGAAAAAAGAAAAACAAATAAAACTAAAAAGGAAAACAAGTAAGGATGTAAAGACTAAACTCTAATAACCTATTGCCAATCCCCGACAACAACGCCAAAAACGTGTTGCGCATGTAGGTGTACTATAATTGATATGCAATTTGTGTAATTATACACATCGAACAAGTAATAAAGTGATGAGTGAGTATCGTCTCCATAGGGATTGGAGGCCAAACTAGTTTAGTCAAAACAAACAATTAAGACAGTGAACAAATGTTGTAGCAATAAGAAACCATTGCAGAAATGCTATGGCAAAAAGAAACAAGTTTATAAATGTTGTGGAAAATAACTATAATGTAAACTGAGATGAAAAAATGTCACTTCTAACATCCACTCACGTAAATGAAATTCTATATGGGAATGATTGGCTGGACCTGCTATGGACTCCTATACCTAAGCCTAATGAATGTCTAAGACTAACTTGCTTCCTTCATGCTCGACAGAGTTTACAAAGGTGCTTCTAAAATTATCTCTAGCAAGAAACATGGTAGAAGGGAACCTTAGAGCAATACCTCTCGGCGTAAACCCCTAACATGCAACTACCAATTAAAGCTCTACTCCTTTTAGTATTTGAAACTATATCTTTATCTATAAGAAAAGTTAGGGTTTTGCCTCTCAGCATCAAACCCCATTGTCCACTTTCGTCTTAGCCTAACTCTCTCGAACATTAAGCTAACCAAAACCTAAACAATGACTAACTATCGTAAGCTCTTACAAGTTAAGTGCAATAACGAACAATGGACAAAGCACGAAATGAACAAGACAACAACCAAACATTCATAAAAACTTAAAACATAATCATCCAAAACAGTCCCAAGCCACATAAAATTAATTCATGGCTGGGGAAATATCATCCATAATCATTCGTTTAACACAACCCATTTAAAGAAAAAGAATGAAACAGTGATCAACTAAGAGAAGGAGAAACTCCTGAGCTGCGATGGATTTTCATGCACTGATTTAAGCCCGTTACTTCTCTCAAAGTCCCACGAGAGCACTCCATGGAGATTCAAAAATGGAGGATGCTTCGATGGAGGAAGAAGAAAGTGGAAGCCAGCCGCCTTTTCCTTCTCTTTCTTAGCTCACTAGTAACTTTCTCCAGCTCTCCCTTAACTGAGGGTATCTTTTCCTTATATAGTAGATGCTCCTAGGGTTTTGTGCCCTTAATTCCAAAGGAATATTCCCTTTACATGTGGGAATAAAGCAGGCTGGCAGGTACACGCGTAGGGCCACAATAAATATCTTCAGTATGTTGTCCTCTAGTGTGCCGAGGAATGCTATCCAAAATGCTATGGCATTTCTCCCTGCATCACTCCTCATTTCCCTCCATATCACCAAACCAACCAAAACCTTTCCAAGAAACACCATTTTTACAAATAAACAAAGAAAACAAAACCATCAACACCAAATGCAACTACATGAACTAAATGCGTATGGATGACATGAGATGAAATGGGCTTGATTTCCTACAATAACTTAACTAAAGAGTCATAGAATGTTAACCTTTTGCAAGGTTAATAGCGCCCTACCGGATGACAGCTGTTGAATTGAATGAACTAAAGGCCCAAATTCAAGACCTGCTTGATAAAGGTTTTATACGACCGAGCTCTTCTCCTTGGGGAGCCCTAGTCCTCCTTGTAAAGAATAAGGACGGTTCTATGAGGCTATGTATTGACTACCGATAACTAAATAAAGTCACCATAAATAATAAGTATACATTGCCAAGGATTGATGATATATTTGATCAACACAATGATGCCTCTGTGTTTTACAAGATCGATTTAAGGACCGAGTATTATCAAATGAGAGTTAAAGATTGTGATGTACCCTAAACTACTTTTAGATATGGTCACTACGAATTCTTGGTGATGCCATTTGGGCTAAGCAATGCACCAGCAACTTTTATGGACCTAATGAATCAGGGTTTTAGACCTAATCTCGATAAATTCATAGTGGTATTCATCGATGACATTCTGATTTATTCCAAGAATGCAACATAACATTGTGATCACCTCCGTATTGTTCTTCAAACTCTTCAAGAGAAGAGGTTGTTAGCCAAATTCTCCAACTATGAGTTTTGGCTTACTAAATTTTCCTTCATTGGGCATATTGTATCGGCTATGGGCATACAAGTTGACCCGAAGAAGATTCAGGCCATTCTTGACTGGCATCCACCGAAGAATGTTGGAGAGGTGAGAAGTTTCCTTGGGCCTGCTGGCTATTATAGAAGATACATCAAAAGATTTTCTATGTTGGCAGCCCCACTAACTAAACTACTTCAGAAAGAAGCTCTATTTGTTTGGACTGAAGAACAAGAACGATGCTTTGACCAGTTGAAACAAGTGTTGACTCATGCACCAATCCTAACTCAACTCGAGTTTGGAAAAGACTACACAGCTTATAGTGATGCGTCACATCTCGGGTTAGGATGTCTATTGATACAAGAGATCAAGGTTATTGCATATGCTTCGAGACAACTTAAGCCCCATGAGATGAATTATCCCACTCATGATCTAGAGTTGGCTGCGATTGTATTTGCGGTGAAAATTTGGAGACACTATCTCTACAGAGAAAAGTGTTATCTCTTCACCGATCATAAAAGCCTTAAATACCTCTTGACTCAGAAGGACCTAAATCTTCAACAATGGAGACAGATGGAACTCCTTAAAGATTATGACCTCGTCGTTGATTACCATCCAGACAAGGGCAACGTTGTAGCTGATGCACTCAGCCGCAAACCTTTACCTAGTAAGTATTAATCTTAGGTATTGAATTCTAAGCATTGTATAGCAATTCAACTTATTGCATCATTGTTTTGTAGCCCCTTAAGCTATTAATGCTCGCTTTCTACTTCAAAAGCATCATTGTTTTGTTGCAGAACTTCAAGTTCATTTTACCATTGTTTCGAGAATCAAGGCATTACAAAGTCAAGACTCGGAACTTCAGTCCATTGTTTTTAAGCATCAAGATGATCCCGACTATAAAATCAATTTTGAATGACTCTTATTCTTCCGTGAAAAGGTCTGTCTGCCTAATGATGAGTCACTTCGTGATGACATCCTTTAGGAAGCTCACACAAGTCCATTTTCTTGTCATCTTGGGGCTGTGAATATGTACAAGGATTTTCGTGAGCTCTATTTGTGGCCGGGTATGAAGTAGTCCATAATCAACTTTGTGTCTAAGTGTCTCACGTGCCAACGTGTCAAGTCTGAGCATCGTATCCCTATCATATTACTACAACCTATTGAATTACCGCAATGAAAGTGGGAGAAGATCACAATAGATTTTGTTAGTGGTCTGCCCCTAACTTCTACTAAACACGATGCAATTTGGGTCATTTGGATAGTTTCACCAAGTCAGTGCATTTCTTACCGGTTAGAATGGACTATGGTCTTCCAAAGTTAGATGGCTTGTACATCAAGGAAGTTATCCAACTCCATGGAGTACCTCAATCTATTATCTCTGATCGAGATCCACGGTTTGCTTCTTGATTTTGGAGAACATTGCAAGAAGTTCTAGGCACTAGAGTTAATCTTAGCACCGCCTTTCACCCTCAGACTAACGACCGGTCAGAAAGGGTAATCCAAGTAACCATAAAAAACTCCTTCCTTTGAACCATTGATGAAACATACCGTTATTGAATTCTTTTCCACAGTCTTGGAGGACATGCTAGGAGTGTGTATCATTGACTTTGGTGGATCATGGGAAAATCCCTACCTCTCATTAAGTTTGCCTATAACAATAGCTACCAAACTTCCATCAAGATGCCACCGTATGAAGCATTATATGTTAGACGTTCCAGAACTCCATTATGTTGGTTTAAACTCAGTGAAGGGAAGATGTTAAACCCTGACTTACTTCGGGAAACCGTAGAATAGGTTATCATCATCCATGATTGCTTAAAAGTTTCTTTCGATCGGCGAAAGGCCTATACAAATCATAAACGAAGAGATATCCGATATGAGATAGAAGAAAGAGCTTTTCTTAAAGTCTCAATACAGAAGAAGGTTTTGAGGTTTGGCAAGAAGGGGAAATTGAGTCCCCAATTCATTAGACTCTTTAAAGTTATTGAAAAAGTTGGCCCTGTAGCCTATCGATTATGGTTGCCCTTGAAACTGAACATGATTCACAATGTGTTTCATGTATCAATACTTCGAAAGTACCGCTCTGGCCCTTCGCATTTCATTGAGGCATAATCCATTAAAATCTAACCTAATATATCCTTTGAAGAGGAACCAGTTCAGATACTTGCAAAAGAAGTTAAAAGACTTCGCAATAAAACTATACCGTTAGTTAAAGTGCTCTAGAGAAGCCACACCGTTGAGGAAGCTACCTGGGAACCTGAGGAGACAATGAAGAAGGAATAATGCATCTCTTCAATTTAGGTAAAATTCAAGGATGAATTTTTCTTAAAGGGGAGAGTTGTAACACCTTGAAATCCAGTCTACTCAGAAATGATTTCCGACGATCAGAAACCCTACATCGAAAGATCCAAATATTGTGTTGACTTTGACCGCAAGGTCAATTGCATCGATATTGGACTCTAACTGAGTCAATTTATCATTTACGCGCCTTATTGAATGTATTGAAATCTTTTAGTGGCTAAATTATAGAAAATGAAAGTTTGTGGATACAAGTATAGAGAATTATAAGTTGAAGGACTAACATGGTAATTAGCCCCTCCTCAAATTTTAATCACCCATACTTGGGTTAATCCAATGAGCTCCCTTCATATGAAGGAAAACCATCGGTTGGCTATTGTATATAGAAAGAATGAAAGCATAAAAGAGACTTACCCGAATGTTAAACCAAGCTAACACCTCCCTTCATCATCATCTTCAAGCAAGCACACACCTCCAATGTTGAGTGTTGTGGAGTTTGAGTTTTCTTTGGTTCATTGACATCAAATCGTTGCTATCGATCGGGTAAGCTATAATCCCCAAAAAATCAATGAAATCCATGGATAAATCAAGTTTAATCTTAAGCTAAGGTTTTCGTTATCCATGGATTTTGATGGCCAATAGCTATTTTAGACTTTGATATTGATTTTGATATTGTTATATTGATTTCAATATCATATTATCACCTCTAACTAATTCGTATTATTTAACCTAGCTTAAGAATTGAATAGAGATCATCCATCATCACCGACAAAAACTAGGAACAAGGGAATTGCCATCCGAGAACTGTATGAGCATTAGATTATTGAGGTCAGTGTAGTCGAAGTCTCTGGATTAGGCTAGGTGCCTTTCCTGATTCTATTATCATTGTATATAGTATTGCTAATATCATTGTTAAGGAATATTGCATCAAACCACTTAGTGGATATCATTGGTAAGTGGAGGTAAGTCATTGTATTGAGTATCAAACAACGGTATTGTTGTGGTCATTGCCATCGTTTATTGTCTTTGATTTCGTCTTCGATATAGTCATTGAGTTATTGAAGCATTGAACATTGGACATAGAGTATAGTCATTACTATTGTTATCATCATGGTCATTTTCATTGAACATTGATACCGATATAGATATTTTCATTATAACATTGAAAATAAAGCATCAATGATTGCCATTGCCATTGAGATCGTTGAACATTTCCATTGCCATTGATATTGATATTGAACATTGGCACCGGAACATTGTTTATTGATAAGAACATTGGATATTGTCATTATTAATGAACAATGATTATTGATATTATCACCGGACCTTGGATTCGATGGACATTGGATGCAATTGACGTGCCATAGAATTCATGAGCTCAGTGTACGAGTGGACTACAGTGTAACAACTCAATATCCAGCTTAGTCAAAAATAGGTTCTGACAATCAGAAATGACTAAATATTGTATTGCTTTAACCGCAACATCAATTCCATAGATATTGGAATCCAGTTGAATCAAATTATTGATTATGGACCTTATTGAAATTATCAAAAATCTTTTAGTGACTAGATTATAGAAATCGAACGTTTGGGGGTACAAGTATAGAGAATTGAGAATTGAGGGACTAACCTTGCGATTAGCCCTTCCTCAATTATAATCCCACATACGTGGGTGATCAGGAAGCAATTCCTTCAAAGGAAGGAAAGCCTTGTCATTACTAAAGAAATAAAAGAAAGTGATTAGCTAAGGTTAGAACCTTACCCAATTACTTAACAAGCAAGCACCTCCCATCATCTTCATCTTTCTTCAATCAAGCACCTCCATTGTTGAGGGTAGAAAAGCTTGAATTTTCTTTGATTTATTGATATCGAATCATTGTTATCGAACAGGTAAGCCATAATCCCCAAACTATTAATGAAATCCATGGGCAAATCAAGCTTAATCTTAAGTTAAAGTTTTGGTTATCTATGAAATTTGATAGCTAATGGCTATTTTAAGCTTCGATATTGATCTTGATATCGTTATATTGATTTTGATATCGTATTATCGATTCTAACTGATTCCTATTGTTTAACCTAGCTTAAGAATTGAATAGAGATCTTCCACCATAACCGACGAAAAATAGGGACAAAGGAATTGCTATCCAAGAGCCGTACGAGCATCAGATTATTGAGGTGAGTGTAGTTGGAGTCTCAAGATTAGGCTAGGTGCCTTTCCCGATTTCATTATCATTGATTATAGCATGGCTAACATTATTGTCAAAGAATATCGCATTAAACCACTTAGTGGATTCCATTGGTAAGTTAAGGTAAGTTCTTGCATTGAATATCAATCATTGATGTTTCTATTGAAATATGAAAGTATGGAACATTGGGGTACAGAGCATAGTTATTGACATTATTATCGTTATTATCATTGTCATCGATCATTCTTATCGGTTTCGCCATCATTATTTCCATTGAAGCATAGGAGCATTGAATATTGATCATAGAACATTGTCATTGCTATTGCTATAGCTATTTTCACCGAGTGTTGATATCAACATACTTATTGTTACCAAACTATTGTAAGTGAAACATTGATCATTGTTATTGTCATTGAAATCATTGGACATTGTCATTGCCATTGGTATTGCTATTGAATAATGATATTGTCTCATATCTTATTGCTGAGAACATTGAATGTTGCTATTGTTACCGAACACTGATCATTGATATTGTTACCGGACCTTGGATTCGAAAGGACTTTGGATATAATTGGCATGCCATAGAATTCATGAGCTCAGTGTATAGGTGGACTACGATCCTTGGGCTATAGCTTTTATTGCGACGAGGCGGAGGGATTTATGTGTTACTAGTCAAATTGGTGAGGTGGAGGGACTAGACCATTCAATGGTTTGGCGAGGCATATGAATTCTTGTATCCACTATCCTAAATTGATCAAAGGGTTACTATTGAAATATGGACTTATTGCTATTGAACATGATCAATCCATTGTTACTATTGATTCATTGCATTGTTATTGTCAATATATAATTTGGAATGCATTTCATTGATAAAGTGTTTACTTGTGACTACCTCACTAGGCAAAGTATGCCTAATGTATTTCATTCCATACATTTCTGGTTAAGGAGTTCACTGTTGGAGATCGGAGAATCGACGTTGTTGACAAGTCATCACAAGCCCAGGTAATGTGTTTTGCATTTATAAACTCCTAGAATGGTGGCAAAGTAGTTGAACTAGTCATTTGTGACTCTTTTGTTATGTGTGTATTATGCATGGCATGTAAAAGTGTCTAATGCTCTAAATGGACTTTTGGTATAGCTTAAAAATGGCTAAGTAAGCATATTTGGCACTAAAAGTTACTACTCAAAACTTAGCATAAGCTTAGATCTTCTTAACATGTAGATTTTCAAAACTAGTATCTTCCTGTATGAGTTATTCGACACCTTACAAGGTCAACTATGTATATGCTAAAATTATTAACATAAGGCTGCCCATTGATTAGTCAAGTTGAATCATAACAATATTCACATTTATACTTAGATATATCATGACTTACTCGAGCTTTACTTACTTTATAAATCGTTTATAGCTTTTCCCTAATACTATTCCGTTAATCATACATGTCCATAAAATTTAGTACTAAGTAAAGACTATAGCAAGGAACTTCTATTGAGTCAAAATTACCAACGGGCTTAACCAAATATCTTAATTGAAAGTCCCTTTAACAACACTCCACGAATATACATGCTTAATTTACAATTAAATAAAACATGAATTCTTGAACTCGCATATATATATATATATAGATATATAGATATATATATCCTATTCGAATCATATACACATGAATACATGTTTATTCATTAAGGGTATTCAAATTTCTTTTTCATTACAAATCTTAATAACCAACTTACCACCATGAAATGGTACTCATAGTACTAGTCAATTCCTCGTACTGTCTCCAAGTGACCACACAACTTCCCTCCTACTGTCGCCAAATAAAGGGCCATAGTCCAACCCAAAACCAGAGCTCATGGATCCTATGGCATGCTAACTATACCTACGACTAACTTGAGACCAAGGCTGAATTATATAACCTCTTATATTTATTCATAATGAGCAAAGCTCCATAAACATTGCGTCATATACAATTTCTTTACCCCTTCAATGTAGGGCAAGTACATCTGCCTCATGTCAATTTTTCTCTTCTCATGTCATTTGATCGTATATCATCATAACCATGTTTACCATCATATGAACCATATAAAAATTCCTTTTATTAACCTTACAATTACAAGCTTACATTAAGCTTAACCATATCTGTTATTCATTTTTCCTAAGCAAATGTTCGATTCAATTATCATTCAATACAATATCTCTATTATTCGAACAGGTCATAATATGATCCTTCATCATTCATGTTTCTCAATTAATTTCAAGGTTCTTCATCATCTATTACTTTTCCTCGATTTACTCGACAAGCACATGAAGTCATCCAATTAGGATTCACACTAAAGATAACTGCAATACAAGATCAAACATACTTATTCATAGTAACATGTCATGACATGACAAACACACTCAATCCATAACTAATATATCATATCGCCTAATCTATTGTGCTATTACTCTATATAAATATATTCGATTCTCATGAATTTACCTCATTGTTTCACTTTTTTTTGTTCAAATGCTTTCTTAATTTAATAGGTTATTAAACTACTTTATACTTAGTCCCCATTATAATCCATAATTATAAATCCCTACGGACTTAATATGAAAAGATTTGCACATTATCATACTTAGTACTTAGTGACGTACCTCAAGTCCAAGCTTGCTTATAGTGTATTTAATCCAAGACGCATAAATGTAACTATAAATTAACAAGAAATGCTCGGGAGGTTGCTAGGCCTTCCCCGAGTCTTTAACTACTCACACCTTATATCCTGACGTTACGGGATATCTGAATCCTCGCTTTCACATATTCTCAAAAACCCCGATTCTAGCCTTGGACCCATTGTCCCCTTCCTAATCATGATATATGTATATACACACAACTTAAATAATCACACCTCAACATCAAATACGTCCAACATTAACCATTCTATTGCACCCAATACACACACATAAATTTCAATCCAACAATGTTCATAACTAAACAAAAGCAATCCCTATCACACGTATTTTCATTCATACATCAAAACAATCATACATGTTTAAATAATTACACTAAACAGTCCCATTTTCCTCCACTTATATGCACAGGCTCAGTACTCTCCCAATCTTCAATTCCATTCTTTCACGAGACAAGCTCCTATACATGTGCATCAAGGTCATTTTTACTTATATCCTTTTAGAACACTAGAGCAATCACCTATACCCCTTTTAGTTTAGTAAAACAGTTCATTCTATTTAAACATATTAAAACAATCACCAAATGTTTATATGAGTACAAATCTATTACTTTATAATTATACATACATATTCATGCTTATAACAGCCCTCATATCTTATATTTTCAACCAGTCCTCTCTTTGATTTCAACTCCTCAGATCAGTCCTTTACAGGATTATATTGACACAAAAACAATTTTCTAAGTTATAAACTGGACTGTTGGCACTAAAACACCCCCAAAATCATACAACCAAGTTTTTCAAGTATATACATGTATCACAACAGCCTCGGTTTAGCAATATATATCTAGTTACTCAATTTAAACATATTACCGCATCAAGGAGCTAATCGAACTCATATATTTATGTTTATAAATTTGTCAAGCAAGTCTCTAATTACAAGCATTCATATGTAGCACCGAACTTTAATTTTACATAGGCAAACAAGAAACAAAATGTTTACCTTGATAACAAAACGTTAACCCAAAGTGATCACTAATTAACTCCAATTGAAACTCCTGAATTCCCCCCTTATTCCTTCGGCTATGGAGAATAAAATGAGAAAAAAGGAAAAATGGAAATTTCATCCATCTTCCTTCATACCCCTTAGTGCTGACTGTACTACCCAAAGGCACATGTTTCTCTTAACAAATTAACATGTGTCTAACTCTTTCATTTTATTCAAATTTTACATGCAAACTATGAACATTTACTAGTTCATTAATAGCCCCTTTTTAAAATTGGCTCATTTTTAAACTTCTCTTTCATTTAGGCCCCAAATTCGTTTGATTATTCTAATGGATAATGACTATAAGGAATTTAACTTGGATATTATGTCACATACTTTTAAGTTGTGTTTAGGGCATTACAATTATTTGTCTAAGTTTACAAGACCTCCGTTTTAATCCTTAAGAAATAAACATTTAAATTTTCTTTTAAACTCAAATCAATCCTAGCTTTAAATTGAGTTTTCAATTTCTATACCAAAGGTGATTGTCTTAGAAATCGAATTAATAACATTTCTTCTATACTGAGTTTTAGTGTATTACAAATTCCTTCAAAGGAAAGAAAGCCTTGTCATTGCTAAACAAATAAAACAAAGTGATTAGCTAAGGCTAGAACCTTACCCGATTACTTAACAACAAAGAACCTCCCTTCATCTTTATCTTCCTTCAAGCAAGAATCTCCATTGTTGAAGGTACAAAAGCTTGAATTTTCTTCGGTTTATTGATATCGAATCATTGTTATCAAACGGGTAAGCCATAATCCCTAAACTATTGATGAAATCCATGGATAAATCAAGCTTATTCTTAAGATAAGGTTTTGGTTATCTATGAAATTTGATAGGTAATGGCTATTTTAATCTTCGATGTTGTGTTTGATATCGTTATATTGATTTTGATATCGTATTATTGATTCCAACCGATTCCTATTGTTTAACCTAGCTCAAGAACTGAATAGAGATCTTCCACCATCACCGACGAAAGCTAGGGACAAAGGAATTGCTATTCGAGAGTCGTAGGAGCATCAGATTATTGAGGTGAGTGTAGTTGGAGTCTCGTGATTAGGCTAGGTGCCTTTCCTAATTTCATTATCATTGATTATAACATGGCTAACATTATTGTCAAGGAATATTGCATTGAACCACTTAGTGGATTCAATTGGTAAGTTAAGGTAAGTTCTTGCATTGAATATCGATCATTAATATTGCATGGAACATTGGGGCACAAAGCATAGTTATTGCTATTGTTTTTTTTATTTTCACTGCATCGATTATTGTTATCGGTTTCGCCATCGTTATTTCCATTGAAGCATAGGAGCATAGAGCATAGTGATTGTTGAGAATTGGGCTATCATACTTGCATGCCATATCGATACGGTCAAAGACCGTATCGAAAAGAAGTTGGACATTTTCATCTGGAGTTTAACTCTATGCATACCCGTATCGATACGACACCAAGTGTTTTGGTACGATGTTTGTTAAATTGGTTAGGGGTTGTTGAATACAGTTTTGCATTGTTTACAAAATGGTCACTGAATCTTGCATTGTTTACGGTGTAGTTAATTGCATTAAAGGACCTCTAATTTACAAGATTTATAGTTTAGTCCCTTAAACTCATAGAAGTTAAGAATTAGTCCTAATCGATCAATTATTATTTCCTATTAGATAAATTGGGCTAATTTCATGCTTAAGAAGATATAAAAAGCATAGCTTGGACTAAGTGACAATCATTGGGTGAAAAATATCGCACCAAATCACTATATCGCTCCCTCGTAGCACGCTTCGACCTGATTCCCGACTAGGCCGGGATGGAGGTGTTACATATGGTCTTTGGGCTACAACCTATATTGATATGGCGAGGTGGAGGGATGTTTTGTGATGTTGGTTAAATTGGTGAGATGGAAGGACTAGACCATTCATTGATTTGGCTAGGCATAGGAATTCGTGTATCCACTATCTTGATTCAATCTAAAGGTTTACGTTGATTTATGATATTGTTGTTATTGAACATGAAACTTAGCATTGATATTGTTAAGCATGAGTTGTTACACATGTTTGAAAACAAGATGGGTTATTGTTTTCAAATGGATTTTTAATCAAATGTGAAGTGCTTAGGAAGTAAGCATGTTTTGGTTAAAAGGCATGATAATGTTTTGAAAGTGTTTTTAAATGATGAACTATTTATGAGTTGGAAACTGGTTTTAATTGCATTGATGGTGTTGTGTTTTGAGCACTCCTCACTAAGCCTTGTGTGCTTACGCTCTCTTTGTCCATCAATACAAAGAATTAAAGGTTGGAGGCAGCAAGTAAGTGAGGGAACATTGAAGGACTTGTTAACGCAAGAGTATGACTCTTCATACTAGACTTGTAGTAATAAAGGCAATGGGGTACATTATTGATTAGTGAGGGTTTTTACTAAATTCCCTATTTGGGAAAGTTTGTATTGCTATTTTGGGGTTGTAATTGGCCTTATACGTTTGGTTGTTGCTTTGGATTTATGTTTAGTATGGTGGTTGGTTGTTTTGTAGGAAGCGTGCGTCTAGATTTTCGTAGGGAGCATGATTCCATGATTTGATCATGTTTCTGTGATGTTTTAACATGGTTTTATCTTTAGAATCGTTGTGCTTATGTTTATGAATGGTTGGGACATGTTTGAATCCATAAATATATGTCAAACTAACAAAATTGGACATTTCAGGTCAAGGCATATCGATACACGTGAAACTGTATCGATACGGGTTAGTGTTTTTAGGCATAGTGTAACACCCCTAACCTAGCTTAGGAGTAAACCGAATTACGAAGTGTTTGAAAACAAACAAAGAACATGTATTCTTGATTTCAAACACCAAAGCTAAATCAAAGACATGATTATACTTCAACTTAGTCGATCTTTTACTCATGCACATATGATTCCGAGCTTGGACAATATGTTAACCATTCTAGGACAAGACATTTAATCAAGAAATCACACTTATACATGGGTGATTCGAACTAGGCATGTTCATACATACATATAGGTATTCGAATAGAGCATAGTTATTAACCCAATTGGATACTCAAAATAGACAATATGCAAGTCATTATCATTTCTCATTAATCATCATATAAACTTTCATGGTTTCTTTTATCATAGCCTTGTGATTCAAGATACTTATTTCACTTGTATATTTTTTGTTTGAATCATCCATGGTACCATTAATTCATGAGTATACATTTTTATACTTGTATATATATATCCAAAGTAGTCCTCAAAACAAGTATATACAAGTATAAGTTCAAAACGGTCCCACATATACAAGGACTTATACAAAATAGTCTTTAAATCAATAGTATACACTTAAAGATTCAAAATAGTCCAATATATTCATCAACTTATACAAAGCAGTCCTTAAAATCGAGAGTATATAATTATAGGTTCAAAACAGTCCAATATATTCATGAACTTATACAAGAAGTCCTTAAAATCGGGAGTATATACTCATAGGTTCAAAACAGTCCAATAAACGCATGAACTTAAACAAAACAATCCTTAAATCAATAGTATACACTTATAGGTCCAAAACAATCCAATACATACTTGGATTTATCCAAAACAATCATTAAATCTTGAGTATACATATATATGATCAAAACAGTCCAATATATAGTTGGATTTAGTCAAAACAGTCTTTAAATCTTGAGTGTACATATATATTTTCAAAACAGTCCAAGACATAGTTGCATTTAGTCAAAACAGTCCTTAAATCTTGAGTGTAAATATATATTCAAAACAGTCCAAGGCATAGTTGGATTTAGTCAAAACAGTCCTTAAATGTTGAGTGTACATGTCTATATTCAAAACAATCCAAGACATTGTTGGATTTAGTCAAAATAGTCCTTAAATCTTGAGAATACATATATATGTTCAAAGCAGTCCAAGACATAGTTGGATTTAGTCAAAATAGTCCTTAAGTCTTGAGTGTACATATATATATATATATTCAAAACAGTCCAAGACATAGTTGGATTTAGTCAAAAAAGTCCTTAAATCTTGAGTGTACATATATATATTCAAAATAGTCCAAGAAATAGTTGGATTTAGTCAAAACAATCCTTACATACTAGTATTTTATCCAAATCTATCCATAAATCATGTATATAATTATAGACTAAGGCATTTATTTAGTTTATAAGTTTTCATGAATTCTTTAATCATAACCACAGGGTTTCGAATCATGACACTAATTTTTAATCCAATTATCCAGAACTTCAGTTAAACATTAACCAAGACATAGTTAGATTTATTTAGCGTATGGATACTCGAAGAGTTGTATCGATACTGGATAGTATTTTCATGTATAGCATTTCGAAACTCGAAGAGGTGTATCGGTACGAGTTTGAGCTACTAGAATCTGGATTTTGAAAATGCATAGGTGTATCGATAGACTTGCTCGTGTATCGATACTGGTAATTGTTAATATAGTTAAATTGTGCTTTTAAAGTTTCTATTTTATTCATTTTGGTCCATGATTGTTCTATATGCAATTAAATGAGTTCGGATGGTCGTTTTAAGCTAAAATTTAACATGTGAGCATGAAACCTAACTAATTTGGGACTGGTAACTTTAAAATGGATTAAGCTCTTGTAGTTTTCTTGAATTACAATTTGGTCCCTAAATTGTAATTACGTGCAATTGGATGTTGATTTAACGCCCAATTCAATCAAATTTTCACCCATTTCTAGCATGCCTACCTCAGGTTAATAATATGAATTTAGACAAGATAAAAAGAAAAAAATGGATGTAATTTGAGTTATCTCTTCGCGGGTTTGTTTCGGTAAACTCAATGAAGCTCATTCGGTTTAGTCTGACGTCTAGTCTGGGTCAAGGGGGTTACAAAGTGGGAAAGAATCACCGTGGATTTTGTGACAGGTTTGCCTTTGACACCGTCCAAAAAGGATTCAATATGGGTGATTGTTGATCGTTTTACAAAGTATGTGCATTTCCTTGATGTGCATATGACGTATATGTTGGATAAGTTGGCTAATACGTATATTGCCGAGAAAATGAGATTACATGGAGTTCCTAAGTCAATTATATCGGATAGGGAATCCACATTTTATTTCAAGATTTTGGGAAAGTTTTTAGAAGGCTTTGGGTATGAGGCTTAATCTCAGTACGTCTTATCATCCTTAGACGGATGGACAATCTGAACGTGTTATTCATATTTTGGAGGATATGTTGAGGTGTTGTGTAATTGAGTTTCAAGGGACATGGGAGAATAAAATGTCATTGGTGGAGTTTGCTTACAATAATAGTTATTAGGTGAGTATCCAAATGGCTCCCCATGAGGCTCTTTATGGTCGTAGGTGTCGTACACCTCTTTGTTGGGCTGAATCGGGTGAGGAACATGTGCCAGGATCCAATTTTCTCAAAGATATGAATGAGAAGGTGAAACTCATTTATGTAAGGCTTAAGGCGGCTTCGAGTAAGAAAAAGTCCTATGCGAATTGAAGTGAAAAGAGATTGAATATGAAGTGGGTGATAAAGTGTTCTTAAAGGTTTTGCCTTGGAAGAAGGTGATGAGGTTTGGGTGCAAGGGTAAGTTGAGCCATAGGTTCATTGGACTTTATGAGGTGATTGAGTGAGTTGGTCCGGTTGCGTATAGATTGATGTTTTCCATGTGTCGATGCTTCAGAGGTATAAATCGGATCTGTCGCATGTTGTGCCCGAATTTGTCTTATGATGTAGAGCCTGTAAGGGTGCTGGATTCGAGCACTAAGGTTCTTTGTGGGAAGACCATAGAGTTGGTCAAAATATTGTGGCAGCATCGAGAAGTCGGGAAAGCCACGTAAGAAACAAAAGAGGACATGATGAAACAGTTTCCTCATCTCTTTCCTTCAGGTAAATTTCGGGGATGAAATTTCTTAATATTGGGAGAGTTGTAACACCCAAAAATAGGGTTAGATGTTTAGAGGTTCAACTGGGTTCAGTTTAAACCAGATTGGCTGGTTGGAATAGTTTTAGGGGATTTAATATTTTAAAAATATGGACGGTGGAAATTAAAATGAGTTTTGGGTTTTTAAAAGTTTACAAATATTATCAACTAATTTGGTAATTTATTTGGAGGTTTAATAAATGGGATTAAGTGGAATTGTGTTTTAGTGACTAAATTGTAAAATGTGAACAACTGTGTTTGTGAGTATTTATTAAATGGGCCAATACTAAGAGTCCTTAGAGAGCTATATTTTACAAATGTTTTAATCTGAAAATAACCACCTTAATTGAGTAAGAATTGAAAGTTAATATTTTTCCTAAATCATTTTACAATTGCTTTGGATTTTCCCTCATTCTCTCTCCTTATTTTCCCTCACTTTCCATTTCAATTTCCAAACAAGATTCTCTAAAATACTTTGTTGATTTTCAATGGAGAATTTATCATTTGATTCTACATTTGTTTCTTAACAAAACCTCACAAGATTTTCTCAAGGATTTCATCTATTTCACAAATTAAGTTTCAAGAAAATCTTACGTCAATTTTGGTGGGAGCTTCTTCAAAGGTGAATATTTTTTCCTCTTGTTAAACTAAGGTTCTTTATTGATATTCCTAGTAGTTGTCTGATTATGTATTGATATTAACATGGTTTAGCAATGGATTTCAAGATTTGAGCTATTAATGGTAATTTTAATGATTTGCTTAAAGATTTGTTTAACTTTATGAAACTTGGAGATTTTAATTAGGTTATTTCATGTTTTTTGTAACACCCCAAAATCTGGTCTAATCGAAACTGGGTTCCGGACAACGAAAACCCTATATCGAAAGGTCCAAATATTGTGTTGACTTTGATTGCAAGGTCAATTGCATCGATGTTGGACTCTAATTGAATCAATTCATTGTTTAAGGACCTTATTGAATGTATTGAAATCTTTTAGTGGCTAAATTATAGAAATCAAAAGTTTGGGGGTTCAAGTATAGAGTATTGAGAACTGAGGGTCTAACCTTGCGATTAACTACTCCTCAATTATAATCACAACATACGTTGGATTATCTGATGCAATATCTTCATTCCAGGGAAAACTATTCTAATAAAAGAAATTGAATAGCTAAAGCTAGAAACCTTACCCGATTGCTCATCAAGCTAGCACCTTCATCTCATCTTCTTCACCTAAGCACACACCTCCATTGTTGAGTGTTGTGGAGTTTGAGTTTTCTTCGGCTCATTGACATTGAATCGTTGCTATTGATCGGGTAAGCTATAATCCCCGAACAATCAATGAAATCCATGGATAAATCAAGCTTAATCTTAAGCTAGGGTTTTAGTCATCCATGGAATTTGATGGCCAATAGCTATTTTACGCTTTGATATTGATTTTTATGTTGTTATACTGATTTCAATATCAAATTATCGATTCTAACTAATTCCTATTGTTTAGCCTAGCTCAAGAATTGAATAGAGATCATCCATCATCATTGATGAAAGCTAGGAACAAGGGAATTGTTATTTGAGAGTCGTAAGAGCATCGAATTATTGAGGTGAGTGTAGTCAGAGTCTCAGGGTTAGGCTAGGTGCCTTTCCCGATTCCATTGTCATTGTATACAGTATTGCTAACACCGTTGTTAAGGAATATTGCATCAAACCACTTAGTGAATATCGTTGGTAAGTAGAGGTAAGTTATTGTATCAAATATCGAACATTGATATTGTTATAGTCATTGCCATCGATCATTGTCATTGATTTTGCCACCGATATAGTCAATGAATTATTGAAGCATTGAACGTCGGACATAGAGCATAATCATTGCGATTGTTATCGTCATTGTCATTGAACATTGATATCAATATAGTTATTGTCATCATAACATTGAAAATAAAGCCTCGATCACTACCATTGCCATTGAGATCACTGAACACTTCCCCTGACATTGATATTGCTATTGAACATTGACACTAGAATATTGCTTATTGATAAGAACATTGGATATTGTCATTGTTATTGAGCATTGATTGTTGATATTGTCACCAGACCTTGGATTCGAAAGACATTGGATACAGTTGGCATGCCATAGAACTCATGAGATCATTGGTATGGGTGGACTACTGGCATTGGCTACGACCATTATTGTGGTGAGGCAGAGGTATGACATGTTATTGGTCATTTGGCGAGGCGGATGGACTAGACCATTCATTGATTTTGTGAGGCGTAGGGAATTCTTGTATCCACTGTGTTGAATCGATTCCAAGGATTAATATTGAACTAAGAACTAAATAATATTGAACACGAAATATAGCATTGATGTAATAGAGCATGAGTTGTTTTGCATTTCATTGTTAATTGCATTGTTTATGACTACCTCACTAGGAAAAGTATGCCTAATGTATTTTAGATTGATCAAGTCATCGACTCGAGATCGAAGCAAATTAGAAGTTTTGGCAAGTCATCACAAGACAAAAGTAATGTATATTGCCCTTACATACTCCTAGTATGGTGGCAATGTAATATCCCAAAATCTGGCTTAGTAGGAAATAGGTTTCGATGATAGGAAAACCAACATCGAAAACTTCCAAATATTGTATTGACTTTGACCGCAAGGTCAATTGTATCGATATTAGACTCCAATTGAGTCAAATTATTGATTATGGACCTTATTGAAATATTTAAAATCTTTTAGTGATTAAACTATAGAAATTGAAGGTTTGGGGGTACAAGTTTAGAGTATCGAGAGTTAAAGGACTAACCTTGCAATTAACCCCTCCTCAATTAAAATCACCACATACGTGGGTGATCGGAAATATATTCCTTCACAATAAGGAATCTTAAGGTTATAATAGATAAAAGAAAGGAATTAAGGATTAGAAAGCTTACCCGGATTATAAGGAAGCAAGCACCTCTATCTCATATCCTACCTCCAAGCAAGCACCTCCATCGTTGCGGTTGGAAAAACTTGAGATTTCTTCAGTTTATCGATATCGAATCATTGCTATCAATCATGTAAGCTAGGATCCTTAATTAATTGTTGAAATCCATGGATAAATTGAGTGTAATATCAAGTTAGGGTTTTGACTATCCATGGGAGTTGACACCTAAAATGCTATTTTAAGCTTTGATATTGATTCTAACCAATTCCTATTGTTTAACCTATCACAAGAATTGGATAGAGATCATCCACCGTCACCGACAAAAGCTAGGAACAAAGGAATTGTCATCCGAGAGCCGTACGAGAATTGGATTATCAAGGTGAGTGTAGTCGGAGTCTCGGGATGGGCTAGGTTCCTTTCCCAATCCCAATCCCATTGTCATTGATTATTGTATTACTAACATCATTGTTAAGGAATATTGCACCGAATCACTTTGTCGATACTATTGATAAGTATAGTCTAGATTATTGTGCATCGACATTGCCATTGACATTGTTATTGGACAACGCTATCGATTTTGCTATTGTCATCATCATTGAATTATAGAAACATAGAACATCGATCCTAGAGCATAGTCATTGTTATCGTCATTGTTATTGATATAGTAATTGTTGTCGAAATATCATAAATGAAGCATCGATCATTGCCATTGTCATTGAGATTATTGAGCATTGACATTGTTATTGATATTGTTTTTGAACATTGATATCGAATCATTGTTTATTGACAAGAATACTGAACATTGTTGTCGTTCATTGATATTGTTATCGGACCTTGGATTCAAAAGGACATTGGATACAATTGGCATGCCATAGAATTCATGAGCTTAGTTACGGGTGGACTACGGTCCTTGGGTGCCACAAACCTTTTGAGCTGGACATAAAAAAATCATAGAGTTGCCACTAATCTTTTAAAAGGTGTGATTGGATCACCTAAAAATAGGTCATTTTAATAAATCATTTTATTTTATTAAAACAACAATTTTGGTCTGCAAAAACAAAAAACGGGTTCGGGAGTTGGTTACGCGTGGGGAAGGGTTAGCGCCCAAAAATCGGTACCTAGCCGATTACAAAAATGTTTTAAGGTTGGAATTTGCAAGTTCACAAAAAATTCGATTTATGTGTCCATTAATGAATATGAGTCTATTTTAACGGTCTTACCATTCGGACAATAAACTCCAATCACCGCCAACACTCCTGGCGCTAACCCATCAATTCTGTTCGGTAATACACCGCATTAATTATATTTAACTTTTAAAAAAACCCAACACAAAGAGCAGTTAAATGTGTTTGAAATCTTTTATTAGATCTAAGTTAATGATTATTAACTTAGAGAAATAACTACATAAATTTTACCTATTAGGGTTAAAGTGTGATAAAGCATATTTTATTTTTTAATATGAAGAAAATTTTATTAAACACATGGGCTCTAACTAAGCTATACAAGAACCTATTCTTAAAGCTTCAAACTAAGCAATTATAAAAAACAAGACATAATTATTAAAAAAACATATAAAATAAATGGAAGCCGTTAAATTGAGACCAAATTGAAAGAAAAGCAAAATATTAAAACCAAATTGAAAAGAAAAATACGAAATTGAGAGAAAGAAGAACTCAAGAGCGGTGGTGGAATACCCTCAAAAGAAGGGCGCGGGTTTCACTCAGACTTGGGTCGGTTAAACGGGTCGATATATATAGGCTAAAATTAGAAATAAAATTCATTTTATTCTCCCCTTGATTGAACCATCTCTCCAATTTTATGTTTCATTCATGTGTTCTCCATGGGTTTGGAGAATACAGACAACGTCAGCCGCGTTGGCCGCCATTGCCGGCAGCGAAAAGTTCCCAGAAATCCCCATTTTTCATAAAAGCTAGTCCAAAAATCTTATCAAAAGTTTTTTTAAAACAAAGAAAAAAGAAATCCGAGAAGAAACTTTGAAATCTCTTTCCTTCAAAACTGGTTTTCCAAAATCTGACGGGACAAAACATGCATCTATCATCGAACGTGGCTTTAAATGCTACTATCAGTGGAAAATACTTCAAAGAAAAAGTTAAATCGTTATCCCTTTTTCTTATTTACATGCATATAATGGAAAAGAAAAGAAAAAATACCATAAAATTGCTAGCTTTATTTCTCTAAGAATCGAATACAATTTCGTGCTTCTAATTTTTTGTGTGCTTTTTGTGTGTGTTGTATCTCTAAATTTCTCTTTCTGTCTGATACATGAAATTATAAGCTTTTTTATGGGAAAATTGTGCTTGATTTGGACGTAAAACAATCCCATAATCCTATCTAATTTGCGTCTGACTTGGTTTGGATTTCTAGCTGAGGGCTTCAACTTAGGGATTTGTTGTAACACCCTGAAATCCGGCTTAGTCGGAATTGGGTTACGGCGATCAGAAACCCTATATCAGAAATGTTTAAATATTGTATTGGTGTTAACCACAAGGTCAATTAGATTGATATTGGACTCTAATTGAGTCGAATTATTGATTAAGGACCCTATTGAATGTACGATAAACCTTTTAGTGGCTAATATAAAAACCGAAAGTTTTGGAATAAAAGTATAAGAAGATGAGAGTTGAGGGTCTAATCCTGCGATTAGCCCCTCCTCAATTACAAATCCCATATGTAGGATTATCGGTGAGCTTCCTTAACTGCAAGCACTTCCCCATTACTATTGTCTTCTTCTTCCTAAGCAAGCACCACCATTGTTGGTTGATTTCAAGCTTGCCTTTCCTTCAATTTATTGTTGTCGAATTGTTGCTAATGATCAGGTAAGCTATAACCATCAAATAATCATTGAATTCTACGGATATATCAAGCTTAATCACAAGCTAGGGTTTGGCTATCCATGGAGTTTGATAGCTAATAACTATGTTAAGCTTCAATATTGATTCTAATATCGTCATATTGATTTCGGAATTTGTAATATTGAATCTAACTGAATCCTATTGCTTTTACCTATCTCAAGAAGTTGTTAGGGAACATCCACCGTCACCAACAAAAGCTAGTAACAAGGGGATTGCCATCCGAGAGCCTTGAAAGCTTTAAAATATCGAGGTGAGTGTAGTTGAAGTCTCGAGATTAGGCTAGGTGCCTTTCCCAGCTTCATCGTTAATTGAATTGTCATTGCTAACTCCGTTGTTAAGGATTATTGCATTGAATCACTTATCGGACATTATGGTAAGTATTGGTAAGTTATCGCATCGAGTATTGAGCATTGTCAATGCCATCACCATTTTTATTGAACATCGGACATAGCCATCGTCGTTGTCATTGAGTATTGTTAATGCCATTATCATCGCCATTGTCATTGAACCATGAAAGTATAGGATATTAATATAGCATTGATATAGCATTGATATAGCCATTGTCATTGATCATGGATGTCAACAGTTTTATTGTTGTCGAAACATTGTATAAGGACCACCGGCTATTGATATTGTCATTGAGATCATTGAAATATTGCCAATGACATAGATACTATTATTGGACATTGATATTGAATCATTGTTTATTGATAAAGCTATCGAACACATTGAATATTATTATTGCTATGGAATACTGATCATTGATATTGTCACCGGACCTTGGATTCAAAGGATATTGGATACAATTGGCATGCCATATAATTCAGGAGCTCAGTGTATAAGTGGACTATGGTCCTAGGGCTACGGCCTATATTGATTTGGCGAGGCAAAGAGATGTTTTATGATATTGGTCATATTGGCGAGATAGAGGGACTAGACCATTCATTGATTTGGTGAGGCGTAGGAATTTGCGAGTCCATTATTCGGAATCGATCCAAGTGTTATTGATGAAATATGGATTTATTGTTATTGAACATGATCATTGGATTGTTACCATGGATCTATTTCATTGTTATTGAAAAGATATGAATTGTAATGCATTTCCATGACGTAGTGTTATTTGTGACTACCTCACTAGGAAAAGTATTCCTAATGCATTGCATTTCATCCATTTTAGGTTAAGAGATTTAACGTTGGAGATCGGAGAAGTTGTTGCGTTGTACAAGTCAGAAGCAAGTTCAAAGTATTGTATATCGTACCTATGAACTCCTAGTACGGTGGCAAAGTACATAGAACAGTCTTACAAGATCCTTTTTATATGTGTATTTTGTGCTTGTGGTGTAATAGTGCTTAACGCCCTAATGGCCCTTTTGGAATGGCATAATAGTGATTAAAAATGCATATTTGGCTCTAAAAGGTGAAAACATAGTAAATAGTTTCGGATCAACACGAAATTTGGTATG
This sequence comes from Hibiscus mutabilis, assembly GCA_019671005.1. NCBI lineage: Eukaryota > Viridiplantae > Streptophyta > Magnoliopsida > Malvales > Malvaceae > Hibiscus > Hibiscus mutabilis. Next base: position 15,122,684 of record CM033735.1, on the reverse strand, counting down.
TTAGTAGTTTATGTTGTTTAAAACTTACTGGTAAAATTTCATTACATTTGGACCATGGTTGATAGGTTAAATTGAATAAAAACTAGCAAAAATTTGTCGTTATAGGGCATGGCGTATTGGTACGGTTGATGGCGTATCCATAGTGCCTTCCATATTTGGTTAGGTAAACGATGGTCAACAAGGGGTGTATCGATACAACCTAGGCTTATCGGTATGAATTTTGGCTACTGGAATTTGGGTGTAAAAATGGTATCGATATGGGGTCAAGGTGTATCGATATGCGGCCAACCTATATTAGTACGGCCTTCAACCGTATCGATACGAGTCTGTCAAATTCAATATGGAATTTGGGAATTAGGTTAAAGCGTACTAATACGGCCATAAAGGTATCGGTATGGTGGTAGTTAATTATGTTAAAAGATAAAGATCATAATTTTGTATTGTTTTCAATATGGTCACTGATTAATGCATGGCTTAATTGAGTAGGCAAACGAACTCCGAATAGTATAAAAGTTTGCACGCCTATTGTTTGAATGATGAATTTCATTTTGGCAAGGTTAATTTCAGAATAAGGACCACTAAAATACTGAAATTGTGATTAAGTCCCTAAAACTTGTACATGTTATAATTTGGTTCTAATTGGATAATCATAGACTCGGAATAGATTAATTGAAATTTTATGTTACTCATTATTAAAGGTTGGGCCTATTATCACCGTTTATTTTATGAAATTATCGTATCGATCACCATTAGAATATTGGTAGCATACTCCGACCCGATTCTTGACCAGGCAGGGAAGAGGGTGTTACATTTATGGTATTAGAGCTAGAGTTTAGTCGATTCTAGGACTAAACCAAAGTTTTTTGCATTGTTATTGTGTTACTTTGCCAACTAGGAGTTGTACATTGTGTATATTGTGACTCATATACTAATTTGATCCATTTATGTTATAGATATGTCTGAAATGAACGGGGCTCACATCCACGAGCATGCCACCGGTTCTTCGACTCATGGTGAGGAAGTAAGGGGAGGGGACCTACTGAACCCACCTAATACCCTACCTCAGCATGCCAAGCCGGTAATGCCTGATGTACATGCAAAATGTTATCGGAACATGGTTGACATGTTCAAGCAATTTATGGAATCTATAAGGGCCGAGACGGTGGTGCAACTGACCCCACCAATTGTCCAGTATGCTCGAGCCCCTATTGATAAGTTAGCGTCACTCCGAGTACCCCTTCACCGGATAGGATGATGACAATCCTGAGACTGCGGAATATTGGCTGGACAACATGCTAAGGATCTTAAACAAACAATTGCAGTGCTCAGATGAGCACAAGCTGGAGTGGGCCCTTGCATTGCTAGCGGATGAAGCATTGCAGTGGTGGGAGACCACAATTCTTACTGTCCCTAAAGAATCAGTCACTTGGGATATCTTTCTTCAAGAATTTCAAAAGAAATATATTAGCAAGTATTACCTCGCAGAAAGGCGTAGTACCTTCCTGCATATGAATCAAGGTGGTTGACCTATCGAGGAATACGTTCATGACTTTTATAAGTATTGCCAATATGGTGTTGAATACATTAAGAAAGAGGAAGATAAATGTAGGATGCTTATTGTTGGGCTTAGCGATGAGCTACGCCCTATGTTCACTGCTTTGGGCATCACCAACTTCCAAGATTTGGTGAACCAAGCCAAGGCCACTAAAGATGCTCAGAAGACTTTGAGATTGGGAGGGACTAGCAGGTCCAAGAAGAGGTTTAGGGATGATTCTCGACTTCCCAGGTGGAATAAAAAAAGTAAGAACCAAGGCCCCAAGCAAAATGTGTATTTTCAACCTTCCAATTTTGGGAATATCGAGAAACGTCAAAAGGTGACACAATCTTTTGCCAATATGACCTCAGTTGAAAGCATTGGAGGCTCCAACCGAAATACACAGAATCTAGTTTGCAATTACTGCCAGAAATTACATACAGCAGGTCAGTGTCGCAAGCAGACTGGAGCATGCTTCTATTGTGGTGAATAGGGTCATTTCATTCATGATTTTCCCTTCGGTGTAACCAAGTCTATGGTTGCACCGAAAAGTATTGCATCCCCTACTTAGTCCTTCCGAGGTAAGGGGTCAACACAAGGTTCGTCAGGAACTATAGGGAGACCAGTGGCTCTGGTAAGGCACCGACTAAGCAAGAATCCAAGACTCATGCTCAGATGTATCATGTGAGGAGCAGGGAGGAGGAAGATGAGCTAGATGTCATTGCAGGTATCATTGAACTGTATTCTTATTCTTTATATGCATTGATTGACCCTGGCTCTACTCATTATTTTATAAGTACTGAACTAGTGAAGAAGTATGGAATGACAAGTGAACCTATAGCATCGAGGATCTCTGTAAGTAATCCATTAGGTGATTGTGTCCCCATAAACTTCGTATGTAAGAATTGTCCTGTGGTGATTCAAGGGATTCTTTTCGTAGCCGGTCTGTTGGCTCTACTGATCCATGATTCTAATGTGATATTGGGTCTAGATTGGCTTAATGAACTTCAAACATGAAGGAATGTAATAAACGAAGATTGTATATCTGATACCTCGGCAAGGAGAGCATTGTGCTGATGAATTCAAGAAAACCTTCGTTGTATGCTTTGACATTTGAAGCTAAGGATGAGCCGTAATTATCAGATGTTGACACTATGTGCAAATTTCTCGATGTCTTTCCCGATGAACTTCTAGGCTTACCCCCAACCCGTGAGGTTGAGTTTAGCATCGATGTGCAACCTGGAACTCTTCCAGTATCAATTGCACCATATCGAATGGCAACCATTAAACTGAAAGAGTTGAAGGCCCAGATTTAAGATTTGCTTCATAAAGGCTTCATTTGACCGAGTTCTTCGCCCTAGGGAGCTCCGGTTCTCTCTGTGAAAAAGAAAGATGGTTCCATAAAGCTATGTATTGATTACCGGCAGTTGAACAAGGTGACCATTAAGAACAAATACCATTGCCAAGGATTGAAAACCTATTCGATTAGCTTAGGGATGCCATTATGTTTTCCAGGATCAATTTAAGGTCTGGCTATTATCAAATGAGAGTTAAAGAATGTGATGTGCCTAAATCTGCCTTTCGTACAAGGTATGGCCTACCATGAAACAAGCCATAGTTAAGTTCGTGCCTAAGTGCCTCATGTGTCAGCGTGTTAAGTCTAAACATCATGTTCCACCCGGATTACTGCAACCTATTGATCTACCGTAATGAAAGTGGGAGAAGATCACTATAGACTTCGTTAGTGGTCTGCCTTTGACTTCTACTAGTCACGATGCCATTATGGATCGTTTAACCAAGTCAGCACATTTCTTACTAGTTTGAATGTACTATGGCCTGCCCAAGTTGGCTGACTTGTATATCAAGAGAGTTATTCAACTTCATGGAGTACCTCAGTCTATAATTTCCAATCGAGAAACCCGATTTACATCTCGGTTTTAGAAGTCATTGCAAGGAGCTTTAGGCACCAGAGTTAATCTTAGTACAACCGTTCACCCTCAGTTTGATGGCTAATCAGAAAGGGTAATATAGATCTTGGAGGACATGCTACGAGAGTGTATTATCGATTTTGGCAGGTCATGGGAGAAATCCCTACCCCTCATTGAATTTTCATACAATAATACCTACCAAGCTTCTATTAAGATGGCACCTATGAAGCATTATATGGGAGGCGTTGTTGAACTCCTTTATGCTGGTCTGAGCTCGGTGAAGGCAAGATGTTAGGCCCTGATTTACTTCGGGAAACTGAAGAACATGTTGCCATTATCCACGACCGCTTGAAAGTAGCCTTTGACCAATATAAGGCCTATGCTGATCTTAAGCATAGGGATATTCAATATGAAGTTGGTGAAAAAGCCTTCCTCACGGTTTTACCGTGGAAGAAGGTTCAGAGGTTTGGTAAGAAAGGGAAACTGAGTCCCTGATTTATCAGACCCTTCGAGGTTACTAAAAAAGTTGGCCCTGTGGCTTATCATTTATTGTTTCCCTTAGAAATAAGTAAAATTCAAGATGTGTTTCATGTGTCTATGCTTCAGAAGTATCGTTCTGATCCTTTGCACATCATTGAGCCTAAATGTGTAGAAATTCAATCCAACTTATCTTATGAAGAAGAACCAGTTCAAATTCTTGCAAGGGAAGCCAAGAGGCATCGCAACAAGACTATTCCATTGGTTAAAGTGATCTAGAAGAGTCATACCGCTAAGGAAGCAACAAGGGAGCTAGAGGGAACAATACGAGAGCAATGTCCTCAGCTCTTTGATCCAGGTAAAAGTTTGAGGATGAATTTTTTTTAAAGGGGAGAGTTGTAACACCCCAAAATCTAGCCTAGTCAGAATTGGGTTCTGGCGATCGAAAACCCTATATTGGAAATGTTTAAATATTGTATTGGTGTTGACCACAATGTCAATTGTATTGATATTAGACTCTAATTGAGTTGAATTATTGTTTAACGACCCTATTGAATTTACGGGAAACCTTTTAATGGCAAAATTATAAAAACTAGAAGTTTAGGGATAAAAGTATAAGGAGATGAGAGTTAAGGGACTAATCTTGTAATTAGCCCCTCTTCAATTACAAATCCCATACCTGGGATTACCAGAAGAGCTTCCTTTATTGCAAGGAATGCTCTTCAATTAAAAACAAAGGGAATAGCTAAGGAATTGAACTTACCCGATGCTTTAGAATGCAAGCACCTCCCCATTACTCTTGTCTTCTTCTTCCTAAGCAAGCACCACCATTGTTGGTTGATTTCAAGCTTGTCTTTCCTTCGATTTATTGATATCAAAACATTGCTAGTAGACTTTAATGCCGCAAGATGACTTTAATGATATCAAAGCAAGCACCTCCAATCAGAATGCCGCAAGATGACTTTAATGCTGCCCATGCCGAGTAGACTTCAAAAATGATGACAACGCACAAGGATATGTAATTTCTCCCAAATTTCAAGTCCCGATAGAATCAATATGTAGCAAGCCTATCATGCAAACTACCTGAGCCGCTGTTTGCGGGTTTTCAACTCAGATCCACCTTTGGTTTCAAAACGCCTTTTACGGGTTTTCAATTTGAACCCTCATTTTCTTTTTTTCTCTTTTTTCTTCTTTTTTCTTTTCTTTTTGTTTTCTTTTCAAGCATAATACTTCTTGACTGAATTTGAGTTTACCGGGTTCTGAAGTTCATCTCCATCCATTTTAGCCAAGATCAATGCTCCCCCCCGAGAAAACCTTTGTTACAGTGTAAGGCCTTCCCAATTTGTCCTCCATTTTCGTCAAGAATCACCTTGAATTGGTAACTTTTTCTTTAGTACTAAATCCCCTTCTTGGAATTCTCTCAGACGACTTTCTTTCATGAGCCAGTATCATTCTCCTTTGATACATTTGGTCGTGGCATAGTTTCAATATTTTTTCATCAATTAAATTCAACTGGTCATATCTTGCCTGAACCTATTCTCCATCCTCTAGTTTTGCCTCCATCATGCCACGAAGCGAATGAATCTCTACCTCGATTGGTAGTACTACTTTTGTTCCATACATCAATGAAAACGGTGGTACCCTAGTGGATGTTCGTATTACAGTTCGGTAAGCATATAAGGCAAGCTGAAGCTTCTCATGTCAGTCTTTGTAAGTTTCAACTATTTTTGTGACTATCTTCTTGATGTTTTTATTCATAGCCTCTATTACCCCATTCATCTTTGGGTGATAAGTCACTGAATTATGATGTTTGATGTTGAACTGCTCACAAACCCCAGCTATTATATTGTTATTCAAATTGGAGGCATTATAAGTGATGATACTCTCAGGTAGGCCGATTTGGAAAATAATTTTCTTCTTTAGGAGTTTATAGAATGTGGACCTAGTGACGTTTGCATACGAGGCAGCTTCCACCCACTTAGTAAAATAGCCGATCGATACTAGAATAAATCGATGTCCATTTGACGCTTTCAGATTAATTTGTCCGATGACATTTATGCCCCACATGGAAAAAGGCCAAGGAGCTTCCATGACAAGGAGAGATTGAGGAGGTGTATGAATCTTATCGGTATAAATTTGACACTCGTGGCATTTGCGAGAATAACTGATGCAGTCCCCTTCCATGGTTGACCAGTAGTACCCGAAGTGCATGATTCTTCTAGCCACGGTGAGACGACCAGGATGGGTTCCACAAGCTCCTTCATGAACTTCTTCTAGAATCATTTGAGCTTCTTTTGTATCCACATGTCTTAAAAGCACCTGATCTCGGCTTCTTTTGTACAGTATTTCTCCACTGAGAATGTACCCTGATGCCATTTTCCTAATCGTTTTCTTTTCATTCTCAGTTGCTTGATGCGGGTACTGCTGGATTTTATGTACTGTAGAATATCATGGTACCAAGGAAGGCCATTTGTATCTTCTTCCACGTTATAACAGTGAGCTGGGGAATCTAACATTTGCAATTTGATTGGCATCATTTTAGAGCCTTCATTTGCTTTAAACATGGCGGCTAAAGTGGCTAAGGCATCAGCTATCTGGTTGTCTTCTCTAGGAAGATACTTAAAGGTGAGTTCATCGAATTCTTTGGTTAATTCGAGGATCAACTTGTGATATTGTATCAACTTTGTATCTATTGTCTCCTATTCACCTTGTATTTGATAAGTAACCAATGCAGAATCACCAAACACTCAGAAGTTATGGATTTTCCTCTCAATGGCTTCTCTTGGACCCAATATGCAAGCCTCATACTCTAACATATTACTGGTGCAGAAGAACTTCAAACGACTTTTGAAAGGATAATAATTTCCTTCTGGTGAAACCAAAACTGCCCCGATACCTCGCCCTAAAGAATTTTCGGCACCGTCAAAGTTCATGACCTATGATTTTGTTGGGGCCTTATCGTCCACTGAGATACACATCAGGTCATCAACATGGAAATTTAAATTTAATGCATCATAGTCGTTGTAGGCACAACTTGGCAAAAAGTTAGTTATGGCACTCCCTTTTTATAATAACCCCAAAAATTACAGCAAAGAAGTTGTTATCAAATTGAATGTGACTTGAATTGAATTTTGTAGGGTAACTCTAATTTTATCCTATAAGTTCAACCACAATTTATTGTTATGAAAATTGTCAATTATAAGAAAAATTAAGTGGATGGGACACCATTTTGAATCAAATATTAAAGTGCATAGCTTGCCTAGGAAGGACCAAATCGTACACTATGTTTTAATTGAGGAATGCATGCTAAATAAGTAAAAATTCAAGGGGTTGTACACATGTTGCCTCTTAACAAAGGCATGTGTGTTTTGGGGGGCCACGATTAGAAGGGGTTAGCCAACCTTCATCTTCTTCCTTTGCAAAGGAAGAACCGAAACAAAATGAGAGAAAGAGAGTGTGAATGAAAGCTTCAAGAATCTATGAAGAATTATGCAAATTTTAGTGCAATCTTTGGGTCTAATTCGAATAGCCTTAAAAGAATGGTGATTTTCTTCTCCTTGTTATTCTTTCAAGATTAAGTTGTTGATGCTTTTGGAAATTATTGTTTTATTTGATAATGTATATATGAATTTTTAAGCCTTGTAATACAATGACGTGGTTGGACTATTTATAATACTTGAATTTGATCAATTGGAAGGTTAGGAATTGTACCATGTTCGAATGGATGCATGTATGATTGTTATTGTTAAATTGATATAGTAATAGAGATCATGTTATGGAAATTCTAGATCCAATTAACTCATCCACACGTACTAATTTTGCTATGATTCTACGATAATTCAAAGATGGTAAAAATGCAAAAGAAAAATCATGCTTAAAGTGAGTTAAGTATTCGAAAGGAACTAGTCAATGGTGTATTTGACAATTGAGGATTTTTGTTAAGCTGGAATTAGTTTCATAATAGTTGGTAAATTTACTCAAATCGAATTTGGTGCCTATTATATACATGTACATGTATGAAATCTAATTCAGGTAATAGGATTATGTTTCTATATTTAAAATGAAACTAGGATGTGTTTGGAACTGTTATGAATAGAGATTATTTTTATAAGGGCTGCTTCAACATGATTTGGGGCTGCTTTGATTACCAAAGGGCTTATTTAGTATCATAAAACAGGGGAAAATATGCTCTGACGATTAAAAGGTTGTTTGTGCTAAAACGAATATAATAGGAACTATTTTGTTGTGTATAAATATGTATATAAGTATTTGAGCTGTTGAATATGGGCACAAAAGTTTACGGGACTATTTTGAGATATTTGAGAATAAATACATGTGTCTTAGGCTGTTTGAACAAATCAAAGAATCAGTATGCTACCCGGAATATGTATTCTTGAGGACTCCCCTCGGAGACTTCCTCTAGTGTGACTTCTACCCATGTGACTCGGGTCTTCCTTTTGAGAAAGCTTCCACGGTAGGGAGCTTTACGTTTGATTCTGGTCATTGGTGGCTTTGTAGTAGTGGAGGCTCCTTCTTCTTGGCAGGTTCAACTGGCGGTGTAGTTGGCTTAACTTTGGGTGTTTTGACTGGAATTTCCTTTGATTCAAATGAGGAATTAGTGTTTGCGGATTCAAATTGCATCGGGGACACAAGAATTGTGGTATTTGATTTAGAACTGGCTGGCTTAACTGGACTAACTGAATTGGCTGGACTGGCTGGCTTAACTGGACTAGCTAGACTGGCTGGTAGGTCATCTTCATTGCTCGAGGGCTGGGCAAGGAAAACTGGGAAAGGTGGCACCACTTCGGGGGATAGTTTTTCAAGCATCCCCTGATAATAGTGTCCCTTGCCTTGGTGTAATGCCTCATCTTAGCATTAAGATCCTCGGTTGCCTCTAGCTTTTGAGGAATAATCTCCTGAAGATGGTAGACTTGGGACGACACTGCCCATGAACTGGTTGGCATGGTCTTTGTCACACTGCCTGGCCTTACCGTTGGCTTGGGCCTTGGCATGGCAGCTTTTACCTTTCCCTTGCCCTTATCCTTTGGCTCAACAGCCTTGAGGTTTTTCCAAATGGCAGTCTTGATTGTCGTTCTCTTTATAATCTGTCATCGATCTTCATCAAGTCTAGGCACATCATGGCACACACAAATGTTTGAAATAAGCAAAGGGATAAACCAGCTGTCTTTATCTTCCTTAGCTCACTTATAAGTCTCACCGATGATGATTTTGCCAATGTTGATCTTGTGTCCCTTGACAATGGAGTGCAACAAAACCAACCTCTCTTCCGAGACAGTCTCATTGTGAGATGTATGCAACAAATATGCCTTGATGAAGTGATTCTAGCCGTGCATCTCTGCTTCAACGCCAGCCTCTTCACCGTCCGGTGGCCCGTCGATGAAACTGTCCAAACTATGCCTGGCTCACACAAGTCTGCTAATAGTTTCCTACATTTCGCAATAGTCGTAGACTCAACATAGTCAAAGTGCTCATCTCCTATATCATTCAAAGAAAATAGTGAGTTAACATACCCTTCATCAAAACACACGCACTTACCTCGAATCATCAAGAATGGAGAATCTTTTGTCACAGGATGTGCATAAAATTATTGCATAATGGTGGCGTAAATCTCTCATTTCTGCTGGCAAAAATAACTCCATTTATGTATGTTGACAATGGCCATGAACTCCGGTGGGAATCTCATGGTGGTGTCAGTTTGGAAGTCGACGTGCTTCTCATACAAGAAGGATCTCGAGGAAAAGCATGTTTCAAACTTCTTGCAAATTTCTTCATTGAAGAAACGTTTGAAGGGAGTAGATGAAGATGCCATGAAGATAAGATTTGAATCAGTTTAAAGGAGGGGAAGAGAAAAGACGATAGGTTTCTTGAATCTTGCTTGAGAAAAGAGAGTGAGAAAAGGTTTTTTCTTGCCCTTGGGAAATCGGCTAGGGTAAAGAAAGTAAAAGATGGAGTAGTGAAAAGGGTTTAATGATGGTAGCCGATTTTAGTGGGGTGATAATGATGAAATTTCAAGAGTTTTAATTGGAAAATATTTGAAAGTGGTAATGGATAAGTGATAAGGATTGAGTAAGAATATGAAGTGATAGGATAATTAAGATGGATTTAATTCTAACCTAACTTGGGCGGCTAGTGTTTAATGCTTCGAGAAAGGTAGTCTCTCATTTGATCAAACTAGGGTTTTCTCTTCCTTCTTCATCACGTAAATCGACGCATGCGAAGTTGTTTGTGGCATTATGCATGGCATTGCCTTTGGAAAACATGTTGGTTGTGTCATTGGCATCAATTATGCATACACTCAAAAGAAACTTCTCAACACAGCAAGGGAATAAAACTGAAAAACAACAAAAAGAAAAAAAAACCTAAATCGTAAAACAAACAAAAACAACTATCCTAATATTTACAAAGAGTTCAGACATGATGATGTTTCATGTTAACTCTGCTAAGAGGATCACCTTCTTGCCTTTGTTTCGATTACCTTCCATGTAATGCTTAAGACCTTGGCCATTCACCTTGAAAATTTCCCTCGTTCTTAAGTTCTTAATGTCTACAGCCCCATGGCCGTATGGTGTAACAACTTCATAAGGACTCGTCTATCTTGATTTGAGTTTACCTGGAAATAGTTTATGTCGAGAATTAAACAATAGAACATGCTGGCCTATTTCAAATTGCCTTGGCATTATCCTATTATCATGCCAACGTTTTGCATTCTCCTTGTAGATCCTAGAATTCTTATAGGCCTATGTCCTGAATTCCTCCAACTCATTGAGGTCGAGTAATCTATTTTCTCCAGTAACTCTCTATGCCATGTCAAGTTTCCTGATGGCCGAGTAGGCTTTATGTTAATGTTCAACTAGCAAATGGCATGGTTTACCAAAAACAAGTCAAAACAATGAAGTACCCAAAGGAGTTTTAAAAGCAGTCTTATAAGCCCACAAGGACTCATCTAGACTCAGAGGCCAGTCTTTCCTTGTTTGATTTATAGTTTTCTCTAGAATGTTCTTGATCTCTTTGTTTGAAATCTCAGCTTGCCCATTTTTCTATGGGTGGTATGCAGTGGCAAGTCTCTAATATATACCATATTTGCACAAAGCTTTAGACAATAGATTACATTTAAACTGAGTACCCTCATCATGAATTATTGCTCTAAGAGCACCAAATTGGGTAAAAATGTGTTTGTGCAAAACTTGGCAACGGCCTTGGCATCATTGGTTGGCAGGGCAACATCCTTTGCCCACTTAGATACGTAGTCAACAACTACAAGAATATATACTTTACCGAATGATGGAGGGAAATGACCCATCAAGACAATCCCCCATACATCAAATAAATCCACATGAATAATATTTTGATGTGGTAGTTGGTGTCGATTGGAGATGTTTCCTGTTCGTTGGCATAGGTCACATGCCTTGGCATACTCATGGGCATCCTTATATAGAGTTGGCCAAAAGAATTCGGATTGCAGCAGCTTGGTAGCAGTCTTCATCCTAGCAAAGTGACCTCCATATGGTGCAACGTGGCACAAATGCACTATGTTATGTTGTTCATCCTCGAGCACACACGGACGAATTACTTGGTTAGCACATTGTTTGAACAATATTGGTTCATCCCAATAGTATTGCCTAACTTCTCGCAAGAACCTTTTCTTTGCATTGTATGCCAAGTTTGGTGGAAGAATATTGTTAAGTGTCTAAAAGTATTATTTTATTCACCCTTTTTATTCATATTATTGCTAGACTTAGGCTCATATTAGTTGCATTATTAGCCATTCATGCATCTTTGCATTGTTTCCTTGGTGGTTAAGCTTGATATCATAATTTGCTTAATTTTGTGGAAAAAGGGTGCTGCCGATAGTTATTTTTGTGTGTACAGAATCACTTGCCAAAGCAAGGTTGGAACCAGTTGCCAGGGCAATACAAGAAGGAGATTCCGACGCAGTTGCCAGGGCAGTGCATGAAGGAGATGCCGAGCTAGTTGCCAGGGCAATTGTCGATAAGGGATAAAATGATATGGCAGCCGAAATTGATGACTAGATAAACCCAAAATGACGTAGAGCAAAGTTAAATCCAAAAGGAGTTTGATTTCCATAAAGAGGTCAAAGAGAAATTAAATCCCAAGAAGGTAGGAGAAGATTTAGAAGGAATTTAAATATAATAAAGAATTATATTCTTTATAAGTATTTAATTCCAACTTAACTTCCTCCTCAAGAAAGACTTTGATCTAGACCTATAAATTGAGGACCAAGCCGTCAAACTCCAAGAGGTGCAAGGGGGAGAGAATTCGACAAGAGGCTTCAAACATCTTCATCTTTTTCTTTCTTGTTCAATTAGGTTTATGTTAGGAAAACTTTGTTTTGTGTTTCTTTGAAACCTAGCCATGAACTAAATCTATTTGGCTAAGGTTATTGTGTTTTGTGGTTGTGAGAAACAATTGGATTTTGTTTAGGTAATAGATTTTGCACTTTCAATTCAAGGTTTACTCATTCTTGGTTTTTATTCTTGCTTGCGAGTAAATTGGGAGAGGATCTCGTAATTCTATGTATTTATCTAATAACAGGAGAGTTAGATTCAAGAAACGAATGAGTATGGTTTTTATTCAATCTATTGATGAAGATTAATCCGGCTTAGGAATAAGTTAAGGATTTCAACGGCTAAAAGGAGCGGAAGATTGTTTGTCGTTCACCCTTGATTCACGTAGGGATGTATTGTCAAGGCATGCACAATTAGCTAGAGTTTCAACTTAGGGATACGAAGAAACCATTGAAGAATGCTCTACCGAACCTTGAAGTTGTTACCCAGCTGCCCAAACTGTTGCCCAGCCAGTTGCTCAGGCAACCGTTCGATTAGTTGCCAAGGCAACCCAGCTACGCAAGTTGCTACGGCAACTGAGTTTCCCTTGCACTCTTTTACCAAGATGATCCATTTTGCTATCACACCCCAACTCCCGAAAACCTGACCTATTCCCTCTCTTTTGATTACATCTTCTATTACTTTATTGCTTTCTAGTTTAGTTGTTAGTTAAAACTCCTACAATCCTCTAATTGTGTTCTTTTACTTTTACAGTGTAAGAGACTAGATTCTTGAAGTGGCACCAATCCTTGTAGAGACGATATCTTTTATACTATATCTTGTGACGTGTACACTTGCACAATTGTGGAGCACTTATTACGCGCAACAAATATTGCTCACCAGGTAGTTGACAATGTGAGCGTACCATGACATAGCATGCACTGCAAGTAAGTATTCGTCAGGAAATTCATCTTTAATAACCTTAGTCTTATCATCTTCAATGTGATGCTCTAAACGTGGAAGTTGGTCAGCTACTAAGTTTTCATTGCCTTTCATGTCTCTGATCCCTGGGTAAAATTCTTGAAGCAAGAGCGTCCATCGGATTAGTTTGGGCTTGGCATCCTTCTTCGCCAAGAGATACTTCAATGTCGAATGATCTGTATAAACCACAACCTTGTTACCAATTAAATAAGATTTAAATTTATCATGAGCAAGTACAACATTCCGAAATTCTTTCTCAGTTGTAGAGTAATTAAGTTGTGCTTCATTCAAGGTTCTGCTGGCATAGTAGATGGCATGGAAAACCGTGCCATGTCGTTGTCCCAAAACTGCTCCAACGGCATAGTCACTGGCATCACACATGAGCTCAAAGGGCTCATCCTAATTTGGTACTATGACTATAGGGGCATTAATCAATTTCTCTTTAAGTTCATGAAATGCTCTCAAACAAGAACCGTCAAATGAAAAAGTGGCATTATGTTCCAACAAAAAGCATAAAGGGTTAGCAATTTTTGAAAAATCTTTAATAAACCATCAATAAAAATCGGCATGACCTTTAACTGTTTTTGGCGGTGTCAATTGCTTGATTACCTCCACTTTGGCTTGATCAACTTCTAGTCCTTTCTTAGTCACCATGTGGCCAAGTACAATGCTCTCCTTCACTATGAAGTCGCATTTCTCCCAATTCAACATTAGGTTTGTTTCAATGCATATCTTTAAGACTTGCTCCAAACTATGGATGCATTCCTCAAATGTTTTACCAAACACTAAGAAATCATCTATGAATACTTCCATGTTGTGCTCGATCATATCAAAAAATATGGACATCATGCAATGTTGAAATGTTGCGGGCTCATTATAATGGCCGAATGGCATCATTCTAAAAGAAAACGTCATATAAGGGCACGTGAATGTGGTATTCTCTTGATCTATAGGGACAATGGCAATTTGATTATAACCCAAATAACCATCTAAGAAACAATAGAAAGCTTTACCTGCCAATATGTCTAACATCTAGTCGATGAAAGGTAATGGGAAGTGGTCATTCCTTGTAACCTTATTCAGCCTTCAATAATCCATGCACACTCTTCATCCGGTGATGGTCTTGGAGGGAATCAATTCAGCTTCATTGTTTTGTACCACAATCATGCCACCTTTCTTTGGCATGCATTGCACAGGGCTAACCCATGAGCTATCAGAAATGGGATAAATGATCCCTGCATCAAGACATTTTATGATCTTTTTCTTAACTACCTCTTTCATGCTAGGGTTTAACCTTCTTTGACCTTCAATGGTTCTGCCATGGTACTCTTCCATAATGATTTTGTGCATGCAAATGGTTGGGCTAATACCCCAAATGTCTCCCAAGGTCCAACCCAACAATTGCTTATAATTTCTTAATATTGCAAATAATCTCTCCTCCAGATCATTGGTGAGATCAGTGGCAATGATCACTGGCAGGGTTGAGCGTTTACCTAAATAAGCATACTTCATGTGATTTGGCAGTGGTTTAAGCTCTAACTCAGATGGTTCCTCAACTGATGGTTTAGGTTCTTTTATCTCTCTACCGACAAACTGTAGTGGCTCAAAATATCTTACATCTTTAGCCTCGAAGGTTGATTCCTCTGAATCCTCAAATAGTTCAGCTATGCCATCAAGCATGCTGGCATCAAATTTTATATCCTGGCATAACTATGCCATGCCAACAGTATAAATGGACTCCATCATCTCCTTGGCATGACATTCAACCGGTTCCTCTTCACATTTAAAAGCTTGAAACACATTAAAAGTAACATGATAGTTGTTCATATGCATTGTTATTTCCCCTTTATGAACATCAATAAGAGCGCTACCCGTGGCAAGGAATTGCCTACCTAAAATAATTGGAACATTAACATTGGCCTCATAATCCAAAATGATAAAATCAGCTGGAAAGATAAATTTGTCTACCTTTACAAACACATCCTTAATCTTACCCTTGGAATGCACATAGGATCGTTCTACCAGCTGGAGTTTCACGGTAGTAGGTCTTGCTTCAATGCCAAGCTTCCAAAAAACTGGCATTGGCATCAAGTTGATGTTGGCTCCTAAGTCACACAATGCGTTTCCCATAAATTTGTTGCCAATTGTACAGGGAATAGTGAAACTTCCTGAATCTTTCATCTTTGGTAGCAATCGGTTTAGGATCATGGCACTACATCTTTCAATGAGCGCGACAGTTTCAAAATCTCCCAACTTTATCTTTTTGCCCATAAATTTATGGTCCTGTTTATGCTTTTGAAGTCTTGCTGGAAATGGTGGTGGTGGGTAAACATATGCTTGCACTACCGGCTTTGTCGAGGCAATGATGGCATCTAGTTTGGCATCAATATGCTGTTTGGCCTCAGTCTGCTTGTCATCAATGTTGGCGTCATGTGTGGCATCATTGTTGGCATGGGTTTTGGAACTGGTAGTGGCCTTAGCACTGGCATTACCTGCTTTAATTTCCTTATTTTCTGCTTCTTTAAGCTTGTCTATCAGCACTGGCTTTTCACTTTGGCAGTTAACTGGCTGCTTGGCATCCATCTCTACCTCGCACTATTTACCACTTTGAAGGGTTAAGGCCTTGCATTGCTCATTGTCTTTGTACCGAGAATCTTTAGTGTAACTTGGCAAAGCTCCTTGAGGTCGATTGCTGAGTGCATTAGCAATCTGCCCAAGCTGGTTCCTCATTGATGCTGCAAAACTTTGGACTGTGGCAACATTCCTCTCCATGTATTCTGCTAGAGTGCCTCCTTGATTAAGTCTTTGCCCTTGCTAAAAATTAATCTAGGTGTTTTCAAGCATGTCATTCTGATTGAATGCTGGCATGGCAATGCTATTCTGCCTCTGGGCATTCTGGCGTTGGGCGTTATATTGGTTACCCCCTTGATTTCCCCAAGCTAAGTTAGGGTGTTGTCTCCAACCTAAATTGTAAGTATTGGAGTTAGTATTATAATAACGATAAGAATTTCCAATGAAATTTATTGACTCAGGGTTGGCAGGGCATTCATCCACATGGTGGTTTTCTCTACAGATGGTACAAAATGGCTCTAATGCTTTAACTTCTTGGGACTCTTTATTCCTTTGCAAAGTTCTCACCATGCTGGTGAGGTTGGAAATCTCGGCATGGATGAACGTTAGCTCATCAACCTTCAATTTCCCACTGGCTTTGGTTCCAGTCCCAAGCCTGGCAATAGGAATCCATGCGTAGGACACCTTCTCAATAGATTCTTCAATCTGTCATTTGCACTTGGCAAAGCTCCTCATTAACAATCAAATCTGTTGCAATCCCCGATAATGGTGCCAAAAACTTGTAGACTATGTAGAAGATGTGTAAAGTGAATGCTAGCAAAAGGGGCAAAATGTATGTATTAGTAAAATAGTGCCAATAGTCTTTTGCGTGCAAGTATACACGGTCTGTAAGTAATACAATAGTTAAGCTGAGTATCGATCCCACTGAGATTGACTTGGAGTTCGATTGTTTGATCGTTACTTTTCTTGGAAGAAAATATGTTTGTTTTGAAAGTTTGTTTTGGAAGTATTTTAGTACGAAAAAAAAATAAAAGTGATGTAAAGACATTGCCAAGGAAGGTCTTCTTAGTGAATGATGAGTGTTGGCAGGGAATGCTTAAGTCTAATGATGTTCATGCAAGCCTTTGTTGGCAAACTGTATTGCCATTGTTTGCTGAGCAGATTCAACATTAGCAATGCCTCTCTCGATGGTCATTTCCCTAAACCAATTATGTAAAAATCCCTATATCTCTATAGTGAATATTTTTAAATGAACCAAGTTGATTAAGAACCAATCTATACTCCTATGGGTAGATATCACTTCCAAAGTATGTTCATCTACTTGAATGACTTCTCTCGAAGCTTCTCTCCCTACTATTCAACAACTTAATCGTTGCCACCCCAAGTCTATTAAGATATCGGGAGGCAATAGGCCAACTATGCCAGATCTCACTTAACAGAGTACTTAGGAAAAGTTGAAGTATGCCGAATAGGAAAACATTTGCCAAAACATAATTGTCATGAAAGAAAACTACGGCATGAAATAATGTTTAAACAAACATCCCCCAACAACTATGAAATTAGCTCATGGTGAGGGATTTAACCAACAAAACCATAATCATTTTCAAATTCATCATCATAAAATAAAAATAAAACTGTAACACCCCTTTCCCGGTCTAGTGGAGAACCGGGTCAGATAGTGTTATCAAAAAACATATCGGAGGTTCGGTAGTTAATTTGGAGTTGGAACTTATTCAAAAAAGCCTTATTATTCACTTTTTTGGCTAACATTTTAATTACTGTTCAACTCTGAGGCCCAATTTTAGACTTTTTAAACTTAGGGGACTAAATCAAAAAGTTCACCAATGCTAATCAAACTTCTTTAATACCAACTAGCAATTAAACATACCAATTATTAATTCGTAAAGTTTCGTTACTACCGAATATCATTTACTAAACTAATTAAGCCGAATAGGATTTAGTGATCATTTTGTAAACTACTAAAATTTGTTCTTATCATTTCTAACTGAATTAACAGACGCAGTATCGATACCCTATAGGCCGTATCGATGCACTAAGCCAAGTTTCCAGATTTCTAGATTCAAAGGATATTAAGTCTGTACCGATACAGCTAGGCCCGTATCGATACACATTAACTACGTTGACTCTATACCGATACGCTCTAGATCGTATCGATACAATTTTCCATTCTAGATTCCAGGGAGCAACTTTCATATTGATACGCCTATGCCGTATCGATATGCCCTATTTTATTAAGCCAAATCAAGTCTAACCGTACCAATATGACCTAACCTATAATGACAGAATTTTGCTGGTTTTTATTCGATTTACCCAATCAAACATTAATCAAATTCAACCAAATTTTACCAACAACTCTTAAAACAATATTCCTGATTGGATGTCAAATTTCAAAGCGTTTTGAATTCATTCGCTACAATTTTACCAATTAGGCCTTTTAGGCTCATTTTAAGCATCCTAACCATTTCATGATATGCCAAATTGTCCATACAAGACTTAAAGGCTAGTGGGCTTACACAACATGGCAAAATAGGTTACTACAACACTTTAGACCTTATGCCACCTGACTAGGAGTTTGGATAACATGAGCATACATACATGTGGTTTGAAGAAGTGACTTGCAACTAAAGGTTACACGATCGCAGCTCGGAATATCTCAAGGTCCTGAAATGCACAAGACACACACATGTTAGGATTATATATCCTAGTGAGGTAGTCATAAGCGCATGAACAATAACATTAACTAATGCGACATGCTATGAACATGAATAACATATTAACACACTTAGCTATCATATTCAAATGCTTTTAGTCACATTGTCTCATGCATATATCAATCATCTTATTATCATATAACCTTAGCATAAATTAAGTGCATATTTCTTTCTCTTGGACAATGTAACAAATGGATACACGGATCCCTCTTTCACCAACACATATAATGGAAAGTAGGTCGTAGCCTTGAGACATAGCTCCAGATAAATCCCTTACACAATCCATCCTTATTTCCCCCTATATATAGGGCGTAGACCCGGACCATAGTCCACATTTACTTATATGAGCTCAAATAACCCCATGGCATGCCAATTGTATCCAAAACTCACAAATGTACAAGGTTCACATATATCATTATATTTCTTACCATTGTGCCCGTAGGCCATAAAACATCGAAATCAGACTTGAGCCTCAGCTCTATATGACACAACATAACTTTCGTAGTTCGAAGTTCACATATCAATTCATAATCATCCATATTTTAACATTTTATTTCCATTTTTATGACTTACCAAATCATTCATCACCTATATACTCATAATCATATCTGAACAATATAAGAGGGCTTACCAAACTCACCATTCGAATTGTTAACTGATGGCTCTACTTGAGCTTTGAAAAAATGCATAGCAAACCATAACATAATGCAATGGGATGGCACCGAGTCTATCCCTAGAAATGACTACACTCACCTTGATTACGATGCTCTTCAATTACAATTCCGGAGTGCCTAGCTTCTTTGGGGGATGGCAAAGGATCCTTCTCCACTTCTTGAGCTCACACAAATTAAGGATCAGATTAGAAATCAATTGAAAAGTTCAAAATCATATTTTAAGCTTACCAAGGCTTAAGGATAACATCGATTTAATGAATTTACTTCTCTAATTCATAGGTTCCTCTTTAGATATAGGAAACTAAATTATAAAATTAAACTCTAAAGGATCAAGGGATCGATAAATTGGCATAAGGGTCTTACTCACTGAACTGAGTGCTTTTAAACGAAGTATCAAGAACGAACAAAGGAGGAAGGATGAAACGAGGTGCTTGCTTGTGTAGAGGTTGAAGATGAGGATGGCGGTGCTTGCTTAAGAAAGATGAAGTTGTTGTTAAATTAGCTTTCGAGAGTTTAAGTAGTGAAGGATGGTAGCTTCCTATTCATTTTTCCTATTTTAAAACTTATCTAAGGACCCTAATCATGTGCCACCTAATCTTAAGCCAATGGGAATATTACCCTTTGGTGAGGGTTTGCTTATCCCAACTTAATACATGGACCCAAGGGTCTAAGGGTGACGGCTTTTCAGCATGTGAGTGGCCTAACCATGTGATATAGCAGTTGAAGTGGTTAGTCACTACTTACAACTTTTATCCCTTTCAAATCTACTGCCAGATTTTTTTCAAAACAGAGGACCTGTATCGATACGCCTATGACTGTATCAATACGCCCACGCTAAATAAGGTAAGTTAGTTATTGGCAGTTAGGCCATATTAATACTGGCTTGACTATATCGATACGTCTGACTTAGAAACTGCATTCGGGCTTGCGTAACATACTAGGAAGTTCGATTACTCACATAGGATCAAAATGAGACTTTATTACAACAAGAGGGGTACAATGGTTATTCTTTACAACATTTTACACATCAGACTCTAAATTTTCAATCATTGGAGCCTATTTCCAACTAGGCTAGTTTTTGGGATGTGTCAACTCTCCCCACTTAAGAAAATTCATCCTCAAATTTTCATATTAAGCAAAAATATGAAGATACTACTTCTGCATCATTTCTTCAGGATCCCACATTGCTTCTTCAATAGAATGACTCTTCCACAGGACTTTCACTAAAGGCACAAATTTGTTACGGAGTTTATTAACTTCTCGTTCGAGGATTTGTTCAGGTTCTTCCTCGTACATCAAATTTGATTGGATTTCCATGGATTTTGGTTCGATCATATGGGAAGGATCAGATTGGTACTTCTGTAGCATAGACACATGGAAGACGTTATGAATCCGACTTAACTCCTCAGGTAGAGCTAATCGGTAAGCTACAGGTCCAACTCTTTCAATCACCTCAAATGGGCCAATGTAATAGGGACTTAGTTTTCCCTTTTTGTCAAAACGAAGGATCTTCTTCCATAGAGTTACTTTGAGAAAGGCCTTTTCACCAACCTCGTACTGAATGTCTCCTTTTTTCAAATCAGCATATGACTTGTGTCGGTCAAAGACAAGCTTAAGCTGATCACGGATAATGGTTATCCTTTCTACACTTTCCTGAAGTAAGTCAGGACCTATTATCTTGCCCTCATCGAGTTTAGTCCAGCAAAGAAGAGTTCTACATCTTCTTCCATACAAAGCTTCGTACAGAGCCATTTGGATTGAAGCCTGGTAACTATTGTTGTATGCAAATTTGACCAAGGGTAGGGATTTCTCCCATGTGTTCCTAAATTCGATAACACAGACTCAGAGCATATCTTCCAGAATCTACAAAGAAGAATCGAGATTGACACAAACATCTAAGACACACAATTCAAATAAGGATTTAGAGTTACCTGAATAACTCTCTTAGATTGGCCATCAGTTTGAGGATGAAAAGCAGTTCTAAGGTGCACCTGCATTCTCAAAGCTTCATGTAAGGTTCTCCAAAATCTAGATGTAAATCATGGATCATGATCAGCTATGATGGATATGGGAACTCCATCCAAATGAATGACCTCACGGATGTACAGTTCTACAAGCTTAGGCAGACTGGAATCCATTCTCACTGGAAAGAAGTGAGCTATCTTGGTAAATCGATCCACAATGACCCAGATAACATCATTTCTCTTCGGTGTAATTGGTAGACCACTTACGAAATCCATTATGATACGCTCCCATTTCCATTGTAGAAGCTCGATAGGTTGTAAAAGACCAGTAGGCACCTTGTGTTCAGCCTTGACTCATTGGCAAGTTAAGCATCTAACCACAAAGTTCGTGATTTCATTTTTAATACCGGACCACTAGTGCAATTCTTTCAAGTTGTTGAACATTTTAATAGCTCCAAGATGAACAGAGAAAGGGATGGAATGAGCTTTACTCAAGATTTGATTCTGAAGATCATCATCATCGGGCACACAGATACGGTTGCAGAAACATAGCAACCCTTCGAAATTCATAGCAAAATTAGGGTCCAGTTTAGTCCTGACCTTAACAATAAGAGATTGCAACTCTTTATTTGTCTTTTGGAGAGTTTTAATTCGAGACACAATGGTCGAATGAACCCTTAACTCGGCTAACAGCTTGCCATGCTTTTTGAGCTGGAAGTGTGCATTTAAGCATCTTGGAGAGCAATTAGGTTTCTGACAAAAGGCGTCAGCCACCACATTGGCTTTACTGGATGGTAGTTGATAACTAGATCGTAATCTTTGAACAATTCCATCCACCGGCTGAAACACCCCATCCCTGGGTTAGCCGTAACCCAGTTTCAGAGTGTTACCAGAACGAAAGCAAAGCAACTGATAGGTTACTTGTCAAATAAGTAACCTCAAAACTAATTGCCTTGATGCGCAAGAAACAAACTCTAAACCTTTCAATACAAACAATACAAGTCATACAATACTTGCCTTAAACTAGCTTACAATTTCCAATCTTTATAAGTTTAAGCATCCTATTCGAATAGCTACATAATACCTAAACTTATTAAGTTTGTTTCTTTACAATTAAGACATCTCATTTCATAGCATATTTAGTTTGTACATTGTTAGTGCATGCTTAACATACCTTAGCCTCAAACTTGATATAGCCAAATCATCCAATGGCCATAGGAAATAATGCATGATCATACCATTTCTAGTTTAGCATTCGATTCATACAAGGTTCAACAAGCATTGCAATTTTACCATATTATGCGCAGCATCATACCATCTTATATATACATGTCAACCAAGTCATATACATAGTTTGAATCATCCAAATTGATTACATAATAGGCCCATCAAAACAATACATATACTAGTCTCAACAACACCACAAAATGCATGCTCAAGGCTACCTATTACAAGTTCTAGTGCCACCAAACTAGGAAAATAAAAAGAGTATGAATTCATACTTTTAAGCTTGCCTCAAGTGTTGCTTCAAACCCAAGATATCCTCTTGAAATAATCTTTAATCTGTTATGGGAAGAATGAAGAGTAGAGTGGTAAGTACAAGTTATGTACTTAGTGAGGTAACACTAATTCTAGCCAATTTCAAAGCATACAAAACCAAGTTTTCATGTATTTCAATGGATCAAACCCATCTCTACAAAACTCCTGCTCCTTCGAATTGCATAGGGTAACTTAGGCAACTTTTACATGTCATACAATCAACATAACAACAATCCATCATGATACTCAAGGCTATTCGAACATCATGCTTAGAAGACAAACAAACAATCGCTCAATTCAACAAGTAGGCATTTATACATATAGCCATCATCCCTACATTTCTTTCATGACAAGTAACAAGTTTTGCAACCATTCATGTGTCTTCTTTCTAATCAAGGAAGTTCATTCAAGTTTCTTACAATACAAGCAATGTTCATTAAGTTATCCTTCAACATTCCTTGCTAAGTAGCTTACTAGATAATCAAATCTTAACAATATGCACTGAAGTGCCAATATGCACCGAAGTGCCAATATGCACCGTCATGCCAATATGTACCGTCGTACCAATATGCACCGTAGTGCCAATATGCACCGTAGTGCCAATATGAGCTTAAGATTCTAAGGCATGCCCTCTTATCTATCAAACTAGCTACCAAGGTTGTTGGTTATCCATTTCATTTAAGCTTTATACATTTCTTGATTCAATATAACATTATGTCATTCAAAGGCCAAGCCCTTAGGCTTATGGAGTCTTAACTCCCAATACATAACTATCCATACCATTCGATTCAATCAGCCATGTATAACATTCACAAACACAAGCATATGTATGCATTGTGCGTACCTTATTCTCCAAGCAAGCAAGCCATTTCATACCTTAGGCATAAGTAATGCACATGACAAGCATTTGATTACATTTGCTTAACACCTAAGTAAACACAAAGATCATGGCATCAATCAAGTTGTCATACATTTCATTCTTCCCTTAATTAGCCAAATATACTTTAAGTCATGTTACATGGAATTGACATTCCATTTCAGCAATAACAAGGTTGGTTAGGACCTAAGTCCCAACCCCTAAGGTTAGTTACACTCACAATACTCCTAGCAATTCAACTATTTTTGATCCAAATCCCTTTGCCTCTAGCATTGGGATGTCCACTCCTATCCTCTTCATCCCCAATCTGATGCCCTTGATCTAGCAAGCATAACATATACACATTTCATCAAAACAAACACAATATCACACAATCATAGTAGCAATGTTATCACATTTTACCTAACATTTAGCTACTATTTTTATGCTTCTTTTTAAGCATTTCTTACCAATTCAATTCCATATTGTTATTACTTCATTTTCATACATAATTGGACAGATTACAATGTCCCAAAACTGTTTTGGAAATAGTTTGCATTTAGGTGCAAAAACAGTCCCAAACTGCCCAGGACACTGCTGACTCGCAGTTTGCACAATGTCTCTTTAAATGGCCATAACGTTTAATCTGTTTGTCATAATTTCGATTGCTATACAATGTTGGAAAGCTAACAAAATTTCCTATAAAAACATGTAAGACTTGCATTTTAGTTCTTATCCAATTAATATAGTTTATTGTTCAAAGACAGGGCATTTACACGGCCTGGACAGTTTGCACTGCCCAGCAATTCCTATTTATAGTTTTCAGTATAGGACCCAGTTTTCAATTCTATTTTCACCTAATGAAAATATGCATTCTAAGGATCATGTCATTAAAATTTTAGCCCTGAATTCAATCTATATATTTTTTTGTGAATTTTCAAAGTGACTGCCCAAAACAGAGCAATTCTGGGCAGATTGCACCTAATCATCTTTTAATGCCTTAAATTCATTTTAACCAATGTTTTGGCCCTATAATTCATTTAATTTGATGTCCTAAACATGTTAAGTCAATTTTAATCCAATATACAAGGCATCCAAAACAGAGCAAGTCGGTTATAATGCCTAATCTTACATGTTTGCTCAATTTCAATTCCACAAAAACAATTTCTATGTTATGTGACTATGTTCATACTCTTATCCTTCAATTCCAGCATTGTTTGCTAACAATTCAATTTGTTTAACACCTTTTATACATTAACAATTCATTAATTCCATAGCTCAATTTTCTGTTCTAATCATTCAATTCTCACTTTAACAACACAATACAATTTTCCAGCAACCTATGTTTGTTACTCTATCACAAACACATGATTTCAGCTTTGTACCTAATGTTCATCTTCAAATTTGTATAATTCAACAACCATTCAATCAACTAACAACACATTCAATATCTAATTCCATCTATAATCATCAAAATTAGTCCAATTTCAACAATATAGTCCCCTATTCAATTAATCACAAAAAGAATCATACTTACTTTGCTTCTAGCTTAATTTCGTTGAAAATTCCCTACACATGCATGCTTGATTTCTTCTTCAATGGCTGAATTCTCTCAAGGTTTCTCTCTCTCAATTTTCCTCTCTCAATCGGCCAAGTGAATAGAATAGAAAGATGACAATGTAGTTATCCACATTAGTGGATTTAGGAAGTTACTAAGCTATCCCTTAATTAGTTACTAATCATGTAATTAGTCAAGGGCAAATAATAGATTCGTGATATTTAGCATGCAAGCCTTAACTTTCTCCTTGAATTCAAATTGATCCTTATAATTTGATCACTTGTTTCATACAATCTTCCAATTAGGCCCTTAACTAATCAATTTAGCTTAATTCTAAATCAATTAAGCTATCAACTTATACAATTTAGTTCCTATACTTCTAGGCTAGAATTTAGGGTGTTCCAATTCTCCCCCCTTTAAATTAAATTTGTCCTCGAATTTACCTGAATCGAATAGGTAAGGATACTGCTCCTCAAGACTTCATCAGATTCCCAGAGAGCTTCTTCCACTTTATGGTTTCTCCATAAGATTTTAACAAGAGGAACAATCTTGTTCCTAAGCTTTCTTACTTCTCGGTCAATAATCTGAATAGGTTCTTCTTCGTAGGACAAATCGAGATTCAATTCAACTTCTTCAAGCTCAAGAATGTGTGAAGGATCAGATCGATACCTTATGAGCGTTGAAACATGGAAGGCATTATGTATTCTATCAAATTATCTAGGAAGAGCTAATCGATAGGCCACTAGACCAATTCTTTCAATAACTTAGAATGGTCCTATGTATCGGGGACTGAGCTTCCCTTTTCTTCCAAATCTGAGCACTTTCTTCCAAGGTGAGACCTTTAGGAAGACTTTGTCTCCAATAGCATACTGAATATCTCCTCTTTTCAAATCAACATACGCTTTCTGTTTATCGAAAGCTGCCTTTAATCTAACATGAATGATCTTGATTTGTTCTTCGGTTTCCTGAAGCAATTGAGGTTCCAATACTTTGTTTTCTCCCAATTCGGACCAGCATAGAGGAGTTCCACATCTTCTACCATAAAGAACTTCAAATGGTGCCATTAGAATAGAAGATTGATAGCTATTGTTGTAGGCAAACTCTACAAGAGGTAGGGATTTCTCACAATTCTTCCCGAAGTCAATAACACAAGCTCGTAGCATATCTTCTAATACTTGAATGATTCTTTAAGATTGACCATCCAATTGAGGATGAAAGGTCGTACTAAGATGTATTTTAGCTCATAGAGCTTTATGCAGAGAATTCCAAAATCAAGAAGCAAATTGAGGGTCACGATCGGAGATAATTGTTGTAGGTACACCGTGTAACTGAATCACTTATGTATAGCTTGGCAAGGGTTTCCAAGCTCATGTTCATACGAACATGGATAAATTGAGTAGATTTAGTGAGTCTATCAACAATCACCCATACAACATCATTCTTTCTTGGAGTAGAAGGAAGACCGGTGACAAAGTCTATAGTAATTCGATCCCGCTTCCACTGGGAAGTTCAATGGGTTGAAGCAATCCAGTAGGGACTTGATGCTCGATTTTGACTCTTTGACATGTTAAGCAATTGGATACGAAGTCCATGATTGCAGATTTCATGCTAGGCCACCAGTATAGTGGCTTTAGGTCCTTATACATCTTAACCGATCCAGGGTGGATCGAGAAAGAACTTTGATGAGCTTCTTTTAACATTTCCTGTCGTAATTCTTCATTGTTAGGAACACACACTCTATTGTTGAAATAGAGGAGTCCATTTGACTTAAGGGAGAAGTCAGAGCTAGACTCAGAAGTAAGCTTAGATACGATCTTCCAAAGATCTGGATAACTTGTTGGAGTTCTTTAATTCTTGAGATGAAATCGGATTGAACTTGAAGTTTAGACAAAAATTTATGGCTCTTGGATAGTCGAAAATGAGCATTGATAGCCGTATTATCTACAAAAGCATTAACAAAGTATTAGAATATTTTTCAATAGATTTATTGCAGTGCAAGGCATTGTTCGAATTGTTCCTTGAAGAACAAGGCATTGTTCGAAAGCTTTCTTAGAAGCTAAGAAAGATTTGATTTTCAATGGTTATAAGTATTTTAGGCTCAATTCTCATTCGAATGGGTTACTTGTATTTCGAGGAATTTTCGAGTAGTAACTTATAGCTTAAGAAAACTCTAAATTCATTATTTGCAAAACATGAGAAGGCATGATTCAAATGAATTTAATCAGAGTTCTAGATTTAGGAGTTACCCAAGTATGGTCTACGAATAAGGGCGTCAGCAACTACGTTTGCTTTCCCCGGATTGTAGTCGATAACCAAGTCGTAATCCTTATGTAATTCGAGCCATCTCCTTTGCCTTAGATTCAAGTCCTTCTTAGTTAGGAGGTATTTGAGACCTTTTTGATCGGTAAATAGATTGCATTTCTCCCTATATAGATAGTGTCTCCATGTCTTGAGGGAAAATATGATAGCTTGCTAGTTCCAGATCGCGTGTTGGATAATTAGACTCGTGTGGCTTCAGTTGCCTTGAAGTGTAAGCAATTACTTTCTCATCTTGCATTAGGACACAACCGAGTCCTAGATAAGAAGCATAACTGTAAATAGTGAATTCCTTGCCCGATTCTGGTTGGATGAGTACCGGGGCATGAGTCAGAGCTTGCTTAAGTTGATCGAAGCTTTGTTGTTGGCTCTTCGTCCAAATGAAAGGCGTATCTTTGCAAGTAAGCTTAGTAAGACTTGCGGCAATAGAGGAAAAGCCTTTAACAAATCTTCTGTAATACATGGCGAAATTGAGAAAGCTTCGAACCTCGCTTACATTCTTCGAAGGTCTCCAATTTAGAATAGACTGAATCTTGCTTGGATCGACTTTAATTCCTTCAGCCGATATAACATGGTCGAGGAAAGAAACTTATGGTAACCAAAATTCACATTTGGAGAACTTGACATACAATTGATGTTCTTGGAGTGTTTGCAAGACAATTAAGAGGTGTTCAGCATGTTCCTCCTTATTCTAAGAGTACACCAGAATGTTGTCGATGAATACGACCACGAACTTGTCAAGATAGGGTTTGAATACCAGATTCATGAGATCCATGAAAGCAGTTGGAGCATTCGTTAACTCGAATGGCATTATGAGAAATTCAAAGTGTCCATATCGAGTACGAAAGGTTGTCTTGGCCACATCTTGTTCTTTCACTTTCATTTGATAGTACCCCGATCTAAGGTCAATCTTTGAAAATATGGAAGCATCCCTAAGTAGATCAAAAAGATCTTCAATTCTGGGCAGGGGATACCAGTTCTTGATAGTGAGCTTGTTTAGCTGACGATAGTCAATACAAAGCTGCATAGTGTCGTCTTTCTTTTTCATGAACAAGACTGAAGCACCCTAAGGAGAAGTGCTAGGCCGTATGAAACCATTATCTTGCAACTTCTGAAGGTGCTTCTTTAATTCTTTCAACTCAACAGGTGCCATTCTATAGGGTGTAATGGACACTGGATCTGTTCCAGGCTGAACTTCTATCTCGAACTCTACTTCTCTGGTCAGAGGGACACCAAGGAGTTCCTCAGGAAAAACATTAGTGAATTCAGAAACAACAGGCATGCTAGGCAAACGAAAGTCAATTTCATCTTAGAGAATCATCTTAGCAAAGATTGAAGTTGGTTTCTTGTCTATTAAGAGAATGGATTCTTTCCCTAAACCCCGAAGATACAATCTCCGATTTTGGCAATCTACACAGGCCTCATGTTTACTTAACCAATCTAACCCCATGTCCCTATCGGCTTATTGCAACCCATCGATCTACTGCAGTGGAAGTGCGAGAAGATCACTATGGATTTTGTTAGTAGTTTACCTTTAACTCCTATTAAGCACAATGTTATTTGGGTCATTATAGATCGTTTCACCATGTCAGCATATTTCTTACCGATTCAAATGGACTATGGCCTTCCTAAACTAGTTGACTTGTATATCAAGGAAATTATTCGACTCCATAGATTGTTACAATCAATCATTTCTGATTGAGATCCACGATTTGCATCTTGATTATGGAAGTCGTTGCAAGAAGCTCTAGGTACCAAAGTTAATCTTTGTACTACTTTCCACCCTCAGTGTGATGGCCAGTCAGAAAGGGTAATCCAAATCGTGGAAGATATGCTTTGAGTATGCATCATTGATTTTGGAAACTCTTGGGAGAAGTGCCTACCTCTTATCTAGTTTTCCTACAACAATAGTTACCAAGCTTCCATCAAGATGGTATCGTATGAAGTGTTGTATGGCAGACGTTGCAAACTCCATTGTGTTAATCTTAGCTCGATAAAGGCAAGATGTTGGGCCGTAACTTACTTCGAGAAATCAAGGAATGGGTTACCATCATCCATGATCGATTAAAAGCTTCCTTTGATCGACATAAGGCATATGCTGATCTTAAGCGAAGAGATATACATCATGAAGTTGGTGAGAAAGCTTTTCTTAAAGTCTCACCATGGAAGAAAATTTTGAGGTTCGAAAGAAAAGGGAAGTTGAGTCCGCAATTCATTGGACCTCTCAAGGTTATCAAAAAAGTTGGCCCTGTGGCTTATCGCTTATTGTTTCCCTCGGCACTTATTAAGATCCATGATGTGTTTCATGTATCCATGCTTCAAAAATATCATTCTAACCCTTCGCATATTATTGAACCTGAATCCGTGGAAATCAATCTAGATTTGTCCTATGAGGAATAATCATTTTAAATTCTAGAAAAGGAAGTTAAAAGACTTCGCAACAAGTCTATTGCTTTGTTTAAAGTGTTTTGGAGGAGCCACTCTAATAAAGAAACAACCTGGGTACCAGAGGAATCGATGAAAAAGCAATATCCTCATCTCTTCGCTTTAGGTCAAAATTTGAGAATGAATTTTTCTTAAGGGGAAGAGTTGTAACATCCTAAAATCTGGTATAGTCAGAAATGGGTTTCGGAAAACCTACATCGAAAAAGTCTAAATATTGTATTGACTTTGACTGCAAGGTTAATTGTATTGATTTTGGACCCCAATTGAGTCAAATTATTGATTATGTACCTTATTGAGATTATCAAAAATCTTTTAGTAACTAAACTATAGAAATTGAAGGTTTGGGGGTACAAGTTTAGAGTATCGAGAGTTGAGGGACTAACCTTACAATTAGCCCCTCCTTAATTAAAATCACCACGTATATGGGCGATCAAAAATAGATTCCTTCACCTTAAGGAAATCTTAAGGTTATAATAGATGAAAGAAAAGAAGGAAATATTAGAAAGCTTACCCGAGTTACGAGAAAGCAAGCACATCTATCTCATCTCCTACCTCCAAGCAAGCACATCCATTGTTGAGGTTGGAAAAGCTTGAGAATTCTGTGGTTTATCGATATCGAATCATTTCTATCGATCGACTAAGCAAGGACCCTTAATTTATTGTTGAAATCCATGGATAAATTGAGTGTAATCTCAAGTTATGGCTTTCTCTATCCATGGGAATTGATAGCTAAATGGCTATTTTAAGCTTTGATATTGATTTTGATATCGTATTATCGATTCTAACTGATTCCTATTGTTTAGCATATCTCAAGAATTGGATAAAGATCATCCACCATCACCGATGAAAGCTAAGAATAAAAGAATTGTCATCTGAGAGCCGTAGGAGCATCAGATTACAAAGGTAAGTGTAGTTGGAGTCTCGGGATAGGCTAGGTGGCTTTCTCGATCCCATTGTCATTGATTATTGTATTGCTAACATCATTGTTAAGGAATTGTTAAGGAATATTGCACCGAATCACTTTGTAGATGCTATTGGTAAGCATCGATAAGTATAGTCTAGATTATTGAGCAACGACATTGCCAACGACATTGTTATTGGACATTGCTATCGATTTTGCTATTGTCATCGTCATTGAATTATAAAAACATATAACATTGATCATAGAGCATAGTCATTGCTATCATCACTGTTACTGTCATTGAGCATTGTTATTGATATAGTTATTGTTATTGAAACATCATAAATGAAGCATCGATCATTGCTATTGTCATTGAGATTATGAAGCACTGACATTGTTATTGAACATTGATATTGAATAATTGCTTATTGACAAGAATACTGAACATTGATGTTGTTACTGAACATCGATCATTAATATTGTTACCGGACCTTGGATTCCAAAGGACATTAGATAGAATTGGCATGCCATAGAATTCATGAGCTCAGTGTACGAGTGGACTACAGTCCTTGGGCTACGGCCTTTATTGTGGTGAGGCAGAGGGATGTTTGTGTTATTGGTCATATTGGTGAGGCAGAGGGACTAGATCATTCATTGATCTGGCGAGGCATAGGAATTCGTGTATCCACTATCCCAAATCGAACCAAGGATTAATATTGAAATATGGACTTATTGTTATTGAACATGATTATGCATTGTTAACATTGTGTTATTGCATTGTTATTGCCTATACATGACTTGAAATGACTACCATTGCTATTGCTATTGTTTTAGACTACCTTGTAACATCCTAAATTTTGATATAGGAGGAAGCTTTGGTACAACCCTTGAAAATTAAAAATATGTGACTATAATTGAGAACTTGTGGGACCGAATTGAACTTAAGCAAACTAGGGGATTTAAATCGAAGTGACCAAATAGATTAAGTAGCAAAATGTGTGTTTTGCATGGTAAATTATAATTTAAAAGGAGATAGCTGAAGTGGCTCGATGAGAGGGCCACACGTGTGGATTGTTTCCACCTTGGTTGAAACCAAACAAATGGTTATCATCTTCCTCATTTCTCCTATACACCGAAAATAAAATTCAGAGAGTAAGGGAGAGAGAGTTTGCCTTGGTGTTATTTTGCTTGGGATTCAATTGATTTTGGAGTCTATTTTGCTTGCATGCTTGAAGAAATGTAAGTTCTCTTTGATAATCCTTTGCATCAATCATGGTTTTGAGAAGGTTGCTTGCGAATTGATTCTTGCTTGATGGAAAGTATAGTTTGATTGAATAATTTGGTTAGATAGAAGGTAATGTAGAATTGGGAATTAAGATAGATTGAAGCATGAATTGAAAACTTAGGGTAATTGTAATGTGTGTTTAGAATCTTTGGAATGAATCAATATGCTGTAATTTCATAAATTGAGTTTATTGGACGGTGTATATGAATCTAATTTGAATGTGGAAACTGCTTGGATCGAATCTGTTCATCAATGAAACTATTTTTATTTTGGTTTTGGTATAGTAAATATTGTTTAAACCATGAATTTGTGCTTAGAATTTGAGTTATTAAATGGTAAGTCCATAATGGAATGTTAAGGAAACGGGGGAAGGGCTTAGAAGGAGTTTTAGAGGTTGTTTAGAGGTTTTGAAATGGGTTTGAATCTGTCATGTACTAGGTAGAATTGTACGAGACTGTTTTGGTGGTAACCAAATTACTAAAACAATTATGGAGTTAAGTTAAATGTTAAATAGATTTCCTAATGCATGATAATTAATTTTATGGTAATTGAGTGTTATAAAATTTGATAGGAAGTTGTTTACTGAGAAAAAGTGTAAAGAGTGACAAATGGGCAGTTTCGAATAGCTTATTGTAATACCCCAAATCCTAGCTTAGTAGTAATAGAACCAATTGCTTAAGATAATAGCCTAATTGAATCTTGTATCTAGCTAATTAGATTAGTTAAAGTGCTTAATTGAAAGAGAGAACGAATTTAGTGATCAATTTCATAGGACCAATTCGCGTTAAGTATGAAAGATGAAGCTTGCATGATAAATTCCTTAATTCTCTCAATTTCCCTTGACTAATTATATGATTAATAACTAATTAAGGTTAGTTTAGTAAACTCACAAATCCACTAATGTGGATATCCACATTGTTATCATCTTCTTCATTATACTAGCCGAATTGAAGAAGAAAGAAAGAGAGAAACCTTGAGAGAGAAACCTTGAGAAAACACCATTGAAGCATGAATTGAGCTTGCATGTGTAGATATTTTCTATTGAAATTGAGCTAGGAAGCAAAGTAAGTATGATTGTACCCTTATTCATTCGAATAGCTTATGTGTTAGTTGAATTTGGTTGTTCGATGTGTTAAGGTAGAATTTTTTATTGTATGAACTTAATTGATGATTGAATTAGTGTTGTATATGGATGAATTGAAAGAAAGAAGCATGGGTGTTATGCTAGGATTTGTGAACAATGAATTGGTTCATCTAGTGACATAGCTGAATTGGATAATTGCCTAAATTATGAGATTGATGAATGAATTGAATACGATCATGAATAGATAATGTAATTAAGGTGTTAAACAAGTTGAATTGTTGTGGTTATATGCTGGAAATTATGTGTAAGGAATGGTACAACAAAACTAGGTTGCTGGAAATTGAAATTTGATGTTAATGTAAGGATTGAATGGTTAGAACTTGTAATTGAGCTATGAGATTAATGAATTGAGCATAATCATGATTAGATAATGTAAATTGGATGTTAAACAAGCTGAATTGTTAGTAACCAATGCTGGAAATGAAAGATAAAATAATGAACATAGTCATATAGCGTAGAAACTGTTTTGTTGAATTGAAATTGTGTAACCATGTAGAATTAAGCTTTGTAACCAAGTTGCTCTGTTTTTGCTGCCTTAATTAATGGATTAAAATTTACTAAACATGTTTAGGATGTCATATGAAATGAATTATTGGGCCAAAACATTGGTTCAAATGAATTTGAGGAGTTAAAATGTGAGTAGGTTCAATCTGCCTAGAATTGCTCTGTCCTGGGCAGTCAATTTGAAAATTCACCAAAAATTGTATAGATCAAATTCAGGGCTGAAATTTTAATGACATGATCCCTAGTATGTCTACTTTCATTAGGTGAAAACAGAACTGAAAACTGGGTCCTATGCTGGAAACTGTAAATAGAAATAGCTGGATAGTGCAAACTGTCCAGGCAGTGTAAATGCCCTATCTTTGAACAATAAACTGTATTAATTGACTAAGAATTAAAATGCAAGCATATTATGGTATTAAATACAATTTTGTTAGCTTTCTAACGGTATAAATTAATTGAAATTCCGACGTAATAATTGAAAGATATGTCTGTTTAAGCATGTAGTGTACAAGCTGCCAGGCAGCAGCAATTAAGCTAGTTGGAAACTGTTTTGTACACATTTTTATTGGACTGTTTTGTAACAGTTTGGGATAATTAGATCATGTATGGTCATGTTTATTGAAATGTTAACAGAATTGTATGTATATGTCTACATGTATTGAAATAACCTTGCTGCCATGTTGAATTGTTTTGTGTATACATATTGATGAATGTGTTCAATCATGAATTGCTAGAGCAAGGAGTGAACTTGGAGGAAGAAGAAAAGGGATATCATCCAAAGGCTAGAAACAAAGGAATATCTATACAAGACAATTGCTAGCTTGCTTGGATTGTATTGTGTGTGAACTAACTATAAGGTTAGGACTAGGTCCTAACCAATATTGTTTGGCATTTTTAACATGATGCATCATGCATATATATATACATGAGTATGACTTGATAAATTGGGGAAGTATGATGCTAAATTGATTGTGTGATACATGTTCAAATGTCCTTAATCCATGTTTGAAATGATAGCATGCAAATTGGTTCAATGAAAGCTTGGTGATTATAACATATCGAGTGACTTGTTCTTGTAAAATTGAGACATGAAATGCTAGTACACTTGAAATAGCAAATGCTTGATTTTGAGCTAAGGCTCTAATGGTCTACGAACCTTAACATGAAAGAAATTACCATGATCTTGCTCGAATGAACACTTGAATAAGCCTTCCTTGTCTTGATCTTGAATATGTAAACTCGAAACATAAAATGTAAGCTTGGACAACCTTCTTACTAGTTGTATGGGTAGGAAGGCATGTCATAGAGTCTAGAGCTGTTGTGTAACGGTGGACTACGGTCCAGGGCTAAGGCCCCTAATTGGCGACAGACAGAGGGTACATATGTGGTCTTTGGCGACAGTAGGAGGGTTGACCAGCACTACGGTGCATATTGTGGTGACAGTTGGTTGGAGACTCTAAACCTATTAAACTAAGAACCAAGGGTTGTGCTGAATTATAAAGCAAGATAAATTGATCGTGAATTGCTTGTTACTTGCAATCAAAGACATGAATCTATTGTTTTCTTGTTACTCAAGTATGATAACTTGGTAACCTACCATGTTAATGCTAGAATTGAGATTTCTTGTTTATAGCTTATTGATGTTCAAATAGAATGCCATGCCTATTGCTTCTTGATTGATCTAATAGTGATTCATGCCTATTTGCTTTCTTGTTTGATCGAATGGAAACTTATGTCTATGTTCACTTGTTTGCTTGATTGATACATAAAATGAGGATACATGATCTTATGACTATCTATTGCTCCTACTCTTGAAAGCCTTAGATAAGTTGACTTGTTTAAAGACTGATATACTTGAAACTTGACTTGTTTTAGGAGTTACCTAACTAAGTACAAGCTTTGTACTTATCACTCTTGTTTTCCATCCGTCCCCCTAAACAGATTAAAGCTATTTATCGTGCTTGTCTTGGAAGCTAGAACCTTGTCCTTAAAGCAACTTCACAAGCAAGAAGCAAAGTATGGTCTCATACATCATTTTTAGTCTCCTAGGAGGTGGCACTAGTCTTGTAAATAGAAGTAGTCTATCATGCATTTTGTACCTTGAATGCCTTGTAAATGAATGATCTTGATGGGCCTATCATGTAAACAAGTATGATACTTACCATATCATAAGCATGCATATACATACCATCTATCAAGTATCATCTATCAAGTATCATGTATAAACCACATCATAAGCATGCATATACATACCATAACATTCATGTGTGATTGAGATGATTTCTATATGTAGCTTAATTTGCTTGATCAAGTATCATGTATGATTGAAATGAGAATGCTTGAATGGCATATGTCTAGTAAACCAATCTTAATTGCCGAATAGGATACATGTTTCTTGTCTATGTTCTAGCTTTGAATGTAATGAGCTATAATGCAATTTATATCAAAGTTAAGTTTCTAATGAATCGAATTGCCTTGTATATTAAGTAAAGAAATCAAACTTGTTCATCTATTGTATCTTAAGTCATTTGAATGCTATGAAATGTAATTGGTAATGAAAGTTTAAAATGGGTCATATGCTTGGTTTGTAATGTATTCAAATGGTCTTTCTTGTTAGCTAAGAAATGTATATTATGTTGTTTGTTACTTAAGGAACTCATTAATAGGATGAGTTCTTCTTGATTGCTTGCCTTGACTTGTCTTGGTAACACTTCTGAACTGAGTTTTTTCTAACCCGGGATAAGGGGTGTTACATTTATTGGTTTCAGAGCTTTAGATTTAGGCAATTCTTGGACTAAACCGGGCTATCATTCATCATATATGATTCTTGTTCCACCTAGGATACTTGTATTAAATAGCTTGTGTTTCGCTTATTAAACCAAACACCTAGTTGTTATATTTGAACGTATAATGTCTAAAACAAGACTCAGTCGGGATAATGAAAGTCCTGAAGGCTCCTCGAATGAAGGAGATAGTCTGAGGATGGAATAGAATCCTCCTCAACATCGAGCTCAAGCTATTTCTCAACAAGAAGCTCTTGCTATCAATCCTATGCAGCAAGAATGTCTTCTAAGTATGAAGGAGATGTTCAATCATCTTGTATCTGCTTTAAAACAAGATCACCCTATTGCTCCTACTGTTGTTGTACCAAACCGAGCCCCGATTGACAAACTGGCTCAACATCGGGCTTATACCTTCACTGGCAACGATTAAGCAAACCCAGTAGTAGCTGAGTGTTGGCTAGAAGCCACTACTCGAATCCTTACCAAGTAATTACCCTGTCCCGATGAGCACAAACTCGAATGTGCTATAGCTTTGCTGCAAGATAAAGCTTTAAGTTGATGGGAAACTACTACACTGACTGCCCCTACAGAAGCCGTGACGTGGAAATTCTTCCTCGATGAATTCAGGAAAAAGTATATCAGTGAATAGTATCTGGCCGAGCACCGAAAACCTTTCTTGTACCTCGAACAAGGGGGCCAACCTATTGAACATTATGTAAGCGACTTCTGCAAGTATTGCAAATATGGGTCGAAATATATCAAAACTGAGGCCGACAAGTGCCGAATGTTCATTGGCGGGTTAAATGATGAATTGAACCCTATATTCACTGCTCTGGGTATTACCGACTTCAAGATTTTGGTAAACCGAGCCATTTCTATTGAGGCGAAGTTGAAAGCCTCGGGGAAATGTAATAGTGGAAACTCCTGGAAAGATAAATGATCTAGAAATGATGACAAGCCACACTGGCAGTCAAAGAAAGCTAAACACTCTAAAGATCACTCTTCAAATTATACTCATGTCCAGAAGAGCAATTATATACCGAAAACCTCAATTAGTAATCAAATCCTCAGCCCCGATCATCTCAGTTGATAGTAATCAAAACTTGATGTTCGAATGGAATACCATGCCTATTGCGTCTTGATTGATCTAATAGCGATTCATGCATATTTGCTTTCTTGTTTGATCAAATGGAAACTTATGTCTATGTTCACTTGTTTCTTGATTGATACACAAAATGAGGATACATGATCTTATGACTATCTATTTCTCCTACTCTTGAAAGCCTTAGATAAGTTGACTTGTTTAAAGACTATTACACTTGAAACTTGACTAGTTTTAGGAGTTACCTCACTAAGTACAAGCTTTGTACTTATCAATGTTGTTTTCCATCCTTCCCCCTAATCAGATTAAAGCTATTGATCGTGTTTGTCTTGGAAGCTAGAACCTTGTCCTTGAAGCAACTTCACAAGCAAGAAGCAAAGTATGGTCTCATACATCATTTGTAGTCTCCTAGGAGGTGGCAGTAGTCTTGTAAATAGAAGTAGTCTATCATGCATTTTGTACATTGAATGCCTTGTATATGAATGATCTTGATGGGCCTATCATGTAAACAAGTATGATACTAAAACCTTAGTATGTAAGAACTCTAAAATTGGTATAATTGTCAATGGTTACTGCGCATATCTTGTTGATTGAGATGATTTCTATAAGCTTAACTTGCTTCACCAAGTATCATGTATGATTGAAATGAGAATGCTTGAATGGCATATGTCTAGTAAACCAATCTTGATTGTCGAATAGGATACATGTTTCTTGTCTAAGTTCTAGCTTTGAATGTAACTAGCTATAATGAAATTAATATCTATGTTAAGTTTCTAATGAATCGAATTGCCATGCATATTAAGTAAAGAAATCGAACTTGTATCTTAAGTCATTCGAATGCTATGAAATGTAAATGGTAATGAAAGTTTAAAATGGGTCATATGCTTGGTTTGTAATGCATTCAAATGGTCTTTATTTTTAGCTAAGAAATGTATATTATGTTGTTTGTTAGTTAAGGAACTCATTAATAGGATGAGTTCTTCTTGATTGCTTGCCTTGACTTGTCTTGGTAACACTCCTGAACTGAGTTTCTCCTAACCCGGGATAAGGGGTGTTACACTCATACTGTTAAGGGACTGTTGTTCTGGTTGTGTTATGTTTAATGTTCTAGCTTATTTAATTATGGATTCTTGTTGAGTTGGTATGTGAATCAGTTACAGAGTCATGGAAAATACCACTT
This sequence comes from Hibiscus mutabilis, assembly GCA_019671005.1. Lineage (NCBI taxonomy): Eukaryota > Viridiplantae > Streptophyta > Magnoliopsida > Malvales > Malvaceae > Hibiscus > Hibiscus mutabilis. The sequence continues at coordinate 15,083,904 of CM033735.1, read as the reverse complement.
TAAGGCTTGATGGAGCATGTGTGTGTGATAAAAACTATCAAAATTTGTCAATGGACTGATTCTAATGCATTACTAAATTGTTGTAATATTAGATAAGAAAGGAGTTGATCAAGGGACAAAAGGCAAAAGGGAGTGATGATTCATGATCAAGATTAGCTAGGCAAAAGGGAGTTGATCAATTGCATGTAACTAGTTTTCAAACATCTAGGCCATTCGGCAATCATTATACAAACACACAAAATACCTATATCAAGGTATGTTCACATACAAGTAACCATTTAGTTTCCAAGACATTCGAATGGCTCAATATAACTAGATCAATCACTTGATCATTCCATTTATAATTTCATATATGCACAGCAAAACACCATTCTATTACATGTAATTTAAGTTCAAAGCATGTTTCACATTATTAACCAAGTTAATAATATAGTAGGCCCATACAAGGACAATATATACAAGTACTCAACTTCCAAAATGCATGATCAAGATAAACTATATACATTCTAGTGCCACCAATCTAGGAGATATACAAAACAATTATGAAACCATACTTTAACTTTGCTTGTGTATTGCTTCGAGCTCAAGGAAACAGGCTTCAGAATCAAGCAACAATCGAATCCTTTATCCTGATGGTTGGGAAGAATGAAACAAGAGTGATAAGTACAAGAATGTACTTAGTGAGGTAGTAACTAGTTCTAACCATTTGTTATATCAAGTTAAGCGTCAATTAAACAAAAATGATCCTAGCTAAGGATTTCAAGCATTCGGCTAGCATAAGGAACAAGAGATAATGAATCATAATTCATGCTTTCATATCAGAATCAAGCAAATCATGCTTACATGACAAGTAACATACACTTCATGGCTTTTATGTCAAGTAACATACAATTCAAGGCTTTCATGTCAAGTAACATTCATGATATAACTTTCAAGACAAGTATCATGTATTATAGTATTGTTATTTCATTTGTTATCATTTAAACAACCCCCTTGGTACTTAGTTTGTATTGGTAATTGAGTCTCCAACCAACTATCGCCACAAGATGCACCGTAGTGATGGTCAACCCTCCTGTTGTCGCCAAAGGCCATATAAGTACCCTCCTTCTGTCGCCAAATAGGGGCCTTAGCCCTGGACCGTAGTCCACCCTGACACAATGAGCTCTAGACTCTATGACATGCCCTTTTACCTAGTCCAACAAGCTACCAAGGTTGTTCGATTTAAGCCATTTGTACAAGTATTTCAAGTTCAAGATCATGTCAAGCAAGTTCATTTCATACTAGGCCCTTAGGCCAATTGAGCCATGGCTCACATATCATGTAATTCTCATGTGTTCATTTCATCAAGTGGGATAACATTACAAGCAATTTCTTAATGCATTTGATCACATGCCACATGACACATACAAGCACCAATGTTACCACTTAAACATGCTTAGCAATCGAATCAAACATGAATTCTAGGATGTGATCAAGTTTCATGCATTAATTTAATCATTCTTCCCTTATAGATCAAGATCATATTAAGTCAATTAATAATTCAAGAATTTAGACATGCTTGCATTAGTTAGGATCCTAACTCTCAAGTAAACTACACTCACAATACTCCAAGCTTAGCTAGTCTTGGATCCTCATTCCTTTGTTCTTAGCTTTTGGATGTTCCACCCTTTCCTTATCCACCAAGTTCACTCCTGGTTCTAACACATTACACAAGTATATACATGTCAAAACAAGTTCACATAATCATTCAATCAAGGCAATGTTACAAGTACACAACATATACAAATCTGGCAGCATGTTCATATACATTCTCTACTACACCTAACTACACTTATCTATACTTTAATTCAAGTAAAACAGGGCAGAAATCAATGTCCCAAAATAGTTTACAAACTGCCACAAAACAATGTACAATTACCTAAATTGTTGTTACTAGGTAGCATGTACTATGTTAACTTAAACATGCATAACTTTCATTATGTACGTCAGAATTTCAATTGGTTTACACCGTTGGAAAGCTAACTTAATTTTCTTTCTAACCATATAGGCCTTTAATTTTAGTTCTTTTCCAATTAATACCGTTTTTAACTTAAAGATAGAGAAATTTATAACACTGGACAATTTGCACTGTCCTTAATGTTTCTTCTGTACAATTCATTCTACAATCTAGAATTCAATTATGTTTTCTCCGAATGAATATAGACATGTCAGGGCATTGTCCATAAATTATTCAGCCTTAAATTCATTTAATACAATTTATGGTGATTTTTCAAAGTTACTGCCCAGAACAGAGTGTTTTGGGCATATTACACTAGGTTGAGTTTCTAGCTTCATAACTCATCTAAACAAGGTTCTATCATTGTAATTAAACTCATTTTAATGTTGTTACATGTGTAGGTCAGTCTAATTCACTTAGAAATATGCTTAAAATAGGGCATTATAATGTTAAATTCAATTTGATCTATTTGATCAACATTATACTTCTAATTCACCATTTGAGCAGTCCATTACCTAGTTTTAGCTAATCCAATTAGGTGCATTCATTTTCAAGCAACTTATTTACTCTATTCAATCCACAATTCATCTAACAATGTGACCAAATCAGGGCATTACATTCAATTAGCATGCTTAAACATTTTCACCTATCAAGAAAGTCCCTATTCAAAATTGTTTTCAACCATATACACTCTCATTAGCAATTTAGCTACTAGCATTCACAATCTCAAGTACTACTAGAAGATAACATGATCCTAACATACATAAGAATCATCCTAATCAATTTAGGCAACAAGAACATCAAAATCTCAAGATTCAAGCATCTTATAACATGTAGGAATCAAGCAATATACCTTCTCCAAGCTAATTTGATCAAAGTTAAATCAAGAAGCATGGATTGAAGATGATATATGAAGCTTTTTATCTCCCTTTTCTCTCTCAACATTCGGCAATGGTGATAATTTTGGGAGGAAGAAGATGATACAATTTTGTTCATCTTTCCTTCATCCATGCCGTGAGTCACCATTCCAATAGGCACATGTTGTCATCAATTGAGAACATGTGTCAAGGCCTTAATTTAATTCAATTTTACATGCAAACTCTAGAGTTTTGCATGATCACAATTTCATCCTTACATTTAAGCCTTCTAGTTTTAATTTCAATTCAATTTGGTTCTAATTTCACCTATTTGATCTTAAGGATGGCTAATGTTCTTTCTTCCTTAATTTGATTACCACATACTTCAATTAGCCAATAGTTTAGATAGTGGTAACCTTCCTAGGCCAAGTTTTGGGTATTGCAATTCTCTTCCCCTTAAAATAAATTCGTCCTCAAATTTACCTAAATCGAATAGATGAAGATATTGCTTCTTCATGACTTCTTCTAATTCCCAAGTTGCCTCTTCTATCTTGTGATTTCTCCACAAGACTTTGACAAGATGAACGATTTTGTTCCTGAGCTTTCTAACTTCACGATCAAGAATCTGGACTGGTTCCTCTTTGTATGACAAGTCAGGATTCAATTCTAACTCTTCAGGTTCAAGGACATGAGATGGATCAGATCTATACCTTCTAAGCATAGAAACATGGAAGACATTGTGGATCTTATCGAATTCACTAGGGAGTGCCAATCGATAAGCCACTAGACTAATCCTTTCAAGGATTTCAAATCGTCCAATAAACCGAGGGCTGAGCTTTCCTTTTCTTCCAAACTGAAATAATTTCTTCCTAGGAGATACTTTGAGGAATACCTTGTCTCCAACATTATGCTGGATGTCTCTCCCTTTCAAGTCAGCATTAGCTTTTTTCCTATCAAAGGCTGCTTTTAATCGATCATGAATAATCTTCACTTGTTCTTCAGTTTCCTTGAGCAATTGAGGTCCCAATACTTTGTTTTCTCCAAATTCAGACCAGCACAAGGGAGTTCTACATCTCCTTACATATAGAGCTTTGAATGGAGCCATCTGGATAGATGCCTGGTAGCTATTGTTGTAAGCAAACTATACTAGCGGTAGAGATTTCTCCCAGTTCTTTCCAGAATCTATAACACAAGCACGTAGCATATCTTCGAGCACTTGAATGATTCTTTTAGATTGTCCATCTAATTGAGGATTAAAGGTTGTACTAAGGTATACTTTACCCCTAGAGCCTTCTACAAAGAATTCCATAATCCAGAAGCAAATCTAGGGTCACAATCAAAGATTATAGATGTATAGCTCAGCTAAGATTTCCAAGATCATGTTCATTCAAACAGGGAATGAGTGAGTAGACTTTGTGAATCTATCAATAATCACCCATACAACATCATTCTTTCTTGGAGTGGAAGGAAGACCATTAACGAAGTCCATTGTAATCCGATCCCATTTCCATTGCAGAAATTCGATAGGTTGGAGCAATCCAGTAGGGACTTGATGTTCGGATTTAACTCTCTTAGAAGTTAGGCACTTTGAAACAAAGTCTGTGATAGCCGATTTCATGCCTGGCCACCAGTACAGTGGCTTTAGGTCTTTGTACATCTTAACCGATCCCAGGTGAATCGAGAAAGAGCTTTGGTGAGATTCTTGTAACGTCTTGTGTTTTAGTTCCTCATTGTTAGGAACACATACTCTTTCCTTGAAATAGAGGAGTCCATTCGACTTGAGAGATAAGTCAGAATTAGACTCAGAGTCTAGCTTGGATATGATCTTCTGGAGATCTGGATCAATTTGTTGGAGTTCTTTGATTCTCGAGATCAAGCTAGATTGGACTTGAAGTTCAGACAAGAATTTTCGTCCTTTGGATAAATGAAAATGAGCAATGATAGCCAAGGAAGCTACAAACGAATGGACAAGACCATTAAGGAAGATTTCAAATAGTTACTTCCAAGACAAGAAAGGTTCAGCTCGAATGGATTACTTATAATCCAAGTAAGATTAAATTCGAATGAATTATTATAGGATTTAGATTTAAGGGTTTACCCGAGTATGGTCTACGACAAAGGGCATCAGCAACCATGTTTTCTTTTCTCGTATGGTAGTCGATAACCAAATCATAGTCTTTAAGCAATTCTAGCCATCTCCTTTGCCTCATATTTAAGTCTTTCTGAGTCAGGAGGTATTTGAGACTCTTGTGGTCTATGAACAAGTTACATTTCTCCTTGTACGAGTAATGTCTCCATATTTTGAGAGTAAACACAATGGCTGCCAATTCTAGATATTGTGTAGGATAGTTTGACTCGTGTGGTTTTAGTTTCCTTGAAGCATAAGCTACCACTTTTCCATTTTGCATTAAGACACATCCTAGTCCCAAATGAGATGCATCACTATAGACAGTGAACTCTTTGCCCGATACTAGTTGGATGAGAATCGGAGCATGACTCAGGGCTTGTTTAAGTTGATCGAAGCTTCATTTTTGGTTCTCTGACCAAACAAAGGGTGTGTCTTTACGAGTTAGCTTAGTCAAGCATGCGACAATGGATGAAAATCCCTTGATAAAACGCCGATAATACCCAACTAAACTGAGAAAGCTTCTGACCTCACCAACATTCCTTGGACAATCCCTGATATAGTGATCGGAGGCTCCATATAAGAAACATAGATTCAGTTGAGTTCTGCATTGCCTAGTGTGCTGCTTCTGAAAGAACTTTCAAGTAGGATATTGAGCAGTTTTACCGAAATTCCCCGTACTATAAATAGAGATGATCGGGGCTAAAGGCTTGGTTATCGATTGAGGTTTCGATATGTAGTTGCTCTTCTGAATAGGAGTGTAATTTGAAGAGTGTTCCTTGGAGTGTTTAGACTTCTTTGACTGCCAGTAAGGCTTGTCATCATTTCTGGATCGTTTGTCTTTTCAATAGTTACCACTTTTACGTTTCTCAGAGGCCTTCATCTTTGTCAATGTTGCAATAGCCCGATTCACCAAATTCTAGAAATCAGTGACACTCAGGGCAGTGAAAATTGGACTTAATTCATCATTCAGTCATTCAATGAACATTCAACATTTATCAGCATCAGTCTTGATGTATTCTGACACGTACTTGCAATACTTGCAGAAATCACTGACGTAATGTTCAATGTGTCGACCACCTTGCTTGAGGTACAAGAAACGCTTCTTGTGCTCGTCCAAGTATTGTTCACTGATGTATTTCTTCCTGAATTCCCCAAGGAGGAATTTCCAAGTTACAGCTTTAGCAGGAGAAGTCAATGTAGTGGTTTCCCACCAGTTCAGAGCTTCATATGCCAATAAGGCTATGGCACATTCGAGCTTGTGCTCATCAAGACAAGGTAGTTGTTTGGTCAGGATTCGAGTAGTGGCCTCTAACCAATACTCAGCTACTTCGGGATTGGCCTCATTAGTGCCAATGAAAGCATAGGCTTGGTGTTGAGCCAGCTTGTCAATCGGAGCTCTGTTTGGCACAGCAACAGGAGGAGGAATAGGACGGTATCGTTTCAAAGTAGTTACAAGATTATTGATCATCTCCTTCATGCTCAGGAGACATTCTTGCCGCACAGGATTTATAGCAGGAGCTTCCTATTGAGCAGCAGCTTGGGCTCGGGGTTGAGCTTGTCGTTGTGGACGATTCTGCACCATCCTCACACTATCTCCTTCATTCGAGGAGCCTACCAGACTTTCATCGTCCCAAGCGAGCCTTGTTTCAGACATTCTATGTTCAAATAAAATAATTAGGAATTCAGTTTAGTTAAGCAAAGACACAAGCTATACAATACTGGTCTCCGTGGTGGCACAAGTATCCTATATGATGCAAAAGAGCCCGGTTTAGTCCTAGACCTGGCTAAAAAGCTTCGGTTACCAAATAAATGTAACACCCCCTACCCGGGTTAGTACCAAACTGGCTCTGGAGCATTACCAAGAAAGGACAAGGCAATACAATACAAGAACAAGGCAAGAATCGATTAAGTCATCCCTATTAGATGAGTTACTTAACTAGTAAGCAACCGAGCACACTTAACTTAATAAACAAGCAATCTCTCATTTTGATTTTCATGTCATTATAGGTTACTACTTTAACAAATCAAATAACTTCATCTTATACCACTTATCAATTCGATTGGCCTAGGTGTGCAACATACTTCCATTTTATTTCAATGTTTCTTAGATTGATACATGTATCAATTTCATACCTAAATTTACTAAACATGATATGTTAACATACAATTGCATGTAACTAGTTTTCAAACATCTAGACCATTCGACAAACACACTAAACACCTACATCAAGGTATGTTCACACAGAAGTAACCATATAATTTCCAAGACATTCGAATGGCTCGATATAACTAGATCAATCACTTGATCATTCCATTATAATTTCATATATGCGCAGTAAAACATGCCACATGACACATACAAGCACCAATGTTACCACTTAAACATGCTTAGCAATCAAATCAAACATGAATTCAAGGATGTGATCAAGTTTCATGCATTACCTTAATCATTCTTCCCTAATAGATCAAGATCATATTAGGTCAATTAATAATTCAATAATTTAGACATCCTTGCTTTAGTTAGGACCTAGTCCTAACTCTCAAGTAAACTACACTCACAATACTCAAAGCTTAGCTAGTCTTGGATCCTCACTCCTTTGTTCTTAGCTTTAGGATGTTCCACCCTTTCCTCATCCACCAAGTTCACTCCTGGTTCTAACACATTACACAAGTATATACATGTTAAAACAAGTTCACATAATCATTCAATCAAGGCAATGTTACAAGTACACAACATATACAAATCTGGCAGCATATTCACATACATTCTTTACAACACCTAACTGCACTTATCTTTAATCTAGTTCATGTAAAACAGGGCAGAAATCAATGTCCCAAGACTGTTTACAAAATAGTTTACAAACTACCACAAAACAGTGTACATTTACCTCAACTGTTGTTACTAGGCAGCATGTACTCTGTTCACTTAAACATGCATAACTTTCATTCCGTACGTCAGAATTTCAATTGGTTTACACTGTTGGAAAGATAACTTAATTGTCTTTCTAACCATATAGGCTTTAATTTTATTTATTTTCCAATTAATACCGCTTTTAACTTAAAGACAGGGCAGTTTATAACACTGGACAGTTTGCAGTGTCCTTAGTGTTTTTTCTCTACAATTCATTCTACATTCCAGAATTCAGTTCTGTTTTCTCCTAATGAATTTATACATGTCAGAGAATTTTCCATAAATATTTCAGCCTTAAATTCATTTTATACATTTTATGGTGATTTTTCAAAGTTACTGCCTAGAACAGAGTATTCTAGGCAGATTACACTAGGTTGAGTTTCTAGCTTCATAACTCATCTAAATAAGGTTCTATCATTGTAAGTCAACTCGTTTTAATGTTCTTACTTGTCTAGGTCAGTCTAATTCACTTATCAATATGCTTAATACATGACATTATCATGTTAAATTCTATTTGATCTATTTGATCAACATTATACTTCTAATTCACCATTTGAGTAGTCCATTACCTAGTTTTAACTAATCCAATTAGGTGCATTCATTTTCCAACAAATTATTTACTCTATTCAATCCTTAATTAATCTAGCAATGTGACCAAATCAGGGCATTACATTCAATTAGCTTGCTTAAACATTTTCACCTATCAAAAAGTCCCTATTCAAAACTGTTTTCAACCATATACACTCTCATTAGCAATTTAGCTACTAGCATTCACAATCTCAAGTACTACTAGAAGCTAACATGATCCTATCATACATAAGAATCATCCTAATCAATATAGGCAAGAAGAACATCAAAATCTCAAGATTCAAGCATCCTATTACATATAGGAATCAAGCAATATACCTTTTCCAAGAAAATTTAATCAAAGTTAAATCAAGACGAAAGTATTGAAGATTATCTATGAAGATTTTTCTCCCCCTTTCTCTCTCAACATTCGCCCATGGTGATAATTTTGGGAGGAAGAAGATGATATAATTTTGTTCATCTTTCCTTCATGCATGTCGTGACTCACCATTCCAATAGGCACATTTTCTCATCAATTGAGAACATGTGTCAAGGCCTTTATTTAATTCAATTTTACATGCAAACTCTAGAGTTTTGCATGATCACAATTTCATCCTTCCATTTAAGCCTTCTAGTTTTAATTTCAATTCAATTTGGTTCTAATTTCACCTATTTGATCTTAAGGATGGCTAATTTTTTTCTTCCTTAATTTGATTACCACATAATCCAATGAGCCAATAGTTTAGATAGTGGTAATCTTCCTATGCCAAGTTTAGGGTGTTACATAAATGAATCAATTTATGTTGCCTTGATAGAAATAATCTATGGACTAACCGTTCATGTATGGAATTGAACTGTTAAATTATCTTACTCATATTGTCTTATTTGGTTTCCGAGGCTAATAGTCTAATAGCACACTTTGTTATCTTTAGGAGAAGCTGATACTTAATCAAGTTTGGGAGTCTAAGCAAGGTCACAGGGATATTTGAGAGTATATTTTGTATTTACATTATAAACTCCTAGAAGGTGGTACTAGTATGTGTAACTAAGTCATGATATTTTGTGTACCTTTGAATGTTCTATAAATAACTTATAAAACCATTATCTATGTCATGGTTGGCTTCGATGTTTGGGTGATCATTGGAGTATATTAGTTGATATTGAATTAGATTGATACATAAGTAAAATATAGGTTAGATATGATAATGGTAACCTTGATGTTGATGCTTGTTTGACTTGTATGGGATTTCTATTAATTCATGAACTTAAGTCGGCTAAACTTAAATAATAGCTAGTAAAATTATTGATAAATCAATGTTACCATTAGCTTATGTGAATGAATGATTTGCCTAAGCACTTTCCATCTATTTGTAAGAACAAAGAATTAAGTTATGTTCGAACTTGCTTGTTTAAGTCACCTATGTCCTAATTTATTAAACTCAATTCGACTCATCTCTATAGTAATCAAAATAATTAAGTAATTCTAGACATCTTCAATCTTTGGTTCGAATGTATGATGACTTTAGTACCAATGTGTGCTCCCTTTGGGTTGGTTGATTGATCCTGAGTTTGTTTCTGTGGTTTGTCCGAATACTAGCTTGGTCATCAAGCTAGTTTGTTCTTCTTTAGTTGAGTAATACCTTCTAGGCTAGGTGTGAGGATATTACAATTTGGAATTTAGAGCTAAGGTTTAGTCGATCCTAGAACTAAACCGAATTTGATTGCATCAAGTATCTTATGTGCCACCCAGGAGTTGAATTTAATCTACTTATGACCTTGTTTGTTAAAAGCCTCCTCTTGAATATTTATGAATCCTTTTCAAAATTTCTAGAACGGAAACTTATTTGGGTCGGGACAATGAGAGCCCGACATTGACAGACGGTATTTGGTAGAACGTTAGAAATGTTTCTTGTATTTGAAGCAAAGAGTGAAGCCCATTGGACAGTATGTTAATGAATTTTGCAAGTATTACAAGTACAGGTCTAAATACATAAAGAAAGAAGAAGATAAGTTTCGAATGTTCATTGATGGACTTAACGATGAATTAAGCCCCATATTTACAGCACTCATAATTTCCGAATTTCAAGACTTAGTGAATCGAGCAATTGCTACATAATCCAAACTAAAGACAACTAATAAGAGGAAAGACAACTACTCTCAGAAAGATAAAAGGTAGAGAAATGAAAATAAGCCTTTATGGTCATCTAAGAAGTCCAATAATCAAGGAGGAAATTCTTCTAATCAATTATCCCCAACAAAAGGAAACTTCTTGCCTAAGCCACAATCTATAATCAAAACCTCTGCACAAATAATATTTGTTAATAGTTCAGGGAACTCAGGTAGAGAATCTCAATCATGTTTCTGCAAATTCTTCCAGAATTATCATTCGGGCAATGTAGGAAACAATCAAATGCATGTTTTCACTATGGAGGTTTGGACCATTTTGTTAGAGATTGTCCTCAAAATGTGAACAAGACTCCGGTTCGTGTGTCTTCAAATCCCACTCCTACCCAATCACCTCGGGGTAAAAGACCAAAGCAAGCACAGTTAGGAAATTCGGGAAGAACCCGGGGTCAATCTCCTGCATCTACGCATCAAGAATCTCGGGCCCCTGCTCGGGTTTATCACATTCGAGGCCGCGAAGATGAAGATGCGCCAGATATAATAGCAGGTACTATTGAACTAAATCATATTCTTGTATATGCCCTTTTTGACTCGGGTTCCACTTATTCTTTTATTTTTTCCCGTTTGATTGAAATGCTAAAATTAAATTCTAAATTTGTTAATTTTGGCCTAGAAGTTTTGAACCCTTTAGGAGAAAATATGGCCTTAAACCGTATTTTTAAGGATTGTCCTTTTCTCATTCAAGGCATTCCACCAACTCGGGAAGTAGAATTCAAGATCGAGGTTCAACCTGGGACCAATACAGTGTACATTACTCCTTATCAGATTGCTCCAGTTGAATTGAAGGAGCTTCAGAAACAATTGCAAGAATTGCAAGATAAGGGTTTTATTCGACCCAACTCATCTCCTTGGAGAGCCCCGGTGCTATTTGTCAAAAAGAAAGATGGGTCGATGAGATTGTCACAGACTACCGGTAACTCAATTAGCTTACCATCAAGAATAAATACCCACTTCCAAGAATTGAGGACTTGTTTGATCAATTAAAAGGTGCAACGATATTCTCCAAGATCGACCATGGATCTGGGTATTACCAAATGAAAGTTAAGGAGTCGGACATATCTAAGACCACCTTCAAGACTTCACATGGTCATTATGAATTTCTGGTGATGCCTTTTGGCTTAACAAACTCCCCTGTTGAGTTTATGGATCTCATGAATCGAGTCTTTAAACCTTATTTGGATAAATTTGTAGTAACTTTCATAGACGACATTCTTGTCTACTCAAAGGATAAGGATGAGCATTCAAGGCACCTTTGAATAGTACTTTAGACTCTCTAAGACAAGCAACTCTTTGCTAAGTTCAATAAGTGCGAATACTGGTTGTCTAGAGTGTCCTTTCTAGGACATGTAATTTTAGCCGAAGGGATTAAAGTTAACCATGAAAAATCCAATATATTTTAGAGTGGAGGTCTCTGAAAAACATTAGTGAAGTTCGAAGCTTCCTAGGCTTGACCGATTATTACCAAAGGTTGGTAAAGGGATTCTCAATCTTAGCTGCACCTTTAACCAAACTTTACGGTTTTTAGTGATGCTTCCTACTTGGGACTAGGATGTGTTCTTATCCGAGAAAATAAGGTAGTAGCATATGCTTCTCGGCAGCTGAAACCCCATGAATAAAACCATCCAACACATGATCTCGAGTTAGCTACAGTGATCTTTGCTTTAAAAACCTGGAGACATTATTTGTATGGAGAGAAATGATACCTTTATACATATCATAAAAGTCTAAAGTGCCTCTTAACCCAAAAGGAACTAAATCTAAGGCAAAGAAGGTGGATTGAACTACTCAAAGACTATGATTTAATCAAAGACTATCTATAAGTCTTAAAGGCTCTAAATGACACCTTGGTTTTGGCTAAAAGTAGTTAAAATGGCATAATTGCCTTAAAAAGGCAAGAACATGGTAAAAGAACTTATATCAATATGAGATTTGACATGCTATTAGAATTATGGATTAATAACTTGCTGGTAAAATTTCATGGCATTTGGACAATGTTCAACAGGTTAAATTGAATAAAAACCAGCTAAAATCTGTCATTACAGGTCAGACGTATCGATACGACCTTGTATATTTGGACCTGGTTAAGTAGAGCATATCGATACACAAGAGGGGGTGTATCGATACAGACTTGGGTAGTAAGGTATGGGCATTAAATGGTATCGATACGGGGTTAGTTAATTATGTTAAAAGACTTAAACTACAATTTTGAATACCTTACAAAATGGTCACTGAATATTGTATGGTTTAATTAGAAGGGTAATTGATAACGAAATGACATGAAAATTTACAAGCTTATGGTTATTGAATTGAATTTCATAATGGCATAGTTAATTGCAGAAAAGGACCCCTAAATTATCAAATTTTCAGTTTAGCCCCTAAAACTTGCAAGAGCTATAAATTGATCCTAATTAATGAATTGTTGTTCCGTATGGGATAAATTGAGCTAATAATAATATTTGGTAATGTTGGAAAGGCATAAAATTGATTAAGTAATTAATCATTATTGAAATTTTATCGCACTGATCATCGTATCGTTCACCGGTAGCATTCTTCGACTTGGTTCTCGACCAGGCCGGGTGGGGATGTTACACCCACATCTATGTTTGACACATGTATAGGCCCTCCTATGAATTTTTGTTTAGCTTGCAAACTTTAATTTAATCAAGGTATTCGATTAAGTCCTTTTTATTTTAGCCATCCACTTCTTCCCTGTTTCAATTTGGTCCCAAAACACTTATTTAATCTAATAAGTAACAAATCTACAATCACTTAACTGTAAAAAAATTTGTAGCAAACTCCTAAGCCAATTTTTGGGACATTACAATTCTCCTCCTCTAAAATAAAATTCATCCTCAAATTTACTTGATGTGAAAAGATGAGGATATTGCTCCTTCATGGTTGCCTCAGGTTCCCAAGTAGCTTCTTCAACCTTGTGGTTTCTCCATAACACCTTGACAAGAGGAACAGACTTATTACGAAGTCTTTTGGTCTTATGATCCAAGACCTAAAATGGTTCTTCTTCGTAGGATATGTCACATCCCTAAAACTGGCCTAGTCAGAATTTGGTTCCAGTGACTGGAAATTTTGTATCGAATATGCTCATAATTGTAATCTTCCAATCCTTGTACGCAATTTGAAGCAATGAAAGTTGATTGGACTTGATTTAAGTTGTGATGACTATAACATCCCAATTTGGGGGCTTAGTAGAATGTTAGTTTATATTGAATTGAGAAATTAAGTGACTAAATTGATATGTGCTTTAAATCGAGAGATTATATTAAAAAGGACTACAATTGTATCTAATCATACTATAAGGATTGCATGCAAAATCACCAGGATTTTGAGGACTCTAGTGAGGTGGCCAACTAGTTTCATTCTAGTGGATGAGAGTCATCTTCTTCTCTCATTCTTTGGGCACCGACCGAAGGGAAGCTATAGAGAATTCTTTACCAAACTCTAACTTATTATAAGAGCTAGTCTCAGTATTTTTGAGCTTAATAAATTAAAATTTTTTGCTTCCATTGGAAGGTAATGCCCTCCTTCTAGTTCTAAGTTCAATGTTTGTTGCTTGTTGGACATGGATTGTTTTGATTGGAGCAAAGGTTTGCATGCATAGAAGAGAATTTAAATTAGTTGATTGTAACTAGAAAGTTAGAATGAATTCATAGAAATTGAAATATGAAACATTGATTCATTGCATGGGTTATAGCTGCTTTGCTATTGTAAGGATAGCTATCTCTTAATTTCTAGTTATAGTTGTAACACACCTAAATAGGGCTTAGAATGTTACCACTATTTATAATTCCTAAATAGTTAAAAAAAACTTGAATTAAGTCAAGTCAATTGAGAATGGTAATATCCTAAATCTTAGCCAAGAAGAATTTAAACCAATTACCTAAATTACTAATTCAATTGAACTTGTATTTAAGATAATTGGATTAGTTAATGGCTTAATTGAAAGATTGAAAGAAGATTGTGACCAATTTAGAATGACCTAGTTGAATTAAATGGGAAAGATGATGATTGCATGCTAAATTTCTCATTTCCCCTAATGCCCTTGATTAAGTTAATAATAAGGATTAATTAAGGGTTATATTGGACATTTCATAAATCCAATAACTTGGATTAGATGCTATCATCTTCTTTATTCTCCTTTGCTAGCCGAAATTGAAGAGAAAATAGGGAGAGAGTGTTCTTGTGAGAGAAAGCTTAAATCTATGGTGTTAGAGTTGAAATTGAGTTAAATTCAACTTGGTGGCAGCATTACTAAGGTAAATTCATGTTGTCCAAACTGATTTATGTTTAAAATTCTGATTTAGATGATGACTAATGCTTAGTTGAGTTGTTAGGTTGTTTGAAATGAAGAGAATGATGAAATTGAACTTGTATACACTATGGATAACTTGAATTAGAGTAGAAATTATGTGTAAGATATGGTGAAACAAAGTTAGGTTGCTGGAAATTTGAATGGAGATGTTGTTGTAAGAATTGAATGGTTAGAACTTGTAATTGAGCTATAGAACTAATGAATTGAGTATGATCATGAATCGATAATGTAATTAAGGTGTTAAACAAGCTAAATTGTTAGTAAATAATGCTGGAAAAGAAAGATAAAAGTATGAACATAGTCATATAGCTTAGAAACTGTTTTAGTAAGAACATATTGTGTAAATATGCAAAATTAAGCAACTTAACCAACTTACTCTATTTTGGCTGCCTTGAAAAATGAATTAACATTGACTAAACATGTTTAGGATTTCATATGAAATGAATTATAGGGTCAAAACATTGGCTAAAATGAATTTAAGGAATTAAAATGTGAATAGGTGCAATCTGCCCAGAATTCCTCTGTTTTGGGCAGTAACTTTGAAAATTCAGAAAAAATTGTATAGATCAAATTCAGTGCTGAAATTTTAGTGAAATGATCCTTAGTATGTCTACTTTCATTAGGTGAAAACAGAACTGAAAACTGGGTCCTATGTTGGAAACTGTAATTGGAAATTGCTGGACACTACAAATTGTCCAGACAGTGTAAGTGCCCTATCTTTGAACAATAAACTGTATTAATTGGCTAAGAAATAAAATGCAAGTCTTATATGGTTATAAATACAATTTTTTTAGCTTTCCAACGATGTAAATTAATTGAAATTCTGACGTACGGACTAAAATAAATGACCATTTAAAGGGACGGTGTGCAAACTGCAGGGCAGCAGTGTCCTGGGCAGTTTGGGACTGTTTTTGCACCTAGAAGCAAACTATTTCCAAAACAGTTTTGGGACATTGTAACCTGTCCAGTTATGTCCTAAAATAATGTAATAACAATTTAGACGAAAAAGTAAGAAATGCTTAAAAGAAAGCATAAAACAGTAGCTTAATGTTAGGTACAAATGTGGTAACATTCCTACTATATATCTGTGACATTACGTGCATGTTTTGATGAATTGTATGTGTTATGCTTGCTAGACCAAGGGCAGCAAGTTGTGGAAGAGGAAGATAAGAGTGGACATCCCAAAGCAGGAGGCAAAGGGATTTGGATACAAGACAAGTGATTAGCTAGGAGTATTGTGAGTGTAACTATCCTTAGGGTTGGGACTTAGGTCCTAACCAACCTTGTTATTGTCTTAATTCAATGTCATTGCCATGTAACATGACCTAATACATATTTGTCTAATTAAGGGAAGAATGATATGAGTGACAACTTGTTTTATGCCATGATCTATTTGTTTACTTGAGTGTTAAGCAAATGTAATGAAATGCTTGTCATATTGCATTGCTTATGCCAAAGGTAAGAAATGGCATGCTTGCTTGGAAAATAAGGTACGAACATTGCATAAATATGAATGTGTTTGTGATTGATATACATGGCTGGTTGAAATGAAATGAACAATGGTACCACCTTGTATTCAAGCCATTCGAATGGCATGGATAGACTTGTCTTGGGAGTTCATTTCCATAAGCCTAAGGGCTTGGCCTTTGAATGGCATAATCATGTATTGATTTATGAATGGTAATAAGATTGAATGAAATTGATAATCAAACAACCTTGGTAGCTAGTTTGGATACATAAGAGGGCATGCCTAAGAATCTTGAGCTCATTTTGGCACGACGGTGCATTTTGGCACTACAGTGCATTTTGTTGACAATTTGATTATTTATTGAACTAAATACCAAGGGTGTTACAAGATGAACTAAAGCTTGAAATGAACATTGTTGCCTTGGATGTGTGATGTGAACATTACATGTTTTGTAAGATTATTGAATGACCATCCTTGCCTTGAAAGATAAAACATAAATGATTTTATAACTGGTTACTTCACATGGATGAAACGTATAGATGATGTTTGTGCAAGAATGTGTACTTGGTACTTGATGTTTTTGATTGCTTGTCACCTAAGCAACAAATCGAATAGCATTATATGTATACATGATGGATGTTACTATGTTGATTGTGTGATATGTGAAGCTTTCCTTTGTTTACCTATGTAATTCGAATAGTATATGTCATGTAGAGATGATCTTGATTCTTTGAAATAAATGTAAACTTGGATAGGTATGCAATTCGAATAGTATACGTTATGAAGAAAGCTTGAAAGTATGATTTCATACTCTTTGTATACTCCTAGTTTGGTTGCACTAGAACTTGTAATAAGTAGCCTTGATCATGCATTTTGTTGTGTTGTTAATACTAGTAAATGTAATGCTTTGTTGGGCCTATCATGTAACCAACTATGATGACTTAAGCTATGTATGTGAACTATGTTGATACGTATACATATAGGTAGATGTTGTGCAAATTGTGAAAATTATACAATGATTGTTGAATCCTTGTTTTATTCGAACAATAGACCAATGTTGTATGATCATGCATTTGTTCTTGTGGCCAATGGTATGATTCGACAATGCTTGGATTGGAGCTAAGGTATGTTCAAACATGCATTATCAATGTTACTAGCTAAGGATGCCATGAAGTAGTATGACTTTATTGAAAAGAAACAAATGAAATGTACTAAGTGAACTCCTAGCTATTCGAATAGGGTGTATGAATATGTAATAAGAATGTAAGTTGGAAGCCTTATATTGATCATGTTAATTGGTTGAATAAGTGGTATCTTCAGATGCAAGTAAGCTAATTGAAATGTGTTAAGTGACCACCTTGTATCATTCGAATAGGGTACATGAACTTGTAATAAGAATGAAAGTTGAATGATGTCTATAGTAACCTATTGTGAAGTATGCCACACTTGTTATTGTTGTTTGAATGATGCATGTGTATTGAATGGAATGGAAAATTGAAATATATTAGTGGTAACTTAGAAAATAAGTATGAAATGAAACAAATTAGTGCCTAAATTAGTATGCTAAGTGTGTTTGTTTTGAATATTGTGGGTTGCTTGAAGGTCTTGTATGGTTGTGTTTAGGTTACTTGTGTTGCAAGTCATGTATACCGAGGTTACTTGTATCTTTTTCTTTGTTCTCGCTTTGGTAACGCTCCCCAAACCAGATTACGGCTAACCGGGGATGGGGTGTTACATTTATTGGTAATGAGAGCTTTTAGTCATTTCTAGGACTGAACTAAGCTCACTTGCATCATATGGGATATTGTGCCACCTAGGAGACTTGATATAAGCTTGTATTGTTGGTTAAATGTGAAAACTAAACTCATATTGTTCTGACTAAACTAGAATGTCAGAAACAAGATTAGGTCGGGATAATGAAAGTCATGTAGGCTCCTCGAACGAAGGAGATAGTGTGAGGATGGAACAGAATCCTCCTCAACAGCAACCTCAACCTCGAGCTCAAACCGCAGCTCAGCAGGAAGCCCCGGCTGTAAATTATGTACAATAAGAGTACTTGATAAGCATGAAAGAGATGTTTGATCGTCTCGTATCTACACTAAAAAAAGAACATCTGATTCCACCTCCTACTCTTATAGTAAGCCGAGCCCCTATTAACAAGTTGGCTCAACATCGGGCTTATACCTTCACTGGCACCGATGAGGCTAATCTTGAAGTAGCCAAGTACTGGTTAGAGGCCACTACTCGTATTCTGACTAAATAATTGCCATGTCCTGACGAGCATAAACTTGAGTGTGCCATTGCTCTATTGGCAGACGAAGCACTGAGTTGGTGGGAAACCACTACCCTGACTGCTCCTGCAGAGTCTATCACTTATAAGTTCTTCCTCGATGAGTTCAGGAAGAAATATATCAGAGAACAATATCTGGCTGAGCACCAAAAGCGATTCTTGTATCTTAAACAAGCTGGCCGACCTATCGAGCAATACATAAGTGACTTTTGCAAGTATGGGTCTGAATATATCAAAACCGAGGCCCACAAGTGCTAAATGTACATCGACAGGTTAAATGATGAATTAAGCCCTATATTCACTGCTCTGGGTATTACCGACTTCCAAAATTTGGTAAACCGGGCCATTACTACTGAGGTAAAGAGGAAAGCCTCGGAAAGATGCAAGAGCGGACACTCCTGGAAAGACAAACGACCCAGGAACGATGACAAGCCACATTGGCAATCAAAGAAGTCCAAACATTCCAAGGACACTCTTGAACTATACCCATAATCGAAAGAGTAGTTATATCTCAAACCTCAAACAGTTATAAAGACTTGACCCTTGTTGTTTTTCATTGATAGCACGGGAATCAGGCTAAACCTAATCAATACCCTCTTAGCAAGTTCTGCTAGAAACATCATACTTGTCGGTCTGCACTTTCAAAAGAATCTATGCTACTCATATGGAGCCTCTGATCATTATATCCGAGATTGTCCCTAGAATCCCAAACAGGCTTCGAATCAAACTTCTGCAATTGCTAGCTCAGCTCCTCCTAACCAAAACAAAGCACCCAGACAAGCTCAGTCTGAGAATTAGGGGAAATAGAAGGGCCCCTATTTGAATGCTCAGACTCATCATGAATCTCGAGCCCCTGCTCGTATGTACCACATTCCTGGTAAAGATTATGAAGAAGCTCCTGATGTTATCACATGTACCGTTAAGTTAAATCCAGTCCTGCATATGCTTTAATTGATTCGGGGTCTACCCATTCATTTGTTTGTTCTGCCTTGATCAACTAGTTAAAATTAAAAACTGAAACTATTGAATCAAATCTTATAGTTTTGATTCTATTAGGGGAAAAACACCCATTAACTTACGCCACAAGCAAGCCCCCTTTACCATTCGAAACATACCCTTTCCCATTGATCTTTATGTTCTACCTTTTTGTGAATTTGACTTGATATCAGGGTTAGATTGGTTAAGTAAACACAAGGCTTGGGTAGATTGCCAAAATCGGAGACTGTATCTCCGGGGTTTAGGGAAAGAATCCATTTTCTTAATAGACAACAAACCAACCTTAATCATTTCTAAAATGATTATTCAAGATGAAATTGAATTCAATTTTCCTAGCATGCCTGTTGTTTCTGAATTCATTGATATTTTTCCTGAGGAACTCCCTGGTGTAACTCCAACCAGAGAAGTAGAGTTCGGGATTGAAGTTCAGCCTAGAACAGCTCCGGTGTCAATTACACCCTATAGAATGGCACCTGTCGAGATGAAAGAATTAAAGAAGCAACTTCAAGAGTTGCAAGATAAAGGTTTCATACGACCAAACACTTTTCCTTGGGGTGCTCTGGTCATGTTCAGTAAGAAGAAAGACAATACTATGTAGCTTTGTATTGACTATCGTCAGTTAAACAAGTTCACTATCAAGAATCGGTATCCCCTGCCCAGAATTAAAGATCTTTTTGATCAACTCAGGGATTCTTCCGTATTTTCTAAGATTGACCTTCGATCGGGGTACTATCAAATGAAAGTGAAAGAACAAGACGTACCCAAGACAACATTTCGTACTCGATATGGCCACTTCAAATTCCTCGTAATGCCATTCGGGTTAACGAATGCTTCGGTTGCTTTCATGGATATCATGAATCGGGTATTCAAGCTATATCTTAACATGTTTAGGATTTCATATGAAATGAATTATAGGGTCAAAACATTGGTTAAAATGAATTTAAGGAATTAAAATGTGAATAGGTGCAATCTGCCCATAATTGCTCTGTTTTGGGTAGTAACTTTGAAAATTCAGCAAAAATTGTATAGATCAAATTCAGAGATGAAATTTTATTGACATGATCCTTAGCATGTATACTTTCATTAGGTGAAAACAGAACTAAAAACTCGGTCCTATGCTGGAAACTGTAATTAGAAATTGCTGGACACTGCAAACTGTCCAGACAGTGTAATTGCCATGTATTTGAACAATAAACTGTATTAATTGGATAAGAACTAAAATGCAAGCCTTATATGGTTATAAATAATTTTTTTTAGCTTTCTAACGGTATAAATTAATCGAAATTACGACGTACGGATTAAAAGATATGACCATTTAAAGGGACGGTGTGCAAACTGCCACGCAGCAGTGTCCTGGGCAGTTTGGGACTATTTTTGCACCTAGAAGCAAACTGTTTCCAAAATAGTTTTGGGACATTGCAATCTATCTAGTTATTTCCTAAAATGAGGTAATAAAAATTTAGAGGAACAAGTAAGAAATGCTTAAAAGAAAGCATAAAAACAGTAACTAAATGCTAGGTACAAATATGGTAACATTGCTACTATATATGTGTGACATTACGTGCATGTTTTGATGAATTGTATGTGTTATGCTTGCTAGACCAAGGACAGCAAGTTGTGGAAGAGGAAGATAAGAGTGGACATCCCAAAGCAAGAGGAAAAGGGATTTGGATACAAGATAAGTGATTAGCTAGGAGTATTGTGAGTGTAACTATCCTTAGGGTTGGGTCTTAAGTGCTAACCAACCTTGTTATTGTCTTAATTCAATGCCATTGCCATGTAACATGACCTAATACATATTTGGCTAAATAAGGGAAGTATGATATGAATGGCAACTTGTTTGATGCCATGATCTATTTGTTTACTTGAGTGTTAAGCAAATGTAATGAAATGCTTGTCATATTGCATTGCTTATGCCAAAGGTAAGAAATGGCATGCTTCCTTGGAGAATAAGGTACGCATATTACATACATATGAATGTGTTTGTGATTGATATACATGGCTGGTTGAAATGAAATGAACAATGGTACCACCTTGTATTCATGCCATTGGCATGGATAGACTTGTCTTGGGTGTTAAGACTCCATAAGCCTAAGGGCTTGGCCTTTGAATTGCGTAATCATGTATTGATTCATGAATGGTAATATGATTGAATGAAATTGATAATCAAACAACCTTGGTAGCTAGTTTGGAAAGATTGGAAGGCATGCCTTAGAATCTTGAGCTCATTTTGGGACTACGGTGCATATTGGCACGACGGTGCATTTCGGCACTACGGTGCATTTTGGCACGACGGTGCATTTCGGCACTACAGTGCATATTGGCACTACGGTGCATTTTGGCACTTCGGTGCATTTTGTTGAGGATTTGGTTATCTATTGAACTAAATACCAAGGGTGTTATAAGATGAACTAAAGTTTAAAATGAACATTGTTGCCTTGGATATGTGATGTGAACATTACTTGTTTTGTAAGATTATTGAATTAACATCCTTGCCTTGAAAGATAAAACATGAATGATTTTATAACCAGTAACTTCACATGGAAGAAATGTATAGATGATGTTTGGCAAGAATGTCTACTTGGTACTTGATGTTTTTGATTGCTTGTCATCTAAGCAACAAATTGAATAACATTATATATATACATGATGGATGTTGCAATGTTGATTGTGTGATATGTGAAGCTTGCCTATGTTTACCTATTGAATTCGAATAGTATATGTCATGTAGAGATGATCTTGATTATTTGAAATATAGGTAAACTTGGATATGTATGCTTGGAAATTGGCTAGACTTAGGGTTACCTCACTAAGTACATATCTTGTACTTACCATTCTACTCTTCATTCTTCCCATAACATATTAAAGACACATCATGAGGATATCTTGAGTTCGAAGCAACGTTCTGAAGCAAGCTTGAAAGTATGATTTCATACTCTCTGTATACTCCTAGTTTGGTGGCACTAGAACTTTTAAGAAGCAGCCTTGATTATGCATTTTGTTGTGTTCTTAAGACTAGTAAATGTAATGTTTTGTTGGGCCTATCATGTAACCAACTTTGATGACTTAAGCTATGTATGTGAAATATGTTGATACGTATACATATAAGTAGATGCTACACAAATTGTGAAAATTATACAATGACTGTTGAATCCTTGTTTCATTCGAACAATAGACCAATGTTGTATGATCATGCATTTGTTCTTGTGGCCAATGGTATAATTCAGCAATGCTTAGATTGGAGCTAAGGTATGTTCAAGCATGCATTATCAATGTTACTAGCTAAGGATGCCATGAAATATTATGACTTGATTGAAAAAGAAACAAATAAAATGTACTAAGTGAACACCTAGCTATTCGAATAGAGTGTATGAACATATAATAAGAATGTAAGTTGGATGCCTTGTATTGATCATGTTAATTGGTTGAATAGTATCTTGAGATGCAAGTAAGCTAATTGAAATGTGTTAAGTGACCACCTTGTATCATTCGAATAGGGTACATGAACTTGTAATAAGAATGAAAGTTGAATCATGTATATAGTAACCTATTGTGAAGTATGCCACACTTGTTATTGTTGTTTGAATGATGTATGTGTATTGAATGAAATGGAAAATTGAAATATGTTAGTGGTAACTTAGAAAATAGGTATGAAATGAAACAAATTAGTACCCAGTGGCAATGCATGAAGGAGACGCCTGAGCAAAGAAGGCAATTGGCAAAGCCCTGAAAATAATGGTGATATGATGTCGAAATTGATGACTAGACAAGCCCAAGATGACATGGAGCAAAGCCCAAACCCAAAGGAATTTGATTTCCATGAAGAGATTAAAGAAGAATTAAATTCCAAGAAGATAGAGAAGTTCTAGTAGGAATAAAATTATAATAAAGAATTATATTTTAAAGATAATCATTGGCTAAAATGAATTTAAGGAATTAAAATGTGAATAGGTGCAATCTGCCCAGAATTCCTCTGTTTTGGGCAGTAACTTTGAAAATTCAGAAAAAATTGTATAGATCAAATTCAGTGCTGAAATTTTAGTGAAATGATCCTTAGTATGTCTACTTTCATTAGGTGAAAACAGAACTGAAAACTGGGTCCTATGTTGGAAACTGTAATTGGAAATTGCTGGACACTACAAATTGTCCAGACAGTGTAAGTGCCCTATCTTTGAACAATAAACTGTATTAATTGGCTAAGAAATAAAATGCAAGTCTTATATGGTTATAAATACAATTTTTTTAGCTTTCCAACGATGTAAATTAATTGAAATTCTGACGTACGGACTAAAATAAATGACCATTTAAAGGGACGGTGTGCAAACTGCAGGCAGCAGTGTCCTGGGCAGTTTGGGGACTGTTTTTGCACCTAGAAGCAAACTATTTCCAAAACAGTTTTGGGACATTGTAACCTGTCCAGTTATGTCCTAAAATAATGTAATAACAATTTAGACGAAAAAGTAAGAAATGCTTAAAAGAAAGCATAAAACAGTAGCTTAATGTTAGGTACAAATGTGGTAACATTCCTACTATATATCTGTGACATTACGTGCATGTTTTGATGAATTGTATGTGTTATGCTTGCTAGACCAAGGGCAGCAAGTTGTGGAAGAGGAAGATAAGAGTGGACATCCCAAAGCAGGAGGCAAAGGGATTTGGATACAAGACAAGTGATTAGCTAGAGTATTGTGAGTGTAACTATCCTTAGGGTTGGGACTTAGGTCCTAACCAACCTTGTTATTGTCTTAATTCAATGTCATTGCCATGTAACATGACCTAATACATATTTGTCTAATTAAGGGAAGAATGATATGAGTGACAACTTGTTTTATGCCATGATCTATTTGTTTACTTGAGTGTTAAGCAAATGTAATGAAATGCTTGTCATATTGCATTGCTTATGCCAAAGGTAAGAAATGGCATGCTTGCTTGGAAAATAAGGTACGAACATTGCATAAATATGAATGTGTTTGTGATTGATATACATGGCTGGTTGAAATGAAATGAACAATGGTACCACCTTGTATTCAAGCCATTCGAATGGCATGGATAGACTTGTCTTGGGAGTTCAGATTCCATAAGCCTAAGGGCTTGGCCTTTGAATGGCATAATCATGTATTGATTTATGAATGGTAATAAGATTGAATGAAATTGATAATCAAACAACCTTGGTAGCTAGTTTGGATACATAAGAGGGCATGCCTAAGAATCTTGAGCTCATTTTGGCACGACGGTGCATTTTGGCACTACAGTGCATTTTGTTGACAATTTGATTATTTATTGAACTAAATACCAAGGGTGTTACAAGATGAACTAAAGCTTGAAATGAACATTGTTGCCTTGGATGTGTGATGTGAACATTACATGTTTTGTAAGATTATTGAATGACCATCCTTGCCTTGAAAGATAAAACATAAATGATTTTATAACTGGTTACTTCACATGGATGAAACGTTATAGATGATGTTTGTGCAAGAATGTGTACTTGGTACTTGATGTTTTTGATTGCTTGTCACCTAAGCAACAAATCGAATAGCATTATATGTATACATGATGGATGTTACTATGTTGATTGTGTGATATGTGAAGCTTTCCTTTGTTTACCTATGTAATTCGAATAGTATATGTCATGTAGAGATGATCTTGATTCTTTGAAATAAATGTAAACTTGGATAGGTATGCAATTCGAATAGTATACGTTATGAAGAAAGCTTGAAAGTATGATTTCATACTCTTTGTATACTCCTAGTTTGGTTGCACTAGAACTTGTAATAAGTAGCCTTGATCATGCATTTTGTTGTGTTGTTAATACTAGTAAATGTAATGCTTTGTTGGGCCTATCATGTAACCAACTATGATGACTTAAGCTATGTATGTGAACTATGTTGATACGTATACATATAGGTAGATGTTGTGCAAATTGTGAAAATTATACAATGATTGTTGAATCCTTGTTTTATTCGAACAATAGACCAATGTTGTATGATCATGCATTTGTTCTTGTGGCCAATGGTATGATTCGACAATGCTTGGATTGGAGCTAAGGTATGTTCAAACATGCATTATCAATGTTACTAGCTAAGGATGCCATGAAGTAGTATGACTTTATTGAAAAAGAAACAAATGAAATGTACTAAGTGAACTCCTAGCTATTCGAATAGGGTGTATGAATATGTAATAAGAATGTAAGTTGGAAGCCTTATATTGATCATGTTAATTGGTTGAATAAGTGGTATCTTCAGATGCAAGTAAGCTAATTGAAATGTGTTAAGTGACCACCTTGTATCATTCGAATAGGGTACATGAACTTGTAATAAGAATGAAAGTTGAATGATGTCTATAGTAACCTATTGTGAAGTATGCCACACTTGTTATTGTTGTTTGAATGATGCATGTGTATTGAATGGAATGGAAAATTGAAATATATTAGTGGTAACTTAGAAAATAAGTATGAAATGAAACAAATTAGTGCCTAAATTAGTATGCTAAGTGTGTTTGTTTTGAATATTGTGGGTTGCTTGAAGGTCTTGTATGGTTGTGTTTAGGTTACTTGTGTTGCAAGTCATGTATACCGAGGTTACTTGTATCTTTTTCTTTGTTCTCGCTTTGGTAACGCTCCTGAACCAGATTACGGCTAACCTGGGGATGGGGTGTTACATTTATTGGTAATGAGAGCTTTTTAGTCATTTCTAGGACTGAACTAAGCTCACTTGCATCATATGGGATATTGTGCCACCTAGGAGACTTGATATAAGCTTGTATTGTTGGTTAAATGTGAAAACTAAACTCATATTGTTCTGACTAAACTAGAATGTCAGAAACAAGATTAGGTCGGGATAATGAAAGTCATGTAGGCTCCTCGAACGAAGGAGATAGTGTGAGGATGGAACAGAATCCTCCTCAACAGCAACCTCAACCTCGAGCTCAAACCGCAGCTCAGCAGGAAGCCCCGGCTGTAAATTATGTACAATAAGAGTACTTGATAAGCATGAAAGAGATGTTTGATCGTCTCGTATCTACACTAAAAAAAGAACATCTGATTCCACCTCCTACTCTTATAGTAAGCCGAGCCCCTATTAACAAGTTGGCTCAACATCGGGCTTATACCTTCACTGGCACCGATGAGGCTAATCTTGAAGTAGCCAAGTACTGGTTAGAGGCCACTACTCGTATTCTGACTAAATAATTGCCATGTCCTGACGAGCATAAACTTGAGTGTGCCATTGCTCTATTGGCAGACGAAGCACTGAGTTGGTGGGAAACCACTACCCTGACTGCTCCTGCAGAGTCTATCACTTATAAGTTCTTCCTCGATGAGTTCAGGAAGAAATATATCAGAGAACAATATCTGGCTGAGCACCAAAAGCGATTCTTGTATCTTAAACAAGCTGGCCGACCTATCGAGCAATACATAAGTGACTTTTGCAAGTATGGGTCTGAATATATCAAAACCGAGGCCCACAAGTGCTAAATGTACATCGACAGGTTAAATGATGAATTAAGCCCTATATTCACTGCTCTGGGTATTACCGACTTCCAAAATTTGGTAAACCGGGCCATTACTACTGAGGTAAAGAGGAAAGCCTCGGAAAGATGCAAGAGCGGACACTCCTGGAAAGACAAACGACCCAGGAACGATGACAAGCCACATTGGCAATCAAAGAAGTCCAAACATTCCAAGGGACACTCTTCGAACTATACCCATAATCAGAAGAGTAGTTATATCTCGAAACCTCAAACAGTTATAAAGACTTCAGCCCTTGTTGTTTCTGTTGATAGCACGGGGAATCAGGCTAAACCTAATCAATACCCTCTTAGCAAGTTCTGCTAGAAACATCATACTGTCCAGTGCAGACTTCAAAAGAATCTATGCTACTCATATGGAGCCTCTGATCATTATATCCGAGATTGTCCCTAGAATCCCAAACAGGCTTCGAATCAAACTTCTGCAATTGCTAGCTCAGCTCCTCCTAACCAAAACAAAGCACCCAGACAAGCTCAGTCTGAGAATTAGGGGAAATAGAAGGGCCCCTATTTGAATGCTCAGACTCATCATGAATCTCGAGCCCCTGCTCGTATGTACCACATTCCTGGTAAAGATTATGAAGAAGCTCCTGATGTTATCACATGTACCGTTAAGTTAAATCCAGTCCTGCATATGCTTTAATTGATTCGGGTCTACCCATTCATTTGTTTGTTCTGCCTTGATCAACTAGTTAAAATTAAAAACTGAAACTATTGAATCAAATCTTATAGTTTTGATTCTATTAGGGGAAAAACACCCATTAACTTACGCCACAAGCAAGCCCCCTTTACCATTCGAAACATACCCTTTCCCATTGATCTTTATGTTCTACCTTTTTGTGAATTTGACTTGATATCAGGGTTAGATTGGTTAAGTAAACACAAGGCTTGGGTAGATTGCCAAAATCGGAGACTGTATCTCCGGGGTTTAGGGAAAGAATCCATTTTCTTAATAGACAACAAACCAACCTTAATCATTTCTAAAATGATTATTCAAGATGAAATTGAATTCAATTTTCCTAGCATGCCTGTTGTTTCTGAATTCATTGATATTTTTCCTGAGGAACTCCCTGGTGTAACTCCAACCAGAGAAGTAGAGTTCGGGATTGAAGTTCAGCCTAGAACAGCTCCGGTGTCAATTACACCCTATAGAATGGCACCTGTCCAGATGAAAGAATTAAAGAAGCAACTTCAAGAGTTGCAAGATAAAGGTTTCATACGACCAAACACTTTTCCTTGGGGTGCTCTGGTCATGTTCGTAAAGAAGAAAGACAATACTATGTAGCTTTGTATTGACTATCGTCAGTTAAACAAGTTCACTATCAAGAATCGGTATCCCCTGCCCAGAATTAAAGATCTTTTTGATCAACTCAGGGATTCTTCCGTATTTTCTAAGATTGACCTTCGATCGGGGTACTATCAAATGAAAGTGAAAGAACAAGACGTACCCAAGACAACATTTCGTACTCGATATGGCCACTTCAAATTCCTCGTAATGCCATTCGGGTTAACGAATGCTTCGGTTGCTTTCATGGATATCATGAATCGGGTATTCAAGCTATATCTTAACATGTTTAGGATTTCATATGAAATGAATTATAGGGTCAAAACATTGGTTAAAATGAATTTAAGGAATTAAAATGTGAATAGGTGCAATCTGCCCATAATTGCTCTGTTTTGGGTAGTAACTTTGAAAATTCAGCAAAAATTGTATAGATCAAATTCAGAGATGAAATTTTATTGACATGATCCTTAGCATGTATACTTTCATTAGGTGAAAACAGAACTAAAAACTCGGTCCTATGCTGGAAACTGTAATTAGAAATTGCTGGACACTGCAAAACTGTCCGAGCAATTGTAATTGCCATGTATTTGAACAATAAACTGTATTAATTGGATAAGAACTAAAATGCAAGCCTTATATGGTTATAAATAATTTTTTTTAGCTTTCTAACGGTATAAATTAATCGAAATTACGACGTACGGATTAAAAGATATGACCATTTAAAGGGACGGTGTGCAAACTGCCACGCAGCAGTGTCCTGGGCAGTTTGGGACTATTTTTGCACCTAGAAGCAAACTGTTTCCAAAATAGTTTTGGGACATTGCAATCTATCTAGTTATTTCCTAAAATGAGGTAATAAAAATTTAGAGGAACAAGTAAGAAATGCTTAAAAGAAAGCATAAAAACAGTAACTAAATGCTAGGTACAAATATGGTAACATTGCTACTATATATGTGTGACATTACGTGCATGTTTTGATGAATTGTATGTGTTATGCTTGCTAGACCAAGGACAGCAAGTTGTGGAAGAGGAAGATAAGAGTGGACATCCCAAAGCAAGAGGAAAAGGGATTTGGATACAAGATAAGTGATTAGCTAGGAGTATTGTGAGTGTAACTATCCTTAGGGTTGGGTCTTAAGTGCTAACCAACCTTGTTATTGTCTTAATTCAATGCCATTGCCATGTAACATGACCTAATACATATTTGGCTAAATAAGGGAAGTATGATATGAATGGCAACTTGTTTGATGCCATGATCTATTTGTTTACTTGAGTGTTAAGCAAATGTAATGAAATGCTTGTCATATTGCATTGCTTATGCCAAAGGTAAGAAATGGCATGCTTCCTTGGAGAATAAGGTACGCATATTACATACATATGAATGTGTTTGTGATTGATATACATGGCTGGTTGAAATGAAATGAACAATGGTACCACCTTGTATTCATGCCATTGGCATGGATAGACTTGTCTTGGGTGTTAAGACTCCATAAGCCTAAGGGCTTGGCCTTTGAATTGCGTAATCATGTATTGATTCATGAATGGTAATATGATTGAATGAAATTGATAATCAAACAACCTTGGTAGCTAGTTTGGAAAGATTGGAAGGCATGCCTTAGAATCTTGAGCTCATTTTGGGACTACGGTGCATATTGGCACGACGGTGCATTTCGGCACTACGGTGCATTTTGGCACGACGGTGCATTTCGGCACTACAGTGCATATTGGCACTACGGTGCATTTTGGCACTTCGGTGCATTTTGTTGAGGATTTGGTTATCTATTGAACTAAATACCAAGGGTGTTATAAGATGAACTAAAGTTTAAAATGAACATTGTTGCCTTGGATATGTGATGTGAACATTACTTGTTTTGTAAGATTATTGAATTAACATCCTTGCCTTGAAAGATAAAACATGAATGATTTTATAACCAGTAACTTCACATGGAAGAAATGTATAGATGATGTTTGGCAAGAATGTCTACTTGGTACTTGATGTTTTTGATTGCTTGTCATCTAAGCAACAAATTGAATAACATTATATATATACATGATGGATGTTGCAATGTTGATTGTGTGATATGTGAAGCTTGCCTATGTTTACCTATTGAATTGAATAGTATATGTCATGTAGAGATGATCTTGATTATTTGAAATATAGGTAAACTTGGATATGTATGCTTGGAAATTGGCTAGACTTAGGGTTACCTCACTAAGTACATATCTTGTACTTACCATTCTACTCTTCATTCTTCCCATAACATATTAAAGACACATCATGAGGATATCTTGAGTTCGAAGCAACGTTCTGAAGCAAGCTTGAAAGTATGATTTCATACTCTCTGTATACTCCTAGTTTGGTGGCACTAGAACTTTTAAGAAGCAGCCTTGATTATGCATTTTGTTGTGTTCTTAAGACTAGTAAATGTAATGTTTTGTTGGGCCTATCATGTAACCAACTTTGATGACTTAAGCTATGTATGTGAAATATGTTGATACGTATACATATAAGTAGATGCTACACAAATTGTGAAAATTATACAATGATTGTTGAATCCTTGTTTCATTTGAACAATAGACCAATGTTGTATGATCATGCATTTGTTCTTGTGGCCAATGGTATGATTCGACAATGCTTGGATTGGAGCTAAGGTATGTTCAAGCATGCATTATCAATGTTACTAGCTAAGGATGCCATGAAATATTATGACTTGATTGAAAAAGAAACAAATGAAATGTACTAAGTGAACACCTAGCTATTCGAATAGGGTGTATGAATATGTAATAAGAATGTAAGTTGGATGCCTTGTATTGATCATGTTAATTGGTTGAATAGTATCTTGAGATGCAAGTAAGCTAATTGAAATGTGTTAAGTGACCACCTTGTATCATTCGAATAGGGTACATGAACTTGTAATAAGAATGAAAGTTGAATCATGTATATAGTAACCTATTGTGAAGTATGCCACACTTGTTATTGTTGTTTGAATGATGTATGTGTATTGAATGAAATGGAAAATTGAAATATGTTAGTGGTAACTTAGAAAATAGGTATGAAATGAAACAAATTAGTACCTAAATTAGTATGCTAAGTGTTCTTGTTTTGAATATTGTGGATTGCTTGAAGGTCTTGTATGGTTGTGTTTAGGTTACTTGCGTTGCAAGTCATGTATACCAAGGTTACTTGTTTGACAAGTAACCTATCTTTTGCTTTGTTCTCGCTTTGGTAATGCTCCTGAACTAGATTACGACTAACCCGGGGATGGGGTGTTACAAGAGTGATGATTTGTAATTGGGTAGGTTGGTCTAGAAATGCCTTGCTATTTTGTGATTAAACTTGTATATTTATATATATCGAAGTATGAACAAATTGGTGTCTTAGGGTAAGATTGAATTGTTTGTTCGGATGAATGTTGGTGTTATGCGACAATTTATTGAGAATTTAAAGCTTCTTATGTTAAATTGCCCGTTGTTTTGAGCGTAGGCAGTGTTAAGGACTAATTTGAGTAGTGGATAGAACATTGAAACATGTTTAGATATTTAGAGGGCCTGTCCTATTGTTAGAATGAAAACTTGACTGTTATAGTGTCTTGAATCATGGATTATTGTTAGTGTTAAATTTTGGAAACTTAAGGAGTGCTTTGATCCATTTTTAGTGCAGTTTTATGGATTGCCCTGTTTTGATCTAAGTTGCATAATTCTTAAGGGTGAAATCTCTAATATAATAGTTCATCAATTGATTGTTAATTAAGGCTAAAATTTCAAGAACATCGGTCTAGATGCTAATAGATTTAATGGAAGAAATTGAAAATGTTTGATGCTAGATTAGGGCCTGCTCTATTATGATTTAAGAGTAAATAAATCTATGAGATTAATAGAACACTGTAATTTCACATGTTGTAAGATCAAGAGGAAACGAACGAAAAGAGGACTCCTATTGATCAAAACAACGATAGGGAAAAGGGGATTATAATACAAGAGCATCACTAACCTGGAATCTACTATAAGTGTAACCTAGATTGTATGTTTGAATGTTGCTTCCCTATTGTAGTTAAACTATGCTAATTTCATGAAAGAGAATGCATTACATTCCAGCTTGATTAAGATATGACTGATTGCTTGTCAAGGTAAGTATTTTTCATGTAAACCAAATTATTTATACTACTTGATCTTGTTACACTTTACTATTAAATGTGAAACTACTCTTGAATGGAAAAGTTGTATGATTGCATAATTGGAATAAGGTACTTAAAGCCTCTTGATTTACTCGAAATCAATTAAAATAAAGAAGCCTTGATTTGAGTTAGTTAGACACAATTGGCATGCCATAGAGTCCGTCGAGCTCGCTAGTTAGGACTACGGTCCCTCGTTGTTAAGATCAAGTGATCTTTTAGTACCTTTGGTACTCTTGTTCAACATTGAAATCGAATCGGTACCTTGTGTACCCTTGTTATGGTACTATGTGTACCCTTGTTAATGTTACACTTGTTGTGGATTCGCGTGTCTAGTGACTTGTCAATTAAGGCTCAAGATAATTAAATTGTTCTTATTATTGAACCTTGTTATCATGATATAAGTAATGGACTATGTCCTTTTTGTGTTGGATTGATTTTTAAATGCCTTGAGATGAAAATGGACTATATGTCCCTTGAAATGGATAGCTTTATGCCTGAATATAGAAAACCTTTGAAAAATAAAAATAAAATCCATGTTTATCAAGTCCATGATTGTGTATAGAAATGAAACCTTGATTTGAATGAAATGAATGATATATTGATCTCTACATGAAATGTAATTATGCTTGTTTGATATTGATTGTGGAAACTTTTAAGTGGTCTTAAATACAAGCATGATAGCACTAGTCATCATGGATATTGGTCAATTCGAAACACATTAGGAGACTAGTTTAGTGAATTCTTATACATTGCTTTCAAACTATTGTTCTTGATCTAATTGACTCTCCTAAATGCATTCCAGGTTAACTTTGGTGCTAGTCGACTTGAATCTAGGAAGCATAGCAAGATCACAAGGAATCTAAGCGTATGTTTTGTCTATTTAATTTGACTCCTAGGATGGTGGCACTTACTGTCATATATGCTTTTGTTGACTTCTTGGCTTGTAAATAAAGAGATTTTATATTTATGGTGGTATGTAAATGTGTATAAAACTATCTATGGCTGGTTATGATGTGGTTTATGCATGCTTATGAATGTTATGGTTATTGAGCATATAGTTGATAGCAAGTTAGACTTGGTTGCTTGTGACTTAAACTTCCAAAGTACAAATCTATAGAATGGATGGATGCTTGAACGTATTCAAATGATATCACTTCTATGCAATAGATTATTTAATGAAATGGTTAAATAGCTTAACTAGTTGAAATCTTTATACAATTCAAGAATACTTTCTTTTTTGAAGGTGAACCTAAAACCAATTGAATTTTCTGAGCTTTCTTGCAATATGTCAATCCTTGCTTCTTTTCGTATGCTTTATAGTGTTTTAAGCCAATTTGCATCTAGTCTTGTTTGCTTATGCATGTTAATCTCCTTGCTAGTTTGAATGCTTTAGGAATTAAATCATCTAGTTCTATGTTTTCGAATTCTAACTTGTTTAACAAGTTAGCTTGTTTGTAATCTCTTAGCTCCTTAAACCTGGTGTACTACTAAGTTGGGTGAGGGGTTTTACATTTGGTAATCAGAGCTAAGGTTTAGTCGGTCATAGGATTAAACCAGTTTCAATTACATATTTGGTTAATTTGTGCCACCTAGGAGTCAATTGCAATTTATACTTGTTATCTTGCTTATCAAAGTCTCCCTTGAATGCTATTTATCTTTTCAGATGTCTAGACACATCTAGGAAGGGACAAAGATAGTCCTGCAGCATCCTCCATTGAAGGGGGAAGTGTAAAAATGAATCAAGAACAACAGGATCCCCAAAAGCCTGTTGAACCTCAACCTGAAGCTCCTCAAATTAATATGGTTTAGAAAGAATGCTTATTGAACATGACCGAGATGTTCAATCAATTTGTAGTCTCTTTGAAACAAAACTCTTCCCATGCACCTGCAGTAGGACAAAGTAGAGCACCTATAGACAAGATGGCTCAACATCGAGCCTATACCTTCTCGGGGACTAATGATGAAAATCCTAAAGTGGCTAAGTATTGGCTGAGACTACAATTAGAATCTTAGCCAAACAACTCCAATGCTCAGATGAGCATAAACTTGAATGTGCCTTGTCCTTGCTAGCCTATGAAGCCATTAGTTGGTGGCAAACCACAATTTTAACTGACCCGACACATGTTGTTGATTAAGAATTCTTTCTCAAAGAATTTCGTAAAAAGTATATCAGTGAACAGTATTTGGTAGAACGAAGAAGGCGTTTCTTGTATCTCAAGCAAGGAGGCAAGCCTATAGAACAATACGTGAGTGAATTCTGCAAGTATTGTAAGTATGGATCGGAATATATAAAGAACGACGAAGATAAGTGTTGTATGTTCATTGATGGTTTGAATGATGAATTAAGCCCTATGTTTACGGCTCTTGGGATCACTGATTTTCAAGAATTAGTGAATCAGGCAATTGCCACTGAAATAAAGCTAAAGGCAACTGACAAAAGGAAGGAAAGATACTATAGAAAGGATAAAAGGAAAAGAAGTGATAATAAGCCTTCTTGGCCGTCCAAGATGCCAAAACATCAAGGAGGAAACTACTCGAGCCATCTTTCTCCTTCAAGGGGTAATTTCATATCTAAGCCTTAAACCGTAGTTAAGACCTCTGCACCTACTGTCTCGGTGAATAGCTCGGGGAACTCTGGCAGAGAATCTCAGTCATGGCCTTGCAAATTCTGTTAAAACTATCATACAGGACTTTGTAGAAAACAAAATATGCAAAATACGTAAAAATTGTCCCCTGTATATCCAAGGCATTCCTTTCCCTTCAAACTTGGTAGTGCTACCCTTTGATGAATTTGATCTAATCTTAGAATTAGATTGGTTAGCCAAACACCCGACTTGGGTAGATTGTAGTCACAAACGACTCTTTTTGCACGGATTAGGAAAGGAATCCATAATCATGCTAGACAATAATGTGGAAATTTCAAAATCAATATTTTCCCCCATTTTTTAATTGAACAAGACTCAACCAGGTCTATAATCTATTCTAAGTGTGTCTCTTTCCCCTGATGTTTTTCCCGAGGAACTCTCGGGCTTGCCACCAACACGTGAGGTGGAATTCAAGATCGAAGTTCAACCGGGATCTCATCCAGTATCCATTTCTCCCTATAGAATGACATCGGTTGAACTAAAAGAACTCCAGAAGCAGTTGCAAGAACTGCAAGATAGAGGTTTCATTCGACCAAGCTCGTCTCCATGGGGAGCCCCAGTTTTGTTTGTCAAAAAGAAAGATGGGTCGTTGAGGCTATGTATCAACTACCGGTAACTCAACCAGATTACTGTTAAAAACAAATATCCCTTGCCCAGAATTGAGGATCTTTTTAATCAAGTAAACGATGCAAGTGTATTCTCAAAGATTGATCTTCGGTATGGTTATTATCAAATGAGAGTGAAAGAATCTGATGTACCTAAAACTACATTCAGGACTCGATATGGTCATTTTGAGTTCCTTGTTATGCCCTTCGATTTAACCAATGCCCCAGCTGCTTTTATTGCCTTAATGAATCGAGTGTTCAAACCCTTATTGGACATGTTTGTGGTGGTGTTCATCGATGACATACTCGTATACTCAAAAAACAAAGATGACCATTCTGAACACCTTCGGATAGTTTTGCAAACTCTTAGGAAACATCAACTTTACTCTAAGTTAAGCAAGTGTGAATTCTGGCTATTAGAAGTATCCTTTTTAGGCCATGTAATATCTCGGCCGATGGAATTAAAGTAGACCCAAAAAAGATTCAAGCCATTGTAGATTGTCTACCTCCCAAAAATGTTCAAGAAGTTAGAAGCTTTCTCGGTTTAGCTGGGTATTACAGGAGATTTGTAA
Organism: Hibiscus mutabilis; assembly: GCA_019671005.1. NCBI lineage: Eukaryota > Viridiplantae > Streptophyta > Magnoliopsida > Malvales > Malvaceae > Hibiscus > Hibiscus mutabilis. Next base: position 15,047,374 of record CM033735.1, on the reverse strand, counting down.
AAGGGTTCTCAACCTTGGACTCTAATTTAACCAAGTTGCTTAGAAAGTAAGAAAGCTTTGTTTGGTCAGAAAAATAGTAAAGAAGTTTTGATCAACCCAAGCAAACCCTTACCTATGCCACGATTTTGATTCAACCTGAATCGGGGAAAGATTATACAATCTTTAATGATGTATCTCATTTGGGACTCGGGTGTGTCCTTATGCAAGATGGTAAGGTAGTAGCGTATGCATCTCGTCAACTTAAGCCTCACGAAGCAAATTATCCAACTCACGACCTTGAACTTGTTGCAGTCGTGTTTGCTCTCAAAATCTAGATACATTATTTACTCGGAGAAAGATGTTACATGTTTGCCGATCACAAAAGCCTCAAGTATATCTTGACACAAAAAATCTTGAACTTCCGACAGAGAAGATGGCTTGAATTGTTAAAGGATTATGACTTGATCATAGATTACCATCCAGGGAAAGAGAATGTTGTAGCTGATGCACTCAGCCGCAAACACTCAAATGCTCTAGTTGCTACCAATGCTCATTTTAGACTTCGAAAGAACCAAAGGCTTTTATCTGAGATTCAAATTACATCCGACATATTGGATAGAATCAAGACTTTACAACAATCTGATCCTGAACTTCAAAATTTTTTGGTTAATTTGAAAGTTGAATCCAACTCTAATTTTACCTTAAAGCCGAATGGGTTGTTGTGTTTTGAATGATGAAGACTTGAAAAGAGAAATGTTAAGTTAGGCTCTTCAAAGTCCATTTTCAATCCATCTCGGGTCAATTAAGATGTACAACGACCTGAAAGATCTTTATTGGTGGCTAGGAATGAAGAAGGATATTGTTGAATTTGTTACCCGATGTTTAACTTGTCAAACAATCAAAGCTGAACATCAAGTCCCTACAGGACTCTTGCAATCTATCGAGCTTTCTAAATGGAAATGGGAGCACATCACTATGGACTTTGTTAGTGATTTACCCTTAACGCCGAAAATAAATGATGTTGTGTGTGTAACTGCTGATATGCTAAACAAATTGACCCATTACTTACCCATTCGAATGACCTTAAGCCTAGAACAATTGGAAATGATCTACATGAAGGAGGTGATTAGATTACATGGAGTCTCAATCTCTATTTTATCTAATAGAGACTCTCGATTTACTTCCAAGTTCTAGAAGGCTCTACAACGAGTCTTGGGATCAAAAATCAACCTGAGTACTGCTTTCCATCCTCAATCTAATGGTCAGTCAGAACGAGTAATCCAAGTTCTTGAAGACATGCTACGAGCTTGTATAGTTGACTTCGGAAAAGACTGGGAAAAATTCTTACCTTTAGCTGAATTTGCATACAGTAACATCTATCACACTTCTATCCAAATGGCTCCATTCGAAGCTCTCTATGGTAGAAAATGCAGAACACCCTTGTGCTTGTCAGAATTGGGAGAAAATAATGTTTTGGGACCTGATTTGTTAAAAGAAACAGAAGAGCAAATTCAAACCATTCATAGCCGACTCAAAGAAGCTTTTAATAGACAAAAAGCTTATGTAGATAAGAGAAGAAGAGACATTCAATATGAAGTGGGAGATCGAGTCTTCTTAAAAGCTTCTCCATGGAAGAAAATCTTCTGATTTGGAAAGAAAGGAAAGCTTAGTTCTCGTTTTATCGGGCCTTTCGAAGTAATTGAACGAGTTAGATCCGTAGCTTACAAGCTAGCTCTTCATAATGAATTCAATAAGATTCATAATGTCTTCCATGCATCTATGCTTCGTAGATATCGATCAGACCTCTCTCATATTCTCGAGCTCGAAGACATGGAACTTGACCCTAATTTAACTTATAAAGAGGAACCAGTTCAGATTTTTGATCATGAGATAAAGAAACTTCGAAATAAATCTGTGACTCTTGTTAAGGTGTTGTGGAAGAATCACAAGAGGAATGAAGCCACATGGTAACCTGAGTCTCTAATTAAGAGTCAATATCCTCATATGTTTCCATCAGGTAAATTTGAGGATGAATTTCTTTAAGGGGGAGGGATTTGTAACATCCCAATTTGGGGGCTTAGTAGAATGTTAGTTTGTATTGAATTGAGAAATTAAGTGAATAAATTGATATGTGCTTTAAATCGAGAGATTATATTAAAAAGGACTACAATTGTATCTAATCATTCTATAAGTATTGCATGCAAAATCCCTAGGATTTTGAGGACTCTATTGAGGAGTCCAACTAGTTTCGGTCTAGTGGATGAGAGTCATCTTCTTCTCTCATTATTTGGGCACCAACCGAAGGGAAACTATGGAGAATTCTCTACCAAACTCTAACTTGTGATAGGAAGAGCTAGTCTCGGTATTTTTGAGCTTAATAAATTAAAATTATTTGCTTCCATTGGAAGGTAATGCCCTTCTTCTAGTTTTAAGTTCATTGTTTGTTGCTTGTTGGACATGGATTGTTTCGATTGGAGCAAAGGCTTGCATGCATAGAAGAGAATTTAAATTAGTTGATTGTAACTAGAAAGTTATAATGAATTCATAGAAATTAAAACATGAAACATTGATTCATTGCATGGGTTATATTTGCTATGCGATTTGTAAGGATAGATATCTCTTGATTTCTATTTATAGTGATGATCTGTAATTGGGTAGGTTGGTCTAGAAATGCCTTGCTATTTTATGATTAAACTTGTATATATATATCGAAGTATGAACAAATTGGCGTCTTTGGATAAGATTGAATTGTTTGTTTGGATGAATGTTGGTGTTATGCGACAGTTTTACTGAGAATTTGAAGCATCTTATGTAAAATTGCATGTTGTTTTGAGTCTAAGAGGTGTTAAAGACTAATTCGATTAGTGGATAGAACATTGAAACATGTCTAGATATTTAGAGGGTCAGCCCTGCTGTTAGAATTAAAACTTGGACTGTTATAGTGTCTTGAATCATAAATATTATTAGTGTTAAATTCTGGAAACTTAAGGACTGCTTTGATCCAGTTTTAGAGCAGTTTTAGGGACTGCCCTGTTTTTATCGAAGTTGCATAATTCTTAAGAGTGAAATCTCTAATATAATAGTTCATCAATTGATTGTTAATTAAGGCTAATATTTTAAGAACATCGGTCTAGATGCTAATAGATTTAATGGAAGAAATTGAAAATGTCTGATGCTAGATTACGGGCTGCTCTATTATGATTCATGTGTAAATAAATCTATGAGATTAATAGAACATTATAATTTCACATGTTAGAAGATCAAGAGGAAACGAACGAAAAGAGGGCTGCTATTGATCAGAACAACAATAGGAAAAAGGGGATTGTAATACGGGAGCATCACTAACCTCGAATCTACTGTAAGTGTAACCTAGATTGCATGTTTGAATGTTGCTGCCCTATTGTAGTTAAACTAAGCTAATTTCATTAAAGATAATGCATTAGATTCCAGCTTGATTAAGATTTCTTGTCAAGGTAAGTATTTTCGAGGAAAACCAAATTAGTTATACTACTTGATCTTGTTACACTTTACTATTAAATGTGAAACTAGTCTTGAATGGAAAAGTTGTATGATTGGAAATTTGGAATAAGGCACTTAATGCCTCTTGATTTAATCAAAATCAACTTAAATAAGAAAGCCTTGATTCGAGTTAGTTAGACACAATTGGCATGCCATATAGTCTGTTGAGCTCACTAGTTATGACTGCGGTTCCTCGTTGTTAAGATCAAGCGATCTTTTAGTACCTTTGGTACTCTTGTTCAACATTGAAATCGAATTGGTACCTTGTGTAGCCTTGTTTTGGTACTATGTGTACCCTTGTTAATTTTACACTTGTTGTGGATTCGCGTGTCTAGTGACTTGTCGATCAAGGCTCAAGATAATTAAAGTTGTTCTTATTATTAAACCTCGTTATCATGATGTAAGTAAATGGACTATGTTCTTTTGGTGTTGGATTGATTTTTAAATCCCTTGAGATGAAAATGGACTATATGTCCCTTGAAATGGATAGCTTTATGCCTGAATATAGAAATCCTTAGAAAATAAATGCATGTTTATCAAGTCCATGATTGTGTGTAGAAATGGAACCCTTATTTGAATGAAATGAATGATATATTGATCTCTACATGAAATGTAATTATGCTTGTTTGATATTAATTGTGGAAACCTTTAAGTGGTCTTGAATGCAAGCATGATAGCACTATTCATCATGGATATCTGTCAATTCAAAACACATTAGGAGACTAGTTTAGAGAATGCTTATACATTGTGTAATCACTCATTTTTGATCAAGTTTTAGTGTTATTAGTATTATTTTAATAATAATATTATTAATATAAAATTAATATAAAGTAAAATAATAATAATAATAATAAATATATATAAAAAAAGGAAAATTATGTGGAGCAGAGTGCTCCACGTCACCCATTTCCCATCCCCTTTGGCCTATAAATAGGCAGCAATTACACACAATTCTCACGCCCAATTTGGCCATGAAATTGGCAATTGAATTGCCACCCAATTCATGGGGGCTAGGCCGGCCGCAAGGCTGGCCGGGGTTGGGGGCAGTACCCTCGACCCCAGTTGGTTCGATCCAACATTTGATCGGGGTCCTATTTTAGGTCCGATCTAGTTAATATTTTTGGAGGGGTCGCGGTAAATCTCGGTGGGGTTCAATCGGAGTTCGTTATTCGAGCTCCTAGTTCGGTATATTTTCTTCTCTTTTTTATTAGTGTTGTAATTTTTATAATTTAATGAAGTATTAGTTATTTTAAAATTGTAGTCTTATTTTTTATTTTTGTATGTTTATGTTTTAGATTGATATTTAATATGTTTTAAATTTGTGCTTTATATTAATATTTTATTTATGTTAGATATGTTTTATTTATGAGTTAGATTAATATTTATGTATGTATGTTTTAGAATAGTATTTTATTTATGTTGAATTTGTTTTTATTTATGTTAGATTAATATTTATGAATATTAGTATTTTATTTATGCTAGATATGTCTTTATTTATGAGTTAGATTAATATGTATATATGTATGTTTTAGTTTAGTATTTGATTTATGTTAGATTAGTATTTTGTTATGTTAATATTTATTGCATTTAAATATTTTGCCATGTTTTATATTTTGCTCATTAAGGTTGCATAATGATATATAAATTGTCAATGCGGTGCCCTTTTATCCGAGCGTAAACGGGGCCAGTATCAGGCGTAGTGATAGTGGTTGGGCGTTTACCCTCGGATAACGGGGCCTTTAAAATTTATTCGCAATTATAACTGAATATTAAACTAATCGTCACTTTAACTCGGAAAATCAATATTAATAAAGCGGTAATTATTAAAGTACCAATTTTGGGCGGTGTGGGGGTGCTAATCCTTCCCCATCCGTAACCGACTCCCGAACCCAACAGTTTTTAAATCTCTGGTTTTATGGTGTCCGGCCTACCTAAGTGGCCGGTGGCGACTCCAATTTTCAAATAAAATGTGGTTTTTAAAACCTCCACAGAATAAATATTTTATATCCGAAAAATCACAAACACCTTCGAAACCTCGTTTTTTAGCGACAAGGACATCGCTACAGATGGCGACTCCGCTGGGGACAATTTTTGTTTTTTGAAAATAAAATGAGAGTCGAGCTTTTTCAAATAATTACCGCTTTATTAATATTGGAAGTTCCGGATTAAAGTGACTATTAAATTAATATTCGATTGTAATTACGTGTTTATTTTAACGCATTTAAAATTTGGCATATAAACCCGTTTTTTAAGTGGGAGAAAACGCTAATGCTTTCATGGAGATATCGTTATCCCGTGTAGGCCTAGCAAGTACCTCTGGGGCTCGAGTACCTTATGCTTTCGTAAGGATATCGTTCCTTCGTGTAGGCATAAGTGAATGGGTCTCCCTGAATTGAACTCGGTTGAAAGGAGCCTATAATGGGTGATGATCGGGGGCCTTGCTACTCTTAGTAGAGGACAACAAGGACAATTCGGGTACCTCCTAGCACCAACACTGCATATAGAGAACATAGAAACCCACCATGTTAGAGCCATGCGGATAACCTTAGGTGTTTTAGACTGGATAAATAGGGTTTTGTTTGTTTACCTTATTTAATTTGTCCCTTTATTTATGTATTTATTATTTTTATCTGGTACTAACTCATTTCTTTTTGTGTTTTATTTTTATTTTTATTTTACACATACATTTGTTGCATTATCATTGCATCCACATTATATAGAGGCGTTGATTCAAGTGGTTTGCCCGACTAGAAAATCTTTCATCATGGAAAAAAGGTGTCTTAGGAAGGATGGCATCGATCCAGTCGTGCGACATTGGTCAGAGATTAATCAACAGATCTGAGCTAACAATTTGCCAAGCATGCGTATAGTGCCAAAGTATACACACGAGACCATGATGGTGGACATACAACGAGCTACAAGGTGTGTGAATGACTTAGCTACCGAAGCCGCGACTCTCCGACTTTTCGTAACCCAGGACATAGAACAAGCACCAGGGCTTATCAGATTGCTCAGAGCTGTCGAGAAGCTAGGAGGTAGATCTAGGGCTTATGCGTAGAACTTTGTTTTGTAATTAAGACTGTTTGTAATAGGGACTCTTGTTGTAATAGAGACTCATTTTGTAATATGAACCTTTTTTGTATTCTGGACCCTTTAATTCCCATGAAAGTCGTTCGAAAGGGTGATTACCAGCGGAATCAACGCCTTTATTTGCATTCATGTTGCATGTCATGGTGTTGATTCAAGAACAGTGCATTAAAAGGCTTTCAAAATAGAAAAAGTATGTTTTTCCAGAAACGATAATATTACAGTAACAAGTTAGGCCGAGAAAAGACCAATCGAGAAAGAAGATGGTACGATAGTAAGGTACGTGCGACGCAGAAGATTCAGTCAGGGCCGCATAACCCCAATTTTAAATCTTCACATTTGACCATTTAAAAAAAACTCAAATTTTAATTGAAAATATTATTATTTTGCTTTGAAACTTCTTCCCTCATAAAACTTTCAGAATAATAATAATAACAAAAAGAAACCTAAAAGTTTCATTTTTTAAGTAAGTTAAAACTTTTTGATAATAAAAATGGGGAATTTTTAAACCAAATGATCCTTGAAAATTTTAATTTAAACCCCAAAAAGTTTTAAAGTACCCTCTAGAATCGATAGAATCCATCCATGTTTAGACGTACCCAGATCTACAGAAGAAAATATATTGTTTGATGTCCTTTTCAGAAGCCACAAAAATAAAGATCATGACGTCACGAGTCCATAGAATAGAAGGAGAAGACAGAGTCATCCATCATCCTAAAGACGACGTCGAGACATGGAGCACAAGTTTTGCTTTTTGAAGTCAATATCTCCAGAATAAATTCAACTGTTGCTTGTAATTCATTATTAATTTCCTGCAAACATACATTTTCTCTGTTGAAAGTTTTTCAAAGACTGTTCGAGAATCAACATCGCATTTGCATGCATTCTCGCATTTATAGGGTATTGATTCCCGAAGTGGTTCCTCAAATCTCAGAAATCGTTCATAATTGGCAAAGGATCGTCCGGTCAGATATTAGAGGGCACAGATCTAGGGTTTTGTCCCAGAACAAGATCAGAGACAATAGACGAGGAACCATCTGAAGACTTCAGGTCGGACACGGTAAGGAGACACGGTACTGGTAATGAGCAAAGTAAAGTGCAAGAGTTGAAAGAAGCAGGTGGAAGACGTGATGAATCAGATGATTACTTTGACGAAAGGTAAGTGATCCATCAGACTGAAAGAAGAACCGATTAAGGATCATCATAGAGAGCGAGATAGTCGGAATTCTACCCCCAAGTCAGCCAATTACGACAAATTGAACCCTTTGTGTGATCTACATCAATAAACAGGCGGAAGGTATGCTTGAGTCGGACTTTCAAAAAATAGAGCTCGGTCCAGAAGAAACTTGAGAAACAAGTAATGAAAAGAAATATATCTTGATTCTTGTGAGGTACACCGAACTACTGTTCATCGACAAGAGCCTTATTACCTCGGTGAAGTCTTTAGCGAAGAGACCGTCTTATCCGAGAGATTACAACACACGTGCTAGAGGCAATTACCATTTAGGAAGATTGGGTCACCTTTAAAGAATAGATGAACGGTGTTGTCCAGTTGAAAGACGACTCGAAATATTGAAAGAAGAGAAACTAGTCAAGCAAGAATCAAGTCAGGATATTATCAGGTACGTTTGAGGAAATTGGGAATAGGTAAGTTAGTCTCCAGAGATGAGCTACAGAATAACTTAACCATTAACAAGAGTTTTAGAAACAAGTTTACGACAGAGCAATGACAATTCAACACTCTTCAGCTGGAAAGGGCAACTTCCAAGCTACGAAAGACTAAGCAGGGGATAGATGAAGACCCGAAGATCGATATTACTCAAGCAGGTAAGGCGGCTCAACAAGGTGGCAGGCCTTGTCAGAACGTGAATCAAGTGTTAGACTACAAAGGCAAGCTGACCGGACTACTAGATGAAGTTAAGAAAGTAGGCACTGAAGCTTATCAGTAACTGTAAATATCTAATATCTGATATAATGAAACCTTTTGTCCTCAATGAACGTTGTTCTATGGGGATCACTTTTGGAATCAATACCTTACTGCATTCATATTTATATTTTAGGATTGCATTGCATTGCATTACATTGTACAATCATGACATATTTTACATAACACTATCACTACCTTGCATAAAATTTTTGGGAGGTAATCCAAAGAACAATTAGAGTTTTATCGTGAATAAAAGAATTGAACACACTCAAAAATCAAGATTCGAGCAGTTAAAAGATGGACTCGAGAGAAAAAGAGAGAAAAAAAAGTTTGATGCCTTTAATGCAAGAAAACTCTGTTTGAACCCCGGTTTGGTCGTTCCTCCAGATTCCAAAGATTCTCAAATTTGCACATGGTGATGGAACAAGATGCCCCAAGATTCATGTGACCATATTCTGCAAAAGATGGAGGGATGCATTAAAAATTACCGATCCACTACTTCCCCGACAGTCTAGCAGGACCTACCGTAATATAATATGCTTTGGACCTAGCACTAAGTCGTCGGTATCTCCAGGGTACGAAGATGAAACCTGATGAAAGCTTCAAGGAATGTGCTTTGAGGTGTCTGTGTTTAGTGACCCAAGTGCAACCTCCCTTAGATGAAGAGGAAATTGACTTCTATGCCACCTTTCATATTTCTTCTTTAATAAGATGCTCGAGAAAATGAAGGCCGGCTTTGATGACTTAATGACAGTCGGAGAGAGAAACGAACATGCACTCCGGGACCTAAGTTTAAAGACTAGACATACTTAGGAGCAGAAGGAAAAAAAGAGATAAATGGGTACCACTTTCAAAACATTGAGGCGATGGGGCATGACACTAAGAAATTTGGGGTCGTTAAAAAAATCAAGAAGCTGGTCGATGAGAGAGTCATGACGAGAGAATTGATCAAGCGGTAGAAAAACAAGACAAGGGGCAAGCCTACACTACCTTGGAAGGGGCAGAATGAGTTAGTACCCTGGAGATAATCCAAAGGTCCCTACGGTTTTCTCATCATTTCACAAAGAAATTCTCAACAAACAAAAAATCATTGTTTATTACAATTAAAAATCACATTTCCATTTAGAAAAGCATTTTTACATTCTTGATTCTTTAAACATTTCATTTTTATGGGGTAGTTTTCCCATATGCATATACACACATTTTTGAATGGACATATGTATATATCATTTCTATACCAGGTCCTCGAATTTTAAATGCAACAATACATTTGCTTCAAACCCAAAGATCAACTCTAAGTTGCATATATTTAGAAGAGATTGAATGTTATGGGGATATTGTAAATGTGAGTATCAGCTAGTTTACTTAGGCTAACAGAGGAACAAAAGCGAGTGTTTAGACAATGGGCAGTTCCCATTTTAAGAATTTGTCTTCTCAGGAAAGTTGACCCTAAACCTCTACCCCCTGAAGGCATTCTCATGACATTTGTAAATATGAAAACGAATGGTTTTCTTTTACTTTACCAGAAGACACAGATGAGACCATACAGATTAGATACGAAGAATCGAAAATCATCAGAAGAAAGTAGTTGAAAACATGGATATGTCCAAACGAAAAACCAAAAAAGAAGATAAATGGTAATCAGAAGGCCGAAGCAATCCAGATCGAGTAAATATCAGAAGAGCTGTAGAGAGGCAAGTAACTTCGAGCAGAAGATATCATCAATACCAGTATAGATACGTATTGATTCGAGGATACATTTACAGACCCGAATAAAGAGATTCGAGGATAAAAACCCAAAATGGGCAGTCTAAAACAAAAAAGAAAACAAAACAAAAAAAGAGAAGAAAAGAAAAGAAAAAATAAAATAAAAAATAAGAAAGAGAGAAAAAAGAAAGAAGAAAGAAAAAAAAGAGAAATGAAGAATACTGTCTATGCTTTATACACAGATCAAACAATACAAGAACGAGACTTCAACTATGTGCAAGAGACACAAGGAATCCACATTTCAAGTAAATATCAGTTTTGAAAAATTAGTATAGAAGCTCAAATTGAAGCCAAGTCAAGACGAGTCGGCCCGAAGATTGCAAATTTTGAAAAAGGAAATGACCTCTAGGGTGAAAACCCAAAAATGGGCAGTCTAGAGTGATCCTGAAAATGAAGAAAAAGAGTAGTCTGCCTGAGCATGCTGGCATCAATATCCATCCAAAATACATTGATCCGAAGGTACAAAAGAAGGAAATAACCTCTAGGGTGAAAACCCAAAAATGGGCAGTCTAGAGCGATCCAAGAGAAAAAGTGAAAAAGAAGAAAAGAAAAAAGAGAAAAGAAAAAAGAAAGAATAATATTTCATCTGGGCGTGCTAATCACTAGAATTCCCAGAAATGTATTCATAGTCCTTCATTCAAGAAATCTCAGTTTTGAGGAGTTTTGGAGGATCAAACATTCTTGAACAGAAAACGAACATCAGTATATAGCCAGAATGCAAGGCAGCCTACAGTAAAAAGAAGGAAAATGAACTCTAGGGTGAAAACCCAAAAACGGGCAGTCTAGAGTGATCCAAAAAAGGGAAGGAATAATGGGCATATCCAAGTTACACAAGTACAGAAATATTGTTTCACTTAACCATAAACCAAATGCCTACATTACAAGCCCCAAAGACTATTCTGGTCATTCATAGATATCCAAGTTGAATGATAATGTCTTCAGATTTCATTCCGCCTATAAGGGTTAACTTTTCTTCAAGGAACGTCAAACTTCGAAGTGCTTGATCGACACCCCAAATGAGGGAAGGATGGGGCATGGTGAGATAGCGAGATTAAGAGAGACACCTTAAACGGGGTAGAAATTAGGTAGGGTTGTTCCTCTCAAAAGCTTATTAGACCAAAAGAAACTATACATTTGCATATATCTCCACAATGGTCGAGATCTTCTAAATATGCGTTTCATTATAGTTGATCTCTGGCAACTTGAAGCATATGCGCTATGGTGTTTGATATTTCGGGGGCAAACATGTTTTAAAAGGTTTGACATTTTTTCCCAAAGTTTTGATGTTTACCATTTCCCCCAAACATTAGTTTTTAAAATGTTTGACAATATACTTCGAATTTTGTTTACCATTATCCAAACATTAATTTTTAAAAAAATGTTTGGTCCTTAAAAAAAAGAGGATGTTTACCATTTGTCCCAAACAATGTTTTCAAAATGTTTGGTATCCCCTCCAAGTTGTGATTTTCAAAATGACTGTTATCTTTTCAAACAATCATTATTTTTTGAAATATACGCAAGTAAATTTCCTTTTGCATTATTTTAAAAATGAATGATGATGAGATTTAAAGCATAGGGACCGAGAGTTAGTTCCCATCAAAGTACTACGAGAAGATAAAGGATGAGCTCAGGGGATGGAAGCATTTTGGCTCACCCTGGTGACTAGAAATAAATCAAGGCTCCGTATGATGGGTCAGAAAATTCAAAGCAGTGGAGCCCGAGGTTGAATGGGGCAACGCCAAGCGAAGAAGATGATAAAGGTTCTTATAAGAATAATATAAGAACCAAAAGATCATTTATGAAGACGAGTGATAACCCCGAAAATAAGAAAATCCTTCCGCACAAAAGGTTTAAAAGCATGTTCAAATGAGGATTTAAAAGCATACAATGAAGAAGTAAATAAATGAAGAAATCTGAGGAGCGACCTTTCAGGGTGTAAGACTTTAGAACGAAAAGGGGCTGAAAGATAAAAGAAGAAAAGAAAATGAAAATGAGAAGAAAAAAAAGAGAAAAGAAAGAAATCATTACATTGCATGCATCATATAGATAGGGGCATGTCAATTTTTGCTTATTTTGGACAGGTACCTGAAGAATTATCAAAGAGTATTCAGAAGTGGATTTCAAAAAAAAAAAAGTTTTGGCAGCCACCTTCGGCGTGAGTCCCTAAAATTTGAAGAAAGTTTGGCAGCCACCTTCGGCGTGAGTCCCTAAAGTTTGAAGAAAGTTTGGCAGCCACCTTTGGCCTAAGTCCCTAAAATTTGAAGAAAGTTTGGCAGCCACCTTCGGCGTGAGTCCCTAAAATTTGAAGAAAGTTTGGCAGCCACCTTCGGCGTGAGTCCCTAAAATTTGAAGAAAGTTTGGCAGCCACCTTTGGCGTGAGTCCCTAAAATTTGAAGAAAGTTTGGCAGCCACCTTCGGCGTGAGTCCCTAAAGTTTGAAGAAAGTTTGGCAGCCACCTTCAGCGTGAGTCCCTGAAGTTTGAAGAAAGTTTTGGCAGCCACCTTCGGCGTGAGTCCCTAAAATTTAAAGAAAGATTGACAGCCACCTTCAGCGTGAGTCCCCAAATTCAAAAAGAGACACTGGTAGCCATCGTGGTGTGAATCCCAAATGGGGAGGTGAAGGTTCTACATACAAAAGGCCTATGCTTCCAAGCGTCTGCAGAGAGAGGTTCTATATAGGAAGAATCCGCCGCTCCAAGATTTCAGAAGCTGAAAGTTCTATATAGGAAGGACTGGCGGCTCCAGGGTGAAGACTAGCAGTTCTATATAGGAAGAACTCTCAGTCGAAGGAATTCACCCATGACACACAAGGTTTTTTATAGGGAAAACCTGTTGTGTTGAAAGCGAAGAGTCCTATATAGGAAGGGCTCCGAGCTTTACTGTCTTAGAGTGAAAGGTTCTATATAGGAAGAACATGTAGCTTCGAGACTTCAGAAGCTGAAAATTCTATATAGGAAGGACTAGCGGCTCCAGGGTGAAGACTTGCAGTTCTATATAGGAAGAACTCCCAGTCGAAGGAATTCACCCATGACACACAAGATTTTATATAGGGAAAACCTGTTGTGTTGAAAGCGAAGAGTCCTATATAGGAAGGGCTCCGAGCTTTACTGTCTTAGAGTGAAAGGTTCTATATAGGAAAAACATGTAGCTCCGAGACTTCAGAAGCTGAAAGTTCTATATAGGAAGGACTGGCAGCTCCAGGGTGAAGACTAGGAGTTCTATATAGGAAGAACTCGCAGTCGAAGGAATTCACCCATGACACACAAGGTTTTATATAGGGAAAATTTGTTGTGTTGAAAGCGTAGAGTCTTATACAGGAAGGGCTCCGAGCTTCACTGTCTTAGAGTGAAAGGTTCTATATAGGAAGAACTTGTAGCTCCGAGATTTCAGAAGCTGAAAGTTCTATATAGGAAGGACTGACGGCTCCAGGGTTTTAAGACTAGCAGAATCCATTAGTGGCGAAAAGGTTTTATATAGGAGAAACCAGCATTGAAGGTGAAGAGTTCTATATAGGAAGGACTCCAAGCTTTACCATCTCAGAGTGAAAAGTTCTATATAGGAGGGGCTCATAACTCGAGGCATCAAAATGAAAGGTTCTATATAGGGAGGACCTGTAATTCCAAGATCAGAAGGTGAAGAAGTTCTACATAGGAACAACTTACGAGCCTGAAGATCCAACTAAGGAAGAGCGAAGAGTTCCAGAAGAACACGTGATTCCAAAGCCAAAGACGAGAAAGTAGGTCAAAAATGAGTGCTTTTGATCTTTACTTTGTCCTCGTTTCACAAGAACAAGCAAAGAGGGGCAATTGTAATCACTTATTTTTGATCGAGTTTTAGTGTTATTAGTATTATTTTAATAATATTATTATTAATATAAAATTAATATAAAGTAAAAAAATAATAATAATAAAAATATAAAAAAAAGGAAAATTATGTGGAGCAGGGTGCTCCACGTCACCCATTTCCCATCCCCTTTGGCCTATAAATAGGCAGCAATTACACACAATTCTCACGCCCAATTTGGCCATGAAATTGGCAATTGAATTGCCACCCAATTCATGGGGGCTAGGCCGGCCGCAAGGCTGGCCAGGGTTAGGGGCAGTGCCCTCGACCCCAGTTGGTTCGATCCAACATTTGATCGGGGTCCTATTTTAGGACCGATCTAGTTAATATTTTTGGAGGGGTCGCGGTAGATATCGGTGGGGTTCAATCGGAGTTCGTTATTCGAGCTCCTAGTTAGGTATATTTTCTTCCCTTTTTTATTAGTGTTGTAATTTTTATAATTCAATGAAGTATTAGTTATTTTAAAATTGTAGTCTTATTTTTTATTTTTGTATGTTTATGTTTTAGATTGATATTTAATATGTTTTAAATTTGTGCTTTATATTAATATTTTATTTATGTTAGATATGTTTTATTTATGAGTTAGATTAATATTTATGTATGTATGTTTTAGAATAGTATTTTATTTATGTTGAAATTGTTTTTATTTATGCTAGATTAATATTTATGAATATTAGTATTTTATTTATGCCAGATATGTCTTTATTTATGAGTTAGATTAATATGTATATATGTATGTTTTAGTTTACTATCGGATATATGTTAGATTAGTATTCTGTTATGTTAATATTTATTGCATTTAAATATTTTGCCATGTTTTATATTTTGCTCATTAAGGTTGCATAATGATATATAAATTGTCAATGCGGTGCCCTTTTATCCGAGCGTAAACGGGGCCAATATCAGGCGTAGTGATAGTGGTTGGGCGTTTACCCTCAGATAACGGGGCCTTTAAAATTTATTCGCAATTATAACTGAATATTAAACTAATCGTCACTTTAACCCGGAAAATCAATATTAATAAACCGGTAATTATTAAAGTACCAATTTTGGGCGGTGTGGGGGTGCTAATCCTTCCCCATCCGTAACTGACTCCCGAACCCAACAGTTTTTAAATCTCTAGTTTTATGGTGTCCGGCCTACCTAAGTGGCCGGTGGCGACTCCAATTTTCAAATAAAATGTGGTTTTTAAAACCTCTACGGAATAAATATTTTATATCCAAAAAATCACAAACACCTTCGAAACCTCGTTTTTTTGCGACAAGGACATCGCTACACATTGCTTTCAAACTATTGTTCTTGATCTAATTGACTCTCCTAAATGCGTTCCAAGTTAAATTTGGTGCTAGTAGAGTTTAATCCAGGAAGCATAGTAAGATCTCAAGGAATCTATGCGTATGTTTTGTCTATTTAATTTGACTCCTATGATGGTGGCACTTACTACATATATGCTTTTGTTGACTTCTGGGTATGTAAATAAAGAGATTATATATTTATGATTGTATGTAAATATGTATAAAACTATCTTTGGCTCGTTATGAGGTGGTTGATGCATGTTTATGAATGTTATGGTTGTTGAGGAAATAGGTTATAGCAAGTTAGGTTCTTGATAGATGATAGTTGATCTATTGAACTTGCTTGAATATCATGACATTTGTATTTTTTTTGGTTGTTAAACTTTAAGGCCATCATGTTAAACAAATTGCTTGTTTGTTAGACTTTGTTTCTTGTGACTTAAACTTGTGAAGTACAAATTTGTAGAATGGATGGATGCTTGAATGTATTCGAATGATATCTCTCATATGCAATAGATTATTTAATGAAATGGTTAAATAGCTTAACTAGTCAAAATCTTTATACAATTCAATAATACTTTCTTTTTGGAAGGTGAACCTAAAACCAATTGAAATTTCTAATCTTTCTTGCAATATGTCAATCCTTGCATCCTTTCATATGCTTTATAGGGTTTTAAGCCAATTTGCATATAGTCTTATTTGCTTATGCGTGTTAATATCCTAGCTAGTTTGAATGCTTTAGGAATTAAATCATCTACTTCTATGTTTTCAAATTCTAACTTGTTTAACAAGTTAGCTTGTTTGTAATCTCTTAGCTCCTTATACCCGGTGTACTACTAAGCTGGGTGTGGGGTTTTACAATGACCTTTTTTTAAGAAATTCAAAGTTGGAAATATTGTTTTGATCTAGGAGTACCGGTACGGTGGGACTGGTATCGGTACAATTTTGGCTAGGCGTATCGATACAATAAGACCTGTATCAGTACGACCTAACTGCCATAACGAACTTACCCATTTTAGCTTAGCCATATCGATACAGCCACAAGGTATATCGATACGGACCTTTGCAGAAATCTGTTTTGAATACTAAATTGAAAGAAAAAGGGGATAGGGAGATGACTCACCACCTAGCTTGCCCCTCCCACGTGAAATACCTCAGAAAAGGTGACTAATTGTCATCTAATTAACAATTGAATGAAAGGAGGAAAAGATGATTGAATTGGGTTTAGCAAACTCTTAAGGGTAGGAAAGCTTCCTTTTGGTTCATATGTTGGTGGGGGAATAATTAAAGTTGGAAAATGGTTTTAAAATGATGAACAAAAGCTCTCTTCCTCACTCTGAACCTCCCGCAAACTAAACCCCACCCTTGCCTTCCAACAAGCAAGTACCACCATTGTTGTCTTCAACCTCAAGCTTAAACAAGCACCTCAATCCAATCCTCAACCGTTGTTTGATTTCAATATAGCGTTTGAAAGCTTGTATCTCGCTCAAAAATTGGAAGGAAACAACCCATCATCTCCAAACAAGTCTAGGAGCAAAGGATTCCAAATCTGAGAGCCTTGAAGTCTCTGAATACTAGGTGAGTGTAGTCGTGTCAAGGGATTAACACAGAGCCATCCCGTTGCATTTGTTTTGTGTTATGATTGCATTTGTGTTTAAGGGCTCAAGTAGAGCATGCATATGTGGACTTTAACAGTAAGCATGGTGATCTTCAATAATGTTTGATATATTTGTAAGTTCATATTTGATATACGATTCATGCTTGTATATAGATTTTGATATAATTGTGCTATGATATGTTATGTGGAGCTAAGGCTCGATTTGCTATCCGAAAGGTAAGAATTACGATGAAATATGTGATCTTGGACATTTGTGGACTCTGGATACAATTGGCATGCCATAGGGTTATTCGAGCTCACCAAGTAAGGGATTGGACTATGGTCCGGGGCTACGGCCTATATGTGTGGTGAAATATGGATGGGTTGTGTAAGGGACTATCCGGAGCTATGGCTCAAGTAAGGATGAATATGTTTTGCGGTAATTGGTGTTATGTAAATTGTTAACCGAGCATGCTTATACGACATTTATGTAATTGATAGATTTATTATGTATTTTTTATGACTACCTCACTTGGCTAAGTAAGCCTAACGTATTAGTGTCTCATGCATTTTCCAGATCGTATGTTGTTGTTGCAAGTCACTCTCATCGACCTCATGTATGCTTAACTTTTTCTTGAACTCCTAGTAAGGTGGCATATGGTCTAAACATGTTATAAATATGCTTTTTGATATGTGTGTAATAGCCTAATAGAGCCTAAACATTGTATGTGGAAATTGACATGTTTCGGAATGGTTTAACTAGTTAAAATGAGCCTAAGAGCCCTAAAAGGTGAAAACAAGGTAAATGGACTTAGAACGCTCTAAACTTTT
Organism: Hibiscus mutabilis; assembly: GCA_019671005.1. NCBI lineage: Eukaryota > Viridiplantae > Streptophyta > Magnoliopsida > Malvales > Malvaceae > Hibiscus > Hibiscus mutabilis. The sequence goes on along the minus strand of CM033735.1, from coordinate 15,029,530 downwards.
GCATGCTATTAGAATTATGGATTAATAACTTACTGCTAAAATTTCATGACCTTCGGATATTGTTCAATAGGTTAATTCGAATAAAAATCAGGTAAAATTTGTCATTACAAGGCAGACGTATCGATACGGGTCAATCTATATTGGTACGGCCTTGCATAATTGGACTAGATAAAACAGGGCATACAGATACACATGGGGGTGTATTGATACGGAGTTGGACTTTATGGTTTGAAAAATAAATTGTATTGATACGGTCTTTAGGGTGTATCGAAACAGCCAACTCTAGTCAACACGTATCGCTACGGGGCTAGGAGTACCGATATGGGCATGTACCTTTAAATCTCGAAAATGAAAATTTGGCCTATTGTACCAATACGGCCCTAAGTGTATCGATACAGAGTTAGTGAATTCTGTTAAAAACATAGAAACCGGTTTTAAGAAGTTTATAAAATGGCCACCAAAACTCATATAGCCTAACTGGATAGGTAAACGATCTCCGTTAGTAACAAAACTTCAGAGGGTAATAATTGGTAAGTTTAATTGAATACTGGTAAAAAGAAATTCCGATAAACTCCCTCAATTGGTAAATTTATGATTTAGTCCCTAAGTTTATAAAAGTTTAAAATTGGCCCCAAATTGAGTAAGCTAATTATGAATTAGTTCGATAAGTTGTAGAAGATGATTAAAGTGACATGTTGAGTAAGATTTCGAGCTCTGATCAAGTCTCTGAACTCCGAATCCATTTCCGGTAGCACTTTCTGAGCCGGTTCTCTACCAGGCCAGGAATAGGGTGTTATAAGATAAGTCTAGATTAAGTTCCACTTCTTCAGGTTCTAATATATGGGAAGGATCTTGTAACACCCTAAATTTTCTCAGCTTAGAAGATGAGAATCGAACATTAATTAGATTACTATAGTCGCCAAATCTTTAAAATCTATTATATCTTTAAGGACCAAATTCGAATCAATAAGAAATGGAAGGGTCGATCCGTAAGGACCAAAAAGAATATATGGAAAAGAAGTATGAATGCATTCTAAAGGAAAATTTAGGAGAGACTTATACACATGTCAAGCTAGAAGATTGTTTTGGAAGAAGGGTCGGCCATGTGGAGAAACTCACATTTCAATTGTGTCATTCTCATTCTAGTGAGAACCGAGAGATAGACGAAGAGGGAGAAAGCTTAACTTGTTATCCATGGATTGTTGAGGGTCTCGGTTTATGGCTAGCTTAAATTCTTGCAAATCATTCGAATCACAAGAAAGAAAAGGTGAGCATTCTTGTCATCCTTCTTGTGAATGAACTTGTTTGGGAAACTTTGTGTGGAAATCTTAAGAAGACTAAAATTTGTATGATTGTTGTCATGAGAGAGACTTATGATATGATCTTTGTGAGCAATCAAGTATGATTTTCGAGTATGTGCTTGCTATTTTGCTTAATGCTTGAATTGATAATTGAATGACTTTGCTGCTGAAATTTTCATTAGGAAACTGCTTTGAGTACACATTCAATGGTTGTGGAAAATTCGATTGTTGTACAAACACTTAGGAGTTGATTCAACGGAAATGAATGTACAAATGTGTGCATAAAATTTTATGGAATTTGATGTAAAATTAGGAGAATTCTGGACTATTTGATTAACATAGAAAACAGAGCTTAAGTATAGTTATAAAAACCTTGAAAAGGGGCTGTTTTGAACAAGAAAACATGAACTAGTAAGTATAGTTATAATCGGGACTGTTTTGGTTGAATATAATGTTTGTTCATTGTTAGAATGGTTACTTGAGTTTTTAATGGCTTTTAAGAATGGTTTGATGCTTAACTATAAACATGTATTGAAGAGGAAGTTGTTTGGTGAATGTTAAGAACACTAGAAGGTTAATTCGAGCATGTAATTGTAAGAACCATAAAATGGGACTGTTTGACCTCATTATAATCACTTTTGGGACTATTTTGAAGGTATAATTAAATATGTTAATTGTTTAGAGTGGTCTAAAATAGGAGAATTCTTCTATAGTGTGTTAAAGGACTGTCTAAAAATTGTTGTAAATCTTTTGGGCTGTTATGGACAGTGTGAAAGAAATTTGGATTATATTGTATTGATAGGAAGATTTGTGGACTGTTATGGTAACAAATAAATAAATTAGAGTTGTTTTGATAAGTTGAATGTCTGTGCATGATCATTTGAGTGATTTTATTCTAATACATGATTTTTAACTATTGATATAATTAGACCAAATAGTGGATAATGAAGAGGAATGACAATTCATGAGCAAAATTAGCTAGGAATAAGCTGTGAGTGTAGTTAAAGTCTCGGGATAGATTGAAACTATCCTGAGCATGCTTTCATTGATTTGATTAAATTGTTGCCCACTTAATTACACTATTCTTGTGCTTCTAAAGCTCGAATTACAAGGTATGTGTTATGTTGCAAGTACAAATGTGGTTGAATATGATTGAGTTAGTGTGAATTGTGTGATAGATGGAATGCTTCAAGTTGATAGAAACTTTTACTACATATTGCTATTAGTTTGAACTTTTATGCATAAAAATATGGTTGAATATGCTTGATATAAAGACTGATAAGTTTTGTTTGTATGATGATAAGTAAAGAGAGTTATACTCAATTCTTTCAAGAAAAATATATGTTACTAAACTTGAATTAATGTTTTAATTGATGGGTATCCTAATTGTAAGACTTTACTTGGTTGATAAGCAAGCTAGTGATAAGATAACATTTGATTAAGAGCTTGGTTATGAAATTGGAGTTATGATTGATGGAAACTCTTGCTATGAATCATTCGAAATAAAAGCAGGATGTACTGAGTATTACATGTGAATTTACTACTTGATTCTTATGAAAGAACAATATACTTGTTTGTGATAAGCTAATATAAGCTTGTAATTATGACCACAATGAAAGACCATGTATGGTTCATATGTGATAGTAATCTTGGCTAAGATTCCATTTGATCATAAATGTTATAAAGTGAAGTCACATGAGGTGACTACATAACTGAATTGATAAGGGTAATGAACTCACTGATATTTTATTGCGATAATGAGCTATGCTCGTAATGTATTTAATGTGATAAGATTAAGACGAAAGTCTTGGTTTTGAATCAGTCGTAGGTATAGTTGGCATGCCATAGAGTCCATAGAGCTCAGTGTCGGGGTGGACTACGGTCCAAGACAGTGGTCCCTATTTAGCGATAGTAGGAGAAAAGTGTTGTGGTCACTTGGCGACAGTAGGAGGGATTGACCGGTACTGCAAGTACCATTTTGTTTATGATCGACAGTTGGTTAGGGATTCGCGTTCCTAGGCTGTAAATCGATTCCTAAGGCTATGTTAATAAAGCAATAATGTATAAGTTAAAATAAGAACGAAAATTTGGATGACTTGCTTATCATTGAATGTATATTTAATGAAACTCGATAAATCATTCTAGAATTGATATGATTTGGATAAAGGCTCATAAAGTAGTGAAAGATTGAATGATTGTATTTTGATCTAAATTGCTTATATATATATAAATACTTATTTGAAGTTGATCGATTGGTAACATGTATTGGATGGAGATTTATCGTGTTGCATGAAGAATTAGATGTATTTGCTTTGGATGCATAACTGAATGCATGAGTTCGTATCATTGCTTATATTTTGTAGTATGCTTTGCTAGCAAGTGTATACATGTATGATTGTGTGTAATCCAGTTGTTTACTATAATCATGGTATTTGAACTTCATTGTGTGATTGTGTATGCACTTAGATTAGAAACCTTGATTCCTGAACTACCGATTCCTTATAAACGTTCTCAAGATGTTATTTTGATAACTGTGTGGTGAGTATTCTCGCACGTTGAATTGCAAGGTAGAATGTTTGGTATGATATGTAATACACGTCATAAGATGATAAGTTTGATAATTTACATGGTACACATTGCATGACTTGGGAAATAATACTAAAAGATAAGTAATGGGAGTTTATAGATGAAAGGAATCAAAGAATTTGTTGTTATAACCTACGTAACAAGTAATATATATATGCCTACATCTAGTTGATCGTTGAATATCCTAATGGATGAATAGTTTTTCCTTGTTAATATACTTGTATATAAATATGTGGTTGTTAGTAAGCTTGAATATTTGTGTTTTGCTAAGTTAATCATGTGACCATAAAAATGTGATTATACCTAATGTTTTAGCGTAACTAATAAACCTAAATGGTCACTTTTATACAAGAGTATGATAATTCACTTTCTATTAAAGCAACTCATACTTAAAAATAGTAGAAGGATAGATAAGAGATAATTTATAAATCTATTTTATTATCAGAATGAATCTGTAACACCCCCTAAACTGGTCTAGGAGATAAACCAGATTAGAACGTGTTACTAACAAACAATCGAGCAAACATGATTAACTTAACACTTTTTAATCAGACATGCAAACTGAAAGTCCACATTAACTCCATGTCCACTCATAATATAAACATAAATTCTAAATTCCTTATTAAGAAACTCTACATGTCTAAAAGAAAATTATACCTACTTTCCGATTAACACGAATACACTCGATGATCATACGAATGTTCTTGTCTTTCATGATCTACATTAACTTCCAGATTACAATATCAATCATACAAAACCTGACTATTATAAAACATCTGAGTCATTATCTAAAATCATTTAGAAAGAAAATCAATCCCATTGTTTAACAATCTTGAGCTTGCATATTGTATTACTATTATTACACTCTTACTAAGTCAAGAACATATATCAACCATGATCAATTATACTCATCTGACATGTCCATTGATGATCAAATTAACTGGCCCGTTACCAAAGAATTGACTTAGCCGTTAAGCAAAACACTAGACCACACCAAGGCAATTAAGGTCTATATTGCTAGATTTTGAACATAAACCAATCACAGCTTATATAAAACATCTAGGTGGTTATCATGCGAAACATATAAATAATTAAACCATCATCAAAACTCTACTAGCTAATCAAACCGATAAGGCAAGCAAACACAATTAAATTACGGGCCCAATACAGAACTTGAATGATTAATGAATCATACACTTCAGAATCAATCATTATGAATCTAAATGATACATGTGTCTTTAACAGTAATGTGTCACCTTCTAGGAGTCCTAACGATAGTAATTCGTACCCTACTCAGATACATGTGATCCCGCCTTAGCACAGGAGGAGTCCGAAAGTACACATTATCCTGAAATGTAACAAGAAAACTAAATAAGCAAATAAGATGCTTAGTGAGGTAACTAGATAAACCAAACGGGAATCAAATCTTCATATATCAATTTCCATTCTATACTTAAGGTTCACCAATCTAAATATGTAACCAGTTTGAATACTTTCAGTACATTTATTTAAGAGTTTCGAAAGTAGCTCGAATAATCAGATCGAACTATTCAAGCTTCGCTTTTAATCGATTATATTTCTTTTTATCTACGAGACTTAAATCGTGACGACATGCTTTATATGATTTCAAATGCATTTAACCACACAATGGTTCAAGCCCTTTATACGGAAGTAGCTATATCTTTGTTAATGATCATACTCTAGCTTCTTGAAAATGTTTAATTAACATTAATTATGCATTTTACACCCAACACTCCTTTTAACTTGTTTATCTCCCATTTAAATATTCCAAGAGAAATCAACTAAGGACATTACTTGCTACATAAGTTATCTATTACAACTCGTCCAAAGCATGTATTATCATATTATGTAGTATATCATTTCAATCCATTCATCATTCACCTCATTTTAACATGTAAGATTCGTATATATATGTACTATGATATTTGATAGGTCTAGTCGCCATTTCAAGAGAATTCAAACAGAATGTAATATTAAACTCATAAGTAAGTTATGAGTTGTAAAAATGATTTTATCAAAACTGCTCAATCACTCAATTCCATTATCAAGCCGATTTATTCTTACAAATATACAAATATGCATTTATATCTTTCAATCAAGACCTATGATTCTTCTCAAGGAAGAGTTACAAGAATCACATTGATTTTCTATACTTATTTAGCAAGTTATTATTATACTTTAAGGTTTTAGAGAAATCCTCTTAAACCCTTCACTGTTAACTTAATCAATCATTGATCTGGGCTTGAACAATCAAGCCAATTAAAGCAAATCATTCAAACTACATAAGTGCTTAAATAGATAATCGAACAAGAATGGAATTACTAACCTTACATCTTAAACATGAACAATATTCATTTCCAAAATGTAAGCTACTCACATTTATCCAATTCTCATCACAAACATAGCATAGTTGGAACCTTTGCTGGGGACACATAGTACAATCTTTATCAAGGAATCATAGTTCTAACAAGAATGGAATTACTAACCTTCCATCTTAAACATGTACAATATTCATTACCATTTCCAAAATGTAAGCTACTCACATTTATCCAATTCTCTTCACAAACATAGCATAGTTCAAACCTTTGCTAGGGACACATAGTTCGAACCTTCTCTTGTCTTTGTGAATTCTTGAAATGATCATATGTATGCTTGATTTATGAATTGAAAATGAGGAACCATGTTGCTTAAACCCTATTCGAATGCATGGTAGTAGGATGAGGTTGGTGTGATTTAGCTTTATGCTTGTATATGTTTGGTATAATTGGCCGAATAGTAGTCTCTTGTATTAGGCTTGGATGTTACAAGTTATAAGCTATTAAAGGTTAGATAACTATGCTTAGTAATTGAGGAAATGAAATGACTAGTGTTAATGGTTGAATGTATGAGTTAGAGTAAGGTTAGTATGGAACAAATTCCATGTCAATGAATGCTTAAATGATCATGCAAAGTAAGAATAGGCTGAAGATGTATAAAATCATACAAGATAGGGAGCAATGAAGTGTAATCTACTTGATAAAGTAGTAACTTGAATTATAAGCAAGAAAGAAATTGATCTAATAGCATTTCAAGTTTAGCCGAATGCTTAGGATGAACATGAACTCATATTTTTTTATTACTTGCATGAAAAGAAATGTATGAATGGTTGCTTATGCCTTGTTTGAATGCATGATTCTTCCTTGCTTGGCCTAGTTCGAATAGTATAGATAGTAGGAGCCAAGTATGAGCTTTCTTGTTAGCTAAGAAATCAAGTATGAATGATTGATTGTTCTTCTTGGATGTTGAATGCCGATTGTGTTGCTTGATTATGGAATCAAGTTTAAATATGCATTGCTTGTATGCTAAGAAAAAATGAGTGCTAGATTTCTTGTATGGTTCGAATGTATTGCCTTGACATGTCTTGTACTTGTCTTGCTTGCTTGCTAAGTAACGCTCCCAAACCGAGTTACTACTAATCCGGGTAGGGGTGTTACATATAAATTGGTATCAGAGCTTTAGGTTTAGTCGATTATTGGACTAAACTGGGCTATCATGCATCATATAGGATACTTGTGCCACCTAGGAGACTCGAATTGAATAGCTTGTGTCTTGGTTATTAAACCCAACCCTTAACTGTTCTATTCAAACGTAGAATGTTTGAAACAATACTCGTTCGGGATAGTGAAAGTCCTGAAGGCTCCTCGAATGAAGGAGACAGTGTGAGGATGGAACATATTCCTCCTCAACATCAAGCTCAACATAGAGCTCAAGCTGCTGCTCAACAGGAAGCTCCTGCTATCAATCTTGTGCAGCAAGAATGCCTTCGAAGTATGAAGGATATGTTTAACCATCTAGTGCCTGCCTTAAAGCAAGATCATCCAATTGCTCCTATAGTTGTTGTACCAAACTGAGCCCTGATTGACAAATTGGCTCAACATCGGGCATATACCTTCACTGGCACCGATAAAGCAAACCCAGAAGTAGCTGAGTACTGGCTTGAAGCCACTACTCAAATTCTTACCAAGCAACTACCCTGCCCCGATTAGCACAAACTTGAATGTGCTATAGCTTTTTTAGCTGACTAAGCCTTAAGCTGGTGGGAAACTACTACGTTGATTGCCCATGCAGAAGCCGTGACGTGGAAATTCTTCCTTGATGAATTCAGGAAGAAGTATAACAGTGAACAGTATCTGGCAGAGTGTCAAAAACGTTTCTTGTACCTCAAGAAAGGGGGCCGACCTATTGAATAGTATGTAAGCGACTTCTGCAAGTATTGCAAATATGAGTCAGAGTATATCAAAACTGGGCCCGATAAGTGCCAGATGTTCATTGGTGGGTTAAATGATGAATTAAGCCCTATTTTCAGTGCTCTCGATATTACCGACTTCCAAAACTTGGTAAACCGAGTCATTTCTATAGAGGCAAAGATGAAGGCCTCAGAGAAGCGTAAGAGTGGAAACTCCTTGAAGGATAAGCGATCCAGAAACGATGACAAGCCACACTAGTAGTCAAAGAAAGATAAGCATTCTAAAAATCACTCTTCAAATTATACCCATGTCTAGAAGATCAACTATATACCGAAACCTCAATCGGTAATCAAATCCTCAAACCCGATGATCTCAGTTGATAGTATGAAGAATTCTGGTAAAGCTGTTCAGTACTCTACATGCAAGTTCTGTCAGAAGCACCACACCGGGCAATGCAGAACTCAGCAAAACTTGTGTTACTTATGTAGAGCCTCATATCACTATATCCGGGATTGTCCTCAGAATCCCAATAAGGTTCCAAGTCGAACTCCTAGAAATGCAAGCTCAACTCTCTTCAATCGAAACAAGGGTCCTAAGAAAGCCAGTCTATAAATCAGGGGAGAGACAGGGGAACCATTCAAATGCCCCTACTCATCAGGAATCCCTAGCCTGTGCTTGTATGTACCACATTCGTGGTAAAGATGATGAAGAAGCTCCTGATGTTATTGCAGGTACCGTTGAGTTAAATTCTAGTCCTGCATATGCTTTAATTGATTCGGGGTCTACCCATTAATTTGTTTGTTCTACCTTGATAAACAAGTTAAAATTGAAACCCGAAATTATTGAATCCAATCTTGTAGTTTTGAATCCAATAGGGGGAAAATACTGATTAACTTGCGCCACATGCAAGCTTCCTTGACCATTCGAAACATACCCTTTCCCATAGATCTTTATGTCTTACCCTATTATGAATTTGACTTGATATTAGGGTTAGATTGGTTAAGTAAACACGAGGCCATGGTAGATTGCCAAAATCGGAGATTGTATCTCTGGGTTTAGGGAAAGAATCTATTCTCTTAATAGCCAAGAGACCAACTTCAATCTTTGCTAAAATGATCATTCCATATAGGATTGAATTTGGCTTACCTAGTATGCTTGTTGTTTCTGAATTTACTGATGTTTTTCCCGAGGAACTCCCTAGTGCCCCTCCGACCAGAGAAGTAGAGTTCGGGATTGAAGTTCAGCCTGGAACAGCTCCGGTGTCCATTACACCCTATAGACTGGCACCTGTCGAGTTGAAAGAATTGAAGAAGAAACTTCAGGAGTTGCAAGATAAATGCTTCATACGGCATAGTTCATCACCTTGGGGTGCTCCAGTCTTGTTCGTGAAGAAGAAAGACGGGACTATGAGACTCTATATTGATTACAGACAATTGAACAAGCTTACAATTAAGAATCGTATCTTCTCCCAAGGATAGAAGATCTCTTTGATCAACTCAAGGATGCTTCAGTATTCTCAAAGATCGATCTCCGATCGGCATACTATTAAATGAGGGTAAAAGAAGAAGATGTGCCCAAGACAGCCTTTCGTACTCGATATGGCCACTATGAATTTCTTGTAATGCCATTCAGGTTAACGAATGCTTCGGCTGCTTTCATGGATCTCATGAATCGAGTCTTCATGCCCTATCTCGACAAGTTCGCGGTCGTCTTCATTGATGACATCCTAGTTTACTCCCAGAACAAGGAAGAACACTCTAAACATCTCAGAATTGTATTACAAACTCTTCAGGAACGTCAATTGTTCGCAAAATTCTCTAAGTGTGAATTTTGGCTATCGGAAGTCTCGTTCCTTGTCCATGTCATCTCGGCAGAAAGGGATTAAAGTAGACCCGAATAAAATTTAATCCATCCTGGATTAGAGTCCTCCGAGGAATGTTAGTGAAATCAAAAGCTTTCTCGGTTTAGCCAGATATGATTGGTGATTTGTGAAAGGCTTTTTCTCCATTCTCGCAAGTTTGACAATAGTAACCCGAAAGGATACACCTTTTGTTTTGTCGGAGAGTCAACAACAAAGCTTCGATCCACTTAAAAAAGCCCTGACTCATACACCGATTCTTATCCAACCATAATCAGGTAAAAAATTCACTGTCTATAGTGATGCATATCATTTAGGACTCGGTTGTGTCCTAATACAAGATGGAAAGGTGGTAGCTTATGCTTCAAGGCAACTGAAACCACAATAGTCAAACTATCCAACACACGATCTAGAATTGGCAACTATCGTGTTCGCCCTCAAAATTTGGAGACATTACTTGTACGGGGAGAAATGTAACTTGTTCACAGATCACAAGAGTCTCAAATAACTCATGACTCAGAAAGATTTGAATTTGAGACAAAGAAGATGGCTTGAATTGCTTAAAGACTACGATTTGGTTATCGACTACCATATGGGGAAAGCAAATGTGGTTGTTGATGCCCTTACTCGCAAACCATACTCGGGTAAACTCCGAAATATAAAATTTAGTATATTTCAATCGAATTTGAACTTACTTATTTTGCAAGTAACCACTCAAAATTTTCCTTAATGATCCTATGTATTCCTGTAGCTACTCCGGCTATCAATGCTCATTTCCGTTTATCCAAAGGACGAAAATTCTTGCCTGAACTTCAAGTTCAATCTAGCTTAACCTCGAGAATCAAAGAACTCCAACAAATTGATCCGGATCTTCAGAATATCATATCTAAGATTGCTTCTAAGCCTAATTCTGACTTCTCCCTTAAGTTAAATGGACTCCTCTATTTCAAGGTTAGAGTGTGTTCCTAACAATGAGGAACTAAGGCAAGAAATGCTACAAGAAGCTCACCAAAGCTCATTCTCGATTTACCCGGGATCTGTCAAGGATAGAGTGTGTACCTACAGCAAAAATCTTTGATCGTGATCCTAGATTTGCTTCTCGATTTTGGAAGTCTCTACAGAAAGCTCTTGGGACTAAAGTAAATCTAAGTACAGCTTTCCATCCTCAGTCTGATGGACAATTTGAAAGAATTATTCAAGTACTAGAAGACATGCTTCATGCTTGTGTTATTGAATTCAGGAGGAACTGGGAGAAATTTCTACCCCTTGTAGAGTTTGCCTACAATAATAGTTATCAAGCATCTATTCAGATGGCTCCATTCGAAGCTCTATACGAAAGGAAGTGTAGAACTCCCTTATGCTGGTCTGAATTGGGGGAAAATAAAGTGTTAGGGCCTCAATTGCTTCGAGAAACGAAAGAACAAGTGAAGATCGTCCATGATCGATTAAAGGCAGCCTTTGATAGACTAAAAGCATATGCTGACTTGAAAAGAAGAGACATCTAGTATGCTATTGGAGACCAAGTCTTCCTGAAGGTCTCACCTTGGAAGAAAGTCCTTTGATTTGGAAGAAAATGGAAACTCAGTCCCCGATTCATTGGTCCATTCGAAATCACTGAAAGAATTGGATCGGTGGCCTATCGATTAGCTCTCCCTGAAGATTTCGATAGAATCCACAATGTATTCTATGTATCTATGCTCAGAAGATACAAATCAGGTCCATCTCATATTCTTAAACCGAAAGAAGTTGAGTTAAACCCTAACTTGTCTTACGAAGAAGAGCCTATTTAGATTCTTGATCAGGAAGTAAGAAAGCTTCGGAACAAGATTGTTCCTCTTGTAAAGGTTTTGTGGAGAAACCACAAGATAGAAGAATCTACCTGGGAATCTGAAGAAGTCTTGAGGAAGCAGTATCCTCGCATTTTCGATTCAAGTAAATTCGAGGACGAATTTAATTTAAGGGGGGAGAATTGTAACACCCCAAATCCTAGCCTAGAATTATTGGAAACAAATTGAATAAGTGATTAGCTTAATTGAATTAAGAAATAAGCTAAATTGAATAGCCAAGGGCCTAATTGAAATAATGTATGAAATAAGTGACCAAATTAGAATGACTACATTGAATTAAAAGTGAAAGATTGAGATTGCATGATAAATATCACAAATCTCTTATTTGCCCTTGATTAATCACATGATTAGTAACTAATTTAGGGACAATTTAGACAAAACACAATTCCAAAACAAGGATTGTTGTTGTCATCTTCTCCATTATACCATGTTAGCCGAATTTGATGAGAAATACAGGGAGAGAAAGAAAGCTAAGGAAAACACCATTGGAGAAGGAATTTAGCTTGCATGTGTTGTGATTTTTCATTGAAATTAAGCAAGAAACAAAGTAAGTATGATTTTACTTGTATTCAATTGAATAGGTAACTATGACTGTGGAATTGGACTAATTTTGATGATGTTAGATGAATTAGACATTGAATGCGTTGTTAGGTGATTATATGGTTGTTGAATCATACAAAATTGAAGAATGAAACTAGGTACAAGGCTGGAAATTATGTGTTCATGCTAGTGTAATAAACCCAGGTTGCTGGAAAATTGAATTATGTTGTTGAGATGAAAATTGAATGATTAGATCATAAAATTGAGCTACGGAATTAATGAATTGATGATGATCATGAATAGGTAATGTATATAAGGTGTTTAACAAATTGAATTAGATGCAAACAATGCTGGAAATGAAGGATAAGAACATGAACATAGTTATGAAACATAGAAACTGTTTTGTGGTATTGAAATTGATTAAACATGAAAGATTAGGCTTTATAACCAACTTGCCCTGTTTTGGAAGCCTTGTTTAATGAAATAACATGGACCTAACATGTTTAGAATGTCATATTAATTGAATTATATAGCTAAGGCATTGGTTAAAATGGATTAAGGGCATTAAAAGGTGACTAGATGCAATATGCCCAGAATTGCTCTGTTCTAGGCAATCACTTTGAAAATTCACCTAAAATTGTATAGTTTGAATTCAGGGCTGAAATTTTAATGACATGATCCTTAGAATGTATAGTTTAATTAGGTGAAAACATAATGGAAAATTGAGTCCTATACTAGAAAATGTAAATGGAAATAGCTGGACAGTGCAAACTGTCCAGGCAGTGTAAAATGCCCTATCTTTGAATAATAAACTATATTAATTGGATAAGAAATAAAATGCATGTATTACATGGTATTATAGAAAATTCTGTTATCTTTCCAACGGTGTACATAAATTTCAACGTACGGATTAAAAGATATGGCCATTTAAAGGGACAGTGTGCAAACTGCCAGGCAGCAGTGTCCTGGGCAGTTTGGGACTGTTTTTGCAGCTAGTTGTAAACTGTTTTCAAAACAGTTTTGGGACATTGAAATTTGTCCAATTATGCTTTAAAATTAAGTAATAACAATGTGGAAATAAATTGGTAAGAAATTCTTAAAAAAGAAGTATAAAAACAGTAGCTAAATGTTAGGTACATTGTGATAACATAGCTACTATGAATGTATGATATATTGTACTTGTTTTGATGAAATGTGTATGTGTATACTTGTTAGATCAAGGGCAGAAATTTGAGGAAGAAAAAGGAAATCATTCAAGGGCTAAGAACAAGGGGATAGCCATACAAGATAATTGCTAGCTTGCTTGGATTGTATTGTGAGTGTGGTTACCTCTAGGGTTAGGACTAGGTCCTAACCAATGTATTTGTTACATTCTTGTTATGTTAATGAATCTAAGCATGAATATGACTTAATAAGGGAAGAATGATTAATGAAACACATGAAACATGATCCTAGTTTTATGTACATGCTTACTTAAAATGCTATGCATGATTAGTGATAACTTGGTTGCTTATGTGCTATGATACAACATGGTTGAATGCTATTGACTTGTTGAGATAAGATGTTATCTCATTTGATGAAATGAATCTTGAAATCACTTGACTTGTGAGCTAAGGCTCAATAGCCTAAGGGCTTAACATGAAATGATCTTGATTGACATGAACATGATCTTGAACTTGATAAGTTGAATAAATGGTAATTTGAACAACCTTGGTAGCTAGTTGGATTAGGTAGAAAGGCATGCCTTAGAGTCTAGAGCTCATTGTGTATGGGTGGACTATGGTCCAGGGCTAAGGCCCCTATTTAGCGACAGACGGAGGGTACGTATGTGGTCTTTGACGACAGTAGGAGGGTTGACCAGCACTACGGTGCATATTGTGCCGACAGTTGGTTGGAGACCCGATTACCTATACGAATTGGCGATAGTTGGTTGGAGACTCGATTACCTATACGAACTAAGTACCAAGGGGGTTGTTTAATGAAATAACAAATGAAATCAGACTCAATTATACATGATATTTGTCTTGTATTGCCATGAAATGTATGTTTCTTGTTTTGGAAGCATGACACCTTGGTTACTTGTCTTGTAAGCATGCTGCTTGATACATGATTTATGATTTCTTGTGGCCTAATCTTGTTGGCCGAATTGCATCTTATCATCCTAGATATGATATTCTTGATTAACTTATCATGGTTGAATGTTGCTGCACATATTTTGATGTTATAGAATGATCTTATGATGACCTAATTGGCTTGAAATAGTTGATAACCTTTTCATGTTTTCTTGAATGCTTGAAATGATCATATGTATGCTTGATTTTTGAATCAAAAATGAGGAACCATGTTGCTTAAACCCTATTTGAATGCATGGTAGTAGGATGAGGTTGGTGTGATTTAGCTTTATGCTTGTATATGCTTGGTATAATTGGCCGAATAGTAGTCTCTTGTATTAGGCTTGAATGGTACAAGTTATAAGCTATTAAAGGTTAGATAACTATGCTTAGTAATTGAGGAAATGAAATGGCTAGTGTCTATTGTTGAATGTATGAGTTAGAGTAAGGTTAGTATGGAACAAATTCTATGTCAATGAATACTTAGATGATCATGCAAAGTAAGAATAGGCTTAAGATGTATAAAAGCATACAAGATAGGGAGCAATGAAGTGTAATCTACTTGATAAAGTAGTAACTTGAATTATAAGCAAGAAAGAAATTGATCTAATAGCATTTCAAGTTTAGCCGAATGCTTAGGATGAACATGAAGTCACATTTTTTATTACTTGAATGAAAAGAAATGTATGAATGGTTGCTTATGCCTTGTTTGAATGCATGCTTCTTCCTTGCTTAGCCTAGTTTGAATAGTGTAGATGTTAGGAGTCAAGTATGAGCTTTCCTGTTAGCTAAGAAATCAAGTATGAATGATTGATTGTTCTTCTTGGATGTTGAATGCCGGTTGTGTTGCTTGATTATGGAATCAAGTTTAAATGTGCATTGCTTGTATGTTAAGAAAAAAAATGAGTGCTAGATTTCTTGTATGGTTCGAATGTATTGCCTTGCCATGTCTTGCTTGCTTGCTAAGTAACGCTCCCGAACTGAGTTACTACTAACCCGGGTAGGGGGTGTTACAACGAGAGTATAACATAAGTAATTCAAGCATGTTTACCTCAAGGTACTCATCTTACACTAGCATACATTCGAATTCCACATGCACAATACAAGAGAATACCAATCATTACTGAAATTTAATATTTAAAAAATTCGGGACAGCCTTAGAATTGTCCCTAATCTAAATTACTCTTACTTTCAAGGCCTTATAACCAACTTTTTATATACTAAAGCATACACAGTTTTCTTTGTATTTATTATAACGTACTATAATTCTTAGTTTCATAATTAGAATCTCATTTAACATGGTTTAAGGCATAATAGGTTAAAAACCAAAATCTTTTCATTCATATAGCTCAATTCAAGCTCAAGATTTGACTAAATCTTAGTCAAATAGAGGTATCTTATCAAATAAACCAGCGTATACCATTGAATTTAATCTAAGCTTATCATTAAACAAGCAAATTTCATCACAAAGGATGTCCCATATTAAAATGCGTACCTTAAATCTGAGCTCACATTTACATAGTTTAATTTGTTGAAAAAACTATAGATTTAAGATAATTAAATATGCTCGGGGAGATAGTAGACCTATCCCAAGACTTCACAGTTACACTCACCTCTTATCCCAGTGTTACGGGATACCTGAATCCTCCACCATAACTCGCTACATATCCAATTCCTTCATAGGTTCTTCTTAATCTAAATATAACAAGAATATTTAATTGTATATATTAGAATCAATTCTATCCATCAAATATGCACCAAACAAAGTAGTTCACACTCAAAATAAAACATTAAATCATTCGAATTTGTCCATTTAAACATGTGTTCATACAATTCGCTTAAAGCAAGTCCACCCAACTTGTACACATCATTTAACATTACAAAACAATCTATGATTGTTCAAACAATTCCAAACAGTCCAATTTCAAGAATATTTACACTTAGGTACACCAAACAAATAGTATACCAAAACAGTCCATTTTTTAGCTAATTCATGACTGCATTTTTGACTTTTTGTCCATAAATACTTAATTATAGTTCTATTTACTAACAAGTACAATGTACATATAATTTTATTCGCTTACTCACAATCAGAACTGACTTTATCACGAGTAAGTTCTCAAAACAGTCTAGCATAGCCACAAAATAGCCCCTCAAATCTGAATTTGACAAAGCAACCCCTGTACCAAGTATTTCAAAGAAAATCACCAATTCAGCCTTGTTTTCAAGTTATAAATCAGTCTCTGAATTTTTCAAAATAGCCTTTCAATAAACATAAAAACAATCCCTCGGATTAGAAAATTTGTCCCCTGTTTTAACATTGCAAATCTGCCCAATTTTTTTTTATCAAAACAGTCCCACACTATTCATTCTAATCATAAAACAACCCCTGCATAATTAAGCAAATTTTCTCCTTGGTTTAGACTATCTAAACAGTCCCTAAGTTACTTATGTACCTATAAACAGTTCATAATTTATGTAATTACAAGTATAAATACAAAATAGTCCAAAACACACCTTCGTTTAATCTCATATCCTTAGGTTCGATTGTTAACAGCTTAAAGACTTTAATCTCAAGATTATTACTACCATGAATATCTATAAATTAACACTCTGAGGTTGTCCAAAAGCATTCCAAAACAGAACATACACATGGGACATTAATTGTTTCGATTTTTGCACTTAATTATACACCAAGACTTCTAATCATAATCAAGCATACTTTACACCCTTAATTTATCTCACTCCAAGGTTCAAACACTAAGGGACTCATTCTCAAACAATTAATCATCCTATTCAGATTGTGAATTCATAACACGTAACAACTTTAACACCTGATTCATTCGAACATAATCCAGAATTTATTATGATCACATACACATTTATAATCTCAAATCAGCCCACAATTCCTTTGTATATACTTATTTACACTCTCTATAGTTCAGCATGCTTTCCATTATGGCAAACAATATAAAATTTCTTATCTAAACACAGCCAGCCCATCCCACACGTGTATATATATATATATAGTCTATGGAGCTTTCAATATATAAATAGGGCAGATTTAACATCTACATCCATCGAATAGTTCTTAGGATTTTTAATAGCTAAATTTGATCCTTCAATTTAACCTAATCATACATGATTCAGGGGAGAAGTTCACAAATTCAATGAAAATCAAAAGAGAAAATGGGCATTTCACCTATCTCTTTGCTATTCGTTCCACAATCCAAGTTTGGGAACCATGCTAAATCATCTTCCTCACTAAATCCATGGCTAAATTCATGCCTTCCTCCTTTCTCTCGCATGGAGTCCATGAAAAAATGAGGAAGATGAAACCAAAGTCTTAATTGAATTCTCCTCTCTTGACCGATTACTCCAACACATGGTCATTCACAAAGGTGACATGTATGTAAGCCCTCTAGCTAAACAAAATTTTACATGCAAACATACAATTCTCTATGTATTCAATTTGACCATTTCATAATTTAGCTAGCCCCTTATTCTTTTTCTTACCTTTCGATTTTGGTCCTTAAATCCCTTGATTGTTTCTTTAAAGGAATCTCCAAACCATTTGGATCATATTCAAGTTGTTAACATCTTCTAGACCGTATTTTGGGATATTACAATTCCCTTCCCTTAAAGAAATTTGTCATCGAATTTCTTCGATGACGAAAATTTCATATTAACAGATTCGAAGTACTTTCACATATTTTGAATTTGTTAAACAGAGATAACAAATTGTATTGTTTATAAGTTACCAATACATAATTGAAATTTAAACTCATAGTTGACACAATGTCTTATGATAATGTGATGAGCCCTGATTTAGTCCGAGAATCGACTAAACCATACTCAGATACCAATTTGTAACACCCCTAACCCGGTATAGGAGATAAACCAGATTAGAACGTGTTTCTAACAAACAATTGAGCAAACATGATTAATGTAACACCCTCTACCCGGCCTATGAGGAAGACAGGCATAAAACGTGTTACTAGACAAGTTACCAAAGAATTTTGCTCTATTAAAACAATCGTTAGAACAACACAGAACAAATCTTGCAAAAATTAGGATAAATTAAAATCTTTTAATCTACCCCGCATGCTTAGCTTCGATTCAAGTTCATGGATAAATGAATATCCATTCAATTACAATGCACACTAACAACTAAGATCATGATATGCTCTTATAACTTATCACAGAGAATATTTATCTTTAGATCTTATGATATGATTTTATTCTGAAACGAACTTGTGTACTAACATTTGCTCATGACTTTAGCTTACAACAAAGTAAGAACTCAGAATCTTTTACAAGTTCATCAACAGAATGAAAAAAATAACTTTAACTGTGGGAATTCAAGCAAATCCGTCTAGCTAGGCAAATGGTAATAACTTGTATCTCTTTCAAATTCACGTAAGAACTAAAGATCACATTTATAGGTATTATGCAGTTTGAATTAAGTTTGACAGGGATTCCAACCTTAATCCACAAGCATCCAATTCAAGAATTACTACAAATGTAAGTACACGTGATGTCTCTTTATTCCTTTGTTTTTTGAAGGTGCCTAGAATACAACACACCATGTAAAGCCTTAATTGTCAGGTTAACCACTAATTGAACTTATAAATATTTTCTTTAGGCATAATCAAGTATAAATTCTTATTCAAAACTTCTATCAAGTTATAATTTTAATAACCAAGAGCTTAAGCCTCTATCTTATCTAATACTAAATTAAGTCATATGACATGTATAAGCATACATGCTAACATTTCACAAGTTACTTACCCATCTTAAGTATTTCCTTCTATAATTCGGATCTACCATACTAGAAACATATTTACTAAAAAGATTCCATAAGCAAGCAATCATAAAAGAATAATCGACCCATTACAAAGCTTATATATATACATATATATAATCAATGATGCTTTAAATACTTAATGCCTATATAACGACTTTGTGCCACCAACTAGGAGTCTTTAAAATAGTATACAAACGTAAATTCTTGACACCATGGATCATGACCAAGCTCGAGGGATACCCAAGCAACTACCTGAGATGCAATTGGAAGAACCAAATTAGCATATGCCTAGTGAGGTAGTTCAAAGGGATTAACAACATGGAATCAAAACAACTCTTTATAAGCTTTTAAAGGTTAAACAAGGTGGCAAGCTTGAACATTAAGGATGCTTATGCATATTAAGCATTCCAATCGATTTTATACCTTTTTACACCTAACTCAAATCATCTTTTTTTAACAAGCAACCGAACTCATCGAAAAGGAAAATCATTGTAACACCCCCTACCTCGGTTAGTTGTAAACCGACTCGGGAGCGTTACCAAGTATGAACAAGGCAATACAATACAATAACAAGGCAAGGATTGATAAACTCGTCCCTATTAGATGAGTTACTTAATTAGCAAGCAACCAAGCATACTTACTTAACAAACAAGTAATCTCATATTTTGATTTCAAGTCATTAAAGGGCATTCAAGTAGACCATTAAAAATTTTGCTTTCATGATTACATTATAGGTTACTACTTTCATGATTCACTTTGCATATTCATTCCATGATATCATGCCTTATTCGAAAGACCTAAGGGTACCAACATGCCTCTTTTCAGTTCATTGCTCCTAGTTGTATACATGTAACAACTCATACCTAAATTACTAACATGATTCTTTGAATATTCAATTTCGTTTAACTTGTTTCCATTCAAGCCATACACTAAGCCTATCCATTCGGCAATTCACTATACAAACACACAAAATACATACCACAAGGTATGTTCACACACAAGTGACCATATAATTCCAAGACATTCGAATGTTTCAATGTAAAATAGATCAAACACTTGATCATACCATTTGTATATTCTTATATGTGCAACAAACACTATTCCATTACATGTAATTTAAGTTCAAAACATGTTTCACATTGTCAACCAAGTTCATAACATAGTTGGCCCATACAAGGACAATATATACAAGTACTCAACTTCCAAAATGCATTATCAAGATAAACTATACACATTCTAGTGCCACCAATCTAGGAGACATTCAAAACAAGTATGAAACCATACTTTAACTTTACTTGTGTGTTGCTTCGAGCTTAAGGTAACAAGCTTCAGAATCAAGCAACGATTGAATCCTTTATTCTGTTGGTTAGGAAGAATGAAACAAGAGTGATAAGTACAAGAATGTACTTAGTGAGGTAGTAACTAGTTCTAACCATTTGTTATATCAAGTTTAGTGTCACTTAAACAAGAATGATCCTAGCTAAGGATTTCAAGCAATAAAATGATCCTAGCTAAGGATTTCAAGCATTCGGCTAGCATAAGGACCAACAAACAACGAATCATAACTCAGGCTTTCATATCAAGAATAAAAAAACATGTGTACATGACAAGTAACATACAGTTCATTGCTTTCATGTCAAGTAACATACAATTCAAGGCTTTCATGTCAAGTAACATTCACTATATAACTTTAAGGACAAGTAACATGTGTTATAGGATTGTTATCTCATTTGTTATCAATTAAACAACCCCCTTGGTAATTAGTTTGTATAGGTAATCGAGTCTCCAACCAACTGTCACCACAAGATGCACCGTAGTGTTGGTCAACCCTACTACTGTCGCCAAAGACCATATACGTACCCTCCGTCTGTCACCAAATAGGGGCCTTAGCCCTAGACCGTAGTCCACCCTGACACAATGAGCTTTAGACTCTAAGGCATTCCCTTCTACCTAGTCCAACTAGCTACCAATGTTGATCGATTTAAGCCATTTATACAAGTATTTCAAGTTCAAGACCATGTCAAGCAAGTTCAATTCATACTAGGCCCTTAGGCCAATTGAGCCATAGCTCACAGATAATGTAATTCTCATGTGTTCATTTCATCAAGTGGGATAACATTACAAGCAATTTCTTTAAGCATTTGATCATATGCCACATGACACATACAAGCACCAATGTTACCACTTAAACATGCTTAGCAATCGAATCAAACATGAATTCAAGGATGTGATCAAGTTTCATGCATTAATTTAATCATTCATCCCTTATAGATCAAGATCATATCAATTCAATTAACAATTCAAGAATTTAGACATGCTTGCTATAGTTAGGACCTAGTCCTAACTCTCAAGTAAACTACACTCACAATACTCCAAGCTTAGCTAGTCTTGGATCCACACTCCTTTGTTCTTAGCTTTAGGATGTTCCACCCTTTCCTCCTTCACCAAGTTCACTCCTGGTTCTAACACATTACACAAGTATATACATGTTAAAACAAGTTCACATAATCATTCAATGAAGGCAATGTTACAAGTACACAACATATACAAATCTGGAAGCATGTTCATATACATTCTTTACTACACCTAACTACACTTATCTATACTCTAATTCATGTAAAACATGGCAGAAATCAATGTCCCAAACTATTTACAAAACAGTTTACAAACTGCCGCAAAACAGTGTACAGTTACCTAAACTATTGTTACTAGGCAGCATTTACTTTGTTCACTTAAACATGCATAACTTTCATTCCATATGTCAGAATTTCAGTTGGTTTACACTTTTGGAAATCTAACTTAATTGTATTTCTAACCATATAGTTTGCCAATTAATACAGTTTTTAACTTAAATATAGGGAAATTTACAACACTGGACAGTTTGCACTGTCCCTAGTGTTTCTTTTCAACAATTCATTCTAAAATCCATAATTCAATTATGTTTTCTCCTAATGAATTTATACATGTCAAGTCATTGTCCATAAAATTTTCAGCCTTAAATTCCTTTTATACAATTTATTGTGATTTTTCAAAGTTACTGCCCAGAACAGAGTATTCTGGGCAGATTACACTAGGTTGAGTTTCTAGCTTCATAACTCATCTAAACAAGGTTCTAACATTGTAATTTAACTCATTTCCATGTTCTTGCATGTCTAGGTCAGTCTAATTCACCTAGCAATGTTCTTAAAATAGGGCATTATCATGTTAAATTCAATTTGATCTATTTGATCGACATTATACTTCTAATTCACCATTTGAGCAGTCCATTACCTAGCTTTAACTAATCCAATTAGGTGCATTCATTTTCCAAAAACTTATTTACTGTACTCAATCCTCAATTCATCTAGCTATGTGACCAAATTAGGGCATTACATTCAATTAGCATGCTTAACATTTTCACCTATCAAAACAGTCCATATTAAAAACTGTTTTCCACCATATACACTCTCATTAGGAATTTAGCTACTAGCATTCACAATCTCAAGTACTACTAGAAGCTAAAATGATCCTAACATACATAACAATCATCCTAATCAATTTAGGCAACAAGACACCAAAATATCAAGATTCAAGCATCCTTAACATGTAGGAATCGAGAAATATACCTTCTCCAAGCTAATTTGATCAAAGTTAAATCAAGAAGCATGGATTGAAGATGATCTATGAAGCTTTTTCTCTCTCTTTTTCTCTCTCAACATTCGGCCATGGAGGATTTGGATGGAGGAATGTGATGAAATTTTTGTTTATCATTCCCCTCCTAGTGTCGTGAGTCATCTACTCACAAGGCACATGTTCTCATCAATTGAGAACATGTGTCAAGGCCTTTAATTTAATTCAATTTTACATGCAATCTTTATAGCTTTGCATGTTCACATTTCCATCCTTCAATTTAAGCCTTCTAGTTTTAATTTCAATTCAATTTGGTTCTAATTTCACTTATTTGATCTTAAAGATGGCTAATGTTCATTCTTCTTTAATTTGATTAGCTCATAATACAATTAGCCAATAGTTTAGATAGTGGTAACTTTCCTAGGCCAAGTTTAGGGTGTTACAATTATCCCCCCTAAAAATAAATTCATCCTCGAATTTACCTGAATTAAACAAGTGAGGATATTGCTTCCTCGTGACCTCCTCAGATTCCCATGTTGCCTGATAAGTGTTCAAAAGTACTATTTTTATTACCCTTTTTACTCATATTATTGTTAGACTTAAGCTCATATTAGTTGCATAATTAGTTATTCATGCATTAATTCATGTTTCTTTCCACTGTTGAGCTTGATTACATAACTTGGTGATTTTTGTGGAAAAAGATGCTTCTTTGGTGTGTTTTTGTGTGTGTATGCGCAGGATCACTTGCCAAAGCAATGCCGAGCTAGTTTCCAGGGCAATGCATGAAGGATATGCCGAGCTAGTTGCCAGGGCAATGCATGAAGGAGACGCCGAGCCAGTTGCCTTGGCAATTGTCGACAAAGAGAAAATGCAATAGGGATGTCGAAATTGATGACTAGACAAGCCCAAGATGACGTGGAGCAAAGCCCAAACCCAAAGGAATTTGATTTCCATGCTGAGATTAAAGAAGAATTAAATTCCAAGAAGATAGGAGAAGTTCTAGTAGGAATACAATTATAATAAAGAATTATATTCTTTAAAGATAATTTAATTCCAACTCAAACTCCTCCTCAAAGAAGGACTTTGGCCTAGCCCTATAAATAGCAAGGAGATTTCGACAATCCATAGAGAGGAAGGGAGGGAAAATTTCGACAACTCCATAGAGAAAATTAGAGAAATTTCGACAAGAGAGCAAGGGGGAGAGAGTTCGATTTCTTCTTCTTCTTCTTTGCTTCCATTAGATTCATGGTTTGGGGATTATTCTTTGTATATCTTTTGAACCCAACCATGAACTAACTTGATTGGTTGGGGTTATTGTGTTTTGTTGTTGTGAGAAACTATGGGATTTTGTTTAGGTAATAAGAGTTTGCACTTTTCTATTTCAAGGTTTATTCATTCTTGGTTCTTATTCTTGTTTGCGAGTGAATTGGGTGAGGATCTCGTAACTTCATCTATTTATCTAATATCGGGAGAGTTAGATTCAAGAAACGAATGAATATGATCTTTATTCAATCTATTGATGGTGAAGATTAATCCGGCTTAAGAATAAGTTAAGGATTTCAACGGCTAAGAGGAGCGCAAGATTGGTTGTTGTTCACCCTTGATTCACGCAGGGATGTATTATCAAGGCATGCACAAGTAGCTAGAGTTTCGACTTAGGGATAAGAAGAAACCATTGAAGAACGCTCCGCCGAACCTTGAAGTTGCTGCCCAGACGCCCAAGTAGTTGCCCAGCTAGTTGCCCAGGCAACCCCGCTGTGCAAGTTGCCACGGCAACTGAGTTGCCCTTGCACTCTTTTACCAAGACGATCCAATCGGCTATCACACCTCAACTCACGATAACCTGGCCTATTCTCTCTTTTTCTTTCATCTATTCTTTTAGTTTATTGCTTTTACTTTTCTCGTTAATTAAAACCTATATTATCAATTGTGTTTTTATTTTCACAGTGCAGTAACTTAAGCAAAGTGGCCCAAACCAATCCCTGTGGAGACGATACTCGATACTCATATCACTTTATTACTTGTGACGTGTATACTTGCACAATTGCGTAGCACTTATCACACGCAACAAGTTTTTGGCGCCGTTGCCGGGGATTGGCAATTGGTGTTAGTTGTTTTTGTTATTGCATTTTTTTTCTCTTAGTTTTACTAACTTTTCTTTTTGTTTATTTATCAAAAAAAAATTAGGTGCGCTACAAGTTAAGGGACATCAACATGTCGGGAAATAAAAGCCGATCTATTCGAGAGATGATGTTGGAAGATATGAATCAATCCAATCAAGAGTTTCTTGCACCCTTTGATGATTACCTATATCAACCGAGAAAAGCCCAAAGAACTTATACCGTGGAAAAATCTTATGCTATGTGTGGAGAACATCATGTGTTTGAAAATTGCCCTCACATTTTCAGTGCATATAACTATATGGAGGACCATAGAGGGAACCAGCAGCAAAATTCTTCATGTCATTTTCAAGAGCATTCCAATTCCTTGGAGGAAACGTTACTAGCTTCCTTGGCTAGACTTGATGGATCAATTGAAGAGATTCGGGAGCTATCAAAATCTATGGATACGAGGATAGCTCAGCGAGATGCAACCTTAGGGGATTCAGAAGATCAATTGGGGAGATCCACATATGTCATGGATAACATGCACCAACAATTCATTCCTAGGGATACTGACGTCCCAAGGTAAGAGGATAAGGAGCAATACAAAGAAATCTCTCCGATGTGTGAGGAACAACTAGAACCTCAAAGTCAAGAGGATGCCAATGAGAGAGACTGCCCAACACATGATGAGCTTGAACAACAAATTGCCTCGGCAATGATTGAGGAGCTTGAACAGAGCAATGCTGCGACAACACTCGGTGAAGCTGAGAACAATAATACTACAGCAAATTCTGAGGAACCTGATGCCCAGAAAGTTATAACGTTGATGTTGAAGCAGGAATGTGTAGATTGCTCTCATCTACAATTGCCACGGCAATTACTCGACCACATGCAAGATCAACGAGATGATAATACTTTGTCAATGGAATATGAGCAGGTAATAGTTGAACCTTTTGAATTCTTTAAAAATTCACCTCGTCCATTGCAGGTATGTCTTGAGGAACCGAGGTTGGTAGATTTAAAGCCATCGAAATCTCTACTGATGGAGATGTTTGAGAGGCCAAAAGAAAAAGGTGTTTGGATTCATAAAGCTCTTCAGAAAATTGATTCTTCCCTTGACTTAAAGCAAAATTTGACAACTGATTGCCACGGCAATTGGCTTGAGCAAAGAATTGCCACGACAACAAAGGCTACATCCAACCATGATAGAAGTCGACAAGAATGAGGTAATTGAATGGTTGAGAATGGATATAATTTTTCCTATTAATATATTTGCGCCTTCAGGAATAGTAGCAAGGTGGAGAGTATACATGGACTACAAGCGAACAAAGAAGAAAGACACCTCCACCATGGTAACGCAAAAGGGAGTAGTGGCAAGCACATTGGCCAAACTCTTTTTGGGCAATATTGTCACCCGATGGAGGGTACGGATGGACTATAAGAAGTATCGGAAATGACTCTCCTCAAGTTTTCTCAGATATGCAGTAACATTAGAAGTGGTCACTTTAGGAGATGCCTGAGCATGCTCTCCTTTCAATATTTTCTTTTTATTTTTATTTTCATTTTTATTTTTAGGAGATATTTTATTTTTCTTCATTATCTTTAGTTTCCAGGTTTTCTTTATTTTCTTTTCCACAACAAGACTCACAACCACCATGATAAGGAAATTCACTGCCGACTACTCGCCACAGCAACCACAACAGAAACTGGCGATGCCCAGGCAACAACAATGGCTTCGGCAACTACTGATGCACATGCAAGTAAACCTGCATCGGCAAACATGGACCAAATCAAGGCAATGCTATTCACGAAGTACCAGCCACAAGCATTCAACCACTGACCGGAAATTGAATCAAGCAAACGGCACGAAGGAAACTCATCACTCGAGGTGACGACCTCTCTGACTAACTCATTTCATTTAGTTTCTTTTAAATTTTGTTTCACTTTTACGTGCATTGAGGACAATGCTTCTCTCGAGTTTGGGGGGTGTTGATTTCTAGTTAGTTTCATGTTTAGTTGCATTCATCTTTAGCAATCACATATAGGTTGCATATGTTACTTGCCATGCCTTTAATTTGATTTAATTGCTTAAGACTTGTTGAATATCCAATGATGAATTTTTACCACTGCACATAATTGAAAGAACCTTTAATTTTAGGATTACATGAAAAGAACTTAATTTTACTATGATGCTGGATTTTTTTTACACGGTTGTGGCTTGTTGATTGAAAGAAACTTAGTGAACATAGGTTGCTTAAAATTAGGGTAAATTTAAAATTGAAAATTAAAAGTTAATTTCTTGCTAGAGGTGCCTGAAACTGGCTCTAGTAGTAAATGCACTTTCTTGCTAGAGGTGCCCGAAATGGGCTCTAGTAGTTAATGCACATTAAAGAATTGCTAGAGGTGCCCGAAATTGGCTCTAGTCAACTAAAATAAAATGAGAAATTGCTTACTTTACTAGAGGTGCCCGAAATTGGCTCTAGTGAAAATTAAAATAAATGCCCCAGTAATTAAATTGATAAAAGCCTACTATTCACATAGAATCTTGAAAATCAACTTGTTCACAACTACGCACACACATTGTCACGAGCACTATAGTTTTGTTCCGGGTAATTTTTGTGTTATCCGAAAAATTAAAAGGTGATCATACTTTGTGCCACAGACCGAGGTTTGAATTCAAGTTTGAAGCATGTCTTTGATGATTAAAGTCTTGGAAGGTAATTGTTAGTTTGCATTTCTTGAGGACAAGCAATAGTTCGAGTTTGGGGGCGTGATAAGTGTTCAAAAGTACTATTTTTATTACCCTTTTTACTCATATTATTGTTAGACTTAAGCTCATATTAGTTGCATAATTAGTTATTCATGCATTAATTCATGTTTCTTTCCACTGTTGAGCTTGATTACATAACTTGGTGATTTTTGTGGAAAAAGATGCTGCTTTGTTGTGTTTTTGTGTGTGTATGCACAGGATCACTTGCCAAAGCAATGCCGAGCTAGTTGCCAGGGCAATGCATGAAGGATATGCCGAGCTAGTTGCCAGGGCAATGCATGAAGGAGATGCCGAGCCAGTTGCCTTGGCAATTGTCGACAAAGAGAAAATGCAATAGGGATGTCGAAATTGGTGACTAGACAAGCCCAAGATGACGTGGAGCAACGCCCAAACCCAAAGGAATTTGATTTCCATGCAGAGATTAAAGAAGAATTAAATTCCAAGAAGATAGGATAAGTTCCAGTAGGAATACAATTATAATAAAGAATTATATTCTTTAAAGATAATTTAATTCCAACTCAAACTCCTCCTCAAAGAAGGACTTTGGCCTAGCCCTATAAATAGCAAGGAGATTTCGACAATCCATAGAGAGGAAGGGAGGGAAAATTTCGACAACTCCATAGAGAAAATTAGAGAAATTTCGACAAGAGAGCAAGGGGGAGAGAGTTCGATTTCTTCTTCTTCTTCTTTGCTTCCATTAGATTCATGGTTTGGGGATTATTCTTTGTATATCTTTTGAACCCAACCATGAACTAACTTGATTGGTTGGGGTTATTGTGTTTTGTTGTTGTGAGAAACTATGGGATTTTGTTTAGGTAATAAGAGTTTGCACTTTTCTATTTCAAGGTTTATTCATTCTTGGTTCTTATTCTTGTTTGCGAGTGAATTGGGAGAGGATCTCGTAACTTCATCTATTTAACTAATATCGGGAGAGTTAGATTCAAGAAACGAATGAATATGATCTTTATTCAATCTATTGATGGTGAAGATTAATCCGGCTTAGGAATAAGTTAAGGATTTCAACGGCTAAGAGGAGCGCAAGATTGGTTGTTGTTCACCCTTGATTCACGCAGGGATGTATTATCAAGGCATGCACAAGTAGCTAGAGTTTCAACTTAGGGATAAGAAGAAACCATTGAAGAACGCTCCGCCGAACCTTGAAGTTGCTGCCCAGACGCCCAAGTAGTTGCCCAGCT
This sequence comes from Hibiscus mutabilis, assembly GCA_019671005.1. NCBI lineage: Eukaryota > Viridiplantae > Streptophyta > Magnoliopsida > Malvales > Malvaceae > Hibiscus > Hibiscus mutabilis. Next base: position 15,000,553 of record CM033735.1, on the reverse strand, counting down.
AGTTGCCCAGGCAACCCCGCTGTGCAAGTTGCCATGGCAACTGAGTTGCCCTTGCACTCTTTTACCAAGACGATCCAATCGGCTATCACACCTCAACTCACGATAACCTGGCCTATTCTCTCTTTTTCTTTCATCTATTCTTTTAGTTTATTGCTTTTACTTTTCTTGTTAATTAAAACCTATATTATCAATTGTGTTTTTATTTTCACAGTGCAGTAACTTAAGCAAAGTGGCCCAAACCAATCCATGTGGAGACGATACTCGATACTCATATCACTTTATTACTTGCGACGTGTATACTTGCATAATTGCTTAGCACTTATCACACGCAACATTGCCTCTTCTATCTTGTGATTTCTCCACAAGACTTTGACAAGAGGAACGATTTTGTTCCTGAGCTTTCTAACTTCACAATCAAGAATCTAGACTGGTTCTTTTTCGTAAGACAAGTCAGGATTCAATTCCACTTCTTCAGGCTCAAGAACATGATATTGATCAGATCTATATATTCTGAGCATAGAAACATGGAAGACATTGTGAATCTTGTCAAATTCACTGGGAAGAGCTAATCAATAGACCACTAGACCAACCCTTTGAATTATTTCGAATGGTCCAATAAACCGAGGGTTGAGCTTTCCTTTTCTTCCAAACAGAAAGACTTTCTTCCAAGGAGATACTTTGAGGAAGACCTTGTCTCCAACATTATGCTGGATGTCTCTCCTTTTCAAGTCTGCAAAAGCTTTATGTCTATCAAAGGCTGCTTTTAATCGATCATGAATAATCTTCACTTATTCTCCGATTTCTCTAAGCAGTTGAGGTCCTAAAACCTTGCTTTCTCCTAATTCAGACCAGCACAAGGGAGTTATACATTTTATTCTGTATAAAGATTCGAAGGGAGCCATCTGAATAAATGTCTGGTATCTATTGTTGTAAGCAAACTCTACTAGGGGTAGAGATTTCTCCCAATTATTTCCGAAGTCTATAACACAAGCACGTAACATGTCTTCAAGCACTTGGATGATTCTTTTAGATTGTCCATTTGATTGAGGATGAAAGGTTGTACCAAGGTGTAACACCCTAAAATTGGCCTAGAAATGTTCCTGACTCAGAAAGATTTGAATCTGAGACAAATGATATGGCTAGAATTGCTTAAAGATTACGATTTGGTTATCGACTACCATTCGGGGAAAGCAAACGTGGTTGTTGATGCCCTTAGTCGCAAACCATACTCTGGTAAACCTCTAAATCTAAATTCTAGAATATTTTCATTCAAATTTGAACTTACTTGGATCACAAGTATGCCATTCAAATACCTTACTTGTCTTGCAAGTAACTACTCGAAAATCTTCCTTAACGATCTTGTTCTTTAATTTGTAGCTTCCTTGGCTATCAATGCTCATTTTCGTTTATCCAAAGGACGAAAATTCTTGTATGAACTTCAAGTTCAATCTAGCCTAATCTCGAGAATTAAAGAACTCCGGCAGATTGATCCATATCTTCAGAAGATCGTATCCAAGCTAGACTCTAAGTCTAATTATGATTTCTCCCTCATGCTGAATGGACTTCTCTATTTCAAGGATAGGGTATGTGTTCCTAACAATGAGGAACTAAGACAAGAAATGTTACAATAAACTCATCAAAGCTCTTTCTCGATTCACACAGGATCGGTTAAGATGTACAAGGATCTTAAGCCATAATACTGGTGGTCGGGTATGAAATTGGCTATCAAAGACTTCGTATCGAAGTGCCTAACTTGTCAAAGGATTAAACCCGGGCATCAAATCCCTACGGATTGCTCCAACCCATCGAATTACCTTAGTGGAAATTGGATCGGATTACAATGGATTTCATTACAGGTCTTCCTTCCACTCCAAGAAAGAATGATGTTGTATGGGTGATTGTTGATAGATTCACAAAGTCTACTCACTTTATCCCTGTTTGAATGAACATGAGCTTGGAAACCTTAGCCGAGCTATACATCCATGAAGTGATTCGATTATGCAGTGTACCTACAGCTATAATCTCTGATCGTGATCCCAGATTTGCTTATCGATTATAGAATTCCTTGCAAAAGGCTATAGGAGCTAAAGTGCTTCTTAGTACAACCTTTCATCCACAATTGGATGGACAATCTGAAAGGATTATTCAAGTGCTTGAAGACATGCTACGTTCTTGTGTTATAGAATTCGGAAAGAAATGGGAGAAATCTCTACCCCTAGTAGAGTTTGCTTATAACAATAGCTACCACAAATCTATTTAGATGGCTCCCTTCGAAGCTCTATATGGAAAAAGATGTAGAACTCTCTTGTGCTAGTCTGAATTGGGAGAAAGCAAGGTTTTAGGACCTAAGTTGCTTAGAGAATCTGAAAAACAAGTGAAGATCATTAATGATCAATTAAAGGCAGCCATTGATAGGTAAAAAGATTATGCTGACTTGAAAAGGAGAAACATCCAATACAATGTTGGAGACAAGGTCTTCCTCAAAGTATCTCCATAGAAGAAAGTCCTTCTGTTTGGAAGAAAAGGAAGCCCTCGGTTTATCAGACCATTTGAAATCATTGAAAGGATTGGTCTAGTGGCTTATCAATTGGCACTTCCTAGTGAATTCGATAAGATCCACAATGTCTTCCATGTCTCTATTCTCAAAAGATATAGGTCTGATCCATCTCATGTTCTTGTACCTGAAGAGGTGGAATTGAATCCCGATCTATCTTATGAAGAAAAACCTATTCAAATATTTGACAAAGAAGTCAGAAGACTTCGAAACAAGAATGTTCCTCTTGTCAAGGTCTTGTGGAGAAATCACAAGGTAGAAGAGGCAACATGGGAATCTGAAGAAGTCATGAAGAAGCAATATCCTCACATATTCAATTCAGGTAAATTCAAGGACGAATTTATTTTAAGGGAAGGAGAATTGTAACACCCTAAAATTGGCCTAGAAATGTTACCACAATATAAACTATAGGCTAATTGAATTCATAAGTTGATCAATTTTAAAGAAGAATGAACATTGGCCATCCTTAAAATCTAATAAGTGAAATTAGAACCAAATTGAATTGAAATTAAAGCTAGGAGGCATAAATGAAAGGATGGAAATGTGAACATACAAAACATTAGAGTTTGCATGCAATAGGGATTAAGTTTGAGGGCCTTGACACATGTTCTCAAATGAAGAGAACATGTTCCAAAGGCATGGATGACTCACAGCCAAGGAGGGAAAATAACAAACAAATTTTTATTTTCCTCCCTAATTCATCATCTTGGCCGATTCTAGAGAGAGAAAGGGGAGAGAAATTTGCATGCAAACACCTTCAATTCAAGCTTCTTGATTCATCCATTGATCAAATTTAGCTTGGAGAAGGTATAATTCTTAATTCTAACTTGTTGTAGATTGTTGAACCTTGAATTGATGATGTTCTTGTTGTCTTGATGAAATTAGATTAATGTTATGCATGTTAGGGTCATGCTAGCTTGAATTAGAACTTGGAAATTGAATGCTAGAAACTAAATTGCTAGTTAGAAATATGTATAGTGGCTGGAAAATTGAGAAATATGTGCTTGATTCAAAACAGTCTTAATCAGGGACTGTTTTGATGGAGAAATTGTGTAAACATGCCAAATGAACATAGAACCCTGTTTTGATGATTTTTATAGGTAAAATGAAGATTGAATTGAATAGGTAACTTTCTGGAAAATGACTACACCTAATTGAACTAGTTAAATTAGGTAATGGACTGCCTAGTTGTTGAATTGGATGTGCAAATGTGATCAAATAGATCAAATTAGGTTAAACGTGATAATGCCCTGTTTTAAGAATATTTCTAGGTGAATTATGATTACCTAGACATGTAAGAACATTAACATGAATGAAAATTCCATGTTAGGACCTTGCTAAAATGAGTTAAGAAGCTAGAAATTCAACCTAGTGTAATCTGCCCAGAATGCTCTGTTCTGGGTAGTGACTTTGAAAAATCACTATAAATTGTGTATAATGAATTTAAGGCTGAAATATTTATGGAAAACACCTTGATATGTCTAAATTCATTAGGAGAAAACAGAACTGAACTCTGGGTTATATGCTGAATTGTAGAGAAGAACCACTAGGGACAGTGCAAACTGTCCAGTATAGCAAGATGCCCTGTCTTTAAGTGAAAAACTGTATTAATTGACAAAGAAATAAAATTCAAGCCTTCTATGGTCATAAGAAAATTTTGTTAGCTTTCCAACGGTGTAAACCAATTTAAATTCCGACGTACGGAATGAAAGTTATGCATGATTTAGTGACTAGAGTACAAGCTGCCTGGCAGCAGCTGTATAGGCAAATGCACATTGTTTTGTGGCATTTTGTAAACTGTCTTGTAAAGAGTTTTAGGCCTTTGATTATGCATTTTTTTATATGAACTAGAATGTATAAAAGTGTAATTAAGTGTAAAGGAAAATGTATATGTGCATGCTGCCAAATTTGTGTATGTTATATGCTTGTGGCATTGTCTTGATTTAATGAGTATGTGATATTGTTTTGACATGCTCGCAGTTGCAATGTGATAGAACCATGAGAAAACTTAGTGGAAGAGGATAAAGTGGATCATCCTAAAGCCAAGAACGAAAGAAGTGTGGATCCAAGACTAGCTAGCTTGGAGTATTGTGAGTGTAGTTTCCTCTTGGGTTAGGACTAGGTCCTAACCAATGCATACTTGTTTATACTCTTGAATTGTTAAATGAACCTAATCATGGACATGACCTAATAAGGGAAGAATGACTAGTAACGCATGAAACTATATCACATCTTGATTTACATGATCAATTCGAATGCTAAGCATGGTTGTATGGTATATTGATGCTTGTTTGTGGCATGATAAATGTGATTGAATGTTAAGTTGAGACATATTCTCATCTTGATGAAATGAAACATGAAATTACATGACAAGTGAGCTATGGCTCAATGGCCTATGGGCCTAATATGTTATAAACTTTGTTGACAAGATCTTGATATTCAAACACTTGAATAAATGGTAAATCGAACAACCTTGGTAGCTAGTTGGATTAGGTAGAAGGGCATGCCTTAGAGTCTAGAGCTCATTGTGTAAGGGTGGACTACGGTACACGGCTAAGGCCCTTATTTGGTGACAGACGGAGGGTACATATGTGGTCTTTGGCGACAGTAGGAGGGTTGACTAGCACTACGGTGTATCTTGTGGAGACAGTTGGTTGGAGACTCGATTACCTATACAAACTAAGTACCAAGGGGGTTGTTTAATGAATAACAATTGAAATAACAATCCTACATCATATATTACTTGTCTTGAATGCCATGAAATTATATGTTACTTGACTTGAAAGCATGAGTCCTTGATTTCTTGTTTTGTAAGCATGTGTGCTTGATTCTTTAAGTATGAATTATTGTTGCATGTACCTTGTTGGCCGAATGCTTGATATCCTTAAATAGGATAATCTTGATTCTTGAAAGCCTAGCTAAGATCACTCTAATGCTTGAAAGCCTATCTAAGATCACTCTAATGCTTGAAAGCCATAGCTAAGTCTAAACTCGATTAAATGACACATAAAACTTGAAATAACAATTGATTTGATTTAGTACTACCTCACTAAGTACATTCTTGTACTTATCACTCTTGTTTCATTCTTCCCAACTACAGGATAAAGGATTCAATCGTTGCTTGATCTTGAAGCATGTTACCTTGAGCAAGAAGCAACTCACACAAGCATAGTTAAAGTATGGTTTCATACTTGTTTTGTATATCTCCTAGAATGGTGGCACTAGATGTATATCGATAGCTTGATCATGCATTTTGAAGCTTGTATATAATGTATTGTTGGGCCTACTATGTTATGTATTTAGTATCAAGTATGTAAAGAACTTAAATAACATGTAATTGAAAGTTGATTGTTGCGCATATGGATTTAAGAATGAAGGATCTAATGTTTGATCTAGTTTACCTTGATAATATTCGAATACTTTGCTATGAACATGTCTTGCTTGAATGGAACATTGGATGATCAAACCATGCTTGCTTGTCTTCCATTTGATTACCTTGGGAAATATATGGTCCCTTGTGTCTTTGAATGGTGTTGTCGAATGCATAAGATTAGAATAAGACTTGAATGAACTAGTTATATGCCTTGTTTTATATATTCCGTGTTAATGGCTGAATGATCTAGTTGATTAGGAGGCTAGTTTCATGCTATTGTAAGTTAAAGTATAATTGAATGAATTGAATTGATAATGTAGTAACTTATAATGTAAGTATGAAATGAATTAATCTAGTGGTCTTGTTCAAATGGTTGAGATTGAGTAAGAATCAAATATGAAGTTGCTTGTATGATAAGTAAGTTGCTTGATTGTTCTTGTATTGTTCTTGTCTTGCTTGCCATGTCCTTGCTTTATTGTTAAGTAACGCTTTCGAGCCGGGTTCCTACTAACCCGGGTAGGGGGTGTTACATAAGGTGCACTTTAGCTCTTAGAGCCTTCTATATGGAATTCCAAAATTGAGAATCAAATATGGGGTCACGATTGGAGATTATAGCTGTAGGTACATCGTGTAATCGAATCACTTCACGGATGTATAGCTCGGCTAAGGTTTCCAAGCTCATGCTCATTCGCACAGGGATGAAGTGAGTAGACTTTGTGAATCTATCAACAATCACCCATACAACATCATTCTTTCTTGGAGTGGAAGTAAGACCAGTAACGAAGTCCATTGTAATCCGATCCCAATTCCACTGAGGGAATTCGATTGGTTGGAGCAATCCAGTAGGGACTTGATGCTCGGCTTTGACTCTTTGACAAGTTAGGCACTTTGAAACAAAATATGTGATAGCCGATTTCATGCCTGGCCACCAGTATAGTGGCTTAGATCCTTGTACATTTTAACTGATCCCAAATGAATTGAGAAAGAGCTTTGGTGAGCTTCTTGTAACATCTTTTGTCTTAGTTCCTCGTTGTTAGAAACACATACCCTATCTTTGAAATAAAAGAGCCCATTCGACTTGAGGGAGAAGTCTGAATTAGACTCAAAGTCTAGCTTGGATATGATCTTCTAAAGATCTGGATCAGTTTGTTGGAGTTCTTTGATTCTCGAGATCAAGCTAGATTGAACTTGGAGTTCAGACAAGAATTTTCATCCTTTGGATAAACGAAAATGAGCGTTGATAGCTAAGGAAGCTACAAATGAAAGGACATGATCATTAAGAGATATTTTCGAATAGTTGCTTGCATGACAAGAAAGGTTCAATTCAAATTGATTACTTGTCATCCAAGTATGATTAAATTCGAATGAATTATTCTAGGTTTAGATTTAGGGGTTTACCCAAGTATGGTCTGCGACTAAGGGCATCAGCAACCATGTTTGCTTTCCCCGGATGGTAGTCGATAACCAAATCGTAGTCTTTAAAAAATTCTATCCATCTCCTTTCTCTCAAATTCAAGTCTTTCTGAGTCAGGAGGTATTTGAGACTCTTGTGGTCTGTGAATAGTTTATATTTCTCCCCGTACAAGTAATGTCTGCATATTTTGAGAGCAAATACGATGGCTGCCAATTCTAGATCATGTGTAGAGTAGTTTGACTCGTGTGGTTTCAGTTGCCTTAAAGTGTAAGCTACCACTTTTCTATCTTGCATTAGAACATAACCTAGTCCTAAATGAGATGCATCACTATAGATAGTGAATTCTTTGCCCGAATCTGGTTGGACGAGAACTGGTGCATGAGTCAGAGCTTGTTTAAATTGATCGAAGCTTCGTTGTTGGTTCTCCGACCAAACAAAAGGTGTATCTTTGCGAGTTAGCTTAGTTAAGCTTGCGGCAATGGATGAGTATCCCTTAACAAAATGTCGATAATACCCGGCTAAACCGAGAAAGCTTCTAGCCTCACCAACATTCCTCGGAGCTCTCTAATTCAGGATGGATTGAATTTTGCTCGTGTCTACTTTAATTTCCTCTACCAAGATAACATGGCCAAGGAACAAGACTTTCGATAGCCAAAATTCACACTTAGAGAAGTTTGCGAACAACTGACATTCTCGGAGAGTTTGCAATACAATTCGAAGGTGTTCAGAATGTTCTTTCTTATTTCGAGAATACACCAGGATGTCATCAATGAAGACGACCACAAACTTGCCAAGATAGGGCTTGAATACACGGTTCATGAGGTCTATGAAAGCAAATGGAGCATTCGTTAACCCGAATGCCAGTACAGGGAATTCAAAATGGCCATATCGAGTACGAAAGGCTGTCTTGGGTACATCTTCTTCTTTTACCCTCGTTGGTAGTATCCCAATCGAAGATCGATCTTTGAGAACACCGAAGCATCATTGAGTTGATCGAATAGATCTTCTATCCTTGGGAGAGGATATCGATTCTTGATAGTAAGCTTGTTCAATTTTTTCTAGTCAATACAGAGTCTCATAGTCCTGTCTTTCTTTTTCACGAACAAGACTAGAGCTCCTCAAGGAGATGAGCTAGGCCGAATAAAGCCTTTGTCTTGTAGCTCTTGGAGTTACTTCTTGAGTTCTTTCAATTCAACAGGTGCCATTCGATAAGGTGTGATGGACACCGAGTTGTTCTAGGTTGAACATCGATCCCAAACTCTTCTTCTCTAGTTGGAGGGAGACCAGGGAGTTCCTTGGGAAAAACATCAATGAATTTAGATACAATTGGCATACTAGGTAATTTGAATTCAAGTTCATCTTGTATAATCATAGCAGCAAAGATTGAGGTCGATTTTCTATCAATTAGAAGGATTGATTCCTTTCCTAAACCCTGTAGATAAAGTCTCCTATTTTGGCAATCTGCCCAGGCTTCATGCTTACTTAACCAATCTAGTCCTAACACTAGATCAAGCTCACAATTTGGCAATACATATAGATCAATAGGAAAGGGTATGTTTTGAATGTTTATAGAACATTCCTTGCAAAGGAAGTTAATGGATGTGATTCCCCCTATAGGGTTCGAAACTACAAGGCTTTGTTTTACAATTTCAGGTTTCAACTTCAACTTTACAATGAAAGATGAGCATAAATATGAGTCAAATTTAGCTCAACGGTACCTGTTATAACATCAGGTGATTCTTCATAATCTTTTCCCCGGATGTGGTAGATTCGAGCAGGAGCCCGAGATTCTTGGTGAGTAGGGGCATTCGAATGGAGACCTTTGTTCTCCCCCTAATTTTTGGATAGATCTTGTCTATGTCCCTTGTTTCGAACGAAAGGAGTTGAGCTAGCATTTGCAGAAGTTCGATTTGAAACCAGTTCGAATTTTGGGAACAATCCCTGATATATTGATCGGAGGCTCCACATAATAAACACAGATTCTGTTGAGTTCTGCATTGCCCGGTGTGGTGCTTCTGACAGAACTTACAAGTAGTATATTGAGCAGCTTTGCCAGAATTCCTCGTACTATCAACAGAGATGATCGAGGCTGAAGGCTTGATTAGCGATTGTGGTTTCGGTATGTAGTTGCTCTTCTGAACATGAGTGTAATTTGAGTGTTATTTGGAGTGTTTAGACTTCTTTGACTTCGAGTGAGGCTTGTCATCATTTCTGGATCATTTATCTTTCTAGGAGTTACCACTTTTACGTTTCTTAGAGGCCTTCATCTTTTCCTCGGTTGCAATAGCCTGATTCACCAAATTCTGAAAGTTAGTGATACCCAGGCAGTGAATATTCGACTTAGTTCATCTTTCAGTCCATCGATAAACATTCTACACTTATCAGCATCAGTCTTGATGTATTTCGACCCGTACTTGCAATACTTGCAGAAATCACTCACGTACTGTTCAATGGGTCAGCCACCTTGCTTGAGATACAAGAAACATTTTTGGTACTCGGCCAAGTATTGTTCATTGATGTATTCCTTCCTGAATTCCTCGAGGAAGAATTTCCAAGTTACAGCTTCAGCAGGAGGAGTCACGGTAGTGGTTTCCCATCAGCTTAAAGCTTCATCTGCCAACAGGGCTATGGCACATTTGAGCTTGTTCTCATCAGGAAAAGGTAGTTGTTTGGTCAGGATTCGAGTAGTGGCCTCTAACCAATACTTAGCTACTTCGGGATTGGCTTCATCTGTGCCAATGAAGTATAGGCCTAGTGTTGAGCCAGCTTGTCAATCGGAGCTCTGTTTGGCACAGTAGCAAGATGAGGAATAGGATGGTCTCGTTTCAAAGTAGTTACAAGATGATTGAACATCTCCTTCTTGCTCAAGAGACTTTCCTGGTGCACAAGATTTATAGCAGGAGCTTCTTGTTGAGCAGCAGCTTGGGTTCAGGGTTAAGCTTGTTGTTATGGATGATTATGCTTCATTCTCACACTATCTCCTTCATTTGAGGAGCCTTCAAGACTTTTATCGTCCCGAGCGAGCCTTTTTCAGACATTTTACGTCCAAATAGAACAATTAGGAATTTGATTTAGTTAAGCAAGACACAAGCTATACAATACAAGTCTCCTAGGTGGCACAAGTATCCAATATCATGCAAGAGAGCCCAATTTAGTCCTAGAGCCGACTAAAAAGCTCTGATTACCAAATAAATGTCACACCCCCTACCCCGGGTTAGTAGCAAACCGGCTCAGGAGTGTTACCAAGTATGGATAAGGCAATACAATACAATACAATACAAGAACAAGGCAAGGATTGATAAACTCATCCCTATTAAATGAGTTACTTAACTAGCAAGCAACCAAGCATACTTACTTAACAAACAAGTAATCTCATGTTTTGATTTCAAGTCATTAAAGGGAATTCGAATAGACCATTAAAATTTTTTCTTTCATGCTTACATTATAGGTTACTACTTTCATTATTCACTTTGCATATTCATTCCATGGTATCATGCCTCATTCGAATGCCTAAGGGTACCAACATGCTTCCTTTCATTTCATTGCTCCTAGATGTATACATGTAATAACTCATACCTAAATTACTAACATGATTCTTTGAATATTCAATTTTATGTAACTTGATTCCATTCAAGCCATACACTAAGCCTATCCATTCGGCAATTCACTATACAAACACACAAAATACATACAACAAGGTATGTTAACACACAAGTGACCATATAATTCCAATATATTCAAATGTTTCAATGTAAAATAGATCAAACACTTGATCATACCATTTGTATATTCTTATATGCGCAGCAAACACTATTCCATTACATGTAATTTAAGTTCAAAACATGTTTCACATTATCAACCAAGTTCATAACATAGTAGGCCCATACAAGGACAATATATACAAGTACTCAACTTCCAAAATGCATGATCAAGATAAACTATATACATTCTAGTGCCACCAATCTAGGAGATATACAAAACAAGTATGAAACCATACTTTAACTTTGCTTGTGTGTCACTTCGAGCTTAAAGTAACAAGCTTCAGAATCAAGCAATGATCGAATCCTTTATCCTGTTGGTTGGGAAGAATAAAACAAGAGTGATAAGTACAAGAATGTACTTAGTGAGGTAGTAACTAGTTCTAACCATTTGTTATATCAAGTTTAGTGTCAATTAAACAATAATGATCCTAGCTAAGGATTTCAAGCATTAGAATGATCTTAGGTAAGGATTTAAAGCCTTCGGCAAGGATAAGGAACAAGAGACAATGAATCATAATTTATTCTTTCATATCAAGAATCAAGCAAATCATGCTTACATGACAAGTAACATACAATTCATGGCTTTCATGTCAAGTAACATACAATTCAAGGCTTTCATGTCAAGTAACATTCATTATATAACTTTCAAGACAAGTAACAAGTGTTATAGGATTGTTATCGCATTTGTTATCAATTAAACAACCCCTTGGTACTTAGATTGTATAGGTAATCGAGTCCCCAACAAACTGTCACCACAAGATGCACCACAGTGCTGGTCAACCCTCCTACTATCGCCAAATACCACATACGTACCTTACGTCTGTCGTTAAATAGGGGCCTTAGCCCTAGACCGTAGTCCACCCTAATACAATGAGCTCTAAACTCTAAGGTATGCCCTTCTACCTAGTCCAACTAGCTACCAAGGTTGTTCGATTTAAGCCATTTATACAAGTATTCCAAGTTCAAGATCATGTAAAGCAAGTTCATTTCATACTAGGCCCTTAGGCCAATTGAGCCATAGCTCACATATCATGTAATTCTCATTTGTTCATTTCATCAAGTGGGATAACATTACAAGCAATTTCTTTAAGCATTTGATCACATGCCACATGACACATAAAAGCACCAATGTTACCACTTAAACATGCTTTAGCAATCGAATCAAACATGAATTCAAGGATGTGATAAAGTTTCATGCATTACTTTAATCATTCTTCCCTTATAGATCATGATCATATTAAGTCAATTAACGATTCAAGAATTTAGACATGCTAGCTATAGTTAGGACCTAGTCCTAACTCTCAAGTAAACTACACTCACAATACTCCAAGCTTAGCTAGTCTTGGATCCACACTCCTTTGTTCTTAGCTTTAGGATGTTCCACCCTTTCCTCATCCACCAAGTTCACTCTTGGTTCTAACACATTATACAAGTATATACATGTTAAAACAAGTTCACATAATCATTCAATCAAGGCAATGTTACAAGTACACAACATATACAAATCTGGTTGCATGTTCATATACATTATTTACTAAACCTAAGTACACTTATCTATACTCTAGTTCATGTAAAACAGGGCAGAAATCAATGTCCCAAAACTGTTTACAAATCAGTTTACAACTGCCACAAAACAGTGCACAGTTACCCAAACTGTTGTTACTAGGCAGCATGTACTCTATTCAGCTAAACATGGATAACTTTCATTCCGTATGTCGGAATTTCAATTGGTTTACAAAATTGGAAAGATAACTTAATTTTCTTTCTAACCATATAGGCCTTGCATTTTAGTTCTTTGCCAATTAATACAGTTTTTAACTTAAAGACATGGCAATTTACAACACTAGACAGTTTGCACTGTCCCTAGTGTTTCCTTTCTACAATTCATTATACAATCCAGAATTTAGTTATGTTTTCTCCTAATGAATTCAGACATGTCAAGGCATTGTCCATAAAATTTTCAGCCTAAAATTCCTTTTATACAATTTATGGTGAATTTCAAAGTTACTGCCCATAATAGAGTATTCTGGGTAGATTACACTAGAGTGAGCTTCTAGCTTCATAACTCATCTAAACAAGGTTCTAACATTGTAATTCAACTCATTTTCCTGTTCTTACATGTCTAGGTCAGTCTAATTCACCTAGAAATGATCTTAAAACAGGGCATTATCATGTTAAATTCAATTTGATCTTTTTGATCAGCAATATACTTCTAATTCACCATTTGAGCAGTCCATTTCCTAGTTTTAACGAATCCAATTAGGTGCATTCATTTTCCTGCAACTTATTTACTCTATTCAATCCTCAATTCATCTAGCAATGTGACCAAATCAGGGCATTACATTCAATTAGCATGCTTAACATTTTCACCAATCAAAACAGTCCCCATTCAAAACTGTTCTCAACCATATACACTCTCATTAGCAATTTAGCTACTAGAATTCACAATCTCAAGTACTACTAGAATCTAACAAGATCATAACATACATAACAATCATCCTAAACATTTTAGGCAACAAGAACATCAATATACCTTCTCCAAGCTAATTTGATCAAAGTTAAATCAAGAAGCATGGATTGAAGATGATCTATGAAGCTTTTTCTCTCCCTTTTTCTCTCTCAACATTCGGCCATGGAGGATTTGGGGAGGAAGATGATGAAAGTTTTGTTTATCATTCCCCTCCTAGTGCCGTGAGTCATCTACTCACAAGGCATATGTTCTCATCAATTGAGAACATGTGTCAAGGACTTTAATTTAATTCAATTTTACATGAAATCTCTATAGCTTTGCATGTTCACATTTTCATCCTTCCATTTAAGCCTTCTAGTTTTAATTTCAATTCAATTTGGTTCTAATTTCACTTATTTGATCTTAAAGATGGCTAATGTTCATTCTTCTTTAATTTGATTAGCTCATAATTAAATTAGCCAATTGTTTAGATAGTGGTAACCTTCCTAGGCTAAGTTTAGGGTGTTACAATCATTCCATTATCACACATGCATATATATATATATACTTTGAGAAATCAATTAAACGATCTCCAAGCTTACAAGTGAATTTACTCATATCCTTTATGTAAGTTGTTCAATTACTTTTACATTGTAAGATATGATTTCTCCTAGTATAGGTTAACTTATCTCCTAAGTTACCAATTATCACATAAATAAGTCACCACTTACTTATTACAATAGTTCGACCATACCAATGTTTTAAACCAATTCTAGATCACTTATAAAAGTAAACAACTTTTGATCATGCATACTGTCAAACATGTAAAAGCAGTCCATTAATATCACTTATGCTCTCAAAACAATCCTTTTAATCATACATACTTTCGAACATGTCAAAACAGTCCATTAATATCACTTATGCTTTCAAAACAACATACATACTTTCAAACATGTCAAAACAGTCCATTAATATCACTTATGCTTTCAAAACAGTCCTTTTAATCATACATACTTTCAAACATGTCAAAACAGTCCACACACACTCCATTCCAGTCACAAGCAGTCCATTAGACATGTATAAACATTTATACTTGGCAAGACAACCCGTAAAGTAGGCATTCTCAAGTCATAACATAGCATGGTTAAATCATATCATTATTTACTTGTTATGTAAGATAGCAGGCCTTGAATAGATAATCATGGAGCAATAGTTACAAGTAAACCATTCGAATAAACTATTTTCACACAAGTATTTCCAGCCAATTTAAGATGTAATAATTCTCCAAATCATGTTAACAAACAAGCTTTTCTTTGAAGCATTTATTTACATTAAATTAGTAACCAAGTTTCATTAGAGGCTCATTTCATGATAAGTAAGATATTACAGTTCTTCATTTCATTAGATTACAAATATGTGCTTTTCTTTTTGACATAGCCTTGCGAATCGACCTTAGCATAGGTACACGAATCCAAAACATTTTGTAACAACAAGGGTACATTAAGTACCAAAACAAGGGTACACTAAGTACCATATCAAGGGTTCACTAAGTACCAAATCATCATTTAACAAGGGTACCAGTGGTACCAATAGATCATCCGATCTTTAACAACAAGGGTCCATAGTCCAGGATAGTAGTCCAAGCTAGCGAGCTCGACGGACTCTATGGTATGCCAACTATACCTAAGACTGACTCAAAACCAAGGCTTTTCATTAATCATCCCTTAACTTATCAAATGAGCTTTGCTCCATTTCATTTGTCATAACTTGTATCATTTTCCCTTTCTAAATTAGAGATAACAAACTTGTTCACCACATGTGAATTAAGCCAATATCACCTTTATCATTAGTTCATAAGTTTCATGAGAAATTTAAGCTATCAATCTCGTATCACAAGCTCATAAGAGGCTGGTCAACAATTCATATATCAAACTTTCCCATTTAAACAATTGGCAAGCAATTCGAAACAACCATCATTCTACATCAAACAATCATTTAGTCTAAAAACATGCTTTCTCTGTCCAACTTCACATTACAAAGCATTAGTCAATGAAACACATACATTTATCAAACAATATTTTCAATATCTGAAATTATATATATATATATGAGCATCCATTCGAATATCATCCAAATTTTTTCTAGGCTTTCGTCCACAGTATTTATTAATAAGTACTTTGATAAGTACTCACCTCGATCCAAGCTTAGAAGCATCGCCATACTTATTTATCAAACAACAATGTAAAATAGTAACAAATAATGGTACTTGGGATAGTTCAATCTATCCCGAGACTTTGAACTACGCTCACCTCTTATCCTAATGTTACAGGATACCTGACTCCGCAACCATATTTTGCTACTTATCCAAATTCCCCCTAGCTTTTCCTTGGTCTAACAATTTACAAGAGAAGTAATTAATATATTAGAACCCATTATCAATAATTTATTTTGCAAGGTCACACAAATTGAGGAACTCAAACATGCAAACACACAACAATTCATAACCAACTCAGACCATATGCCATATAAGAAGTACATACAATACCAATATTATAAAAGATACATATATCAAGGCCACGTTGAACACATAAACAACAATACAAGCATGAATAATAAAGGGGCGGAAATATAAACATGCATGAAAAGGGAAAGAAAAGAAAAGAAACAACATTGGATTTGGGATCCCAATGAATAGAGCTTAAAGTTTTGAGGTTCGAGTGGGGTATTCAACCAATTAAAAACATATTAAATCTTAAAAGGGATGAAATTGATAAACTCCTAGAAATTCTAGGGACTGGGGGTGTAGTTTTAAAACGTGGAGACCCTCCCGCGAGTAATAAAAGAGACGCGAGGGAATTTATGTTGGAAATAGACCATTTTTATTTTAAAGCAAAGTATAAAACTTATTTTTTTAGCCGAAAATGGAAGAAAAAAATTGGCCACTCTCTCCAAATCCTCTAAAAACCAACTCCACCCTCTCTCAAAGCTTGATGAACACTGTCGCGTATTCATCCTTGTTGCCATAATTCCCAGAACCAGGCCATTTTTTGCCGTGTCGAAAGCCGCTCACCGGCAGTCGGGAAGCCCCAAAAAACCTAAAACGACTCATTTCTTTTTATAAAACAAGATCTAAAACCTGTTTTGATAAATACCAAACAAAGACCCATCCTTTTTGAAAAGCCGAAGTGAAAATCCCTTTTTTTAAAACCAAACTTGAAACCCTAGAGAAGATCTCCTCACCGTCTCATCGCTCACGACCTTGGACTAGAAGTTGAGGGGCTTGTTACCGGCGAGATTCAAAGAGACAGGGGAGGCCAACAGCCGCGGAGGTAAAAAACAAAACCCTAGTTTTTATGCATGTGTTGAATAAAGTAGGGATATACCTAAAAAATGCTCTCTTTTCTTTTGTATTGCTTGCTCTGAATATGCCCATTCCCCTTTATTTACAATCGTAGGTTTCGGTTTATATATAACCGAGATATTACAGTTTTTTGAAATACATGAAAAGCATCTAAAATCCCTATCAGCTCATATACGTCCCTTTTTGGCCAGATTCATGTGCGACTCTGCCACTGTTGGCTCTGACTTTAGTTGTGGCCTCTGATATTCTATTTTTTTGGCTTGGTTGGCGACTGCTCTGATATTTGCCGTTTGTTTTCTTTTTTTTGCTTGTTTTTCTTTCCCATCATTTTCTCTCTCTTTGCATGTGTGGTCGTACGGTGGAGACGAAGAGCTGGAGAGCCGTGCGTAAGGCGCATGCTAGAGCCGAAGGGATGAGATCGTGAATCCCGTGAGCGAGTGGAGGAGCTGGTATGTCTACTCCAGTTCAATCTGGACCGTCAAATCTATTCTAGATTCGACGGCTAGGAGTTGGCTGCACAAGGATAAAAGGTTATCAGATTAGGTCTCTAGGGTTTTAAGCTTGGGCTTATCGGGCCACCCTTGTATGTTATATATTGTTTTGTAAGTGGTTTTAATGTATATATGGACTGAATTTAATTTATGTGAATTGTATATGGCTGACTCTTATATGTAGATGGGCACTTCGTTTATTAACTCTTATATGTATGTTTTTCTTAATATATGTTGTAAAAAGGTAATAATATGACTAATGGTGTTATCATATGAATCACTAATGCATGATAACCGATCATGGAACCCAAGAGCTAATGACCTTTAATCATATATGCACATATTATAAGAATGGATAAAACACATAAGCTAGAAGATATAATATCTAACTAAACCCTTATTACAAAATTTAACAACGGGTTAATACCCCGGACAAACTCAGTGATTACAAAATAAATTGATTTAACTTTTAAAGCCTGGTAATAGGCGTTTTTCAAAAAGCACATCAAAGCCTGGTAATAGGCATTTTCTTTCGAAAATTAATCAAAAAGCACTCCAATATTCGAAACCTGGTAATACGCTTTTTTGGATAAGAGTGTGGAATTTTTAGGGCACTTTGTTGAAGCTCGTTCTAATCGAAACTCTTCTCTTCATTAGTGATGGTAATATTTTCAAAATCATGGCAATACCGAGTAGCTCCGGGATTTGTTGTTTGCTTCATCATTTAATTCGAGCCAAAGGAATGTGGTGAACTGAACTCCCCCAACAAAAATGAGACAGAAATGAACTTGTCAAAGGCAATGTAGTCAAGCACCGAAGGAGCTTAAAAATGCAATTCACATCCTCAAACATCAATTCAACTTTCGAGGTCTCCTAGATACAGGATTCGCTTAGGGCAATCCCCGGTAAGCCATTTTCAGTGTTGCTCGTGCACTAGATATTTGCGGCATTCAATCTAGCTTAATATATTCACAATCTGAAAAGAAAAACCCAATTTTCAAGCATCTCACATTGAAATCAGAACATGTAGCCCTAGATTGGAAACAAAAAGTTTTCTCTGCATTATTCACAAAGGAGTTTAAAAGTATAGGGACCAACAGTAAATGTACCCTTAGATCATTGCTTCTGCTAAAGAAAGCATTCACAAGCTAACCTTCGCCTACAAAGGTAACATCTCAAAAGAAGATGGTCAAACCCACAAGAGGTTGGGGCATCGGAGACAATAGCCCATCCAGTCTGGAAGATAAAATTGGGACAAAAACAAGACCAAGCCACCAATATGGCCAGAAAGTCATGGGGCATCCCCTTTAAAGTCAACATCATGGCCAATTGCACTGCATGCCATTCATATCAACATCATTCCACTTATCATGCATTCACATTAAACACCTACGTCATACATCAAGTTAGATGCATTCATGCTAAGAGCGCCTACTTCATTCATACATGAAACAAACAGGTTCAAGCCTTAATCTTGAAAGACAATAACAAATTGGCAAGCCCTCAACCACGAAAGAAAGCCAGACCAACAAAGAAGTTGAAACCTCAAAGAGAAAAGATAACAACACCAAACATGAAATGGCGAACCCTCAAAGCAAAGGAAACCAAGCCTAAACTCAAAACTCCAAGTGAACAATGACTAACTATTGTTTACTTCTTTTTGTTCAATTCATGCCTCTTCGTCAGAGTTGTAGCTTGATCAAACCCTTCAAATCATGCCTCTTCGTCAGATTCGTAGCTCGATCGCCACAAAATCTCTCTTTTAATCATGCCTCTTCATCAGAGTCGTAGCTTGATCGCCAAACAAACTCTTCAGATCATGCCACTTCATCAGAGTCATAGCTTGATCGCTACAAACTCTTCAGATCATGCCTCTTCGTTAGAGTCGTAGCTTGATCGCCACAAACTATTCAAATCATGCCTCTTCATCAGAGTCGTAGCTTGATCGCCGAACTAACTCATCACATCATGCCACTTCGTCGGAGTCATAGTTTGATCCAATCCAATCTCTCGATCTTATCTCGTCGTTGGTGGTATATACCTCATCTCTTTTGATTTTATAATTTTAAATTAAATAAATGCATACTTAGTCTAAAACAATTTTCTTTCAGTCTCATAGGTTCTATCATTCTGGAAAAAAAGATGAAATAGATGATTTGACCAGATCTTGATTCTCCGTCGGTGGTGTAGTGGATCGACAGATAAGTTTTATTCTTCTGAAAGTTGAAAGATAGTTCAGTTAGAGTTGAAGGAAGAGTCGTTCTAGGAAGAGTATTCCAGCTCGACCGAACGAAAATGGCGATCTTTTAGTCTTTTCTCTATTGTTGTTTCACAACAATGAGCAAAGAGGGGCAGTTGTAATCACCCATTTTCGTCCAGGGTTCGAATAACCAAATTAAAATCCAAAAACAAATCCATTTAAATTAAAAATCTATTTCCTTTTAAACCATTGTCCTTTCTCACAATGTTCATTACCCAAATACAACCGTGAGCCCACTTACAAATATTATCCCAAATTAAATGACCCATACACCAAGCCCATAACCTAAACAAACTAAGTTAGCCCAAGCCCAATTACATAACCCAAATATCTTACCCAACTCATCCCTTAAACTCGGCTGCCCATGATCCAACCAAGCTCCGACACCCATGGTCCTTGTTCCGGGATCCTGCAGCCCTACAACACCTTGGTTCCATCTCCTCGGTCACCCTAGCAACACACCATGTCACATCCCTAAAACCAGCCAAGTCAGAATTTGGTTTTGGTGACCAAAAATTTTGTATCGGATATGCTCTGATATATAATCTCTCAATCCTTGTACCCAATCTTGTAACAATGAAAGTTAGTTGGGCTTAATTTAAATTGTGAAGGGCCTTTTGTAAGAAATTCAAAGCTGAAAATGCTGAAAATGAGCCAGGCGTATCGATACGGTGAGACCAGCATCGATACGGACTAACTGCCCATAACTAACTTACATGTTTAAGCTTAGCCGTATCGATACAACCATAAGATGTATCGATACGGTCCCCTATCAAAATCTATTTTGGTGACTAAATTGAATGAAATGGAAAATAGCTGAGTCACCTACTTGCTTGCCTCCTCTCATGTGGATTAACTCAGAAAAGATGGTGAATGGCCATCAATTACCTTAAAGTTGAAAAAGTGCATGAGTGATGGAAAACAATTGTTTAATCTTTCCTTAACTTTAGGGAAAACTTCCTATTGGTCCCTTCAAAGGTGGGAAATGATTAAGTCATGGACTCCTTAAATGAATAGAAGAAAAGCTTCTCTCCTTGTTTTGTTATCCACCGAAGCTAAAACTCACCTTTTGGTTTTAAGAAAAAACATACATCACCATTGTCATCCTCTTCATTGAGCTTCCCCGAGCACCTCAATCTCCTCTTCATCCTTTGCTTAATTTGAATACACCAACTCGAAGCTAGAAGTTTGGTAAGTAGTCCCCCCTATCAATTTGTGGTCATCTTCACCTATTGGAGTTTAATTTCGAATTGAAATCTTGAATAAGAAAAGTTGAGCCCATGTATTAGGAGATTAATTTCTCCAAGTTGGTGTTATCTTTAAGCTTTGGTAAGCTTAGAAAACATTTTTGATTCATTGATTTTAATCCTAATACAATCTTCTAATTTTGATTAGCTCAAGTTGCAGAAGCTAAGCCACCATCTCCATCTCCTAGTCCAAGCTCTTCCAAAAACAGGGGGATTATTATACGAGATCCTTGAAGCATCCTGATCCATAGGTGAATGTAGTTGTGTCAAGGGATTAGCTAGGTGTTATCTCGTTGCATTTGTTTTATATATATGTGTTGCATTTGCTAAAGGGGCTCAAGTAGAGCAAGCATTGTGAAGTCAAGGTAATGGCCATGGTAAGGTCTCCATAAAGAAACTCTATTTGTATGGACAATGGAACAACAAAGGAGTTTTGATCAGCTTAAGCAAGTCCTAACACATGCCCCTATTTTTGTACAACTCGAGTCAGGCAAGGAATTCACCGTATACAGTGATGCATCCCACTTGGGATTAGGCTGTGTGCTTATACAAGAAGGGAAAGTCATTGCTTATGCCTTACGTCAGCTTAAACCATACGAGCTAAACTATCCGATGCATGATTTGGAGCTAGCTAATGTTGTGTTTGCCTTAAAGATATGAAGGCATTATCTTTACGGTGAGAAGTGTTACTTGTACACCGATCACAAGAGCCTGAAGTATTTTTTGACTCAAAAAGATTTGAACCTCTGTCAACATCGGTGGATGGAACTTTTGAAGGACTATGACTTGGTCATTGATTACCATCCTGGTAAGGCCAATGTTGTGGCTGACGCCCATAGTCGGAAGCCCATTCCCTCCCCGAGATGTTTGAATGCTCACTTCCGGCTCAATAAGCGTGGCAAATTATTGGCTGAATTGAGAGTTCAGTCAACTATGTGTCCCAAATTAGAGCACTCCAAAAATCTGATGGAGTCTCAAGCTCTCATTGCTAAGATCAAGGATAAGCCAGATCCTATTTTGCTATGAATTTCGAAGGTTTATTGTGTTTTCGAAATTGTATCTGTGTCCCTGACGATTATGATCTTCAGAACCAGATTTTGAGTAAAGCTCATTCAAGTCCTTTCTTCGTTCATCCTAGAGCTATCAAGATGTATAAAGACTTGAAAGGGCTATATTGGTGGTCTGGTATGAAATGTGAGAACACAGATTTTGTGGTTAGGTGTTTGACCTGCCAACAGGTTAAAGTAGAGCACAAGGTGCCTACCGGTCTCTTGCAACCTATTGAGTTTCCATAGTGGAAATGGGAACATATTATGATGGATTTTGTAAGTGGTCTACCAATGACACTGAAGAAGAATGATGCTATTTGGGTCATTGTAGATCGATTCACCAAGTCCGCTCATTTTCTTCTGGTAAGAATGGACTTCAGTTTTCCTAGACTCGCTAAGCTGTACATTCACGAAGTCATTCGTTTACACGGAGTTCCTATATCCATCATCTCCAACCGCGATCCGTGTTTTGCATCCCAATTTTGGAGAACCCTATATGAAGCTTTGGGAACTCGAGTGCACCTAAGCACCATCTTCCACCCTTAAACTGATGGTCAATCTGAAAGGGTTATTCAGGTAACCTTATTTCTCTTTAATCCATATGTATAAGTGTTATGTACCAATCCCGATTCTTCCTTATAGATTCTGGAAGATATGCTACGCCTATGTTATCGATTTCAGAATACGTGGAAGAAATCCAACCGTTGGTGGAGTTTGCATACAACAGTAGTTATCAGGCTTCGATTCAAATGGCTCCCTATGAAGCTCTTTATGGGAGGAGATGTAGAACCCCTCTCTGTTGGACCGAGCTTGGTGAAGGCAAGGTGTTAGGCCTTGACTTACTTCAGGAAACCGAAGAAAGGGTAACTGTCATTCATGACCGGCTTAAAGCTGCGTTCGACCGGCGGAAAACCTATGCTGACTTAAGAACGAGGGACATCCAGTACGAGGTTGGTAAGAAAGCCTTCCTTAAAGTATCTCCGTGGAAGAAGATCCTTCGTTTTGGCAAGAAGGAGAAATTAAGTCCTCGTTTCATTAGCCCGTTTGAAGTAATTGAGTAGGTTGGGCCTGTTGCTTACCAACTAGATCTCCATAAAGAGTTAAGTCATATAAATAACGTCTTCCACGTGTCTATACTGCGAAAGTACCGATTTGATCCTTCCCATGTGATCAAGCCAAAATTTGTAGAAATTTAGTCTAATTTGACGTAAGAGGAAGAACCTGTGCAGATCCTCGTACGAGAAGTTAAGAGGCTTCGAAATAAGACTGTACCCTTAGTGAAAGTTCTGTGGAGGAGCCACTATATGGAAGAAGCTACGTGGGAACCTGAAGACACAATGCAAAAGTAGTACCCTCATCTATTCAACTAGAGTGAAAATTCGAGGACGAATTTTCTTAAGAGGGAGAATTCTCACATCCCTAAAACAAGCCTGTTGGAATTTGGTTCCGGCGACCGGAAATTTTGTATTGGATATACTAGGATATGTAATCTCTCAATCCTTGTACCCAATCTTGTAGCAATAAAAATTAGATGGGCTTGATTTAAATTGTGGTTTACCTTTCTGTAAGAAATTCAAAGTTGAAAATGTTGAAAATGAGCTAGGCGTGTCAATACGGTGAAACCAGTATTGTTACGGCCTAACTGCCCATAACTAACTTACCTATTTCAGCTTAGCTATATCGATACAACTATAAGGTGTATCGATATGGTCCCCTGTTAAAATATGTTTTAGTGACTAAATAGAAAGAAATGGAAAATAGGGTGCTGAGTCACCTACTTGCTTCCCTCCCCTCACGTGGATGAACTCAGAAAAGATGGTGAATGGCCATCAATTACCTTAAAGTTGAAAAAAGGCATGAGTGATGGAAAACAATTATTTAAGCTTTCCTTCACTTGAGGGAAAGCTTCCTATTGGTCCCTTGAAAGGTGGGAAATGATTAAGTCATGGACTCCTTAAATGAATAGAAGAAAAGCTTCTCTCCTTGTTTTGTTATCCATCGAAGCTAAAACTCAACTTTTGGTTTTGAGAAGAAGCATACAGCACCATTGTCATTTTCTTCATTAAGCTTCCCCGAGCACCTCAATCTCATCTTCATCCTTTGCTTAATTTGAATACACCAACTTAAAGCTAGAAGCTTGGTGAGTAGTTCCCCCTATCAATTTGTGGCCATCTTCACCTATTGGAGTTTAATTTCAAATTGAAATCTTGAATAAGCAAAGTTGAGCCCATGTATTAGGAGATTAATTTCTCCAAGTTGGTGTTATCTTTAAGCTTTGGTAAGCTTAGAAAACGTTTTTGAATCATTGATTTTAATCCTAATACAATCCTCTAGTTTTGATTAGCTCAAGTTGTGAAAGCTAAGCCACCATCTCCATCTCCTAATCCAAGCTCATCCAAAAACAGGGGGATCGTTATACAATAGCCTTGAAGCATCATGATCCTTAGGTGAGTGTAGTTGTGTCATGGGATTAGCTAGGTGTTATCCCGTTGCATTTGTTTTATATATGTGTGTTGCATTTGCTAAATGGGATCAAGTAGAGCAAGCATTGTGAAGTCAAGGTAATGGCCATGGTAAGGTCAACTTATTACTTTTGATACATATTTGATGTTATATGTGTGTGTAATATATGATGTGTGATATGATACATGAAAAGGAGTTGAGGCTCAACATGTGATTAAATGATATGTTATGGCCTAAGGCCAATTGATAAGGTAAAATATGAAATTGTGCTCCTTGGACACTTGTAAACGTTGGATACAATTGGCATGCCATAGGATTATTTGAGCTCACTAAGTAAGGGATTGGACTACGGCATGAGGCTACGACCTATATGTAGGGAGAAAATGTTGGATTGTGTATGGGATTTCGGAGATACGGTTCTAGGCTACGGCCTATTTCCAATATGTATGATGTACAAGGGGATCCCCGTATCCAAGGGTTGCTATGTCCAAGGAATAATTGATTATGATATATTTATTGATGATATGCTACGGATTATGAAAAGTGATATTCAATGTCGTATATGATGTAATCATGTTTAATAAAGTTGTAAATGGTCACGATAGCATGCTATATATTATACATGTCATTTAGGGTTCAATATGCATTTGTTTATAACTACGTCACTAGGCTAAGTAAGCTTAACGTATTAGTGTCTCATGCATTTTCAGGGCTTTAAAGGAATTCCAAGCTCGATCGAGTGGTTGCGTTGCAAGTCACTTCCCACAAGTACATGCATGTTAATTTTGTTTTAAGACTCCTAGTATGGTGCCATATGACTCAAACATGTATATTTAAGTTAGTTTGATGTGTGTGCAAAAGTTGGTATGTTAAGAAGGTCATATGTGCATATTTGGTACTTTGGTGATTGAACAAAATTGCTAAAATGGACCTATAATGCACCAGAAGGTAAAATCCTAGTAAATGAATTCAGTTTGGTCTAAAATTTCACATGCTAATAGATTTATGTGTTTATAACTTGTCTGTAAAATTTGGTAAGGTTTGAACACCATTTGTTAAGTTAATTCGAATAAAAACCAAATAAAATCTGTCATTACATGACAAGCGTATCGATACGGGTCAAGCTATATCGATACGGCCTTGCATAATTAGACCTAGGAAAATAGAGCATACCGATATGGGTCAAGTTGTATCGATACAAGTCTTGGTAGTGAGGTCTGGGAAATTAATTGCATCGGTACGACCTTGAGGTGTATTGATACAGGCTTGTCACCCTTAGTTCTGAAATTGAGAAATTTGGCTTAGCGTACCGATACGGTCTTAAGTGTATCGATACAGTATCAGTTAATTCTGTTAAAAGACTTAAGACATAGTTTTAAACAGTTTACAAAGTAGTCACTAAATCTTGAGAAGGTTAATCTAATGGTAAACGGCCTCTGTTAATAACAAAATTTTACAGGTTAATAGTTTATAAGTTTAATTGAAGACTAGAAAAAGAAAATTCTGATAAATACCTCTAATTTTTAAAATTCACAATTTGGTCCCTAAATTCAAAAAAAATTAAAATTGACCCTAAATTGAGCAAGCTATTAACAAGTTAGTCCGTTAGGTCTTAAAAGAAATTATTAAGACATTCTGAATAAGATTCTGAACTCCAAATAAGTTTTCGATAACACTTTCCGACTTGGTTCTCTGTCAGGCCGAGAAGGGAGTGTTACACACCAGCTGCCCTTCGATTACACACCCTTGGTGCAACCCTTCAACCAAATAACAAGGCACCATGGTTGCCAGCATCACTCATCGTGCAGCCTTATGTAAGGTCCCCTTAGCTCCCAGGGGCAAACCGTGACAACCTATGGTTCCTCCCATCTCCAAAGGCCACCTGCACAAGAAACAAAATAGCAGAGAATTTCAAAGGCAACCAATAGCAATTTAGATTTCTTTTTCTTTTTATTTGTAATAAAAAAATTTTGCTATATAGCTGAATCAGAAACAAAATGTTAGGGGAGCATCTCTTTTACACATTGAGAAATAAAAAGGCAAGCAATTTTTTAAGTATCTTTTTCTCTTCTTTCTCTTTTTTTAGATAGAAGTTAGTTCTCGGTCCTTTTTTTCAAGCAAAAATTGGGTTTTGAATCTATTAAACAAAAAGGTTTAAAAAATCTTCCTTTAAAATCTCGTTTTTTAACAAAAAAATCAAATGGATTTTCATAGTTTTTTTTTTAAATCAAAGTTTAGGGTTTTCGTTTGGGTTCGAATTTTCAGTCAAAAAAATAATAAAAAGGAGGGCTTTTGGAAGTTTACCTTTGATTTCAAAATTGGGTTTGAAGTAGTTGGACGCGGAATACCATCCGTCGTTTCCGCTCGAACCAACGGCCGATGAGACAGTGCCGCTGGCGAACCACGCCTAGGGCTAGAGTCTTATTTCAGTCGAGAGCCGAGAGAGAAAGCCTCTGTACGTATTTTGTTCTTGAAATCCGATGGAAATGAATCCCTTGATTTTGTTTCTTTCTTTTACCCATTTAATGTTGTGTTTTTCCCCACATTTATGTCTTTTTTTATTTTCCAGCAACTAATGTCGTTTTCTAATCCTCCCTCCTTCGCTTTCTTTACATTCTAATCCTTTGCATCAATGATTCATATTGCAGTCATGTGTTTATATATATATATATATATATATATGCGTATACACATATAGTATATATTATGTTTATCTACCATATACATATTATATAGTTTACGTATACTATGTATATATATTTATAATATGTTTATCTTATGTCTTATATTTTATTCTGTTTATTCATATTATTATTTGTTTGTGTTTATTTTATTGTTGGTTAATACAATTCGCTTTTGGTCTTACGGTGACCCGCAACAAGGTATGATCTGTATTATTCATGGCATGTTTAATCTAACTAATCCCTAACTTACTAACGTCTAACCTTTAATTTTCATTTTTAATTTCTCGCTTTTTGTTCCATCGGGTCCTTTCCGGATGTTTTTTTAAATTTTCGCACTTTAATTTTCCCGTATTTATTTTACGCGTTTCTTTTGTTCGATCCGGTCTTTTTTCCCGATTTTATTTGTTTTTGCCTTGTTTTTTGTTTAATTCTTTATTTTTATGATATGCATTTATTTGTCATTCATTTAACCTTTTAATTTCATGCTTATCTTGATAATTAGTTAACTTTAAACCCTAAAAAGGAGGTATTTATTAATTTCGATATTTGTATCGTAACAGTCCTTGCTTAATGGATGTTGGCCAAATATTTGAATTAATTCTTACCGTCCCAAGGTAAATGTTAATTAAAAGTTGACAAGACATAACATCATGATTAATTGCTTGCATCATGCATAAATGTGACGTTCGAAATTCGAACCATAAATTAACATGACAGTCAAGCTTATTTGATGTCGGTTTAATCTATAGTTCGATGTATCGTCATCCTTATTAATTAAATGTCCAATTAATTCAAACCCACCAATTCGATAAAGCCTATTTACTTAAGGTCAATATTCAATTAAGTACATTTAATTAAATTCAATTCAAATTTCAACAAATTCTATCGATTAAAAGCAACATATATTTTGGTATCGATTTTCGGGCGTGATGGGGTGCTAATCCTTCCCCACACGTAACCAACTCCCGAACCCTTTTCAAAGTGAATCTCTAGTTTTATGGTGTCCGGCCTACCTTACCCCATGTGGTCGGTGGCGACTCCTAGTCCTTATTTTTCAAAAAAAAATCCCCCTTAAATCAATTTATTTTCAAAAAATATGGGGATACCCCATAGCCGATTCCGATTTTCAAAAAAAAAAAAGAAGAAGAAAGGGTTGCTACACTTACCACAGTTGTAGCACACTCCCTTGAATTTCTCCCTTTGGAAATTCCCATTGGACCCTAACTTTGTCTTGGCTTGGTGTGGTTGGGGTTGCTTTCCCTTATTGACTTCGACAACATTTTCCTTAACCTCCTTGAAGGTTTCTCTATTGAGCTTTCTGGCATTGCCTCTGTTGTCTTCTTCTATACGAAGCCTGACAATCAGTTCTTCCACTGTTATCTCCTTCCTTTTGTGCTTCAGGTAATTTTTAAAGTCATTCCATCAATGAGGTAGCTTTTCCGTGATGGCAGCTACTTGGAAGATTCTCTTATGACCATTCCTTTTCCAAGAATTTTATGAATAATCAGTTGGAGTTCTTCCACTTGACTTACTACTGGTTTTGAATCGACCATAGTAAAATTTAAGAATTTTGCGACTAAAAACTTTTTAGCCCAGCATCTTTTTCTCTGTATTTGTGGTCCAATACTGCCCACAACTCTTTCGTTGTTTTATACACATCATATACCAAATACAATGAGTCTTGTAGTCCGTTGAGGATGTAGTTCCGACACAAAAAATCGGTGTTCTTCCAAGCCTCAATGATGTTGAAGGCGGTGAGATCATACACCTCTCCTTCTTCGTCCCCTACCACGACAACTGGGGGATTTTCTTCAGGTACTTTGCCAGGTTCAGCATGGTCAGATAGAACAACATCTTCTGTTGCCATGTCTTGAAATTTTGTCCACAAAATTTTGATGGCTTCTTATTATGGCTCATTGCCACCACCGTTGCGTTCATATTCGGAATCAGTTGTTTCGAAGCCTGGCCCTGGACTGATACATTGCGGTTGATGAATCAACATAATTTTCCATAGTCATTGTTTCTGTTCAAAAGGAAACAAATAACCGGAATTAGTAATAATTCCAATAAACTGAAAACTTACTTTTGATTTTGTTTTTCCACAAAATTCATAACCTTGATTACTTCCAATGATAATTTTTGTATAATAGATTTGTCACGTTTATTTTTGAGATTTTAGCAAACCCGTTAATACGGCATGATTACTCCTGAAAACAAATTTATTTGCTTTTCTCACAATCGTGATTATTTCGAAGTGCCTTGTATAAGAATGATTCTATCTTAGGATTGTTGAGCAAAGCAAGGTTAATTCGAAATGAAATAATATAATTAAATAAATAAACGAAATATAGTATTTAAAAGAATAGAACATATTCGAGATAAACCAAACACAGATTGTTGAGGCCTGCAAAAACACAGTTTCCTTAAGGCAAATTCGACCACTCCTCGATGCTTGAGATCTTAGGTCATCAGTCTCTCAGGATACAACAGCGGATGATCTTCGACAGTAGCACTACTGAAGAGATCACGAACAGAAACTTGCCTTTGACTATCACCGAAAACACAATGCAGTTTTGAAGAAAAAGAAATTTCTAGGTTGTATTTACATCAAAGGAATGTCATTCGATTTATAAGGGAGTGAGGTAGTTTAAATATGGAAAAAATATTTCGAAAGTATGGCTATTAAATCTCCATCCGATTTAATTCGGAAAAATCTATTAATACCATATTAAACCAGAATATTCCCGTGAATTGTACTCATTACCTTTTAATATCAAAATTTAAATGAAAAATAAAAAATTATTCTATTTAATTCGAAATATGCCATTCATAAGGAAAAAAATATTCGACGTGGGTAAAATATACACAAGCCATCAAAATACCCAATTGGTCTAGTTTCACAACACCCAAAACATAAGTGCACTCCACAACCTAAATAAGTTTAATTTGCACCCCATTTGCACAAAGCACAATTTCATTCCAAGTCATTCATTGACCATAAAGTGGGTAAATGTATATAAATACTTCTTATTCCATTTATCCAACCAATGTGGGATAGGGGGTTTTCCACTTCCTTATTCAATTCACAACTACTTTCCTTTGAGCATCAATTTCTCATTCATTACTCAATCGTTTTGAGCATATGAGATACCGTTATAAAGGTCTCATGGAGTAGAATAAGACTCAATAGAGTTCTTATTCAAATCTCCACCTTTAGCCATTCGAAATATGGCTCAAAGTTATCATTTTCTCGATATTTTTCCAACACTTTTTAATATAATATTACCAAAAATATATTTTAATTTTTTGAAAAATATTTTAGAATTTAAAAAGTTGAATCTCAAGGACATTAAGTTCAAAATATTCATTACTAATTTTATTTTCAGAAAGAAAATAGTAAAAATAAAAATAATCATCGCATGTCAAATTATATTTGAATGTCTACAATTATGTTTTGATTATATTTAAAACATGATTGTAGATATTAGAATATAATTTGAAATTCGAATATAAGGTAAATTGCACCCGTATTCAAATTGTGTCCAAAAAGAGAATTATTAGGATGGAATTATTGTAATAGCTCTGCATTTTACTTAATTCAGATTAATTCTGCCAGTATAATTATTTTTTTTGAAATTGTCTAACTTATGCCACAAAGCATAAGGTGAAGTTTTTATATCAAGTAATTGGTTGGTTTTTTTAAGTAAATCTTATTAAATAAGTATATTTGGTCGGTTGTTTAAGCTATTTATTTTTGTTCATTCACATTCTCTTAAGTCATGAGTTCTAGACCCACTAGGAGCAACTCTTTCCTTCTCTTGTAGTCTCCCCATACTCTTCCCTCTAAGTAAGATTAAAATTAGAATTAAGATTTGTCAAAAAAATATAAATCCTCTAAAATGAGGTTATGTAATGGATTGAAACTCAAGTAATTACCCAATACAGCAACATTATAGATATTTAATTTCAGGTATAGGCTAGCTACGGACCATGGTCAGTGATTCAGGCCTATTGGAAATTGGCATAACAAATTAAAACAAAGAAGCAGGGGGTAGCTGCTTCACTTTAATGTTGAGGATTTATTGTGCGTCAGATGTACTCTCATGAATAAATGAGTTCAGTTTTAGTCGATGGAACCGATTTATGTTACACCCATCCTTTTTAATATATATTTTGTTATTTTTTTATATCTTCGTTTAAAATATGTTAACATATAATTTCATTTTAATTTGATTAGTTTTATTGTACTTGTAATATATAAAAAAAAGTGAGTTAAAATATATTTAAATGTATTGTATTCTTTAATTATATATTTGTCTCTCTCACTTTTTAAATATTTATGTTTGTTTTTTTAACTTTTAATTCTAATTTTGTCCTTAAATATCTATGACCATTAAATCAATTATTGGTCTCGTATTTACATAATCTTTAACATCTTTAAATTAAAAACAATTGCATTTATATATTTGAACTTAGCGCATCAAACAGGTAAGAGTCTGTCGGCTCTAGACTTTAATAATATTATGTTCAAGTCGACAATTCACAAAATGGCTCAAGATTTCCTTGTCTCTTTACTGTCACCAAATCATAACTATTTAACGCTTCTTTCAATTTCCAAACTTCCCTTTCAATGTACCTTTGTTTTTCATATGATTGGAAGAAAAATATTGTATATCATTATTAATTATCTAAAGATAAAATTTCCGGTTATCTTTTTCAAAATTAATGCGTTGATATAAAATCAGATAAATAATTAATGGATCTATATGTAAATATTTTACTGTAAACTAAGGCCACTCAAATATTACGTTTGACGGGGGAGGGCAAAAATTTAATAGCATTTTTATTCAAAATAATATAAGTAATTTACCGTTAAAAAATTAATAATAAAATTAATGTGACTTTATTTTTTATTTTACTTTTTATCTCGAAGTCAACAATCTAATAACATTTTTAAAAAAATTTTATTTAACCAATAAAATGACAACAAGTGTTACTTGCGCATGGACATTCTCAAACCATAGACCTGTGACCAGACAATTTGCCACTAAGCTATATTACTTGTGAAATTTTTATCACAACTTATATTTAATTCATACTTTATTACAAGAACACTAAAATATTTTTTTCGACAAATGACTCAAACCCAGGACATTTAAACTATATTAAAAATGTCTGCATAAAGCTAGGCAAGCCGTATGCTAATAATAATCTAAATTTGAATTAGTTTACCACGCTGAGCACCACTAACGATGAGCACCGCTGAGCACCATTAAATTAATTTATAAAAATTAAAAATCTAAAGGATCTAACGTATAATTATAAATTATTTAAACATATAATTATAAATTATTTAAAATAAAATATTAATTAAATTATTTTCTATATATAATATTTTTTAATCTTTTTTAAAATAATTAGATCAAATACCAACCTTAGTCAATTTAAAAAATAAAACCCCAAAACCCTAAATTATTAAACCTAAATCCTAAGCCCTAAACCAAAAACTTAAAACCCTAAACCATATACTATAAACCTTAAACCCTAAATTTGAAGAATAGATTTAGGCTTCGGCGTTTTGATTTTAGGGTTTAGAGGTATTGGTTTAGGGTTTAGGATTTTTAGTTTAGGGTTTAGTGGTGGGTATTTGATCTATTTTTTTAAAAAAAATTAAAAAAATATATATATATAAAATAATTTAATTAATAGTTTATTTTAATTAATTTATAATTATATGTTTAAATAATTTATAATTATGTGTTTAGTCCTTGGGATTTTTAATTTTTATTAATTGATTTAATGATGCTCAGTGGTACTCATCGTTAAAAGTGTTCAGCGGTGCTCGTCGAGCATTGTAGATTTTTTCTTTAAATTTAATATTTAACTTAGACAATTGTTTGATTAAAGACTAAGTTAAAATTATTTTCTCACTTCATTTGAAAATAAGAATTAATAATTAAATAAATATTTATATTGTTTATCAGATTAAGATATATCTAAATTAAATAAATTCTAATTAAATAAATATAAAATTTAAATTATATATATTATTTATAATTAAATTTATAATATTTATTTATAAATTAAATATATATAAAATTTAAATTATTGATGGTAGAATCTAATTTTTTATATAATATTTAATTTTAAAATAAATTATATTTATGATAAACTGAAAGTATTTTAAAATAAATAAATATTATAAAACTATATCAAAATAATTTATCATTTATATATTTTTTATTAATAAATAAATATTATAAATTTATTTTTAGAACCATTTACTGCTAGTTTTATAACAAAAAAGTATATAAATATGTATTTCATTGTTTTTTATTTGTCATATGAATTAAGAAAATGATTTTGATTTAGCCTTTAAATAAAAACTATATAAATTAATTAATAATTTGGTGAATTATATTTAGATTGGTTGCCTAGCTTTGTGTCTTTGCTTTTGTATTTTTTTTAAAGGTATGAGTTTCGAATCCTTTGTCCAAGGAGAATATTTTATTTTGAACTTGTAATAAAGTATTAATTAAATAAATGTTTTGGTAAAAATTTCACAAGTAATATGCCTAACAATAAAAAAATGACACGTGTCATCACCTTATTGGTTAAATAAAACTATTTTAAAAATATCACTTGATTGTTGACTATGAGAGATAAATTGAAGTGAAAATTAAAAAAAAAAGTGACATGTCAGCTTTGTCGTTAATTTTTTAACGATGGGTACAAAAATAGAAATAAATTTTAACATTAGGTATCATTTTACTAAAAAAAATAGTTGAGGGTACCAAATAGGTATTTTACACTATATTTTATCAATTTAGTCATGATTCAATAAATTCAACCTTTCATATTTAGAAAATATATGAATTTAGTCATTTTTCTTCTACCAAATCACCTGTATATCCTCGTTAACACTAGAGTACTTAATTTGAAATTATTAATTAATCTAATACACAAATTTATATATATATGTAAAGATATTAATAATTATTTTATGGTGTTAGATCTGTAAATTATATCTACATTAAAATTAAAATCATTAAGATCTATTTTAAATTATTTATGAAAACCTTCAGTTTTGGTTACTACTACCATGTAATTTTCTACAAAAATTCAGTTTTGGTTACTTCTACGAGGTAAGTTATTGAATTTTTATTATAAAATAGATTTTTAAGTTCTCTACAAGTCTATGTATTTTCATTAAAAAGTTATATAATTTTGCAATAATTTTAATTTTTCTATTATTGTTTTTACATAATGAAACATAAGCATGCGCGAAGCGATGGTAAATATATTTTCATTACAATAATATATAATGTTATATTTTTTATATGATTCAATTGTGTAATTAATTCTAAGCTTTTGTTAAATTAATCAACACAAATAATAATTGATATATTTGTTAAATATGAAAGAGTTAAATCTATTGAATTATTTTGAATTAGGAATAAATTGATATAATATATAAGTTTTGAGGACTAAAATTGTCATTATATTAAGCATTGTCAGATATCCGTTTGAATTTTAATAGAATCAAGACTCGATTGTAACCAATTTTAATTTTGCAATGTATAATTGGATATACACGTTTAGTGGACTGTTTTGATAGAAGTGAACTTGCCTTGGACTAGTTTGCAATGTATAATTGTATATACACGTTTAGTGGACTGTTTTGATAGAAGTGAACTTGCCTTGGACTGTTTTGCAATGTATAATTGTATATACGTGTTTAGTGGACTGTTTTGATAGAAATGAACTTGCCTTGGACTGTTTTGCAATGTATAATTGTATATACATGTTTAGTGGACTATTTTGATAGAATTGAACTTGCCTTGGACTGTTTTGCAATGTATATTTGTATACACATGATTTGTGGTCTGCTCGATTAAGTACAAGCATGTAGTGGATTGTTTTAAGGGTATGTATGTATGTATGTATGTATGTATGTACATGAATTGGAACTACTTGCATATAAACAAGTATGTATTGGAGTGTATTGGACATATATAAGTATCTTCTAAATATGACTTTGATAAGCTATGTTTGATATCTTATATGACAAGTAATACTTGATCACGACATGCTATGATTAATAACTTATTTGATAAGTAATAGACAAGTAACTTACGTATTTATTAGTTTTGTTAAAAAGAAACCTTAAAAGTTTATATATTAAATCAATGAACTGTTGAAATGACTTGCATAACAAGTAATATGAATCTGATGACTAATGAATATCTTTTTGGGTGAATAGATATACTTGTTGGAATGCCTTCATATCTAAGTTGCTTGAATGCTTAAATGCATGGTTTTGTTCAAGTATAGTCTGTATATATATAAATAAATAAATATATATATATATACATATATATATATGAAGATGTTTGGTTGGTATACTCATGAGTACATATGCCTATGTCTTGTTCGAATACTCTGTGTATATGTACATGTTTGTATTGAGTACCCATTTATACATGCCCTTGCCTCATTCGAATATCATATGTATATATATATATGTATATGTGTGGTCTGAGTATTGTGTATATAAGTAATTACCCCGGATAAACACCCTTGTATGTAAGTGAATGTTGGTTCGAATGGCTTGTTCTAAAATGGCTAATTCACTTGTCCAAGCTTAGAATGTTTATCTGATTAATAGACTTTGGTGATAGGGAAGGATATTGGTTTCATGTTTTTAATTGCTTTAAGCTACCTCACTATGTAATTGCTTACTCTTTTCCTTCGTTACATTTCAGGGTAAATGTGCCTTCAATTTTCTCCTAAGCCTGGACGTGATCATAAGGATCCACAAGTACGATTTGAATTATTACCTTTAGAACTACTAGATGGTGGCTCATAGTTGTTTAGTATGCATAGTGCATTTAGATCCCATTTGACTACATATGTTTATAAACTTTATAAGTTTTAGCTTTGTAATGAGCCTTTAATTATTTCTTGATTGCTTGCTATATAAGTGATAATAGTTAGTTGTTGTATGGTTGGCTGAAAATCTGTATATGCCTTAAGTTGTTAAACCATCTTGTTATCAAGTGTGTACGTGGATTGATTGTTATATATATATATACCTATTATCATGTGTTAAACCCTAAAAAGGTGGTATAGTTCGTATAACTAGGTTGATGGTTAAAATAAGCAATTAGTAGTATGTCAACGAATACATATATGGTATTGCTATGTGAAAGTTACATGTATCTGGATATGATTGGTTCAAGCTTGAAATAACCTTAATCTGAGTATTTGGGCATAAGTATCACCTTTTGTAAATGGTCAATTATGTCTCATGTTTGCTTGTTGGTTAAGCTATGTTAGTCATGTCGTTCGAATTCTTGACACCATGATTACATGTTTGGTTGTGAGATGAGATGCTTAGAAATGGTTAGAGGTATACAAGTTGTAATAGATCTAAGATTAATAATGTGTTTAAATGAAAAGAATCTTATGTGATTGTAGAATTGAAATAACTTTGTGATATGAAGTACATATAATATAAGGGCATGTTACGAGCTAGTGGTTGATGTGTATTGCTTAATGTATGTATATTTGATTGTACATGATTTAAAGTTGGGGTTTAACCTATCAAATATCTAAAAAGTTTTAAATCACCCTGATTTTTGGTTGTATGCTTAGTTGAGAAGTGTTAAGACATCATATGTTTGTTTGGTTTTTCGTTCGGTAACACTTCTTAAACTAGTTTTCTCCTAGACCAGGTAAGGGGTGTTACAAACCTGTTGACCCATGTGTCTTGATCCGTTGACTTGATCTTTGACTTGATTGTTGACCATTAACTTTGACAATTGACTATGAAACTTAACTTTTTAGTCAACTTTGACCTTGACGTTTTTTGATGTCTTAAGTTTGAATTCGATGCCCGTTTCACCTAAGTCGAACCTAAAATCCTAGTTTTACTAATTTCAGTTTATTTCGTACTTAGTAAATTCTAAGAAATTGAGTATGAGATCTGATATGGTTTATTTAAGCGTTTTAGATGTCATCGATTCTAAGGATAATGTTTTACCTTCTCCTCTTGTGCAACCTGCTCTTGAACCTTCTGCGAGAGCTACACATGAGTAGTTAATTCTTTTTAGAAATTAAGTTAGGTGACATAGTATTTATGTTAGAATGTGAATTAATATAGAACTCTATCTCGTAAGTTCTAACTCAACTAGACCTAGAGCTAGTTCAGATCGTGGGAGGCGTCATCATCAATGTTAGAGCTTTTGGCCGCTAAAGGTGTTTCTCTTTTTTGGCTATATATTTTGTGAAATAATTTTTACAAATTGCATGACTATTTTTCTGCGTTGTGATTATAATGAGATTTGAGATGCCATGCATATTGTGTCAAATTGTGCTTTAATGAAACTATCGAAATTTTATAACTATGATCCTCATAATTGGTACAAAATAATTGTGACGTGATTTTATTTTACAAAATATTACCATATTTTTATATGCATAGGATGAAATTGTAAGAAGGAAGTAGTGGCTTTCATCACGTTAAACAACTGATATAAGACCACACTGTGATGGGTGAAAAGTAGGTGAGGGGTTCTGGGGAACTACCTCCAATGTGACCAATTGGCTTTGCCAACACTGTGATTAGAGTATGTAGTTGGGAAATGCATTTTGTTTATAACATCATTTCATGCACTGTGGTTTACTGTGTTTTATAATTTTGAGAAATTATTGTGAAACTAAGATTGTGTTTAATTGAACCTTGGACACATTCTGGGCTTAGTAGCTCACTCCTCTATAGTTTCTCTTACAGATACTTTGACTATGCGTCTTGGTACACAGAGGACCTCTTTTGTTACAGTTTTATTTTCACTATAGTATGGACTATATTATTTTCAAGCAGCGTTACTTTTATTATTTATTATGAGATTTTGATGTATTAAGATCTGAGACTAATTTGGGTTTAAGGTTATTTTCAGTATGCATGCATAAAATTTTATATTCAGTTATTTTATTTAAACTATCGTATATTATTATTAATGTTGGGATTTTAATAATGTTTTAAGATATCTTTTATTATTGGTTAAATTGTTTTGCGTTACCTTATTGTAACATCCTCAACTCGACTCATTGTAACATCCTCAACTCGACTCAGGAGAAAACCGGAGTTAAGAATGTTACTGTAGAGAAAACCGAAAACGAGAACCAAAAAATTTCAAATTTCTGATTGACCATAATAAGGTTAACAGTATGATTGTTTAACACTTATAAACTTTCTTGGATTCTACTATTCTCAGAATTATTAAATCATAAACTTTCTTGGATTCTACTATTCTCGGAATTATTAAATCATTACGAACATAGCACAGCTAGCATCAATCGATGGAAACTAGAAGCTCATTTGATCCATTTGATCATATTCTTTTTCGATAACATAGCCAAGAACTAGCATAGTCAAAAGACCAAAAAGAAAGGACAACACTAGAATAACTTAAGCACCAACAAAACCGTTTGCTTAATTACTACCCTTGATCAAGAATCATAAGGAACCAACTGTAACAATGTTAATCTTTCATTAATTTGTACTCAATATAATCTAACTCTCCAGTGTTATATAATTCCATTTTGATCTATGCACGCTATGTCCATATTGGTGGTCATCTATGCTCAACGTTAACCCTTTAACTCCACATCAATTAACTATTAAACAACGAGTCGATTAGCCATGTCTGATCATCTATTCAAGCATCTTGCACAATATAACCATGTACATTTCACTAATCGTTCGAAGCAATTAGTGATTTAGACACCTACAAACAGACAAGGGTATATTGAACTTAAACATGCCAGGAATACCTTCAAGTATCAAAGAATTATTTCTTCCCACAATATGCTCTAGACCTTAAATCATTTAAGGTGACCATGCTCTCAATATCAATTTTCATAACATAAACGATTCAATCTATTTAAAACATACTTAGATTCGTAATCTATAAACTTTATTCAATCAGAACTTAAACTTGGTGTCCACCTCATTTCATAACTAACCAATTCATATTTAATAACAACCCCAGTCACTTAATCAACTCAATTCTAATTATATCATACCCTATACCATTGTATTATTCACTTATAATATCCCAAGTCTCGATCCTTACTTATAGTATCATTTATCACTAGTCTAGATTTTATACAATTAACCTCCCTGCATAGCTTATACCGCAAACAACTTGGTGATCACATTCTACCATATTTAGAAAGTTAAGGATTTATTTAAATCCCATAAAACTTAACCCAATCTATATTCGAATCTTTATGGCATGCCTAAAGGACGTCTCCTTTAGAAAATCATTCAATTATATTTTAAAGACACATATATCAAACTTAAGCCAAGATTCAGGTGTCACAAAACATACATACATTTTATTAGTACCCAAGATATCATTCATGTATATCTCCTCTGACTCTTTAACATTAAACAGCCATTTAATCAAGAAGGTACAATATTGATTACAAAACTGCTGTTAGTCATAATATACATAATAAAATACACTTCATATAAACATCTTCCAAGTATTAAGCCACCATTCTAGGAGTAAACTATACAAAGGAGTTCCAAACACTACTAGACTCTTGATTACAATTGTACAGCTAAGCTTTACCCAACCTGCGATGCATATGAGTGAATGCATTAGGCTTATTTAGCTTAAGTGAGGTAGCAATAACAAGTAATATACAATAAATAACAATACTCATAAGGAAATCACCCAATTCAAAACTATGGTCACCCTAGAACTTGCTTGCCAGTTAAGTTAGTATTCACATATATTGTTCATTGACGATCCTTTAATGATATCAATCTTTTAAGATTATATGAATTATTCTAGCTTGTAACATTTAATTGCTCACTAAGAGCTATCAATCACAAGGCTCACCACGAACTATCCATTATTGGGCTCTCCATGAGATGTCACACAAAGTGCTTGATCACGATTCTATTAATTCTTGGCTTAATATAAACATTTCATATATTTTACAGGTTTGCCTTGGATCACTATTGGTGATGAGTAACATTAGTTCAGGCGATACTTAGCTCAGAGCACATAGCAATAGCTAATATCGAATTATATCAACAAGCGATGGTAATTAGTGCCAACAAAACATATCAATGGGGCGTCCCCCGAGCAATACTTTGAACAAGAGTACCAAAGGTACTAAAAGATCATTTGATCTTAATAACAAGGGACCGTAGTCCAAACATAACAGACATCAACCAATAGATCCGAGGTCTTCCATTTAAAAGGCAACTTACGTGTTTTATCTTAGTTTTGACATTCAGGAAGTTGCTTGTTGTACAAGTAGCTTTACTTTTAAAGCTAACAAAGATTTCTTAGGTTACAAGTAACCTTGTTTCTTTTCTTACTTCGATAACTTATAACATATTCAAGCTTTCTCACTTCTTAACTCCTTAGAGTTAACTAGTCAATCTTTCATTGAAAGTCTTACTGTCATTGGTTAGTAAATTATTCTAGGCTTATAACCAGTACACAATTCATTTCAATATCAAAGACATTCCATAATCAATCATCCGAGCATAGCAAGACATTTAAATCACAAGGAATATAACATCAACAAGGTTTAAACATGAATGCCATGCTATGAATGCATACTCATTCTCAATTAGCTCTACTTGAGCCTTTTTACACAATATATATATATATATATATATATGATGCAAATCATCCACAAACATTTAATACTTAACAGTAACAAATTAAACATCGAGATAACTCCGTGTTACCCGAGACTTATGTGACTACACTCACCTCTTATTCCGATGTTGCGGGATACCCGAATCCACAATTTCTCCTAGCTTCCATTAACCCTTATCTCTTATTCATCCTTATTATGATAAGTACCTCAAACAAATAACAAAATACTAATACCCATTTAATCTATTCAAATTGTTTCAAGGAATAATCATACACAAACACAAGCTTAACAACTATGTACTTTTATGCCTATTCAAGGTTATCCATTTGAACATATGTACATAATTATTTTAGTGCAAAACAGCCTACACTTCCTTTCATACAATCCAAACAGTACCTAATTTTATGTATATAATAACCTATATAATTTTAACAATCCAGTATGTCCTCCATAGAACCAAAACAGTTCTTTAATATCTTAAAATTATACAAACAGCCCACTAAATATACACATTCACATTACAGGGCAGCCTTACAATGGCATACATTTTCATATTCATCAAACAGCTCCTAATATAATTTCTATCGAGCTAAAACAGTCCATATGCTTTACAAGTTACTCAAAACTGCCCATTTGTTTTTATTATCAAAACATTCTGGTTGTGAACTAATCCTACTGCATTTTAAAATTACATTAACTACTACATACAATCCCATTTATACATTAAACACTAGATTGTACATTTTTCACTTCTTTTATTTCCATTCTGCATACTTAACACAATTCTGCACAGTTTACTACTAAGCTGCACCTAATTTCAGCACTGAATTATTGATCCAAATCTACATTACTGTTGACTACTCTACTGTCAATTTTTAGATTCCATTACGGCCCCGTTTTTAGACTACATTTTGCCCTATTTTTAAACCATAAAACTGCACAATTTCAAGACAACATTCTGTACAGTTTTAAAACATCAAAACTGCACAGTTTCAAGACAACAAGACTGCATACAAATTACACCAAAACTGCACTGTTTTGCTCACTAAATTCTGCACAGTTTATAACATATAATTCTGCTCTATTTTAGCATACTGATTCTGATTATATTAAACACTTTAAAGCTGCACATTTATGCACAATTATAGACCTCCAAACTGCATTATTCTAATACATCTCGGCGCTGTTATTACTGATTAAAACTGCCCCTATACAGTAAAACAGTTTCAATTTCTCATTTTGTACTCGAAACTGTCCCATTAAACTTAGGCTGACACAAGACAAACCTTAACAACAATTTTACATCCCGAACATCCCTCATAGATGTGTATTTAATACAGGGCAGAATTCTTGTTTACTACACTAGTTATTCGAAACTGCTTATAACATTTTTACCCTATTCCTTTTTCATGGTTCGAATTTATCCAAATCACACACATATAACTTTTACTTACAAATTTCCATGTAGTATTCTAATCCATTGAATAATCATTCAAACATTCCCAAGAACTCTATTTCATAACTTCATTTCTATGTCATTTACAACTTATACCGATACTCAATTGTAACTATAATTTATACACAAGAACAAGTATTCAAAACTGTCCAAGAATATTCAAAACAGAACATAGTCTTAACATCTTTAGTTTGTTCCTCTTTTAAGCCATTGTGAACCTATACACTAAACCAAATTTGTTAGCAATTCCTATATGACATTTACCTTTTTTTCAGTTCATAAGAGACTTCGAAAACAGTCTCTAAATTTTATCTTTTCAAGCAATCCTTTAATCAATAAAGTTATTTCATTACCTTATACATATGTGTATACTTGTACGACTATTCAAGGACAGTTCCAATATGTTTTACAGACAATGTAATCGGTTCTAGCTCCTTACCAGCTCTAGGATCAAACAATAATCTAGCCCATTACTTAAATTATCCCATTCGACTTTTGAATTATATCAAGCAATCTACTATTTTGATTGTAACTCATATCACATAGCATGGCAACCTAAGCATATCTAACATTTGAAGGATCAAAAGCTTCGCCATTAACAACCAATCAAGACTCAAAAGAAAGAAAACACATAATTTCTTTCCAAGAATTACATACATGTTCCGGTGTATTGCATGAATCCTCTAATTAATCTAGGATTAGTTCATCACATGGATTTAGCATTCTAATGCATTCAAAACATAATGCATACAAGTTTCACACTCAAATCTTTCCAAATTAAAATCTTAAAATTAGAAGGATGAAGGAGTTTGCTTACTTACATTCATGATCATAGACTTAAAAAGGCTTGCACCGCTTAATTAAAATTTCCATTTCCTTTACCATAAGAAGCTTTCTTCCTCTTGTTCTCCATGAATGGTTCGGTAATGAAGAAAGAGGAGGAGATAAGAATTTTTTTCCTCCTAAACCGAAACCCCTTCACATTTGTCTTCATCAAGAGTAAACATGTGTCCAAGTCCACTAATTAATTTCATTTTAGCATGCAAACATCCTATTTTCCTTGTTGTTCGATTAGGTCCTTCCATGGTGTAGCGATGTCCTTTTTTTTCTCATCGCTAAAATAAAAACGCGGCTTTTTTCGAAGTGTTTTTGAAAGGTGTTTGTGACTCTTTTGGATATAAAATATTTATTCCGTGGGGTTTTAAAAGAAACCGCATAAAAAAATGGAGTCGCCACCGGCCACTTAGGTAGGTCGGACACCATAAAACCAGAGATTCAAAAAGATTGGGTTCGGGAGTCGGTTACGGATGGGGAAGGATTAGCACCCCCACACCGCCCAAAATTGGTACTTTAATAATTACCGCTTTATTAATATTGGATTTTCCGGATTAAAGTGACAATTATTTTAAAATTCGGTCATAATTGCGAATAAATTTTAAGGGCCCCGTTATCCGAGAATAAACGCCCAACCACTATCACTACGTCTGATACTGGCCCCGTTTACGCTCGGATAAAAGGGCACCGCATTAACAATTTATATATCATATGCAATCTTAGTGGCAAAAATATAAAACATGGCAGATAATTTAAAGACAGTAAATATTCGCATAACAGAGTCCTAA
The DNA here is from genome assembly GCA_019671005.1 of Hibiscus mutabilis. Lineage (NCBI taxonomy): Eukaryota > Viridiplantae > Streptophyta > Magnoliopsida > Malvales > Malvaceae > Hibiscus > Hibiscus mutabilis. The sequence continues at coordinate 14,956,674 of CM033735.1, read as the reverse complement.
TCTAACATAAATAAAATACGTAATTAAAACACACATGTACGTATCAAACTTAATAGTAGATAAAACCAAATTGAACATATCACAATAACAAGGCATGAATAAATACATGTATAGACAAAAACATATATTTCAAGAGGACACACATATTAGAAATAAAACACGTTTCAACATATATAAAACAATATATTATACATAAAAAGAAGACACACTAACACGTAACCTAAAAGCCAAGAAAACATGCAATACGTACAAAAATACAAAACATGCTGTTTACGAGTCAACTAGAACATAACATGCTTAATACGAATAACCGAACAAAAGGATACATAATCATCGTAAATTTAACACACATATACATGTAAACATAAAAATATAAGGCATATACGAGGGATATATAATAAGGCAAAAGACTACATCAACATATATGATTATAATACGAACATGAGTATTTACAAAGAAACAAGACTGAAATGAAAGAAAAATAAAAGTCAGTGGCAGAAATTAAAGAACAATAATATGTAATTTAGGGACGAAAATGCGAAACAAACAGAACCTAAAAGGATCAAAACTGTAATTAGACCAAGGGGCAGACCCAAAATGAAAAGTTCAAAAACGCGGGATGGCTAAAGGCGTAATTTTACCATTTGAAAACTGATTCGATGTAATTTAGGGACTAGATTGTAAGCTTTTAAAATATCAGGGGGACTGGGATTGTAATTATACCATGCGGCGAGATAAAACTGAAAATATTGGAAACGCGGGGGGATTAAGTGTGTGATTTACCCATTTCAAAAAATAATAACACCTATATAAGCCCTCTTTTTAGGCCGAAATCAAATTTTCACCATTTCGTTTCATTTTCAGTTTTATAACCCAAAACTCGTTCTTCATTTTCTCTCATCTTTCTTCTGAAACCCAGAATCTGGCGGCCGGCCGCCGTGTTCTCCGCCGCCGGCCGCCGCTAACCGGCACCGGTGAGCCTCCAAAACACACCAAAATAACCCTCTTTCCATCCTCAACATGAATCTGTGGTTAGATTCAGAGGATACACCCTTATTTGCTCTAGATCTAGAAAATACGAAGCGAAAAAAATATTTTTTTTTAAACCAAAACGAAACTACTAGGGGTCTTCCCCTCCCTTTAGTTCACCATATCAGGCTTGGAGAAGCCGAAAGGCTTATCACTGAGGAAGGGAAGACCCACAAACAGCGATGGTAAGACGACTCTCCTTTTTTTTTGTTTTTGTTTACCTCTTTTGTATATGCATGCAAAAATAAAAAAGAGAAATGAGTATTTACCATTGGACTTTTCTTTCGATTCACTTGAATGGTTACAACTTTCAGTTTTTGTATTACAAGATTTCTGTTACCACTCTCTGTTTTTTTTTGTTACCCCCTCTGTTACAACTCTCCCCTGTTACAAAAGTCCCCGTTTCATATATATCCTTGTCTTTTTTTTGGTGCAAGTTGCATCTTGCTTTTTCAGATCTGAACTGACAACTTGTTGCTTGTTGTATTGGGCATGTTCTGAGCACGGGGGTTGAATATCGGCATGGTGGCAGTATAGGTGTTCTGCCAGCGGCCAGACGCGTTCTCGGCCGTTAGATCAGATCTGATCTGACAGTCGAGATGGCTTGAAGGACGAACGGCCTGGATGAAGCCTCGATTTGATGAGACGGCTCCAGATCTTGCCACGTGGAGCTCCGCAGTCGAGGAGTCAGAACGCGTGGATCTTACGCGCGCATGGGATATTAAAGCGTCCGCGCGTGGACCATACGCGCTCGTGGCACTCGAACGGTTCATACGTGTGGAACACGCGGCTGGCAGATATTTTTGACTTCTTGGTTGGATCGTGGCCGTTGGATCAGATCTTGATCCAACGGCCCACAGTCACCTGCACACCATAATTGTAATTAGATAAGGTTTGGGTTTGGGCCAACCGGGCCTTGTAATTTGTTTGTAATTGGACTTGGACTTCATTTTTATTTGGGTTTAATATATTTGATTTTTTTTATTTCATTTTATCAGCCCATTAATAATAATATAATTAGTATAGCAATACACATACATACGAAAACATATACTTATATTATACAAACATTAATTAATATAACATTCTAGCATACGTACGTATAATCATACATATAATTAACATAACATCTATATACATTAAACAAATACGTTCGTACTCTATAGATACATACACGACACACATACACTATTAATACGTATACATACATAGCTTATAATATACATGCACACACCACACCTTATATATATTAGTAACATTCATATAATATAATAAATATACATGCAATATTAATATGTATTTACAAGTGAAAATGAGTGATTACAGTTGCCCCTCTTTGCTTGTTCTCATGGAATGGGAAACAAAGCAAAGATTCATAAGCACTCATTTTTATCAGACTTCCCTGTTTGTAGCTTTGGAAAAACGTGTTCTTTTGGACATCTCCGTTCTTCCTTGGCTGGATCTTCAGGCTCGTAAGTTCTTCCTATATAGAGCTTCGTCACCTTCCGATCTTGGAGCTACAGGCTCTTCCTATATAGAACCCTTCGCTCTGAAGCCTCGAGTTATGAGTCCTTCCTATATAGAACCTTTCACTTCGAGACTGTAAAGCTTGGAGTCCTTCCTATATAGAACTCTTCGCCTTCAACGCTGGTTTCTCCTATATAAAACCTTTTGCGCTGCTGATGGATTTTTCCGACTGGGAGTTCCTCCTATATAGAACTGCTAGTCTTCAAACCCTGGAGCCGTCAGTCCTTCCTATATAGAACTTTTTGGCGTCTGAAATCTCGTGAGCTACAGGTTCTTCCTATATAGAACCTTTCACTCTAAGACAATGAAGCCGAGCCTTTCCTATATAAGACTCTTCGCTTTTCGACACAACAGTTTTCTATATAACCCTGTGTCATAGGTGAATTCCTTTGACCGAGAGTTCTTCCTATATAGAATCATGAGTCTTCACCTTGGAGCCGTCGGTCCTTCCTATATAGAACTTTTCGGCGTCTTGAAATCTTGGAGTTCTGATTCTTCCTATATAGAATCTTTCACTCTAAGACATTGAAGCTCGGAGCCCTTCCTATATAGAACTCTTAAGCTTTACGACACAGCAGGATTTCCTATATAATCTTGCGTGTCATGGGTGAATTCCTTCGATCGAGTCCTTCCTATATAGAATCATGCGAGTCTTCACCCGAGCCACATCCTTCCTATATAGAACTTTCAGCTTCTGAAGCCTCGGAGCGGAGGATTCTTCCTATATAGAATCTCTCTCTGGAGCTTGAAAACATGTGTCTTTTGTATGTAAAAACATTGTCTTCTCGTTCGGGATTAACACCGCGATGGCCATCGATGTCTCTTTGAATCTGCAGATACCTGTCTGAGATGAAAACAAAATGCTATGACAAATGAATTGACATGCTCCTAATCCTAGTGATGTCTGACTATTCATGATGCATGAGTGTCAATATCTTGGTGGGCTTGTTTTGGTCCTTATTTGATCTTGATGTTCGCTTTCTCCTTTCTTACGGGCATCGATACCCCGCTTCACTGTCAGGTTCAATCATCTCAACCTTTCTTTTTCTCTAATTACGACTTGGAATTCTAAAGTACCCTTTCGGGTTTTCACTTTAAAGAGTTTTTTTTGAGGGGTGCCCTTCTGGGTTTTCACCCAAGAGATCTCTTTTGTTATCTTGTATGCCTTCCTTGAATAGATAGGACGTGCGCCATTGGTCATCCTACCTGGTTGTTTGATGCTTCCCTCCTTCCCTATCGACAGCCATTATGTAGGGAACTAGAGGACGGAGTTAACATCGTTTTCTTTGATCACCTGCATTTTCAAGGATAAATCACAGTAATGCTCCGAAATCTCTTGTTTCATTATAAGCCTATGTTAACTTATTTGACTGAAATTGACAAGAAGCCAGGAATGGATGCTCAAAAACACGGTTTTATTACGATTAAGGGCTTGGGATATCTTAAAAAAAAGATAAAGGTATGACAACATGAGAAATAAGAAAAGTTAAGTATGAAATACAAGATCCCTCATTATCTTCGATATGAATGATACATGATCCTGTCGACCGGTGCATAATTTTTTTTGCCTGAAGCCTCCTCTTCATGATGTTCATGGGGATACCCTTCTCTTCGGATATTCAACTTTTCAATTTACCCAAGCCGCCCTTTGCGGGTTTTCAACTCGAGTCCTTCCTTTGCTTCAAGACGCCCAGTTTCGGGTTTTCGCCCTGAGCTCTCCATTTTGTTCTCTTTTTTATTTTTCATCATCATTTTTTTAGAGATAGTACTTCTTGACAGCATCTGAATTTACAGGATTTTTCAGCTCGTCCCCATCCATTTCTGTTAGGATCAGGGCTCCTCCTGAGAAGGCCTTTTTTACGACGTACTGTCCTTCCCAGTTGGGCATCCATTTTCCTCGAGAATCTTTCTGGATAGGGAGGATTTTCTTGAGCACCAGATCCCCTTCTTTGAATTCTCTTGGGCGCACCTTTTTGTTGTATGCCTGCACCATCCGCTTTTGGTACATCTGACCATGACAAATGGCCTTTAGTCTTTTTTTCGTCAATGAGATTTAGCTGGTCGAGTCTGGCCTGCACCCATTCAGCTTCTTCTAATTTTACTTCGTTTAAGACCCGGAGAGACGAGATCTCTACCTCAATTGGTGTGCGAATGGACGTCCTATAGGAAAAAAGGGCAAAATGCAACTTCTCATGCCAATCCATGTAGGTATCCGTAGTCTTCGCTATGATCTTCTTTATGTTCTTGTTTGCTGCTTCCACTGCTCCATTCATTTTAGGACGATAGACTGTGGAATTATGGTGTGTTATCTTGAATTGAGTGCACACGTCCTTCATCATTTTGTTATTCAGATTGGAAGCGTTGTCGGTAATGATCATTTCTGGCAATCCGTATCGACAAATAATTTCTTTCTTTAAGAACTTACAAACTGTAGTCCTGGTGATATTGGCGTAAGACGCTGCCTATACCCATTTAGTGAAGTAGTCTATGGCGACCAAAATGAAACGGTGTCCATTGGAAGCTTTCGGATGAATCGCTGATGACGCCCATGCCCCACGCCGCGAAAGGCCACGGAGAATTCATGGTGTGTAAAGGCGATGGGGGTGCGTGAATTTTGTCAGCGTAGATTTGGCATTTGTGGCATTTTCTGGCGTAATCGATGCAATCTCCCTCCATGTTCAACCAGAAATAACCGTATCTCATAATTTTTCGGGCTATAGACAGCCCGTTGGCGTGCGTTCCACAGAGCCCGTCATGTACTTCGTTTAAGATTTCCTTCGCCTCCTGGGCATCCACACATCTCAGCAATGTTTGATCATGACTTCTCCTATATAGGATCTCTCCATCTAGGACATATTTTGTTGCCATTTTTTTTTAAAGCGTTTTTCATCATTGTCGTTTGCCCTTCGGATACTTTCGAAGCTTGACATATTGCACGATGTTATAGTACCATGGATTTCCGTCAATCTCTTCCTGTACATTACAACAATGAGCAGGTTTTTCAAACGTCTGCATCTCAATGGGCTTCATTTCTGCCCCGGTGTTTGTTTTAAACATGGATGCCAAGGTTGCCAATGCATCTGCCATCTGATTTTCTTCTCGGGGCAGGTAATTGAAGCTGACCTTTTCAAACTCTTTGGTGAGCTCTTGGATCAATTCGTGATATTTGACCAACTTCGGGTCCCTGGTTTCCCATTCCCCGCGCAATTGGTAATTGACTAAGGACGAATCTCCGAACACTCGAAGTTCCTTAACCTTTCTCTCGATGGCTGAGTTCAGTCCCATGATGCAAGCTTCATATTCAGCTATATTGTTTGTGCAGAAGAATTCCAATCTGCTGGTGAAAGGATAATAGACGTCCTCAGGTGAAATTAGCACTGCCCCTATCCCATGTCCGAGGGCGTTGGAGGCTCCATCGAAGTAAAGTTTCCATGACTTATCATCTGAATTTACGGGATTTTTCAGCTCGTCCCCGTCCATTTCTGTTAGGATTAGGGCTCCTCCTGAGAAGGCCTTTTTTACGACGTACGGTCCTTCCCAGTTGGGCATCCATTTTCCTCGAGAATCTTTCTGGATAGGGAGGATTCTCTTGAGTACCAAATCCCCTTCTTTGAATTCTCTTGGGCGCACCTTTTTGTTGTAAGCCTACACCATCCGCTTTTGGTACATCTGACCATGACAAATGACCTTTAGTCTTTTTTCGTCAATGAGATTTAGCTGGTCGAGTCTAGCCTGCACCCATTCAGCTTCTTCCAGTTTTACTTCGTTTAAGACCCGGAGGGACGAAATTTCTACCTCAATTGGGAGTACTGCTTCGGTACCATACACCAAGGAGTAGGGTGTTGCCCCTGTTGATGTGCGAATGGACGTCCTATAGGCGAAAAGGGCAAAAGGCAACTTCTCATGCCAATCCCTGTAGGTATCCGTAGTCTTCGCTATGATCTTCTTTATATTCTTGTTTGCTGCTTCCACTGCTCCATTCATTTTAGGACGATAGACTGTGGAATTATGGTGTGTTATCTTGAATTGAGTGCGCACGTCCTTCATCATTTTGTTGTTCAGATTGGAAGCGTTGTCGGTGATGATCCTCTCTGGCAATCCGTATCGACAAATAATTTCTCTCTTTAAGAACTTACAAACTGTAGTCCTGGTGATATTGGCGTAAGACGCTGCCTCTACCCATTTAGTGAAGTAGTCTATGGCGACCAAAATGAAACGGTGCCCATTGGAGGCTTTCGGATGGATCTGCCCGATGACGTCCATGCCCCATGCTGCGAAAGGCCACGGAGAATTCATGGTGTGTAAAGGCGATGGGGGTGCATGAATCTTGTCAGCGTAAATTTGGCATTTGTGGAATTTCCTGGCGTAATCGATACAATCTCCCTCCATGGTCAACCAGAAATAACCGTATCTCATAATTTTCCGGGCTATAGAAAGCCCGTTGGCGTGCATTCCACAGATCCCGTCATGTACTTCAGCTAAGATTTCCTTCGCCTCCCGAGCATCCACACATCTCAGCAATGTTTGATCATGACTTCTCCTATATAGGATTTCCCCATCTAGGACATATTTTGTTGCCATTTTCCTGAGCGTTTTTCTGTCATTGTCGTTTGCCCCTTCTGGATACTTTCGAAGCTTGACATATTGCAGGATATCATGGTACCATGGATTTCCGTCAATCTCTTCCTGTACATTACAACAATGAGCAGGCTTTTCAAACGTCTGCATCTCAATGGGCTTCATTTCTGCCCCGGTGTTTGTTTTAAACATGGATGCCAAGGTTGCCAATGCATCTGCCCTCTGATTTTCTTCTCGGGGCAGGTAATTGAAGCTGACCTTTTCGAACTCTTTGACGAGCTCTTGGATCAAATCGTTATATTTGACCAACTTTGGGTCTCTGGTTTCCCACTCCCCGCGCAATTGGTAAATGACTAAGGACGAATCTCCGAACACTCGAAGTTTCTTAACCTTTCTCTCGATGGCGGAATTCAGTCCCATGATGCAAGCTTCGTATTCAGCTATATTGTTTGTGCAGAAGAATTCCAATCTGCTGGTGAAAGGATAATAGACGTCCTCAGGTGAAATTAGCACTGCCCCTATCCCATGTCCGAGGGCGTTGGAGGCTCCATCGAAGTAAAGTTTCCATGACTTATCATCTGAAACCTCTTCTTCAGTGGTAATGCACATCAAGTCTTCGTCTGGGAAACTAAAGTTCAATGCCTCATATTCATCCGAAGCACGACTAGCTAGGAAATCCGCTACGGCACTCCCCTTTACGACTTTCTGATTAACATATACGATGTCGAATTCGGATAAGAGCATCTGCCATCGGGCCATCCTTCCCGTTAGCGCTGGCGCTTCCATTAAGAACTTTAATGGGTCTAGCTTGGATATCAACCAGGTAGTATGATACAGCATGTACTGTCTAAGCCGCTTGGTAGCCCAAACTAGGGCACAACACAGCTTCTGCACTGGCGGGTACCGTGTTTCGCAATCATTGAATTTCCTGCTTAGGTAATAGATGGCTTGCTCCTTTTTTCTTGACTCATCATGTTGCCCCAGTACGCATCCCATTGAATTCTCAAAGACTGTTAAGTAGAGAATTAGTGGTCGACCAGGTACTGGTGCGACTAAAATTGGAGCATTTGTCAGGTACCTTTTGATCTTTTCTAGGGCTCTTTGACATTCTTCATCCCACACGCTAGGATTATTCTTTCTAAGAAGTCTGAAGACCGGGTCGCATTGGTTGGTTAATTGGGAAATGAAACGAGAGATATAATTCAGCCTCCCCAGGAAACCGCGGACTTCCTTCTGCGTGCGGGGTGGTGAAAGGTCCTGGATGGCTTTCACTTTATCCGGATCAATCTCAATCCCTCTTCTGCTTACCACGAATCCTAGGAGTTTTCCAGAAGTAACGGCCAAGGTACACTTGGCAGGATTGAGCCTCAGTTGGTACTTCCGTAGTCTTTGGAATAGTTTTCTCAAGTTTTGTAGGTGCTCTTCCTCTGTTCGGGACTTGGCAATCGTATCGTCCACATATACTTCTATTTCTTTGTGCATCATGTCATGGAAAAGAGTCACCATTGCTCTTTGGTATGTTGCCCCTGCATTCTTTAGCCCAAACGGCATCACTTGATAACAAAAAGTCCCCCACATGGTTATGAATGTGGTCTTCTCCATGTCGTTAGAGTCCATCTTTATCTGGTTGTACCCTGAGAAGCCGTCCATGAAGGAAAACCATGAATGTCCTGCGGTGTTGTCAACCAGCGTGTCAATATGTGGTAAAGGGAAGTTGTCTTTAGGGCTGGCTCGGTTCAGATCCCTATAATCTACACACATACAAACTTTCCCGTCTTTCTTTGGTACTGGTACAATGTTTGCAACCCATTAGGGGTATTTGGCTACCTCCAAGAATCCAGCATCAAATTGCTTTTTCACTTCTTCTCGGATCTTTAACAACATATCTGATCTCATTCTCCGAAGTTTTTCTTTGTCTTGGTTTGCACTCCGATTTTGTTGGCAATTTGTGCACCACTATGTCGGTATTCAACCCTGCATATCTTGATAAGTCCAGATTTAAGACATCCTTGAATTCTGAAGTAGGGCTATCAGTTCATGCTTGGTTTTTGAGGAAATCGTCGTTCCTACTTTTATTTCTTTTCTCTTCTTCTTGATCCCCAAGTTGACAATTTCTGTTTCTTCTTGGTGGGGCATGATCTGCCTTTCTTCTTCGTCCACCATTCTCTTTAACTCTTCCGGGACCTCAATTTCTATTTCATCATATCCTTCCTCAATTCCCTCTGAGACCTCAGGGCATTCAAAATTCACTCCAAATTGGATCCGGTATCATTCATATCACAATCATGAGCGACCTGCATTAAATGAGAAGAATGAATTGTATTGGGAAAGAGACGGCTTTATATGAAGGGAATGAACATGAAGAATGCATGAATGAAATAAATGAATCTTTGGTCATTTTAGGAAAGTGGGGATATTTTTATTTCAATCAAAAAGTTAACATAGGTGCCCCGTACAAGAGATCCCCATTGTTTATGGGCAAAAACAAAAGGTTGATTCGAGCATTACTCGATCTATACCTAAAAACTACAGTAGATCAATGCAGCTCCAGCTTATCGAGTGTTTCCCGGGACGGGCAAGGGCGGATGTTAGTCAACATTTTGCTGCCTCGGTCATTTTCAGCTATCATGTTGATGTACATCCCTTCAAATGATTCACCGAGTACTTCCTCCCGTTAAGTTCATCATTTTTTTTCTTCATTGCCTCTCCAATATCTTGACCTGGCTGGTATAACCCTCCGGAGACAAAAGTGGTTTTCAAACTAGGAAAGGACATCGGCCTCCACAGAATGTCTTCTCCTTTAGATCTGGCTTTTCTTTGCTCCTCCTTCCTCTTATATTCCTCTTTCTTCATTGGACACTTGGTTGGTAACCCAGCCCAAACGATCCTTCTTGGTTATCATATTCTTGGGTCTCGTGTTTCCTTGTAATTTCTTCCCAGACCCTTTTCCTATTTTGGCTCCTCGGCCCGAGTTTCTGCGACGGTCATCTTGGTACAATTAGATAACCTGGGGTAGGGGATCCGACTTCCCTCTGAAACGAATGTGGCATTTACTAGTTCCAATGCTCAGAACGAGCATTCCGCAGCATCTTCATTATTTTGAATGTAGGGGGTGTCTGATGTCACTGAAGCAACAAATTCCTGCTCTGCCTCTACTGTGACGAATTTGCCTTCAACTACAAATTTTAATTTCCGATGCAATGATGAGGGGACGATTCCTACGGAGTGGATCCACGGTCTTCCCAACAAGCAGCTGTAAGATGGTTTTATGTCCATCACCACAAAATCGATCACATATTCAGTTGGTCCGATCAATAGGGGCACCTCAATTTTCCCCATTGTTCCTTTTTCCGTACCATCAAAGGCTCTTACCGAGTTGTGGCAGGGCTTTAGGTGCGAACCATCTATTGGTAATTTTTGCAGGGTTACCATAGGCAAGACATTCAATGCTGACCCGTTGTCGATCAGTACGCCTGGTAATACATACCCTTTGCAGTGGGTAGTGATGTTAAGGGCTTTGGTAGACCCCATTCCTCCCTCCGGGATCTCATCATCATTGAACGTGATATGATTATAGGCAGTAATATGCCCCACTATCATGTCCAGGTTTGATACAGAAATGTCCTGGGGCACAAAAGTTTGATTCAGCACTTTTAATAGCATCTCCCGATGCTTTTCTGAACTCAAGAGTAATTCCAACACTGTGATCCTGGCCGGTTGCTTTCGTAGTTGTTCTACTACGCTGTACTCGCTATGTCTCAAGAACTTTAGAAATTCTTTGGCCTGGGCCTCAGTTACCGGCTCATTTATCTTTGGGGGAGGTTCTTCTCCAAATATCTGCGTAGGGCTAACTACTGTACTCTTCCCCTTATCTTTTTCAGTCGCTTTCAAAGCCTCGAAGGAATAACATCGGCCGCTCCTTGTGAAATGGCATGCCTCACCAACGTTCACATCGTTCTGGCTTTGTTGGTCTTTCAACGTAGGCTCTTTTACCTGATCGTGTTCTGGTTTTTCTGGCATGGTCACATTTACATCATAATTCCAGGGAGTTTGTCGCATATCTTTGAATGGGAATGGAGATGGTGCTGAAATGATGATCTTGGGACTTATTTTGCTGGTTTCTCCTTGGGAGACACCTGCATTCCCTGGCCTGGGAGAGATGATAAAAGGTCTATCCTTCCCATATTTAGTTTTGGGGCTATCCGTCATGTGTACGTCCGACCCCTTCTTCCCCATGGGCTCCTCGAAGAATTCTATTTGTTTTTCATTCATCAATTTCTGCACCAATTTCTTGAACTCGTCACATTCTTGGATATCATGCCCTTCAGTCTGGTGGAATTCGCAATACTTTCCACATTCCTTCTGCCTTGTTATCATGCCTTTGTCGATCACACGAGCCATGCATAACTGTTGAAATACCCACCGTAAATGAGACTTGATTTCTGACACGTCATCCTTTATCCTCCTGGTAAAGCATTCTTCGATGACATTTACCCCTCTTCTCCCATGATTAGGCAGCGGGTTGTTGGCTACACTCGGTTCTTCAAACTTCAATATCCCGAAATCGATTAAGTTCGCGCATGCTTTTTTTGAAGGCAAGGCGTTCTCGGTGGGATGTCCAGGGTACCGCCGTGATAGTCGCAATGCGCGCTTGGATTATACCAAGGCGGGAAGGGCGGATTGACAAATAACGATGTATGGCGGACCAGTCCGCTTCATACAACTGGGGAATAAAGTTCGAGTACAAAATGGTAGAGGAGTGAAAGTTCTCCTCTCTTTCTCTTTTCTGGTGACTCTCTCATCTCTTTGATTCGAGTTTTGTGTTTTTCCCACAGGTGCTTGTGGCTGTAAGACTGTGAAGTTCTTCGGGGCGGTATAGGTGCTGGTGGTGTTTACTTCATTTCTCTTGTTATACTTTCGAGATCCTTCCCCACCATCAATTCTGCCGCTCTTAATTGCCAGTTCGAGGGACTCCCCAGTCCTGATTAAATCGGCAAAGCACTGCGTTGTGTTATTAATGAGGCGATCAAAGAGTGTCCCTTTCAGAGTATTAACAAATAATGGCGTGATTTCATGCTCCGGGATGGGTGGCTGAATTTGGGCGGCCACTTCTCTCCATCTTTGGGCGTATTACCGTAGGCTTTCGTTGGACTTCTGCCCCATATTTTCTAACATAATTCTACTAGGGGTCATGTCTGTTACATGTTTGTATTGCTTAGTAAATGCTTTTGATAGATCTTTCCATGTCTTAACATTTGCCTTGCTCAACTGAGTGTACCAACGTAACGCCGCTCTAGTTAGACTATCCTGGAAACAATGGATCAGTAGCTTTTCGTCCTTATGGTAGGCCGCCATTTTTCTACAGTACATTGTTATGTGTGCAGAAGGACATGTGGTTCCATCGTATTTATCGAACTCTGGCGTTTTAAATTTTGACAGTAGGACAAGATCAGACACCAGACTTAAGTCGCTAGCGTCATTTCCTGATTCTTCATTTGATTGTAACGCTTTAAATTTTTCCTCCATGAGGCGAAATCTTTCCTCCCACTTTTTTTCTACCTCATTCTTGATTCTTTCGACCATGTTCAGGTCCGGCACTTCTTCTTCATAGAGTGCTTCAGTATCGAGGGGTTGAGTCTCAGGTACCCCTACTTGAAAGCTAAAAGACATTCCTGCAGGGTCAATATACACCTTCCTAGCCTGGTTTGGTGCAGTTGGTTGAACCTTGTAGTGAGCCGGGGTACCTTCTGGCTCTTGAACATTTTCTCCTTCCACTCTTTTTCCAAGACTCTTTGCCAGCAATGCGGTTATGTCAGATACTATAGATGTTTGCGACTGCGCAATCTGATCACTAAGGCTTCCCTGGGCCTCTTCAAGCCTTGTCTCGAGCTCTCTTTGCCCTCTTTCTAGACTGATTATCTTTTCTTCCATGAGCTTTCTTTGTAGCCGGGTAAAGTATGGGTGATGAATGATTGCGGGTTAACTACACACAACGCCACAATATTCATATTGTTAATATGGTTGCAAAAAATAAATGCATGTACAATGATGCGAATGTTATGATGCAAATGCAAGAATGTATGCAGATAAGGTACTGATTCCGCTGGTAATCACCCTTTTGAACTACTTCCACAGGAATTAAAGGGTCTTGATTACAACAAAGTTCGTGTTACAAAGTAAAGATCCCTAGTACAAAAGATCTATTTACAACACAGAGTCCTATAGATAGGCTCTAGCTCTATCTCCTAATTTTCCAATTGCCTTGAGCAGCTTGAGGAACCTAGGAGCTTCGTTCATTCCCGGGGCTATGAAAGGTCGGAGTGTCTCAGCCTCGACAGCTAGATCATTCACATGCCTGGCGACTAGCTGTATGTCCACCATTAGGTTTGCGTAATACTGGTCTCTGTCCTGTACCATTCGAGCAGCGTCGCGTAGTCTCTTCTGCCAATAGGTGTCCCCTCCGGCTGCAGCCTTCTCGAACACATTAATTCTTTCATTGTAATCCTCAACAGTTGCTTCGAGGGACTCAATTCGTGCTCGTAACACACCCACTTCGCGTTCTCTTTCTTGCAGCTCAGCGAAGTTATTCCTGCGGCAGTACATTCGAAGTGAGTGTTCAACTTCCGCCACTTTTTCTTTCAATTTGCCATTTTGACTTTGGCTTTGCTCCAGCCTTTGAATAGTGTCATCGTACAGTTTTTGCATCTCTAACAGTCTATTTCGACTACTCATGGACTTTCTTTTCCATACGGCGACGCTTTCTCTCTCATGATGGACAGCTTGTTTTCCCTTGCTGATTTCTTGCCTGAATCTTTCTTTCTCTTAATCAATGGCCTTCTTAGCGGACCGTTTTTCTTCCTCCATAGCCAAACGGTAGCTTTCTATCTCTTTCTCGATCGCTCTCTTGTTGATTTCTCGTTCTTCTTCCACCAAACGGATGTCGTTCATTCTTTCTCTTTCCACAGCTATGAACTGACTCCGGCCGGCCTTCTGTATTTTTGCTTGTAATAGAAGGGCATCTTTTTGATAAAGAGTGTTATTGTCACTCAAATCTGCATTTAATTTCTTCAATTGCCTAATGATCCCGTCCCGCTCGTCAACTTCTAAGCTTGCTTTATAGAGTTCGCTCGCATGTTGGGTCTGTTGGATGTCCATTTTCCTTTTAACTTCTTCGAGTTCATTCCTTAAGATGTCGGCTTCAGACGGTACCACCCTTGTAAGCTCTTCAAGTGACACTGTTGGTCCTTGATCAGATTCGGGAATCACATTATTAACCCTCAAACATCTCCAAAGATCGTAATCTGGGGTAGTCATGTGCTCGGTATCTCCTTCCACCCTGATCCAGTAACAATGATCCCAGGCCCTCATGATGGTCTGAAATTTTCCTTTGAACTCCCCTTTGAAAAGAAATTCAGTTTGACTTAATCCGGCGGTATTGGGAATGAACTGTCGTGATCCGTACTACCGAGACACTAAAAGCGGAGCACAGGCGATCCCTCCATGCAATCCCAACATCATCAGCCAGTTGAAGTCACCACAACTGTATAGAAAATAATTAACTTTACCGAGCCATGAGACCTTCCATGCTATGTCTTCATCTTGAATGTTCCTGAAGAAACTGGTCCACATTTTTGTTTTCAAATCCTCTCGCCATTCCTTTGCTAAGTATTCTCGTAAAGGCGAAAAACCTTGGAAGGATATCCCCGGCAGGACCCTCGTCGGCATCTTCCACATGTGACTCTGAATCCATACTTGTAACAGCTGTGCGCATCCTCGAAAATGTCCTTCTTCATGTTTTCGGCTAGCATTTAAGGAAATGAAAGTCTCGACCAAGATTGCTGGTACTGGGTTTGCTTTCCGTTTCACCCGCTCAAACAAATCCAGAATGGCTATGTCAATGTTCCCGAGTACTCTTGGAAAGATCACCAAGCCATATATTCCTAAAGCGAACAAGTCCATTTTCTTTGCCTCATCTGGATGTGTCGGTATGATGTCCCGAATACTTTTTCATGCAAAGACTGTATTGTCTCCTCGGATTTGAAGGAGGCCATTAACCCAATCGTCACTCATTCCCGCAAAGGTTTTGAGTTTCGCAGTGTAATTCTGATTCCTCGGAGGCTTCGCGTAGATCCAATCTTCCTGAATATTTTTCTGGTTAAGTAAAGCAGTGTATTCTTCTACCGTAGGCATCATGTCCTGCCCATTGAAGGTGAAGCAGCAAAAAGCCGGATTCCAGAACTGGACTATAGCTCGGAGTAGGGGCTGGTTAATCCGAACATATAACAGCTGTGCGATGTCGCCATAACTATTGCAAAACAAGTCTTGTAGTCTTCGGTCCCATCTTTCCCAAATGCTTTGAAGATCCCATAAGTCGTTCTGTTGGAGACTCACATAGGTGTATCCAGCTATTACGCGTTCGTTCGGCAAACTGTCCCCTTGGATTTTCTGGTTGACCTCTGACCAATGTCTGACTGACAAATTAATCTCTTCTTTCCTAAGACACCTTTTTCCATGGCGAAAGACTTTCTGATCAGGCAAACCACTTGATCCAGTACCTTTATGTGATGCAAATGCAATGATGTATGAGAAAAAACAAAAGTGAAAAGAAAACAAGTCAGTACCAGATAAAATTGATAAATATATAAATAAAAGGACAAAATTAAACAGAATAAACACACAAAACAACCCTATTTATCCCGTCTAAAACACCTAAGGTTATTCGCATGGCTCTAACAGGGTGGGTTTCTATGTTCTCTTCATGCAGTGTTGGTGCTAGGAGGTACCCGAATTGTCCTTGCTGTCCTCTACTAATAGTAGCAAGGCCCCCGATCATCACCCATTATAGGCTCCTTTCAACCGGGTTCAATTCAGGGGGACCCATTCGCTTATGCCCGTACGAAGGAACGATATCCTTACGAAAGCATAAGGTACTCGAGCCCCGAAGGTACTTGCTAGGCCCATACAGGAGAACGATATCTCCACGAAAGCATTAGCGTTTTCCCCCCACTTAAAAAGACAGGTTTATATGCCATATTTTAAATGCGTTAAAATAAACGCGCAATTATGACCGAATGTTAATTTAATAGTCATTTTAATCCGGAACTTCCAATGTTAGTAAAGCGGTAATTATTTCAAAAGCTTGACTCTCATTTGTTTTTGAAAAACAAAAAATTAGTCCCCAGCGGAGTCGCTATCTGTAGCGATGTCCTTTTTTTCTCATCGCTAAAATAAAAACGCGGCTTTTTTCGAAGTGTTTTTGAAAGGTGTTTGTGACTCTTTTGGATATAAAATATTTATTCCGTGGGGTTTTAAAAGAAACCGCATAAAAAAATGGAGTCGCCACCGGCCACTTAGGTAGGCCGGACACCATAAAACCAGAGATTCAAAAAGATTGGGTTCGGGAGTCGGTTACGGATGGGGAAGGATTAGCACCCCCACACCGCCCAAAATTGGTACTTTAATAATTACCGCTTTATTAATATTGGATTTTCCAGATTAAAGTGACAATTATTTTAAAATTCGGTCATAATTGCGAATAAATTTTAAGGGCCCCGTTATCCGAGAATAAACGCCCAACCACTATCACTACGCCTGATACTGGCCCCGTTTACGCTCGGATAAAAGGGCACCGCATTAACAATTTATATATCATATGCAATCTTAGTGGCAAAAATATAAAACATGGCAGATAATTTAAAGACAGTAAATATTCGCATAACAGAGTCCTAATCTAACATAAATAAAATACGTAATTAAAACACACATGTACGTATCAAACTTAATAGTAGATAAAAACAAATTGAACATGTCACAATAACAAGTCATGAATAAATACATGTATAGACAAAAACATATATTTCAAGAGGACACACATATTAGAAATAAAACACGTTTCAACATATATAAAACAATATATTATACATAAAAAGAAGACACACTAACACGTAACCTAAAAGCCAAGGAAACATGCAATACGTACAAAAATACAAAACATGCTGTTTACGAGTCAACTAGAACATAACATGCTTAATACGAATAACCGAACAAAAAGATACATAATCATCGTAAATTTAACACACATATACATGTAAACATAAAAATATAAGGCATATACGAGGGATATATAATAAGGCAAAAGACTACATCAACATATACGATTATAATACGAACATGAGTATTTACAAAGAAACAGGACTGAAATGAAAGAAAAATAAAAGTCAGTGGCAGAAATTAAAGAACAATAATATGTAATTTAGGGACGAAAATGCGAAACAAACAGAACCTAAAAGGATCAAAACTGTAATTAGACCAAGGGGCAGACCCAAAATGAAAAGTTCAAAAACGCGGGATGGCTAAAGGCTTAATTTTACCATTTGAAAACTGATTCGGTGTAATTTAGGGACTAGATTGTAAGCTTTTGAAATATCAGGGGGACTGGGATTGTAATTATACCATGCGGCGAGATAAAACTGAAAATATTGGAAACGCGGGGGGATTAAGTGTGTGATTTACCCATTTCAAAAAATAATAACACCTATATAAGCCCTCTTTTTAGGCCGAAATCAAATTTTCACCATTTCGTTTCATTTTCAGTTTTATAACCCAAAACTCGTTCTTCATTTTCTCTCATCTTTCTTTTGAAACCCAGAATCCGGCGGCCGGCCGCCGTGTTCTCCGCCGCCGGCGAGCCTCCAAAACACACCAAAATAACCCCTTTCCATCCTCAACATGAATCTGTGGTTGGATTCAGAGGATACACCTTTATTTGCTCTAGATCTAGAAAATACGAAGCGAAAAAAATATTTTTTTTAAACCAAAACGAAACTACAAGGGGTCTTCCCCTCCCTTTAGTTCACCATATTAGGCTTGGAGAAGCCGAAAGGCTTATCACTGAGGAAGGGAAGACCCACAAACAGCGATGGTAAGACGACTCTCCTTTTTTTTGTTTCTATTTACCTCTTTTGTATATGCATGCAAAAATAAAAAAGAGAAACGAGTATTTACCACTGGACTTTTCTTTCGATTCACTTGAATGGTTACAACTTTCAGTTTTTGTATTACAAGATTTCTGTTACCACTCTCTGTTTTTTTTTGTTACCCCCTCTGTTACAACTCTCCCCTATTACAAAAGTCCCCGTTTCATATATATCCTTGTCTTTGTTTTGGTGCAAGTTGCATCTTGCTTTTTCAGATCTGAACTGACAACTTGTTGCTTGTTGTATTGGGCATGTTCTGAACACGGGGGTTGAATATCGGCATGGTGGCGGTATGGGTGTTCTGCCAGTGGCCAGACGCGTTCTCGGCCGTTAGATCAGATCTGATCTGACGGTCGAGATGGCTTGAAGGACGAACGGCCTGGATGAAGCCTCGATTTGATGAGACGGCTCCAGATCTTGCCACGTGGAGCTCCGCAGTCGAGGAGTCAGAACGCGTGGATCTTACGCGCGCGTGGGATATTAAAGCGTCCGCGCGTGGACCACACGCGCGCGTGGCACTCGAACGGTCCATACGTGTGGAACACGCGGCTGGCAGATATTTTTGACTTCTTGGTTGGATCGTGGCCGTTGGATCAGATCTTGATCCAACGGCCCACAGTCACCTGCACACCATAATTGTAATTAGATAAGGTTTGGGTTTGGGCCAACCGGGCCTTGTAATTTGTTTGTAATTGGACTTGGACTTCATTTTTATTTGGGTTTAATATAACATTAATTAATATAACATTCTAGCATACGTACGTATAATCATACATATAATTAACATAACATCTATATACATTAAACAAATACGTTCGTACTCTATAGATACATACACGACACACATACACTATTAATACGTATACATACATAGCTTATAATATACATGCACACACCACACCTTATATATATTAGTAACATTCATATAATATAATAAATATACATGCAATATTAATATGTATTTACAAGTGAAAATGAGTGATTACACATGGGGATCATCTAATTTGTTTACTAATTCAAAATGGTCCTAAACTTATTTGATTAAATCTATTAGGTAGCTAATCAACAGTCAAAAGATCATTGATCCAAAGTAATATTCTCCTAGACCAATTATTAGGGTATTACACTTATTTAAACACTTCATTTATTTATTTTTATTTTGGTTATTTGAGGGAGACGTTACGAATGTGACCTCCTAAATTAGGCCTTCTCTGTTAGGCCAAGTTTAAGGGGTTACAAATGGAACCCGAAAGTTTTGAAGTATCGGTTCCCACATCTTACTGCTTCGTGTATTGACTCCAATTGGCATCCTCATATACTTAAAAGGGAGCTCACCCGCCACACAGCCCAACACCGCAGCAATTTCCTCGACCATTGTATTATCCAATCCAATTCCATAAATAAAAGATTTAGCAAAATTTATCCGCAAACCAAAGTAATATTGAAAGCAAGCCGGCAACATTTTTAAGTTTTTTTTTTATAAATTCAATGTTACACAAGAGAAATATTATCGTGTCATATGTGAATTACAAATGGGATATGAAGCAATTAGGAGCCACACGCACACCCTTGATGTATCCCTCTTCTTCAACACTAACAATTAGTTGATGTAAGCCCTCTGCCACCACTACAAATAACAACAGTGACAATGGATCACCTTACCACACAGCCCTCTACATACCAAATTCTTTCATCGCGCTCTAATTTACCAATACCGAAAGACACGCTGATCCCACACATTCTATTATCCAGTCCCTCCAGCAATTTTCACAACCCATGTGAGCCAAAACATAATCCAAGAAATTCAAATTTATGTAGTCGTATGCTTTAGCGAAATCAACCTTTAACATTACACCATCTTCACTATATTTATCATGTTGTAATGAATGTACAACTTCATTAACCAAAAGGATGTCATCGACGATTTGTATTCCTTTAATAAATGACTTTTTTGTATCACTTATCAATTCTCCACCACTTTTTAAAACCAAATCGCAAGCACCTTTGCGATAATCGTGTACACTAAATTTAAGAGTCATAATGGCCGATAGTCACTAATCCATATTGTTTGTTCTTTCTTCAGAATTAAGACAACAAAGAGGAGTTAATGCATCCCGGTTACTTTGCAGAATCATAAAACGAATTCATCAATCTCATTACATAGTCTTTCACGAAGAACCAACTCTTACTAAAGAAATCAATTGTGAACCCATCCAGATCATGGGCTTTTGACCCCCTCACACTCCCAAATGACTTTTCAAACTTCCTCCTCCAAAAAAGAAATCTCTAGTATCGAACTCTGTTCATTCTACAAGCTACTAAACAGTAAATTAGCATCAATTGTCCCTCGCCTCGGAGTCTGCATGAAGTGCTTCTTAAACTCCCTATAAAACTACTTTGTTAACCTATCTGGACTCTACACCTAACGTCCACGAACCAACAAGTTGCTTATTTTATTTCGCATCACTATAATTTCCCAATTCTGTGAAAAAATCTCGTATTATGGTCTCAAAGCCGCAACCATAATGCACACAAATTCTGATGCCACATCGACTCATGAAACTGACATAGTTTCCATAAATCCGTGTGTAGTTTCCTTCGCTCCACATTACACTCATCATCACCTTTACCTCTACCAACACGTTCATCCAAATCTTTTATTAACGTTTGCGTCACCTCAATCTAAAACTCAACATTGCCAAATTCAGTTTTATTCTATTCTTTAAAGAATTTTTGCAACACACAATTTATTCAAAATGTTTGAATCTTGTCCCTTAATATACAAACGATGCCATTCAGCTTCCATAGTGCGAATATGCTTTCTTTTTTTCAACCAACAATTCAGAAATCTAAATAGTTTTGGACCCTAATCATCCTCATTGCTCGACAATCTCAATGAGAAGTGATCTGAAATTCCTCATTGTAGGTTAATCTACGTCACCTTTAGACATCAATCCACCCAAACAACAGAGACAAAAAATCTATCTAGTCGACTACACTTATTATCCGACCCAAACCATGTGAACTTCTTCCCCACCAATGGTAAGTCAATTAACACCAAGATTTCAATAAAATCTTCAAACCCAATAACATCGCGTTTCCCATGCACATAACCCCGCATTTCCTCCATCGATCGCACCATATTAAAACATCCACATACGCACAACGATGAATCTTATCACCCCATTGTAGTACATAATTTTCTCCCACAAAGTCTCATGCCCCTCCAATTGGCATGGAGCATACACATTTATTAAGCATAGTGCAATTCTTATATTACCCAACGACCCTATAGCATAATGAAATTTAAACTCACCAAAGACTCTTCTAGTACAAACCTTGAATATGCCCAAGTCAACACAAGACCACCCGAACTCCCTTGAGATAGGGTAAAAACAAACTGAAAATCATCATTATACCATACCTTTCTAATGAATTGAGCATCAACATTCTCTAGCTTCGACTCATGCAGGAACACCATATCGTATTGTTGTTGTCGTAACAAATTCTAAACTGTTTTCCTCTTTGATGTCGACCCAACCCCCATATGTTCCACGACAACATTCACATCACAACGTTATTGCCCTCTCCCCCACACGTCAATGATTTACGCAATGTCTTTTATTATATCTTCCTCGTTCCCTATTGTAGTCGCTCCAATTAATTTACCAAAATCTAATGTCTCTTGCGCTTCTCGCAATATTACTTGCTATTTGTTTCAAAAATCAAAATAGAAGAGTGATCAATTTTCCAATCCTTGATTCATCGCGGGTTTTTTCTATGTATCTTAGGTTCTTTCTTTTGTAAACTTGCCTTGGCCGTGGCACGTACCTCTAGTGATAACGCGTTAAGAATAATTTTCGATTCTTACTTTTTAAGTATGTCCTAAATGTTGGATCAACTCAGCATTTGAAGCCCTCAGCTACAGCGACCTATCCGTCTCATAAGGTACCAACGGTAAGTTTCTTATATCTAGCACAATTGGGTTGTCGGTCACCTCATGGTCAATCTCACACACCGTGACTCCTCATCTCACACCACTCTACTAACCTCCTTATCCGACATCTAGTTATCTACCTCGTTCGACAATTCCAACACTCTTGCATCCTCAAGGCAATAATCATCCCAAATCCAATTTTATTGCCAATCTATACACTACAGCAAAACATGTTTTTAGGGGCATTTTTTAACGCCGCTAAAAACACTCCCGACGCTGGAGAAAGTGCCACGAGAATTGTCACTGAATCGAGCGCCGCAACAATTACCGGCGTTTGTGAACAAAAAACGTCGCAAAAGGTCGATATCTATAGCCTGACTTGTAGTGACATTTTATTTTTCAAACGCCGCAATAGCCTGACTTGTATTGGCGTTTTATTTTTCAAACGCCGTTATATGTTAGTGATATTTAGTGGTGCTTTTTGACAAACGCCGCAATAGACTGACTTGTAGTGTCATTTTATTTTTCAAACGCCACAATAGCCTGACCTATAGTGGCGTTTTATTTTTCAAACGCCGCAAGAGCCTTACTATTTGTGGCGTTTGCTTTTTCAAACGCCACTAAGCTTGATTTTAAAAGAAATAAAAATTAAATTTTCCCTATTACTATTTCGTCAAAAAATGTAAAATTATAGATACAAAATATTTGTTAAATAAAATATTTATTTCATCCTAAAAATATATTATCATAATTAACTTAAAAATATTTGTTAAATAATATTTATTTCATTACAGAAAGTACATTTTGTCGCAATTTAATCCCCTCTACATATTTCGTTCCTAAGCCCCTCTTCCCCGATTCACTACCTCTCGGTCACCATTACTGCCGACCACCATCCCTAATTCCTATACCAAAAAGGTTAAATACGAGAAGTTAACAGCCGTTTCAGACAGATAAAACAATCAATATGCTTTCTACCATAAACAATGATAACGCTTTCAGAAGAAATAAGAAAGAACAATCAGTTAAAGTTGAAAAAATAAAGCAAACAAATGCCCTCATTAAGAGAAGAAACAGAAAGTAAAGTCTGCGTACCCTCTTTCAAGATTTAGACAAGCCCTTTGTTGGATTTATTACAAGCAACTAAAAGTATAATCCAAATGACTATAGAAGTCAATTTCAATTTTTTTAGCAACAATAAAAGAAATTACCCTTTATCATTTCATTTAGAATCCAACTAAAGCTCTGAAAACATATTGAAAAGGATAACCCTACTAAAGAAATTACCCTTTATTATTTCATTTAGAATTAAGTTTTGCATGTTTCAGAGTCCAACTTCCCTATAAAACATATTGAAACTATCATAACATGCTTCATTGAATGCTATCGTACTCAACAATTCCGGGTAAATGAAAAATGACAAGAAATTTCAGCCAATGAAAAAGGTATGTAATGCCCCGAATTTGGGCCTAGGTGTTAGCGGGTTGGCTTAAGGGTTCGGTTGAATCGGTTTTAGCGGTTTGAACTAGTTTCGGGATTAATTCGGTAAAAATGGTTTTTCATCAAAATAAAATATGGAAAAATATTTTTATAGTCCTTATTTAATATGTATGGGATTATAGTGAAATCAATTTTGGAAAAGGTGATCGGGAGTTTGACATTTTTGGACTAGTGACCAAAATGTAAAATGTGCAAAACTTTTTTAGTGATTAAATTGTAAAAGATCGAAACTTTGAATCTTTAAGGAGCTTTGACCAAGAGTCTAATTAGGACTTTTCCTTTTTAATTGACTGACTTTTAAATTGTTTTAATTAAATAAAACATGTGGAGAGAATTAATTACTCACTTTATTTCCCAAAATACATTTTACGTAACTACCTTTTCTCTCTTTTATTTTCTCTCAAATTCTCTCCAGCCAAACATTCATTTTCTTTCAAAGATTTGAGGTAAACATCAGATTTGATTTATCTTTTTAATCTTAAATGGTTTCTTAATGTATTCTTAACAAAACCTTGTTGTTTTATCTTTGTTTTCTCATGTAAATCTTCTCAATTGAAAGGGAAAGTCATCATTGGAGGTAAGGTTTCGTTCTTCTCCTCTAATTAAAGGTTCTTTACTGAAATTCCCAAGTTCTTGATCTTTTATGATTGATTTCTAATGGGTTTTGATAATATGATTATGGAAAATTGGTTTAAATGGTGTTAATTGAGGGATTTATTAAAGATTTGCTATGATATGTTAATGCTGGGTTTTATGATTGAGATTTGTGATATTTTGGATGGCTGATAATGTTGAATCAGTGATTTTATCAATGGAATCCCGAAACTAGGTAGGTTGCGAAGTTTTGATGTTGATATCTTTGATGTTATGGCTTGTTTAAGTGGTTAATTGATGGTTGTTGATAATAGGGTGTTGAGGATGTGTTTTTGGATGCATGTTGATGTTGTTTTGTTGCTAATATCGCTAGGTAATGGCTAGAGATTAGTTAGTAAGGTTTAGCCAGTGTTTTCGATAGGCGAAGGCTTGTTTATGTTGGGGCGGAAGTGTTTTTGTGTGTTGCTGGAGGTTTTGATGCAATGAAGTGCATTAATTCTCTGTTTTGCTTTGGTAAGAAGCAGAGGATGTTGATTCTTTAGCTTTGGAGGGTTTTGTAGACGTTGTGGAAGCTTGAAATCGCTTCGGCAAAGTGAGCGAGGTGTAATTGGTGAGTGGCACTAGTTTTTAAAAGCTTTTCAAAGGTTTGAAAACAAGGTTTGGGGGTTTAGATTAAGCTTGAAACACTAATCTAAGCTCGAAAGTAAGTATGAGATGTTTCGCTCTTGTTTCTCAGTTATTCCCATTGCTTTGGTTAATCATGTTCATGTTTGGAAATGTTTTGGTTACCTACTGTTATGCATGTTTTTATGAATTGAGAAATGATTCATGTTATCCCATGAGGTTAATTTATGATTTTCAAGAGGTGCATCTTGATGAGATAAAGCTATGCATTGATTGTGTTTTTAAAATGGGATATGATATGGTTTATGTTGATGCATTGAAAAACAGTAGGTTAACATGATTTTAAAGTATATATTGGCAAGTGATGATGCTTATTATCATCAGATATAATTGGTCGACCAATAGGATGAGAGTGCACTATAAAATGTATCAAAATTCGCATGTGCGTGTTCGGCTCCGCAATAGCCGAGCAACTATTGTGTTAAGGGTACCAAAGTATATTGTGGTGAGAGCAGCAAGCACCACGGGATCCTTAAATGGTGATAGCAGCAATCACCATGAGATCCGCCTTATGGAGAGAGCAGCAAGCTCCATCAATGTGTATCCGCATATCCGATGTGTTTATTTAAGGAGAGTGCAGCAAGCTCCTTGTGTATAGGGATGGCGAAGCAACCATCCGGGTCACTTGAATTCCAATATATGAGTTTACTTGTATCATGTCTTGAAATGAAATTGTATATGCGATTTATACAAGAGATAATATCTTGAGATTTGAGGAAAGTTTAAGTATGTGAAACTTGCATTGAGATTTGTTTTGATTAAGGCATGAGCCTTGTTATGACCAGGATGAGAAACGGTTTGTTGAAAAACGGTTTGTTAAGAAATGGTTTTCTAAACGCATTGTTAGTGGTTTTGTTGTTGAGCAGCCCTCACTAAGCTTATCGCTTACGCTCTATTTTCCTAACAATGCAGATAAGTAGAGAGATCGGACAGCAAGATAGCAAGCGAAAGAGTCCAAGCATCGCTCATACCTCAAGTATGGATTTTACATTTCAATAGTAATAAGTTTGGCAATAGGAGAATACCTTTTTGGATTTGGGGAACGTATGTTGTGAACTCCTTGGTTTGGCATAATTGTATAGTGCTTATATGAGTTGTAAATGGCCTTTATATGCTGGTTTTTGGTTGATTGGAGTTTTTGGAAGTTTTGTGGTTGCTTTGCTAGGATGAATGCCTTTAGATTTTATTTGAATTGTGTTAGTACATATGAATGATGTTCCTGCTGCAAAATGATGAAGATTGATCCTTGAATATGTTTGTTATATGTTAGGAGTATGCCTAGGGGTTTAAATGTGGGTTACAGATTGTTTATCGAGCAAATAGTGACATTACAGACCCATGTGTATCGATACTCGGGTCACCGTATCGATACCATATTGCTGAAATAGGCATAGCGTATCGGTACAGTGAGCTCTGTATCGATACGATGTAAGAAGGTTATACCGATACTCGAGGCCGTATCGATACGGTATATGCTACTGGAACTTCTGGTTTGGAAATACAAAGGACCGTATCGATACCGTAGTTAAGCGTATCGATACCGTGGTTATTAAAGTTGGTTAAAAGTATCTTCTGAAGTTTCTGTTCTTCACGTTTTAGTCCCTGAATGTTTGTAAATGCAATTGGCAATATTTGGTTGATCGAATTAAACTGAAAATTTACATGTGAG
The DNA here is from genome assembly GCA_019671005.1 of Hibiscus mutabilis. Lineage (NCBI taxonomy): Eukaryota > Viridiplantae > Streptophyta > Magnoliopsida > Malvales > Malvaceae > Hibiscus > Hibiscus mutabilis. Next base: position 14,930,180 of record CM033735.1, on the reverse strand, counting down.
CTTGAAACTTGAATAATTAAATGTAGATAGTATCAATTTGACAAAAACACCCTATAATTGTATAGTTTTACAGTTTGGTCCCTAATTCACATAACGGGACATTCAGATGTTGATTTGACGCCCGATTGAGTTGAGATTTTGACCGCTGCTTTCTCTCACACTTAGGTTAAATAAGTTGCATCTAGCAAAGTAAAAGAAAAAAATGTTGTTTATTGAAGTGAAACTTTCGAGTTTTACTCCAATATTCCCCGTGTGACTCGCTTGATTCGGTCTTGCTATTAGACCGGGTCAAGGGGGTTACAAGGCAACACACAACTTTTTTTAAAGGGATAACCCTACTAAATTCAGTATAAAAATAACATTCAGAAGAAAAGCATAGCATATATGAATCTCTATACCTACCTACTTAATGTATTGAGAAACCCACTTGAAACCATCTCCATAACCCATTTTTCGAAAATGCTACACATGAATACCTCAAGGGGGCGAACGTTAGAGTCTCCCAAGTTGACCTTGCCCTTGCCAGTGGTGAAATTGGTAAGGCCAAGGTGAAAACGCAACTCATCTTCTGAGGCAATGTATGGTATATCGATCTTGTTTCCCAATATCAAGAATGGAACGTTAGCCAAAGATTCATCAGGGAGTAAAAAATCCATCTCCTTTTTCGACTAGGCAAACCTCTCCTTGTCATAAGCATCCACCAGGTACACAACAACATCCACCTTGGCGTAGTAATCTTTCCAAACTCTTCGACCATCTGACGGCCTCCCAAATCAAAACCAGTAGAAGAACAAAACGCTAGGGCTCTCGATAAGATTTTTAGAAAAAAATTGAAAACTAAAGAAATCAAGAGAGAGAGAGAGATTGCCTCTTTGTTTTAGGGGAGTCGTGTTGAGACCGGGAGTCACTTTTGGCTGTCGTTCTTCTTCAAAGTAGTCACCCTTGGTATTGTCAAATTTGGGGGGATTTAGGTTAGGGTTATAGTGGGATTCAAGGGTAGATTTGCAAAAGGGTACCGATTTCGGGAATGACACTCCAGTGAGGTATCGTCACCGATGAACGGCGGGGATGCAAAGGGGCACCATTTTTGGTTCGGCCGAGCAAGAGAGGAGGAGGAGAGCTTTGGTTATTTGTTCTGAGGCTCGCGTGTTTATGCTTTAGGATATTAATCATATTTGTGGCGCTTGTTATTAAAACGCCACTTAGGTGGCGTCTGTAGCGACATTTTTTAAAAAAACGCCACCAAATATTAGTCTATTGCGGTGTTTTTACCAAAAACGCCACTAAAAGTACATAAATATTGTGGTGCATTCTCGTAAACACCGTGAGTGTTGCTATTTTGTGGCGCTTTTTTATATAAACGCCGCGAGATGTACTAAATTAGTGGTGTTTGCTCTAGAAACGCCACTAAAAGTGCTGCTAAAAACCTATTTTGCTGTAGTGATACTCTCATCCACCATGACCGCATTACAGTCATGTTTTCTATCCTGTTCAGACAATGCATTCTATTGGAAAGGATTCAGCCCATCCGCCAACTTCTCCTTCACTAACATGTTCTTTAATTATCCTCCTCTTCCATTACTATGGTTCCCCAGGGCAAGTCCTCACTCTCTATCACGCCACACATTGATAAATTGTCTACTTCACAACATGTATTGCATCTTGGCGATGACATGAATTCAAATTCTATGATTCGTATTATATATAGATGACCCTTTACATGTAATCCAACAAATTCATCAATCTGTGTATTGTTATCCACCTCAATCAACATCCTCGCTCGCTCAAAAGATGATGGTTCCATTCACATCATATCCAAATAGATAAAAACACCCCATAACGAGGCCACATTAACAAACGTCTCTCTTGACCATGCATGGATTGATACACCTCTCATCGAAAGCGATACTCATCGACCGCTATAGTTTACCTCTAGAGTCCAATTCTTAATCCTTAGAAACCATTTTCTCTAGGCATGAAGATTGTAACGCCTCATTTCGCTTTCCACTATCCTCGAACATCAATAAAACTCGTGAGCCTGCTAGGCGCATGACTGAAACACCTTCCCCCCAAATATAGTACCCGACTTTCTACACCATCCCACAACACAACGATTTAGAATCTTGACTTTTTGATCATCTATTACTCTAGTTTTTGTTTTCTTACCACCCCATCATGCTCGCCGACGTCCATCGATTGCTCCATTTTTAAAATTGGTCTTGTATTATCCTTTTTACGCCTCTAGAACGTCCTCTGCGCTTCTCTCTTTGCCATCGACACCCTCAATTATGATCTGTAGATCCAAAAATCATTTAAACGATTGGTAACCCTTTGTGAATCCCTCTCTAAATTCATTCGCAGAAAACCAAATTTGTTTCTGTCGAAAGCCTTCTTTTGTGGCATACGCAAATCAATCACAATTCCATGTTGTTCAAATACCTGCCAGAGTGCATTCCAATGTAGTAACAACGATAAACTCGCCACGAATAGAGTCCAGCATCTTTTTCGGCCAACTCCCCCCCCCTCAATGTTATTGGAGATATTAAGATCTTTATTCTAGCTTCATGTTTTGAGTAATATTTTTGTTATCATTTTATTCGAATCTAGTAGTTCATATTATAAAATATAAAATTTAACTATAAACAAATTAAAAAATAATTATATATATGGATCTTAAAAATGTATAATACATGTAAGATTATTATAGCTATTAAAGTAGATTTATATGTTTTTTAGTTTTATAATAAATGTTTTTTTTATAATTATTTAAATGAATTAGAACTAAATAAAAAACATTATAAAATATACAAAAAAATCAATAATCAATAGTAACATATAATTTAGCAAATCATACAAACACGTGAAACATAAGAACTTAAAATCTGTGTTGATTAATTTAACTGAAAGCTTATAATTAATTACATAAATGAATCATATAATAAAAAGAAAATTAGATATAAATGTAATGAAAATATATTTGTCATCGATTAATGCATGCTTATTTTCATTATGTAAAAACAACTTATGTGTCATGTTTTAAACCTGAATAATTTTTATATAGATTTCCATAATAATAAAAAAAATTTAACAAAGAGTAAATTTGTAAATAAGTACAAAATTTTAAACTTATTGTAAAAACTATACAACTTTTGTAATAAAAATACATAGACTTGCAGAGAATTTAAGAAATTTGTTTGATAATAAAAATCAGTAACTTAAAAAGTTTAATTATTAGTTTATTATAAAATGAAATGGAAATAATGAAGTCATTCAAAAATATGAAATTACTAAGAAAACTGTATAATGATATAAAAACCTAAATTTTTGTAGAAAATTACGTGGTAGCAGTAACTAAAACCTGAAGGTTTTAATAAATAATTTTAAATAGATTTCAAGGAGTTTAATTTTAATGTAGATACTAATTACGATCTATCATTAAAAAATAATTATAAATATCTTTATATTTATAAATTTGTGCATTAGGTTAACTAATAATTTTAAATGAAGTACTCTAGTGTTAATGAGGGTATACAAGTGATTTGAGAGAAGAAAGTTGACTAAATTGATATATATTTTAAATACGAAAGTTTAAATTTATTTAATTATTTTGAATTAGGACTAAATTGGAAGAATATATAAGTTTTAGGGACTAAAAGTGTCATTATACCAAATTTTTTTGGATTCTCGTTTGTATTTTAACGGAGGAGTTACTCGATCGTTACTAAAACTTTAACTGAGCAACCCACTGTAATTTTTAATAATTAAGTGACACAATCGCAACTTTACTAATAATTGAGTGACCTCCAATGTAGTTTACTCTTAAACAGAAGATTGACCCAATTGTAACTAAAATATTAACTAAGTGACCCAATTGTAATTTTTAATAATTAGGTGACCCAAATATAACCTTATTTATAATTAAATGACCTCTACTATAATTTACTTATAATTTATTTTATTAAATAGAGAGACAATTACATTTTTCAAGGCAAATCTAGGATTCAATCCATACAAGATTTGCATTTGATTTAACAACAAACAAACAATGGCGACATGATGAAGAATAACGCCAATCCTAATATTAAAATTATTGCAAGAAAATATTGAATCAGGAAGTGCATGAAAGAACGAGGTTTGAAAAATCCATCCGAACAAAGTTGAGACACTCATCATTGATCCAACTGTACTTCTCGGCATAAGGGTTCATCATATTTTTCCTTGAACCCGGATAACGATCTAAACAGTCTTCCCATACATTTCCATTTTCCAAGTCTTTCATCACTTCCCAAACACAGTTGTTGCACATAAAACCAGCTCCCAAGCTTATCATTAGAATCTTGTCACCTTTCTTAAGCCTCTTTTGGGCCTCCATATACCCTAAAACATACCACAGCCCACCCGCGGATGTGTTTCTGAACCGATGGAGCGCCATTCGAGCTGGTTCGAGGTCATATTCGGTCAGTCCTAAGCTCTTTCCGAGCCCATGGACCTCTTCCACCAGGGTGAATGCAGAAATGGTCAATCCCGGTTTTCAGATTCAAGCTTGTTTTTGTTGGCGATGATGATTCGGGTGTTGCGGTTTTTTGTTGTTTTTATACAACGAAATGATGGCAAATCGAAGAAGTTCCTGAATTGGTAAGATTTTGGGGACCAAGAGTTTGAGATTCATAGTGAAAGCTTTTGCGGCTGCTTTGTTAGGTTTCTTGTAAGAAGAAAACCGTTGTAACCTTGTTTGTCTTCGATTTGAATGCAACATCCGTATGCTTCGTCGTTCGATCCGATGTTAGTCCAAACCGAATGGTTTAATTTCATCAAAGCTCGATGTTTCAAACACGATTTGTTTGTTAAAAGAACTGAGCATCCACCTGATCGGAACAAACAATTCGACTGCATCATCGACTTTTCCTTGCCACAATACCAATGGGGACCGATGGTTTCCGAGCTCACAACGACCGCGAACGCGTTCTTATAACTCCTAAATAATTGTTGGACGAGATCGACCGTCACCATGCTTGCACTGCACCCCATACCGGACAAGCTGAAGGTCTTAATGTTGTCCTTCATCTTATATCGGTTAACTATTCGAGCTGTCAACGACGAAGCCGGAGAAAACAACGAGACATCGACCACGAGTATATCGATGTCAGATGGCGGAACTCCGGTCTTGAGAAACAGCCTGTCGAGTGTTTTGAACATGATTTCATCAATTTCTTCGTAAGCATCCTTTACCGTAGGAGTTCCTTCTCGGCCTGCGAGCACATTTCTTGGGCCATAAGTTTCTTCCCCGAGACCAGAATTCACCATCGTTTGTAACAGAAACCTGTATTGCTCTAGACCAAGATTCCTGTTCCTCATAACAACTCTTACACAAGATTCAGTGTCGAGTTTCCTGTCATCGGTTGCTTTGAAACACTCGTAAGCTAACATGTAACAGCAATGGCTTGTCTTCTGAAACACCCTTTTGTAAAAATAGGAAATAATGAAGAAAACAAGAGAAAAACATATTGTTGTGAAGATCTCCATTGATTGAGATTTAGAGTGAAGAAGGTGAGCTTTGTTTGTGGAATGCGTTCATTCATGGCTACTGCTATTTATATTAGTACTTCTAATATTTTTAGTCAAGTTTATACGATGACAATAACATATCTTGAAATTTTATTTTGTTTTTATTAAAAAGGATTATTTCAAGGATTTAATGCAATAAAATTCCCAACAACTCTTCTGTATGGTTACAGCTGTAAAATGTAAATAGGGCAAAGCTCAACTTGTTGGGATGGTCGAAACCTTTCTTTTTCTTTTATCCCGAGAAAGGGAAGATTATTACACATTAAATGTAGCATAGAGGTCAAGTCGAATTTAAGTCACATAAATGAGCTCAATTTCAAATTCAATCGGAACAAAATATAGTTATTTAATTATTTGAATAAATAAAATGATATATAAAAATATTGTTATATTTAATATTTGTTTTCAAATAGTTTATCGATTATTAATATTTTGTATTTATTGATATGAGTTAAATTATATTTTTTTAATAAAACACTAATTATATTTAATATTTATTCGAATAATTTATTGACTAATATTTTGTATTTATTATGCATGTTTGAACGATATATATATATATATATTAATTTCTTATTTATAGAATTATCTTTTTAATATTATTCTATTAATTATAAAATTTACAAGTATATATCAATTTTTCATTTATGAAATTATATTTTTAATATAATTTCATTAATTATTAAATTTAGATGTCTATATTAATTCATATATTATTTTTTTATGATTTTTTTTATTTTATTAGTTATTGAAGTTTAGGTCATTTAGAGATTTTTTTTTGTAATTTTCAAGGACAAAAAGGTCTTCACAACTCTTATACCCAATCTCGTAGTTCAAAAAACTTATTTTAGAAATTTTTTAATTTGAGAGGTTTCACTTCAATCTACTATTATAATATTTTGTTTATTAAACATCTAAATTGACAAATTTAACTAGTCAAACCTTTAAAAATAATTCAAACATCTAATTTTAGCTCAAAATATTGTTTACCAAACATTTTGAAGATCCCTTAAAAACCTAATCTAACTTCAAAAGGCAACATAACACTTCTATGGCTATTTAGTTCAAGTATGAGAGAATGTCGAAGTTATGTTTCTCATGTGGAAGAATTGGACATCCTGCATAGGAGTGTTGTTTCAAGGTGGAAATCTTCAAGCGAGCTGATATCTATGGCTCCTGGTTGAAAGCTCTCCCTACAAGAAATATCGTAACTTTCTGAAACCTGGGTTAAAAGTTTCGGGAAGTTTTAGGTAAGTTGTTTGAGTTCGGTTTAAGATTAAGTAACATCCTGAAATTCGGATTAGAAATTTTGAGTAAGTTGTTTGGGTTCGGTTAAGGATTAATTAAAATTTTAGCTAATTAATTAATTCTAGAAATTTTATTAAGGTTTGATAAATTGATTTTGTTTTGTCCGGTGTGTCAAAATAAATTGTGAAATTATTAAATGATTTTATTAAATAATGAATTTTAATTATACAGTTTTAATTAAGTCGACTGGGTTTTAAAATGTGATTGTTGGCAGGAGCGGAACATCACAAGGGTTTATGAGGATGTGGCCCCTGCTAACTTTTTCTTTTCAACAGTAAAAATATATTATTTCTTTAGAAAAAGGTAAAATTAGTGTTGTAATCCATCAAATTTTTAAAAATTTTATTTTGGCCCCTCCACAAAATTTGTAATTTCATTACAGTTTTATCCTTTACAAAATTTTAGTTCCGCCCCTAATTGTTGGTGGCTATTTTGTAAATAATTTTAATGACCTTTTTGTAATGATTAAAAGGATTGATTTGTAAAGAACACAAAATAAAAATCTTTCAAGCTGTGATTATACCTTTGAGTGTTTTTAATGAACTTCCCACCATTTTCATTCTATTTTGACGGTTATCAAAATGATAAGAACAAGTGTTCTTCATTTTTTTTCTCTTTCCCCAAAAATTCTCTTCTCTTTGATTTTCCAAATTCTAATGGATTTGATTGAATCCGATTTTGTTTCTAAATCATTTTCTTTCCAAACTTCTTCCTAAATATCATAGAATCTTCATTTCAATATTTTCATCCATTTTTCCAAGAATTGACGCCAACCATTGAAGAGTTATTCTCCAATTCGTTTTTCCATACAATTGAAGTATTTCCTAACTTCTTGAATCATATTTCACATGTTTTGTGTTCTAAATATCATCTTTTATTAATGAATTAAGATTAAAACGAGATTTTCTTGTGTTTTTGAGGTTTCATGGATGTTAATGGTGGATTCTTGAATTTAATTGTAGACCTATGATTTTATATTGGGTTATGTAGGTTTCTTATAGTCTATTGATAATCTAAACTTGATTTTATATTATCAAAAATGAAATTAATTAAATTGATGAATTTAGTTGGGTGTTTATGAATTGGATATGATGGATTTTGTCTTTTATGGTTTCTAGGTGATGTTGCTGTTTTGGAAGGTTAATGAAAGATATATAGATTTGATTTGGATTAGATTGGGGGTTATAAGGTTAGTTTAGAGTTGAGAAATCATAATCTAAATCATATTCTTTTATGGAATTTCGGTATTTAAGGAAGTTTGGGTGGATGATTGGTTTAGATTGAAACTATTGGAACTTTTGTAATCGATTTTGATATGAAATTATGTTGTTGTTGAGTTGTGGCTGGGTGTGAACTTATTCTTCGCTATTGAAAAAGGTTTGAAATGAATGTAGGAGTTTAATAATAGCGTAACAAGCTTTGTTAAACTTGAAAGTAAGTCGTTCTAACTTTCACTCTTATTTCACTTTGAACTATTCCAAAATAGGTAAAAACATTTGATTTTGACTTAATGAAACGAATATGGTAACTTACTATTTTTATGCAATATATTTTGATCTACCATGTTTCATTAAGCATGAGACTACTTAAGAGTATCAATATTTGTTTCTAATATAAGTTTTGAATAGTTTTCGTTGAGCAACAAAGTTCGATAATTCGATCTGTGAATTGCACAATAAAAAACAATAAGTTATCGTGTTTAAATGGATATATTGGCTTGTGACATTGAGAACTAAAGATTGGATATGGTTGACATGCCATATGATGAATACTCTATAAAAATTTGTGAATAAGGTTGCAGGACTCTTTAGTCTAATTGATCGATCATAATTTTGTTCCATAAGAATGAATGTCTATGGTTTTTGGTTCGTAAGAATGGGTTGTCTACAGTCATTTGTTGTTCGGGAACCGAAATGACGGGTGTTTAATAACCAAGGAAATTATACAAGGGGTAAAGACCTAAGCCCACACTTTGATAATTTTGATCCGTGAGTTCGATAGTTTGTGTAAGATATGATAAGTCACAAGAACTAATGCCAATATGTCACTCTTTTGATAAGTTTTGATGTGAGAAAATAAGATTTGATATGAGCTTAATTCAAGCAATGCATTTTGATTTTTGATAAGTTTTGGAAAGTGAAATATCTACTATGTTTTGGTTTAAATGCATTGATGATTACTTTTGTGCGAAAGCACTCACTAAGCTTAAATAGCTTACGCTTGTTTTCTTTCATCAATGTAGAGGATTAATTCATTTTCAGGTGGCTGATCGAGGGAAGAAAGTGATCTCAAGACATTATATCTATTGAGTATGTAATTCGTTTTTCACAAGTTGTAATAAGGCAATATGGGTTACCAAATTTGTGGATTTGTACTTTGATTAGTTGGTCTTGATTTTACGCTTTCCTTATATTTTTGGATGATGAGAATTCGCCATGGATTTATGTGTGATGATTAGTTGAATGATTTATAAGTTTGTTGTTGTTTAATCATGCAAGAGTGATTTTGGTTTATGAGCTAATATTTGTCGTGATGATATTTTTATGTTTTGCTCAAGTCTTAAGTCTTATTGGTCATATGTGAGTGGTTTTTATAGGTCCTAAGACTAGATTTGTAACACCCTTACCGTATTTGACTTGCAAATACAAGTTAGGAATGTCAAAAAACAAATACAATACATATAACGACATTTATTCAAAAATACTCTAAAATTTAAAACCATTGGAAATATTAATATTGACTTATACACAAAATCAGAGCTCATTTACTTTCAAAAAATAAATTGACTATTCGATAAATAACAGACGATGAACCAAAATAGAAAAAGTTATCCCATTTATACATATCACTAAAATAAATTAAAAACTCCAAGTAGGATGTCATTATTGTGATAGCTTGGTGAATTTTTCTGAACTCGATGTAACGCCTTTTTTACTCCAATGTCTCGAACCACCTACATGTGCATAACCAAACACACGCTAAGTACGAACTTAGTGAGACAATAATCAAGATTAATAACAACGAAATAATCTTATTAAACTTTTTGGCTACATAATTATATAATTAACATGATGCATGCCAATATCATCCACTTTTCATCCTTATTCATTTGCCATAATATGTCATATGTGCATGAATAGATATAGCATGATACAAGCTAATGATTATGCTTATTCAATTCCTTTAGTACCATATTAATACTTACCATTAATGTTAAGCTTTCTAGCTTAACTTGCTTACCATTTGCTGCATTGCAACAACCATATATTATGCAAATGCGTAATTGTTTGCACTTAGTCATTTTCATTCTTGATAGCCCAAAACATAACAAAGAGAGAACAAGGTAAGCAAGTCAATACCGAAGTGTTATCAAATGTTAGTACCTGTGTATACTAACACACACACACACACATATATATATATATATATATATAAGTACCAAAGTACTATCAAATACTAGCACCAATAATACTACTATCAAAAGGTAGCACCAATAATACTACCACTACTAGTAGCACCAATAATACTACAAGTAAGACTCATGTCATGCCAACTATACCTACAACTCTCAATAAACATACTTGGGCAATATAAATATCCTTTATATCTCAATTATCGTCAATTGCTATATAATGATCATTTCATAAATAAAACTTTATTTGGGTAGTTCATACCCTAAACATCATATTATATCATAGCATGAATATGTAATGAACATGATAATAGTAACCCATATTTACTAGTAAACATGATATGAACATGTTATCAATACTTTTATCTTTTAACAAAGAACATGAACTAAACATATTAACCATATACTTACCACTTAGTATTGGACATATAAAGAATATGTCATATATTTGCCAATGCAATATCATGTAATAAGATTTAAGGTTGGCTTATCACAAGCCTTCCCTTATGCACATATGTCAAATATGTATGTTATGTACTTATATTTGCAAATGGGTAGCATGCACTACCTTCAAGGAATTATTTTTATAAAGCAGTATACAAGTGGCAATTCAATTATGTTTGTTCTAACATAAATTAGATTCACTCACAATTCTAACCACATAACTCACTGCTTTTATTTCATTTTTACGATTTATGGATATTTTCTAAATTCACTACTAATTATGATACAATCCTGCTTGGACACCTACTCATCATTACCCTTTCATCTTTGTTCCTAAGGATGAAAGAAGAGGGAGCTTTTATTTACCCCAAAAATCTTTATATATTCCATGTTTTGCATGGTTATATTACTTATTTCATTCATGTTATACTTGGCTTTGAAAGTGACCTATATTATCATATCATTAGCATACCTTATAATATGCATATTATATTAGGATTTATGATCATATGCTTTAGCCCTTATATTATACATATCACCTGAGTTACATGAATGATTAGATGATCCACATCTTTATATTATGATTAAATTTAGTTATTACATGTTACACCTTATTTAACTATGTTTACATTGCATTTGCATGTTTAGCATAGGCGTGCATCATACCTTCATTAAGTTTCCAGCTTTAGTTTAGCTCATTTACTTGTTTGCATGTTTTCTTTAGGTACAAGACTATGTTATGGAAGCTAGGGCAGCTCGTGGACAATGGATGGCAGCTCAAGGAGCTAAAAGGAAACTCAAGGCATAACGAGGTTAGTTAAGCACATGAGCTAAAAGTAGCTAAATGGGAGCTAAGGTACAACACACCCTTCTTGGCCTGGTTGAGAACCGGGTCGGAGTATGCTACCGATGAACCAAACGGTGGTCAGTACGATAATTTCAAATAATAATCGATGTTATCAAACTTAGCAAAAAATATTAAACAATATCACAATTACATTTAGTCTATTACGAGTCTACGATTACCCAATTAGGACCAATTTTAAACCTTTTCATATTTTAGGGACTAAATCATAATTTTGGTATTTTAGGGGTCCTTTTCTAAAAAATAGTATTACTAAAAAGAAATTAATCATACAAAAATGACCATGTAAATTTTCATGATATTCAGAATTCATTTACCCATCCAATTAAACTATGCAAGGCTTAGTGACTATTTTGTAAACAAGGCGAAACCGTGATCTATAACTTTTAACTGAATTAACGGTCACCGTACCGATACACATAGGGCTATATCAGTACGCTAAGCCTAATTTCCAATTTCCAGATTCAAGGGTAACAAACCCGTATCGATACGGTTGAGGGTCATACCAATACTGGTTGACCATGTTGACATCATATCGATATGCATTGACCTCGTATTGATACCATTTCTGCACCCAAATTCTAGTAGCCAAAATCCGTACCGATACTCCTAGGCCATATCAATACACCTCCTTTGACCAACGTTGACCTGACCAAATATGCAAGGCCGTATCGATACACCATCACCTGTATCGATACGCTCTGCCTTGTAATGACAGATTTTTGCTGGTTTTTATTCGATTTGACCTATCAAACAATGTCCAAATGCAATGAAATTTTACACACAATATTTCAATGTTATGAACTACTTGCATGCCAAATTTTAGGTTCATTCGAATCCATTTACTATGATTTCACCAGTAGGGGCCAACCATGCATTTTTAGTCCTTTTTAAACCTTACAATAAGACCATTTAGAATCTTAAGCACTATTACACCACAAGCATAAAATATAAATATCAAAAGGACCATACGTAACTATTCTAAGCACTTTGCCACCTTACTAGGAGTTCATAAGTTCGATATACATTACTCTAAGCTCGCTTGTGACTTGTCCAACACTTCAACCTCTCTGATCTCCAACGATGAGTTCCTTAACCTGAAATGTATGAAATGAAATGCATTAGGCATACTTCGCCTAGTGAGGTAGTCATAACTAACGTCAATATCAATGTAGTGCATTCCAAATCATATAATAGCAATAACTATGCAATGAATCAATAGTAAAAATGCAATGATTATGTTCAACATCATTGCTCCCTTATTTCAACATTAACCCTTGGATCAATTTGGGATAGTGGATACGCGAATTCCTATGCCTTGCCAAGTCAATGAATGGTCTAGTCCCTCCGCCTCGCCCATGTGACCAAGATCACAATACATCCCTCCACCTCGCCAAATTAATATAGGCCGTAGCCCTAGGACCGTAGTCCACCCGTACACTGAGCTCACGAATTCTATGGCATGCCAATTGTATCCAATGTCCTTTCGAAACCAAGGTCCGGTGGCAATATCAATAATCAATGTTAAATAACAATAGCTATGTTTAATGTTCTTATCAATAATCAATGTTCTGATGTCCATGTTCAATAGCAATATCAATAACAATGACAATGTTCAATGATCTCAATGACAATAACAATGTTCGATGCTTCATTTACAATGTTTTGACGATAATAACTTTGTCGACATCAATATATAATGACAATAATAGTGGCGATAACAATAGCAATGACTATGCTCTACGTCCAATGTCCAATGCTTCATTAATTCAAAGACTATATCGATGGCGAATTCAACGACAATGAGCGATGGCAATGACTATAGCGATATCAATGATCGATATTGAATGCAATAGCTTACCTTAACTTACCAATGGAGTCCACTTAAGTGGTTCGATGCAATAATCCTCGACAATAGTGTTAGCCACACTATAATCAATAACAATGAAACTGGGAAAGACGCCTAGCCTAATCCCAAGAGTCCGACTACACTCACCTCGATAATTCGAGGCTTTCAAAGCTCTCAGATAGCAATTCCCTTGTCCCTAGCCCTTGATGAAGATGGTGGGTGCTTTTTATCAATTCCTTGAGGTACGAAAAACAATATAGAAATCATTAGGATCGATAGTTCGATATTAAAATCAATATAACAATATCAAAATCAATATCAAAGCTTAGGATAACTATTGGCTACCAAATCCTATGGATGACCAAACCCTAGCTTAAGATTAAGCTTGATTTATCCATGGATTTCATTAATAGTTTAGGGATTATAGCTTTCTCGATCAATACCAACGATTCGATAACAATAAATCAAAGAATTAAGCTTGAGTTTAAGCTCCAATGTAGGTGTTAGCTTAGATGAAGATGATAGCCAAGGGAGGTGCTTGTTTCCAAAGGGGTCGAGTAAAGCTTTCACTCTTTCTTCATTCTTTTTAATCTTAATGAACCGATGGCTTTCCTTCCTATGAAGGAATTACATCAGACAATCTCACGTAAGTGGTGATTTTAATTGAGGAGGGGTTAATCGCAAGGTTAGTCCCTTAACTTTTAACACTCTATGATTTTGCCCTAAAACTCTCAATTTCTATAATTTAGTCACTAAAAGGTTTTTTATATGTTCATTAAGGTCCAAGATCGATCAATTGACTCAATTAGAGTCTAATATCAATTCAATTGACCTTATAGTCAAAGTTAACACAATATTAAAACCGTTCCGGTGTAGGGTTCCCAATCGTCGAAACCTAATTTTGACTAGACCGTTTTAAGGATGGCTTCTTCATTGTCTCCTCTGATTCCCAGGTAGCTTCTTCAATGGAATGGCTCCTCCAGAATACCTTGACTAACGGTACAGATTTATTGCGAAGCCTTTTAACTTCTTTTGCAAGAATCTGAACCGGTTCCACTTTATAAGATAGGTTAGGCTTAATCTCAAAAGATTTCTATTCAATGATGTGCGAAGGGTCGGATTGGTACTTTTGGAGCATTGATACATGGAATACATCATGGATTTTGCTCAATTCTATGGGCAATAATAATCGATAGGCCACTGGGCCTACTCTTTCAATAACCTTGAAGGGTCCAATGAATCGGGGACTCAGTTTCCCCTTCTTGCCAAATCTCAGAACTTTCTTCCATGGTGAAACTTTGAGGAAGGATTTCTCGCCAACTTTATATTGAATATCCCTTCGTTTAAGATCAATATAGGCCTTATGTCGGTCAAAGGAAACTTTCAATCGATCATGGATGATGGTAACCTTTTCTTCGATTTCCCGAAGTAAGTTAGGACCCAACATCTTGCCTTCACCGAGTTCAGACCAACACAAAGGAGTTCTACAACGTCTGCCGTACAATGCTTCATACGGTGCCATCTTGATGGAAGCTTGGTAGCTATTATTGTAGGCAAACTCAATGAGGGGTAGGGATTTCTCCCACGATCTACCAAAATTGATGATACATGCTTGTAGCATGTCTTCCAAAATCTGGATGACCCTTTCTGAGTGGCCATCAAACTGAGGGTGAAAAATGGTACTAAGATTGACTCTCATGCCTAGAACCATTTGCAATGTTCTCCGTAATCAAGAAGCAAATCATGGATCTCGATCAGAGATGATAGATTGTGGCACTCTATGGAGTCGAATAACTTTCTTGATGTATAAGTCAGCTAGCTTGGGAAGTCCATAATCCATTTGAACCGGTAAGAAATGCGCTGACTTGGTGAGACAGTCTACGATGACCCAAATGGCATCGTGTTTAGTAGGAGTAGAGGGTAGACCACTAACAAAATCCATAGTGACCTTCTCCCATTTCCATTACGGTAGATCGATGGGTTGTAATAATCTGGTAGGGACACGATGCTCAGTTTTGACCCATTGACAGGTGAGACACTTGGACATGAAGTCAACTATGGCTTGCTTCATGCCTGGCCACCAATATAATCCACGGAGGTCTTTGTACATCTTCACAGACCCCGAATGAATTGAAACCGAACTTGAATGGGCTTCCTTAAGAATATCATCACGAAGTGATTCATCATTTGGCACACAAACCTGATCACGAAAGCATAGGAGTCCTTCAGAATTGATTTTGAAGTCAGGATTATCTTGAAGCTTAGAGACAATGGATTGGAGTTTGGAGTCTTGATCTTGCAATGTCTTGATTCTCGAAACAATAGTAGACTGAACTTGAAGTTCAACTACGAGACAATGATGCTTCCGAAGTCAGAAGTGAGCACTAATAGCTTGAGGGGCTACAAAACAACGATTTGCAATGAGCTAATTTTTTATACAATGCTTAGAGTTTCACATGTAATAGCAGTGCTTACCAGGCAGAGGTTTGCGACTGAGTGCATCAGCTACAACGTTGGCCTTTCTCGGTTGGTAATCGACGACAAGATCATAATCTTTAAGGAGTTCCATCCATCTCTGTTGCCAAAGTTTCAACTCCTTTTAAGTCAAAAGGTATTTAAGACTTTTATGATCGGTGAAAAGATAACACTTTTCTCTATAGAGATAGTGCCTCCAGATTTTCAATGCAAACACAACCACAACAAATTCCAGATCATGAGTGGGATAGTTTATTTCATGTGGCTTAAGTTGTCTTGAAGCATATGCAATGACTTTTCCTTCTTGCATCAATACACGTCCTAACCCAAGATGCGATGCATCACTATAAACTGTGTAGTCTTTTCCAGACTCGGGTTGAGTTAGGACTGATGCATGAGTCAATACTTGTTTCAACTGATCAAAACTTCACTGTTGTTCCTTAGTCCAAACAAATAGATCTTCCTTTCGCAATAACTTAGTCAATGGAGCTGCTAACATAGAAAATCCTTTGACGAATCTTCTATAATAGCCAGCAAGACCAAGGAAGCTTCTCACCTCACCAATATTCTTCGATGGATGCCAATCAATAATAGCTTGAATTTTCTTTGGGTCTACTTAGATTCCCGAAGCTGATACAATGTGCCCAAGAAAGGCAACTTCGGTAAGCCAAAACTCACATTTGGAGAACTTGGCAAACAACTACTTCTCACGGAGAGTTTGAAGCACGATACAAAGATGTTCATGGTGTTTCACTGTATTTTTGGAATGGATTAGGATATCATCAATAAATACCACTACAAATTTATCGAGATAGGGTATAAAAACCTTATTCATTAAGTCCATAAAAGCTGTCCGTGCATTGGTTAGCTCAAATGGAATCACCAAGAATTCGTAGTGGCCATATCTTTTACGGAAAGTAGTTTTGGGTACATCATAGTCTTTAACTCTCATTTGATAGTACTCGAACGTTAAATCGATCTTGGAAAACACTGAGGCATCATTGAGCTGATCGAATAGGTCATCTATCCTTGGCAATGGATATTTGTTCTTGATGGTTACCTTGTTCAACTGTCGATAATCGATACATAGTCTCATCGAACCATCCTTTTTCTTTACAAAAAGAACTAGGGCTCCCAAAGGTAAGGAACTCGGTTGAATGAATCATTTATCAAGTAAGTCTTGGATTTGGGCCTTTATTTCTTTCAACTCAACAGTGGCCATTCGGTAAGGTGCAATGGAAACTGAGGCAGTCCCAGGTTGCACTTTAATGCTAAATTTAGCTTCACGGGTTAGAGGTAAACCCAGAAGTTCATCAGGGAAGACATTAGGAAATTCATACACAATATTAATATCTTGTAATCGAGGTTCGTCCTTGGCTTCCAAGGCCAAAGTATACAATGAAGTTCTTCAGGATTTCATTAAGACAATACTCTCATTGCCAAGGCCTCGAAGATACAATTTCCTCTTGCTATAATCTACCCAAGCTTGATGTTTACTAAGCCAATCTAGGCCTAGTACAACATCAAACTCGTGGATCGGTAAGGCCATTAAGTCGTCCAGAAATAGAATCCCTTGAATCATCAAATAACAGTTCTTGCACATGAGACTTACAATTACACAGTCACCCAAGGGATTCGTTACAAAGATTCTTGATGCTATAGGTTCACTAAACATCCTATGCTTCTTAACTAACTCAGTACTTATGAAGGAATGTGTAGAGCCAGGATCAATCAATGCGTATAAAGCCTGAGAGTACATTTTAATAGTACATGCAATAACATCAGACTCACCCTCCTCCTCCCAACTCCTAACATGATGCATCTGAGCAGATGCCTTCAATTATTGCATATTAGATGGTTTTCCCGAGTTATTTGGTTTCCCTATAGCTCCCAATGATCCTTTCCTCGATCCCTTGCCTCAGAAGGGCTGTGCAGGAGAGGTAACATTTACCGGTGTAGTTGTAGACTTAGTAGCACCAAGAGGACAATCACAGATGAAATGACCTTATTCTCCACAATAGAAACATGCTCTAGTCTATTTGCGACACTAGCATTCTGGATGCCGTTTCTGGTAGTAGTTGTAATTTGGATTAGGTGAACTTTGATTGGAGCCTCCAGTGCTTCTAATGGAAGCCGTCTTGGTAAGAGATTGCATTACGGTCTAAGGTCTCTCGATGTTCCCAGAACGGGAAGGCTATGAATATACATTATGCTTAGGGCCTTGGTACTTTCCCCTCTTGTTCCATTTGGGAGGTTGGGAGTCATCTCTGAATATCTTCTCGAACTTGTTATATCCACCATCCTCTAAGCCCTTTATGCAACTTTGGTGGCCTTAACTCGGTTTACAAGGTCTTGGAAGTCAGTGATGCCCAAGGCAGTAAACATAGGGCGTAGCTCGTCGCTAAGCCGGACAATGAATATCCTACATTTGTCTTCCTTCTTCTTGATGTATTCAGCACCATACTAGCAGTACTTGCAGAAATCATGGATGTACTACTCGATAGGTCAACCACCTTGCTTCAGATGAAGGAAGATGTTGTGCCTCTCTGCGAGGTAGTACTCGCTAACGTACTTCTCTCATAATTCTTGAAGAAAGAACTCCCATGTGCCGATCTATTTAGGAATAGTAATAATAGTGGTCTCCCACCATTAGAGTGGTTCTTCAGCTAGTAGTACCAGGGCACACTCCAGCTTATGCTCATTCGAGCACTGCAATTGCTTGTTTAGAACTCTCAATGTATTGTCCAACCATTATTCCGTAGTCTCAGGATTGTCATCATCCTGACCAGTGAAAGTGTAAGCTTGAAGCGATGCCAGCTTATCGATAGGGGCCCAAGCATTCTGGACAACAGGTGGAGTAGGTTGCATCATTGCCTAAGCTCTCATTGATGTAATAAATTGTTTGAACATGTCAGCCATGTTTCGATAACATTCAGCTTGTGCATTAGGTAGTACCGGCTCGACATTCAAAGGTGGGGGATTAGAAGGATTCAGAGGGTCTCCCCCTTACTTCCTCTCCATGGGTCGAGGAGCCAGAAGTAGACTCGTTTATATGAGCTTGATTAGTTCCAGACATATCTATAACATAAAGAGGTCAGATTATTCGACAAGTCACAATACACAACCCCTAAGTGGCAAAGTAACACAATAAAAATGCAATAGACTTTGGTTCAGTCCTAGAATTGACTAAACTGTAGCTCTAATACCACAAATGTAATACCCCTTCCCGGCCTGGTTGAGAACAGGGTCAGAGTATGCTACTAATGTACAAACGGTGGTTAGTACGATAGTTTTAAATGATAATCGATGTTTTCAAACTTAGCAAACAATATCAAAATTCCATTTAGTCTACTACGAGCCTAAGATTACCCAATTAGGGCCAATTTTAAACCTTTTCATATTTTAGGGACTAAATCATAATTTCTATATTTTCAGGGTCCTTTTCTGAAAATAGTCTCACTACAAAGAAATTCATCATACAAAAAATGACCATGTAAATTTTCAAGATATTCATAATTCATTTACCCATCCAATTAAACTATGCAATACTTAGTGACTATTTTGTAAACAAGTCGAGACTGTGATCTATAGCTTTTAACCGAGTTAACTGTCACCTAGGGCCGTATTAGTACGCTAGCCTAATTTCTAATTTCTAGTTTCAAGGGTAACAAACCCATATCGATTCGGTTGAGGGCCGTACCGATACTAGTTGACAACGTTGGCTGCATATCAATATGCCTTGACCACGTTGACTTCGTATCGATACGCCTTGACCCCGTATCACCTTGGATCATTTTGGGGATAGTGGATACGTGAATTCCTACGCCTCACCAAGTTAATGAATGGTCTAGTCCCTTTACCTCACCCATGTGACCAAGATCACAATACATCCCTCCGCTTCGCAAAATCAATATAGGCTATAGCCCTAGGACCGTAGTCCACCCGTACACTGAGCACATGAATTCTATCGCATACCAATTGTATCCAATGTCCTTTCGAATCCAAGGTCTGGTGGCAATATCAATAATCGATGTTCAATAACAATAGCTATGTTCAATGTTCTTATCAATAATCAATGTTCAATAACAATAGCTATGTTTTGTAACAGTTTGGAACAATTAAATCTTGCCTAGTCTTGCTTATTGAACTATTGGCTGTTTTGTATGTATATGTGTTGAAGTAACCTTGCTGCCATGTTGAATTGTCCTTGTGTATACATATTGATGTGTGTTTAACTATGAATTGCTAGAGCAAAATCTGAACCCGGTGGAAGAAGAAAGAGTAGAGCACTCAAAGGCTAAGAACAAGGGGATTCGAATTCAAGACACTAGCTAGCTTGGAATGTTTTGTGAGTGTAGTTTTATTTAGGGTTGGGACTAGTGTCTTAACTAGCAATCCATGTCTAAATTCTTGCATGATAATTGATAGTATGAAATGAACTTAATCCATATTTGGTAAACCAATTTAAGGGAAGAATGGACTAAATGGAAACTTGAAGATTGAATTATGTTTGATACATGATAGCTAGTGAAATTGTAACATAAAACCATTGCTTGAACACCTACCTTGTGTTGTGCCTGTTCGAATAGGATTAGTATAATCCTTGTTTGATGCTTGTTGATGCTTGAATGTGAGTATGCTTGAAATTCATGAAACCTTGTAAATGATCTAGGATTCACTTGATTTAGAGACTTGAAATGGACTTGACCTGTTATGCTTGATGCTTAATCACTTGTTGTGTGATTGCTTGAACTAAAAGATTCAATAAGCCCTTGGTTGCTAGTCGGTTTAGGTAGAACAACATGCCTTAGAGTCTAGAGCTCGACTTGTTAGGTACTTTGTGTACCATCTTGTTTGGTGTTAAAGACACCTTCTTGTTAGATGCCATGGGCATCATCTTGCTAGGTACTTTGTGTACCCACTTGCTAGGTACCTTGTGTACCCACTTTCTAGGTACTTTGTGTACCCACTTGAGACTTGATCTACCAAGGCAAAACAAAATTTATAAGCTGAAATAAGACATGTTATCATGATGATGAATGAGCAATCTTGACTCTTGTTAATGAGCTGGTAATTAAATGAAATTTCATGAATAAAATGATGTAAATGCTATCTTGAATTTCTCATTACTTGAAAGATAATACATAAGGGAGAATTCCCTATTCGAATTGGAATAATTGACCTCTATACTTGAATGTTCAATTTTTGCTAAACATTGCTTGATTGTTTGCTAGAACATGTACTTGGTTACTTGCTTGACTTGTTCAATGTGAGACTTGAAATGAATCCTCGATTGCTTGAACTTACCCATTCGAATGGTACATGATGAATTAGCTAGGACTTGACTTTGCTTAAATGAAGCCTAGCTAGGTTAAACTTGTTTAAAATGAACATACACCCCCTAAAGCTAATAATCTTGATAATTTACTAGATCTAGTGCTACCTCACTAAGTACATTATGTACTTACCACTCTTGTTTTTCCTTCTTCCCAAACTACAGGTTTAAGGATAGTCGAACCAGGTACTTGATCGATAAGTTATCTTACTTTGACTTGAAGCAAGAAACAAGCATAGCCAAGTATGATTTTGGTACTCGTTGTCAATACTCCTAGATGGCGGCAGTTAGAGTTAACTTTAGAACTCATGCTAGTTCACATGCTTGGAACTTTAAGGATTATAATTATATGTACTTGATAGTTATGGTAAAGTGTTAACCCTAATATATTAGATCATGCATTTTGTGATATGTAAATGTATTTAAGCTTGTATGTAATGACTTGAATGACTTGATGGCCTTCTTTTGATATGTATATATATATAAGTGTATGACTCAAGTTTCTAAGTGAAGGATTGTCTTGAATGTTATAATTGATAATTTGAACTAATCTTGTAAATCAATTTAACTAAAATGTTGGTAAGATGTCTTGTTGAATAGGTAAGTATTTGACTGGCCTTATGATCACTATAAGCTTAGTCTAATGAAGTCAACTTAATATGTTAGGTTATGATTGTGTTTAATTCAAAATGAAATAAATCCTAATTTGAACATAGTGTTTGAATGGTCTAGTAAGTCTAGGTGGTAACTTGATTTGATTGTATGGGTAACTTGATAAGTAAGAAACTTAAGAAAATGGTTCAAATTTGCCTGAAATTTTGTATCTCCTTACATGGTACATGCATCGACACTCCTCGCTCCTAACCCGGGCGTGGGGTGTTACACTTTTCATAAATGACAACTATGTTCTCACATTAGCATAACCATTCATTTGATAGCTCATAGTATAAATTTTGTTTTATAACTATCAGTTTACAAAGAACTCAAGGAACTTATTAATCTCCTATCTTCATTTACAACTCACTTCTCATAGGTAAACTTTCTATTTACGGGATAAAAATTATTTTTGGAAAAATTTTCAATTTTGCCACCAAACTTTCATTTTATACATTTTCGTCGCTAGTCAAAATTTTGGGGTATTACAAGATTCCTAGAAATTACGTGTTAGGCTTTTTGGTAAGTCGTGATATGCAAGTTTATGAATTTTTCCTCTAGATTTATTATTTAACCACCATTGTTGATGGGATTTGTTGCATATGTGTTTGATCAAACGCCTTTTATGCTTACCAATATTTAGGAGCATGTTTAGGTTGATAGGAAGTGCTTTAGAGGTTTTCAAATTGAATTTTTATATTCCAATATGCAATTTCTGTAGCCAAGTACTCGTACGTTTTGTTCTTGAGTACTAGTACGAATCTCTAAAGTACTAGTACCGAAACTGGCTACTAGAATTTTAAATAGTTTTCGAGTATCGATACGTGACCCCAAGTACCGGTACCCTGGGTAGATAAGCTAGTTGGAACCTTTCCCAAGTTATAATTCTTTGCATTTTGGTTCCTTAATATTTATGTTTCAATTGGATGTGTTTCTATGGTATGTTTTAGCTGAAATTTCACGTGTAAGCATATTTATGGATGAATTTCATGAATGTGAGTTTAATTTCAGTTTGTCCTCAAATTTATAGTATTTACATTTTACTCTCTAAAAATTTTATTCGAATAATTGGAATAAGTTAAAAGAGTCTAATTTGGGAAAAACTTAATGTGTTGATTAATTTGAAATTATAGGATTAAAATATGCATATAATTTCACTTATTCTTTAATACATTCGAAGTTTGTATGAAATAACTGTTTTACCCTTCTGTGTTTTCAAGTGTCTTGGTGATTGTAAAGCATGTTAGGACTTGAGCCCATTTAGGTTTCTCTAATTTTAATATTTTATTTTCTCAAGCATGAAAAGATTTAAATTTGTACGTATTTTTGATTCGTATGAATTAGGATCACTTTGGTGATTAATGTGACATTCGTTATTCAGGTATATTCTGTCTAGGCCGGGTAACGAGTTTTACATTTGATGGTATCAGGGCTATGTTTCACAACCTCGAAGTGATGTAAATTAAGTCCAGTTACATTGAGTAGTTGTTAGACATAATCATATATGTTTTGATTGAAATTAGATGTTTTGGGGTAGTTTGGGAAACTATTGGAGCTGGATGAGCGTTAGACCAAGATGGATAGTACTTCTCTCAGGTGGACCTGACGAGGTAAGAAATGTTGGATATGAATCTAACTTTGGCTTACGTGGACTCTCACTAGATACAAAACTCATTAAAGGAAGCGAGAAAGAAAAATCCTCTTAATAGAGGTTTTGCGTGTTTTAGGGTTATAAAACCTTAGCTTTCTTGCCTATATAAAGAAGACTTGGACCACAAATAAGTGGAGATCGACCACAGACGACAACCCTTAGTCTTCAACAATCGGAGAACCACTGGAATTGAAGTTCTAGAGGAGTCTCCACACGAAATAAGCCATTGAGAGAGGATGAAGGAGTATGGGACCTACAACAACATTTAGGAAGCTTGGAGGAGATCATCAAGGATGCTTGACCCTTTTCTATCCCTTTCTTGATAAACTACTATGTTTTAAATTGTTTTTATTATGGATGTTTTAGGCTCAAACATGAGTTAAATACTTTTAGTTGGGTTTATTGCTTTTTTGGATATTATGTTTTGAATACTTTGTTTTAATGCTATAGTTATTTCCCTTTATCTAGTTTGTTCATCATTTTTCATGTGTAGTTATTGTAAGAGCTATTGAGAGAGGCCTTTTAACTATTGAACAGTGGATTAATATCAAGAGAGTTAGGTTAAACAAACATGAATACTGAGGCTAAGCCGTTAACTTAGTTTTAATTCGGCTTAGATATAAGTTTAGGGTTTCAACAACTAATAAGGAGAACTTGAATAGATAATAAAGTTGTTAGGGTTCACACAGACATGTATTACCTTAGCTTCATTATTATCAACTTCTAGGCATCAAGAGAGTCAAAAGTTTATTAGAAAATCATGCCGAGTAGATAAAGATCTCAATGGTTTACACAGACATGTATTGTCAATTGCTATAACATTCAAATAAGTAATCAAACATAATTTCTATGTAATAAACCCAGATTCCATAATCATCTTAATATTTACTTCAGCATATGCTTGTCTTGATCATAGCCATTTTACTTTATTTGCATTTAGTTTTGATAAACCACCATCAAACCAATACTTGCTCAACATTCTTAAGTATGATTGCTTCGTATTTATTGATCCAATACTCATGGGTTCGACACTCTACTTCAACACTTTATTACTTGATCGATGAGTATATTTGCTCTAAATTGGATACTATTTACCAAGCATCATACAAACCTATAGATTTTATAGCAAAGAAGTAAATTTTCATCCTAGATCATGCACAATAGTAATTCTAACAATCCTAAACATATTGTACCAAAGTACACTTACTAGAGTCTTAAGAATAGAAGTTTACATGCAAAATTCACATATCTTAAACAAAGATTCAAGCATAAAATTGAAACATACTGTTTTACCAAATTTATGCATGACATCCCATACTACAAACCTTTAGCATTTAACACCAACAAATCAATTCTCATCACAAAGTATACATTCCTCAAACATATTTATCAATCGACATAAGTTCCAATTTGTTCTTTCATAACCTTACTTAATTTACTAGCACAACAAAACACACCAAATCAAGGCAAAACATATAACATCATCAAAATATGATTCCATGTTAAATCCATATGCCATCAGCTAGGAGTTTACTGAAAATGGGTATATTACATAATACAGGATGGTGAATTGCAACTTCCCGGCACGATCGAAAACTAAAAAGCCCGTAAACCCGAAATACATGAAATGCAACCATGTAAGCTTATATAGCTTAGTGAGGTAGTTGACGAATACTGCATAAGTAATGACTGAGAATGGACATAAGGGACCATCCTGGCATGCTTCATAATCATACTTCAACATCATCCGTATTATAAATACAACTCATATCATAAGCATAATTCACGTCATAGGTATAGTTTATATCATAGGCATATTTTAATGTTTGTACTTTGTGAGTAATTTCAAATACCTTAAAAATTATTTATTTGCATAAAAGTCCTTGTTATATCAAAATATTAGTTCATCATCAAGTTCATTTGTTTTCCTTGGATTAAAATTAACATATGGATACGCAAATTTCCAACAAACTGTTGCCAAATACTGAGAATGGTAGGGTCTAGGTAGAGTCTACACGCGAGTTACACCGAGAGCAAAACAACATCGTTTTGCATCCCTTTAAATACAAAATTTTGCCCAAAAAATCATTTGAGTATCTAATAATTAAAAAATACTCAAACTCTCTTAAACCACATCTCTCTGCCCAAAAGTTGGCCACAAGCCTTGCCTTGCGTCGTCGCCAGCCGGTGATGGCGACCGCCGCCTATGGTGGTCGTACAACAAGCAAGAGATACCAAAAGTCTTGGCTTTAGACCTTGAACCCCAATCTACCCTCAGTTTCTCATGAACAACAACCTAGGTGAGTAGATATAAATAAAACCGAAGGGATATTTATAATTTTACCTCTTTTTTACTTTTAATTTGTTTTTTTGCTTTTTTTTCTCTATTTTTTGGATTTTGGTTTGAACTCTCTAAACTTTTTTCACTAAAACTCCTCCACTTTTGGATCTGTAGATGGCCATATTTATAAAGGGAAAGGGGAGTTCTTGTTCGGCCACGTCAATGGCTTTTGAGGGCGGTGGCAGCATGTGATAATGGGTTTTGGGCGGTGGTGTCAGGGATAAGGGCGTTGGTTTCAGGGATAAGGGTGACAGAAATGGGGAATTAATGTTAGACTTAGGTTATTTAGGATTTGGTTTAATTTGGTTTAGGGTTTAGATAGTGACCGGTTTAGGGTTTTTTTGGGTTTGGCGGCGGTTAGGGTTAGTTTAGGTTGTGGGCCTTGGGCTTTGATTTTAAACTTGGGTATTAGTTTGTAATGGGTTATTTGGATATTGGATTGTATATTGTTATTGGGTTTAAAGGTCCGAACGAATTTGGGTTATTACAGCTGCCCCTCTTTGCTCATTGTTTTATAATGGCAATGACACAAAGATAAAAAAGAACCTAATTCGTCCGATCTTATTGGGCTTCTTCCTTCTTGGCACAACTCTTCCTCCTTCGCTTGATCTTCTTGTCTTTTCTTCTTAAGTTGTGTAGAACTCATTGATCAGTCTGCCACTCTACTTCTTTGCTAAATGGACTCTGGCTGACCAATCTACTTTGCCTTTATTTTGAGAAGATAAGACCTTCCAAGCTGTTGAAGGCTATCTGACACAGTTGTTTTCTTTGGAATTTATCTGATCCACTCCTTCATTTTTAGGGAAATAGAATTCATAAGTCAGTCAGCTCCACTATTTCTTCAGGGAGATATAATATGATCAATTATTCTACTTCTCTTTACTTTAGAAAAGATAAGATCTAGAAAAGTAAAGAAACGTTATGTCAGGCTTAGTTTAAACTTGTTTCATTTAAAACTGTAAAACTAAAAGGTTTAATTTAAATTATATATTTGAGAGTTGGTTCATCCACTCCGCCAATCTTGGAGAAGTAGAATCTGTAAATTGGGGTGATCTACTGTAACACCCCAGTTTTGGGCCTAAGAGTTTCTAGGTTAATTAGACGGTTTAGTGGGCCGAGATTAGAGATTCGACTCAGATTCAGGATTAAAATCAGATTAAATATTTTTGAGCAGGAAAATATTTTGGAAAAATATCTAAAAATCATTAGTTAATATATATATATATATATATATATATTTGTGTGTGTGTGTGTTTGTATTTGGTAAAGTCAATTTTGAAAAATACAATTTCGAAAGTTGATATTTTTGGCTAGTGACCAAAATGTAAAGAGTGTAAAACTGCTTTTAGTGACTATTTTGTAAAAGGCTCAAAACTTTGAATCTTTAAGGAGCTATTTGCCCAAGGTCTACTATCATACTTTTCTCCTTAATTGGCTATTTTAAAAAGATTGGGAGGAGTATAAATAGATTTTAGGGAATTAATTTCATAATTAATTCTTAAGCAAATTTCACGTGATAACTTTTCCTTAAAAGATTTCCTCTCAAATTCTCTTCAGCCAAACACTCTTTTCTTCAAAATCTTTAGGTAACTTCTTGATTTCTTCAATCTTTTAATTGCAAAAGAGTCCTTAATTGATTTCTATAAAAAACTTACTACTTTAATCTTGTTTCCTCATGTAATCAATCCAATTAAGGGGGAAAGTCAACATTAGAGGTGAGCTTCGTCCTTCTCTAATGTATGGTTCTTTACTGAAATTCCCAAGTTATTGATCCTTTATAAATGTTTTCTATTGTGTTTTAATGATTTGATTATAGAAATTAGTTAAATCAATGTTTAATTGATATTATATGATTTTCGAATTGCATCTCTTTTGTTGATTTCTTGATTGGTTTTAATCATGATTTTGATTTTTTATAATGTTAATAAGATGGGTTTAACATTGGAATCCCGAAGTTGGATGAATCTCTAACTTTCTAGGTTGTTAGTTATGTGTTTTTGAGGACTTGTGGAGGTTTAATGCATGCTGGAGGTATAAGGTTGATGTTAGGTTGTTTTTGGATGTCAATTGAAGTTAATTGATGGATTAAACCTATAGGTTTTGGCTGACTTAAGTTTGGAAGATGTTGAATTCGGTTGTTTTAGATAGTTTTCGACTAGAGTTTAAAGAGTATTGTTATGGTTTGATGTTACTGGGTTTGTGAATGCATTTTGATGCATTGGATCCTCTGTTTTTGTATGGTGAAATCATGGGTGGTTGATCCTCAAGCTTGAAGTATCGCTTTGGAAGCTTTGGAGGGGTACTTTGCATCGGCGAATGAGGTTTTGCATTGTCGGTGAGTGAGAACATGGATTTCAGCTTTAAAATGGTTTAAAGATTATTTTGGGAGTTTAAATTTAGCTTGAAACACTGGTTTAAACTCAGAAATAAGTATGATGAGACTTCTCCCTTGACCATGCTTTAATGAAATTGATTTTATGCACTTGTTTTAAACTACATGGTTCCTACTGTTTAAGCAATATTTAAAGTATGTTTTATACTATTTTTGATCATATAATGATGATGGATGCATTTGGTAAATGATCCGTGTAAGTATGTGGAAATCTTGTGAAAGCATGGTTTAATGCTTTGGAAATGGTTTTCATTTGATGCATACAGAAATAGTGAGGTACAAGGTTAATAATGAATTATATTGGCAAGTGATATGGTTTAAAATATTATCGAATATAGTTGGCCGGCCATAAGATTGATAGTGCACTATAAAGAGTCACCTCGAGTGTTGAGGGGTTTATGTGTACCGAATACTCCACCACGAGTACCCTAATGGTTGGGGGGTTATATGGTACGAAAACTCCCATTAGTGGATTATGCATCTAACTGATTAGATGGGTTGTGATAGTACTCGGTTGCAAGCGTACGTTAATTCTGGTTGAGATGGCATGAAGTGTTGAGAGGACACTTGTTGAATCCGTGTATTTGATAAACTATTTTGGAAAGTGAGATTGGTTTATGATCACTTGAAAGCCAATATAATTTTTAATGTATCACGTGATGGATGTTGATGTATAATGTTGGTTTATATGTGTTTACTCTTTAAGCTTTGCATATGGATTGCTATGAATGGGAAGGCTTAAATTGAGGGTTAGCAAATGGGATTTGTTGTTGATCCATGATACATGTTGTATATGGTTTAATATGTTGGTTTTTGAAAGTGTTAAGTGCATGGTTTTCAAGGCATGATGTTTTATAAGATGATTGAAATGGTGTTTTCAATGTGGTTTTTAGAAAATAGTTTTAAAATGGATTAATGGTGTGTTGTTTGAGCACTACTCACTAAGCCTAGTGTGCTTACGCTCTCTTTGTCCATCAATATAGATAATTCAAGGTTTGGATATAGCAAGCAAGGGAAGGGAATCCAAGGACTTCAGTTATTGAACGTATGCTTTCAAACTATACTAGTAGTAATAAAGGCAATGGGGTTCATTGTTGTTTTGGGAGGGTTTTTGCTAAACTCCTTGTTTGAGCAAGTTTGCTATGTTGTTTTGGAGTTGTAATCGGCCTTATATGTTTCGTTTTGCTTTTGATTTATGTTTTGAATGGTGGTTGGTTGTTTTCTAGGAAGCATGCCTATAGATTTCCTTTTGAAGTATTATGCCATGATTTGATCATGTCTCTACGATATTTTAGCATGCCCTTTTTGATCGCAAGATCATATGTTAGGGTTAGCTTTTGAATCTCTGCATTTAAATTTCTTTACAAAGTAATGCAAAGAAATCTTTTGTTTCTTTAAAATGTCGGTCTGCTTGTTTTCCTTTCAATGCATGATACTTGTATGAATCATCAATATGAATGATTATTTATTTATTCAAAAATAAGATCTTTTTAAATGACAAACATTTTCAAATAAAACCAAAATTATGTGCCCCAAATATCAAGGGCATGAACACCTTTGAACCAATTTACTGATGGTTGTCCCAAGCATAGCTTGTGTCTAGAGGACCTTGAATGTTGTGTCCATGTCTGAAGATGTGAAGTGTCTTCCAAACTATTAGGCTAACGGGAGGATCATTTCCATGTATCTAATATTCTAACCGATTTAGGTGGCTCCCTTTGACTCGCGAACTCCCCCATTATATTCTTCCCTCTTTTTTGATCTCAATCAAGAATTAGAAGTTTCAAAATATTTGAAGAAATGATAACTTCATAAGGTGGGATGTAATCTGAAGACAAACTCTTCCAACTCAAATATCCATGTATGGACTTCAGAGGCATATAAAGTAGACTAGGGCTCAAGATTATGAAAGAAATGATATTGTTGTAGTACTTGATCTGAACATGCTTAGATACATTATTTTTTCATATTTCGGATCACTCTAGACTGCCCGTTTTTAGGTTTTCACCCTAGAGTTCATTTTCGCTCTTCTATATTTTTGGAAATTTGTAGCTCAAGCAAACTTGTACTATGGCAAAACATCGGTGTATGCTCTAGTTTTACAAATGAGTAGTATTCCAAATCTCTTTTAGGTACAAATTCTTTTGGCTGAAAGATTCTATATTGTATCCCTTGAAGGCTTCGTTTTTGATTTGGCACATTCACTTTTCGATTTCTTTTTCTATTCTTTTTTTACCTAAAGTGCCCTTTTTGGGTTTTGGCTCTAGATATTTTCAAAAGTTTTTTTAAGCGCCCTTTGGATTTTCACCTTGGTTTCTTTTTTTCTTTGTTTCATGTTCTCTCATTTTTTTTATCTAAGGCGTCCTTTTTGGGTTTTCACCTTATATATTCTTTTCTTTTTTTTTCTTGATTTCGAGTTTAGGATTCTCAATTTGGATTGAAAAGCTTTTCGAGCACAAATTACCTCTTGTATATGATGTGCATCTTCTCATTTCATGCCCTTGATGGACGTTATCTTTTTGATACGATCATAATTATTTATTTTCCACTTGAATAAGCCTTTCACATCTCTTGCCCCAGCATGACGATGATCTTTGCTTGGAAAATGATAGATATTATTTCCTACATAGATATCATCAAGGAAGGGTAGTCTTTAGTTGGAAAAGATGTTGGACTTAACACGATATTCAAAAATCTTAGACAACAATGCTTAAGAGGAAACATTCGCTCAAAATTTGTGTTTGGGACCTTTCCATCACTCCCTAGCACACTTAGTAGTCCTTCTATTGACCTAAGTAGATTGGAAGATAGGTCACATCCTCCTCATCTTCACATCTTTTGGTTTCTCTAGACACAAGATTGCTCATATCAATTGCCAGATTGAAATCGATGTCGTTATACGGGAATCTGAAAAAATAAATACATATATGTTTGGAAGAACCAAAACTAACTTATAATGAAATGGATGGAATGGTGTAAAAATTATTTTTTAGAAAATATTTAACAAATGAATTTATAAGAAAACATCATTCATTGAAAACAAAACAAGGAGATACATGCCCTTACAAAATATCCAATTGCCTTCGGGCTTAAGCAAAAGGTTAGTTCTATGTATTACTTTAAGGGGAGATTCAAAATGTATGGAACCAAATTGATCACACATGACATGGAAAACATAGATAGAACATATTTCTTGTGCATCAAAATATTTCGACAGTCTGAAAAGTAGTCATTCATTCGACATGATCCTTTGATACTTTGGATGAAGTGCTAGCTAGTCCCCTTTCTTTTGTCTTCCATTGATGGAATAGCTCTTGCGTCAGTATCACATTACTAACTAGCTTCTTTATCTCTTCTTTTAGGACCCAAAACCTTTTAGTAGGGTGCCCATGTGACCCCATGTGAAAATCACAAACATAGTTTGGATTGTAATTGTAAAGAGACGACATCTCCTCCATTGGCCTAGGGACGAGGTATTGCCCTTGAATTAAATGGGGAAGCAACCTTATGATAGACGCCTTAAAAACCATGAGATTTTTTCCTTAGAAGCAAATATGACCCATGTAACACCCCATTCCCGGTCTAGTAGAGAACCAGGTCAGAAAGCATTAACAGTGAACTATACGATGAATCTGGCACATTAACGAGGCAAATATCTCATACGGTGCAATGAAATCGAGTAATGCAAGGTTTACCAATTTGTTTTAGGACCAATTGTAAAATTTTTAAACCTTTAAGGCCAAACTGTAAATTCTGGAAATTTAGAGGTCCTTTTTAGCAAATTGATCAATCTATACTGAAATTCAAGCTATGATTAACCATTATGCAAGTTTTCATGTTAATCCAATGTCATTTATCCAATCAATTAGACTATACAAGATTCAGTGACCATTCTGTAAACAATGCAAAGCTGTGTTCAGCTGGTTTTAACCGAATTAACAGACACCGTACCGAAAAATCTTAGTGACATATTGGTATGGGTGCACATAGGTTTAAACTCCATTGAATATGCCAATTTCCATTTCGATGCAGTTTGACCTGTATCGATTCGGGTTGACAAACGTTGACTTGACCAAGGTCCGTTTCGGTATACCCTGTATCCATACCGAAGCCATTTATTTTCCAGACCTTACTGCCCATTTCCGTACTGAAATACCTTGAAGGCTATATCGGTATACTTGGGTTATTCTGCATTTTTACCTGACCAAATATGCACTACTATACCGGAATAGGTGAACCAATATCAGTACGGCCTGGACTGTAATGACAGATTTTATCTGGTTTTTCATCAAATTAACTTGTTAAACGATGTCCAAATAAAATGAAATTTTGTCAACAATTTTCAAACACTATAATCTATATGCATGTCAAATTTTAGGGCTATCCGAATCCATTTGCTAGGTTTTTACCATTTTGAGCCAATTATGCAACTTTATCCTACTTTAGCCATTACCAAAAGGTCAAATAGTGCTTTAGTGACTTTTACAAACCATGCATTATACACACATATCAAAATGGACATAATTGACTAGTTCAACTACTTTGCCACCATTTTAGGAGGCCATAGGGATAAAACACATTACTTGAGGCTCGTAGTGACTTGCCAACAACGTCGAATTCTTTGATCTTCAACGACAAGATCTTTAACCTGAAATGCATGAAATGAAATGTATTAAGACATACTTTGCCTAGTGAGGTAGTCATAAATAATACCAATAACAATAGAATGCATTTAAAACATGTAACAACAACAATGATGCCACAAATAAATATTATCAATGCAATCTTTCAGTTCAATAACAATAATATCATAATTCTTATCATTAACCCTTGGATCGATTCTCGGATAGTGGATACGCTAATTCTTTCGCCTTGCCAAATCAATAAATGGTCTGATTCCTCCACCTAACCAATATGGCCAATATTACAACACATCCCTCTACCTCGCCAAATCAATATAGGTCATAGCCCTAGAACCATAGTCCACCCGTACACTGAGCTCATGAATTCTACGACATACCAATTGTATCCAATGTCCTTTTGAATCCAAGGTCCGGTAACAATATCAATGATCGGTGTTCGATAACAATAGTGATGTTCAATATTCTTGTCAATAATAATGATCCGATATCCATATTCATTAACAATATCAATAACAATGTCAATGCTTAATAATCTCAATGACAATGATAACAATCAAAGCTCCATTTCCAATGTTTCGATAACAATAATTGTATCGATAACAATGCTCAATGGCAATAACAATAACGTTATCAATGAATAAACTTCATAATCAATATTCTATGATTCAATGACTATAACGGTGGCGAAATCAATGACGATGTTTGATATTAATGACAATGAAAATAACGATGCTTAATAGTAAAAAACTATGACTTATCGATGCTTACCAATAGCATCCACTGTATGGTTCGGTGCAATAATCCTTGACAATGGTATTTACAATACAATAAACAATAACAATGGAATCAGGAAGACCCCTAGTCTATCTCGAGATTCTGACTACACTCACCTTGACAATACGATGCTCCTATGGCTCTCGGATGATAATCCCCTTGTTTTTAGCTTTTTTCAGTGATGGTGGATGATCTTTACCAACTTCTTGAGCTAGGTAAAACAATAGGATTGTATTAGAATCATCAATACGATATTGTAAACAATATAACGATATCAAAATCAATATCTAAGCATGAAATATCCATTAGCTACAAGATTTTCATGGATAGTCAAAACCCTAACTTTGTGATTATGCTTGATTTATCCTTGTATTTTCAACGATTGTTTGGGGATTACTACTTAACCGATCGAAGAAAATAATTCGGTAACGAGAAACCGAAGAAACTCAAGCTTTCTCAACCTTCAACAATGGAGGTGGAAGAAAATGAGGTAGAGGTGTGTGCTTGGTATGTGATCGGGTAAGTTCCATAAATTGGCAATTCTATTGTTTTAAAGGAATAGCTTTCCTTCCTATGAAGGAAGGTCATCAGAACACCCCACGTAGGATGATTATAATTGAGGAGGGGCTAATCGCAAGGTTAGTCCCTCAACTCTTCGGTATTCTAAATTTGTACCCCCAAGTTTCAATTTTTATAATTTAGCCATTAAAAGGTTTTTAATACATTCAATAAATTGACTCAATCGGAGTCTCATATCAATACAATTGACCTTGCAGTCTAAGTCAAAGCTATATTTAAACCTTTCCAATGTAGGGTTTTTGATCGCCGGAACCCAATTCCGACTAGGGCTGATTTCAGGGTGTTACAGATCTCCCCCTTAGAAAAATCCATCCTCGAATTTTACCTGAACCGAGGAGATGAGGATATTGCTCTCGCATTGTCTCCTCTAGTTCCCAAGTGGCTTCCGTGGCAGTGTGGCTTTTCCAGAGTACCTTGACCAGTAGAATGGGCTTGTTACGAAGTCTCTTGACTTCTCTTGCAAGAATCTAGATTGGTTCTTCTTCATAAGACAAGTTTGGTTGCATTTCCACTAATTTAGGTTCCATAATGTGTGAAGGGTCAAAATGGTACTTCCGCAACATCGATACATGGAACACAACATGGATTTTGCTCAATTCTGAGGGTAACGATAGGCGATAAACCACATGGCCAACTCTTTCAACAACCTCGAAAGGTCCAATGAATCGGGGACTCAGCTTCCCTTTCTTGCCAAACCTCAGAACTTTCTTCCACGATGAGACTTTAAGAAAAGCTTTCTCACCGACTTCATAGTGTATATCCTTTCGTCTAAGATCAGCATAGGCCTTTTGTCGGTCAAACGCATCTTTCAAGCGGTCATGGATGATGGTAACTCAATCTTCGGTTTCTCGAAGTAAGTCAAGGCCCAACATTTTGCCTTCGTCGAGTTCAAACCAACACAACGGTATTCTACATCGTCTTCCATATAATGCTTCATACGGTGCCATCTTAATGGAAGCTTGGTAACTGTTGTTGTAGGCAAAGTCAATAAGAGGTAGTGACTTCTCCCAAGAGTCTTTGAAATCAATGATACACGCTCAAAGCATATCCTCCAATGCTTGGATTACCCTTTCTGACTGGCAGTCAGACTAAGGATGGAAAACAATATTAAGATTAACTCTTGTGCCCAGAGCTCCTTGCAACATTCTTAAAAACTGAGATGCAAATCATAGATCTCGATCAAAAATTATAGATTGAAGCACTCTGTGTAGTCGGATAACTTCCTTGATATGCAAGTTAGCTAGCTTAGGAAGACAATAATCTATACGAACCGGTAAGAAATGGGCTGACTTGGTGAAACGGTCTACAATGACCCAAATGGCATCATGTTTACCAGGAGTCAAAGGTAAGCCAATAACAAAATCTATAGTGATCTTCTCACACTTCCATTGAGGTAGGTCGATGGGTTGCAATAAGCCAGTAGGAACAGATGCTCAACTTTAATTCGCTGACACGTAAGGCACTTGGATACAAACTAAACTATAGCTTGCTTCATACCCGGCCACCAATATAACTCCCGAAGGTCCTTGTACATCTTTACAAAACCAGGGTGAACAGAAAAAGGGCTTGAATGGGCTTCCTTGAGAATGTTGTTACGAAGGGATTTGTTTTTGGGTATACAGACTCAATCACAAAAACACAAGAGTCCTTCAAAATTTATCTTGAAATCAGGATTATCTTGTAGATTGGTAACAATGGATTGAAGTTCAGGATCTTGCCCTTATAATGCTTGGATTCTCAATACAATGGTAGACTAAACTTGGAGTTTAGCTACAAAACAACGATGCTTCCAAAGACGGAACCGAGCATTGATAGCTCGAGGAGCTACAATACAATGAATTCTTAATAAGCCGATACACTAATCATCATTTTGAGTTCAATGATCAGTAACGATACTTACTAGGCAGAGGTTTATGGTTGAGTGCATCAACTACAATGTTGGCCTTGCACGGATGATAATCGATGACAAGATCATAATCTTTGAGGAGTTCCATCCATCTCCATTGCCGAAGATTCAACTCTTTTTGGGTCAAAAGGTACGTGAGACTTTTATGGTCGGTGAAGAGATATCATTTTTCTCCATAGAGATAATGTCTCCAGATCTTCAATGCAAAGACAATTGCAACCAACTCTAGATTTTGAGTAGGATAATTCATCTCATGTGGCTTTAGTTTCCTTGATGTATAGACAATGACCTTGCCTTCTTGCATTAGTACACCTCCTAATCCGAGATGCGAAGCATCATTATAAACCGTATAGTCTTTTCCAGACTCAACTTGGGTTAGAACCGGTGCATGGGTTAGCACTTGCTTCAATTGATCAAAGCTTATTTGTTGTTCCTCGATCCAAACAAAAGGGTTTCTTTTCTTAATAGCTTAGTCAATGGAGCTACTATTATAGAGAATCCTTTAGCGAATCTCCTATAATAGCCAACAAGACCAAGGAAACTCCTTACTTCACCAATGTTCTTCGGTGGATGCCAATCAAAACTAGCTTAGATTTTCTTTGGATCCACTTGGATACCCGAAGCCGTTACAATACGCCCAAGAAAGGCAACTTCGGTGAGCCAAAACTCAAACTTGGAAAACTTGGCATACAATTGTTTCTCCCGAAGGGTTTGAAGCACAATGTGGAGATGATCTCAGTGCTCAGCTGGATTCTTAGAATAGATTAGGATATCATAAATGAACACTACTATGAATTTATCAAGACAGGGTCAGAAAATCTGATTCATCAAATCTATGAAAGTTTCCAGTGCATTGGTTAGCCCAAAAGGCACCACTAAGAATTTGTAGTGTCCATATCTTGTTCGAAAAGCCGTCTTAGGTACATCACAATCTTTGACTCTCATTTAATAATACCAAACCTTAAATCGGTCTTAGAAAATACGGAGGCATCCTTTAATTGATCGAATAGGTCATCAATCCTTGGCAATAAATGCTTATTTTTTATGGTTACCTTGTTTAGTTGTTAGTAGTTGATACACAATCTCATGGAACCATCTTTCTTTTTAAAAAAGAGAACCGGTGCTCCCCAGGGTGAGGAACTCGGTTGAATGAAGCCTTTATTCAAAAGATCTTGAATTTGGGCTTTCAGCTCCTTGAGCTCAATGGCTACCATACGATAAGGTGCAATAGAAATCGGGGCAGTTCCAAGTTGCACTTTAATACCAAATTCAACTTCACGAGTTGGAGGTAAACCTAGAATTTCATCGGGAAAGACATCAGGAAATTCACATACAATGTTAACATTTGGCAATCGAGGTTCACCTTTGGCTTCCAACGTCAAAGCATGCAGGGAAGGATTTCCTGAGTTCATCAACACGATAATCTCCTTGCCAAGGCCTTGTAGATACAACTTCCTCTTGCTACAATCTACCCACGCTTGATATTCACTAAGCCAGTCTAGACCCAGTATCACATTGAACTCATAGATCGCTAGTGCCACAAAATGGTCAAAAAAGGAATCCCTTCAATCACTACGGGAAAACTCTTACATACAAGACTTATGGTGACACAATCACCCAATGGGTTGGTTATAGAGATTCTTGATGCTATAGGTTCAGACGATAATCTATACTTCTTAATCAACAAGGTACTTATAAAGGAGTGAGTAGAACCAGTATCAATCAATGCATACAAAGGATGAGAGTATAACCCAATTGTACCTGCAATGACGTCGGGTTCATCCTCTTCTTCCCTTCTCCTCACATGATACATTTGGGCAAGAGCCTTCGATTTCTGCTTGCTTGGTGCCTTTGCAGAGCTGATGGGTCTCCTTGCAACTCCCGATGGAATCCCTGCTCCTTACATCCACGATTGAGTACATGTTACAACACTAGCCAATGGAGCGGTAGATTTGGTTGCATTTAGCGAACAATCACAGATAAAGTGGCCTTGCTCACCACAAAAGAAACAAGCTCCAGTCTGCTTATGGCACGAGCCTGCTTGATGCATGTTCTGACAGTAATTACAAATTGGATGTTGTGTACTCCAATTCGAGCCTATAGTGCTTTCAACTGAAGTAGTTCTAGCAAATGATGGAGTCACAGACTGGGGCCTCTCAATGTTCCCAAAACGAGAAGGTTGTGGATAGACATTCTGCTTAGGTTCAAAATACTCAACTTTCTTGTTCCCTCGAGGAAGCCGAGAATCATCTCTAAATCTCTTCTCAGATTTGCCCGACCCTTCGGTCCTCTGGGCCTTCTGTGATGCTTCTGTAGCCTTAACTTGGTTAACCAGGTCCTAAAAATTGATGATGCTCAGAGCGGTAAACATGGAGCAAAGCTCATCACTAAGCCCAACAATGAACATGCGACATTTCTCTTCCTTCTTCTTGATATATTCAACACCATATCAGCAATACTTGCAGAAATCATGAATGTACTGCTCGATTGGTCATCCTCTTTGCTTGAGGTGGAGGAAGATACTGCGTCTTTTCACGAGATAGAACTCGTTAATATATTTCTTGCAGAACTCTCGAAGAAAGAATTCTCAAGTCACTGTGTTTTTGAAGACTGTGAGGATAGTAGTCTCCCACCAATGCAATGCCTCGTCAACAAGCAACGCGAGAGTGCATTCCAGTTTGTGTTCATTTGAACACTATAGTTGCTTATTCAGGATTCTCAACGTATTGTCCAACCAATACTCAGCAACTTCAGGATTATCATCTTCCTGTCCGATAAAGGTATAAGCCTGATATTGTGATAGCTTGTCAATAGGGGCCCGTGTATGTTGGATGACCAGTGCAGCAGGTTGCACTACCTGCTCAGCTCTCACTGTAGCCATAAACTGCTTGAACATGTCATCCATGTTCCGATAACACTCAACCCGAGCAGTCGGTACCTCAGGTCTGGTGCCATGTGCAGGAAGGTCCTACTGAATCGAAGGATCACTTCCTCTTATCTCTTCACCATGGGTCGAGGAGCCATTGGCAAGCTCATTAATATGAGCTTCATTCGTCTCAAATATATCTATAACATAAGAAGATCAAATTAGTCGACAAGTCACAATATACACAATATATATAACTCCTAGGTGGCAAAGTAACATAGTGACAATGCAATAAACTTCGGTTTAGTCCTAGAATCGACTAAACTCTAGTTTTGATACCACAAATATAACACCCCCTTCCCAGTCTGGTAGAGAATTGGGTTGGAAAGCGTTAATAGTAAACCATACGGTGAATTCGGCACATTAACAAGACAAATATCTCATACGATGCAATGAAATCGTGCAATGCAAGGCTTACCAATCTATTTTAGGACCAATTTTAAACTTTTTAAGCCTTTGGGGCCAAACTGTAAATTCCTAAAATTTAGAGGTCCTTTTTTTGCAATTGATCGATCTATACTAAAATTCAAGCTATGATTAACCATTCTACAAGTTTTCATTTTAATCCGATGCCATTTACCTAATCAATTAGACTATACAAGATTCAATGACCATTTTATAAACAATGCAAAGCTGTGTTCAACAGCTTTTAACCAAATTATCAGACACCGTTCTGAAACACCTTAGTGTCGTATCGATACAGGTGGACATGGATTTAAATTCCATTGAATCTGCCAATTTTTGTTTTGATTCAGTTTGACCTGTATCAATACGGGTTGACCAACATTGACTTGACCAAGGTCCGTTTCGGTACACCTTGTATCCGTACCGAAGCTATTTATTTTCCAAACCTTACTACCCATTTCCATACAAAAACACCTTGAAGGTCGTATTGGTACACCTGGGTTATTCTGCATTGTAACTGACCAAATATGCACTACTGTACCGAAACAGGTGAACCCATCTTGGTACGACCTACATTGTAATGATAGATTTTATCTGGGTTTTCATCAAATTAATCTGTTGAACCATGTTCAAATACAATGAAATTTTGCCAGTAATATGCAAACTCTATAATCTATATGCATGTCAAATATTAGGGCTATTCGAATCCATTTACTAGGTTTTTACCCTTTTGAGCCAATTATGCAACTTTAGCCATTACCAAAAGGTCAAATAGTGCTTTAGTGATTTTTACAAACCATGCATTATACACACATATCAAAATGGAAATAATTGACTAGTTCAACTACTTTTCCACCATTCTTCGAACTCATAAGGACGAAACACATTACTTGAGGCTCGCAGTGACTTGCCAACAACGTCAAATTCTCTGATCTTCAATGACAAAATCTTAAACCTGAAATGCATTAGGCATACTTTGCCTAGTGATGTAGTCATAAACAATACTAGTAACGATGGAATGCGTTTTAAAACATGTAACAACAACAATGATTCCACGAATAAATATTATCAATGCAATCTTCAAGTTCATTAACAATAATATCATAATTCTTATCATTAACCCTTGGATCAATTCTCGGATAGTGGATACGCGAATTCCTACGCCTCGCCAAATCATTAAATGGTCTGATACCTCCGCCTCACCAATATGGTTCGGTGCAATAATCCTTGACAATGGTATTTGTAATACAATAAATAATAACAATGGAATCGGGAAGACACCTAGTCTATTCCGAGACTCTGACTACACTCACCTTGACAATCTGATGATCCTACGGCTCTCGGATGACAATCCCCTTGTTCCTAGATTTTGTCGGTGATGGTGGATGATCTCTATCAACTTTTTGAGTTAGGTAAAACAATAGGATTGTATTAGAATCATCAATATGATATCGTAAACAATATAACGATATCAAAATCAATATCGAAGCATGAAATAGCCATTAGCTACAAGATTTCTATGGATAGTCAAAACCCTAACTTTGTGATTGTTGTCACTCGATTTTCACCCATATTTCTATTTATTATTATTATTATTATTGTTATTATTATTATCATTATCATTATTATGTATATATATCCTATATTATTAATATTATTTATTAGATACAAAACCCAAAAAATAATAACAAAGTGAGTCCCTTTTAACATTTAATAAAAGTCCACTTAAATAAAAGAGTCCATAAAAATTAAATAAGACCCATTTTACAATTACCAACCCAATTAACCCATTTATCCCTCTTTTATGTAGGTTTAAGGAGGACCGTAAGATTTAGGGCTAAGAAATTAAGGGTGTGGATCGAATCAAAAAAAGGGATAGAGTGGGGATGACCCCCCGCCGCCACGCGCCAGCGCATGTGCCGCACGCGCGTGGGATCATCTCCCCCAAACTCCCTCCCCTGCTACTTCCGAGACGCTACCCGTTCCTTCCCCTCGCGCCTGCATCACGGCTGCCACCGATGAGAACACCAAAAAGACCATCGCACTCTTGTCGTTCCAACGCCGCCGATGCCGCCCCTCACCGTCGCTGTTAGCCTACAAAACAAGGGGAAAAGGGGGTTGAAACCCTAGTTTTGGGTTGAATGAAAATACCCAAATTGTAGCAGATTTGAGCAAAATTTTCATTGATTTTCTCAATCATCATGGGGTTCAAATAATCATATTATACTGGTGGATTAATTTGGACGAGATTTGAGTCTTTTTTCCCCTAAGTTCTCCTTGTTCTTCAAGTTCCTAAACCCTATATAAACACACACCCCCATTGTATTTTTCACCAGAATTTGATTGAAAAATCACTAGAAAGCTTTAGAGTTTGTAGTAGAATTGTGGAAGGAAAAGCTCGAATTTTCCGGTGGTGTTGTAATCAAGTTTGTTGGAATAGAAGCAAGCAAGTTTCTTCTCTTTTTCTTGGTAATATGTTCTTCTCTTCTATTTATTTATTTTTTTTATTTATTCTGAATTTTAATTGTTATATTGATGTAGATTTTACCATGGATAGTTGGAAAATAATCGTTCTTGAACCTGGATTTTTATTCAAATTAAAACCATTTTTGGGAATTTTTGGGCTCATTTTTGAAAAAAATAAAAAGGGGTGATTCCATTGCTGACAAGCGGCGGCCGACGCTGGTGGTGGCGGCCAACACGGTGGTTCACCGGTGTTCTTCATTTTTGAAGAACACCAAGAACACTTAAGGTTTTTTTGGTGTTTGATCCATTTGAACCTAAAAGAAAGAAAAAAGGTGTTTGTAGAAAAGTTCCTCATTAAAACCTTCTTTTTCCTCTTATTTTATTCCGAAAATAAATCTTTAAATTCTTACAAAACGGTCACCATTCTTTATAAAATTGCCCCTTGATTTTACTTTTTTTTAATTCAATCACCTCTTTAAATTTGAAGGATACATTTTTCAGAAGTTACAAATCTTGTCCCATTTCCTTTAATATTTATTTTTTTAAAAAATTTATGTTTTTTAATGTTCTTATGCCATTTAAATAAATTTGTTGCCTTTTTATGTCGTGTTTATACTTATTTGATATGTTAATTGTAAATGTGGTGTCTTATTAAACGAAAATGACGGGTTAACGCTAGGAGTGTTAGTGGTGATTGGAGTTCATTTTCTGAATAATAAGACCGTTAAAATGGAATCATATTCATAAATGGATAAATAAATTGAATTTATATGAACTTGCAAATTCCGACATCAAAACATTTTGTAACCGACTAGGTACCAATTTTTGGGCGCTGTGGGGGTGTTAATCCTTCCCCACGCATAACCAACTCCCGAACCTATTTTTGTGTTTTCGCAGACCAAATTTGTTGTTTTAATATTTTATTAAAATGACCCGTTTTTAGGTGATCCAATCACACCTCTTAAAAAGATTGGTGGCAACTCCGTGTCTTAAGTTTTTAAAACGTCAAGACTCCTAAAAAGGGTTGCGACAGTGATTAAGCTTGATTTATCCTTGGATTTTCAATGATTGTTTGTGGATTACTACTTACCCAATCGAAGACAATAATTCAGTAACGATAAACCAAAGAAACTCAAGCTTTCTCAACCTTCAACAATGGAGGTGCTTACTTGGAGGTGGAAGAAAATGAGGTAGAGGTGTGTGCTTGGTATGTAATCGGGTAAGTTCCCTAAATTCACAATTCTATTGTTTTAAAGGAATAGCTTTCTATCATATGAAGGAAGGTCATCAGAACACCCCACGTAGGATGATTATAATTGAGGAGGGGCTAATTGTAAGGCTAGTCCCTCAACTCTTTGGTATTTTAAACTTGTACCCCCAACTTTCAATTTCTATAATTTAGCCACTAAAAGGTTTTCAATACATTCAATAAGGTTCGTAAATAATAAATTGACTCAATCGGAATCCAATATCAATACAATTGACCTTGCGGTCTAAGTCAAAGCTATATTTGAACCTTTTCAATGTAGGGTTTTCGATTGCCGAAACCCAATTCCGACTAGGCCGGATTTTGAGGTGTTACAACCCCTCAGTTAAATTTCTTTTGTTTTTTCCTCCTCTGTTCACGTCTGCATTCTTTTCTTCATATTTCACCTCATCCTTATCTATTTTACCGATGTTGAATCCAGTTGGATAATTGATCTTTAGATCCGAAATTGTAGAGTGACTTTTTGTGTCAAACGCTAATATTCGAAGAACCATAAGATTTCAAATTTTACGCTTAAAATTGACATATTTCTCAATAGAATATCCTTGCATACCAACATGAAACTCACAATGAGCTTTTTCATCAAACCAGCTTAGAAAAAGAGGAGCTTGAGGTTTGACAAAACAAGGTGCAACCAGCCGAATTTCTAGCAGCTTGGATAAGGAGGACCTTCAACTTCTTATTTCTATCTTGATATTGAAAGAGGGATCAACTGGTGATTGGTGAGATTTTTGAAGATTTTGTGGTAAAAGTTGATCTTGTGCTTGATGAGGTACCAATTCAGATATCGAGACAGCCGACATCTTTTTCCTCTTAATGTATTCCCCATTTTGTAACTCCATCTCATCCGACATTCTTTTCATTGGATGAGATAATATTTACAAAAGGGAATCTTGATTTTTGTCCAACATCATTCTGGTGGGACACTCTGAGGTGGTATGAGCTATCTCGTATTGGTTGATGATATCTTTTTCTTCATCAGACAATATCTCTTCTCCTACAAAGTTGTAGTCTTGACTCTTTCTTGTATTTCCAATCTCAATTTTCATGGAGGGTTTTCTCCCAAACTCTTTCCTTTGTTTATAGTGGCCGCCATACTTATCAGCTCATTCGCTCCCTTGTTTCTTCTTAAAATTCTTTGCATATAGTCCATAATTTCTTCTTGTGCTTTGGCTAATTGTTCCTGGAGCCATTCGATCTTATCTACTATAGGGACTAAATCATTCATCATCCCAAAATTGTATTGCAGAGAAATCATCCTCATGAATCCAAGATTGCTACTTCCTTAAAAGATGAAGACTTCTCCCAAGTCAAAATAAATTCAAGGATCATGCCATAAAAATAATGGATGCAATGTAATGAAATGTGATGCTATGCAATGTAGAACTGAAATGTAAACATGAATGTAATAAGGTATTGATTCTGAGTTGATCATCATAAGACAACTTTTATTGAACAAAAAGGTCTCATTACATTAGATATCAAAGTTTACTGATAATAACGAGATCTGGCGCCTAGCTTTTCTAACTTCTTCAAAAGCCATGTTAATTTCTCGTCATGGTTTGAGAATGA
The DNA here is from genome assembly GCA_019671005.1 of Hibiscus mutabilis. Classification (NCBI taxonomy): domain Eukaryota; kingdom Viridiplantae; phylum Streptophyta; class Magnoliopsida; order Malvales; family Malvaceae; genus Hibiscus; species Hibiscus mutabilis. Next base: position 14,885,351 of record CM033735.1, on the reverse strand, counting down.
GTCGTCATTCTGACTCAACTCTGTCGCTACATCAGCTAAGTTTGCCATATGTCGGGCCACTTTTCAGGCTTTGACAATGACATCTTCTATGTGGTTGTCTTTTTCTTTTATCTTTTCGTTCGACTCTTGTAGCCGAAAACACCATTTCTTGTTATTTTCTTGTGAAGTTTTCTTGAGATCATCCAAAAGGTCCTTATATATCAGTCGAACACTGTTATGTCCATCTATTTTTTTAGCATTTCAACTTTGACTTGACTATCTTTTAACTCAACAATAGTATTCTTACGTAGATGCATACACATGTTCAAAACCTCACATTTGGCTCGACTATTCTTCAACTCATCCTTGAGAGCAATGTGTTGATCTTCCATTGCTTGTAGTTTGAGAGATAAGGTCTTGGCTCGATTTTCATTGGCATTGGAATTCTCTTCCAATATTCAGCATAATTTTTTAGTTTGATGGCCCTTTTCTTCAATTGATCTGGAGTATTTCCCAAACCAGCGTCTCTGAATGCTAAGCAAAGCTCTTGGTAGTTATTGTGCAAGCTCTTTAATTTTTTGCTAAATTTGGCTATTTCATTCCTCAATTTGTTGACCTGGGCGTCATGTTCTAAATGATTCTTGTCATTTTCTTTGAACTCTTTTGGTTTCACTCCAGTTGAGTAAATAGTAGACGAATCACGTTAATGCTCATTTTTGAACTTCCACATCTTACACTCTACAAGGTTCTGAACTCAACGCTTGAAGGCGGTGCAATTTTCAATGGAATGCCCCCTAATTCTACATGATACTCACAATAAGCTTTGATGTCGTACCATTTGGGGTATGAAGGTTGTAGAGGTGTAAGATAACACGAGACCACTAATTGTTCTTCTAGTAATTTCAAATATAATTCTCTTTACGAAATGGGTATGGGATCAAAAGGACCATTGGTTCTCGACTTTTGGCCATGGTAGTCATCATACTCATCATCTCAGACATCTATCTTTTCAACTCTTATATTCCATTGATCTCAATATTAGTGCAGGTTTCAGAATCCGTGTCTAACGTGTGACCTTCGAAAGAAAAGCCTCTAGCTTCTTTTGGTATCACTTCAAGGCACTACCTCATATCAACCTTACTTTTTATCTGATCACGTGACCCTTTATTCATTATGAAAGTTTTCTAGATTGAAGATCGCCCGTGAATCAACACCTTTTATTTATGTCATGAATATGCAATGCAAAAAAACATAGAAAATATAAAATTGGTTAGTACACATGAAAATAATTAGACTAAAAATAGGAATGTAATTACTAAAAAGTAAATTTGTACAACCTACCCGAGCATACTTTTCTACCCGAACATGTTTTGAACAAAAAGTGAATCCTGCCCAAACAGGCTTTCTACCTGCATACTTTGTTGCAAAAATAAACTCTATCTGCATGGTACCTAGTTACATTCTTTATTGCAAGAAAATAAATAATACTAAAATTAAAGAGCATAAATGAAAGAAATTGAATAAACCCAAACTCTTTCTACTATGCACATATCGACTGACTCTCTAAACGAGCAAAGGTTCGATATGACTCTAAATAAGGTAGCCTCTTACGGTTCAGTACATGTGATTTGGTTCTAACAGAGGTACCCGAATTGTACTTGCTATCACCTGCTAATGCTAGCAATTTCAATTAATGGGATACATTTCCCTAGGTCTGCACGAAGATGAAGTTCTGACGAGGACAAAAGTACAGATGTATCCCGGAAGTGATCCACTATCTTGCACGATCTTACTCCCACTTAGAAGGGACGAAGCTCGGGTGCAGAGCTTGCCAAGTTGTAATAACAAGTCCGCGAGCTTGACACGTTTTTTTAAAAAAATATTTTGGTTTTTTATGGGAGTCGCCACCAATCTTTTAATTTAGGTGATATTGAATTACCTGAAAATTGGGCCATTTCAATAAAACCTATTTTTGTCATTTTTATTAAAATAACAAGTTTTGGTCAGCGGAACTAGAAAAATGAGTTCGAGAGTTCGTTATGTGTGAGGGAAGGGCGAGCACCCCTACAACGCCCAAAAAATTGGTACCTAATCGATTATGTAATGTTTTAACAATGGAGATTACGAATTCGAATATAATTTAGAAATTGTGATTCCTGAATGCATGAATTTTTCTCAGAATATGTATTTAAAAATGCTTCTTTATATGGAATCAACGGGAAACTTATGCTTCTTTAAGTTCGAGATATAATTCCGCGAGACCCCAGATAAAGGAATATTATTTTAAATATTATAACTTTGGATTTATAAAAAAAAGTTTTTATATTAGGAATTAACGAGAAAGGGACGTCCTTTAAGTTCGAAGTACATTTTTCACGAGAATCCCTAAAAAAAGTCACTTTAATTTAAAATCTGATTAAAAATGAATGAATACAAGATATATATATATATGAATATATAATAATACATATATTAGTATATTTATTAAACTAAAAATAATGAGTAAATAATATTATTATTAGTAATAACAATAATAATAACAATATATTATATAATAATATTAATAATATAAAAATATTAGTATATAATATAATACTAATAACATTAATGATATTAATAGAATAATAGTAATAATAATAATAATATATATCAATTAATAATAAAAATGACCAAAATGAGATAAAACAAGAATTTAAAGGTGAAATTATAAAGAATACAAAAGCGGAAGGACTAAAGCTACAACTTTCCCATTTGATTAAAAATGCGCGGATCCTTTATTCGGATCGGGTTTACGTGCGGATTACACCAGGGAGTAAAACGATGTCGTTTTGCATCCCTTTAAATATAAGTTTTGCCCAAAAAATTCATTTGGGTATCTAATAATTAAAAAAAACACTCAAGCCCTCTCTCAAACTCTCTTAAACCCCGTCTCTCTACCCAAAAGCCGGCCACAAAGTGTCACCTTGTACCGCCGCGAGCTGGCGACAGTGACCGCCGCCTACGATGACCGTAGGACAAGAAAGAGACACCAAAAGGCTCGGCTTCATCCCTTGAACCCCGATCTACCCACAGTTTCTCATGAACAACAACCTAGGTGAGTAGATCTAAAGAAAACCGAAGGGATATTTAATTTTTTTTTACCTTTTTTTGTTTTTAATATGTTTTTTTTTACTTTTTTGGTTAGATCTCTATTTTTCGAAATTTTGGTTCGAACTATTTTTTTCACTAAAATCCTCCCCTTTTAGATCTGCAGATGGCCGAATTTATAGAGGGAAAGTGGAGTTCTTGTTCGGCCACGTCAATGGCTTTCGAGGGCGGTAGCAGCAGGTGATAATGGGTTTTGGGCGGTGGTAGTAGAGATAAGGGCGGTGGTGTCAGGGATAAGGGCGATAAAAATAGGGATTTGAAGTTAACTTAGATTATTTAGGATTTGGTTTAATTTGGTTTAGGATTTAGTTAGTGACTGATTTAGGGTTTTTTTGAGTTCGACGGTTGGGATTAGTGACTGCGGCGACAGCTAGGGTTAGTTTAGGTTGTGGGCTCTTGAGATTTGGTTTTAAACTTGGGTATTAGTTTGTAATGGGTTATGAGTTATTTGGATATTGGATTGTATATTGTTATTGGACTTAAAGGCCTAGACAAATTTGAGTTATTACACAAAATATTTGGGTTGGTACTAAGCCAATCCTGAGACTTAAACTACTCTCACCTTAGAGCAATCAAAATCACTTAGTTGGGTAGGTTTAGCTTTTCCTAACGGGTTCAATATTAATCCTTCGATATCTAATTGATCTAGACATGAATTGACATTAAATTCATCAACTCGTATTCAAAACAATTAGAGTTGAGAATTACATAACATAAGCATTCCTATTTTAAGAATTTAGGGTTTCCATCACTTGAATTTCATAGAAATAACTTTACTGGACTAGAAATCATTTTAATCTTCATGGAAATCTTCATTTGATCAAAAATCTATTCACTAATAATCATTTGTTTATCATCATAGATTCAACGAAATTGGATTCAACGATAAGTGGGATTATGAACTTACCAAAGATGTGGTTAGACTAAGGATTAGTGAACAAATTGGAAGGAATTAAAAATTGAGCTCGAAATTTCTTGAAGGTACCATAACTGGAGTATTCGGAAGGGTTGAAGAAGATATCTTGTCTACTTCTCTTTTACTTTGCTGTCGAGAGAATTTAGCCAATTTAGGCTAATTTCTCACAATTTTATAATAAGAATTTTAGAGGAAAGAATATGTATAAGACACGTAAGTCAATGACTCACACATTGAGGGTTTAATTACAAGCTTGAGCATTGATCTCTCTGCCTCTATCACTTTTGTCACCCAACTTCATTTCTTTTCAATTTTGTCATTGATTCTTAATACTTGGAAATTAATCTAATCAAATGGTTCAATGATTAATCTTAGATATAGGAAAGTAAATTCTGATCACCAGAAATACGATTAACTACTAAACTGATTTTTGGGGTGTTACAAAATGTATTTGAATATTAACGATTATGAACAATAATAATATGCATCCGTGCCTTGAGCGATGCCTTTTTGATTATGTACGATTACGTTTTTAATACAAAAAGTAGTAAGTAAATATGGTTTTATCGGATACATTGGCTTGTGAAAAATTAAGTTTAATCTCGGATATAGCTGACCTGCCATAGGATATGAGCACTCAATGCAAAATATGATATGTATGATGGACTCGTTAATCTAATCGATCGATAGTAACTATTCCGCAAGGACTGTGTCTATAGTCATTAATTTATATCATATGTTGATTTGGAATCGCAAGGACGGGTGTCTAATGGCTATGGGATAAACAATATGAATATGAAGATTTATTCCACAAGGATCGTGTTTATAGTCATTGATTCATATCATGTGTTGAATTTGAATCACAAGTTCGGGTATCTAATAGTTATGGAATAAATCATATATGACGAGGGTGGGGACCTAAGCCCACATTTTTTATTTATTTGATCCTTGTATCCGATGATTTTGAAATACATGTATGAGACATAAGTATAAATGCCAATATACCTTTATTTTGAAAAACATGTACGAGACATAAGTATAAATGCCAATATACCTTTATTTTGATATGATATGATATGATATGGTTATGAGGAAGTAAGATTTGATTTGAAACCATTTGAAAACTTTTGGATTATGATTCTATTCATAAACTTATGAAATATGATACAATTGGATTGAATATGGAATTATTGGAACGCTTTAAATTTGCACTTCCTTCTCAAACTTATAAGACATGCTTTACTTAGTTTTGTTTTAAAGAATTAATGGAAGTTTTAATGGGATGCACTCACTAAGCTATAAAGCTTACACTCGTTTCATTCCATTAATACGGGGGATTGGTTGTTGCCCGAGACGAAGCGATAATCCAAGAAAATCAGGGGACTTAAGTATGTGTTTGGTTTAACCAATTGTAATAAGGCAATGTGGGCTACTCATTTGGGAAGATATGTTTGTAGATGATTGATTGTTGCCATGCTTATTGGATTTTATGTTCTTAGACATATGGTTGATATGTTTTAGACTTCTTAATGAATGTTTTCTTTGGAAGAATGCACTTCCATTTTGGTTAAAGATTCTGTAACACCCCTAAAACCGGGCTAGGAGTTTAAAAGTTAACACATGCTTTGAGAGGCCATCTTTGGATACTTGTAAGATTCAACCGAAGTTAATTGAATAAGCTAGCTAATGAAATTGAAAGCAAAGCAGTTAAGAATTAAAAGAGTTAAGGATCAATTAAGAATTTTTTAAGTGAGTATTTTACAAGGCTTGTGATGGATTGTGTATTGAGAAATTGTTTGATTAAAGAATTAAATGTGGTGGATTCAATTGTAAAGAATAAGAACTATGCATGTGACTAAATTGTAAAGAAGGATAAAAAGTCTTGGTGGATAAAATTTACAAGGAAGTAAAAGTGATGGAATGCATGGCATATATGCCCGATTTGTGAAAGTAGAAAACAAGTTTCATTTGCTTGTGAGTTAAGTGATGATTAATACAAGAATAAAATGATTAAAAAATGGAAAATTGAGGAGAGAAGTAAGGGAGTGCTCAGCCATCCCATATTGAGGAAAGAGAAATCCTAAAGACCATCTTATCCAACTCCTTGTTGCTAGAAATTTAGTAGTAGGAGAGAGAGCTTGGAAATTGTCTAAGAAGAGCTCAAATTCAAGCTTTATATCTTGCAAATTTCCGGTAAAACTCTTTACCTTGTTAGACCCATTCATTCAAGCATAGAATTGATATAGCTTAACATGAATTTTAAGTGAAACAAATGAAGATTTTGTGATTAAATGGGTTGTGGTAATTATACATTAAATAGCATGCTAGAAATTTAGACTCTTTGATGATGTTTGAATTGCATTCATGCACATGAGTAAGAGGTTAAGTAGAGAAATGAATGAGGGTGAAAGCATGCTGAAATCTTGAAATAATGTAGCTTGAATTGAGAATAAGTTTTTGGTTGATTTAGTTAAGTTTGGAATACTTAAACTAGTCAAAAACAAAGGATGAATGCAATCTGCCCAGAGGACTCTGCTCTGGCAGTAAGTTTGGAAATTCATAGAAAATTAAATATGTTGAGTTAGAGGATGAATTTTATATGTGTAGAACCATATGTGAGTCTAGTTTCTTCTCCAATAAATGGTGATTGATTTTGAGTTCTTAACCAAAAGTTATGAATTTTAAGTGAAGGTAGTGCGGAAAATCTGGAAGTAGATTCTGCTCTGGCAGATTCTATTTTGGAATTTCTAAGAATACTCATAATTTTTATAGACCTTGTTAAATTATGAGGCTTATACCGTTGAAAATTTTGTTGAATCTAGTTTGTAAAGGTGAAAAGAACCTAAAATTCTAGTGTATACTGTGCTCTGGAGAGAGAGTTCTTTGATGATTGCTCAAGTTGCCAAAAGTTGGAAGTATGGATTTAACTTGGAAATTGAATTGAGGAATGACAAATATATGTATTTTGATTGTTGTTTAAATGATGAGAATAGTTACATGCATTTTGAGTAAATATGTGATAAAGGGGGTATATATATTAATGAATATACTTGTGTTGCTTGAATTAAAAGATTGGAGGAGGAAGTAGGAAGCAAGGTTGAAGAAGAAAGAAAGTCTAGAATCTAGGGCTCAGATGAATCAAGTATCGAATGGAGAAAGTTTGTATGTGATAGTGGATCGGGATATTTCGTAACTTCGGGAGATAAGGTGAGTGTAGCTATACCCTTCTGTGATAGTGATGTTGTATTGAACATCACTTAATTATTTGATAGAAAGGGAAATGAAAATTTGGTATGAAATATGTGATAACATAAGAATGAATTATGATAAAAAGAAAGTAAATAACCAAAGTGTGCAAGAAATATGACTAATTGTGATAAAAGCGGAAATGAATTATGATGAAAAATCGGTATAAAATCTATGATAACATAAGAATGAATTATGATAAAAAGAAAGTAAATAACCAAAGTATACAAGAAATATGACTAATTGTTTGATAGAAGCGGAAATGAAAATTTGGTATAAAATCTATAATAACATAAGAATGAATTATGATAAAAAGAAAGTAAATAACCAAAGTATGCAAGAAATATGACTAATTATGATGAAATATATGGAAAGTAATTGAGAACTCAATATGAGAATTGAGCTAAGATAATAGTTACTTGATAGCTTTGAGTACTTAGCTAATGTTATGAAATGAAATGAAAATGGACATTGAATGTACTAATAGTTTGTACAAAGTAGGTCTTAATGGAAATTAATGAGTATACAACTCAATAAGCTTTGTCAAATGATACACCAATGGTAAAAACAGGTAAGCTCAAGGTAGGCCCTTGTATGAATTATAGATTGATGATATGGTGAAGTATAGCATAAATTCTTGTTATGTGAGTGTTAATATTTCTTTACTTGAATGCTTGATGATAATTTATTTAAGGTGAGGTAATCAAGGTTGAAATGTTATGATAATAATGATATGTAAGATTGAATTGTAAGGTGAAATGACTATAATTGATGAAAATGAGATGTATTCTATGAATGAATGCTATGTAAGCATTATGCTTAATGAATAAATCGTATGTTAATGATAACACAACGATATGATGAAAAGTAAAGCAAAATGAAGTGATATGATGGCATACTTTGATATGCATTGAATGGAAATGTGAAATGAAATGTGAGTGGAAGAAAGGGAGCTAAAGCTCAAATGATAAATGGCAAGCAATGCATGCAAATGGTTATGAATTGTTATAAACCAATGTAAAACTTTGTAAATCCTTAGTTTTGAATCAACTTAGGACAAAATTGGCATTCCATAGGATCCATTGAGCTCTTGTGTATGAGGGACTACAGTCCAGGACAATTGAGGTCCTTATATGGCGATAGTAGGAGGTATGTGTTGTGATCGGTCTTTGGCGATAATAGGAGGGTTGATCATATTGTTAAATGTTTATTGGCGACAATTTGGTTTTGGATTTGAATGTCTGAATGTTGTTTAAGTCCAAGGAAATTGATTGAAATATTAATGATAAGATTATAAAGAACTTATAGGTGAATATAAATGATGCTTACATATGAAAATGAATATGTTTCCACATTGTATGCTAATGACATTGAGGAAAATAAGATAATGAAATGAATGGTAATGCTTATGGCCTTGAAAGAAATACAATGGATTGTTTTGTGTGATTCTTAAAATGTATATGAAAGATTGTTACGGTATTCTTAATAAGGAAACAAGATATGATATTGATTGTGATGCTTGGTCCTTGAAGTATATATGAATGACATTTATATGCTTATGAGTACGGAACAAATTAGGATAGTGAAATTAATGAAGTTGCTTGTTGTATGACTGTTGCGCGTAATAAGTGCTACGCAAATGTGCAAGTATACACGTCGCAAGTTATAGTATAAAAGATATCGTCTCCACAGGGATTGGTGCCACTTCAAGAATCTAGTCTCTTGCACTGTAAAAAGTAAAAACACAAGTAAAGGATTATAGAAGTTTTAACTAATAACTAATCTAGAAAGGAATTAAGTAAATGAAAAGATAAGATCGAATGAGAGAGAGATAGGCCAGGTTATCGTGAGTTGAGGTGTGATAGCCGATTGGATCATTTTGGTAAAAGAGTGCATGGGCAACTCAGTTGCCGTGGCAACTTGCACAACGGGGTTGCCTTGGCAGCTAATCGATGGTTACCTGGGCAACTACTTGGGCGTCTGGGCAGCAACCTTCAAGGTTCGGTAGAGCGTTCTTTAATGGTTTCTTCTTATCCCTAAGTCGAAACTCTAGCTACTTGTGCATGCCTTGATAATACATCCCTGCGTGAATCAAGGGTGAACAACAACCAATCTTGCGCTCCTCTTAGCCGTTGAAATCCTTAACTTATTCCTAAGTCGGATTAATCTTCACCATCATTGGATTGAATAAAGATCATATTCATTCGTTTCTTGAATCTAACTCTCCCGATATTAGATAAATAGATGAAATCACGAGATCCTATCCCAATTCACTCGCAAATAAGAATAAGAACCAAGAATGAATAAACCTTGAAATAGAAAAGTGCAAACTCTTATTACCTAAACAAAAACCAATAGTTTCTCACAACCACAAAACACAATAACCATAGCCAAGTAAATTTAGTTCATGGCTAGGTTCCAAAGAAACACAAGATAATTAATCCCTAGCATGAACCCAATCGAACAAGGAAGAAAATATGAAGCTTGTCGAAAATCCCTTGCCCTAGATGCTTGTCGAAAATTCCCCTTGCTTTCTCCCTTGGACTTGTCGAAATTTCCCCTCATGCTCTCTTCCAAGTTGTCGAAATCTCCTTGCTATTTATAGGGCTAGGCCAAAGTCCTTCTTTGAGGAGGAGTTTGAGTTGGAATTAAATTATCTTTAAAGAATATAATTTTTTATTATAATTTTATTCCTATTAGAACTTCTCTTATCTTCTTGGAATTTAATTCTTCTTTAATCTCTGCATGGCAATCAAATTCCTTTGGGCTTGGGCCTTGCTCCATGTCATCTTGGGCTTGTAAAGTCATTAATTTCGGCATCCCTATTGCATTTTCTCTTTGTCGACAATTGCCATGGAAACTGGCTCGGCGTCTCCTTCATGTATTGCCCTGGCAACTAGCTCGGCATCTCCTTCATGCATTGCCCTGGCAACTAGCTCGACATCGCTTTGGCAAGTGATCCTGCACATACACACAAAGCACACCAAAGCAGCATCTTTTCCACAAAAACTACCAAGTTATGTAATCAAGCTCAACGATGGAATGAAACATGGATTAATGCATGAATGGCTAACTATGCAACTAATATGAGCCTAAGTCTAACAATAATATGAGTAAAAAGGGTAAGAAAAATAGTACTTTTGAACACTTATCAATGACCTTTGACATGTTAATTGTGTATGCAAAGAAAATAAGACATCAATGTTAGGTAACTGGTTAATAATTTAAAAAAATGTGTGCACTGTTTTGCAAAGTTAAATGTGGACAGTTTTGCAAGTTAAAATATGGATTGTTTTGTAGATTAAAATGGACTGTTTTGCAAGTGAAAAATGTGGACTGTTTTTCAATGTTAAATGTGGACTGTTTTGTAAGTTAAAATATAGATTGTTTTGTGGATTAAAATGGATTATTTTGCAAGTGAAAAAATGTGGACTATTTTGCAAAGTTAAATGTAGATTGTTTTACAAAGTTAAATGTGGACCTAAAAATAATATTATCAACTTAAATTTGAACTACTAAATTTTATTTGCCATTTGTTAAAACATTTTTCGATAAGAAAAATAGATAATCTTTCATGCCAAGCTCTAGGAGCTTGTTTCAAACCATGAAAAGCTTTTGAAAGTTTAATCACATGGTTTAGAAATTATGAATCTTCAAAACCGGGAGGTTGCTCAATATAAACTTCTTCATTTATAAAGCCATTTAGAAAAACACTTTCAACATCCATCTGTAAAGGCTTCAATTCAAGAAAACATGAAAAAGTAATTAACATCCTAATAGCTTCCATTCTAGCTACAGGTGCATAGGTTTCATCAAAATTGATTCCTTCTTCTTGAGTCTAGCCTTGAGCAACAAGTCTAGGCTTGTTTCTCACTATGTTACCACTCTCATTTGGCTTATTTCTAAAAACTCATTTAGTACCTATAGTAGATTTATCACTAGGCCTATCAACTAATGTCCAAACTTGACTTCTCTAAAATTTATTTAACTATTCTTCCATAGCCAAAATCCAATATTCATCATTTAATGCTTCTTTAATATTATTAGGCTCTATGCATGAGATAAATGCAACAAAATTAGAAGTATTTTTAAGAGAAGATCTAGTGGTTACCCTTTTGGATAGATCACCCAAAATTTCATCATCTTTGATATAGTTGAACTTCTTGGGTAGGTAATTCCTCTTTCCTCTAGAGATAACACCTTTAAATCTTTTTTATGTGGATCTTGTGGTTCAACCTTTGATGATTTCCCATCATCATTGTTTGAATTTAATATACCTACATCATCATCAACACAAGAATTCTTCCTCAAAAGGGGTCATCATCGGAAACAAGTATACACTCTGTAACACCACTTACCCCGGGTTAGTTGTAACCCGGTTCAGGAGTATTACCAAGACAAGACAAGGCAAGCAAGCAAGAAGAACTCATCCTATTAATGAGTTCCTTAACTAACAAACAACTTAACATACATTACTTAGCTAACAAGAAAGACCATTTGAAATACATTACAAACCAAGCATGTGATCCATTTTAAACTTTCATTACCATTTACATTTCATAGCATTCGAATGAATTAAGATATACACTAGATGATAAAGTTTGAATACTTTACTTCAATTACAAGGCATGGTGATTCATTTAAAACTTAATTAGACATGATATACATCATAGTTCATTTCATTCAAGGTTAGATCTTAGACAAGAATCATGTATCCTATTTGGAAATCAAGATTGGTTCACTAGACATGTGCCATTCATGCATTTACATTTCAATCATACATGGTACTTGATCAAGCAAGTTAGGCTACATATAGAGATCATCTCAAATAACAAGATATGTGCAGCAACCATTGACATTTATACCAAATTTAAAGTGTTTACATACCAAGCTTAAAGTCATATAGTTAGTTACATGATAGGTTCATCAAGAACATGCTTATACAAAACATTCAAGATCTCAAAATGCATGATTCACTACTTCTATATACAAGACTAGTGCCACCTCTTAGGAGACTACAAGAGACGTATGAGACCTTACTTTCCTTCTTGCTTGTGAAGTTACTTCAAGGATAAGGGTTCTAGCTTCCAAAACAAGCACAATCAATAGCTTTAACATGTTTTTTGGGGGAAGGATGGAAAACAAGAGTGATAAGTACAAGCTTGTACTTAGTGAGGTAACCCCTAAAACTAGTCAAGTTTCATGTAGGTATTGTCTTTAAACAACTTAACCTAGCTAAAGCTTTCAAGAGAATGATCAATAGATGGTTATAAGATCATGTAATTCTCATTTTGTGTATCAAACAAGCAAGCAAGTTAATATAGGCATAGATTTCTAGTCGATCAAACAAGAATTCAATAGGCATGATACACATTCAATTAACCAAGAAGCAATAAGCAAGATATATTATTCCATCAACCAAGAAGCAATAAGCAAGGATTTCAATTCTAACATTAACATGGTAGGTTACCAGGCTATCATACTTAAGTAACAAGAAATTAATAGAATCATGTCTTTCGTAACAAGTAACAAGATTTTCAAGTTCATTTTAGCTTGTTTATTATCTTAGTACAATTCTTGACACAATCATTGGTTCTTAGTTTGCTAGGTATTCGAGTCTCCAACCAACTGTCACCACAAGATACACCGTAGTGCTAGTCAACCCTCCTGCCAAAGACCACATACGTACCCTCCGTCTATCGCCAATTATGGGCCTTAGCCCTAGACCGTAGTCTGCCCTTACACAATAACTCTAGACTCTAAGGACTGCATTCCTACCTATACAACTAGTAACCAAGGCTATCCAAGCTTACATCTCAAGTTTCAAGTTTAGATATTCAAGATCAAGACAAGCAAGGCTTATTCAAGTGTTCAACTCAACTTGTGGTTTCCTTAGATTCCCAAGTAGATGGGGATATTGCTTCTTCATGATTTCTTCATATTCCCAAGTAGCTTCTTCTATCTTATGGTTTCTCCACAAGACCTTGACAAGAGGAACAATGTTGTTCCTAAGCTTTCTTACTTCCCGATCAAGAATCTGGACAGGCTCTTCTTCGTAGGACAAGTCAGGGTTCAACTCAACTTCTTCCAGTTAAAGGATATTGGATGGATCTGAATTGTATCTTCTGAGCATAGATACGTGGAATACATTGCGGATTCTATAAAATTCTCCAAGGAGAGCTAATCGATAGGCCACCGGTCCAATTCTTTCAGTGATTTCGAATGGACCAATGAATCGGGGACTGAGTTTCCATTTTCTTCCAAATCGAAGGACTTTCTTCCAAGAGGAGACTTTGAGAAAAACCTTGTCTCCAACATTATGTTGAATGTCTCTCCGTTTTAAATCTGCATACGCCTTTGTCTATCGAAGGCTGCCTTAAATCGATCATGAATGATCTTCACTTGCTCTTCGGTTTCCTGAAGCAATTGAGGCCCTAGCACTTTTTTCCCCCAACTCAGACCAACATAAGGGAGTTCTACACTTCCTCCCATATAGAGATTCGAATGGTGCCATCTGAATAGATGCTTGATAGCTATTGTTGTAAGCAAACTCTACTAGGGGTAGAGATTTCTCTCAGTTCTTCCTGAACTCTATAACACAAGAACAAAGTATGTCTTCTAGTATTTGAATAATCCTTTCAGATTGTCCATCAGACTGAGGATGGAAAGCTGTACTTAGATTTACTTTGGTCCTTAGAACTTTCTATAGAGACTTCCAAAATCGCGAAGCAAATCTAGGGTCTTGATCGGAGATGATAGCTGTAGGTACACCGTATAATCGAATCACTTCACGGATATATAGCTCGGATAAGGTATCCAAGCTCATGTTCATTCGAACAGGGATAAAATGAGTAGACTTTGTGAATCTATCAACAATCACCCATACAGCATCATTCTTTCTTGGAGTGGAAGGAGGACCAGTAACGAAGTCCATTGTTATCCGCTCTCATTTCAACTGAGGGAATTCGATCGGCTGAAGTAATCCAGTAGGAACTCGATGTTCAGTTTTGACTCTTTGACAAGTCAGGCACTTAGGTACGAAGTCTGTGATAGCTGATTTCATGCCTGACCACCAATATAGTGGTTTTAGGTCCTTGTACATCTTGACCGATCCAAGATGAATCGAGAAAGGGCTTTGGTGAGCTTCTTGTAACATCTCTTGCCTTAGTTCCTCGTTTTTAGGAACGCACACTCTATCCTTGAAGTAGAGAAGCCCATTCGACTCGAAGGAAAAATCAGAATTAGGCTCAGAAGCAAGCTTGGATATGATCTTCTGAAGATCAGGATCAGTTTGCTGGAGCTCTTTGATTCTCGAGATTAAGCTGGATTGAACTTGAAGGTCAGATAGAAATTTTCATCCTTTGGATAACCGAAAATGAGCATTGATAGCTGGAATAGCTACGAAAGAATCAACAAGACCATTAGGGAAAATTTTCATGTAGTTTTTTGCCAGATAGGATACATTTCAAATGGCTACTTGCAAGATAGGAAATGATTAATTCGAATAGTTTTCTTGCAAGCTAAGAAAGACACAATTCGAATGAATCTATTTGCAAGCCTTAAGGTTTCAATTTGAATGGCGACTTGCAATGCAAGGAAGCTTTTGAATGGTTACTTGCAGTTCAATAAAGACTTAATTCAAATGGATTACTAAAGGATTTAAGTATAGAAGTTTACCCAAGTGTGGTCTGCGACTAAGGGCATGAGCAACCACGTTTTCTTTCCCCGGGTGATAGTCGATAATCAAATCATAGTCTTTAAGCAATTCGAGCCATCTCCTTTGCCTCAAATTCAAGTCTTTCTGAGTTAGGCGATACTTGAGACTCTTGTGGTCGGTAAATAGATTGCATTTCTCCCCGTACAAGTAGTGTCTCCAGACTTTGAGTGCGAATACGATAGCTGCTAACTCCAGATCGTGAGTAGGATAATTGGATTCGTGTGGTTTGAGTTGCCTTGAAGCATAAGCAACCACTTTTCCATATTGCATTAGAACACATCCTAGCCCTAGATGAGATGTATCACTGTAAACAGTGTACTCCTTGCCCGATTCTGATTGGATAAGAACCAGAGCATGAGTTAGGGCTTGGTTAAGTTGATCGAAGCTTCGTTGTTGGATTTTCGACCAAACAAAAGGTGTATCCTTTCAGGTTAGCTTGGTTAAGCTTGCGGCAATTGAAGAAAAACCCTTGAAAAACCTTTGGTAATACCTAGCTAAATCGAGAAAACTTCAGACATCACCAATATTCCTCGGAGGTCTCCAATGCAGGATGGATTGAATTTTCTTTGGGTCTACCTTAATTCCTTATGCCGAGATGACATGGCCAAGGAAAGAGACTTCGTTTAGCCATAATTCACATTTAGAGAACTTTGCAAATAATTGACGTTCTCGAAGAGTTTGCAATATGATTCTGAGATGTTCGGAGTGTTCTTCCTTGTTCCTGGAGTAAACTCGGATGTCATCAATGAAGACGACCACGAACTTATTGAGATAGGGTTTGAACACTCGATTCATGAGATCCATGAAAGTACGGAGCATTCGTTAACCCGAATGGCATTGCGAGAAATTCATAGTGGCCATATCGAGTACAAAAGGCCATTTTGGGCACATCTTCTTCCTTTACCCTCATTTGATAGTATACTGATCAAAGGTCGATCTTAGAGAATACCGAAGCATCTTTGAGCTGATCGAAGATATCTTCTATTCTAGGAAGAGGATATCGATTCTTGATCGTAAGCTTGTTCAATTATCTGTAATCAATATAGAGTCTCATGGTCCCGTATTTCTTCTTCACGAACAGGACTGGTGCACCCCAAGAAGACGAGCTAGGTCAAATGAAACCCTTGTCTTGTAGATCTTGGAGTTGCTTCTTGAGTTCCTTCAACTCAACAGATGCCATTCGATATGGAGTGATGGACACCGGAGTTTTTCCAGGCGGAACTTCAATCCCGAACTCTACTTCTCTGATTGGAGGGAGACCATGGAGTTTCTCAGGAAAAACATCAGCAAATTCAAAAACATCAACAAATTCAGACACGATTGGCATACTAGGTAAGCCAAATTCAAATTCCTCTTGTAATACCATAGCAGCAAAGATTGATATTGGTTTTTTATCAATTAGAAGAATGGATTCTTTCCCTAAACCCCAGAGATAGAGTCTCATATTTAAACAATCTACCTAGGCTTCATGTTTGCTTAACCAATCTAGTCCTAGCACTAAATCGAATTCACATGTTGGGAGTACATATAAATCAACATAAAAGGGCATGTTTCAAATGTACAAAGGGTATTCTTTACAGATTAGGCTTATGTTTTTAATTCCCCCTATTGGATTCGATACTACAAAGCTTTGTTTTACAATTTCAGGCTTCAAGTTCAATTTGACAATTAAAGATGAGCATATAAAAGAATGAGTGGATCCCGAGTCTATTAAAGCATAAACAGGAGTTGAATTTAGCTCAACGATACCTGCTATGACATCGGGTGCTTCTTCATCTTCCAATCCTCAGATATGATAGATTCGAACAAGGGCTCGAGATTCTTGGTGAGTAGGGAAATTTGAATGGTTCCCCTTGCCTCTCCCTTGATTTCCAGAATGGGCTTGTTTAGGACCCGTGTTTCGATTGGAGAGAGCTGAACTAGCATTTCCAGGAGTTTGACTTGGAACCTTATTGGGATTCTGGGGACAATCCCGGATAAAATGATCAGAGGCTCCACATAAGAAACACAAGTTTTGTTGAGTTTTGCATTGCCCGGTATGGTGCTTCTAACAGAACTTGCAGGTAGAATACTGAGCAACTTTACTAGAATTCCATGTACTATCAACAGAGATGATCGGGGTTGAGGATTTGATTATCGATTTAGGTTTCAGTATATAATTGCTCTTCTGGACATGAGTATAATTTGAAGAGTGATCTTTAGAGTGTTTAGCTTTCTTTCACAGCCAGTGTGGCTTGTCATCATTTCTGGATCATTTATCTTTCCAGGAGTTTCCACTCTTACATTTCTCTGAGGCCTTAATATTTTCTTCGGTTGCTATAACCTGGTTCACCAAATTCTGGAAGTCGGTGATACCCAGGGTAGTGAAAATAGGACTTAATTCATCATTCAGTCCATCAATAAACATCTGACATTTATCAGCTTCGATTTTGATATATTCTGACCTGTATTTGCAATACTTGTAGAAGTCGCTCACATACTGTTCAATAGGTCAGCCCCCCTTACTTGAGGTACAAGAAACGTTTCTGCCGCTCGGCCAGAAACTGTTCACTGATATACTTCTTCCTAAATTCATCGAGGAAGAATTTCCACGTCACGGCTTCTATAAGGGCAATCAGTGTAGTAGTTTCCCACCAGCTTAAAGCTTCGTCTGCCAACAAAGCTATGGCACATTCGAGCTTGTGCTCATCGGGACAGGGTAATTGCTTGGTAAGGATTCGAGTAGTGGCTTCTAGCCAGTACTCAGCTACTTCTGGGTTTGCTTCATCAGTGCTAGTGAAGGTATAAGCCCGATGTTGAGCTAGTTTGTTAATCGGGGCTCGGTTTGGCACAAAAACAGTAGGAGCTATAGGATGATCTTGTTTTAAAGTAGATACAAGATGATTGAACATCTCCTTCATACTTAGAAGACATTCTTGCTGAACAAGATTGATAGCAGCAACTTGAGCTTGTTGTTGAGGAAGATTTTGCTCCATCCTCACACTATCTCCTTCATTCAAGGAGCCTTCAAGACTTTCATTATCCCGATTGAGCCTTGTTTTAGACATTCTACGTTCAAATAGAACAATTAAGGGTTCGATTTAATAAGCAAGACACAAGCTATTCAATACAAGTCTCCTAGGTGGCACAAGTATCCTATATGATGCATGATAGCCCGGTTTAGTCCAAGAATTGACTAAACCTAAAGCTCTGATACTAATAAATGTAACACCACTTACCTCGGGTTAGTTGTAAATCATCCTATTAATGAGTTCCTTAACTAACAAACAACATAACATACATTACTTAGCTAACAACAAAGACCAGTTGATAACCCAGTTCAGGAGTATTACCAAGACAAGATAAGGCAAGCAACATAACATTACAAACCAAGCATGTGATCCATTTTAAACTTTCATTACCATTTACATTTCATAGCATTCGAATGACTTAAGATATACACTAGATGATCAAGTTCGAATACTTTACTTCAATTACAATGCATGGTGATTCATTTGAAACTTAATTAGACATGATAGACATCATAGTTCATTTCATTCAAGGCTAGATCTTAGACAAGAATCATGTATTCTATTCGGCAATCAAGATTGGTTCACTAGACATGTGCCATTCAAGCATTTACATTTCAATCATACATGGTACTTGATCAAGCAAGTTAGGCTACATACAGAGATTATCTCAATTAACAATATATGCGAGTAACCATTGACATTTATACCAAATTTAAAGTGTTTACATACCAAGCTTAAAGTCATATAGTTAGTTACATGATAGGTTCATCAAGAACATGCTTATACAAAACATTCAAGATCTCAAAATGCATGATTCACTACTTCTATATACAAGACTAGTGCCACCTCTTAGGAGACTACAAGAGACGTATGAGACCATACTTTGCTTCTTGCTTGTGAAGTTGCTTCAAGGATAAGGGTTCTAGCTTCCAAAACAAGCACGATCAATATCTTTAACCTGTTTTTTGGGGGAAGGATGGAAAACAAGAGTGATAAGTACAAGCTTGTACTTAGTGAGGTAACCCCTAAAACTAGTCAAGTTTCATGTAGGTATTGTCTTTAAACAACTTAACCTAGCTAAGGCTTTCAAGAGAAAGATCAATAGATGGTTATAAGATCATGTAATTCTCATTTTGTGTATCAAACAAGCAAGTAAGTGAACATAGGCATAGATTTCTAGTCGATCAAACAAGAATTCAATAGGCATGATACACATTTAATTAACCAAGAAGCAATAAGCAAGATATATTATTTAATCAACCAAGAAGCAATAAGCAAGGATTTCAATTCTAGCATTAACACGGTAGGTTACCAAGCTATCATACTTAAGTAACAAGAAATCAATAGAATCATGTCTTTTGTAACAAGTAACAAGATTTTCAAGTTCATTTTAGCTTGTTTATTATCTTAGTACAATTCTTGACACAATCATTGGTTCTTAGTTTGCTAGGTATTCGAGTCTCCAACCAACTATCGCCACAAGATGCACCGTAGTGCTAGACAACCCTCCTACTATCGCCAAAGACCACATACGTACCCTCCGTCTGTCGCCAATTAGGGGCCTTAGCCCTGGACCATAGTCCACCCTTACACAAGAGCTCTAAACTCTAAGGCATGCCTTCCTACCTATACAACTAGTAACCAAGGCTATCCAAGCTTACATTTCATGTTTCAAGTTTACATATTCAAGATCAAGACAAGAAAGGCTTATTCAAGTGTTCATTCGACCAAGATCATGGTAATTTCTTTCATGTTTAAGGTCCTTAGACCATTAGAGCCTTAGCTCAAAATCAAGCATTTGCAATTTCAAGTGTACTAGCGTTTCATGTCTCAATTTTACAAGAACAAGTCACTCAACATGTTATAATCACCAAGCTTTCATTGAAACAATTTTTTTCATGCTATTATTTCGAAACATAGATCAAGAACATTCTTGCATGGATCAAACATTAAATCTAGCATCATACTTCCCCAATTTATCAAGTCATACTCATGTATGTATATTTATATATGTGCATGATGCATCATGTTAAAAATGCCAACAAGGTTGGTTAGGACCTAGTCCTAACCCTACGGTTAGTTACACTCACTATACAATCCAAGCAAGCTAGCAATTGTCTTGTATAGCTATTCCTTTTTTCTTAGCCTTTGGATGATTTCCCCTTTCTTCTTCCACCAAGTTCACTCCTTGCTCTAGCAAATTCATGATTAAACATGCTCATCGATATGTATACACAAGACAATTCAACATGGCAGCAAGGTTATTTCAACACATATAGACATATACATACAATTCTGCCAACATTTCAATAAACAAGACTAGGCAGGATCTAATTATCCCAACTGTTACAAAACAGTCCAATAAAACTGTGTACAAAACAGTTTCCAACTAGCTTAACTGCTGCTGCCTGGCAGCTTGCACACTACATGCTTAAGCAGGCATATCTTTCGATTCTTACGTCGGAATTTCAATTAATTTATACTGTTGGAAAGATTACTTAATCCTCTATTCATACATGTAAACATTACATTTTAATTCTTTACCATTTAATACAGTTTATTACTTAAAGACAGGGCATTTACACTGCCTGGACAGTTTGCACTGTCCAGTAATTTCTATTTACAGTTTCCAGCATAGGACCCAGTTTTCAGTTCTTTTTTCACTTAATGAAAGTAGACATACTAAGGATCATGTCACTAAAATTTCAGCCCTGAATTTGATCTATACAAATTTTGGTGAATTTTCAAAGTTAATGCCCAGAACAGAGCAATTCTGGGCAGATTGCACCTATTCACATTTTAATTCCTTAAATTCATTTTAACCAATGTTTTGGCCCTATAATTCATTTCATATGCAATCCTAAACATGTTTAGTCAATTTTAATTCATTTTTCAAGGCAGCCAAAACAGAGTGACTTGGTTACAATGCTTAATTTTGCATGTTTACACAATAGGTTCTTACTAAAACAGTTTCTATGCTATATGACTATGTTCATACTTTTATCTTCCATTTCCAGCATTGTTTGCTAACAATTTAGCTTGTTTAACACCTTACTTACATTGCCTAATCGTGATCATGTTCAATTCATTAATTCCATAGCTCAATTACATGTTCTAACAATTCAATTCCTACAACAATATCTCATTTCAATTTTCCAGCAACCTAACTTTGTTACACTATCACTTACACATAATTTCCAGCATATAACCACAACAATTCAACATGTAATGCAACCTAAACATGTCATCCAACAATTTTAAGATCAATTCTAGCAATTTCACAAGAGTCGATTTACATGTTCATACAATTTCCAGCATCTATATACTCAAATCACAATTCCATTTCAAATCAAACAACTCAAACAAGAAATTCACAAGAGAATCAAGTAATTACCGTACTTACTAAGCTATCTAGACTTAAATTGAAGCTAAATCAAGTTGAATGGCCATGGATATCAAGCTTTCCCCCTCAAGCTTTCCTTTCTCTCTTTTCTCTCTTTGGTTTCGGGTAGAATGAGATAGGAGAAAGAGGTTGGCTGATTCATCACCTAATTTCCCATAATGAAAGGACCATATTCTCCCTAAATTATCCACTAACCATGAATTAATCAAGGGCAACTATGGGATATTGAAACTTGCTAGAGTTTACAAGTTGGTCACCTTAATTTGGTCACGCTGTTCTTTCATTCTTTCAATTAGATCCTTGACTAATCAATTTAGCTTAAATTCTAGGTTCAATTAAACTATCAACTTAAGAAATTGGTTTCAATACTTCTAGGTTAGGATTTAGGGTGTTACAATTCTCCCCCCCCCCTTAAAAAATAAATTCGTCCTCAAATTTACCTGAATCGAATAGATGAGGATATTGCTTCTTCATGATTTCTTCAGATTCCCAAGTAGCTTCTTCTATCTTGTGGTTTCTCCACAAGACCTTGACAAGAGGAACAATCTTGTTCCTAAGCTTTCTTACTTCCCGATCAAGAATCTGGATAGGCTCTTCTTCGTAGGACAAGTCAGGGTTCAACTCAACTTCTTTCGTTTCAAGGATATGGGATGGATCTGATCTGTATCTTCTGAGCATAGATACGTGGAATACATTGTGGATTCTATCAAATTCTCTAGGGAGAGCTAATCGATAGACCACCGGTCCAATTCTTTCAGTGATTTCGAATGGACCAATGAATCGGGGACTGAGTTTCCCTTTTCTTCCAAATCGAGGACTTTCTTCCAATAGGAGACTTCGAGAAAAACCTTGTCTCCAACATTATGTTGAATGTCTCTCCATTTTAAATCTGCATACGCCTTTTGTCTATCGAAGGTTGGCTTCAATCGATCATGAATGATCTTCACTTGCTCTTCGGTTTCCCGAAGCAATTGAGGCCCTAGCACTTTGTTTTCCCCCAACTCAGACCAACATAAGGGAGTTCTACACTTCCTCCCGTATAGAGCTTCGAATGGTGCCATCTGAATAGATGCTTGATAGCTACTGTTGTAAGCAAACTTTACTAGGGGTACAGATTTCTCCCAGTTCTTCCCGAACTCTATAATACAAGCACGAAGCATGTCTTCTAGTACTTGAATAATCCTTTCAAATTGTTTATCAGACTGAGGATGGAAAGTTGTACTTAGATTTACTTTGGTCCCTAGAGCTTTCTATATAGATTTCCAAAATCGGGAAGCAAATCTAGGGTTTCGATCAGAGATGATAGCTTTAGGTACACCGTGTAATCGAATCACTTCACGGATGTATAGCTCGGCTAAGGTATCCAAGCTCATGTTCTTTCGAACATGGATAAAATGAGTAGACTTTGTGAATCTATCAACAATCACCCATACAGCATCATTCTTTCTTGGAGTGGAAGGAAGACCAGTAACGAAGTCCATTGTTATCCGCTCCCATTTCCACTGAGGGAATTCGATTGGCTGAAGTAATCTAGTAGGAACTCGATGTTCGGTTTTGACTCTTTGACAAGTCAGGCACTTAGATACGAAGTATGTGATAGCCGATTTCATGCCTGGCCACCAATATAGTGGTTTTAGGTCCTTGTACATCTTGACCGATCCAGGATGAATCGAGAAAGGGCTTTGGTGAGCTTCTTATAACATCTATTGCCTTAGTTTCTCGTTGTTAGGAATGCACACTCTATCCTTGAAGTATAGAAGTCCATTCGACTCGAAGGAAAAATCAAAATTAGGCTCAGAAGGAAGCTTGGATATGATCTTCTGAAGATCGGAATCAGTTTGCTGGAGCTCTTTGATTCTCGAGATTAAGCTGGATTGAACTTGAAGTTCATATAGAAATTTCCGTCCTTTGCATAACTGAAAATGAGCATTGATAGAGTAGCTACGAAAGAATCATCAAGACAATTAGGGAAGATTTTCAAGTAGTTTCTTACAAGACAAGATACATTTTGAATGGCTACTTGCAAGATAGGAAAGGATTAATTTGAATAGTTTTCTTGCAAGCTAAGAAAGACACAATTCGAATGAATCTATTTGCAAGCCTTAAGGTTTCAATTCGAATGGCGACTTGCAATGCAATGAAGCTTTCGAATGGTTACTTGCAGTTCAAGAAAGACTTAATTCGAATGGATTACTAAAGTATTTAAGTGTAGAAGTTTACAGACTCTTCAACTACTAAAGTTCTTCTATTAAATACTTCTAGGCTAGGATTTAGGGTGTTACAGACTCTTCAACTACTAAAGTTTTTCTATTAAATACACGATAAGCTCTAGAGTTTAAAGAATATCTGAGAAAAATGTCTTCATCACTTTTTGCATCAAATTTGCCAAGATTTTATTTTTCGTTATTTAAAATAAAACATTTGCTCCAAAAGGATGAAAATAGCTAATGTTAGGCTTTTATTTTTGAAAAGCTCAAAAGGGATTTTCTTTAAAAATGGCCTAATTGACAATATAGCCTGTGGTATTTGTGGCTTCCGCTCAAAATAGTTTGGCAAATTATTTTCACATAGCATTATTCTAGCCATTTCTTTTATAATTCTATTTTTCCTCTAAACTACCCCATTTGTTGAGGAGTGCGAGGAGCCAAAAAAACTATGGTTATTTCTATTTGAGTTACAAAACTCATCAAAACCAAGATTTTGAAATTCAGTTCTATGGTCACTTCTAACATTCGAAATTGAGTAACCTAGTTCATTTCAATTTGCTTTTAAAAATGTGATGGATTTTTCTAAAGCTTCATCTTTTGTACTTAAAAATAGAACTCAAGTAAATCTAGAGTAATCATCAACTAAAACAAATGCATATTATTTTCCACTCATGCTTATAGTACTAATAGGGACAAAAAGATCAATATGAATCAATTGCAATACTCTACTAGTAAACATGTCATTAATAGGTTTAAAAGAAACTCTTTTGTGTATACCTTTAACATAGGCATCACAAACTTTATCCAAATCAAATTAATTTTAGGCAAACCTCTTACTATATTGTTTGAAATCATTTTTTTTCAAAAACACTCATGCTAGCATGTCCTAGTTTTCTATGCCACAACCAAGAGTCGTACTCATCTTTAGCAAATAAGCATACATTGGATGTACTAATATCCTCTAAATGCACCATGTATATATTTTCTATTATATGACCAAAAAGCATAATTATGTTAGATGCAATGCCAATAGTTTTACAGCCATTTTACTCAAAATGGCATTGTATCCTTTATCATAAAGTTGACTTATGCTTAAAAGATTATGTTTTAAATCGTTGACTTATAAAACATTTTCAATGAGCATAGAAGAATTGTTATCAATAGAACGAATTCCTTCAATGTGACCTTTGGAGTTGTAACCAAATATCACTACTTCTCCACCATTTGGCTTTAGCTCTATGAAACGATTCTTGTCACCGATCATATGCCTTGAGCATCTACTATCAAGGTACCATGAATTTGGACTTGCATTTTGGGCCTTGTAGCAATTCTCCACCTACAAACATAGAATCAAGTCTTTGTTTTTGGTACCCAAATTATTTTGGGTCCATTAGTATTATCTCCCAAAACTTTAGTGCCTTTTAGGATTTATTTTTCAATCATATCATTATCCTTGGAGGCCATTGGTCCTTTGGGAACCCAAATGCTCCTAACATTCTTAGCTCTAGAGGTTCTATGGGGACCTCTATGTTTGTAACCATTAAATTTCCTTTTGACATATTTGACTTTTGATTTTTCTCCTTTGTCAAAACATTTTACTCCAACTTCGTTAAAGGAGACTTTGAGATCATCAAGTTTCTTTTGATGAACATTATAAACGTTTAAATTAATCCATGCAAGTCTTGATTTTTCTTTTCAAACTCATTTAATTTTGTTTGCATTTCTTTAACTTTACTTTCAAGTTTCATGTTAGTTTTGGAAAGAGAGTCATTTTCAATTTCAAAGCAATCCTTTTTTTTTCTCAAAATAGACTCTTTGTATCCCAAAGCTAAGGAATCATAAGTTTCTTGCAATTCATCAAATGTATAATCAATTAAAATAGATGGATAGGTTACCTTAGAATCATCCTCAAATGCCAAGTAGCAAAATGAGCTTTGTGCTTCTTTTTTCCCAAGCTCTTTTTCTTTAATTGAGGACACTCAAATTTGACGTGTCTCAACTTCTTGCACTCATAGAAAATGATTGGATCATTCTCTCTAGAATCATTCTTGAAGCCCTCTTTTCTTTGATATCTTCTCCCTATATTGGACCTCATAAATCTTTTAAATCTTTTGGCAAACATGGTCATTTCCTCATATTCTTCTTCTTCACTAGAATCACTCTCTTCTTTTGTGGATCTAAGAGCAACTCCAAACTATTCTTCTCCACTTCATTCTTCCTCCATTGTTTTCCCTTTGACATCATCTCATGGGTGAACAAAGATCCAGTGAGCTCATCAAGTTTGAGTGTCTTGAGGTTATTTTCTTTGATAATTGTCATCTTCTTATAATCTCATGAATCGGGAAGAGAGTAGATCATCTTCCTCAAAAGCTTGTCTTCTAGAATCACTTCTCTATAACCCTTTAATCCATTCACAATGACGGACAAACGATCAAACATAGATTTAATGTCTTCATCCAGATTCTTCTTGAAGTTTTCGTAATTGAGGTTGAAGATCCCGATCTTGGTCTCTTTTACTTCATTGGTTCATTCGTGTGTAAATTCAAGCTTGTCCTAAATCTCCTTGGCATTGGAACTTGATGAGACCCTTCCATATTCATTAGGGTCAAGTGCACAAAAGAGAAGATGTATGGCCTTTGCATTTGTTTGAAACTTCTTATTCTCATCATTGCTTCAAGTCCTCATTCCACTAGATGGTGTGGTGTAGCCACTCATTATGCTTTTCCATGGATCAATATCAAAAGCTTGAATGAACAACTTTATTTTATTCTTCCAATACGCGTAGTTGGCTCCATTGAAGAAAGAAAGCTTGTTAATGGGTTGTGAATCTCCCCAAGCTTCAAAAGTGAAAGATGAAGCCACGTATGACCTTGTTGATGATTGAACAATCTTTGGATCTTCTCAAGAGGTTGTAAGACCTTCCAATGAGCCAAGATCTGATACAAATTGTTGATTGTAACAGTCTATATACTATGGCAATGAGGGGTGAATTTGCAATTTAAAAAATTGTGGAAGCTAATTGCATAGGAAGAAAAAATGCAAGAGTGATTTTTAGTGTTTCAACTCCCTAAATGGACTGATCCACTAATTTTTCTTTCCTTTTAGGATAAGGAGTTGTAATACCCTTAACCAACTTAGGAGATAAGTCGAGCTAAGAAGCATTACAAGAAACAAGCATAGTATCTAACATTCAAAGAATGAGTACATAATAGCCAAGGTGGATTGCCATACAATTCAATACAAATTTCATTACCAATACATACAACCAATACACAAAGATGAACTTATAAGCAGATCAAGAAAGATTAAGACCATTTCTTAATTTGTGTAATAAAGTTTGATATAATTTCAAGTTAAATATAACTTATCTTGTAGACATTTTATTATCTCATTAACATGTTATTTATAAGCTATTTTGGGATACATACCATTGGAAAGGTGGCAAAAAATGTGATCTAAGTATCAAGCAATCCAATAGACTTTGCTAGCAAACTAGTTGTTATTCGAAGATCTTCTGATCCCTCTATCATATCGACCAGAAAATTCAAAAAATGCAGGTAGAGGGATTTTATCATGAATCAATTGATTCTATATGACTTATTTCCAACCCTTTACCGATTTTATTCGGACATGGGGTCGCGGGTGATTTTTTTATTTCACGTTCACAAATAAGCATGCTAGATTATGCATTTCATCTATCTATATATATACAGATAAATAGATTATATACAGAGAAATAGATTGACCCATAGGTTTACACACGATCGATATCTTTCTATACATAGTGATGGTATCAACTCATATGGCCACGTTCAATTCGGTGGAATCAAAATAAAATAGAAATTAGCTTTCAGAGAGATGGCTGAGTGGTTGATAGCTCTGGTCTTGAAAACCGGTATAGTTCGAAACAAAGAACTATCGGGTTTTTTATTAATTATTATTTTTATTATAACAATTATGTTTTTATTAATTATTATTAATATTTTCTATTTTTATATGTTATTTTATTTGTTTTTATCTTATTTTATGTTATTTTTTAAAATAACATATTTTTAAAAATGCAATTACTTCATTTATTCACTTGATCTTTTTCTCTATATTTTATATCAATAAAATTAGCTTTCTAAAATATGGTTTTGTTGTTATAGAACACGGTATTCTATAGAATATATTCTATAGTAGAGTAGCAATATTCTATAGTAGCATAGTAATAAGAAATACGAATAATAATTTTATTAGTATGAATAGAACAAAAGAGGGAGGTTCTTCTAACTCATATAATGAGGCGAGAAGAATAGCTAAAGAATAATAAGAAAAAGATAGAATTGAACAACCGTACATGCATTTTTTGCGCATTGCATACAACTTTACAATGGAATTCTCTTTTTTCATCGAAAAAAGAAAAAGAAAAAATATAGAGTCTATTAGGCCCGGATCAATAAATAATCAAATTACCACCCTTCTTTTTTTGGATGTATCGCTCATGATCTATATAATAACCGGGGCATCCATTTCAAATGCATATCCCATTTTTGTGCAGCAGGGGTATGAAAATCCATGAGAAGCAACTGGGCGTATTGTATGTGCCCATTTCCATTTAGCTAATAAACTTGTGGATATTGAGGTTCCACAAGAGATGCTTCTTGATACTGTATTTGAAGCGATTGTTAGAATTCCTTATGATATGCAACTGAAACAAGTTCTTGCTTAAGAAAGGGGCTTTGAATGTGGGTGTTGTTCTTATTTTGCTGGAGGGGTTTGAGTTAGCCCCTCTTGATCATATTTCGCCCGAGATGAAAGAAAAGATAGGCAATCTATCTTTTAAGAGCTACCGCCCCCATTAAGAAAAATATTCTTGTGATAGGTCATGTTCCTAGTCAAATCACCTTTCCTATTCTTTCCCCAGACCCTGCTAGTAATAAGGATGTTCATTTCTTAAAATATCCCATATACGTAGGCGGAAACAAGGGAAGGGAACAGATTTATCTCGACGGGAACAAAAGTAACAATACAGTTTATAATGCTACCGCAACAAGTATAGTAAGCAAAATCATACGAAAAGAAAAAGGGGTACGAAATAACCATAACGGATGCATTGGATGGACATCAAGTGGTTGATACTATTCCCCCAGGACCATAACTTCTTGTTTCAGAGGGTGAATTATCAAACTCGATCAACCATTAACAATTAATCCTAATATGGGTGGATTTAAACTCGATTGTATGGTAGAAAGATTCATATTTTTTTCTACCATACTATCTATATCTATTATTGTGATGTTAAAAGATACAAGCTTAATATACTTAATATAGATGAATCCACAATATGTATCTTCATACATGTCGATATCAATTAAATACATGTACTGTACATAGTATCTAAATTTTATTTCTTCGCTTGATCTACTTTAGTTGTGTTGATTTCAATCAATCTGAAATAATTGAAAGGCAAGTCTTACGGTTTTCTAATTCTTTCATTTCATGGATTTGAATTCTTTTGATGGATACCAAGATTCCTATTGAAAATAAGAAAATAATTAGAAATGAAGGAAAAATGGAATAGAATAGGCATATATTAATTAAAAAAATATTACTTGCTATCTTTTTTTTACCATTCCAAAGAAGTAATTCATTGAGCAATTGACAAATGATCCAGAGAGTTCTATGGTAACTTTTCTTCATTTTTCGTTTCGAAAAAAGCACATACCCTGCCGATTTTGAATTTTACTTCTTTTCTTTGATCCATGATATGAAATGAGTCAATAAAGCATGGCATAAATGATTCAAATAAAATAGGGGGTAAGTGTGCAATATGTGACTACACTAAGGCAAGATCTTATTAAAAAAAGAGCTACCTTTTTTCTCTTTGAACAGTAAAGAGGGAAGGAAATAAAAACAAGCAAATACAGAAAACAAAGGGGGAGACTCATTGTCTCTCATTGTCCATTTATAACTTTGCTAAGAGCTGGTTCATCAAAATATAAAATTGAGGAAGAATTCTTTTTTTAAATAAATTGCCTATCATCCGAATCCCTTTTACTTTAGAAATACGAACATGGGAATTATACGATAGACAATAACTCCCCCCCAAACATAGCTTACAACTTTCATCGTATCGTGCTCTCCAAAGAGCAACTCTTCTCAGAATCTCAAAAGGTGCTAAGTTGGAATCCCATTCTAACTAAGGATTCTTGCGGTTCCTGAGGATTCAGCTACAGGAGAACCATGAACAAAAAGCTTTCCCCCCTCCAACTCTTTGGTCTTAAGAATGCTAGTTTTAGGAATGAGTAATTGCCCTTCTCCGACCCTTACTGCCCAACCTGAGAGCGGACAGCTAATGCATTCCACTTATTGGTCGGTTTGATTGGTATTGCTTAGAAGTAATATTGGATTTATAATCCATCGATGTGATAGGTCCCTTTTCTTTCTCTTTATGATTCCTTATGATAATAAATGAAATACTTAACTCAGCGGTTAGAGTATTGCTTTCATACAGCGGGAGTCATTAGTTCAAATCCAATAGTAGGTTGAACTTATTAGATATCGTCGATCCCGGTGTCTAATAAGTTTTTCTACCCATATTCTTTTATTGATTTTCAATCTTTTTCATCCTATTCTATTTCCATTTTCAATTTTCAAATTTTTTGTTAAATCAAAATCTGATTTCACTTTTGATTGTATTTGATTCTATTTAATCGGCAGAATCAAAATGGGATGTATAAACGAAAGTTCTGTTTATATGAAAATTCTTTCGATTAACCAACTAGTTACGAAATCACGTTGATAGCCTCTACTCGTGTCCTAGCCCGTTTGAGAGCTAGATTTGCCTCAATTATTTGCCTCATGCCTTCAGCTTTCCTCAAGTTAGCTTCCGCTATTTCAAAAGCTTGTTGAACCTCTTGCGGATCAATGTCGCTACGTTTCTCCGCATCATTTACTAAAATAGTGATTTCATTGTTACCTATTCTAGAAAAACCACTCATCTTATAATGATTATATTAATAATTCGTATATTATAATTCGTATATTACACTAAATATATCTAAATACTAAGTATTTCTAAGCGAGTCTAGATATCTAATAAGTGCAAGGAATGTAGAGTTAAATAAAAGGACTTGCCCATCTTTCTAAATCAAATAAAATAGGTGTATGATAAGATAATCTATTTTCTTTATTATCTTACTTTATTCTTACTTTTCTTCTTATTCTATTGTTTTTGTCTTCTAATTTAAATTTTGAATTTCAATTTTTGAATTTAATAAATAAAAAGTTTATTAC
This sequence comes from Hibiscus mutabilis, assembly GCA_019671005.1. Taxonomy (NCBI): domain Eukaryota; kingdom Viridiplantae; phylum Streptophyta; class Magnoliopsida; order Malvales; family Malvaceae; genus Hibiscus; species Hibiscus mutabilis. The sequence continues at coordinate 14,854,447 of CM033735.1, read as the reverse complement.
AAATTATCGAAAGATTCGATTCGTTAGAATCCAACCCAAGAACAGGGATTTTTAGTAAAAATCGAATTTTTGGGAGATATAGAAAGATGCAAAAATCTATATTTATATTATATTTTTTCTATATTTGAATTATATGTACATATGCGATGGAATCGAACATGATAATTTTTCATCATTCGGCTCAAGCAAAAGTCAATCGAATAAAATGGATACAAATGGATACCTATAAAATAAATCTATATGTTATCCCCATAATATCATATGAATGAATCCCTATGTAAAAAAAAGTTACCCGATTCCATTTTACGAAGTTCCAGCTATACATTCCAAGGAATTCCATTTTTACAGGTAAATGCTCAATACCCAAGTAGGCGTACAAAGTTGATCGTGATCAAGTGCTTTCTGGGTTGTCTTAGGTCTTGCGATTCGCCTTTATCCAAAAAGAAATATATCGATATTTTTTACATACAAAGGATTTACTTGTTACTAATATAGTCTAGCCTATGCTCTTCTTTAGATCCCTTGTTTCACTCTGATGGTATAATAAAATCGAGTCGATGCAGAAGAAATGAATGCATTTTCATAGTATTAAGATAAGAAAGTAAAAAAATAACTAAAATCTAATTTGGGTTATGCCAAATCACTTATTCTACTGGATCTAACGAATCCCATAATAGGTCCCATTCTTCTACTCTTTCCGGGGAGTCGATGACTATTTATAGCTATTATCTTAACACCAAAGAAGAGTTCGACCCAATGCTTTATTTCTGTCCTAATTGATCCTGATTCGACATTATAAGTATATTGATTTTTTTCACCAATAACCATATACTTTTGTCTGTAACTACTACATATTTTATTCCATTCATAAATCTATTTTCTTCCCTATGAGTTCAAGTCTCAATAAGAATGCTAGTTCTTACCTCAATAAGAATGCTAGTCCTTACTGTTCATATGTTATGATATGAATATACCACGCGAATTCATTATGTATAGATGAGATTCCATTGATACAGAGCCAATTCTAATAAACTCATTGGAGGGTCCCATTGGCATGCATCCAGTAGGAATTGAACCTGCAAATTCGCCAATTATGAGTTGGGCGCTTTAACCATTTAGCCATGGATGCTTAGCGGGGATCCTCGTATTGCTTATCATATTTCGAATTTCATTTACACAACCTAAAAAATTTCAAAGAAAACAATTAGACCAAGCTACTCAACTTAGTGATTTTCAATTTAGCATGATAAGAATCTTCTATGAACACAACATACAAGTGACTACATCAAAATCAAGCAAGCATTTAAACATAAACATAAGTTTCGTTTGAACTACTTAAATAACACACACATGCATCCTTAATCTTAAATCATCAGTTATCAAACATTCAACCACAAATTTGCTACTTTAACATAACCAAGTATTAGATAGGCCATTTACTATTATTACGTTATAGTACAAATTTTCACAAGGTCGCTTTTAAAGTCTTAAGCCTAACCTAATACTCGGACCATTTGATTCTTTTCCAGCCTTATTTGACTAGCAATAACATAAACTCATTCATGAACATATTACTAATTGATCTTTATAACCATCAAACTAGTCAAACATCATAACTACCATAATTCAAACTACAAGAAACTATGAAGCATATTAAGGCCCATTACAAAAAAGTATTAAATACTTATAAAGCTTATATACATATGTGACCAAGAAGGGTAACCTAAATGCACAATGCATACATATCAACTATGTGCCACCAACTAGGAGTTCTTAAAAGATATTACAAAACATACTTATCGTCACTTGTGATCTTGTCCAAGCTCTTAAGTTAACCGAAAGCCAATTGACCCTGAAATGTAGGTGAAAGAATAGAGTAAGTAAACGTTTAGTGAGGTAGCATAATTAACTGAAAGCATATAATAAACATTATATGTTCTAATCCTATTCTTTCACCAAAGTCTATCAAGGTTCCAGTAAATACCAACTTAATTGAATGGTAATGCATTATAATCGTAAGGTTTCAGACATATCGTTTCATAAACTTGTTTTACTAGTCTTACCAATTATCTAACATGGCATCTTATAAACATGTTTTACTTGTTACATAATATATCAGGCGTAACATATCATAAACATGAACTATATGTCACATAAGGTGTCAAACATAGACATAAGTTACTTGTCACATAAGGTACACAAGCTCTCATGGATTAAAATATTTGAACAAAGTATAAACCAATATTAAAAAAATACGCAAGATTTAATTGTAAACTTATTACTTATCATACAAGTATTTAAACAAAACACATGTTTAAAATAGACATTCTATCAAAACATATACCTTAAACCAAGAGAATATTCAAAAATCACATAGGTACATTTTACTTGTTCTGCAAGTTATTGTAAGGATTCATTAACTTATAACTTTCATTATTTCTCTTTAACATAGCCTTGAGAATCAAGTAGCCTAGGTACACGAATTTCCAACCAACTGTCGCCAAAAAAATGATGCTCGAAGTATCAGTCAATCCCTCCTACTATCGCCTCATAAAGACCGTAGTCCACCCCAAAACACGAGCTTTATGGACTCTATGGCATGCCAACTATACCTAAGACTGACTTGAAACCAAGGCTTTAATCTTTTTCTTATCATATCAGAGACAGAATGAGCATAGCTCCTTATTTAAATCATTGAATGAGCTTAACTTATTATCATCTTATCAAGCACATATAAGGTTCATATACAAAGTTCTCAATTTATAAACCTTTCCTAACTGAATGATAGCATGGCAAGGTTACTTATCAAACACGCATAGATTTAGCTACAAGCATATCATTGAATCGGGTATTTTATGGCACAACATACTCAATATTTAGGTACTCATCTGGAGTCCAAACTTGGTTATGCATAGCATAATTTAGGATGAAAGAATGCAATTAAATTAGCAAGAAATGCTCAGGAAGGTTACTAGCCTATCCCGAGACTTTAAACTACACTCATTGTTTATTCCAAGCTAGTTTTGCTCCCGTATCGGAATTCCTTTTTGCTTATCTAATATTTGATCTACTTTAGCCCTTACTTCTTCGATTCCTTCTTAGTCTAAACATAACAAGAGTTCAAGCATATATTAGAATCATATTCGACTAGTTTTAATTAGATCATGTACATTTGTTATAAATCCAACCTTAATGCACCTAACAACCAGTCATTTATAAAACAATTGAATTGTCTATATATACATATAAATTCAACAAAACAATCCAATACACTTGCATACATACATGTATCCACCTATATACCTAACAAAACAGTCCACCAAGGTTCATCTATTTGCAAAACAGTCCTGTTACACAAATTTACACATTTATATATTTTCAAAATAGTCCACTACACTTATAAACATTCCACTACACTTATAAACATTCAAAACAGTCCTTAATTTTGCAAGACAACCCTCCCCTGTTTTTACTTTACAAAAACAGTTTCAAAATAGTTCTTCCATCTACAAAACAACCCATTTTGATTGAAAGAATAGTCCCTCAATTAAGCTTACCAAAACAGCCCACCATTAAATGTAAAAACAGTTCCTTATACATATATGCTCTATACACATGTGCAAAACAATCTACTAAGACTCATATTTGTGCAAAAACAGTTTCAACTACGTTGTCTTATACTTGAAGAAGCTTTGAAGACTTGTTTTTATATACCCTCCCATTGATTTGAAAGTGTTTGGGTAAATGGAGACTTGATTATAGTTGTTGGGATGCGTTTTTCCCGCATTAAATTCACTTCAGAAACTATCAATATTGGTACTCGAGTAGGCATATCGGTACTTGTTCAAAATAGAAATTGAGTCATTGTGAAATAAGCGAGTATCGGTACTCAAACAGTGAGTATAGGTACGGGTAGGGGTGTTCAAATCCGGGTACCTGGTTCTTCGGGTATCCTATTTGCCGGCTCGTGTCCCAGCCTGTGAGTATCGGGTACCCTATAATCGGGTACCCGCTAAACCCAGGTACCTGATTCACATTTTTTTTGTTTTTTTGTTTTATTTTAAAATTAAAAAAACATAAAAGTTCATAACACGTGATCCAAACAAAAAAATTAAAGATTTGAAGTTTATAACAATAAGAAAGGCATTAAAAATATTAATCTCGATCGTGATTCTTTTTCGAATCTCATATTTTTTAATAAAGAAAAAATGAGTAAAAACAGTAGACATTAAAAAAAACTACTAATGCATAACAACAGTAGACATTAAAAAACAAGAAATGAGACCATTCACCATGATTCAATTGTATTGATCTACCGACTTTTTCTTCCATGTTGTAGACTTTAAAAACTATTAATGCATAAATGCAGTAGAAAAGCCTTGTCGTTTGTTTCATATCGAATCATGCATATTCACAAATTAATATATATAATTTTTGAAAATTTTAAAACATAAAAGCATATAATACAAATATAGAATGAATTTAGGGATTTAAATATAGTTTTAAGATAAAAATATTAAGTAATCTAATAACATAAAAAAATAGGAACCGGGTACCCGGGAGTAACCGTGTACCTGAAAATTTCATATTTTGTGACCCGAGCCCGACCCGAGAAATGGCGGGTCAGGTACCCAATCCGGGTAAAAAAAACTTCAGGTAAATACCCGGTTATTTATATTCAGGTAGTCGAGTAGTCGGGTCGGGTAGTTCGGGTCGAGTAATTTTGAACACCCCTAGGTACGGGGTCTTGGGTACCAATACAGAAGGGTGTACCGGTACTGAAATAGCTCACTGGAATAATTTTAGAAGCATGGAGTATTGTTATGCGAAGGATCGTACTGGTACTGAGTTGACTCAGCAACGATACTGGTAGGAGTATTGGTACTGATTTAGCATTATGTTTTTAAATGGTACTCAAAGTTCAATAGTCGTAGTTGTACGCATTCAAGTCATGTCGGTACTCTATGCCCAAAAAGGTATTTTCATCCGCAGGGGTATCATTTTGACCCAAAATAAAACGTTGAAGGTTGAATTACACCAAAAAAGAGTAAGGGCCAAAGTGATTATTCAGTCAAACGTTAGGGTATTTTTTGATTTTATGCCTTGTAAAAAAAATATTTGAAACCATTTAAATTGACTTAGAAAAAATTTGATAATTAAAACAAATCAACTTAGTCTAATGCTTTAGTCAACTTAATTTTTCTGAGCTATTTCAAATTACTTAAAAATCTATTTAAACATTTTGAAACATTCAAAATCAAATACATTTATTTAACCATTGTGAATTTACACTCTACTATTAGTATGCAGTTTGTTTATATTTTGAGCATGTTAATTTGATTTTTTTTTTCAAAAGTGTATGAGCTTTTTGAGCCTTTTTTTTATTCTTTTACCAAATATTTAAAATTTTATCAATATTTTTATTTTAACATTTTCGGTATATTATATGTTTTATTATATACATTAAAATGGTCATAAAAAATTATTTTATTAAAAACATTAGTACCTATGTATTTTATTAAAATAATAGATATTATTAATTATATAAATTAGTTATTAAAATAATGATATCACATTATATTATTAAAAATATTAATAAATATATTTTAAATATTTAATAGGGTAAACTACATAAATGATCCCCGACTGTGCTCTAATTATCTTTTGTGTCCCCTGACTATCAGAAGTTACAAACTGGTCACCCGACTTAAAAAAGTAACAAATTGGTCCAACGCCATTAAAACTCTAACGGTTGGTGATGTGGCAGTTAACAAAATTGGCATAATAACACATTTAGTCCTCAATTTTACACTTTGTTTAACTTTGCCTTAATTCTAACAAAATGACCCTTAACATTTCAAAACTCTATCAATTTAGTCCATTTTCTTCTCCCCACACAATCCTAAACAAGAACAATCTTGTTTCTAAAACAAAAATCAAATTTTGATTTCTCCACTTTCTATATACTTGTCAAAGCTAGTTGTGTGTATTTGAACCAAAGGAGAAACAATCTCATCATTTCAGCATTCTCATTTTCATCATCAAAATGAGACAGAGGTAGCCAAAGCCATTCAAACCTCCATTACCCCACCATAACCGGCCGCTTGGGAAACTCAAACCCTACCCGAAAATAACAACTAATAAAGGAACTTTCCTTTCCTCTTCCTCCAATGCTATCGAAGAAACAAAATAATCCCTTTAACATGAATACCCATTTTCCCCAAACCCTAACTCTAAAGACACAAAAAAGATTTATCTCTCCAAATTCTAGGTTCCATCAATGTCAAAAAAAATTCTCACCTTGACAACATCTCATCAATGCCCGACATCATAGAGCTCCTCTGATTCAATCTTGTGAGTCAACCCACAACATCGTAGAGTGAATTCGAGTGGGGCTTGACTTGGGGATGGAAGTTATTGCGGTGAATTTGTGGACACAATTGCATAAGGAAAATAGGAGTTTCAGCATTCAAGGGGCGGAAATGGAATCTTATGTGACACTAGTGGTTAAAATGGCAATGGGAAATGCATCATTGGTGGAGAGGCTTGAGAGGGTGGATGGGAAATGCAACAGGGCAGAAGCCATAAGGGCCAAAAACATTGCGGGGAATGAGATTCAGAATCAGAATTTTTTTGGATCTTAAATGGATTTTGGGGTGAAAATGAATAAAAGAATTAAAGGAGAGAATAAAGAAAAAGATGGACTAAATTGATAAAATATTAAAATTATGCGGGTTAATTTTTTAAAATTAGGGTCAAATTAAAATAACTGTAGAACTTGAGGGCTAACTATGTACTTATACCAATTTATATTAACTGCCACGTCACCAACCGTTAGATTTTTAACAGCGTTGGACTAATTTGTTACTTTTTTTAAGTCGGGGGACCAGTTTGTAACTTCTGATAGTCTGGGGACGCAAAAGATAATTGGAGCATAGTCGGAAGACCATTTATGTAGTTTACCCTATTTAATAATTAGTTTTTAAAATAATACTAGAATAGTACATTAATATTACATCAAATAATATTACTCATTAAAAATTTAATAATAATATTTTTAAAGTATTATAATAACTAGAAAATTACTATGAATATATATACATATATAACTTGATTTAATTCTGATCTAAAAATCGTACTTAGAAAATTTACACTTTTGGATTCCATAAGATAATTTATAGGAAAAGGATATTATATTCCATTAACTTGTAAGTTCATTATCTTGCAATCTGGACAATGATCAATATGAAGCTTAATTCAACTCCTTTAACTAATATATATATTGGATTCCATAAGATAATTTATAGGAAAACGATCTTATATTCCATTAACTTGTAAGTTCATTGTCTTGCAATCTGGACAAGGATTAATATGTTACTTAATTCAACTCCTTGGACTAATATATATATATAATTGTTAGTATCTGGTTACACAATGTAAGAGGTTTTAATTTTACCCTTTTTTTAGATCACTGGATGAGTAAAATGGATGGCTGAAATTAATAGTAGGTTATGTGAAGATTATCATTTGAAAAAATGGATGGATGAATTTTACATTATGTGTAATTGGATATATATATGTGTGTGTGTGCGTGTAATTGGATATATATAGCGAACTTATGAAGCACAGATACTTCAATTTAATGTCATACCATGTACCTAATGTCTTTGTTACCTTTCGACTAATATATATATATATATATATATATATATATATATATATATATAATAGAACTTCGATAAATTAATAATTTCTCTAAAATAATAATATTTTTATCTTAAGTTGAGTCCAAGGTATAAATTAATAATTCGATAAATTAATAAGATAATAATTTTTCGGAAGATCCTTATATAAATTTATAGTCCCTTTAATATTATAAATTAACAATTCTATAAAATTAATATATCTAAGACAACTTAATAAAATATAATCCTATTGTTGTTTGCTTAGTAAAATGTGAAGCATGGTTGGTTGGTATAGTTTTGATTTAGATCGACTAATTAAGAATTTTTTATGTTTATATAGTGGTTGATTTCCTTACCATACATGAAATTGCGTTAAGTTTTACTAGTACTACGTACCACCTTGAACTTTATTTTTTAGGGGTATGTATTATATTTAATTAGTCGCATTGTACATGAACATTATTTAATTAAACAATACAATATATATTTTTTATTCATGAAGAATAATATAGTTCATTGAATTAAAAAATCTCTTTAAACTAATAAATTAATATATCGATTAATACATCTTTAAATTAATAAAGTTGCGTGGTCCTAATATTATTAATATATAAAGATTTTACTATATATATAAAGCAAAGCACGAATACTTTAATTCAAAGCCATACCGCATAATACATCCCCATCTCCCTATGTTTTTCTTCTTCTATTCTTTCACTATTTTTCTTATATATTTTTTTACTTTATATTGCTCTCATAATTCCATAAATATACATGTATGATGTCACGCTCACATAATTTTTTATGACTAATTTTTTATATTTTTTTAAAATATAAAATTTATTTTATATGTACATTGTAATTTTTAAAAAATGTTGCTTTCCGTCCCCTTTCCGTCCCCTTGCGACATAGAAACAAACTATAAGTCGGAAGAAGAGATGCTCTTTGGAATCCAACATTGCAGGCAGAAACAACTAAGATTTTCAGAATTTTGTTCTGATAACACTGAATATACAGTAACAGTCTAGCGAAACAAATGATTATCAGTTCCGATGGTGTTATGATGCTGTACAACCAGACTGGTAGTTACCTGCAAACATCCAAAAATATTGGGTGAAACAAACAATAAACTCATGATGTGGCTGGATTTGCTAATAGCTGCATGTAAGTAATTTTTTTAACCAGAAGACAGGGATACTCAAATTCGAGGGGTCTGCAAGTGTTTACAAAACACAAAAATGATGGTGCTATAAAGTCATTGGGACAGCAACAAGGGAAATAACATTTACTACTACGTCATCAAGGTTCTCAGAATATAGTGTGTAAAACTCTCGATTTCACGACTGAAAAGGATCATTCTTACATGCTTTTGCATCTCTGGTGAATTTTTAACTAATTTTTAATACCCCTCGGGGCATAGGTTCATACATAACATGTTTCTACTAACATTTTGTCTTCATGTTCTATAACTGAAGTCTATCAACTGGAAGTGAACTTTACAAGTACTTTCCTTGCAGATGAATGACATCCAAAGTAATTAAAAACATGTGAAAGAATGTCCTTGCACGACCAAAATTGTTTCACATAGGTCATTCTTTCATGTCCACAACCGGACCATTATGAAAAAAATCAGCTCTTGGATAAAACTCAAAGAAAAAGTAAGTAGCAAAACAGAGCAACTCAATTACGGCCTAGAAAGCCACGAGAGAAATGATGTTAGAGAATGTCAGCACACAATTTAACCTAGTTGAAATATGATTTTGATGGTCTCAAAATCCTTGTATGCAGCAGATGGCGGTAGGGCAGTGCATAATTTAACCATACTAATCCGTAAAAAAGATGCTAGCCAATTACAGTGCCTAGCTATATTACTCAAACTCTGATGTGTCGGATATAGGAATTTTCAAAATTTTCCAAGTATTGGAGGGTCCTTGGAGGATTGGATCCTTATATCCATATCTGGATATGAATTGGCCAAGGCTGCCAAACACGGATATTTCAAGAAAAATAAAGAGACGTGCAACTTAGGCACGCAGATATAGAAATCTTGCTGGAAATAAACACAGTCAATGAGAAATGACATGAAAAAAGGTTACTGACCTCGTTTGTTTTGCCATGGAAACTACCCTTGATGCCTGACATTCCACAGCAAAAATAAGTCATTTGAAGAAATAAAAGATAATCTATGAACTGTCTCAGCTTGTTGATCTATACTTTAATTGCAGTAAATCTACAAAGTCTTCAGCAACATAAGAAATTCCGTTGGCTCCTCATCTTCTTTAACAATCTGCTCATAGTAAATATCAAGGTCCACATTAGAAGGTTAAAAGGCAACAGAGTGGATTTGCATCTCCTGCGGCCGAATTGCAACGGAACATATCAAAATCAAACAGAATGTCACAAAAAGAGAGCTCACTGACAAATCTTACAAATTTCTTTTATAGAGGTAAACCGGTTTCCTGTATACCATCCTCTTTAAAATTAAAATAATTATTATTTGTAAATTAATGAGATTTACACTTTAATGTCTTGGTTTTATATTAAAGATATTAACATTAAACTAAATGCAACTTTGTTAATTATTACTGATTTTTATAATTTATTTTACAGTAAAACCCCTCAGTTAGACCAGGAAGTGGAAGTCCAACCGTTACAACCTTTGGTCCAGTTTTTTTAATGGTGGCAAAAATCTTGAACATAACTTTACTCTGGCATAAACATAACCAGAACATTTAATTTGAATAGCAAGAAGATTCCCCTAAAGCACAATCTATGACATGGGTCTCATGTTTGATTGACAATAATATAATAAGCAGCACAGATATTTAGTTAATTCACCAAACAAACATAGATATAGTACCTTTTTAAAAGGATAAAGAATTACACTGATATTTCTGACGCATCTTATGGTATCATATCTTTAAACATAGATATACAGTTGTCAGTGCTTAAATCTTATTCGAGATCTTAAATAAGAAGCAAACATGTCATAGAATATATAACATAACCCGTGCTTGGACACGAAAACAAGAAGCAAATAATATAAAGTCCAAAACTTCAAAAACATTAATCCATACCTTCACGGGGGTATCCTTCGGCAGACCCACTTGAGTTAGTACATCATAACCAACTCGGTTCCAGTCAATATCTTCTCTATCCCCCATCACGCTGCCGTAGTCTAACTGAATCAAGGTTTCCACCTGAAGTAAAGATCTTCCTATCCAAAAATATAGATTCCTATCTTCATTTTTGCCTATGGCTGTAGTTGGAGAAAAAATTGCAAAAGCAGATTTCGAATCTAGATCAGTTCTATTAAATTTTCTCATCTTCTCTATACTGGGCCAGCGGAAAACTAAAGGTTGAAGTACACCAGGACAAGCCGGAACACTTTCCTCCATCCTGTTTGGAACAGCAGATGCAAGACGATCCTGAGGACAATTTCGTGGACTTTCACAAGTATGAATAAAAGCAGAGCTCGTATCACGCGAGTCAGCATTAGCTAGTCTACCTGGAGATATCTTCAATCCGGAACCTTGAATCAAAATATCCCCAGCATTTCTACTACCACGTTTGGAGTCAAAGACAATTTCAATATCTGATTCGCATGATGAGCTAGTATTGTCATTTATTTGGACCCCATCTTGCTTGAAAAGAAAACATGACCGATCATTTTTGTTTCTTACATTATCACTCACCACCGGCAGCTTGAGAGACTTTGACAAACTGCCTCGGCGTTCAGCAAGAGAAGGTGAAACCTTTTTCAGGGGTGATAATGCAGATTGAGAACAAGGTTGAGAAGTGAGATGGACACTGCCAATTTCCAAGCTATTAGATTTAGGGTGTGAAGAAGTTCGGGATGAAACAATAGACAAGTATGAAAAGTCCGACAGAGTTGAAGAAACTGGAAGAGAATATGAAACAGCTGAAGGTGAATCAATAGAAGATTCCGAAAGGTACTTTGAACAAGTGCTTGAATCAGAAGAGATGGAATCTGGTGAGAGAAAAGGAGACGATGAGGATGAAGATGTTGATGACGGTGATGATGCGTGAATTATCATCATGGAATCTGAATAAACCCTGGATAGCAATATCTTTGGTGCTGAAACAAACTCCTTCATTACGCCAGAGGCAAACTTATGTCGAAGCATACTCCAATTGCTTTCTCTTGCAGGAAGGCGGGTTTCGAGTTCATTCTCAGACGAAGCAAACGGAGGGACGAAACCACCCTTTATAGCCTTCTCAAAAATCTCAAAATCAACATTATATGAATCCACTTTCCTCTCACCAGAGCATATCTTAACTGCTGACTCCCCTACCTTGACTTTATTTTCAGATTTATCCATCAATGGTAAAAGGTTCGAAAACGCATTCCAAAAGTAAGCCGGTTCTTCACCTTCCTTTATAACTATTATTGGTCCCTGCACTCTCTCATACAAAACAATCTGACAAACAGAACCTCGTGCATCCCATTCCATGATAGATTCACAGGATTTACCAATCCAAATATATATTGCAGAAGGTATATGAACAATAAAAGCACCTCGAGAATCCAGACCAGCAGGAGACGGGTCATTCAGCATTTTAGGGACTAGGTGCAAAGGATCATAAGGAGAGTGAGGTGCAATTCTATACATCCTCAATAAGGAACTAGGGCTCAACGGGAATGCATGGACCCTCTTTTGGCACTGTAACAACTGGCAAGCAAAACCCATATTCGGATCAGCAATTCCTCTAGCAGCTTTTACATACTGAAAAGCATCATCGAAACTCTGTCCCTCTCTCCACATAAGATATGCTATCACCAATGCTGTGGACCTTGATACGCCCTGGCAGCAATGAACAAAAACTCTTCCACCCAGTTCCCGAACATCCTCAAAATAATCAAAAACATCATAAAGTATGCTAGTAATATCCTCTGATGGACTATCTTGCAACCACAAAGTTCTGTACACAAAATCAGCCTTGAAATACTCCGGACAAACAAAGCCGACACAATTTAAAACATGAGTAATACCATTCTTTTTTAGTATTTCCCTGTCCTTTGCAACAGCATCTCCACCGAGATAAATATGTTCTGCCACTTTCGAGCATTCTTTATCGAAGAAAGCAATTTTATCCCTCTTTAGAAGCCCACCATTCTTATCATTATTCCATTGAATTGATGATAAATCAAGCTTTAACCTCTCACCACTCTTGTTCCCACTTGGGGTTGGTGGTTGTGGCCACTCACCAAGGTCATCAGAACCAGCTTTCGGCCACTCATCCAAACTCCTCCGTGCGATCGACAGTGGCTGCAATGGTGGCAAACATGACCTGGCCTTGCAATTCTGTTGAGAACGTGGAGTTAAAGGAGGAGGAGGAAACCTGCGAGTTTGTCCATTATTAGTACCATCATTACTATTAGGACCTTCTCCTAGTTCTTTGTCCTCGGGTAATGGAATTTGACCATTCATCTGGGAAGAAGACCATGAAGCCGAACGCCAAAACATTTTCCGCGAGCCGGAAAGCTGGCATGATGGAGCCCTAGGACTAGCAGGAACATCCTCTTTGCCCACCATTTCCACTTTACAATATTACTTATAGTAATATCAAGAGAAATAAAAATATTCCAAGAATGCTCCCCACTCTTTATCCACAGTGCTGCCATCAATACATATACCATATAATAAGCTTAGCAAACAAATATGACCCAAATCCAAAAACCTAATAAAACCCCTGAATTTCCACTATTTTGACATGCCCATTTTCAGTACTTCAATAATATCTAAGGCAAAATATGGAACCCTAAAAGAAAAAAAACAACTTGGAATTTTAAAAAAGAAAAGAAAAACCCTTACTTGAAATGACGAATGGAGATAGCAGAAGTAGAACTAACCCCAATATGTGAAGAAATCAAAAACCCATGTAGATCAATCATGAAGAACAAGTCACTGCAAACACATAGATTAAAGAGAATCAAAATCCCATCTTACAAAATAGAAGTACAGAAAAAGAAAAGAAAAAAAATAAAAAGGTAAATAGTTCAATAGAAAGAAAATCAATTAAAAAATTGGAAGACCCATTCTGTAAATCTGTCTGGGCAACTTTAGGGGGGGGAAACAATCAGTTTTTCTTTTTTAGAAGAAAGAAGCATGAAAGAAGGGAATAAGAGAAAGAGATAAAAAAGAAAGAAAGAGAGATTTGAGACTTACAGGGAAGTGAAAGGAAGATGAAGAAGCCGCGGAAAGGATTGAGTTAGGGAGAGAGAGAAGAAGAAATAACAAAAAAACAAATGAAAAGAGGAAATTTTTTCTTGAAACAGGAAAGGATGAGTGATGAAGGGATGATAGCTGTCTTTTACAATGATTTTCTTTTTCATTATTTTATTTGACTCTCCCCGTGTTTGAGAGACCGAAATTATTTAGACCTGTTCATAAACAATTTATTATTGCTCGAATAAGTTATATCATTTAATTATAAAATTAATATTAATTTAATTAGTATATTTTTAATTTTAGTAAATTTATTATATAATTATTTAAGTAATTTTAATTAAGTCAATTATCGTTAAAATTTAACGGAGAAATTGACGTGATATTTTAAAAAAAATTATATAATTATACATTTACTCTTTAATATTTATATATATATTTAATTTAATCTTAATTTTAATTTAATAAAATAAATTAATTATTTAATTAAATAATAATACCTATTGCCACTTCATTAAAGTATTTTAATTATTTATATTATTTTTTTAATAATTTTATTTTCCGAACTTGGCCTTAAGAAGGGGCGGAACAAAAATTTGTAGTATTCCCAAAAAAGCGAAAAAACCCTAGATTTCGCGATTCAATTCCCCTCATTTTTCTTGCTTCGATCCCAACAAGGTTTGCTCGATTGGTTGTCTCTGGTTATGGGCTTCCCTTCCGAGCACTAATCGTCGGCTTTTCTGTTCTTTTGATCGAATTCTGAAGCTAGAGTTTTGACTCGATTTCTTCTTGGTTTTTTATGCTCTCAAGGGCGTCGTTCCAAGGCTTTTCCCTGAGGATTTCCTTTCGAGCCTAAGGTCCTCGACGCGAGAGAGGAGAATCTTCTTTTGGTTGTGAATTTTTGTTGTCTTTCTTCAGGTTTTGTGCTTGAGTTCTTTGCACGAAGACTTCTTTTCTTGTTTCTTTTGTTCCGGCTTGAAGGTCCTCTTTGTGGTCTCTCGTGGTGGGATTGTGTCGTCTTGACTCTCTCTTGTGCGTTGAAGCTTCTGCCTTCCAAGTTTGATCCTACCATCTTGTTTTTTTCTTTGCCGACCTTTTTGCCACATCTTAGTTGATCGCCATGAAAGTCCTGAACTAGAATGTTCATGACTTAGGAGATTTACGAACAGTTCGTCGCCTCAAAAACAAATTGAGGTCTATTGGACCCTAAATCCTCTTCCTGCTAAGTCTAAGATCACATTTTGGCGCTTCGCCAAGAATTTTGTACCAACCTTTTCCAGCCTTGCAGCTCGTCACTTAGCTGTTAATACGTCTTGTGTGCTTTGCGGAGGAGGTACCAAATCGGTGAGCCATCTTGTTCGAGATTGTGCTTTTTCAGCCCATGTTCTTGCAGCCTTAAATATTGACATCCCCTCGAGCACCCCTGACCATAATTGGATTTCATGGTTAGATTATTTCACTTCTAGATTGTCATCCTCAAAATGCAAACTCTTCTTTGTTGCTTTACGGGCTATTTAGGGACACGAGAACAAAATTATCCATGATAATGCAAAAATTGATTTGCTTGATGTTACTTCTTTCATCAAGTCTTATGTTTGTGAACATGAATCCTTATTTCCTCCTCCTTCACACTCTTCCAAACCCAAGGATAAATGGTCTCCACCTTCTGCTGATGCTCTCAAAGTTAACTTTGATGCAACCTTTGATAGAAATAATCTTTCCTCGGTCTCGTGGGTTGTTATCAGAAACCACAAAGGTCTCCTTATGGCTACTAGGGCCTTCGCCAACCTAAACATTTTCGATCCTGGAATTGTCGAAGCAAAGGTTTTTGAACAAGCCGTTGCGCTCCCTTTTGATTTATATCTTAAGCGTGTTATTACTGAAGGAGATTCCCTCATTGTCATTAAAAAGCTTCAAGCTCATGCACAAGACCAATCCTTAATTTTTGTATGCTCATTCGAAATATTCTAATGAAGATTGGAGATTTCGACTTCATCACCTTTCAACATTGTCCAAGGGACTGGAACAAAGTTGCGCACCAGATTGACCATCTGGGGCGTTTGTTCTCAACTTATTCCGTTTGGATTGAGGAAGCTCCCCCCATTGAAGCTGCTATTAATAAGGAAAGGTGGTGGGTCGACCCACCAACATGGACTTAAGAGTTTCCTTCTCAATCGTTGTCTCTTTACCACCAGCTCTCTCCTTTTTTTTTTCATTTTTTTCTAAAGCCTACGGTGCCCCTTGCTCCTTTTCTGCATCTTTCATTCTTTCCTTGCTTTCACCGCTTCGGTTGTGATTTGCAGGAGGATGTTACTGATTTTGCTGACATGTTGCTACTTGTTTTCTTCTTAGTTCTGCGCTGATGTTGTATCTTCTCTTTGTCTTGTTGTTGTTGATTTTTTTTTTCTGCTCTTGCTGATTTTCTGTGTTTCTTCTCTCTTTTTGGACAATTTGTACTCTCTTTTAATTCCTGCTCTTTATATTTTATATGAATAAAGCCAACATTATTCTCAAAAAAATAATTTTATTTCAAACTAAGGTCTGCCTAGGCAAAGAGGCGCTAGTTGGCCACTATGCCAAATGCACCTTTGTGATCCAAAGTATGAATATATTACATGTCTTCATTTGTTGTTACTGGCAGGAAAAACGAAATAAATATGAATTAAGGGGACTCGAATATAATATATTTGAGATGCATAAAAAAAGCTAAATCACCAAAATAAATTTAATAATTAAATTAAAGTTGACACACTAGTATTTTTAAACTAAATTTAATATATTTTTTCTTTCCACAATTATTTTTATAAATTCATATAAATAATCGTTGAATTATTTTTTGACTTAATTAATAATTTTATATTTTTTAAATAAATTATTATGTACATTAAATTATGTTAAAATTTAAAATTATATTAAAAATTTATTTAGTGAATTTAAACTCACGAACATAATTTAAGTTAATTAATATTATTTTAAAATTTTAAATTTTTAATATAATTTCATATATATAATAATTAAATTGAATTTTTAATAACTATTAAAATTGTTAATTAAGTTTAAAAAATCTATTCATTGATTATATATGTGAAATTATAAAAATAAATGTAAAAATATATTAAATTAATTTAAAAATATAAAAAAATCTTAAAATCATTTTTATTTTAAATCAAGCATTAATTGTAATTTAAAATATTTTTTTTCAATTTTAATTTAATTATTAGATCTATTTTGGTGATTTAGATGTTTTTATGTATCTAAAGTGTATCATGTTTGAGTCCCTTAATCCATATTTATTTCCTTTTTCTTGCCATTAACAACAAATGAAGACACATAATATATTTCATACTTTAGATTACAAAAGTGCACTTGACGCAATGGTAAACTATCGCCTCTTTGTCTAGGTAGTCCTTAGTTCGAATCCTGCTATGGGTAATTGTTGTTTTCATTATTTTCTTCCTTTGATGATGTGGTAATACCACCTCATTGGAGGAGAAAAGTAAAATTATTAAATCAAATATAAATAGTTAAAGTCCTCGTGGTAACACATGTCACCATTTAATTGAATAATTTATTTATTTTATTAAACTAAAATTAGGACAAAATTGATCATATGTGTAAATAACGGGGACTAAATGTGTAATTATACAAAATTTCTTTTAATTGCCACGTCAGCCTCTCTGTTAGATTTTAACGGTTGGTGGTTTGATTGGAACTACTTAAATAGTTATGTGGTAAATTTGCCAAAATTAAAAGTATAGTGGTCAAATTGACACCAACCCCATAGTTAAGTGCACATCTGTGTAGTTTACCCTTATTGTTTTAGATGCTATCAGCTATATTGAGGGAATATTTTCTTTTTGGGAATTAATTAGAAAAATACTCCATTAATGGTTATGTAGAAAAATACCTCCACACAAGGCAAATTCGATTTTGGCTAAGCGCGAGTTTGAAACTCGCTTTTGGCTAAACGCGAGTTATGTATTGAGTGGGTAGGTAAGAAATAAAAAAAATACTCTACCAAGTTTTTTACACAGAACTAGCTTTTAGCTAAGCGCGAGTTTGAAATTTGTTTTTAGCTAAATGCGAGTTTGCTTTACGTGGACCGAAAGGGAGTATTTTTCTAAATAACCATTAATGGGGAGTACCTTTTCAATTAATTCTCAAAAAAGGAATATTCCCTCAATATAGCCCGCTCATCATGAGTTTATTTATCAAAATATCATTGATAAAATATTTTTTAAAAAGTATTCTTCCGTACCGATATATGACACCCAAGTACCAGTACGGTCGATCTAGTACCGGTACTGGCTAGCTTTATGAAATTCCAATGACAAAATTCGATATCGGTACGCATAAGGAGTATCGATACCCCGGGCCGAGTACCGATACCCAAGGTAGTGTACCGATACCCACTGATGTTATTGCCGAAAGTTGAGGAATTTTGTTAAAGTGTGGATCTGACCTTTGGATGTAGCCATAGTGAACCTCATTCGAATGTAGTGAACTCTAATTTCGAATTTGAGTTGAACTAGGGTAGGAAGCTACCTAGTGATATACATTCTACCTTGCTTTGTAGTTGGGCCTTAAGAGCCCTTAGATATATTATATTATTGATGTACGAGATTTGGATTTATGGTATTGAGTACCGCAGTACTTGTGTAACATCGGATCTCGCTGGATCCGAGACGCTATATTCGGGTTGCCAGAGCCCGACCCATAAAATTTTGTCAAATTAAAAATTCCAAGTTTAGCCAAAATCAACATTTAAAATAAGTCATTAAATAAGAGTTTTATAGATAGTTTTAAATCCAAAATATAAATAGAGATCCGTTCGAATAAACATTGTATTTCAAAATAAGGTAGAAATAGAGTTACCAACCAATTACAATATGATTTTATGGATACGTAGCCCTACAACTAAAATCAAGGCATTATACTTGAGTTTGATTCGGTGTTGGGAAATCCTTGTCGATGTGCTCAAAGCAAGTGACCTGTCAACCTACGTATAGAAAATAACACATCCACACGCTGATCTAACAAAGCTTAGTGGTACATGTCTACTCTACTATATTTCATGACGTTCATAAAAATAAGCATGCAATATAAGTAACAAGTGTATGGCATGAAAAAGCAAAGGAGTTGACAAGTACCATCACAATGGTATTCAAACCTGTAAACCTGATACCACTTGGACATCGGGTCCTTCATTGGTTACATACCCAAAATATCTAGCCGTTGGGTAGCAGCAGGGATCATCTACTCAGAAACACATAGCAATCGGGTAGAGGACAACACCTACTCGAAAACACTTAGCCATCGAGTAGTGGCTTCTCGTTAGTATGTCGTACTCATAAACACTTATCCATCGAGTACCATTCTTGGGTATTTAGATCACATCGAGTGAATCATGAATCAAATTAAGGCTCATAAGGCCCTTATGCAAAATTCAAGGCAAGAAAGGTCATTCAAAAAGGGCATCCAAGGTCATAGTTCAACCAAAAACTTAAACTAAGATTTGTCATGTTCAATCTCATACTTATATAGCCCCTTACAAACCTCATTAAGCCATTTACAATTAATTCATCAAAATTGGGCAGTTTCAATAGTGGGTATCAGTACGGTGCAAGGCGTACCGATACCAAGTTTCGCTACTATAATTTGGAGAAAGCTTGTCTGTACCGGTACTGAGCCACCCGTACCAATACACATGCTGGGGTACCTATATAGTTCGCATCGTACTGGTACCAAAGTTGGTTATTAGAATTTTGCAAATTCCCTAAGTACCGATATAGGTCAATCTGTACCGATAATGCTTGAGTGGCGTACTGATACGGGTTGAAGTCTATACGATACGCTACATTCAACTCGTCTTGTTCATCAGAGATACAAGGGGTATCGGTACAGTGTCCCGCGTACCGGAGCCTAAAATTGGCTTTCTAGCCACGATTTTCTCCTAAAAATCCCTAGATTCGAACCCCGTAACCAATTTCATGCTACCTAAAGTCTGTTAGGTAAATTATTAGCACATTGTGACCAAATAAACACCTTATTACCATCAATCATCAAGATTTGAGAGCACCTAATGGTCAGCATGCTAGAACACCCAACATCTCAAAAATGCTTAAATATACAAAGCGATCACAGTTATGAAAGGCAAGAAGCACATCAAAGTTTCAGATGTACAAACATTGCAAAAATCTCGAAATCCTCCTACCAAGAGCTTCTCATCACTTCTTCTCCTTGTCTTAGGTGTGGGATAGTTCACCAACTTCTTTAACTAATCAACAAGTGTAAAAACGAATTGTTACATTCCCAAAAGATTAGAAAGAAGCTTTAAATTGATTTACACCCTCAAATCTGTCCTAAGACACTCTCCAACCAAAACTCCTTCAAAAACCCATTCTTCCATGCCTCCACCACTTCCTATGATTTTTGCCTCAAATATCTTAGAGAGTAGATAAACATACCTTGAATTCAAATCCCGGATGGGGAGGATGCTAGATAAAGTTTGGACCTTTCCTAATTCTCCATGTGGTTCTTGCAAAAAGATAAAGGAGAAAATAGAGAGTGGATATTTATGAAGATGATGTATTATGGGTAACTTTTGGTAAGAGGGGACAAATTTTAGAAGTGTTCAGCCCAAAATAGGAGAATCACACTCCAAGTTCTTCATCTTCCAAAGCTTCACTAACATGGCTCTTGCTGAGCCCAAAGGCTAACATTCAAGGCCCAAATGGTTTGAATTTCACTTAAAATCTAAAGCCCGAGGCTCGAGTTAACGCTAACTCATTAGCTCAGAAATCTAGGTCGTTAATACTCTAAATTTACGTAAACTGAAGAGAAACGGGTACAACAACTTCATGTCTTCTCTGGTTTTCCAAGTATCTTCCTCTACACCATGGTTCCTCCATAGCATCTTGACCAACAATATACTTTTATTGCATAGCTCATTGACTCCCCATTCAAAGATTCTAACCAGTTCTAGCCAGCCCTAACCTCGACTTCCTTAAAAGAAATAACATAGGAGGGGTCAGAGTGATATCGTCGAAGCATCGAGACATGAAACACATTATGAATCCACTCCAACTCTAGTGGTAAAGCCAACTGGTAAGCCACTAGTCCAACTCTCTCAATAATCTCATATGGTTAGAAGAATCTCGAACTCAACTTTACTTTTTGCTCAAAGCGTAAAACTCTTTTCCATGATGACATTTTGTGGAACACCTTGTCACCAACCTCATACTTAATATGCTTACAACGTAAATTCGTATAAGCCTTTTGTCTGTCAAATGCTACTTGCAACATGTCCTTGATTATCTTAACCTTTTCCTCGGTCTGTTTGATCCAGTCTGAGCCTACAATCTATATTTCATTCAACTTGTCCAATAGAAAAGAGTTCTACACTTACGTCCATACAACGCCTTGAAATGAGCCATCTAGAAGCTCGATTGGAAGTTGTTGTTGTAATCAAACTCCACCAATGGAAGATTCTTTTCCTAACTACCCTAAAAATCAATGATGAAACATCAAAGCATGTCCACAAGAATCTAGATAACCCTCTCGATTTGGGAGTGAAAGGTCATACTAAAGTGCAATTTGGTGCCCATCTCCTCATGCAACCTTTTCTAAAACCTGGAAGTAAACCTCGGGTCTCTATCAAAGATGATCAATGATGGCACAATGTGAAGTCTCATAATCTCTTTAATGTACAACTTGGCCAACCTCTCCAAGAAGTAGTCCATTTGCACTGGTAAGAAGTGTGCGGCCTTGGTTAATTTATCAGCTATAACCCAAATCATATCATGTTTCCCCTTTGCCATCAGTAAACTGGTCACAAAATCCATCATCAACCGATCCCACTTCCATTGTGGAATTTCTACTGAAGCATTCCCAAAGGAACTTGATGTTCGGCCTTGACTTGTTGACAAGTCAAGCATTTTGGTCACAAACTCTGAGACATCTTGTAACACCCCTAACCCGGCTTAGAAGTAAACCAAGCTAAGAAGTGTTAATCAACAAACACAAACAGCTTCCAATGAAAAACTTAGCACATCAAATTGAACATGCCTTAAGAAAAACTGGGAAATTTAAAACTTTTCTCAAGTTTTCTGAATCATTTAATATTACCAAAGTATATACAACTAAATATTTCAATCTACAACATTATTCCATGTTTTTCCATTACTAGATAATAATCAATCAAATAATGCTTGATCAAATATGGCATT
Organism: Hibiscus mutabilis; assembly: GCA_019671005.1. Classification (NCBI taxonomy): domain Eukaryota; kingdom Viridiplantae; phylum Streptophyta; class Magnoliopsida; order Malvales; family Malvaceae; genus Hibiscus; species Hibiscus mutabilis. Next base: position 14,832,343 of record CM033735.1, on the reverse strand, counting down.
TGAAAGAGATTAAAAGGAATAGACAAGGTCAAAGTTCTTCAGTTCAATTATAACTAATTTTAAATTTATCTCTTTTAGCACTATCTTTTGTTGTATAAATCGTTGGATGTTGCCAAATATTTAATCATGCATTCAACCGAGAAGAATTATGTTAAAGTTAAACCAAATCAAGACATTCAACTCAGCAAAATGAGCTAAGAATCTCACTAACATTCTATTCTTAACCTGACTCACCAAACTTTAAATTCCAAGCCCTCAATTATAACGGTTAATAAATCTAAAATGAAAATATCAAATTATAATGTAAGAAGACCTCAAAGATCAGCAATCATCCGAAAGCTTACAACCTCTTTCCCTTAACCATGTTAGATTATCATTTACCAAAAATAAACTATTCTAATAACTATATATCAACTTCTAATCAATTTATCTTCTCATCTAACAACCTTAATATCTTAAGCAATTCCCAACCAATCAATACATATCTTGAGCCTAACATAATATATTAAGTGAGCAATCATATATCATACGAATATACTCATTCAGATAGCAAGTAGATAAGGAAATTATATATAATGGCCCTTTACAAAACTTGAAAGAAGAGGAAGCATATATACACATGATTCATAAAGAATTCTATATGCTTCATGCAGATAACTATCTAAGTGCCACCATCCTAAGAGTTTTTGAGAGGTTGATTCGAACCATACGAAGTTCCTTGTAATCGTATCCAGCTTGAGAACAACCTGAGACTTCACCAACCTAAAATGTGATGAAAGTAAACATGACTAGCGATTGCTAAGTAAGGTAGTGTGATGTCCTAATATGATTAAAGAAATTATTATAACCTATTCAATAATCTATCACCAAGATTAGCCGAGTTCCAGGTGAGTATTAGTGTGACCCAATAGTCATATGATACATTCATAAGGTTTCAACCTTGGCGTTTCAAAGGTAATATCCAAACAATTCAGTAATATGGATTTCTTGACACACAAGTTATTATAATGAAACATTGAGATAACCTATTGAAAGTACTAACCTTTTTATTACCCAAGGCACTAGCCTTAAAACAACAATCCAAGGGTTTCTTTGTAAGCATGGCATTAGATTATCATATCTGGGCTTTAAGATTATTTTGAACCAACTTTAGAGTATAATTTTATCCATTCAAGTACCCTTGCTTAATTAGACATCCTTTCATAGGTCATCTCTTTTACCCGATAGATAAATCCAATAAATTCAGTATAATTGTCATGTAAGTGACTACCATATTTATTTGTATAACACTTATAAACTTTCTTGGATTCTTTTTCTTCAAAGGTTATCAATACACCATTTGTCTGACACTTCCAACAATTAGCTTGTTATATCATAACTTAAGTTACTTAAAAAGTAGGCAAATATGGTAAATACATTTTACCCAATTTACCCATTATATCATCCAATATTAATTAATTACAAGCAAGTCATAAAATATGTATTTTCACAAGTTAAATAGTATACTCCAAGATTAAACAATGATCCACAATTACACCATATTCAACATATAAGTTACTTGCATGATTCATAATCATGTAATTTACTAAACTCATAAACTTCCGTTGTTTCTTTTCTTAAAATAACTTATTATTAACTTCTTTTACTAGATATGTATAGACTAGGTATGAATCTCTTTTTTAGGTTCATATTACTATGTGAGTTACTTGGCTCCAAAAGGTTTCATTTATTTAGACTATACCCGTAGTGCCTAGTTGTGATTTAGTCCAACTAGAGTTAAGTTTCAAGGTTCGATTGGATGACACCAAGGTTTATAATAATCTTTAAATGCTCCTTTAGACTTGGAACATCAAATTAAGTTGGTTTAACCTTAAACCAAGAACCATTGCATACGGGTAACATAGGACTAACCCATCCATCATAGTCTACTTTATAACTTATAAACCAAGGATTCATAAAGACCTAAGAAAGGCCCCCCTTTTTCTAACAGACATGTACCAAGCATTGTTCATACATATTCCTTTAACATTTGTTTTAACAAGCAATTTCCTTACTATCTTGGCATTCGATCATAGCACATTCATACACATTTAGCATTTAACAAATAAAGCCTTAAGCACGACTTGCCTAAGTAAGTCAATCGATTCCATTTATTCATTCATGAGAATTATCTAGTTTCAAAAATAGCTATGCACCAAGAGATATCAACCATACATTTTCAACTTATATAGAAATCACAAATTTTTCTCAAATTCCATATCACATGAATTTTCATTGTTGTATGCATATAACATTGTGAGGATAACCACACATAAATCAAGTAATTACATGGCTTAACAAGAAAGTTACCATATTTCATATCTAACATAGCAAATTCCTTCATTAACAAGCAAATGATCACTTTTCATTTTAACATAACTAATTCAATCATTAGCAAGCAAGTTACCACATTTCATCTTTAACCTAGCCAATTCATTCATTACTTTTTATTAACATAGCCTTGAGTTCCGAATTCCCAATCTAGGTACACGAGCCTCCAACCAACTTTCACCCATAACATATCATATGGTACCGTAGTACCGGTCAATCCCTCCTATTGTCGCCAAGTGAGCACACACACTTTCCTCCTACTGTCGCCAAATAGGGACCACTGTCCCAGACCGTAGTCCACCCTGACACTGAGCTCTATAAACTCTATGGCATGCCAACTATACCTAAGACTGACTTGAGACCAAGGCTTTAACATATTTCCTTTCATTTCTTAAACATGATGAGCATAGCTCCGCATCAATATATCCTTTCAAGGATTTCATTCTCCCTTCAACAAGGGTATACATTTATTCATGATCACTACATGTGATTTCCCATGCTTCAATTCTCTTATTCACAAGGCCTTATAGCCAACATTTCATTTGATAATTCATTCATAACTTTTAATGTATTCATTCTAACAAGATTATATAGGATTTGAACGTTCAATATGCATTTTTCATTTCACAAGCAATCATAGTGAGCATTCATACTTTAAGCTCCAATTCATAATTCCATAACATTATTTCCTTACCCCAGTTTCACAATAGAATAAGGGTATGTTTACCACATGTAAACTACATTTACGACTTCTCTTATTCGAATGGCTCTTGAGCCCAACTTCTCTTATCAAAATAGATAAACTATTTGTGATCAAATTTGTTCATAATTATACAAATAGCCACATCTATCCACGTGATCATCTTTCGAATTCAAACAAGCAACCATGACAAGATTGGCATTTTATATTCTAAACGTGCTTTCAATCACATTTCATTATAAAAGTACCATTTTCACCAAATCACTCTCCTTGCTTTCAATCTTGCACTTTCATGTCATGCATAAACAATTTTAAAACAATCACAATTAAAAGGCAATGCTCGGGAAGATTGTTAATTCCTCTCGAGTCTTTAAACTACACTCACCTTATATCCTAAAGTCACAGGATACCTGAATCCCCACTCTTTCCAACTTCTAGATTTCCCTTTTCTAACCTCCAAGTCCTTTATCCTCTTTTTTTCCTAAACATGAGATGAACTCCGATTTAAATATATGAGTCTGAATATCAATTTAATTTATTTACTAGCATTCCTATTGCTACTATACTCGGATATATATATATATATACACACACACACACAAATTAGTCCTTTAATAACCTCGTTCTAGGTAAAACATCTCATAACTCATGTTTATACATTTCATACATCAAAACAGCTCCATAAAGATTATAATCAAGCAAATCAGTTTCATTTCATGCTTTCACAAACTCATGTATCAAAACAGTCCATAAGGGACTCAAACAGTCCAAAAACACATCACAATAACACATATACTTTCATTTGTATGCAATTCTGTACCCTATTTCAATGTATACGTTTAAGTGAATCTAAACAATACATTTTCATTCTTTTAATCACAAAACATAGCAGTTCCATAAACATTTTCATTTTATCCATCAAACAGTTTAATTCAAACTTATAGGCACTAAAACTGGGCAAATTTCACACACTTACATTAGATCACCCAAAACAGTCCAATTTGCTTATAAAAGCACACACATGTGCATCCAAAATCATCTCTTAATATAACTATATTCAATTAAGGCATTTTACATGTGTTTCTCCTATACACACAACAAAACAATGCGTTTTACATTTATCATTCGAAACAGCCCCGGATCATCAAAACAACCCCCTCCTTGATTATATGACAAAACAATTCAAAACAAGGTTTATTTTCATTCCAAAACTGCTCTCCATTTCTCTTTAATACTCAATTTAATTTGGCGAGTTCCCATTAACATACACTAATGAAAAACAGGTCAAATATATTGCAACCATTCAATCAAAACTGCTCATATCTTTACATATATTTCCTTTACTAATTCGATCAATTCACAACCCTCAAGTTACATTTTCATTTAAAATCATTAAACAGTCCATGATTCGATTCCCATGCTAAAATTATAGTCACAAATTGAATACATACAAAATTTTCACACAACAACCTATTTGCTTAAGTTAACATGGACAGGGTCTATAACACATACATACAAAATTATATCATTACCAGCAGCCCCAAAACATTCATGAACATTCATGGAATTCTTTAACACATTTTTCTTTGTACTTATACATGTTCAAAATGATCCTTTTTATTTCATATTTTAACAATCCTGCCCTATTTCAAACATTACACTTTACTTGCATAAAAGCAGTCCCCTAAAGTCCAGTCTTATGTGGTTCTACCCTGTTTAGTAAATTTTACCAATCTTGCTTTAAAAAAAGTCCTTTATGACCCCTATATACAAAAATTATGCTCTTTTTCTAAATACTTTCAACCATGTTTCAAAACAGTCCTTTAAGACTTGATTATGCAAAAATTTCTGCTTTACCTATCTTGTTCAAATTCATGGACAAGTTTAAAAGTCATGAAAGCAGTTTTTAAACATGATTTCCTATTCACAATCAATCCATTACAAACATGTCATGGAAAAATTTCAAGAATTCTAAGGAATCCATTATCAACCTAATCGAATTCTACCATACCAAGCAAGGAACATTTATCAAACAAGAATTCAAACACAAACCTACATTTCTCTAACATGATTCAGTTTCGATTAAAGCTAATGACCTGTAAACCAAGAGAATCCCAAATCAAATACTTAACTAACAAAGAATTTATAAAGTAAGGGGAAGAATGTATCACCTCCTTCCTCAAGCAAGACAACATGCACCATGAATTTAGCAAAATTTTAAGTTTAATTCCAAGCTCCCATGGTTTAGATAGCTAACCAATCTATCTCTCTCTCATTTAGAGGTTTGTTTCGGTTCAAGGAAGAAGATGAGGATTATCTTCTTCATCTTTACCTCCACCTTGACCGTGGGTCAATGGACAAGATTCTCTAGGGACTTGACATGTGTTCAAGTCCCCAAGAGTTTACTTAATTACATGCACAACTTCCACTATCTCAAATTCATAATTTGGTCACTCACCAAATGGTCATCAAGTTTCTCATATTTCCTATTTAACCTTTCCTTGAACAATTGAGAATTCAAGTTATCTTCAATCAATTTAATTATAACAAAGTGGTAACATACTTTGGGCCAAGTTTTAGGGTATGACACATCTCTTTTGATCCTTGGCCACCAATAAAACGATCGCAAGTCTTGATACATCTTGTTGTTACCCAAATGCATAGAAAAATGACTACTATGAGCTTCTTAGAGGATCCTTTCCCTCAACTCATCAATGGCTGATACACACAAACGACCATGGAACTACAAGACCCCATCTTGTACTCCAAACTCAGTCATCTCGCCACGTTGCACCATTTCAATCTTGGCAACTAGATCCTCGTCTAGTGCTTGCGTCTTCTTAATCTCTTGCGCCAAGGTTGGTTCCACAAGAAGCTCAGCTAAAAAGCCACCATCAACTGTCATCCTCAAACAGGCAAACACGTCCCTCAAATCTGACATAGATTTTCAACTTAACGTGTCAACAACTATGTTAGCCTTTCCAGGGTGATATTTAATTATGCAGTCATAGTCCTTGAGTAACTTGATCCATCGACCTTGCCTTAAATTCAGCCCCTTTTGCATTAGCAAATATTTCAAACTATTATGGTCGGTGTAGATGTAATACTTTTCGCCATACAAATAATGCCTCCAAATCTTTAAAGCAAATATAACTGCTGTCGAATCCAAGTCATGAGTAGGATAATTACGCTTATGAACCCTGAGTTATCTCGAGGCCTAAACCTTGTCGAATAGGTAAAGACTTAATTGGTTTATGGAGACATGTATCGCCAACTACTATAGCATTTGAATAATTAATTGACCTAATTCCTAGGCAATAAACCCAACTTCTATAATCATATGAATATTTGCTATAACACCTGCTTGTCTTTGTTCATTTCTACTTTACTTTTATTGCACTTAGTTTTAATAAACCATTATCAAAACCAATATTTTCTCACTAACTCTTGAGTATGAATACTATGAAGTTATTGATCTAATCCATGCGGGTTCGATAGTCTACTTCATCACTTTATTACTCGATCGACGAGTATACTTGCTCTTAATTTGAATACATATTTTGCAAGCATCAAAGACCGCGATTGAGCTTAGAGTGTTGTTTTCCAAGCCTAGCATTGCTAATGATGGAGCATTGTTAGCTGGGTTGCAAGTGAAACCAACATGTCATAAATGATCAAAGAGAGACAATTGCTCGATAAGACATTTGTACTGCATGTTGAAAATATTGTTGTTGGAGTGTCGTCCGAGTATGATTTTAATGAACATGGAGTTTTGTGTTTTAAGGACATATTTGTGTACCCGAAGATTTAGAGTTGATGTGTGTCATTCTGACCGAAGCACATTCAAGTCCATTTGCTATGTATCCGGGTGGTACAAAAATGTATAGAGATCTTTGTTCTGTGATTTAAGTGTAACGCAAACGGTGCAAGTGAACACGTCGCAAGTAATAGTATAGATTAAGATAGTCTCCACAAGGATTGGTGAAACTCTGACTTCTAGCTTCTTGCACTGAAAGAGAATAATATTGAAAATGATAGGTTGTGATAAATAGCAAGTAAAGTTAATTAAGCAAACTAAAGTAAATAGAAAGAAGTAATCGATATGAGAGATTATGCCAGATTATCGTGAGTAGTGGTGCAATCGCTAAATGATTTGATGTGGCTAGTAATTACTAAGGCAAGTAAATTGCTATGGCAAGTAGATTGTTGTGGAAAGTAAAGTGTTTTTCAGTGCCTTCGCGTTATCCCTAACTCAATAACTGATGTTTGTACATTCCTTGGTGATATATCTCTACGTTAACCTTGGGTGAACAACATCAATCTTTACACTCTTCTTAGTCGCTGAAATTCGATCCTTATTTCTAAGGCGAATTAGTTTCCACCAACGGTTGTTTAAATGGAAACTGTATCCACTCGTTTTGTGAATCTAGCTCTCCCGAGCCTAGATAAATAGATGAATTCAATTTCCTTTCCCAATTTCCTTGAAGCGATATAAAAAACCAAGAATGGATAAACAATGAATTTATTGAATTAAAAACCAACAACCAAACATTCGTCTCTACACACCAATAAAACTCGATAACCCAAGCCAAATTAATCTAGTTCATGGCTGGGTAAAAAGAAAACACAAAAGAATAAAACCCAAACCTGGGATTGCACGATAGAAGATGAAAAAGAAATGGTTGTGCGTGAATCCCTCTTGTGATCTGATCTCACTCTCCCAATCGACTCTCCCTTTTTTGTTGTTGCGATCTCCTTAAATAGGTAAGGAGAAGGAGTCTAAATGTGTGTGGAATCCGTGGGATTTAATCTCTAGCTGATTCATATTTGAATTTGAATCTAGGATAATTGTCCTTTGCGTTTGAAATAATACTGTAGATAATGGTTTTATCTCGACTTGCCATGGCATCATTCGATAAGTGGTTCGGCAAGTCGTCATCATTATCTTAACTTGACAGGGCATCCTTCGACAAGTGACTCGACAACTCGTCCTACACAAAATAAAGCAAAACAATAGCGATTTCTCCACAAAACCATCAAAACATAAAGCCAAGCCCAATAGACGAGGAAACCACGAAACTATGCATGAATGACTAAGAATGCAACTGAAATGGGCCTAAGTCCAACAATAATATGAGAAAAAAGGATAGAAAATATAGTACTTTTACACACTTAACATACCCCCAAACTAGAACTCCTGCTTGTCCTCAAACAATGAAAACACTAACAATTACTTGCCAAGGCATTTACTACCAAAAACATGCTTCTTACCTGACTTTCATCCTCAAAACCATGGCACAAGGAATTGATTACCTTTCGATTGTTGGAAAAACACAAAAACTTACTCAAAATTAGACTATAATGCTAGTGAAAATTTGTGCGTGGAGTTGTGTACAAGTCAATCAATAGGATTCTAGGCAAACCTTAGGTTTTATTATTTAAAATGTCGAGGCAATTAATTTCGCTAGAGCCAGTTTAGGCACCTCTAGCAATTTCTTTTTAATTAAATTAGCTAGAACCAGATGGGCACCTCTAGCGATTCTCAGTACATGAAAACTAGAGCCAGATGGGCATCTCTAGTAAGAAAGTATCCTCATTCATTATACAAATTATTTTTTTGGTTAGAGCTAGAGAGGAACCTCTAGTACATTTTCCAATTTATAATAACCTAAAGTTTACTAGGTCTCCCTCAATCAACAAGTCACAACAGTGTCAATATAAGCAACATCATAGTAAAATTTCAATTAAAATCCATGTTAATCCTAAAATCTAAGGTTTTTATCATCTAAGTGCAGTGGCAAAACTCATCATCATAGGACATCACAGCAGGTTTCGGTAGCTTTATCAAGCAATTGTCATGGCAAGTAACATATGCAAACTAACATGAAACAAACAAAATGAATACAAATTGTCATGAGACAAACAAAAAAAAACCCCCACACTCGAGAGAAGCATTTTCCTCAATGCATGCAAAATAAAACAAAAACAAAATGCAAATGAACTAATCGGAGAGGTCGTTACCTCGAATTTGTAGCTTCCTTTGAGCCATATGCTTCGTCCATTTTCCAACTCGCGGTGGTTGTTGACGTGAAGCTGGTGCAAGGTCTCCCATTGTGTAGAAGCTTTACGCTTCGATGATTGCTTTGATGGTGCAGCCGGAGGTGGGGATTTCAATGGTGCAGAAGTGGTATCTTTGGAATCTAAAAAATCATGTAAAGCTTCAGTACGTTCTGGTTCAGTAATAGGTTCCTTACCTTTACGTAGGGTAGTGGTTGTCGCAGAAATATCACTTGTAGCAGGCTCGACATCAGTTTCCAAGGCAAGTAACTCAGGATGGAACACCGAAAAGGGTACGGTGCTATTAGGATAGTCCTCTAGAATAACTCGTGTCAGGGCGATATCTCAGTCCTTCATATGTCGCCTAAACAACAACCATATTTCCTTCATCTGATCCAAACGTTGGATCAAGAGATGTAGGATATCGGCCACCAATAGAGCACTTGCCTCGGTATGCGCACTTATTGTGGCATGTGCACTTGTCGGGGCATGTTCTTGTGTCGAGGCAGAATCTAGAGTAGAGGATTTTTGCACAACTATTGGTGCTTTTAGTGGGTCGTCTTGCATGATTTGCATATATTGAGCCTTTATCCACCTAGTTTTCTTGGGTAGCCTCTCGTTCGTGGCCTTGATCAACACTTTCTCTTTCGCACACAAGATCAAAATTAGATTAGGAAAATAGAGTGTGCCCACATCCTTCTTGCTACAAGAATAAATCTCATCAACAATAATTTGTCCAACATTAATAGTACGATTATCAAAAATATAGTGTAGCAACAATAACCATAGTAAGAAACAATAGTGTTATGAGTTGTGGGCATCAAACAAGTTTTGAGGAAGTTATTCCATAACTTGGCTGTGGGTTTCAACAAGACCCAATTCATTGTGCCTTTCAAATCTCCATCATTCCACTTGGCTTCCTCGACGATGAAATCCTTGAGGAGTTGATCCGCCTCTTCTTCAGTGATATTATTTACAAACTCGGTATTCTCATTACGTGTAGAAAACAACCCATGGTATGCGTTGATGGCGGAGGCATCAAGAAGAATAACCCTACCACACACATAGACACAAGGATTATCTGGAGTAGAAACATGAGAATAAAACTCCCTTACGCATAAGATGTTCCCCGATTTCTTTTGAAAGGGAAGGAAAGAAAATTTGGGTGAAAATTTTCAAAGTGGTATTTAAATCCCCTAAAAACCGTTGAACTCCATTTCTTTTGAAACTTTTATCCTAAAATTCATAAAGAAAACAAAAACAAAGAGATAAAGATCAATAAAAGAAAATAAAAAGTAAATCATACTACAACAAAAAAAATAAAAAGGAAAGGAAAGGAAAGGGTAAAAGACAAAAAAACAAAAACAAAATAACTAAAAAAGAAAAATAAAAACACTTAGATGGAGCATTCTCATGCATCTTCTAAGGATACCGCTCTCTTATCACGCTCAACATGAGTATCATCATAGTGCTTCAATCTCTGTTCATTGACTTAAACTCACGTCCATCCATAGTTGATTTGATCACAACAGCTCTATGAGAATAGGGTTGAACTACCTCGAATGGCCTGAACCACCTTGACTTTAGTTTGCTCGAAAAAATTCTGAGTTTGGAATTATAGAGAAGCACCAGTTACCTTGGCAAGAATTGTTGTGACAATAGATTCTTACCATGCTATCATTTCGCCTTCTCTTTATAGAGTCTGGCATTGTCGTAAGCTAGTGCACAAAATTCTTCTATCTCATTCAAGTCCATTAAGCGCTTTTGTCATGCTTTCTCCCAGACCATGTTTATGGTCTTGATCACCCAATATGCCTTATGCTCGATCTCCACCGGAAGGTGGCAAGTCTTTTTGTAACACCCTAAAATTGGCCTAGAAATGTTACCACAATCTAAACTATAGGCTAATTGAATTCATAAGTTAATCAATTTAAAGAAGAAAGAACATTGGCCATCCTTAAGATCAAATAAGTGAAATTAGAACCAAATTGCATTGAAATTAAAACTAGAAGGCATAAATGAAAGGATGAAATTGTGATCATGCAAAACTCTATAGATTGCATGTAAAATTTAATTAAAATCAAGGCCTTGACACATGTTCTCATTTGAAGAGAACATGTGCCAATTTGGAGAGTGACTCACGGCCAAGGAAGAAAGATGAACAAACATATTGTCATCTTCCTCCCATTATACTCCACTTTGGCCGATTGCTTGAGAGAGAAAAAGGGAGAGAAGAAGTTTCATGCATCACCTTCAATTCATGCTTTTTGATTGAGCCTTGATCAAATTTAGCTTAGAGAAGGTATAATGCTTGATTTCAACTTGTAATAGAATGTTGAATGAGTGATTGTTGATGCTCTTGTTGTATAAATTGAATTGGATGATTGTTATGTATGTTAGGGTCATGCTAGCTTCAATTTGAACTTGAAATTGTGAATACTAGTAGCCAATTTGATAAAGGAAATATATATGGTTGCTGGAAATTTGAGAAATGTGTACATGGTTGAAAACAGTCTTGATTAGGGACTGTTTTGATAGAGAAAGTGTTAAGACATGTCAATTGGATATAGAACCCTGTTTTGATCATGTTGGCAGATGAAATGAAGATTTAATTGAATAGATAACTTTCTGGAAATGTGAAAGCACCTAATTGGACTAGTTAAATTAGGTAATGGACTGCTCAATTGGTAAATTGGATGTGCAATGTTGATCAAATAGATCAAATTGGGTTCAACATGATAATGCCCTGTTTTAAGCACATTGCTAGGTGTATTAGACTGACCTAGACATGTAAGAACATGAAAATGAATTGAATTTCCATGTTAGAACCTTGTTAAAATGAGTTAAGAAGCTAGAAATTCAACCTAGTGTAATCTGCCCAGAATGCTCTGTTCTGGGCAGTAACTTTGAAAAATCACTATAAATTTTATAAAATGATTTTAAGGCTGAAATTTTTATGGACAACACCTTGATATGTTTAAATTCATCAGGAGAAAAAATAACAGAATTATGGGTTGTATAATGAAATGTAGAGAAGAAACATTAGGGACAGTGCAAACTGTCCAGTGTGGCAAATTACCCTGTCTTTAAGTTAAAAACTGTATTAATTGGTAAATAACTAAAATTCAAGCCTTATATGGTTATAAATAAAATTACGCTAGCTTTCCAACGGTATAAAACAATTGAAATTCTGACGTACGAAATGAAAGTTATGCATAATTAAGTGACTAGAGTGCAAGCTGCCTGGCAGCAGCAGTATAGGTAATTGTACACTGTTTTGTGGCAATTTGTAAACAGTTTTAGGACATTGATTCTGCCTTGATTGAATGATCATATGAACTTGTCTTGACATGTTTGTACTTGTAATGTGATAGAACCAGGAGCAAACTTGGTGGAAGAGGATAAAGTGGATCATCCTAAAGCCAAGAACAAAAGAGTATGGATCCAAGACTAGCTAAGCTTGGAGTATTGTGAGTGTAGTTATCTCTAGGGTTAGGACTAGGTCCTAACCAATGAATACTTGTTTACATTCTTGAAATGTTAAATGAACCTAATAAGGACTTGACCTAATAAGGGAAGAATGACTAGTAATGCATGAAATTTGATCACATCTTGAACACATGTTTTATTTGAATGCTAAGCATGTTTAAATGGTACATTGGTGCTTGTATGTGTCATGATGCATGTGATCGAATGCTAAAGACTTGCTTGAGATATCATCTCATCTTGATGAAATGAAACATGAAAATTACATGAAATGTGAGCTATGGCTCAAATGGCTTAAGGACCTAATATGAAATGAACTTGCTTGACATGATCTTGATCTTGAAACACTTGAATAAATGGTAAATCGAACAACCTTGGTAACTAGTTGGACTAGGTAGAAGGGCATGCCTTAGAGTCTAGAGCTCATTGTGTCAGGGTGGACTACGGTCCAGGGCTAAGGCCCCTATTTGGCGACAAACGGAGGGTACATATGTGGTCTTTGGTGACAGTAGCAGGGTTGACCAGCACTACAGTGCATCTTGTGGCGACAGTTGGTTGGAGACTAGATTACCTATACAAACTAAGTACCAAGGGGGTTGTTTAAATGATAACAAATGATATAACAATCCTATATTACATGTTACTTGTTTTTAAAGTTATATGATGTTTATTACTTGACATGAAATCCATGAATTGTATGTTACTTGTTTTGTAAGTTTGATTTGCTTGATCCTTGATATGAAAGCATGAAGTATGATTCCATGTTACTTGAATGCTATACTAGCCGAATGCTATGATCCTTAGCTAGGATTACTCTAATGTTTGATATCCTTAGCTAGGATCCTTCTAATGCTTGAAATCCTTAGCTAGGACTATACTTGATTAAATGACACAAAACTTGATATAACAAATGGTTAGAACTTGTTACTACCTCACTAAGTACATTCTTGTACTTATCACTCTCATTTTCATTCTTCCCAACTTACAGGATAAAGGATACGAGTGTTGCTTGATCTTGAAGCCTGTTACCTTAAGCTAGAAGCAAGTCACACAAGCATAGTTAAAGTATGGTTTCATACTTGTTTTGTATATCTCATAGATTGGTGGCACTAGATGGTATAGACTTTAGCTTCATCATGCATTTTGGTACACTTGAACTTGTATATATGTTCTTGTTCTTGAATGAGCCTACTATGTTATGAATTTAGTAACAAGTATGTAATGAACTTAAAGTACTTGTAATGTAAATGATGTTGTTGCGCATATGATGATAGAATGAAATGATCTAATTTTTGATCTAGTTTATCTTGGAACATTCAAATGCCTTGTTTATGTATATGTGTATGCTTGAAATGAAAGTAGTATGATCGAACCATGCTTGCATGTACTCCATTCGAATGACTTGGACTTATAAGGTCACTTGTATATAAACATACCTTGATGTAAGTATGGTTGTGTGTTTCATTGGTAAAGGCCGAATAGTCTAGTGTGTGTATATGATGATTGTCGAATGGTTAGGTATAGAGCATGAATTGAATGGAACTAGTTACATGCTATTGAATGTTTAGAAAATCATGCTTAGTAAGTATAGGAATGAGATTCTTAAATGTATACAAACTAAGGAAAATTGAATTGAAATGGAATCATGTTGTATACTAGGGTTGTTCGAATGGTTATTGTATAAGATGAAGTTAAGTGAATCATGAAAGTAGTAACTTGTAATGTAAGCATAAAAGGAAATCATTTAGGAGCCTAATCGAATGCTTTAGGATGTCTTGAAATGAAAATATGAGTTTGCTTGTATGATAAGTAATGTATGCTTGCTTGCTTGTTAGTTAAGTAACTCATCTAATAGGGATGAGTTATCAATCCTTACCTTGTTCTTGTATTGTTTGTATTGCCTTGCCTTGCCCTTGCTTAAGTAACGCTCCCGAGCCGGTTTACTACTAACCCGGGGTAGGGGTGTTACACTTTTCGTAGACAAGTCTATAAGGAGACATACGTAGGGGTGTCTTAAAAGTTTTTTGGTAGGCCCAAAGTGCATCATCAATTCTCATAGACCAATCCCTTCATGAAGGATTAACAACCTTCTCAAGGATAATCTTCAACTCACGATTGGAAATCTGCACTTGCCATTTAGTCTCCAAGTGATATGCCGTGGCAACTTTGTGAGTAACTCCAAAGCACTGTAACATCTTGGCAATAAGCTTATTGTCAAAATGTTTGCCTTCAACGTTGATAATTGCCCTCAACATTCTAAACCGTATGAATATGTTTTTCTGTGAGTCTTGGAATCATTTCTAGGAACTACAGCTGCCTCAACCCATTTGGACAGATAGCTGTAATACCCTAATTTTACCCGAGTATACGTATACAAATACTATATTTCTATAAATAAAGCCCAAATAGTAAATAAATAGATAAATATCTAGTCCATAAATAATAAACCCAATATCCATATACATATAAAAATGTCCATTTTTACATCTCAAAGCCCAAAACTCAAAAGCCCAATTTTTAATCCTAAAAAGCTATTCCCGCCTAATTTACAGTTGGACCTAATCTATTTACAACTCATTAATCCCAAACAAACACAAAAAAAAAACAATATGAAATTAAGTTTCCCTCCCAAATCTATATCAAAGGGGACACGTGGCACTTGTTTATTGGTTAAAACCCATAGCTACAAATATGTGTTTCTTTATTACTGACATCAGCGCTATGACGTTAGGGATGACGTCATTTCCCACCAACATATAAAAGGAAAGAGAGAGAAATGTCAGAATCATTAATATCAACCATAAAAAATATAAAATAATAAAGAAGCTAATAAATATAATAATTAACATGAGAGAGAAGGCTTACCATTTAGGGAAGTCAGACCGCCATAGAAGATGGAACGATCGTCGGAGCTGAGCCATTGGGGATGTGAACGGACGATGGAGATATGGATCGACATCGGTTGACCATCATTGAAGCCTCACCAGAAGGTATATCCTTCCTAACCCTTTCGTTTCCTGTAAAACATGCAAAATGGGTTAGATTTGAGTGAATAGCAAAAAGTAGAAATGAAAATCTAAAAAAATGGAAGTTGGAACTTATCTTGTGGTGGCCAGAATATTTTGAGAATAGCGGAGTTGAAAAGGGTTTGGTTCGTGTAGTTAGATTTTAGGTGTGAAGACGGGTGGTTCTATTGAACCGGAGTAGATTTAGGTATTTAGAGTTAAAAAATTGGATCTTTTAGGTGATTTAGGGTTCAGTGAGGTGGAGCACGGTGGCCAAAAATTACTTCATGGCCGTCGAAGTGAGGTTAGGGGTAACCGAAGTTCTTAGGCGGTGGTTAGCGAATAGCATTTAGTGGTCGGAGTAGGCTTGTGAAAGATCAAACGGCGGTGTTGGTGGCAGAAGGGTGCCGAAGTTTAAGGTGTTCATCTTGTTCATCCTAAAAGTGAGAATTTTGATCCATTTGGATCTTTAATTCTGGGCATATGAGGTTTTTAGAGATAAGGGGGAGAGAATCGGGAGAGGAGAGAGTGTGGGATTTCAAAAATTGGAGAAAAAAATTAGGAGTTGATTTTGCCTTTATATAGGCATTACCCTCGAGCCTAGGAGCCTGCGAATCCCCGCTTTCGGCCCACGCACCCCCGACGCAGCCCGCGCCCTTCTTCCTTCAGCTTTGTAATCTGGCACCTCATTTTTAATAAAGTTCAATTTGGTCACTATTTACTTGTAATTCGGTTCCTCCGTCTTGATAACAATTCAATTTTGTTCCTAATTTCGTTTCTTGACTTAATTGCTTTGATTAATGTTTGATTGATGCATGGTTTTGAATAAACATATAGTATATTGTTAGATAATTAAGTTCACTTAGATATATTTGTTAGAGCCTTAGATACTAAGTTCTTTAATTAAGAATGAAATAATTAAAATACGATAGATCATTGTAGCAAATAAATATGTGTTAAGTGGAAATCTTTTAAGTTCTAATTTGAATAATGTCTCATTGCAATGAGATGTTATTCAAGGGAACTTTTAAGTAGAGCATTTGATACTCATTTAAACTTAGAAAATGACAAATTGACCTAGTTAATTAGATTAGAGCTTTAATTAAGAATATCATTTTAAATAATTAGACTCACTAATTAAATTAGGAATATTATTCAAATTAGGGTTTTAATATGAATAGTGCTCAAGCAATTGGGTGTTATCTCATAAATACTCCAAATTTGATAATATTCATAGTTTTTAAATAATTCAATTAATTAGAGTCTTTTAAGTTAGAACTTAAAATCAACAAGACAATAACCGGTCATGCATTAAAACCTTTTATGTTGGGATATATTTTTGAATATGAAACGAAATGTCCTAAAGCAACTAGGCGCTTCTAATTTCATATTCGTTCCAAAAATATATTTCCTTATAAAAGGATATCTCCATTTGGAATTTAAATCCAGTCAATAGTTAAGGGTTAAATTAAATTCAAATTATTATTTGAAATGCCAAAATGCCAAGTAAAATTAAAAGGTACCGATAACGGGTATTTGTGGGGGTGCTAATCCTTCCCCACACGTAGTCGACTCCTGAACCCAAAATTTTAAGAATGAATATCTGGTTGTTTTATGGTGTCCGATCTACTAAAGTGACCGGTGGCGACTCCAAATTGTTTTCAAGATTAAATAAAGGAAAACTTCAATTTAACATGAAAAACCTATTTTTTAGGATTAAATAAATAAAAGGCAAACCCTATTTTCGAAGATTAATCGTCAGGCTATTTTCACACCTCGATTAAAAATGACCACGACAGCTTGGCGACTTCGCTAAGGACTGAATTCGAGAGTCAGGCCTAATTAATTAATTTTATGTGGTATTTTGGCATTTAGAATGGTAATTTGAATTTAATTCCTCCAATAATTATCGGATGGATTTTTAGGAAGAATGGAGATAGTTTTTTATTGTGTGATATATCTGTCATTCACGCATAGCCTTCTACCCGGGCTTTTTCACCTTTAAGTGGGAGCGAGACATGATCTGACGTGAGGCTCTCCACCTCCGAGTTCATAATTTTGTCTTTCTTCTAGTATACCAACCTTATACAACGTGAGGTACGTGCCTCCAATATGAGGGGCTGTATACTCCCAAATCGATGTCTTGTTGTCATAGTAGACAATAACGAAAATTTGGGTACCCAAAGTCCAGAACGAAAACCACATTATGTAATCTAGAAGCCTACCCCACTAGAGCCAGACAGGAACCTAGGACATGGTGCGGCTGATTTAAATACGTTTCTCTGATTTTTCTCTTTGCTCAATATAACATGCTTTTTGTATCAATTTAATTTTTGCATTCAATATTATTTTACCATATTGACACTGTTTTATTTGTTTTGTTTTTCTTTTGTTGTCTTCTTTTCATATATCTGGCATCATTTTGCATGCTCAGAGGAATCAATTTGAGGGTTAGTCAATTTAGGCAGCATTCATAATGGCCAATAGGGAGAAGGCAATACGACGGTGTGGACCCGGTTAGAGAATACTCTATGTAAGAAAGGGGCAGTATATATGGGAAAGATGTGTCAGGATGCAAGCAGCTACAAGAAGTTGTATAAAGATGTTAAAAGGGCAATGAGAGAGAATATTCAAGAATTAGTGGATTTGAAAAACTGGGCTAAACAAAGATTAGAGAAAGAACAAGCTTTGAATTTAGAATTGTCATCACAAGTTCCAAAGTTGGGAGAGTCATCAAAGGGGTACCATAACGAGAGAAAGTCAATTTTTTTTAGCAAGAAGATGAAAGAGCTGGGAAAGAAGGTGACAAAATTGGAAAGTGTTGTACAATATTTGGAAGACTCATTTGTAAGTTTTGGAAGGGGCACTACAAGTGGAGGACAATGTACTGAAAGGCAAGCTTGAGGTAGCAGTCCAGACTATCCAAAGGCAGAATCATGAAATGATCAACTTCAGGAGCCATGTGAATCGCCTGATTTGTGCAGATTTTATCCATTGAAGCCATGAACCTCTAACAACACCTTTACATCAACACTAAGCTAGGATAGATGCTGACCCGAAGGCTGAACAGAGTAATTAACCTAGGGATAAAGGCTAGCTACTTTTTGTAATCAAATTATCTATTTCTTGTATTCGACCTTTTGGCTAATAAATTTTGCTCTAAAGACAAGTCCTTGAAATCGATACCTCATGCATTCGTCATTGTATTGCTTAAATATTGAATTTTAGAAAAATCGTCGCATTTTTTTCGAATAACATCATAACATTGAATTTTGTTTAAATAATATTGCATTATTTTTCAAAAGATAATAATGTGAAAGCTGAAAACCAATATTTTGAGAAACATGGGCAATAGGCTTGTTAGGGTGAGGCAATCTCAGAAAGTTGTTGAGGACCGCTTGGGTAGCATGGAGTAACGAATTGATAAGTCCCAGAACGAGGTGGTAACTCAAGCTACCACATTGCTTGGAATCAGGAAGGCCGAGAAGGAAAAAGTTCCAAATAAAACTACTAACATTCGTGATCAAAATGAAAACTTATCTCACACAAGGGTTCAACTTGAAGGATCAGTTTCGAAAAAGGTTTAGAGTAGTACAGTCAGGGTATTGGCAGTGATTCAGAGAATTTGGAAATAAGCTTTGGAGATAACATTCCTACCCTTGGTACGCTGACAGGATTTGACAGGGCCAAAATGGATGTCATCAAACACACAAAGACAGGAGGACCGAGTAAAAGCTAGAATTTTGATGTTTGCTCTAGACCTGTATTATTTAGAGGTTATGAGACTGTTAATGAACAAGATGATTCCAGCAGAGTTATAGAACCACATACGCTTCCAGAATGTTTCTTCGAAGTCATGAAAGCCAAGGATTCAATTGCTGCCAGAAATTTTCTCACAATAGAATTGCCTCCGTCAAAGAAAAGAGGGGCAACAAGTACATAAACAGAAGACATGGAGGTTGAATGGTTTAGCAAGAAAAGGGAGATGATTATTCCTATTCCAATGACATATTCTAATATGTTACCATACCTTGTACAAATTTGTTGATGATGGTTCCATCGAAGTTGTATAAGTCTTTATTTGGCATAAGAAATGCTTGCGGTTATTATTGTGGAGATTTCAGTCAATTTGTGGAAGATTGTATATTTTTGAAACAGATAGTCAATGGTTTTATCAGGTATGGACACTTAAGTTTTGAGAACGGATAAGCCCAATTCCATAAAAGACCAACATTTGCTAGAAGACTCGAGATAAAAGAGAAAAGGTAGAATTTACAGCAGTCCTTTAGGGGCAATCTGCTACAGTTCGGGGTTTACCGGAATTGGAGTAATGAGAAGATGTAGAATTTATAGTAGGCTTTTGGGGGCAATTTGCTACAGTTCAGGGTTTACCAGAATCAGAGTAATATTTTGACATCTACCTCCTCAAAGTTTCCTTTACTGAAGAATACCCTAAAGATAGATGCTCAAGGTGCTCTTTTAAGTGGAAAATCAAAGACTAAATCGAATCTCATTCACGTATCTTATCGTGAGCTATAGTTCAGGTTGCGCGAAGCTTCGCCACATCATTTGAAACCTTCAAAGCCTTATCATCCAAGTTGTTACAACATAAGGAATCATTGTGAATATCATAATGGATTCCATGATCAAGACATTAAGGACTATTACACTTTCAAGCGACAAGTCCAAAACTTTATGAACCAGGGGATTTTGGAGGTCGACACTAATGGCCAGTTCATTAAGATTTGTAACCCAAGAGGTAGTCACTTGATTGGATTCAATGCGATTGGAATGCCTAAAAGTCAAGCGCTGAAAGACATCAAGAAAAGAAAGAGAAGGAAGAGAAAAGCGAAACTAATTGAGAACCAGTAGCCGACAATGAAGAAACCTCAAACAGACATGCTCGTTAAAAGCTTCAACACATCCAGCCAACATCTTGAAAAGCAGAGTTCATCTAGACATGGGCCAGAAAGAGTTGCTAATTTCCACATGTAAATGATTGAATATTTTAGGGAAAAAAGCAGGCAATTGATTGAAGAAACATGGAAACTCATTGACAGGATGATCTTAATTCAAAGCTCGATGAGAACAACATAGTATAAATAAGATGAAGTATGTCTTTGTGCTGGTAAAGGAAATAAATGAAGAATTATTGATAGAATCCGAGTGGCTAAAATTCACTTAAATTTTTCCTTGATCAGAGATTGACAGTTATACCACAAGAGATCTGTCTGTAGTTTTAGGACCGTTATAGAATAATACCCTGAATTATCCCAATTGCTTTTGCCCGCGAGCATTGGGGGTCCTTTGTAAGGGAGGTTATTTGGTTTATTTGTATTAAATGCTTGTTTCATACATAATTTTTCTCGAATGGCAAACATTTTGCATTCGTTGATTCTTTTAATATTTCAATTACTCCTTGGTATGGGTTAGTTTTGTTCTCCCATACCTATATGTGTATATCTTCACTATCATTTTATCAGGTTCTTGAACATTAATTGCAGGAGTGACCATGAATCAAATTCAAAGATCAATTCTGAAATTTGACCCTCTTCTAAGTTATTTAGGACAATGAGAAGACATTAACGAGTGTTCAAGAATCACAGGAAGATCCCAAATACAAACTCTGAGTGAATTTTCCTCTCAGACATTGTTGACTAAGGTCCTTGAATGAAGTGAAAACCCAAAATATCTGCCACCTAAAGACAACTTTTCTTCGAATATATCCGTATATAGGAGGACATTTGGCATTCCTTCATCTCCATTCACAAAGAAAGAAAACAAAATATCATTTGATGTCCCCTTTGAGCCTGGTAATTTTCTTTCGATTCAACCCTAACCAAGGATCACCCTCACACTGGGGGCAAAGAGGACGTGAATTTATTTACAAGTGAAATATGTTTGGTTTTGATCATGCTGTGATAGTGATGCCTTATGAATTTGGGGCAAGAAAAAATGGATTTTTTTATTACAAGAGCAAGTGAGACATGTTGAATGAAAGCGAATATTCAAAATCTAATCAAAAAAGAAAAGAAAGAAGAAAGAAAGAAGAAAGAAAAGAAAGAGAAAGAAGAGAAAAGAATTAATGGAAAGTTTGTGTTCAAAAGTAAACTGAATCAAGTTGGACATTGCTGACATAAAAGTTGAAGCAGTTGAAAGAGAAAGTACAAAGTTGAAAAAGTGCAAGAAAAGCAGGCAACAAATGTAAGATATTTCATTCAAATGAATCTCTATATAAATGAGCAATGAAGGATTGATCACCTTGGAATTCGAGGAAAGGAAATAAACTCTAGAGTGAAATCCTAGAAATGGGCAATCTAGAGTGATCCAAAAAAGAGAAGAAGAAGAAGAAGAAGAAGAAGAAAAGAAATGAGAAAACAAGAAAGTGTTCAGACTAGGGACTGGCAAAATATAATTTCGCTTGGAAGAAATGATCCTTGGTTTCATTACCCTTAAACACTTATTTGAGCTTATATATCCTTTCTTTCATAGGTGTGAGCCATAGCCCCATTACAAGCCTTAAAAGACCATTTTGATCATATACGAGTATTGGAGTAAGGGAAGTTTGTCTTCAAAATATATCCCACTTATCAGGGTTAACCTCTCTTCAAGGGTTTCCAAACTTCTAATGCCTGGTTGAGATCAGAAAAGAGGGAAGGATTGGGTTGGTGAGTTAGTGAGGGAAAGAGAGCCACTTAAATGAGATAGAATTAGGTACATGGGAAATGTTTTTCTCGAAAGTTTAAAAATTTGGAAGGGGTCACATTTGAGTTGATCATTGTCAATTTGGTTCAAAGGCTCTGCTGTATTTTATATTCGATGGCCTAATTTTGATTTTTGCTTTCTTATGTTTGCCACGAATTATCAAAATTTTCCATCTTCTCAAATTTATTAAAATAATATGTTGAGCCTTTCACTTATCGTTTCAACAAGCATCTTGCATATAAATTGATTAGATACAAGAAAAACAAAGGATTTCGTGGGTATCATTATGATGTACTAATCCTTTAAGTGCAGGCAGAAGAGGAGATGGCCTCAATACTTGTTTAATGATGGAAAGTATGTTGGGGGAAGACACAACTTTGAGTGTCAAAAATATTTAAACAAAGCTGCAAGAAAGTGACACAGACAACCTTGGGGCAAAGAAAGAACACGGGTTATCTTTTGGGGCAAAAGATGCAACAAGGTTGATCCATTAAAGGTTCACAATATTTGAAAGCAAAGCTTATTACTTTTGAGGCATTGCAAAACAAGAAAGCTTTGTGAATGTTAGAGTGAATAAAGATGATAGTTGAATTCAAGACCAGAGCAATGCTATAAAGAACATTACAGAAGAATATGTTTTATTCTGATGAGTGGAGTCTGCAAGCTAGAACAATAGAAGTGATGATCTCTTTTGGAACCATGAGAAATAATGTTGTCAAAGAAGCTGAATGAAGACATAGCTAGAGTGGCTTTATAAGAAATGAGCTATCACTAGAACTTGAGTTTTGAGATATACATGTCGAGATACAACAAGAGAAGGGATTATATGAAAAGGCAAGTCAAAAAAAGAAAAAGGAAAAAGGAATGAGAAAAGAAAAAGGAAAAAAGAAAAAAACTGAATCGAAAACCTGAAAGGGCGCCTTGAGAAAAATAAAAAGAAAAATAAAGTGAAAACCCGAAAGGGCGCTTTGAGAAAAGCAATCTAAATTGAAAA
The DNA here is from genome assembly GCA_019671005.1 of Hibiscus mutabilis. Classification (NCBI taxonomy): domain Eukaryota; kingdom Viridiplantae; phylum Streptophyta; class Magnoliopsida; order Malvales; family Malvaceae; genus Hibiscus; species Hibiscus mutabilis. The sequence continues at coordinate 14,809,026 of CM033735.1, read as the reverse complement.
CATGGAAAGGCTCTTTAGAGCAAAATGCAGAGATCTTAAAGATTGAACCTGAGTGTGAGATGGGTTACCTAGACAGCAAAAGAAGTTTTTGAAAATAAAGCAGGGAATTTTGAGCTACCCAGAAGATGAAAGCTCACCCACGTGGTTCTCAATTGACAATATTCATGCATCATATAGTCAGACATCCATAAGATAGGAGCATGCTAACTCACACATTTAGAGCATTTTTGCATATTTTGGCAGTAATCTACCGGAATCAGCAAGAAACAAGAAAAATTTTCAACCTACAGCTTCAAGATTGGAGGAGTAAGCCCAATAATATATGTCCCAAGCATAGAAAAAATTGAGCAAAGGAAGAGAAACAAGAGACCTAATACGAGCTTAAAACTGAAAGATCGAGATACTTTAGGTAGAATGAGCCGTGACTCTAAAGATCCCAGAGCTTCAAGCCAAAATTAAGGAATTTCATATTACTCTAGGAAGAATCCTTATTAACAAAAGATACTTCTTTCTTGCAGGTTCAGTTTTTCCCTAGAGGATGAGGTGAATCAGCATTCCTAGCAAAGAATGAAGAGCTCCTAATATAAAGAGTTCACCCAGCAAAGATAGATATCATAACATGAAGAGATTATTTAAGCAAAGGACCCGAAGCTCTCAATAAGAAGAGTTTGAATAGAAAAGGAATGAGTTCCAAATAAGAAGAGTGCGCCAGTTCGTCATTGCTGAAGAGAAAAGGATCAGCATCGTCAAGAAGAATGAACAGGTTCATAAGAAAAACTAGTTCAAATTTTGCAGTCAGCCTTGGTAGAAAGATTGGGAAGTTCATAATAAGAAGAACTTGTCCAGGCTTTCTTAAGAAACATGAAGAGTGGAAGTTCCTAATAAGAAGAACTTGCAGCTCAAATAACAACCAGAAGGTTCAGGAAAAATTTGGGTCTTATCACTCTTTGCCCTATTCATGTTCCTCATCAAATTAGCAAAGAGGGGTAGCTGTAATACCCTAATTTTACCCGGGTATATGTATATAAATACTATATTTCTATAAATAAAGCCCAAATAGTAAATAAATAGACAAGTATCCAGCCCATAAATAATAAACCCAATATCCATATACATATAAAAATGTCCATTTTTACATCTCGAAGCCCAAAACTCAAAAGCCCAATTTTTAATCCTGAAAAACTATTCCCGCCCAATTTACAGATGGACCTAATCTGTTTACAACCCATTAATCCCAAACAAACACAAAAAAACAACATGAAATTAAGTTTCCCGCCCAAATATATATCAAAGGGGACACATGGCACTTGCTTATTGGTTAAAACCCATAGCCACATATCTGTGTTTCTTTATCATTGATATCAACACTATAACGTCAGCAATGATGTCATTTCCCACTGATCTATAAAAAGCAAGAGAGAGAAATGTCAGAATCATTAATATCAACCATAAAAATATTAAATAATAAAGAAGCTAATAAATATAATAATAATTAAGATGAGAGAGAAGGCTTACCATTTGGGGAAGTCAAACCACCATGGAAGATAGAATGGTCGCTAGAGCTGAGCCATTGCGGATGTGAACGGATGTTGAAGATACAAATCGTCGCTGGTTGACCATTATCGGAGCCTCACCAGAAGGTATATCCTTCCTCAACCTTTTCGTTATCTTGTAAAACATGCAAAATAGGTTAGATTTGAGTAAATAGCAAAAATCAGAAATGAAAATCTAAAAAAATGGAAGTCAGAACTTATCTTGTGGTGGCTTGAATATTTTGAGAATGGTGGAGTTGAAAAGGGTTTGGTTCGGGTAGTTAGATTTTAGGGGTGAAGACGGGTAGTTCTATTGAACCGGGAGTAGATCTAGGTATTTAGGGTTAAAGAATTTAATTTTTATGGCAATTTAGGGTTCTAGTGCAGTGGAGCACGATGGCTGAAAATTGCTTCACGGTCGCTGAAGTGAGGTTAGGGGTAATTGAAGTTCTTAGGTGGTGGTCGGCGAACAGTGTTTAGTGCTTAGAGTAGGGCTGTGAAAGATCAAACGATGGTGTTGGTGGTAGAAGGGTGCCTGAAGTTTAAGGTGTTCATCTTGTTCGTGATGAACAAGGATGAACACCATCCTAAAAGTGAGAATTTTAATCCATTTGGATCTTTAATTCTAGGCATATGAGGTTTTTAGAGAGAATGGAGAGAGAAGGGGAGAGGAGAGAGTGTGGGATTTCAAAAAATTGGAAAAAAAATAAGGGAGTTGATTTTCCCTTAATATAGGCATTACCCTCGGGCCTAAGAGCCCGCGAACCCCCGACGCAGCCCGCGCCCTTCTTCCTTCAGCTTTGTAATCTGGCACCTCATTTTCAATAAAGTTCAATTTGGTAACTATTTACTTGTAATTAGGTTCCTTTGTTTTGTTAACAATTCAATTTTGTTCCTAATTTCGTTTGTTGACTTAATTGCTTTGATTAATGTTTGATTGATGCATGGTTTTGAATATAACATATAGTATATTGTTAGTTAATTAAGTTCACTTAGATATAATTGTTAGAGCCTTGGATACTATGTTCTTTAATTAAGAATGAAATAATTAAAATATGAGAGATCATTGTAGCAAATAAATGTGTGTTAAGTGGAAAGCTTTTAAGTTCTAATTTGAATAGTGTCTCATTGCAATGAGATGTTATTCAAGGGAACTTTTAAGTAGAGCATTTGATACTCATTTAAACTTAGAAAAGAATATCACTTTAAATAATTAGACTCACTAATTAAATTCAGAATATTATTCAAATTAGGGTTTTAATATGAATAGTGCTCAAGCAATTGGGTGTTATCTCATAAATACCCCAATTTTGATAATATTCATAGTTTTTAAATAACTCAATTAATTAGTCTTTTAAGTTAGAACTTAAAATCAACAAGACAATAACCAGTCATGCATTAAAACCTTTTATGTTGGGATATATTTTTGAATATGAAATGAAGTGTCCTAAAGCAACTGGGCGCTTCTAATTTCATATTCGTTCCAAAAATATATTTCCTTATAAAAGGATATCTCCATTTGGAATTTAAATCCAGACAATAGTTAAGGGTTAAATTAAATTCAAATTATTATTTGAAATGTCAAAATGCCACGTAAAATTAAAAGGCACTGATAACAGGCATTTGAGGGGGTGCTAATCCTTCACCACGCGTAACCGACTTCCGAACCCAAAATTTTAAGAATGAATCTCTGGTTGTTTTTAAGGTTTATGGTCTAGCAAAGTGTCTGGTGGCGACTCTAAATTGTTTTCAAGATTAAATAAAGGAAACATCAATTTAACATGAAAAACCTAATTTTTCAAGATTAAATAATTAAAAGGCAAACCCTATTTTTAAAGAGTAATCGTTAGGCTATTTTCACACGTCGGTTAAAAATGGTCATGATAGTAGTCCACAACAAGTAAAATGTACAAATTACTGAATAATAATGGGAAGGGCCCCATGAATTGATGCCCCACACGTCGAACAGTTCTACCTCGAGAATGTTCTATAATGGCATCTCATGTCCCCTTGATATATTCCTCGTTCACTGGCATCGATCACACCTCTTGTAGAATTCATGGGCATCTTTATAGAGAGTTAGCTAATAAAAGCCTAACTATAAGACTTTGGTCGTTGTGCGAATACCTCCAAAATAGCCTCTAAAGGGTGATGAATGACATTGTAGAAGCACATTTTGTTGTTCCTCCTCGGGAACATATCGTCATATAACCTGATATGCATATTGTTTAAACAAAATAGGCTCGTCCCATAATAATGCTTAGCATCATGTAGGAACCGCTTCTTTCCCTGATAAGTAAGGTCATAAGGTAAAATACTGCTCACAAGAAAGTTTACTAGATCGACTTACCAAGGAGTTGTCGTGGCAACTAACAACTGCTCGTCTAGGAATACATCATGGATCTCCAAGTGACTATCATCTGTTTTGCTCCCTTTTATCTTTGACAAATGATCAACAACCTAGTTCTTTGTTCCTTTCTTGTCCTTAATCTTGATGTCAAACTCTTGTAAAAGTAATATCCAACGAATTAACTGAGGTTTGACATCTTTCTTAGTAATTAAACACTTAATTTTCGAATGGTCAGTGTGAACAATCACCTTAGTACCAATCAAGTAAGGATGGAACTTGTCAAATGTGAATACTACCGCTAGCAATTCCTTTTCGATCGTAGTGTAATTCAATTGAGCACCATTAAGGGTTTTGCTAGCGTAATATATCACATGGAAAATTTTACCTTTTCGTTATCATAAGATAGCTCCTACCGCAAAGTTTCTTGCATCACAATAAGCTTGAAAGGTAGGGACCAATTAGGGGGAACGACAATAGGTGTCGTGGCAAGTTGCTTCTTCAGGGCTTCAAATGTCGTGGCACAAGAATCATCAAAGTTGAAGGCCTTGCCTGTTCAAGAAATTTACACAAGGGTTTAGAAATCTTAGAAAAATTATGAATAAACCTTCTATAAAAACCTTCATTTCTGAGAAAACTTCGTATCTCTTTGACTAAATTTGGTGGCGGCAATTTCTCTATCACATCCACCTTGGCCTGATCTACTTTGATTCCCTTAGATGATATCTTGGGTCCTAGCATGATACCTTCATCCACCATAAAGTGGCATTTCTCCTAGTTCAAAACTAGGTCAGATTCTTCACAATGTGCTAACACCTTTTCCAAATTGCCGAGGCAATTGTCGAAGCTGTCTCCGAACACCGAGAAGTCATCCATGAAGATTTTAAGGAAATCTTCCACCATATCAGAGAAAATCGTCATCATACACCTCTGAAAGGTTGCTGGAGCAATACACAATCTGAATGGAATCCTTCAAAATGCATATGTACCAAAAGAGCACTTGAAGGTGGTCTTTTCATGGTCTTCTAGAACTATGGCAATTTGGTTATAACCTGAGTATCCATCAAGAAAACAATGAAAGGATTTTTCTACAAGATGGTCAAGCATTTGGTCAATAAAGGGTAAAGGAAAATAATCTTTCCTAGTAGCCTTATTCAATTTAGGTAATCCACGCAAACCTCTCCAACCACTGACCGCTCTAGTTGGAATGAGTTTATTGTTTTCATTACTTATGTTAAGTGTTCAAAAGTACTATTTTTATTACCCTTTTTATTCTTATTATTGCTAGACTTAGGCTCATATTAGTTGCATTATTAGCCATTCATGCATATTTGCATTGTTCCCTTGGTGGACAAGCTTGATTTCATATTTTGCTTAATTTTGTGGAAAAAGATACTGCTTTGGTGTGTTTTGTGTGTGTGTACAGAATCACTTGCCAAAGCAAGGCTGGAACCAGTTGCCAGGGCAACGCATGAAGGAGATGCCGAGCTAGTTGCCAGGGCAATGCATGAAGGAGATGCTGAGCTAGTTTCCAGGGCAATTTTTGATAAGGGATAAGATGATATGGTAGTCGAAATTGATGACTAGATAAGCCCAAGATGACGTGGAGCAAAGTTAAATCCCAAAGGAGTTTGATTTCCATGAAGAGGTTAAAGAGAAATTAAATCCCAAGAAGATAGGAGAAGTTCTGGAAGGAATTTAAATATAATAAAGAATTATATTCTTTAAAGATATTTAATTCCAACTTAACTTCCTCATCAAAAAAGACTTTGACCTAGCCCTATAAATTAAGGATCAAACCGTCAACTCTAGGGGGGAGAGAGCAGAGAGATTTCGACAAGATCAAAGGGGGAGATTTCGACAAAGAGGCTTCAACCATTCTTCATCTTTTTCTTTCTTGTTCCATTAGGTTTATGCTAGGAATTCTTTGTTTTGTGTTTCTTTGGAACCTAGCCATGAACTAAATCTACTTGGCTAAGGTTATTGTGTTTTGTGGTTGTGAGAAACAATTGGATTTTGTTTAGGTAATAAGAGTTTGCACTTTCAATTCAAGGTTTACTCATTCTTGGTTCTTATTCTTGTTTGCGAGTGAATTGGGAGAGGATCTCGTAACTTCATCTATTTATCTAATATTGGGAGAGTTAGATTCAAGAAATGAATGAGTATGGTCTTTATTCAATATTGGTTCTTATTCAATCTATTTACTCATTCTTGGTTCTTATTCTTGTTTGCGAGTGAATTGGGAGAGGATCTCGTAACTTCATCTATTTATCTAATATTGGGAGAGTTAGATTCAAGAAACGAATGAGTATGGTCTTTATTCAATCTATTGATGGTGAAGATTAATCCGGCTTAGGAATAAGTTAAGGATTTCAATGGCTAAGAGGAGCGCAAGATTGGTTGTTGTTCACCCTTGATTCACGCAGGGATGTATTATCAAGGCATGCACAAATAGCTAGAGTTTTGACTTAGGGATAAGAAGAAACCATTGAAGAATGCTCCGCTGAACCTTGAAGTTGCTGCCAGTTGCCCAAACAGTCACCCAGCCAGTCGCCCAAGCAATCGTCGATTAGTTGCCAAGGCAACCCCACTGAGCAAGTTGCCACGACAACTGAGTTGCCCTTGCACTCTTTTACCAAGACGATCCAATCGGCTATCACACCTCAACTCACGATAACCTGGCCTATCTCTCTTATTTTATTACATCTTCTTTTACTTATTTGCTTTCTAGTTTAGTTGTTAGTTAAACTCCTACAATCACCTACTTGTGTTTTTACTTTTTACAGTGCAAGAGATTAGATTCTTGAAGTGGCGCCAATCCCTATGGAGACGATATCTTTTATACTATAACTTACGACGTGTACACTTGCACAATTGCGGAGCACTTATTACGCAAAACAAGTTTTTGGCGCTGCTGCTGGGGATTAACAATAGCAACTTTGTTTTTATTTTCTTGCACTTTTTATTTTTCTTGTTTAAGATTCAAAGGGCTAACGAACTTTGGTTTTGCATTGGTATATGACCAGGGCGAGACTGATTGCACCAGAATATCCCTTTAATCCAGAAATCGAACGAACCTTGCAAAGACTTAGACGAAGGTTAAGAGTAGCAGTGGATAATCAAGACGGCAATATGAATCAAGATGTTCCAGAAAGAGGAGGAGTGATTCTTGCACGAAACAGAACTATTTGAGACTATCTTGAAGAGGATCTTGATGAACTTAATCCAGGAGTTGTCACACCTGAAATTGAAGCCGACCACTTTGAGTTGAAACCAGTGATGTTTAATATAATCAACACAATTGGTCAATTTGGTGGCTCAGCAAGTGAAGATGCACGACAACAACTTAAATCTTTCCTCGAGATTTGCAATTCATTCAAAATACAAGGAGTCACCCCCGATGTTTTACGACTATGATTATTCCCCTATTCACTGAGGGGTAGGGCGAAAGCATGGTTTAATAGTATTCCTGTCGGATCAATAGGATCTTGGACCGATCTCTGTCGTGATTTCCTTGCTCGATTTAAACCTACAAATTTGACCGATAAGCTTCATAACGACATTACTTCTTTTCGGCAGGCAGATGATGAATCCATGTACGAGGCTTGGGAGCGATATAAAGAACTTATACACAAATGCCCCCTACACGGATTCCCAGTGTGGACACAAGTAAGATTGTTTTTCAAATACACCAACAAGAAGGATGCTAGATGCCTCAGCAAACGACATACTCCTAGATAAGTCGTCGGAGGAAGCAATGCAAATTCTAAAGAAGCTTGCCAAGAATGATTATCAATTCCCATCTGCTAGAAGATGAGGAGTTAGACGCCAAGCCACAATACCTGAACTGGGATCATCAGACTCAATTTCGGCACAATTGGCCACTCTAACTAAGATGGTCCAGAACATGCAGAAACCAAACAACACACAGGAGGTCAAGGTAATGGATTCCTTTTGTGAGTTAAGTGGTGGTAACCATGATTCTTCTTAATGTATGCAGAATCTGGAATCCAACTTTTATGTGGGGAATTACAACCGGAACAACAATGTGATGTCCAATACATACAATCCAGCTTGGATGAAGCACCCGAATTTTTCATGGAGTAATCGCAACAATGCTCTAAACCAGAACAATCAGAACGCACAAGCATCAGGATTCCAGCAGAATATGCCACGGCAATAGTTGCCGCAGCAACAACCGACATCATCTAGTTCTTTGGAAAATTCTCTCAATGCTTTTAAGTTGAAAACTGAATCTTATATGGCTGAGAATAGTAACTTCATAAAAGGAACTGATGCTTTTATTAACAGGACCGAGATGAGATTGCAAAACCAAGAGGCGGCAATTAAATCATTGGAAAATCAAGTCAGACAATTTGCTCAAAACCTGAATACTAGACCGCAAGGAGGTTTACCTAGCGATACTGAAGTCGCAAGAGGAACTGGCCATGAGCAATGTAAGGCGATCACCACTAGAAGTGGGCAACAACTTAAAGAGGCTCAAGCTCCCTCATCAAACAAAACTCCGCAAAAAGAACAAGACGAATTTAGCAGCAAAGCCTCATATGCTGAACCAAGAAATGCCTCGGCAACCAGCGATAAGCATGCCTCGGTAACCGGCGATAAGGATGCCTCGGCAACCAACGATAGGCACGCCACGGAAGCCCCAGTTGACAATGCCTCGGCAACTCCAGTTGCCCTGGCAATGCCATCAATCAGGTTCCAGACCAATGAAAGGATCGAAGATATCTGACTTCCACCACCATTCCCACAAAGGTTGAAGCGAAAAAAGCAAGAATATCAATTCAAGAAGTTTCTTGATATCCTAAAGCAAGTCTACATCAACTTTCCATTGGTTGAAGAAATTGAACAAATGCCGAACGATGCCAAGTTTCTTAAAGACATTGTGCCCAAGAGAACAAGGCTAGGAGAGTTTGAAACAATTGATGCAACAGAGGGGTGCATGGCCATGTTGCACAATCACATGCCACCCAAGTTGAAGGATCCCGAAAGTTTCACAATACCTTGTTCCATCAGAAACCACTATGTCGGGATATGTCGGGAAAGCATCATGTGACCTTGGAGCCGGCATAAACTTGATTCCTAAATCAGTTTTCCAAAAACTAGGAATCAAGAAGGCAAGACCTACAGCAGTAATGCTACATCTAGCCGACATATCCTATATGAATCCAAAGGGAAAAATCGAAGACATACTGGTAAAAGTTGATAAATTTATTTTTCCCGCTAACTTTATTGTTTGGGATTGTGAAGCAGATGAACATGCACCTATCATTCTCGGGAGACCCTTCCTAGCAATAGGGAGAACCTTGATCGATGTTGAAAAGGGAGAACTCACGATGAGGGTGAATAACGAGCAAGTTAAACTAAATGTGTTCCAAACACTAAGGCATGCTGATGATCCGGAAGAATGCCAACTTCTTCATGCCACGGCTGAGTTTAACTTCGATGAGGAATTTAGTTGCCTCGGCAACTACATTGCCGATCAAGAGGAACTTGAGGAGTATGAAGAACCGATCGATGAGGAACAACAAGAAGAGGCAAATTGGTTTGTTAATCGACCAGGTACATACTTTGAACCACTGGATTACTAGGTAAGGAAGGTAAAATCAAAAAGCCCTCCATTGAACAACCACCGATTCTTGAGTTGAAACAGTTGCCAGGGCAACTAAAATATGATTACTTAGGAGCCGACAATACATTGCCTATAATTATTTCCTCTAAGTTACAGCCTGACCAGGAAAAGAAGCTGATAAAATGTTGATGCTAAACAAGAAGGCAATAGGGTGGACAATTGCCGACTTGAAGGGAATTAGCCCGGCAGAGTGCATGAACAAGATTTTGTTAGAAGATGATCACAAACCTTCGATTGAGGCCTAGAGGAGGCTGAATCATGCCATTAAGGGGTTGTAATGAAAGAAATCATTAAGTGGCTTGACGCTGGCATCATATACCCTATCTCGGATAGTACATGGGTAAGTCCGGTACAATGTGTACCGAAAAAGGGAGGTATAACGGTGGTAATTAATGAAAACAATGAACTCATTCCAACCAAGACTGTGACCGGTTGGAGGGTTTGTATGGATTATCGAAAGCTAAACAAAGCCACTAGGAAAGATCACTTCCCATTACCCTTTATTGATCAAATGCTTGACCGTCTTGCAGGTAAACCCTTTTATTGTTTTCTTGATGGTTATTCAGGTTACAATCAAATTGCCATAGCACCATAAGATCAAGAAAAGACAACCTTCACATGCCCATACGATACTTATGCTTTTCGAAGGATGCCATTCGGATTGTGTAACGCCCCAGCAACCTTCCAAAGATGCATGATGGCACTCTTTTCAGATATGGTCGAAGACTTCCTTGAGATCTTCATGGATGATTTTTATGTTTTTGGTAATGACTTCGATAGTTGCCTTGGTAATTTAGAGAAGGTGTTGGCAAGATGTGAAGAAACCGATTTAGTCCTTAATTGGGAGAAGTGCCATTTTATGGTAGATGAAGGAATAGTGCTCGGCCACAAGATTTCATCCAAGGGAATTGAAGTAGACAAAGCCAAGGTGGACGTGATTGAGAGACTACCCCCACCAAGTTCGGTTAAAGAAATCTGAAGCTTTCTTGGACATGTATGTTTTTACAGGAGGTTTATTCATAATTTTTCTAAAATTACTGAACCCTTGTGCAATTTTCTTGAACAGGATAAAGTCTTTAATTTTGATGATTCTTGCGCCCAAACATTCGAAATCCTATAGGAAAAGCTTTCCTCGGCACCCATTGTCGTTCCACCCGATTGGACGCTACCTTTTGAGCTCATGTGTGATGCAAGTGATTTCACAGTAGGAGCAGTCCTAGGCCAACGCATAGGTAAGACCTTTCATGTGATATACTACGCTAGTAAAACTCTTAATAGTGCTCAAGTGAATTACACAACAACGGAGAAAGAGTTACTAGCCGTAGTTTTCGCATTTGACAAGTTCCAATCCTATTTGATTGGTACAAAGGTAATTGTTCATACGGACCATTGGGTAATTAAGTATCTATTTGCTAAAATGGATGCCAAACCTCATTTGATTTGTTGGATATTGCTTTTTCAAGAGTTTGATATTGAAATTAAGGACAGGAAAGGAACAGAAAATCAAGTGGTCGATCATTTATCATGCTTAGAACGCATTAGGGAGGAGGACGCAGATTTAGAGATATGCGATGCATTCACGGATGAGCAACTGTTAGTTGCCTCGGCAACCATGGATGCGCACGCCTCAACAACCCTCGTCGCCTCGGCAACATTAGATGCGCATACCTCGACAACCCTCGACGCCTCAACAACTCCAGACGTGTACGCCTCGGCAACCACTGATACGCACGCCGCGGCAACCACTGATATGCACGCCTCGGCAACCATGGACGTGTATGCCTCGGTAACTCTAGACGCACATGCCTCGGTAATCTTAGAAGCAGTTTCCACAACATCACATGCCTCGACAATACCCTGGTAGGCAGATTTAGTTAATTTCTTTGTTTGTGGTATTTTACCTTATGGCCTTACTCACCAAGGGAAGAAGCGGTTCCGCCATGATGCTAAGCATTACTTTTGGGACGAGCCTCTTTTGTTTAAACAATGTACAGATCAGGTTATACGCCAATGTGTCCCCGAAGAAGAGCAGCAGAATGTACTCCGACAATGCCATTCTTCACCCTATAGAGGACATTTTGGAGTAACACGTACCGCGGCCAAAGTTTTGCAATCCGGTTTGTATTGGCCAGCACTGTACAAAGATGCCAAAGAGTTTTACAAGCAATGTGATCGTTTCCAGAAGACGGGTGATATCTCTAGACGACATGAGATGCCGATCCAAAACATCATCGAGGTGGAACTGTTCGATGTATGGTGGATCAATTTTATGGGACCTTTACCATCTTCATTCGGCAACCTCTGCATTCTACTTGTTATTGATTACGTGTCTAAATAGGTTGAGGCAACTACAGTTCCTAACAACGATTCCAAGACCGAGAGCAACTATCAGTGATGAAGGCAAGCACTTCAACAACAAAATCATCGCCAAGATGTTACAACGTTTTGGTGTATCTCACAAGATTGCCACGGCATATCACCCACAAACCAATGGGAAAGCAGAAATTTCCAACCGAGAATTGAAGGATATACTCAAGAAAGTTGTAAATCCCTCTACGAGGGATTGGTCAGTAAGACTAGATGACGCACTTTGGGCATATCGCACTGCATTCAAAACACCCTTAGGTATGTCTCCTTTCTGACTTGTCTATGGCAAAACATGCCATCTACCGGTGGAAATCGAACACAAGGCATATTGGGCAATCAAGACCGTGAATATGGATTAGGAAAGTGCTAGGCAAAAGCATTTGTTAGACCTCAACGAGATAGAAGAATTTCGTGCACTCGCCTACAACAATGCACGAATCTACAAGGAGAAAACAAAGCAATGGCATGACAAGAAACTATTGCCGCGACAATTCATGCCAGGGCAACTAGTTCTCTTATTCAATTCTCGGCTGAAACTTTTTTCGGGAAAACTGAAATCAAGATGGTTGGGACCATTCAAAGTTGTCAAACCATTCTCCCATGGTGCCGTGATAATCAAGTCCATCACTGATGAACATGAATTCAAAGTTAACGGACAAAGATTAAAGCACTACAACGGTGCCCATGTGGAACATAACAAAGAAGTAGTCACCTTAGGAGATGCATGAGCATGCTCTCATTTTTATTTTTATTTTTTTGAACTATTTTTTTATTATTATTTAATTTCGGTTATTTTTCTTTTTAGGATAGATTTATTTATTTTCTTTAAGATTAAAACTACATATTTCTTTCATATTTATCTTTTTAAGTTTAAGAATTTCTTTGCACATCTTTATTGTCTGATTTGAATGCAGTTGCCACGACAACCAACACTGAAGATGCCACGACAACCAAAGCTAAAGACGCCCCGGCAACCACTGCAAAAGCCAAAGGTAAAACACCTATGCCCGAAGCAACTCGTACTGAATCATTGACTGATTTTTCAGATTCGGACGAGTCCTCCATTGCACCAACAAAGATCGAACCAATTGAATCCTCCAAGCCCAAGCTAAAAGCCAATGACATTGATGAAGAGGACGATGAGGACAACCCTGTACGAGGATCGATTCCACCATCGGCAACAAGGAAGCAACCATCACGTTCAAGCAAAAGAATCAAGACACCGACCAAAAGGAAACTAATCATCCACGACGATGAACTCTCAGAATAAGTCATCGTTTGCATTTTACTTTTCTTTATTTTTATTTTTCTTTGTTGCATGAATTGAGGATAATGCCTCACTCGAGTTTGGGGGGGATTGTTATTAGTTAGTTACCATGTTTAATTGCATTCATCTTAAGTATTGCATTTAGGATACATAAATTGCTTGCCATGCCTTTAGTTGGAACAAGAATTGCCTAGATTTGATGAATATCCGATGATGACTTTGCCAATGTACTTAATTGATAGAAATTTTTATTCTAGGATAAACATGGAAACACTTAGAATCGTACTATGATGCTAAACTTGATGAAACACTGTGTGGCTTGATTGATTTAAGGAATTCTAGCGAACTTAGGTTGATAGTTAAAAAATTGGGGGATTAGAATAAAAAATGGATGAATGCTAGAGGTGACCGAAATTGGCTCTAGTATGTGCTAAAAAATTGATCGCTAGAGGTACCCAAAATTGGCTCTAGTATGTGCTAGAAAATTGATCGCTAGAGGTGCCCGAAATTGGCTCTAGTATGTGCTAAAAAAATTGATCGCTAGAGGTGCCCGAAACAACTCTAGTCAAATAAATTAATTAACTTAAGAAAACTAAAAACAAAACACTAGAGGCGCCCGAAACCGGCTCTAGTTAAAACATGTTAAAAGAACCCAAGAAAGTAATTTGAAAACCTCTTGTTTGCATAGAATCTGAAAAATAACTTGCACACAACTCCACACACACTCACAAGCATTATAGTTTGATTCCGAGTAACTCCTAAGTTTTCTGAAAAATGAAAAGCCAATCATACTTTGTGCCCCGGTTCTGAGAATTGAAATCAAGTCAAAGCTAAGTTTGTGAAAATTGAAGTCTTGGCGGGTAATTATTAGTTTGCATTGCTTGAGGACAAGCAATAGTTCAAGTTTGGGGGTGTGTTAAGTGTTCAAAAGTACTATTTTTATTACCCTTTTTATTCTTATTATTGCTAGACTTAGGCTCATATTAGTTGCATTGTTAGCCATTCATGCATATTTGCATTGTTTCCTTGGTGGACAAGCTTGATTTCATATTTTCCTTAATTTTGTGGAAAAATATACTACTTTGGTGTGCTTTGTGTGTATGTACAGAATCACTTGCCAAAGCAAGGCTAGAACTAGTTGCCAGGGCAATGCATGAAGGAGATGCCGAGGTAGTTTCCAGGGCAATTTTTGATAAGGGATAAGATTATATGGTAGTCGAAATTGATGACTAGATAAGCCCAAGATGACGTGGAGCAAAGTTAAATCCCAAAGGAGTTTGATTTCCATAAAGAGGTTAAAGAGAAATTAAATCCCAAGAAGATAGGAGAAGCTCTAGAAGGAATTTAAATATAATAAAGAATTATATTCTTCAAAGATATTTAATTCCAACTTAACTTCCTCCTCAAAAAAGACTTTGACCTAGCCCTATAAATTAAGGATCAAGCCGTCAACTCCAGGGGGAGAGAGCAGAGAGATTTCGACAAGATCAAAGGGGGAGATTTCAACAAAGAGGCTTCAACCATTCTTCAGCTTTTTCTTTCTTGTTCCATTAGGTTTATGCTAGGAATTCTTTGTTTTGTGTTTCTTTGGAACCTAGCCAGGAACTAAATCTACTTGGCTAAGGTTATTGTGTTTTGTGGTTGTGAGAAACAATTGGATTTTGTTTAGGTAATAAGAGTTTGCACTTTCAATTCAAGGTTTACTCATTCTTGGTTCTTATTCTTGTTTGCGAGTGAATTAGGAGAGGATCTTGTAACTTCATCTATTTATCTAATATCGGGAGAGTTAGATTCAAGAAACGAATGAGTATGGTCTTTATTCAATCTATTGATGGTGAAGATTAATCCGGCTTAGGAATAAGTTAAGGATTTCAACGGCTAATAGGAGCGCAAGATTGCTTGTTTTTCACCCTTGATTCACGCAGGGATGTATTATCAAGGCATGCACAAATAGCTAGAGTTTCAACTTAGGGATAAGAAGAAAACGTTGAAGAACGCTCTGCCAAACCTTAAAGTTGCTGCCCAGGCAACCGTGGATTAGTTGCCAAGGTAACCCCGCTGTGCAAGTTGCCACGGCAACTGAGTTACCCTTGCACTCTTTTACCAAGACAATCCAATCGGCTATCACACCTCAACTCACGATAATCTGGCCTATTCTCTCTCATTTGATTACATCTTTTACTTATTTGTCTTCTAGTTTAGTTGTTAGTTAAACTTTTACAATCACTTACTTGTGTTTTTACTTTTTACAGTGCAAGAGATTAGATTCTTGAAGTGGCACCAATCCCTGTCGAGACGATATCTTTTATACTATAACTTGCAACGTGTACACTTGCACAATTGTGGAGCACTTATACGCGCAACAACTTACCATAGTCATACCTCTATTTTTGGTACACATTGTACCGGACTTACCCATGAGCTGTCAGAAATTGGATACATGATACTGGCGTCGAGCCACTTTATGATTTCCTTCATCACAACTTGCTTCATGGCAGAGTTAAGCCTCCTTTGAACCTCTATGGAATTGTTGTGGCCTTCCTCTAACAGGATCTTGTGCATGCATATTGTCGAGTTGATTCTCTTTAGATGTGGAATTGTCCAACCTATTGCCTTTTTATGCTGTGTCAACATGTCAATCAATTTTCTTTCATGTTCACGCTACAATTTAGAAGAAATGATTACGAGCAAGGTATTATCCTTTCCCAAATAAACATATTTCAATTGCTCTAGCAATGGTTTTAATTATAAAACATGAGGTTGCTTAATGGAATGTTTGTTAGGTTTACATTCCTTACTTGAGTAATCAAGAGATTCGAAACTTTTACCCAGCTGACTTACAATCCAATTTGCTTCTTGTTGTGCCTCGTTGTTTGGCTCCTCAAGATATTTAGGCTCGACAATGAAATTGCCATGGCAATACTCCTCCACATCGAATTTAAATTATATGGTGGCCTGAATAGTCTGGCATTCTTCTGGATCATCGGCATACTTAAGGGTTTTGAAAACGTTGAGTGTGACTTGCTGCTCATTCACTCTCATAGTGAGCTCTCCTCTCTCAACATCGATCAAGGTCCTCCCCGTTTCTAGAAACGATCTTCCAAGAATAATGGGGGTGAACTCATCTACTTCAGAATCCAAAGCAATAAAATCAGTAGGAAAATAAATGTATCCACTTTTACCAAAATGTCTTTGATTTTCCCTCTGGATGAACACAAGATCTATCTGCAAGCTGTAGCATGATTGTAGTAGGTCACGCCTTCCCTATGACTAATCTTTGAAAAATAGATTTTGGCATAAGGTTTATGCTCACTCCAAGGTCACACAGTGCTTTCCCGACATAGTGATTGTCGATGGCACAAGGTATTGTAAAACTGCCTAGATCTTTTAGTTTGGGTAGCAAACAGTTATGCAACATTGCCATACACCCTTCTATTGAGGATATTATCTCAAATTCGCACAGCCTAGTTCGTTTAAACACAATGTATTTAAGAAACTTACCGTAATTAGGCATCTGCTCTATTTCCTCAACCAGTGGGAAGTTAATGTGCACTTGTTTCAGGATGTCAAGAAACTTCTTGAACTGATATTCATGTTTCTTCCTCTTCAGCCTCTGTGGGAATAGTGGTGGCAATCTGATCTCCTTGCCTTTACTTGTATCATCAACTTTGCATTGTTGGATGAACTTCTCGCAACAAGTGGACTTGCTGTGGCAACTGCTGAAGGCACATCATTTGCGATTGTCGTAGCATTGTCATGAGGTACATCTTTATGAATAAGAAACTGCTTCTTTGGCTGACCATTCTCCTCAAGTTGAATAGGGTCATTATTTGCCTTTGATCCATTTTGGGTGGTGATCACTTTACATTGTTCATGGCATAATCCTCGTATGACCTCATTGTCGCTAGGCAGACTACCTCGTGGCCTGTTACTTAGGACTTAGGCAAATTGCCCGACCTCCATCTCTAATGCTTTCAACGTTGCTCCTTGATTATGCATCATCATCTCAACCTTGTTCATAAAATTTTCATTCTTTTTCACGAAATTACTAGTCCCATCCATATAAGATCCAGTCTTAAGCGTAAAAGCATTTAAAATGGTTTCCAAAGAACTTGCTGATGACGAATGTTGTTGTGGAAATTGTTGTCGTGACATGTTCTGTCAGAATCTTGATGCTTTTGTATTCTGGCAGTTTTTATTGTTGGAATTGTTTTGGTTGCTCCATGAAAAGTTGGGGTGTTGCTTCCATGCTAGATTGTATGTGTTGGAATATGGGTTGTTGTTTTTGGTTATAGTTTCCATTGTAAAAACTAGACTCTAGGTTCTGCAAACACTTAGAAGAATTATGGTTATCGTTACAATAATCAAAAAATAAATCTACTACCTTGACCTCATGTGTGTTTCTAGGTCACTGCATGTTCTTAACCATGTTGGTTAGTGCATCCAATTGTGCTGAGATAGCATCCGATGAATCAAGCTCAATTTTTGTGGCACTTCGCCTTATTGCTCCCCTTATGGTGGTTGAGAATTGGTAATCATTGTTGTCAAGTCTGTCTAAAATCTCTAAAGCTTTCTCGGGTGACTTGTCTAGGAGTGTGCCATTTGCCGAGGCATCTAGCATCATCCTCGTTGGAGCGTTAACTCCATTATAAAACATCACTACTTGCGTCTAATCTCTGAATCAGTGTATAGGGTATTTGTGTAGAAGCTCTTTATATCAATCCCAAGCCTAGTACATGGATTCGTCATCTGCTTGACAAAAAGAAGTAATGTCATTACATAATTTATCAGCCATATTTGTAAAATTAAATCGAACAAGGAAACTTGGGTATAGATGATAAGTGTTCAAAAGTACTATTTCTCTTACCCTTTTTACTCATATTATTGTTAGACTTAGGCTCATATTAGTTACATAATTAGTCATTCATGCATTAATCCATGTTTCCTTCCATCGTTGAGCTTGATTGCATAACTTGGTTGTTTTTCTGGGAACAGATGCTGCTTTGGTGTGTTTTGTGTGTATGTGCAGGATCACTTGCCAAAGCAAGGCTAGAGCTAGTTGCCAGGGCAATGCATGAAGGAGATGCCGAGCCATTTGCCAGGGCAATTGTCGACAAAGAATAAGGTGATATGGTAGTCGAAATTGATGACTAGACAAGCCCAAGATGACGTGGAGAAAAGCTAAATCCCAAAGGAGTTTGATTTCCATGAAGAGGTTAAAGAAGAATTAAATTCCAAGAAGATGGGAGAAGTTCTAGAAGGAATATAATTATAATAAAGAATTATATTCTTTAAAGATAATTTAATTCCAACTTAACTTCCTCCTCAAAGGAGGACTTTAACCTAGCCCTATAAATAGATCACCAAGCCGTCCACTCCAAGGGGGAGAGAAGAGAGAATTTTCGACAACATCAAGGGCAAGGAGGATTTCGACAAAGCTCCATCCATTCTTCATCTTTTTGTTTCTTGTTCAATTAGGTTCATGCTAGGGATTCTTTATCTTGTGTTTCTTTGGAACCTAGCCATGAACTAAATCTATTTGGCTAAGGTTATTGTGTCTTGTGGTTGTGAGAAACTATTGGATTTTGTTTAGGTAATAAGAGTTTGCACTTTTCTATTCAAGGTTTATTCATTCTTGGTTCTTATTCTTGTTTGCGAGTGAATTGGGAGAGGATCTCGTAACTTCATCTATTTATCTAATATCGGGAGAGTTAGATTCAAGAAACGAATGAATATGATCATTATTCAATCTATTGATGGTGAAGATTAATCCGGCTTAGGAATAAGTTAAGGATTTCAACGGCTAAGAGGAGCGCAAGATTGGTTATTGTTCATCCTTGATTCACGCAGGGATGTATTATCAAGGCATGCACAAGTAGCTAGAGTTTTGACTTACGGATAAGAAGAAACCATTGAAGAACGCTTTGCCGAACCTTGAAGTTGCTGCCCAGACGCCCAAGTAGTTGCCCAGGCAACCATCGATTAGTTGCCAAGGCAACCCCGTTGTGCAAGTTGCCACGGCAACTGAGTTTCCCTTGCACTCTTTTACCAAGACGATCCAATCGGCTATCACACCTCAACTCACGATAACCTGGCCTATCTCTCTTATTTGATCTCATTTATTCTTTTACTTTATTGCTTTCTAGTTTAGTTATTAGTTAAACTCCTATAATCTTTTATTTGTGTTTTTACTTTTTATAGTGCAAGAGATTAGATTCTTGAAGTGGCACCAATCCCTGTGGAGACGATATCTTTTATACTATAACTTGCGACGTGTAAACTTGCACAATTGCGGAGCACTATTACGCGCAACAAGTTTTTGGCGCCGTTGCCGGGGATTGGCAATAGCGACTTTGTTTTTATTTTCTTGCACTTTTTATTTTTCTTGTTTAAAATTCAAAGGGCTAACAAACTTTGGTTTTGCATTGGTATATGACCAGGGCGAGACCGATTACACCAGAATATTCCTTTGATCCAGAAATCGAACGAACCTTACAAATACTTAGACGAAGGTTAAGAGTAGCAATGGCTAATCAAGACGACAATATGAATCAAGATGTTCCAGTAGGAGGAGGAGTGATTCTTGCACGAAACAGAACTATCCAAGGCTATCTTGAAGAAGATCTTGATGGACTTAATCCAGGAGTTGTCGCACCTGAAATTGAAGCCGACCACTTTGAGTTGAAACCGGTGATTTTAATATTATCAACACAATTGGTCAATTTGGCGGCTCAGCAACTGAAGATGCACGATAACATCTTAAATCTTTCCTCAAGATTTGCAACTTGTTCAAAATACACGGAGTCACCCCCGATGTTTTACGGTTAAGATTATTCCCCTATTCACTGAGGGATAGGGCGAAAGCATGGTTGAATAGCATTCCTGCTAGATCAATAGGATCTTGGACCGATCTTTGTCATGATTTCCTTGCTCGGCTTAATCCTACAAATTTGACTGATAAGCTTCGTAACGACATTACTTCTTTTCGGCAGGCAGATGATGAATCCATGTACGAGGCTTGGGAGTGATATAGAGAACTTCAACACAAATGCCCCCTACACGGATTCCCAGTGTGGACACAAGTAACAATGTTTTACAACGTCGTGAATACACCAACAATGATGATGCTAGATGCCTCGGCAAACGACATACTCCTAGATAAGTCACCGGAGGAAGCAATTCAAATTCTAAACAAGCTTGCCAAGAATGATTATCAACTCCTCTACTAGACGAGGAGGAGCTAGACGCCAAGCCACAATACATGAACTAGGATCATCAGACTCAATTTCGGCACAATTGGCCACTTTAACCAAGATGGTCTAAAACATGCAGAAACCAAACAACACACATGAGGTCAAGGTAATGGATTCTTTTTGTGAGTTATGTGGTGGTAACCATAATTCTTCTGAATGTATGCAGAATCCGAAATCCAGGTTCTATGTGGGGAATTACAACCAGAACAACAATGTGATGTCCAATACATACAATCCAGCTTGGAAGAAGCACCCGAATTTTTCATGGAGTAATCCCAACAATGCTCTAAACCAGAACAATCAGAATGCACAAGCATCGGGATTCCAGCAGAATATGCCACGGAAACAGTTGTCGCAGCAACAACCGACAACATCTAGACCGCAATGAGGTTTACCTAACGATACTGAAGTCGCAAGAGGAACTGGCCATGAGCAATGTAAGGCGATCACCACTAGAAGTGGCCAACAACTTAAAGAGGCTCAAGCCCGCTCATCAAACAAAACTCCACAAAAAGATCAAGACGAACCTAGAGGCAAAGCCTTAGATGCTGAACCAGGAATTGCCACGGCAACCTGCAATAAGCATGCCTCGGCAACCAACGATAAGCATGCCTCAGCAACCGGCAACAAGGATGCCTCGGCAACCCCAGTTGATGATGCCTCAACAACTCCAGTTGTCCTAGCAATGCCGTCAATCAGGTTTCAAACCAATGAAAGGATGGAAGATATCCGACTTCCACCACCATTCCCACAAAGGTTTAAGCGACAAAAGCAAGAATATCAATTCAAGCAGTTTCTTGATATCCTAAAGCAAGTCCACATCAACTTGCCATTGGTGGAAGCAATTGAACAAATACCGAACTATGCCAAGTTTCTTAAAGACATTTTGTCCAAGAGAATAAGGCTAGGAGAGTTTGAAACAGTTGTCGCAACAGAGGGATGCATGGCCATGTTGAACAATCATATGCCACCTAAGTTGAAGGATCCTGGAAGTTTCACAATACCATGTTCCATTGGAAACCACTATATCGGGAAAGCATTATGCGACCTTGGGGCTAGCATAAACTTGATGCCTAAATCGGTTTTCGAAAAACTAGGAATCGGGAAGGCAAGACCTACAACAGTTATGCTACAGCTAGCCGACAGATCCTATGTGCATCCAGAGGGAAAATTGAAGACATACTGGTAAAAGTTGATAAATTTATTTTTCCCGCTGACTTTATTGTTTTGGATTGTGAAGCAGATGAGCATGCACCTATAATTATCGGGAGACCATTCCTAGCAACAGGGAGAACCTTGATCGATGTTGAAAAGGAAGAACTCATAATGAGGGTGAATGACCAGCAAGTTAAACTAAATGTGTTCCAAACAATAAGGCACGCCGATGATCCAGAAGAATGCCAACTTCTTCTTGCCACAGCAGAGTTTAACTTTGACGAGGAATTTAGTTGCCCCGGCAACTACATTGCCGATCAAGAGGAACCTGAGTAGTATGAAGAACTGATCGATGAGGAACAACAAGAAGAGGCAAATTGGCTAGTCAATCGACTAGGTACATACTTTGAACCACTAGATTACTCAGGTAAGGAAGGTAAGCTTGAAAAGCCCTCTATTGAACAACCACCGATTCTTGAGTTGAAACAGTTGCCAGAGCAACTAAAATATGCATACTTAGGAACCGATAATACATTGCCTGTAATTATTTCTTCTAAGTTACAGCCTGAGCAGGAAAAGAAGCTGATCAAAATGTTGATGCTACACAAGAAGGCAATAGGGTGGACAATTGCCGACTTGAAGGGAATTAGCCCGGCAGTGTGCATGCACAAGATTTTGTTGGAAGATGATCACAAACCTTCAATTAAGGCTCAGAGGAGACTGAATCATGCCATGAAAGGGGTTGTAATGAAAGAAATCATCAAGTGGCTTGACGCCGGCATTATATACCCTATCTTTGATAGTACATGGGTAAGTCCGGTACAATGTGTATCGAAAAAGTGAGGTATAACGGTAGTAAGTAATGAAAGCAATGAACTCATTCCAACTAGGACTGTGACCGGTTGGAGGGTTTGTATGGATTATCGAAAGCTAAACAAAGCCACTAGGAAAGATCAATTCCCATTACCCTTTATTGATCAAATGCTTGACCGTCTTGCAGGTAAACCCTTTTATTGTTTTCTTAATGGTTATTCAGGTTACAATCAAATTGCCATAGCACCAGAAGATCAAGAAAAGACAATCTTCACATGCCCATACGGTACTTATGCTTTTCGAAGGATGCCGTTCGGATTGTGTAACGCCCCGGCAACCTTCCAAAGATGCATGATGGCACTCTTTTCAGACATGGTCGAAGACTTCCTTGAGATCTTCATGGATGATTTTTCTATTTTTGGTAATGACTTCGACAGCTGCCTCAGCAATTTAGAGAAGGTGTTGGCAAGATGTGAAGAAACTGATTTAGTCCTCAATTGGGAGAAGTGCCATTTTATGGTAGATGAAGGAATAGTGCTCAGCCACAAGATTTCATCCAAGGGAATTGAAGTAGACAAAGCCAAGGTGGACGTGATCGAGAGATTTCCCCCACCAAGTTCGGTTAAAGGAATTTGAAGCTTTCTTGGACATGCAGGTTTTTACCGGAGGTTCATTCATATTTTTTCTAAAATCACTAAACCCTTGTGTAATTTGCTTGAACAGGATAAAGTCTTCGATTTTTATGATTCTTGCACCCCAAGCATTCGAAACCCTAAAGGAAAAGCTTGCCTTGGCACCCATTGTCGTTCCACCATATTGGACTCTACCTTTTGAGCTCATGTGTGATGCAAGTGATTTTGCGATAGGAGCAGTTCTAGGCCAACGCACAGGTAAGACCTTTCATGTGATATACTATGCTAGTAAAACTCTTAATAGTGCTCAAGTGAATTACCAACAACGGAGAAAGAGTTACTAGCTATAGTTTTCGCATTTGAAAAGTTCTTATCCTATTTGATTGGTACAAAGGTAATTGTTCATACGGACCATTCGGCAATCAAATATCTATTTTCTAAAAAAGATGCTAAACCTTGTTTGATTCGTTGAATATTACTTTTACAAGAATTTGATATTGAAATTAAAGACAGGAAAGGAACAGAAAATCAAGTGGTCGATCACTTATCACGTTTAGAACACAATAGGGAGGAGGACGCGGATTTAGAGATATGCGATGCATTCCCGGATGAACAACTTTTAGTTGCCTCGGCAACCATGGACGATCACACCTTGGCAACTCTCGATGCTGCAGCAACCATTGATGTGCACGCCTCGGAAACCATAGACGCGCATGCCTCGGCAACTCTCGACGTCGCGACAGCCCTTGACACACACGCCTCGGCAACCATGTATACGTATGCCTCGGTAACCCTCGACACTTGGGTAGCCTTTGACGCGCACGCCTCGGCAATTTTGGGAGCAGTCGCCACGGCAGCATATGCCTCGGCAATACCCTAGTACGCGAATTTAGTTAATTTCCTTGTTTGTGGTATTTTACCTTATGGTCTTACTCACCAAGGGAAGAAGCAGTTCTGCCATGATGCTAAGCATTACTTTTGGGACGAGCCTCTTTTATTTAAACAATGTGCAAATCAGGTTATACGCCGATGTGTCCCTGAAGAAGAGCAGTAGAATGTACTCCGATAATGCCATTCTTCACCCTATGGAGGACATTTTGGAGGAACTCGTACCGCGGCCAAAGTTTTGCAATCTGGTTTGTATTGGCCAACATTATACAAAGATGCCCAAGACTTTTACAAGCAATGTGATCGTTGCCAGAGGACGGGCAATATCTCTAGACGATATGAGATGCCGCTCCAAAACATCATCGAGGTGGAATTGTTTGATGTATGGGGGATCAATTTTATGGGACCTTTCCCATCTTCATTCGGCAACCTCTACATTCTACTTGTCGTCGACTACGTGTCTCAATGGGTTGAAGCAGCTGTATTTCCCAACAACGATTCCAAGACCGTGCAACGATTCTTGCAGAAAAACATATTTACACGGTTTGGGATGCCGAGAGCAATTATCAGTGACGAAGGCAAGCATTTTGACAACAGACTTATTTCCAAGATGTTGCAACACTTCGGCATATCACACAAGATTGCCACGGCATATCACCCACAAACCAATGGGTAAGCAGAAATTTCTAACCGAGAATTGAAGGGTATACTCGAGAAAGTTGTAAATCCCTCTTGGAAGGATTGGTTATTAAGACTAGATGACGCCTTTGGGCATATCGCACTGCATTCAAAACACCCTTAGGTATGTCCCCTTCTGACTTGTCTATGGCAAAACATGTCATCTACTGGTGGAAATCGAACACAAGGAATATTGGGCAATCAAGACCGTGAATATGGATTGGGAAAGTGCCGGACAAAAGCGTTTGTTAGACCTCAATGAGATAGAAGAATTCTGTGCACTCACCTATAACAATGCACGAATCTACAAGGAGAAAACAAAGCAATGGCATGACAAGAAACTATTGCCGCGGCAATTCACGCCAGGGCAACTAGTTCTCTTATTCAATTCCCAGCTAAAACTTTTCCCGGGAAAGTTGAAATCAAGATGGTCGGGACCATTCGAAGTTGTCAAACCATTCTCCCATGGTGTCGTGATAATCAAGTCCATCACTGACAAACATGAATTCAAAGTTAATGGACAAAGATTAAAGCACTATAATGGTGCCCATGTGGAACGTAACAAAGAAGTGGTCAACTTAGGAGATGCATGAGCATGCTCACCTTTCGATATTTTATTTTTATTTTTATTTGTTATTTTTATTTTTATTTTTTCTGATTATTTTTTTTATTTTCGAACTAATTTTTTTCCCGACTATTATTATATTTTTAGGATAGATTTATTTTCTTTTTTTATCTTTTTAAGTTTAAGAATCCCTTTACACATCTTTATTTATTTTCTTTTATTAGTTTATCTTTAATTTTAATCCTTATTTGATTTATCTTTGAATTGAAGGAAAAGAGTTCAAGATAAAGAGGAATTTTGATCCAAGAAGGAAAACATATTCAACAAGGAAATTAATTGGCTGAATCTAAGGCTTATATAAAGCCTCCAACTTACCATAAATAAACCCCCTAGCCATCACCCTTCCCCTAAACCGAAACCCTCTTTTTCTTCTTTCCAAAATTAATCCCACCCACCATATTTACTACCTATCTTTTCTATATAACCCATCACCCTTAACTTCCAAGAAATATATTTCTACTTTTCATCTTGCAACTCTTTAGTTTCTTTTATTTTATTTTCTTTGTTTTTACAAAACTCACAACCAAGATCATCCATGGCATCCAAAATTAATTTTTTGGTTCATCCAAGTTCCTCCAAAGAACCAAGTTACAAGAAGTTTGCTACATCGGTGGTTCAAGAAAGATTTCACTCCAAGTTTAAAAGCCGAAAGATTTAAAAAGAACAAGGCTTTGAATACTCTAACTCTCATCAAGATTTCGGCCTTGAACCATTCATCTTCGAGAGGATTGCACATCAAAAGTGGCAAATCTTTTGCCATCAATCGGAACCGGGTAACATCTCATGGGTAAGAGAATTCTATGCTCACTCACCTAACCCGGATAATCCTTATGTTTTTGTTCGTGACAAAGCCATACTCACAAGCCCCGAAAACGTCAACACCTTTTACGGGCTCTACATTGAGAAGGACGAGCATCAAGCCTTTGTTGATCAAATCATGCCCAAGCAACTCGACAAGGTGCTTCAAGAACTCACTCTACCGGGAACTCATTGGAACGACGGTAAATACAAGGGCATGGTAAATCGCCTTCGGCTTAAACCCGAGGCAAAACTATGGAATAAGTTTGTTAAAACTTCTTTAATGCCCACCACACACAATACTACCGTTGATATACCACGTCTTTTGCTCATTCATTCTATTTTGCATAATCGCATCATTAACATTGGAAAAAATATTTGTGATGAGATTTTTGTATGTAGCTCAAAAGATAAGGGTTCTCTTTTCTTCCCTTGCTTAATTTCTAGTCTTTGCAAGGAGATGCATGTCCCAAGTGAGTCCACCAATGAAAAGGCCCTACCAAAGTCCGGTTGGAATCAAGCACAAATCCAAAAGCTAATGGGAGAGGCACTGGAAAAATCCTCAAGGCCTCCAATTACCGTGGCAACTCCTGCCACCCCGGCAATCCCTAATGCCCAAGCACCTAGCGCCCGGGCAACTCGGCCATCAACCCCATGACACTTTGAAGCACTCTTGCAACCATTGGCGAGCTACCTAAGGCAAATTGAAGACCGACAACTAATGTTCATGCGGTACATGAAGGAGCACAACAATGCCATCATCCAAGTCATCCTAGAAAAGTACTCGGACAGCCGCGTGTCGTTCCCAATTTTTCCTGCAAGGATCCTTGCCCTGGCAACCAATGAAGTAGTCGCTACGACAACCGTAACAGATGATGCCACGGTAACCAACCCTAAAGATGCCATGGCAACCAGAGATAAAGACGTCCCGACAATCACTGCAAAAGCCAAAGGTAAAACACCTATGCCCGAATCAGCTACTACGGAATCATTGTCTGATTTTTTAGATTCGGACGAGTCCTCCATTGCACCAACAAAGACCGCACCAATTGAATCTTCCAAGCGAAAAGCCAATAACATTGATGAAGATGATGATGAGGACAACCCCGTACGAGGATCGATTCCACCATCGGCAACAATGAAACAACCATTGCGTTCAAGCAAGAGAATCAAGACACCGACCAAAAGGAAACTAATCATCCACGACGACGAACTCTCAGAGTAAGTCCTCGTTTGCATTTTATTTTTCATTATTTTTATTTTTCTTTAATGCATGCATTGAGGACAAGGCCTCACTCGAGTTTGGGGGGGATTGTTATTAGTAGTTACCATGTTTAGTTGTATTCATCTTAAGTATTGCATTTAGGATACATAAATTGCTTGCCATGCCTTTAATTGGAAAAAGAATTGCCTAGATTTGATGAATATCCTATGATGACTTTGCCAATGCACTTAATTGATAGAATTTTTATTCTAGGATAACCATGGGAAAACTTAGAATTTTACTATGATGCTAAATTTGATGAGACACTGTTGTATTTAAGGAATTCTAGTGAACTTAGGTTGATAATTAAACAAATTGGGGGATTAGAATAAAAATTGGATGAATGCTAGAGGTGCCCAAAATTGGCTCTAGCATGTGCTAAAAAATGGATCACTAGAGGTGCCCAAAATCGGCTCTAGTATGTGCTAAAAATTGATCGCTAGAGGTGCCCAAAACCGGCTCTAGTCGAATAAATTAATTAACTTAAGGAAACTAAAAACAAAACACTAGAGGTGCCCGAAACCGGCTCTAGTTAAAACATGTTAAAAAGAACCCAATGAAGTAATTTGAAAACCTCTTGTTTGCATAGAATCCGAAAAATCAACTTGCACACAACTCCGCACACACTCACAAGCATTATAGTTTGATTCCGAGTAACTCCTAAGTTTTTCAAAAAATGAAAAGCCAATCATACTTTGTACCCCGGTTCTGAGAATTGAAATCAAGTTCAAAGCTAAGTTTGTGAAAATTGAAGTCTTGGTAGGTAATTATTAGTTTGCATTGCTTGAGGACAAGCAATAGTTCAAGTTTGGGGGTGTGATAAGTGTTCACAAGTACTATTTTTCTTACCCTTTTTACTCATATTATTGTTAGACTTAGGCTCATATTAGATACATAATTAGTCATTCATGCATTAATCCATGTTTCCTTCCATCGTTGAGCTTGATTGCATAACTTGGTTGTTTTTCTGGGAAAAGATGCTGCTTTGGTGTGTTTTCTGTGTATGTGCGGGATCACTTGCCAAAGCAAGGCTAGAGCTAGTTGCCAGGGCAATGCATGAAGGAGATGTCGAGCTAGTTGCCATGGTAATGCATGAAGGAGACGCCGAGCCAGTTGCCAGGGCAATTGTCGACAAAGAATAAGGTGATATGGTAGTCGAAATTGATAACTAGACAAGCCCAATATGACATGGAGCAAAGCTAAATCCCAAAGGAGTTTGATTTCAATGAAGAGGTTAAAGAAGAATTAAATTCCAAGAAGATAGGAGAAGTTCTAGAAGGAATATAATTATAATAAAGAATTATATTCTTTAAAGATAATTTAATTCCAACTTAAGTTCCTCCTCAAATGAGGACTTTGACCTAGCCCTATAAATAGATCACCAAGCCGTCAACTCCAAGGGGGAGAGAAGAGAGAATTTTCGACAACATCAAGGGCAATGAGGATTTCGACAAAGCTCCATCCATTCTTCATCTTTTTCTTTCTTGTTCAATTAGGTTCATGCTAGGGATTCTTTATCTTGTGTTTCTTTGGAACCTAGCCATGAACTAAATCTATTTGGCTAAGGTTATTGTGTCTTGTGGTTGTGAGAAACTATTGGATTTTGTTTAGGTAATAAGAGTTTGCACTTTTCTATTCAAGGTTTGTTCATTCTTGGTTCTTACTCTTGTTTACGAGTGAATTGGGAGAGGATCTCGTAACTTCATCTATTTATCTAATATCGGGAGAGTTAGATTCAAGAAACGAATGAATATGATCTTTATTCAATCTATTGATGGTGAAGATTAATCCGGCTTAGGAATAAGTTAAGGATTTCAACGGCTAAGATGAGCGCAAGATTGGTTGTTGTTCACCCTTGTGTATTATCAAGGCATGCACAAGTAGCTAGAGTTTCGACTTAGGGATAAGAAGAAACCATTGAAGAACACTCTGTCGAACCTTGAAGTTGCTGCCCAGACGCCCAAGTAGTTGCCCAACTAGTTGCCCAGGCAACCATCGATTAGTTGCCAAGGCAACCCCGTTGTGCAAGTTGCCACGGCAATTGAGTTGCCCTTGCACTCTTTTACCAAGACGATCCAATCGGCTATCACACCTCAACTCACGATAACTTGGCCTATCTCTCTTATTTGATCTCATTTATTCTTTTACTTTATTTCTTTCTAGTTTAGTTATTAGTTAAACTCCTATAATCTTCTATTTGTGTTTTTACTTTTTATAGTGCAAGAGATTAGATTCTTGAAGTGGCATCAATCCCTGTGGAGACGATATCTTTTATACTATAACTTGTGACGTGTACACTTGCACAATTGCGGAGCACTATTACGCACAACAATAGATTTGTCCAAGATTCTAAAGATTCGGATGTGATACTGTTTAACCATGATTTTGCTCTATCCCTTAGTGAATAGGGGAATAATTTTAACCTTAGGAAATCCTCACAGACTCCATGTTGCCTGAATGAATAGCAAACTTCTAAGAACGATTTGAAATGCTACCTGGCATCTTCAATTGCTGAGCTGCCAAACTGGGCAATTGAATTAAGCATATTAAACATCACTGGTTTCAGTTCAAAGTGTGCAGCTTGAATCTCAGGAATTACAATTTTTGGATTGAGATCATCAAGGTATAAAAGTAAGTGATCTCGGATGGGTCTGTTCCTTACACGAACAGGATGCTCGGTTATACTAATTTGTTATGGCTAGTAATTAGTGAGGCAAGTAAATTGCTATGGCAAGTAAACTGCTTTGGCAAGTAGATTTTTGTGGTAAGGAAATTGCTGTGGCAATTGGGTTACCCCTTTTAATGTTCGACGGAATATTCTTCAATGCCTTTGTGTTATCCCTAACTGAAGAATTGATGTTCGTACAAGCCTTGGTAATACATCATTGCGTTAACCTTGGGTGAACAACATCGATCTTTATAGTCTTCTTAGTCGCTGAAATCTGATCCTTATTCCTAAGGTGAATTACTTTCCACCAATGGTTTTTTAGATAGAAACCGTGTCCACTCGTTTCATGAATCTAGCTCTCTCGAGCCTAGATAAATAGATGTAATTCAAGTTCCTTTCCCAATTTCCTTGAAGCGAAATGAAAAACCAAGAAGGATAAACGGTGAATTTATTGAATTAAAGACCAACAACCAAACATTCATCTCTACACACCAATAAAACCCTATAACCCAAGCCGAATTAATCTAGTTTATGGCTGGGTAAAAAGAAAACACAAAAGAATAAAACCCAGACATGGGATCGCACAATACAAGATGAAAAAGAAATAGTTGTACGTGAATCCCTCTTGTGATCCGATCTCACTCTCCCAATCGAATCTCCCTTTGTTGTTGTTGCGATCTCCTTAAATAGGGGAGGAGGAGAAGTCCAAATGCGCGTGGAATCTGTGGGATTTGATCTCTAACTAATTCATATTTGGATTTGAATATGGGATAATTATTCTTTACGTTTGAAATAATTCTACAAATAATAATTTTTATCCCGACTTGCTATGGCATCCTTCGGCAAGTGGTTTGGCAAATCGTCATACTTATCTTAATTTGTCAGGGCATCCTTCGGCAAGTGACTCAGCAACTCTTCTTGCACAAAATAAAGCAAAACACCAGTGATTTCTCCATAAAAACCATCAAAACATAAAGCCAAGCCCAGTAGACGAGAAAACTACGAAACTGTGCATGAATGACTAAGAATGCAACTAAAATTGGCCTAAGTCTAGCAATAATATGAGTAAAAAGGGTAGAAAATATAGTACTTTTACACACTTAACAATCTTCATGAGCTTTACCATTGGAATGGGTTAAAGAAGGATATTTCTGAGTTTGTGGCTAACTGTATGGTTTTCCAACAAGTAAATGAGAGCATTAGTTTCCTTCTGATTTGTTACAACCATTGTTATCCCAGAATGGAAGTGGTAGAGAGTCACGATGGATTTTGTTTCCAAATTACATTTGACGCCTACGTGTAAGGATTTTGTTTGGGTAATCGTTGATCGGTTTACCAAAAGTTCATATTTCTTATTGGTGCGTACTACCTTCACCTTGAAAAAAGTTGGCGGAGTTGTATATAGCTAAGATTGTGAGATTGATTTGAGTTTCAAAGTCTATTATATTAGATAGGGATTCACATTTCACGACTAGATTTTGTGAGAGTTTACATAAGGCTTTGGATACGAGGCTTAATTTCAGTGCTACGTACCATCCCTAGACTTATGGCCAGTTGGAACAAGTGATACAGATACTCAAGGACATGCTTCATAGTTGTATTATGGAATTTGAAGGGTCTTGGGAGAAGTATTTACCGTTAGTGAAGTTTGCTTACGATAATACTTTTCAATCGAGCATTCAAATGGAACCTTTTGAAGCTCTTTAAGGATATAAATGTAAAACACCACTTTGTTGGGCTGAAGCGAGTAAGAAGCACGTAGTGGTTGGTTCGGAACTATCGCAAGATATGGAGGAAAAATTTAAGCTCATTTGTGATTGGTTGAAAGCGTTTTCGGATAGGTATAAGTCATATGCGAACTTGAAGCATCATGAGATCAAGTATGAAATTGGGGATAAGGTTTTCCTCAAAGTTTTGCCTTGGAAGAAGGTATTAAGGTTTGGCTAGAAAGGCAAGCTCAGTCCAAGATTCATTGGAGCATATGAGATTATTGAGAGAGTTGGACCGGTTGTGTATCGACTCAAATTACCGAGTGAGCTCAAATGCATACATGACATGTTTCATGTGTCCATGTTACGAATGTACTGATCAAATTCATATCACGTTGTACCTTTAAAGGAGATTGAGATTCGTCCGGATTTATCCTATGATGAGGAACCGATTGCGACCTTTAATGTGAGTACTAAGGTGTTTAGTGGCAAAACCATCGAGTTGGTAAATGTTTTATGGCGTAACTGTGGTTCGGATGAAACAACTTGGGAGACCAAGTATGAGATGATGTTGCAATATCCGCATATGTTTTCCTTAGGTAATTTCGAGAACGAATTTCTTTCTAGTGTGGGAGAGTTGTAACATCCCAAAATCTAGGTTAAGAGTTTGGGTCAGACCAGTATAGGATTAACTGATAAATTTGACAAATTTATTAATTCCGGATAATTAATTTGATTTTAGATAAATCGAATTTGATAAATTTATTATGAAAATAATTTGGGTTATTTAATTATTGTATTAAATAACGAATTTTATTCGAAAGGCTTTTATTAAGTTGAATTGAACTTTAATTGACTGGTGACTATTTTATAAAACGGTTTTGGTGACTAAATTAGAAAAGGACACAAATTAATAATCTTTAAAGAAAAATTTACCCCTTTAACGTTTTTAATATTTTCCCTCTCATTTTAATAAAAATTCCCGACGGTTATTTTCTTCCATTTTGGAAGATTGAAATTCCTCATGTTTATGTCTTTACTCTACTATTTCTAATATCTTTTTGTGATTAAAATGAATTTTAATTGAAGAGATTGATTCATGGCTGATTTAAGGGTGAATCCTAATTTCTTTGATTTAACCTAGGTATTTCTATTTGGTTTTGATGAAATCTTAATAGATATCAATAATCTATTTTTAATTTATAATATTTAATTCTGAAATTAATTTAATTGATTATTTTAGATTGGGTGTTCTTGAAGATTTTGATAGAATCATGTGTTCATTGGTTCTTGGATGTTAGCTACTGTTTTGAGAAGTTGTTTATTTATATTCTTGATGAAGTTGGGTTAGGAATTATGAAATTGATGTGGAAATATGATTAGGAATGGTGGAAGTACGGTGTTGGATGATTTTTGGTAAATAGGGGAGATTTCGGATATAGAATCAACATTATTAATGATGTTGGAAGTTTCGGAGAATGTTTTGATGAGGAATTATGTTATATTTAAATTGTAGAGAATTCGGAAGTGAGTATGGAGTTCTAGCTTACGTTGCGGGTGTTTTAGGCTATACGGAGAAACTTCGGCATTTAGGTGAAAGCTTTGTGGTGAGTATGAATTACGAATGCTTTCAAAAAAAAAGTTTGAAATAACGTTAAGGGAGTTTAATGAAAGCGTAACAAGCTTTGTTAAACTCGGAAGTAAGCGTTTCTAACACTCACTTAATTTCAGATATGATTTGTTTTAAGAAAACCAATATGCTCAACTTAATGTTTTTATGCATTTAAATTGATATACCATGTTTTGAAATAACATGGGGATGCTTGAGTGCACCGATATATGTTTCCGATATGTTATGTATTGGTTGGTTTGAGAAACACCATTTTGAATATGAACGTTACGCTTTGCATAAGAAAAATAGTAAGTAAATATGGTTTTAACGGATATATTGGCTTCTGACAAATAAATTATAAGATCAGATATAGTTGGCATGCCATAGGATATGAGTACTTAATATGGATATGCAGGGGCGGAACTGGAAATTTATAAAGGGGGACCAAAATGAAAATTAAAAAAACAAAAAATTTATAAAGGGGTCCAAAATAAAATTAAAAGTTTTGAGGGGGTCATCTAAGATTTTACAAACTTTGAAGGGATTATAGAGGTAATTTTACCTTTTTTTTCTAAAAAATCTATTCTATTTCTAATCAAAAAGAAAAAGTTGGCTGGGACCAAACCCCTTTTTTTCCCTATGTTCTGCCCTTGTGGATATGAATACGAATATATGAAGGACTCGTTAGTCTAATCGATCGATCATCACCATGTTCCTAAGGACTCATTAGTCTAGAAATGGTAGGTTTCAAGGACTCATTAGTCTAGCAATTATTTGTTGATTATGAACCCTAAGAACTCGTTAGTCTAGCCGTTATGAAACCTATATAATATGATGGGGTGGGGACCTAAACTCACATTTTAATATGTTTGATTCGTATATCCGATAGTTTTGAATAAATGTGAGGTCACAAGTAACATTGCCAATATATCACACTATTTTTATCATGGCACGTGTTTAATTCTCAAAATTCTGATTTTTACTAAGCTCTTAAAGCATGTTTATATCTTATTTTTTAAAAAAACATCAATGAATGTTTAGTTGCGATGTTTCATCAAGCTATTATTGCTTACACTCGTTTTTATTCATTAATAGAGAGGGCTAAAGCATTTGGGGCTGAGTTCGAGGCTTATGACTTCATCCAAGAAAAACATTTTATTTGAATATGTGATTTTTCGGATTTTAAGCCAAATTATAATAGGACATTGTGGGTCAATTTTGTGGGATTTATACTTTGCTAGTTTTTACCCCACTTGGACTTGCTTTATTGATTTTGATGATGGATGTTATGTTTTGGTTTAATATGGTGGATGTTTCTTTGACAACATGATCATGCAATTTGATTCAAGAGTCATATTTGGCCATGATGGTTTCATGTTGTCTTGCTTATGTGCATTACATCTTTTTGGTCATCTGTGAGTTGTCCTCAATGTCTTTATGCTTTGTTTCTAAGCTATGACCATATCATATATGCGTTTTCGGATATTTTATTTTGACATTTTAGATTCATGCCTCTAGATAACTCATTTGATCATATTAGATGTTGTAAATTGTGTTGTAAGTGTGAGATCATATGTCTTTTATGTTCATTTATCAACAAGAGCATGTTTAGGTTGTTTGGAAGTAATTTTAGGAGTTTTGAATTGAAATTATAGATTCGAATCTGTAACTTCGTTCAGAGGATACCAATACGGTAAGCTTCATGTACCGGTATGGCCCTCAATTTTTCCAATGGGTACCGATACGCTCTATTTCTAAGTATTGGTATGCCTCTCACGAGTACTGGTACGGTACCTCGTACCGATACAAAATGTGGTTACAGGTATTTCTAGAAAAATAGGAATGTCGGTATGGTTGGTAGGTAAATTAGAGTTGTTTCGAGTTCTGTTTTCTTGCCTTTTGGTCCTCTAACTTCTATGTTCAATCGGGTATGCTCATATGCTTTGTTTTGACTGAATTTTAACCTGAAAGCTTGTTTTTGATTGAATTACTCACACGTGTGTCCAATTTCAGTTTAGGCCATGAAGTTTGTTGTTTTTATGATTTAATCCCTAAAATTGAAATACGTAAAATTCAGCTTGATCTAGATGTTTGATTCGTATGAAACTTTAAATGTTGCTTACTATAGTCGTATAGGATTTAATGATACGTCTAGAACCTAAAAAGATTTTAAAATACCCTAAATTTGGTTTGTTCGAGTTCGGATCACTTTGGTTATCACAGTGACATTCATCACTCGAGTCTAATCCTTCTAAGCTGGGTGATGGGTGGTACAGTAATATTCGATAATCCAAAATATATAATTTAATTTAAGTATTTTTTCAAATTTAACGGTTGGATCTATGAAAATTTTGCATTTTCGAATATAACAAAATTTCTAAATATAACAAGATCCATATCTATGAAAATTTTAATTTTCAAATACAACAAGCATCAAATTATTAAATAAAATTAATTCATATCCATGGAATTTTAGCTTTTCGTATATTTCAGATAATCAAAAACTTAAAATATTACAATTTGTATCCAATCCGAAAAATAAAAAATATATATCAAATTTTCGAATCGGTGGGATATTTTCGCATTTATATATATATGGGTTAAGATCCACTTACATTTTATAAAACTCAATTACTTTTACACCTTTTTGGACCCTTGGATGGTGCTAATAAATGGCTAAGATTATTTCTTTATTTTTTTTAAGTGATAATCTTCACATTTTTTACTATTAATCTCATCCATCCATTACTTTCATCAAACGGTTCAAAAAATGTAAAACTTTCAAGTTTTACATAGCGTAAGAGAATCCTATCTATATCTCTCTTTATATACATATAGATTAAGATCCCCTTACACTGTATAAAACTCAATTACTTTTACACTTTTTTAGACCGTTCGATGATGATAATTAATGGCTAAGATTTTTTTCTTTTTTCTATAATACTCTTCATATTTTCTACTGTTAATCTCATACATTCATTTACCTTCATCCAACGATCCAAAAAGGTGTATAACTTTCAAGTTCTATAATAGTGTAAGAGGATCTTATCTCTCTATATATGTATATGTATGCAAGCAAGACAACAAGCAATATCAACAGTGTTTACAAAACATAAACAAGTATAAATTTAAATTCAGAGTGATAAGTACAAGTTGCAACATAGAAACAAAAGATAGCACAAGATGAAATGAACACCAGTAGATTGTATGAAAACGTCAAAAACACAACAGTTTAAGGTCCTGAGTGTACGTTTAACATATACAAGACCATATTAGATGAAATGAACACGGTGGATTGTTTGAAAAATGCAGAAATCATGATGCTTTAAGGTTCTGAATGATCTTTTAACATATACAAGAGCAGATACAGGAAGTTCTGGATCAATCTGACAAGTATCGAACTGCAAACTATTGCTCATAACATGATCCTGGACCGGTTGGAGGTCGTCGTGCATAATAATTTGTGGCAGGAGCAGCTTGAACCCCACGCCTATTCAATAGGCATCTGAAGTAATGGAACCTAGGCAATACGGTTGAAGTAACGTTTCGTACAGATACAACCTCCCTTTTGCTCCACAAGCGCTCTGTAATAAGAACTTGAAGATGAAGATGCAATCGAAACAAGCAAACAGATTGTGTCGATAAACGATAGTTTAATGATTGAATCCAACACGATCAGAAATACACAGTTTAGTTGCTTGCTCCAAGTGTTTAATTGATCAAAATGAAAACTATGCTAAATGCAGCCACAACTATAAGAAGCTAGAAGTTGTTTAATATGCATATTCTAGTTAAGGTTAACCGATATATCCAAGAATTTAGTTTCACCTTTATTGCATGAATATCGAAAAGGGAACAGATAGAGAATTAAAAGTCCTAATATGAAAGGGTTAGGACACGAAAGATAACATTCTCGCATTTTGAAAAGAAAATTAAATCTCTTTCTATCCAAAAATTATAGATCAGACATGTTTACCTGAACAAATCATTGAACATGTTTTTTTAACAGAGACAAGTGAGAGTAGGTCAGTAAAAACCACCAATAAGTAGACGTTTTATTATTAAAGACTAACTCTATTCTTAGAAATTGATACTAATTGTACTTGTTATATGTTAGTATTTGGATTAACTCTAATCTCTATCCAAAGTGTAGATAAAGATAACTCCTAGAGTAGTCCTACTAAAGTTGTAACTCTTTGTATCTAGTAGACTATAAGACTAGTTTGTACTTTGATTACTGATGAATTAAGAGGAAAAACAGAGAACTCACATTGAGTCTCTGACCAAAATTCTTAAGTTTTCTACATGGTATCAAATTAGGTTTCTCGATCCTAAACCTTGAAAGATGAATACATCTTCCGTATTCAAATCAGTTCAGGAGCTGATCAGAATTCTTGTCCTGATGTTACTGATGCCTCAACCACACAAATAACCTGCCACTAAAAGAACCTATATCTCAATGTATGTCACTTTGAAAATAAACCTCATTTCTTCAAAACTGTAATTCAAGGGAGGGACTAGGAGAATTTCAGGTTTTGGATGATTTTTTGCTTTGTACATTCCAACCTACTATACCTACTATTCTTACTGTTCATTCTTCTTCAGAACATATATCACCTTTTTCTTCTTCAGAGGCTATACCACCTCCTAACCCTAATTCACCAAAAGCTCCCGAAAGAACCCAACATGATCAACTTGAGAAAAGGAGGCAAAAGCCGACTAAAGATGTCATTATATGGTCTAGAGATTGATATTTAGGAATTTATCAATAAATAGGTGCACAAAATTGTAGCTGCTGAATTTGTGTAGTTTTTACTAGATTATGCTCTCTTTGTAACCTATAAATAGGTTCTATTTTATCCATAAAATATATCAAGAAAAACAGATAAATCCATTCTCTTCTCGATCAAAATCTATGTTTTTCTACATGGTATCCGAGCTAGGAAAGTCTGAAAAATCCCAGCAAGATGCCCGGTAGTGTAGAGCCAATGTAAAGATAGGGAAAGGTTAGTTTAGCCTTAAAAAACTATATGGTTCTATCTTAGCCATCCATTGTAAATGTTATAGTTTAGCCTTAAAAAACTATATGGTTCTAGCTTAGCCATTCATTGTAAAAGATAGGAGAAGAGGTTCTAGTTTAGCATTAAGAAAAACTAAATAATATTTTTTAAGGGATTGTACATCAAATATCCAAGCTGGGACTTCAGTATGTGTACCTACCAACTTGAGGGGTGTATAGATTTATGTGATCACTATCAATGGTGACAGTATGCCTACATCTTTCGCATCAGAAATTTCATTCAGGAACTGCTTCAATTTCCAGTCCTGATATTCCAACTAATGCATTAACCATATCAACCATCTCAAATGTACCATAAATCGAATGGCGACAACTACTCCTAGACCGTGAATGGCAAAGAAATCGCTGGAAGACATCTCAAAAGAAGATACAGAAACTAGAAAAAATCTGGAAGACATCTCGAAAGAAGATGCAGAAACCAGAAAAAAATCACGGGTAAAGGAAAGCTAGAAGACATCTCACGAGGGTGCAAAAACCAGCCACAAATTATCAACAATGACTATGGGAGAACTCAACTGCTTCCGAAATAAGGGAGGATTGTTTATTTTTTGAGAAGACACAATTGCTACCAAAGAGATGAGAACACATCCAAGATCCAAGCTGAGAGTCTCACGACGTTTACTCACCAGCTTTAGGTGTTATTTTATCAATAAAATATATTAAGAAAACAGAGAAATCCATTCTTCTCAATCAAAATCTCTGTTTATTTAGAGCATTTATTGCAAATATTGACAAGATTTATATTCCAAAAACAGTAGAGAAAGCTCTAAAAGATCCCAACTGGAAAAGGGAAGTTGAAGAAAAGATCATAGCACTAGAGAATAATAAAACTTGTGCACTAACTGAATTACCACCAGGGAAGAGATTAGTAAGCTATAAGTGGATATTTACAATAAAGTATAATTCTAATGGGAGTGTGGTGAGATTCAAGGCAAAACTTGTGACCAAAGGATTCACACAATCCTATGGGATAGAGTACCAAGAAACTTTCGCATCAATTGTTAAACTGAATTCAATTAGGGTGCTATTATCCTTGGCAGCTAATTAAGACTGGGAACTCCATCAATTGGATATAAAAAATGCCTTCTTGAGTAAAACACTAGAAGAAGTGTACATGCAAATCCCTCCAGGTATGAAGATAAAATATGGTGATCAAAAACTTTGTAAACTAGAAAAGTCTTTATATGGGTTAAAACAGACCCCAAGGTGATGCAAGCATCAAGGCACCAAATCCAGATCGTGGGCGAGATGGGCTGACTTTTTCACGAGAACCAATAACAAGATCAGAGTCAACACAACTCAAGTCCAAGATAAACATGGCGGTGCAAGATTCTGTGAGCAAAGGCCTACAAGACTGTTTGGAGAATAAGGATTGTCAAGACGCCCAAGCTTGGCCTTGTTTATTCCATGGTGGGAATTTAAAGATTTCAAACGCAAGGATGTTAGAAGCCCACATCTAGAATGCACGGCCAATTGGGTCACACTTATAAGCATAAAAGACACCCAATAAGGAACTATGAAGACCTTAATTTAATCCATGTAAAAATTTGCTCCAAAAGCTATTTTGTAAGCTTTGATCGAATTTGATCAGTCCAATAAGGGAAATTTTAGCTTTTTTTTTTATTTTAGTTCATTTAAAATTATTAGGAGCCAAGATTAAATCTGAGCCATGGAATTTTTAGGGTTTCAAATAGGTTAATTTTATTTTCTGCTAGCTTAAATGTGTCGCCCAAGTTAGCTTCAATTTGAAGCACTCCTTAGCTTATTTTAAAGGAGGTGGCCACACCCTTTGTAAGACATCTCTTTTTTGTTTTATTTTATTGAATACTCTTTGAGTAATTAATCCAGCAAGATTAGCATTTTTGGTCTTTTAGAAGTGTTTCAACACAATCGGTTGTTGGTGATCAATTCTTCTATAACGTGTCAAAGTAAATAGGAATAAACAATGTTGTTTATTTAATAAGTAGTAATACTACGTCATTTTATATGTTTGGGGATTAAAAACCCTGTTTTGAGGAATTTTGCAAGATATCGATCAAATGGAAATGAAAATATGTTTTTCTTTTGCTTCTGCCGTTTACTCTTTGCTCTAAAATTCTATGTATTTCTTTTTCAATATCTATTCTTCCTTAAATTCTATTAGATTTCTGATTTAGTCTGTAACAAAGGTATCTAGAGCCTTCCATTTTGGCCCTTCTCATCTAAAATCTATTGCTATCTCTATCTTTAATCTCCTTCTCTGAAATTCTGATTCATCTTCTCAAATCAAATTTCAATCCTCTGTTTCTTCATTTGTTTTGTTTGTTGATTTCCTTTTCATTTTTTTATTTGTCCATGGGTGAGGATTTGTTTTGGGACCAGTTCCCTAAGGAACTAAAATTCATTTTGGAAAACTATTTGACGAGTCGAATCCTCCAAGTAACTATCCGCGTGTTGTGTCCGATCACGGTAGAAGCTCTATACCAAGTTTTCTCACCTTATGGGTTGGTGGAGAAAATCGTTACTCTTCAAGAGTTGGTTAGCTTCCTGATTCAGTATCACCGACGCGAGAACGCAACATCAACTAGAAATTTTTTCAGGGTCGTTATATCTATGATGGATGTTGCAAGGTTAATATTCAATTTTTCAAAGATGCGAGGTTGACAAAGGTTGCTGAGCCGAAGCCTGATTTGCGATTTAAAATTATGAGTGAAGTTCAAGTGTTTGATGAAATGTCAGAGGATGAAGTAATGGTTGTCAAAAATGAGGACTCAACTCAGACAAGAGTTTCGGCAATTGGGAATCTGGGGGCAAGTGATTCAGTTGTCCCAAACAAAAGGCTTGAGGAACCAAACAAAGGGGTGTTAGGTCCACACACAGTCCCTAGAGGCTTTCTTGAACCGATTATGGTAAGTGGGGACTCAAATTTAGTTAAGGGTTTTATTGATCCGGTTACGAGTATTTAGATAGATGAAGTGAATTTAAACCCTGTTAGTAATGTGGAACTGAAATTGAATGGGAAATTTAGGAATCCAAGTAATGTTGAACCAATTAAGAACAAGACAAGTTTGGGAGGATATCAATTTAGAGATTTCGATGAGAAAAAAGTTGATGCATCTAGATAGTTAAGAGTTTCTATTGGCCAGGATTCTCGTATATCTGCACAGAAATTGCAGGCTGCGTTTTTTCGAGACACTGTTTATGAAGAAAATTTTGTTGTTACATATGGTTTATCATCTCCACCAGCAATGTTTAATGGTGTACTCATAGAAGACATGGTTATGTTCAATGTAGCACAAGATGCAAGGTGTTTATTTGCACCAAGAGTTTTCGAGCCTTTGGGTGTCATTAGTCATGAGAGTCAATTTTGGGAGTCAGATGGTTTGTGTTCAGATTATAATTGGAACATTTATGAGTCGACTAGGGAAATGTTTGATCCCGGAGGATACTGGTTTGCCAATGTTGTCATGAAGTCATCTCTGACTCTTATGCCAAATGTGATCAAGCTGAAAAGGTCAATGATAAATATTTAGTCAAATCATTTAAAGGAAGACTTGTCAATAGGAATAAACGGTGTCGTTTGATCCTTGAGGACAAGGATTGTTTCTGAATGGGGGAGTATTGTAACGTGTCAAAGTAAATAGGAATAAACAGTGTCGTTTATTTTAGTTTAGTAAGTAGTAATACTACGTCGTTTTATATGTTTTGGGGTTAAAAACCCTGTTTTGAGGATTGTTGCAAGATATCGATCAAATGGAAATGAAAATATGTTTTTCTTTTGCTTCTTCCATTTACACTTTGCTCTCTAAATGTCTTTCTTCTTCAATATCTATTCTTCCTTAAATTCTATTAGATTTCTGATTTAGTCTGTAACATCTTCATCCTTCGACTTGCCAAGAATGCTTTCTTGGAGGGGGATTAGAACCGTTTCAAAGAGTGTTAAATCCAACAATATTCAGAGGGCTCCTAGGGCATTCATTCTTCACGGCATTCATCAAATCCAATCCACACGCCACCTGAGTTTGAATCATTCAAGATTCTTTTTATCTTCTTTATTCTCTTTCTTACTCCAGATTCTTATATTTTCAAGTTCTTGATTCTGCCGAAACTATCAATAATCAATCTTGTAGTTTTGTGAACTTTCTTTTAACGCAAGAACCAATCTTTATTGATATATTATTGTTCTTTGATTAATCTTCTTCTTTCTTGTTATTTCCAAATTTGATCTTGCAAGATTATTGAGGTTGCCACCTATTCTCTTGCAAGTGTCTAGAGCCCTAAGTTGATCGAACAACTTGAATGAATCGATCTTGCTCTGTTGGGCATCAGTGAGAGAGGAAGATTAAAGAAGTTGGCTCGTGAGTTTGAAACCAAGGACCTCGAAAGTCTGAAATACTTCTTGGGAATGGAAGTAGCACAATCTAAAACTGGTATTGTCATTAATCAAGGAAATATATCCTTGATTTACTTTCAGAAATTGGAATGATGGGTTGCAAGTCAGCAGAAACTCCTATGGAGATCAACTTAAAGCTAAGGAAAGATGAGAAGTCATGTTAACAAGGAACAATACCAAAGAGTGGTGGGAAAATTGATTTATTTGTCATTTACATGCCCAAATATAGCTTCCCCGGACAGCATTATAAGCCAACACATGTGTGACCCTAGGAAGGAACACTTTGATGTAGTTTACAGAATGTTAAATACTTAAACATGACTCCTAGTCATGGTCTGATTATCAAAAAAGTAAAGATAGAACAATAAGGATTTTTACTGATTCTAGCTGGGTCAAAAAGTTAACAGATTGG
Organism: Hibiscus mutabilis; assembly: GCA_019671005.1. Lineage (NCBI taxonomy): Eukaryota > Viridiplantae > Streptophyta > Magnoliopsida > Malvales > Malvaceae > Hibiscus > Hibiscus mutabilis. Next base: position 14,765,901 of record CM033735.1, on the reverse strand, counting down.
AGTGCTGAGGCAAGAAACAGTCAATTGAATCTAGAAGCTTGGTTTTAAAAGGCACGAGGCGATCCGAGGCGCAAAAGGTTCTTGTCGCCTTTTGTAGGCGAAAGCGCTCGCCTTTTGTAGGCGAGGCGCCTTTTCCCCTAAAAATTTATAAATTAACCATATAGTATATTTTGTACTTAAAAACATATAATTATATTATAGATGCTAAAAGATAAAAATATTTTCTACTTAAATTTGTACTTAAGCCTCAAATTAAACAAATTAATATAAGAAAGCAACCAAGCATAGTAAATTCACTGATGCACTGAAAATTGTAAATCCATATAAGAACTGAAAATTGTAAATTCACCGATGCATTTAATGTAAAAATTGTAAATCCCTATAAGAATCCAATGTCCCAGAAAAATAAAACAACCCATTCAAATAAACAAAAATGAAAATTATGCGGTGATTGGGATCAGAAGAAAAAAAGAGAAGATAAACGGTGGTTGCTCACTACACTTGCCGGCGAAGGTGGTTGGGCTTGCCGGTGACGGTGTCTAGGATTGAAGGCTGGCTGGAATTTGGGGGAGGCAGAGCAATTAGGTTTTGTGTGTTTATCGTGAATTTGGGGAGGCAATTTGGGGGAGGCTGGCTAGGGTTGAAGGGTATATCCTAATAAAAGTATAAAACACGTGCTTATAAAAAAAACGCCTTAGGGATAAGAGGCGAAAGCGTCCAGAGGCACACGCCTCTTGCACATCGCCCCGCCTCAGCCCTCGGATGCGTTTTTCTTAGCGCCTCAGGCGCGCCTCGCCTTTTAAAACTAAGTCTAGAAGTAGTGCTGAGGCAGAGTATAGAGCCCTTGCACTTGGAATTTGCGAGGAAATATGGCTTCAAAGACTACTAACAAAATTGAGGCTTAATAGCTGCAAGGAATTTGAACTACAAACAAATAGCCAATCATCTATTAGTATTGCTAAAAAAATTGTCCAACACGACATGACAAAGTATGTGGAGTTAGACACTTCATCTCAGAAAAGGTTAATAATGGAGTAGTCAAAGTCAACTTTGTTCCTTAAAAGACCAACTAACTGATGTTTTCACCAAGCACTACCAAAAGTTACCTTTGATGAATTCACATCCATGCTGGGACTCTACCACATATACTCACCATTGAGGGTGTGTGTAGATTGCAAACGTTTTATTATTAAAGACAAACTCTATTCTTAGAGATTGATACTAATTGTACTAGTTATTTGTTAGTATTTGGATTAACTCTTATCTCTATCCAAAGTGCAGATAAAGATAACTCCTAGTGTAGTCCTACTAAAGTTGCAACTCTTTGTATCTAGTCGACTATAAGACTAGTCTATACTTTGATTACTGATAAATTAAGAGGAAAAACAGAGAACTCACATTGAGTCTCTGGTCAAAATTCTTAAGTTTTCTACAAACTTTATTGGAACCTCTATAAGGCACTTAGGATGGGGTATTGCTGGAGAAAATGAGGAACTTATCTCGAAAAAGAAAAAGCATGACTCAAGCTTTTATGGTTGTAAGATGATAACAATGTTAAATAAATACTCAAGTTTTAATAACTCTCGAAGCATATAACGTACCTGCCGCAGCAGCAGCTCGAGGCCATATTGTTTGCTGAACATTTGATGTATCAGCTGTCTCACCCCACATGCAAACTTCCCCTCCGAGAACAAGGTTTTGCTCGGACGCATTGTTTATTCCTTCTAGTGGCTCAGCACTGTAAACTTCATTCCAAGGAACATCTAGATGGTCAAGATACCAAGCACCTTGATTGCTGAAAATGCATTTGAATCCATTTGCAACAGCCTTCGGACAAACCCCAGGACCCAACCTAGCATTTTAGATTAATCATTCGTGATTGAAATACGATGTAACACCTCTTGCATGTGAACCTTTTCAGAATTTTTTTTTAAAAGTTTAAAACTCACCAGTTGTGTACGACAGTTCGTGGATTAAGCTTTGATGGAAAAGAATTGAAGGTTTCTTCCCTGCAATGAAGAATAGTCAGATTCCTCGGATACAAGGAGAAGATGAGCAAAATAACATTTTTTATAGCTGAATTTTGTATTTAGTTAAGCAGGCTTATAGAAATAATATCCTGATTTCATCTTAAGTTACTCGGACTTGGGTGTGTGTCAGTCAAATATTGTGCCTAACATATTTTCAAAGTTTTATAATGTATTTTGAGGGTCATTTCCCTGTACAGCCATATACATGTCCAGGAATGCATTGGACATGGATGTTAGACATAGGTACTTAAAGAAAAAGTAGGAGCAACATGGTTTCATCACATACACATTTATCTAAATGTTAGGTAATTTACTTTATATTTATTTTACTACATCTGACAACTTTTAAGTTACTGTATTGAGAACTCCATGAGAAGAAGTGACGCTAGAACAAATAACTTGCCATGCACGAAAACCCCAGAACTGAAGTCATGCATAAAACATTAAACAACTATTGTAGAGCATGGCTAAAGACACACCAGTTGACAGGCGTCCAGTCTTTCGATATCGCAATTTCTTGAGCCTTGAGTACAAAAAATTGATAGGCTTCTTTAGCAGTCATGTTGTGGTCGTTGAGCCTGTAATTAGCTTTCATCGGATTAGTTTATAATGGCACAGCTATAATCAAAAGGTTACAGCTTAATCCCCGACAGCAATGAATGGCTGAATTAGTATTATTCTCGTCAAACTCAATTGGTGTAGAAGTTACTCCGAATGTGAATCAGCATATAAGAAATATTGAACAACGAGAAGACTTAGGCATGTACCACTGTTTTATGTGTGGAGTAGAGGTCCAGCAATCTGTCAAAACAATTAGTGTCAATATTAATAAAATTTGTACAGGCAGAACTAAATGCATAACCAAGCATGAGAATAACTGCCAAAAGAGTAGAAAAGAGATGTCCACTCATTTATTTAAAAATGAATACGAATCAGAAAATTGAACTGTTCATGAAACGCTTTTAAACATAAAATCAAAGTTGATGGATATAGCAGCCTTCACACACCGACTCACAATTGATTCCATAAAATAAAGATACTGTTGGCAATCCCTCAAAAGCTTTTGTCATTAACGATATTTATGCAGACACATACAGTGAAATAATGATGAATTATCAATCTAAAAATTTAAAGTCCAAGCATGAAAAAACTTAGGAAAAATTGAACAAGCCCCTGTTAGACACATACCCATTCCCGACACCTACACCCGAGTCCAAGTAACTTAGCAGACAGCACTCATAATAGAAAGGAGAAGCTCAGTGAAAATATTTCCTTTCAATCTAAAAAGTGGCAAGAACACAGTCGTGTTTTTAACAAAGAGATAATGGAAATGTCAGTTATCAAGAAGATATCAAATCTACCAACCTGTATTAACCTCATCGCCACCCAAGTGGAAGAGCTCAAATGGGAAAATTTTTCTTACATCTGTAAAAGAAAATTTCAATTATAAACCATATAGAAAATGAGAAAGTGATTGGTACATGTTAGAGCATTTGTGTCTAATGTGCATTTGTATGATGTAGGGTATAAGTGTAGCGAATAGCAAAACCTTGGTTCAAACTCATTATATAATTTCAGCAAAACCCGAAATACGGATTAGCTTCAGATTTCATTATATTCAGGGTTAGTATTTTGACAATTATGTTTAGAAAGAAAGGAACTTAACCTGAAATAATTATGTAAATAGTTCTATCAAGGGATAAGATGTTTCAGATTATCAAGATCCTGCATGAAGTTATTCTCATGCATAGGATGCAATACCTACATTTGTAGCTGGACTGTATTTTATATTGTCAAACTTCTTTAGAATATTTTTTTCTTTAAAATGATTCGACTTAGTTGACTACACATATTGACAGATAACTGCAACTTTACAAAAAAACAAGCCATCTATGCCTACATATGAACCGATAAACCAACCTGCTGTGTAAATATCTACTCACTGAGATAAAGTTCAAAACAATGATTCTTAATATTAGCACATCGAAAAGATTGTTGTCAATCTACTAAACTAGAGCAATTGGGGAAAATGAAAAATACTACCAAGAAAAAGGCTTTTTGCGGATCTTAACCTGATAGAATGCCAGAAATCAGTTCAAAAGTGAAATTTTTTGAAACGTCAAGTGGCTCTCTGCAGAAAGAAGAAGGCCAAAGATCAGGATACCCAGCTCCCCTACAGAGAACGAAGGTTAGTTTATATCTAGGTTTAATAAATAAGTGAACTCAATAAGAAATATAAAACTCAAAATACAAAGTAAGATAAAACGTTTCCATTTCTTTTATTGAAATGAAAGAGCAAAGACCGGGCATCTTTTATATTGCCTGCCATTCAAGATATAGTTGGATATGTTTAGCTGAGAAACTAAATCCTTCTCACTCCAAGATTATGGGGGTGGGAAAGTTGAGAAGATCCAACTACCATACAATGAACTTTGCAAATACAATTACTCAAAATAAAGTTTCATGCACTAGGAGCCTCTCAACCTAAGAAAATACTGGCATTACAAAGCAACTTACCATGACTCTGCATGACCGGGGACATCTACTTCTGCCATTACATGGATGCCTGCCAACCATGGTGCGAAGTAATAAGTTATCCCCAATACAGAGAATGAGACGAGCAGTGTTTTAACAATTACACTATGCTTTTATCATTAATCCCATTACATGACTACAAATCTAAAAGGAAAACAGTGGTGAAGGGAAGAGCTATACTGCTCCAACTCTTCATTGTTATTATTATTATTATAATTTTTAATTACTTGTGTTTGACAGATACCCTGACGAAGGTATAGAGATATGATCCTTCAAGGACCCACCAAACCTCAGGAAAACTTGGAAAAGCTGAACATATTCGTGTTGGCCACATTTCGTATTTGACTCTCTCAAGTCCAAGCAATATAGGGTAAGAGTTAGAGACCCCTAGAAAATGGGTAAAATATTTTATTAAACAGCCAATAAACGTGAAAGTTTCTCACCTCTCATTTTTGCAAAGCTTCACCATTTGTTCATGAAGATATGAAACAGAAGCACATAATTAGCAAATGTCTGAGCAAGATGCATGAAATAATATGCAGAGGCAAAAAGTTTTACTTCAAAGATATAAATAAGCATAAAAATCAAAGGTGCATTTGGAAGTTTCGTAGCAGGGAATGTATTCCATGACTTATATGTATCATACCTAACAATTTCACTTGCATCCTCAACTGTATAGCGTTCCCATTTTGTATAAGCACCATTCCACAATTTTGGATATGAAGGTGCTTCTAGAGGAAATGACTCTTCGTCTATGATGTGCCAATGAAGGACATTCTACCGAATGCAATCCGCAGTATCAGAATGACGTGTAAAAGACCGGAGAAATAAAGATGGCACAACAATCCCATAACCACTCAAACAAATTTCAACCGTGAAAATATAGGATTCAACAGAAAATAACAGATAGTAGCATTTCTTACAAGTTTAGCATAAGACATGGATTCAATTATCTGCTTAATGACATCGATCGGTAAATAGTGTCTCGATGTATCTGTAACAGAAGAACGTATGCAACTGAATCAAGTACTACTCCAGAAACTGTTATCTAAATGGAAAATAACGGAAGTGAGGCTTACCAAGCAAAAGCCCACGAAACGCAAACCTTGGGTTATCTTTGATGTACCATGGTGCCTTATATATTTGCACCGATTTAGTCTCGTAATCGAAAGCACACATTTGGCTGAATGTCTGCAACATTGAAAAAAGAACATGTGATATAAGACTTCAATCTAATGCATCACAAGCATGTGGCTTAAGGAGCAGATAATTCAGAGAAAATTTCCGAAAAGGAGCTAGTAACTCATGTCATCAATATACACAGTATGGTGGTCCAGACATGAGTTAGGGAGGAGTATATTTCACCTAACTATCACTATACTTTTCATCAACATTTAAAGCCATCACTTACAATTGCGAACAATACAATCAAATGATCATATGCATACAATAAACGGTATACGAGTAAAGGATTGATCACAAACCTCCAGCCCTCTTAGCGCACCATAAACGGTATTTGCCTGCCAAAAATATGAAGAGAGAGACAGAGCAGTGAATATCAGTTGTCATCGCACAATTACTTAAATGCAAGATTTCAAGTTGACTAATCTTCCAAAATAGTTCATTTTGGTAGAAATGAATTTTAAATTTGAAAACAGAGAAATCAAAACTAAACATATATTATCAGAACCTTCTGAAGAGACTACCAAAAAGAAAGTGCATGCCCATAGTATACTCACACCAAGGAATGCCATACACTTATTGCACCAAGAACAGCACTAAGGAGACTACTAAGTGTAGGCCAAAAATACCGACACAACTAAGTGATTACGTTATTCCGGATATAGAGGCGAGTGTTGGATCCATGTCAGAAACAAGTGTCAGACACCAGTGATCAAACTTAAAAGCTAGAATCATCTGAAAACAAAATTGTAGACATGCAACTAACAAAATTTGCAATAGTCACGAAAACTACATGCAAATTCTTTAAAAGATCATGAATATAACAAACCTAAAATAACTCGAAAAATCAAACTTTACCTCAATTGTTGCCTCCCCAACAATAGATTTCTCATCATTCTTTGCCACAAACAAAGCATAACTCTCGTCCACACCCAATTGGAGCTGCCATAATTAGACCCTCAAAAAAATCACCAATATATACATGCACGCATATATATAAACTTTTAAGTGAACTTGAAAAGGAAAAAGAAAAAACAAGTTTCCAACCTACCTCTTCACTGTCTGAATTTACAATGATTCTCAGTTCACTAATATCATAAACAGATCTTATCCCTCTCAATTTCTGAAAAAAGGAAATCCCAGAAGCATGTTTAAATATAATCTTCTTATACCTCTCAAATCCTTCCTTCAAAATCCTGGAGTACCCTCCTTTCCCCAAGACAGACAAAGATAAAGTTGGGTCCACAGTCAAGGTTTGATTGCCAGAAGTGAACTCAGATGGCAAAGGCCAAATATAAGTCAGCGACTCATCTAACTCAAACCCAGAATTTGAATCAACAAGCAGAGAAACCCATAATAGCAATACCCAGAAAGTCAATTTACAATGGGGTTTTAGAAAAAATAGTAGCATCTTGATTGGTTTTAATTTCTTTGGGATTTTTTTTTTGACAAAATTTCTTTGGGATTTTCTGTGAGAGAAAAGGGTGAACTAAGAAAGGGTTGGTGCTTGGTAGTTGACAAAAAGAGTAGACAATTATTGTGAACTGTGGAGTGAAGTTAAAGTATAGTTTTCGTTTTTAAATTTGTTTCATTCACTGTTTCGTTTTTCTTAGGCTCCCTCCGTTATTTACGGGTGGATTGCTTGAACATGAGAGATTGAATTTTTTATATATATAATCAGAGTTATATATTGTTTAATTTATATCACATTTGACCGATGTTTATTATAAGATACTTTTCAATTTATTTTATTTATAGAAGGCTTAATATATAAATAAATATTTAAATGTTGCGAATAAAATGACGAAAAATAAAATTAAAAATAAAAGAAGAATATTTGTATTTATTTTGAATATTTAAGTATGTACAATGCTTTCGTCAAATCATCTATTTATAGGCATAACAAGTACATAATAGATGAAACTCTAATTAATAAAGATAACATTTCTACTAATAAAGTAAATCAAATCCTAGATAAAGTCCATATCATGATAGACATCCACGTAGATAAATATTCATATCATTCCCTCCTTGAATGTCTATGAAGATTATGTGTCTCGTCAAAACCTTACTTAGGTAAAAACTCAGTGGAAAATTTTTTTCTTTAGGGAAGGAAAAATAGTGCACACATCTTTGATACACATAACATGTTGCTTTATTAAAAACCTTACCAGGAAAACCCATTGGGACAAAACATCGGTTAAATGGAAAAGAGTGCAACGCGTATTTACTCCCCCTCATGAAAACATCACATAATGAAAACATCACATAAGATCTTTGAATCTTCATAATTCAATCTTGAATACTATTTTTCTGAAGATCATGAGGAATGAAAATTTGGAGTAATATGGTTCATTTTGCCATCTTTGATGTATTCACATTTCGATTGAGATATAAATTTTGCATTATCTCCACATAAGATAGTTGTATCTTATCTTGTGAAAGTAAATCACATATCTTTTGAATATGTTGGATCAATAGTCTTAGTCAAACACAATTTTTTGGCTTGCCACATGCATAACTATTATTTCTACATGATTTGAGAAGACATCGATTAATGTTTGAAGATCTAAAGGTAATGATCTTTGTAGCGTTTAGATGGTATTTTTGGACCAACTAATATATGGTGCTTTCATACCAATGATTCATTTATCTTTCTTTCGAATATAAATTTATTCACATCCAACAAACTTACAATCATTAAGGTACTAAATAGATATACTTTATCTTTTAGAGTATGCCTAAAGACCAATCATAAGATGATTGTAAATGACATTTGTTTTACCTTGTTTATTCATAAAGAGGCATTGTCATTATTATTTTCAGTTACAATTCTACATGCATAAATAAACTGAATTATAATAAAGCCCTTAGAATAATATGGTTATTCTAAAGTGTCCTTAGTCGAGTATTATTGTGAGCATGAACAACAATAATGCATTAAGACTAATATGTAGTTGATTGATGACAAAGTGTTGTCATTAACATGGAGATGTCAAAATCAATACATAAGTATGTGTTAGAGAACGACATACTGGACTGACCCGCTATGAGCATGTTTCTTGGATTATTTTGTGACCGTCACAACATTGATCATAGTGATAACTACATGTATGATCCTCAGACTTGAGATCATCATTATTTCAACATCGTGAATGACTTATTTTGATACGGTCAAACGTGTATCGTAACTAACTACACTATAAAGACTGATATTGGATATGTCACAATCCATGTAGTGGAATATGGTTGATTAAGATAGGATTTGTCCCTCATACATAATAGGAGTAATATCGTAGGCCACATGATTGAGTGAGACTAGAAATGCATGGCTATGCACGAATAAGTTGATATGAGATATCATAGTTATTCATTTATAATAGTCTACTCAAGATATCAAGAAACATTAGATGAACTATACAAGTGTGATTGTTCCATGACTTGTGTCCAATCTAGATATAAAGGACAAAAGGATGTAATACATAAATAGAGTTAATCACGAAAAGGTTATGTTGAATCATGATTTCTTATAACTTAGGTGACAATAACATATTGTTAGATGTCACTCATTGTTTGTAATATTAGAAATGTTCTAATATTTACTACTAACGTTACATGAACCTACAGGGTCACACCCACAGTTGAAATGAGTATATATTAAACGAATTTTATATGTACAAATTTGTTGTACACGGATTTAGTTAAATTAATATATATTTGATATATATAATTTAACTATTGGGTAAATATTAAAAGAAAAATAATTATTGTAATTATGACTCTTTTAATATATAAATAATATAATTCGATTTAAATCAATATATATATATATTGAAATCCTAGTTAAGTTGAATTGGGATTATATATATTTAATATATATATTGAAATCCTAATTAAAGTTGAATTGGGATTATATATATTTAATATATATATTGAAATCCTAATTAAAGTTAAATTGAGATTATATATATTTAATATATATATATATATTGAAATCCTAATTAAGTTGAATTGGGGTTATATATTTAATATATATATATATAGAAATCCTAATTAAGTTGAATTGAGATTATATATATATTTAATATATATATATATTAAAATCCTAATTAAAGTTAAATTGGGATTATATATATTTAATATATATATTGAAATTTTAATCTAAGTTGAATTAGGATTACAAAGGCTATATAAAGCCATGAGAGATCTAGCAGTCATTAATGTTTTTTGAGAAAAACCCTCTAAATAGTTTAGAGAGATTTTATATACTCGTTTCAACTGGGTGAACTACGTAGAGGTCAGAGCGTTATTGTTGTTGCTTAAGAATCGACATCATGGAATCATGATTGAATATCTATCTCATCCAAACTCAGAATTCCAGATTTTAAACAGGTAATTCTTCACCCTTATTCACTCCGATTCGTTCTTCGTACATGGATCTCTTGTGGTAATCGCCGGATAATTTTTTCGATACGCCATGGGGTATACCGGCGTAACCCATCAGTGGTATCAGAGCCACTTGTACGATACAAATTCAGGTTTTAATTACTTGGGTGATGTAATTGTATGAGATACATGTTATTTTTCGATTTATTTAGCAAATATATGATATTTGTAGGAGCAAATCTATTCAATCACGGTTAATCTGTTAATCCAATTAAAAGATGTTCCTAAGATTGATGATTAAGAGTTAATGATCATGATCTTTGTTGATAGGGTTTGAAATATTATATGTTAATTGTTAAAATATTCAATATGGAGTTTTAAGGTTCTAGATGTTAAATGTTAACATACGCGGGTTATAGTTATATATTAGACTAATGGTTAGTTTATAGATTTCGTGCGGGGAAGTAACAAGAGTTGTTCTAGTAAAAACCTCGTAGATTTTAAAATCCTGAAAAAAAAATGTGATAGTATTGATAAAAGTTATCAAATCATGAGGTTTTTACACGGCAATTAGATGCTGATCTTAAAAAAAATCCCCGCGGTTAACTAGGCAAGAGGCTTGACCTTTGCGTAGGAATAATCTAGAAAGACCTCAATTACAAACTTCGTCGTTACTATGTTTGTTTATGCACGGTGTTTGGAATGCATGGTTATAGCCCATTTAGTTTTATTTATAAGGTTTTATAAATACGACATGCATGTCGTGTCTTTCTCTACTTCTATTGTAATTATCTTCTCATCTTACTCCATCGTATGTAAAACGAGTTTCTAAAATTGTAATCTATACGAAGAAGCATGGACCAGAGGAACAAAAGTGTGGGCCGACAGAAAGATGCTTGAGAAGTGTTTTTATCCTTAGAAAAATTTGGTTCTCCCATTGGCTTGGGACGTACCACCTTAGGATATGGGCTATAATTATTACATTCATATTTAATGTTTTTCATGTATATGATAAAATGAATGTATGAGATGCATGTTAGTTAATTGATAAGATCAAATGTTAAATGGTGAGATAATATTCACAAAACCCTCCATATTTAATTAAAATTAGTCATCCAATATTAGCCCTCGTTAAAACCTCGATCGGTACTATGTGGGTTTTGCCAAAGAAAAATACTTAGATCTATCTTGGTTAAACGTAAAGAATAAGCAAGTTATATTCAGTGGTAGTAATATTGGTTAAACTAGGTTGTTCTAATAAGATTAGAAACCTAAAGACTAATGATTGTTCAAAAACTTTAGTGATTGAAAAACAATACGAAAGTGCATATCTAGGATTGGTTCTTTGAAATACTTGGTATTTAAGCGTGCCCAGTACACCGCCTCTCTTTTCATAAGTTACATACTTGGTGCACTATTCATTATTGTTCTTTCTATTAGACCATATGAACTTTTGTTTTGACAAATAGTTGTTCATCAAATATAAGAATTACATGAGATGTAATTAGCAAGTGTTGCTTACCTAAATAATTGAATTCTATGAGTAAAGCCAAAGCTGACTTAGACTGAAATGAAATATGGATCTTTACCCACTAGAAATACTTTTAGCAAGTTTTTCGATTTTGAGGGTTTTTAATAGAGGGAATGTTATTACTTTATAAACATGATAAATAGGTACTTATAAAACATATTTTATTGTTGTAGACTTATTATACAAATTTGTTATCATTGTGATCGGTCCTTGAGAAGGACAAGTTGAACAGCGTAAACTATCTTGACTGATCACTGGAAGGAAAAATGTTTCCATTAGTAATAAGACAAGTCATTGTAAAAGGAACTACCCCATTGAAAAGTCAAGAAGGCAAATAAAAGCGGAGCATCCGCCTCGAATATTTATGTTATTGATATTAATTTATCAACACCTACTTATTGGGTATTGGATACTGGTTGTGGTTCTCATATTTGTACATTTGTATAAGGACTACAAAAGAGTAGAAATCTGAGAAAGGAAGAGGTGGACCTATGGTTTGGTAATGAAGCAAGAGTTGTTGCATTAGTTATAGGAACATAAACTTTATCGTTGCCTAGTGGACTTAATTTATGTTTAGAGGATTATTATTTTGTGTTTAGTTTGACTAAAAAACATCATTTCGATTTCTTGTTTAGACAATATTGGTTTTGAGATAATTATTAAGAATAATTGTTGTTCTTTTATCTCGATAATATTTTCTATGGTGTGACACAATTAATAAATGGCCTCTATATTTTGAATCAAGAGAATTCCATTTACAACATGAATACGAAAAGATCAAAACAAATGAATCTAATCAAACTCATCTTTGGCATTGTCACTTGGGTCACATAAGTGAAAAACGCATTTCAAAACTTCATAAAGATGAATTTTTGGATTCATTTGTTTTCGAACAACTTGATGTATGCAAGCCTTGCTTATTGGGAAAGATGACCAAAGCTCCTTTTAATGGTAAAAGTAAGTGAGTAAGTGATTTATTGGGATTAATACATAGTGATGTATGTGGACCAATGAATACACAAGACAAAAAAGGTTTTCAATATATGGGTACATTTACCTAATGCATCATAAATTTGAAGCCCTTAAAAAGTTCAAGGAATTTAAAAATGAAGTATAAAACCAACTAGGAAAAAACATTAAGGCTCTTCGATCAAATCGATGAGGAGAATACTTAAGCTTGGAGTTTGGTGACCTTCTTAAGGAATGTGGGATTGTCTCATACCTCTTGGTACTCCACAATGGAATAGAGTTTCTGAAAAGAAAAAACCGAACATTGTTAGACATGGTTCGATCAATGTTGAGTCACGCTGATCTTCCAGTTTCTTTTTAGGAACATACGCTAAAAAATATCCGTCTTTCACACTAAATTGTGTTCAATCTAAATCAATTCAAAAGACACCATATAAGATATGCATTGGGAAACGTCCTAGTATGTCTTTTATGAAAATTTGGGGATGCAAAACTTATGTTAAACATAAGATGTCTATAAAGATCAAACCCAAATCTCATAAATATAATTTTGTAGGTTATCCTAAAGAGACTAAAAAATATTATTTCTACAATCCTACCGAGAACAAAGTGTTGTTGCTCAAACATGAATCTTCTTAGAAAAATAATTTGTTTTCTGAAAAAGAAGTGAGAGAAATATTAAACTCAATGAAATTCGAGATCAACCACATATCATTGAACAAGAGATTGAACAACAACAAGTTCCACAAGTTGTTGAGGAACATTCAACAGTTTTGGAAACAAAACCACTGTGAAGATCTTTGAGAGAATGCAATACGCCTGAAAAATATGGATTTCTTGTCACATTGCATGGTGATGTTCTCTTTATAGATCAAGATGAGCCTAGGAATTATCAAGAAGTAGTGACGGGCAATGGCTAGAGGCCATGAAATTCGAGATGGATTCCATGTTAGAAAACTAAGTTTGGACCTTGGTAGATCCACCTCTAGGGGTTAAGCCCATAGGGTGCAAATGGGTTTTCAAAAAGAAAACCGACATGGATGGTAATGTACAAACATACAAAGTGCGATTAGTCGCTAAGGGTTTTGGTCAAATTCATGGTATAGACTATGATGAAACCTTTTCATATGTTGCTATGTTTAAATCCATCCGGATCTTACTTGTGATAGCTACATCTTATGATTATGTGATATGGCAAATGGATGATAAAACTATTTTCCTTATTAGAAAACTAGATGAGGATGTGTACATGACACAACCTGAAGGTTTTGTCGATCTAAAAGATGGCAAAAAATATGCAAGCTACAAATGTCCATTTATGGATTGAAGCAAGCTTCTCGAAGTTGGAATCTTCGTTTTAACGATGCAATCAAAGAGTTTGATTTTATCAAAAATGAAGATGAGTCATGTGTTTTCAAGAAAATTAATAAGAGCATTGTCATATTCTTGGTAATGTATGTGGATGACATACTAATAATAGGAAATGACATATCTAGCTTACAGTCTGTGAAAACTTGGTTAGGAAAATGTTTTTCCATGAAAGACTTGGGTGAGGCAACATACATATTAGGAGTCAAGATCTATAGAGATAGATCAAGATGACTTCTATGACTGAGTCAAAATACATACATAAAAGAAGTACTGAAAAGATTCAGTATGGAAGAATCCAAAAGAAAAGGGTTCTTACCTATGAGACATGAAATTTCACTCTCGAAGGAAATGTGTCCTTCAACATCTTAAGAAAGAGATCAAATGATTAAGATTCTATATGTTTCAACAATTTGATCTATCATGTATGTCATGCTATGTACTCGTCTAAATGTATCGTATGTTTTAAGTATGACAAGTCGATACCAAGTAGATCCTGGTGAAGGTCACTGGGTCGCAATTAAAAACATCCTTAAGTACTTAAGAAGAACTAAGGATACATTCCTTATATATGGAGGTGAGGAAGAGCTAAGTATAAAAGGTTATACTAATGTCAGCTTTCAAACCGATAAGGATGATTCACGATCGCAGTCGAGTTTTTTTTGTTATGCCTTAATGGAGGCGCTATGAGCTGGAAAGGTTCAAAGCAAGATACAATAACTGATTCTACAACAAAAGCCGAGTATATTGTAGCATGTGATGCTGTAAAAGAGGGTGTTAGGATCAAGAAGTTCATATCTGAACTAGGGGTTGTGCCAAGAATTTTGAATGCTATAGATCTACGTTGTGATAAAAACGGTGCCATCGCACAAGCAAAGGAATCCAAATCTCACCAACAATCCAAACACATACTTAGGCGTTACCATCTCATTCGAGAAATCATAGATCAAGGAGATGTGAAAATATGTAGGGTACCAACAAATGATAACATTGTCGATCCACTGACAAAGCCTCTGACGCAGCAGAAGCATGATCATCATACTAAGTCACTTGGTATTAGATACATGAGTGATTGGTCTTAGTGCTAGTGAGAGATTGTTAGAGTATGCCCAAAGACCAATCATAAGATGATTGTAAATGACATTTGTTTTACCTTTTTTATTCATAAAGAGGCATTGCCATTATTATTTTCGATACAATTCTACATGCATAAATAAACTAAATTATAATAAAAAGTCCTTAGAATAATATAGTTATTCTAAAATGTCCTTAGTTGAGTATTATTGTGAGCACGAACAACAATAATGCATTAAGACTAATATGTAGTTGATTGATGACAAAGTGTTGTCATTGACATAGAGATGTCAAAATCAATACATAAGTATGTGTTAGAGAACGACATACTGGACTGACCCGCTATGAGCATGTTTCTTGGATTATTTTGTGATATTCACAACATTGCTCATAGTGATAACTACATGTATGATCCTCAGACTTGAGATCATTGTTATTTCAACATCGTGAATGACATATTTTGATACGGTCAAACATGTGTCGTAACTGACTATGCTATAAAGACTGCTAATGGATATGTCACAATCTATGTAGTGGAATATGGTTGATCAAGATAGGATTTTTCCCTCCTACATAATAAGAGTAATATCGTAGGCCACTTGATTGAGTGAGACTAGAAATGCATGGCCATGCTCAAATAAGTTGATATGAGATATCATAATTATTCGTTTATAATAGTCTACTCAAGATAGCAAAAAACATTAGATGGGCTATACAAGTGTGATTGTTCCATGACTTGTGTCCAATCTAGATATAAAGGACAAAAGGATGTAATACATAAATAGAGTTAATCACGAAAAGGTTATGTTGAATCATGATTTCTTGTAACTTAGGTGACAATGACATATTGCTAGATGTCATTCATTGTTTGTAATATTAGAAATGTTCTAATATTTACTACTAATGTTACATGAACCTACTGGGTCACACCCACAGTTGAAATGAGCATATATTAAACGAATTTTATATGTACAAATTTGTTGTACACAGTTTTAGTTAAATTAATATATATTTGATATATATAATTTAACTATTAGGTAAATATTAAAAGAAAAATAATTATTGTAATTATGACTCTTTTAATATATAAATAATATAATTCGATTTAAATCAATATATATATATATTGAAATCTAGAGTTAAGTTGAATTGGGATTATATATTATATATATATTGAAATCTAATTAAAGTTGAATTGGGATTATATATATTTAATATATATATTGAAATCCTAATTAAAGTTAAATTGAGATTATATATATTTAATATATATATATATATTGAAATCCTAATTAAGTTGAATTGGGGTTATATATTTAATATATATATATATAGAAATCCTAATTAAGTTGAATTGAGATTATATATATATTTAATATATATATATAAAAATCCTAATTAAAGTTAAATTGGGATTATATATATTTAATATATATATTGAAATTTTAATCTAAGTTGAATTAGGATTACAAAGGCTATATAAAGCCATGAGAGATCTAGAGAGTCATTAATGTTTTTTGAGAAAAACCCTCTAAATAGTTTAGAGAGATTTTATATACTGCTTTCAACTGGGTGAACTACGTAGAGGTCGAGAGCGTTATTGTTGTTGCTTAAGAATCGACATCATGGAATCATGATTGAATATCTATCTCATCCAAACTCAGAATTCCAGATTTTAAACAGGTAATTCTTCACCCTTATTCACTCCGATTCGTTCTTCGTACATGGATCTCTTGTGGTAATCGCCGGATAATTTTTTCGATACGCCATGGGGTATACCGGCGTAACCCATCAGTGGTATCAGAGCCACTTGTACGATACAAATTCAGGTTTTAATTACTTGGGTGATGTAATTGTATGAGATACATGTTATTTTTCGATTTATTTAGCAAATATATGATATTTGTAGGAGCAAATCTATTCAATCACGGTTAATCTGTTAATCCAATTAAAAGATGTTCCTAAGATTGATGATTAAGAGTTAATGATCATGATCTTTGTTGATAGGGTTTGAAATATTATATGTTAATTGTTAAAATATTCAATATGGAGTTTTAAGGTTCTAGATGTTAAATGTTAACATACGCGGGTTATAGTTATATATTAGACTAATGGTTAGTTTATAGATTTCGTGCGGGGAAGTAACAAGAGTTGTTCTAGTAAAAACCTCGTAGATTTTAAAATCCTGAAAAAAAAAATGTGATAGTATTGATAAAAGTTATCAAATCATGAGGTTTTTACACGGCAATTAGATGCTGATCTTAAAAAAAAATCCCAGAGTTAACTAGGCAAGAGGCTTGACCTTTGCGAGGAATAATCTAGAAAGACCTCAATTACAAACTTCGTCGTTACTATGTTTGTTTATGCACGGTGTTTGGAATGCATGGTTATAGCCCATTTAGTTTTATTTATAAGGTTTTATAAATACGACATGCATGTCGTGTCTTTCTCTACTTCTATTGTAATTATCTTCTCATCTTACTCCATCGTATGTAAAACGAGTTTCTAAAATTGTAATCTATACTGAAGAAGCATGGACCAGAGGAACAAAAGTGTGGGCCGACAGAAAGATGCTTGAGAAGTGTTTTTATCCTTAGAAAATTTGGTTCTCCCATTGGCTTGGGACGTACCACCTTAGGATATGGGCTATAATTATTACATTCATATTTAATGTTTTTCATGTATATGATAAAATGAATGTATGAGATGCATGTTAGTTAATTGATAAGATCAAATGTTAAATGGTGAGATAATATTCACAAAACCCTCCATATTTAATTAAAATTAGTCATCCAATATTAGCCCTCGTTAAAACCTCGATCGGTACTATGTGGGTTTTGCCAAAGAAAAATACTTAGATCTATCTTGGTTAAACGTAAAGAATAAGCAAGTTATATTCAGTGGTAGTAATATTGGTTAAACTAGGTTGTTCTAATAAGATTAGAAACCTAAAGACTAATGATTGTTCAAAAACTTTAGTGATTGAAAAACAATACGAAAGTGCATATCTAGGATTGGTTCTTTGAAATACTTGGTATTTAAGCGTGCCCAGTACACCGCCTCTCTTTTCATAAGTTACATACTTGGTGCACTATTCATTATTGTTCTTTCTATTAGACCATATGAACTTTTGTTTTGACAAATAGTTGTTCATCAAATATAAGAATTACATGAGATGTAATTAGCAAGTGTTGCTTACCTAAATAATTGAATTCTATGAGTAAAGCCAAAGCTGACTTAGACTGAAATGAAATATGGATCTTTACCCACTAGAAATACTTTTAGCAAGTTTTTCGATTTTGAGGGTTTTTAATAGAGGGAATGTTATTACTTTATAAACATGATAAATAGGTACTTATAAAACATATTTTATTGTTGTAGACTTATTATACAAATTTGTTATCATTGTGATCGGTCCTTGAGAAGGACAAGTTGAACGGCGTAAACTATCTTGACTGATCACTGGAAGGAAAAATGTTTCCATTAGTAATAAGACAAGTCATTGTAAAAGGAACTACCCCATTGAAAAGTCAAGAAGGCAAATAAAAGCGGAGCATCCGCCTCGAATATTTATGTTATTGATATTAATTTATCAACACCTACTTATTGGGTATTGGATACTGGTTGTGGTTCTCATATTTGTACATTTGTATAAGGACTACAAAAGAGTAGAAATCTGAGAAAGGAAGAGGTGGACCTATGGTTTGGTAATGAAGCAAGAGTTGTTGCATTAGTTATAGGAACATAAACTTTATCGTTGCCTAGTGGACTTAATTTATGTTTAGAGGATTATTATTTTGTGTTTAGTTTGACTAAAAAACATCATTTCGATTTCTTGTTTAGACAATATTGGTTTTGAGATAATTATTAAGAATAATTGTTGTTCTTTTATCTCGATAATATTTTCTATGGTGTGACACAATTAATAAATGGCCTCTATATTTTGAATCAAGAGAATTCCATTTACAACATGAATACAAAAAGATCAAAACAAATGAATCTAATCAAACTCATCTTTGGCATTGTCACTTGGGTCACATAAGTGAAAACGCATTTCAAAACTTCATAAAGATGAATTTTTGGATTCATTTGTTTTCGAACAACTTGATGTATGCAAGCCTTGCTTATTGGGAAAGATGACCAAAGCTCCTTTTAATGGTAAAAGTAAGTGAGTAAGTGATTTATTGGGATTAATACATAGTGATGTATGTGGACCAATGAATACACAAGACAAAAAAAAGGTTTTCAATATATGGGTACATTTACCTAATGCATCATAAATTTGAAGCCCTTAAAAAGTTCAAGGAATTTAAAAATGAAGTATAAAACCAACTAGGAAAAAACATTAAGGCTCTTCGATCAAATCGATGAGGAGAATACTTAAGCTTGGAGTTTGGTGACCTTCTTAAGGAATGTGGGATTGTCTCATACCTCTTGGTACTCCACAATGGAATAGAGTTTCAAAAAAAAAAAAACGAACATTGTTAGACATGGTTCGATCAATGTTGAGTCACGCTGATCTTCCAGTTTCTTTTTAGGAACATACGCTAAAAAATATCCGTCTTTCACACTAAATTGTGTTCAATCTAAATCAATTCAAAAGACACCATATAAGATATGCATTGGGAAACGTCCTAGTATGTCTTTTATGAAAATTTGGGGATGCAAAACTTATGTTAAACATAAGATGTCTATAAAGATCAAACCCAAATCTCATAAATATAATTTTGTAGGTTATCCTAAAGAGACTAAAAAATATTATTTCTACAATCCTACCGAGAACAAAGTGTTGTTGCTCAAACATGAATCTTCTTAGAAAAATAATTTGTTTTCTGAAAAAGAAGTGAGAGAAATATTAAACTCAATGAAATTCGAGATCAACCACATATCATTGAACAAGAGATTGAACAACAACAAGTTCCACAAGTTGTTGAGGAACATTCAACAGTTTTGGAAACAAAACCACTGTGAAGATCTTTGAGAGAATGCAATACGCCTGAAAAATATGGATTTCTTGTCACATTGCATGGTGATGTTCTCTTTATAGATCAAGATGAGCCTAGGAATTATCAAGAAGTAGTGACGGGCAATGGCTAGAGGCCATGAAATTCGAGATGGATTCCATGTTAGAAAACTAAGTTTGGACCTTGGTAGATCCACCTCTAGGGGTTAAGCCCATAGGGTGCAAATGGGTTTTCAAAAAGAAAACCGACATGGATGGTAATGTACAAACATACAAAGTGCGATTAGTCGCTAAGGGTTTTGGTCAAATTCATGGTATAGACTATGATGAAACCTTTTCATATGTTGCTATGTTTAAATCCATCCGGATCTTACTTGTGATAGCTACATCTTATGATTATGTGATATGGCAAATGGATGATAAAACTATTTTCCTTATTAGAAAACTAGATGAGGATGTGTACATGACACAACCTGAAGGTTTTGTCGATCTAAAAGATGGCAAAAATATGCAAGCTACAAATGTCCATTTATGGATTGAAGCAAGCTTCTCGAAGTTGGAATCTTCGTTTTACGATGCAATCAAAGAGTTTGATTTTATCAAAAATGAAGATGAGTCATGTGTTTTCAAGAAAATTAATAAGAGCATTGTCATATTCTTGGTAATGTATGTGGATGACATACTAATAATAGGAAATGACATATCTAGCTTACAGACTGTGAAAACTTGGTTAGGAAAATGTTTTTCCATGAAAGACTTGGGTGAGGCAACATACATATTAGGAGTCAAGATCTATAGAGATAGATCAAGATGACTTCTATGACTGAGTCAAAATACATACATAAAAGAAGTACTGAAAAGATTCAGTATGGAAGAATCCAAAAGAAAAGGGTTCTTACCTATGAGACATGAAATTTCACTCTCGAAGGAAATGTGTCCTTCAACATCTTAAGAAAGAGATCAAATGATTAAGATTCTATATGTTTCAACAATTTGATCTATCATGTATGTCATGCTATGTACTGCCTAAATGTATCGTATGTTTTAAGTATGACAAGTCGATACCAAGTAGATCCCGTGAAGGTCACTGGGTCGCAATTAAAAACATCCTTAAGTACTTAAGAAGAACTAAGGATACATTCCTTATATATGGAGGTGAGGAAGAGCTAAGTATAAAAGGTTATACTAATGTCAGCTTTCAAACCGATAAGGATGATTCACGATCGCAGTCGAGTTTTTTTTGTTATGCCTTAATGGAGGCGCTATGAGCTGGAAAGGTTCAAAGCAAGATACAATAACTGATTCTACAACAAAAGCCGAGTATATTGTAGCATGTGATGCTGTAAAAGAGGGTGTTAGGATCAAGAAGTTCATATCTGAACTAGGGTTGTGCCAAGAATTTTGAATGCTATAGATCTACGTTGTGATAAAAACGGTGCCATCGCACAAGCAAAGGAATCCAAATCTCACCAACAATCCAAACACATACTTAGGCGTTACCATCTCATTCGAGAAATCATAGATCAAGGAGATGTGAAAATATGTAGGGTACCAACAAATGATAACATTGTCGATCCACTGACAAAGCCTCTGACGCAGCAGAAGCATGATCATCATACTAAGTCACTTGGTATTAGATACATGAGTGATTGGTCTTAGTGCTAGTGAGAGATTGTTAGAGTATGCCCAAAGACCAATCATAAGATGATTGTAAATGACATTTGTTTTACCTTTTTTATTCATAAAGAGGCATTGCCATTATTATTTTCAGTTACAATTCTGCGTGCATAAATAAACTAAATTATAATAAAGTCCTTAGAATAATATAGTTATTCTAAAATGTCCTTAGTTGAGTATTATTGTGAGCACGAACAACAATAATGCATTAAGACTAATATGTAGTTGATTGATGACAAAGTGTTGTCATTGACATAGAGATGTCAAAATCAATACATAAGTATGTGTTAGAGAACGACATACTGGACTGACCCGCTATGAGCATGTTTCTTGGATTATTTTGTGATATTCACAACATTGCTCATAGTGATAACTACATGTATGATCCTCAGACTTGAGATCATTGTTATTTCAACATCGTGAATGACATATTTTGATACGGTCAAACATGTGTCGTAACTGACTATGCTATAAAGACTGCTAATGGATATGTCACAATCTATGTAGTGGAATATGGTTGATCAAGATAGGATT
This sequence comes from Hibiscus mutabilis, assembly GCA_019671005.1. Lineage (NCBI taxonomy): Eukaryota > Viridiplantae > Streptophyta > Magnoliopsida > Malvales > Malvaceae > Hibiscus > Hibiscus mutabilis. The sequence goes on along the minus strand of CM033735.1, from coordinate 14,743,652 downwards.
TTTCCCTCCTACATAATAAGAGTAATATCGTAGGCCACTTGATTGAGTGAGACTAGAAATGCATGGCCATGCTCAAATAAGTTGATATGAGATATCATAATTATTCGTTTATAATAGTCTACTCAAGATAGCAAAAAACATTAGATGGGCTATACAAGTGTGATTGTTCCATGACTTGTGTCCAATCTAGATATAAAGGACAAAAGGATGTAATACATAAATAGAGTTAATCACGAAAAGGTTATGTCGAATCATGTTTTCTTGTAACTTAGGTGACAATGACATATTGCTAGATGTTATTCATTGTTTGTAATATTAGAAACATTCTAATATTTACTACTAATGTTACATGAACCTACAGGGTCACACCCACAGTTGAAATGAGCATATATTAAACGAATTATATATGTACAAATTTGTTGCACACGGATTTAGTTAAATTAATATATATTTGATATATATAATTTAACTATTAGGTAAATATTAAAAGAAAAATAATTATTGTAATTATGACTCTTTTAATATATAAATAATATAATTCGATTTAAATCAATATATATATATTGAAATCCTAGTTAAGTTGAATTGGGATTATATATATTTAATATATATATATTGAAATACTAATTAAAGTTGAATTGAGATTATATATATATATAATATATTAAAATCCTAATTAAAGTTAAATTGAGATTATATATATATTTAATATATATATTGAAATCCTAATCTGAGTGGAATTAGTATTACAAAAGCTATATAAAGACATGATAGATCTAGCAGTCATTAATACTTTTTGGGAAAAACTCTCTAAATAGTTTCGAGAGTTTTTATATGCTCGTTCCCTTCTAAATGGTTTAGAGAGTTTTTATATACTCGTTTCAACTGGGTGAACTGTGTAGAGGTCGGAGCGTTATTGCTGCGGCTTAAGAATTGACATCGTAGAATCGTGATTGAATATCTATCTCCTCTAAACTCAGAATTCCTGATTTTAAACAAGTAATTCTTCACCCTTATTCACCCCGATTCGTTCCTCGTACATGGATCTGTGGTGGTAATCGCCGGATAATTTTTCTGTTGAGCCATGGGGTGTACCGGCGTAACCCATCATTATCCATATTGAATCTTCTTTAATATTATTTCAGGTTATGTTCATTAATAAAAAACACATATTTACGTGCTCGATCTTTAGGTCGAGACAAAACCCTAACTTAAGATTATTTTTCTCAAATACTTTCATTAAATGCTTTGAAAGTTCTTCACGAGTTTCCAATTTGAAGCTCTTCAGGAGTTCTAATGATATTCAAATTATCATAATGAATCTTGAGTCAAACTTCTTTATAAAATACATATGTATTTTGATCTTTCTTATAATATTTTCTCAATTAGTAATCACTAAGGCAATTATACCAAATGAGCCAAAATATAAATATTCAATGGGCATATCTAAATAAATTTTCTCAAAAATTTTCAAATTCTTCTACATTTTAAATACTTCAAGGATAATTTTACTAAATATGGATGCACAAAATAATTAGACGTATAGAAAATATATCATAATTGCCAAAGTAATTGCATCCACCATGAAGTAATTAAAATTCTTCATAAATCATAATTTGAGTTGTATTTATATCTCACGACTAATTATTTGTTTCCCACTTGCATTACACCTTTAGGTGTTTGGACTACTGGTCCAAAAACTTCACTTTTGGAAGTTCAACACGTCTTTCTACATTGGTAAATTCAATATCTATAATTCTTGATAGATATCTATACTAGATCCCCCATTTTCTTTCTTTTCTTCTATAGAAGTATTCTATGTAAAATTGTTGTCGACAAATTTTTCTATTTCGATTCCATTCTTTTCTCGTAGTGACATAACTTATCGAAATATCTTTTCAATCTTTATTTTAGGTACATGGAACTCTTCTAGACTTTTATTATTAGTTATGTCTTTGGTCGCTTTAGGAGCACCCGCCTTCAATATATGAGCATCTTATATTACTTTCCATTTATGAGAATTTCGATCATTGGAACAAATTTCAACTATCATGCTTCAGACATGATTTACATTCATTCGCTCTAACATGTAATTCAAATTTAGAGCATTTTAGCTTGTATATGAGACTTGATTACTCTCATTAGGTCAGTAAATATATCTGGAAGTTGACATATAATAACATGAATTATCTTATGAACTTTTAGTTCATATATGAGGATCTAGATAATGATAATTCATTTTCCTTCTTTATCCAACTAATTATTCTCTCCCTCTAATGTTGAGAAAAATCATCTCACAAAATGATTCTCCAATTAATGTTTAAGAATTTAAACATAAAAGTGGACTCATACTCAATATATATTCTCAACCCTTTTTATTTACCTATTTTGTGTGTTGTGTGGAGCAATCCAACTATATATCGCATATTCATAAATTATAAAAAGGGAAATGTATGGCTTCTTACCAAAAACCAATCAGAACGGGAAGTTTATTATAACTCGTTGGCTTGATGCGTATAAGTGATGTTATATGTAAAATACCATATCGATAATAAATGTTTTGTTCTCATAGTTTAGCTATTAAATAAGTGGCATCCAATTAAAATTTTGCTAAATCACATGTTTCATAATCAATAGGCTTTGTAACAGTTATTTCAACTGATATAGCCTAAAATATAAACACACTAGCTTTTGCAAGACGAATAGTCTAATTGCATAATCTGAATCTTTTTCTAATCAATCTCACAAACTTCTAGTTGTAAGTTGATAAAAATAATGTAGATGCATCTACTAAAATCATGTACAAATTTTCCACATTTGTGGATAAATGGGCCCATATTTCAATCAAATATGCAAGACATGCAGTCTCAACTTTAGTACAAGAACTTCAAGTTCTTTTGGTAAGTGGGATCTTAAGCAAATTTTTTGAGAACAAGCAACACAAGAACTTCGGGTTCTTTTAGTAAGTGGAATTTAATCAATTTCTTTGAGAACAAGAACCGCAAGAACTTTAGGTTCTTTTAGTATATGTGCATGTAAATCTCAATAATTTATGTATCAGTATTGATCAGGATGATCTAACCGATCATGACAACTATATATACATGTGTATATATATTTCTGAATTTGTAAACATTTGGTTTACCATAACATGTGATTCAATCTTACTTGTACATGTCTAGTACGAATTTTAAAATACAAATTTTTTTGAAACTTGATAATACATTGTCCACCAAAATTGTTCCTTTGAATATGAATAGATTTAGCTCTTTTAGAGCTTTCAGTGAAAATTATTCTTTTGATAACAATATATAGCTCTCTTAGAGCTTTTAATTGATTTTTTCGCTGCCGGAACTTATATCCACATTGGCTTATTTCATATATCAATTAATAATATATGTTATCTATAATTCACAAAAGATTATTTGAGAACTCTTATTGCCCTCTTAAAATTTCCACTTTTGGTGATGACGATATTATTACCTTTAGCGGTAAGTATTGCGATATTCACAATTATGCACCTTTCATAATGCGCTTTCTCTCAAGAACTTATTGCTCTTTTAGAGCATCAATGTTTTAGTACTATGAGATATAGTAATCACACGTTTTCCTTTGCATTTAAATGGGAAAATATTTCTTATGCTTCTGCTAAGCATAAATCGTCACCATAGATTATATTTGATAAGTAATCATGTTCAACAAAACAAATAAATTTCACAAAATAAATATATAAAAATATATAACTTAAATAATTATATTGTAAAGTAAATAAACATAAAGTAAAACAAAATAAAAGATCAAAAATTCTTTTCAAGGTTATGAAAATAATTAGAAGACGGTTTATTCCTTTCATGAGTTATAAGTAAATCAACAATGTCCAAATGAGTTGGACAATATCATCTTCGTCATTTTCGCAAAGAAATTTGTTTTTATTTTCTTTCCTTTATCATTCAATGATGGTTGATTTTTTTTCCAGCGTATGACAAGTACGAGACCAATGGTTTGTAACATCACATTGGTAATAAAATGATTTCACTTTCTTAGAATGACCTTTATCACTCTTGGCATCCTTATAACTCTACTTTTGGTGGGTATAAACATTCTTAAAATAGCCATATTGTCCATGTCTATGTTCATGATTTAATCGCGACCACAACTACTAATGTGACCTTTATTCTTTCCATTATATAATCTCACATTCACTTTAGGGAATGGAGTGGAACTAGTAGGCCTTTAAATTTTTTATCACGATATTGTGTCCGGTGACAACTTTATTTGCGTGAAAAGTGGAGTATGTTTTTATTACCATATCCTCGTCATTGATACTCTGACCACATAACTTCAATTGTGAAGTAATTTGGATCATATCGGAGTTATACGAGAGATTTATCATGTTTGCATTCACTTTAGGGAATGCCTCCCACAAAAATTCTTGGATCAAGACAAAATTTTCGTAACTTGAACTTGGGAGTAGTCTATAGTTGAGTTTTTTGACGTAGAAAAATTATTACTTTCGAGCAAATAGAGACTTTATAACAATCTTCTTGTAGATTCAAAATCACCATGATTTATCGTACTTTAAAAAAATAAAAATGAAAATAGAGTTTACGGATATTGATTTTCCTCTCGATGATAATGGAGACATAGCAAATGACTACCAACTTCTCCTAGTATCTTTATGACATGTCCCTTTTCAAACCATTTTTTATGAAAAGGAAATGATTATCACGTGCCTCGTTAAAAAGCCTCCCTCAACCTAAATGGAGGAAAAAGAGTGCACATGATAATAATAATATAACAAAGTTCAACCGAGACTCACTCGACAAAATACAAATCAACACCAAAGATTAACTATCAAACTAAATAACATGATCTTAAAAGGACTATCAAATCCGAAAGCCAATGAGCAAATGCCCCCACCCCAGTCAAGCTTGTTGCCACTGGTGCAACTGAAGAGAAACAAAAATAGAAAATTTATTTTCCTGTATTCGAATGAATAATAAATAAAGTTACAGAGATTACATCCTTTTATAGGCTTAGGATAGGACTTTGGGTAGAATTAGGAGTCCTGCTTATAATAGACTTTTAGTTTTACTTACATTAGACTAGTTCTATTTACATTAGACTTTCAACTCTTTTAGGTAGTAGACTTTAACTAAAACTACTACTAATAATTAAATACAAGTATTTACATCAAATTAACTTACACTCCCCCTCAACCTGGAGAATATACATTGTATAATCCTAGCTTGAATTTGAATTTCTCGAAAAAAAGCTTTTGGTAAAGCTTTTGTTAGAATGTATGCTACCTGCTTTTGAGTAGGAACATATCTCAAGAATGCCACTTCACTTGTGAGCTTCTCTGCAATGAAGTGTCTGTCAATTTCAACATGCTTTGTTCTGTCATGTTGAATAGGGTTCTTGGCAATCTGAATTGCAGTTTGGTTGTCAGAGAACACTTCAAACTTTTCACCTTCACTCACTCCCAGCTCCTTGAGCAATTTTACCAACCAAATTCCTTCACAAATTCCAAGGGCTAATGCTCTATATTCTGCCTCTAAACTACTCCTCGAAACAACTATTTGCTTCTTGTTTTTCCAAGTGACCAGTTTTCCCCAAATGAAAGAACAATATCCACAGGTTGACCTTCTATCTGTCAGTTTACTTGCCCAACTAGAATCTGTAAAGATCTTTACTATCTTGTCCAAGGTTTTCTTAAATATCAAACCATGGCCTGGTGTCCCTTTTAGATGCCTTAGAATCCTCTTTGTAGGTTCCATGTGTTCTTCAGTAAGATTAGTCATATGCTCGCTAACAATGTTAACTAGAAAAGCTATGTTAGGTCTAGTCAAAGATAAATAAATTAACTTTCCAATTAACCTTTGATACATCCCTTATCTATTTTTGGACTTGAATCACCTTAGCTGAATTTCAAGCCTGCATCCATGGGTGTTTCGACTGGTTTGCAGCCTAGCATTCCAGTTTTAGTGAGTAAATCCAAGACATACTTCCTTTGGTTAATAACCAATCCTTTGCTTGATCTAGCTACCTCCATGCCTAGGAAATATCTAAGTTTTCCTAGGTCTTTTATCTCAAATTCCTTACCCAACAAATTTTTTAGACGACTTATTTCCTCATCATCATCACCTGTCAAAATTATATCATCCACATATACTATTAAGATAACCCTCTTGTTATTTGAAGTTACTTTAGAAAACAACGTATGGTCTACTAGGGACTACTGATATCCACTCTCAAGGACAACTTTTGTAAATCTGTCAAACCATGCTCTAGGAGATTGTTTCAATCCATATAGTGATTTTTCTAGTCGACAAGCCTTCTTCTTACAATTTGCAAACTCTAAGCCTAAGGGTATTTTCATGTACACCTTCTCCTTTAACTTTCCATTAAGAAAGGCATTCTTAATGTCCAGTTGGTGTAGCTTCCAGTCACTGTTCACAGCCAAGCTCATTAACACTCTAACAGTGTTTAATTTGGCTACTAGAGCAAAGATCTCCTTGTAGTCAACCCTATAGGTCTATGTGAAGCCTTTGGCCAACAGTCTGGCTTTCTACTTGTGCACACTCCCATTGGGATTGTATTTAATGGCAAAGGCCCACTTGCAACCCACTGGTTTTTTTCCTTGTGGAAGATCAACAATAGACCAGGTTCCATTTTTTCCAGTGCTTCAACCTCCTCTTCAACAACCCTTTTCCACTTAGGATTCTGCAATGCCTCCTCAATAGTTGTAGATATCTGCTCTTCATCTAAACAAGCTGTAAAAACCTTAAAAGATGGCATTAAATTACTATAACCATTATACTTTTGAATAGGGTGTTTTGTACACTCCCTAACCCCTTTTCTTTTAACAATAGGCAGATACTCAAACTCAAGAAAGTGGGAAGGAATTTTAGTTACATCATTACCTCTTGTTTCTTCACTGGCAGCTGGACTCAAGTGCAATTTTCAATAAGTGTCAGATTGAAAAATAGTCTTTGGGATAGACTTTTTCCTTTTGGTATAAACCTGTAGTTCTTTAGGAGGATTAAGAGTAGGATTAGGTGAGGTGTGAGGAGATGTAGGAGTAATCTCTGGTGATGGACCATTTTCTGTGGTAATGGGTGAAGAAGTAGGGGATTTGGAAAAATTTTGAGGTTTCAAAAATTCAGGATTATAAAAAAATAGAGGTGCTGAAGAAACTAATGGATAAACCTAATTTGGTTTAGGCTAGAACACATCCCAAGTCTCCCTGTGAGTTGCAGCCTTCGAAAAATAGGGTACCTGCTCAAAAAATGTAATATCCATAGAAGTAAAAAAATATTTGTATCCCTTCTTAAGTGAAGAATAACCAACTAAGACACACTTTAAGGATCTAGGGTCAAGTTTGGTTTTAGAGGGATCTATGTTTTGAACAAAGACTATACAACCAAATACTTTCAAGGGAATGACAGAAGACATAAGTTTAAAATTGGGAAAACTCTCCAAGAAAACATCCCTAGGCATCCTGAATTTGAGAACTTTACGGGGCATCCTGTTAATGAGATAGGTGGCAGTTAACAAGGATTCACTCCACAAATATTTAGGAACATTATTGGTAAACCTGAAAGCCCTAGTAACCTCTAACAAATGTCTGTTTTTTCTCTTTGCAATCACATTTTGTTGTGGTGTATCTACACAAGATGTAATATGAGAGCTCTAAGGACTTAGAAAAGTACTCACCCCCATTGTCAGATTTTAGGATCTGAATTTTTGTACCAAATTGACTACTAACCATAGTGTAAAATCTTTCAAAAATGGGTGCAACTTCTGATTTGTCTTGAAGCAAATAAGTCAAAGTGGTTCTATTGTGATCATCTATGAAAGTAACAAACCACCTACTACCTGTCACATTCTTCACTTTAGAAGGACCCCAAACATCATTGTGGATCAAAGAAAAAGGTTGTGAAGATTTATAAAGAGATGGTAAATAAGAAGATCTTGTTTGCTTAGCAAGAGGACAAAAATGGCATTTAAAGGAACTTGGACTTTTGTTAACAAATAAATCAGGGAACAATTTTGCAAGATAATAAAAACTAGGATGGCCTAACCTAAAATGCCATAACATTGCATCATTTGTTTGTCCTAAAGAAGTAAAACAAGAAATTGGCTTAGGAGGTAAAGGCTTGTGGTTGTTGTAAAGAACATAAAGGCCATTTTGCAAGCTAGCACTGCCAATCTTCTTTCTCGAGTCCAGGGCTGCAAAAAACAATTATAATCATTAAAATTCAAGAAGCACTTTAAATCTTTAGAAAGCTTACTGACATAAAGCAAATTGCATGTAAGGTTAGGCACAAATAGTACTCCCTCAAGTAACAAGTCTTCACTAACAACAACAGAACCACTCCCTTTAATAGGAGATAGAGAGCCATCAACGGTCTTAATTGAGCTGTCAGAACTAATAGGTGTAAAACTAAAAAATAATTCCCTATTACCAGTCATATGATCTGAGGCCCCATAGTCAATGATCTAGGATGAGGTAACCTAGGTAGAAAGAAGAGCAGTAGATAAAGAGTGGCTAGAGTTACCTACTTCTTCTATTAGGGCTAGATTCCCATCACTAGGCTTTGTAAACCTGCCAAACAACCTATGAAGCTCCTCTATTTTTTGCTTAGAAAAACCACTCGAACTACCAATAGTTGCTGCATTATACTATGATTTTCTAGGAGCCCTGTTGGTGGATGATTTATAATCAGCTGGTTTGCCATGTAGTTTCCAGCATTGTTCTTTCAAGTGCCCCATCTTTTTGCAATAGTGACACACAATTCTACCTTTTCTGGTTTTAGCCGAGGTTTGAGTGACAAGACTAAAAACATCGGAAAAAACCTCCAAGCCTGCAGAATTTTCTATTGTAGATTGTTGCTCAATGGATTTTGAAGAATTATCCATGTTAATTTGTCGAAATAGGATTGATTAGATTGATACCATGAAGAGAAACAGAAAATCTATTTTTCTGTATTTGAATGAATAATAAATAAAGTTATAGAGACCATGCCATTACTTCGGTTAGGAGAGGTTAATCTTGATCCATTCATTAAACTTAATGCCACAAAATTCATCGAAATGACCATGTCTTACCAACGAAAACCATGCCATTACTGTCGACGAACACAACCGTAACATGTGATTAATATCTTCAAAATCATCTGAACATATCGGACACCTCCCATTGAAAACAAATTTCCTGCGCACCCGCTCCCCATTTATCACCAGTTTACCACAATAGGCGAGCCATAAAAACACCTTAATGCGTTGCAAACCACAGAATCATTGAATCACTGTCCAAATAATGTCACGGGAACTATACGGCAAATTGGCGCAAATTGAATAAGCATTCCGTAGCATAAATTTCCAATCACAAGATCCATTCCAACCTATCTCATCAGTATGAAACACCTCACTTAGACCTTTAATGGCAACCAAACGAAGCAACACATACGAGGGTAACAAGTGTTGTATTGCCTCCCAATTCCATTCCCCACTCGTCAAGATCATGGCAGCCACCGAAATTCCATGCGACATTTTTAAATTACCAGGCAAGACATGAGAAGCCAAAGGGTCGATACCGGCCACCCATGAGTCCAACGAAAAGTCCATATTATTCCCATGTTTGATGCTCCAAATAACATGATTGTCAATATCCTACCAAATGACACTAAGACCTATATGTTGCGTGGTGTGATGTACTATAAATGATACGCAAACGGTTTAAGTATACACATCGAACAAGTAACAATAGTGATAAGTAATATCGTCTCCACATGGATTGGCGGGAATTCAAGCAAAGCTTAAGCACTCAAAATAAAGAATGAGAATTGAATGAAAGAGTTGATATAAGAAATTAAAAGAAATGATATAGCAAAAATTGTATTAAAAACTGGAGCGATATGATAAGACTTCAAATGTCCTCACACGTGTGGAAAATATCAAATAGGATGACAAGTTGGGTTTATTGAGGAATCCTATACCAAGTTCTCGTGAATGATTAACACTTTCCAGCTTATAATATGCTCAACATAGCTTATGCATGTGTTTTTAAACTATATCTAGCAAGAAACTGACAGTAAGAATGCTACAACAATACCTCTCAGCGTGAACCTTATCAAGCTACTATCCTTGAAGTTCTACTCCTTTTAGTCGTTGAAACTTTATTCTTATCTCTAAGGTGAGTTAGGGTTTAACCTCTCAGCTCAACCCCATTGTCCACATTGATCTAAGCTTAACTCTATCGACCATTAAGCATAAAACAAAGGTAAAGACTAACTCTCGAAAGCTCTTACAAACCTAAGGCAATAAAACAGCGAACAAAGCATATATAGACCTGGAAGATGTGAAAACATTCATTCAATCAAGAAACATAATCAATCATAATAAACCCAAGCCATTTAAAGTTAGTTCATGACTGAGCAAAAATCATCTAAATTCATCCGTTTAATGCAACCCATTTCAGAAAAGTATGGAAACGTAAGGAGTAACTAAGAGTAAAGGAAACTCCCGAGCCGTTGTGGACTACCATGAACCGCCTCAAGCTTGCTACTTCTCTCAAAGGAAATCAAGATCTTCCCTTGGAGCTTCGAAAATGGAGGACACCAAAATGAAAGAGAAGAAGGGATACCACATTTTGCTTCTCTCTTTCTTTCTCATAAAGCACCTTTTTCAGCTCTCTCTTTAATGTGGGTGTCCTATCCTTTATATAGTGGGGTCCTAGGGTTTTGTGCCCTTAATTCTTTGTGTGCCCTAGGGAAAATTCCCTTCACATATGTGGCACAGTTAGCTGGTGAAGGGTTCACATGTGGACTGTAAAATATTTTCTTTCTTTGTCTTTTTGTGCGCCCATAAATGTCGTCCAAAATGCCGTAGCATATTTTCCTTACCCAGCAATGCTCCTTAGCTCACCTGCACACCACCACACAAAAATAAACCTTTCCCAAAGCAGCACCAATTTCAAAAATATATAAAAACAACCAAACAAACACCACCATATGCAACTATATGAACTAAATACAACTATATGCAATGAAATGAGCTTGAAACCAAACAATAAACTAAGTAAAAATGTATGAAATGTATCATTTTTACAAGGTTAACACTTTTCATAAGGACAAGCAATTTCTACTTCGAATTGAATTCAGATATCTTGAATAGCATTTGTATTTGGCGCGAAGGAAACGGACCCATAATGCACTATGTTTCGTGAGCAATTGAAAGGCCAATTTCATCAAAAAAGCATCATTCTGAACATGAATCCGAAGTAACCCAAGATGACCATGAGAGCTCAGCCTATATACGTCATCCCAACAGACAAGATGAAGCCCTAAACTCGAATCGAAAATACCTCAGATAAACTGGCAAAATAATTTCTCTAGCTCTAAGTGCATTTTGTTGGGTATCACAGCCGTTTGCATCATATAAGAAGGAATAGCCAAAAGTACAGCTTTAGAAAGTGAAATTCGTCCAGCTAACGATAAGGTTCTCTCATTCCATCCACTAAGCTTATTTTGAACCATTTGAATAAGATATTAGTACGAAGTCGTCATGACCCATTTATGGAGAACCAAAACCCTCAAATAACACCCCAAGTCAATCACCTCTTTAAATCCAAAGAGATCACCAATTTGGTTCCTCACCGTGTGGAGCACATTCCGGGAAAAGAACATCGGAGTTTTCGCAATGCTAACCTTTAGACCAGAAGCAGGACAAAAACTATCCAAAATTGTCCGTAAAAGAGAACATTGGGAAACTGATGCCTCAGTAAATAACAACATTTCATCAGCGAAGAAAAGATGAGAAATACTTGGGCCAGCTTTCGAAGTACGAAAAGGCTTCCACTGCCCCCTGAGATACTACCAAGTGAATAGACTGAGCTAGCATTTCCATGCAGAGAACAAACAAATATGATGACAATGAATCACCTTGCCTTATCACCCGAGAAGGGGAAAACGAATTTGTGGCTGAACCATTCTAGAGAACCTGGGTAGACACTGAAGAAACACAATGTATAATCAAATAAAGCAATGAATCAGTAATGCCCATATTCGTAAGAGTGTCATCAATGAAACTCCATTCCAATCTGTCAGAAGCCTTTTCCAAGTCTATTTTAATCGCCATCCAACTTCTTCGACCTAATTTCTGCCGTATCGAATGAATGACGCCCCGTGTAATGAAAAATGTTATCAGTAATTGCACGTCTAAGAACAAAACTAGTTTGGTTTTTTGAGACCCATCATGGCAGCAATGGTTTCAACCGATTGACAATGATTTTAGTAATCACTGTATAATTAACAGTGCATAAACTAATCGGGCGAAACTGACTCATCTTCTCAGGTGCCGCAACCTTTGGAAGAAGAACAAGAAGAGTTTTGTTAATATCAGCAAGCAAAATACATCCTTCAAAAACCTGACGCACAAATTGACATACAAATGCGCCGACGACTGCCTAATTTCTCTAATAAAACGTAGCCAGAATACCATAAACCCCTGACGCCTTTAGAGGTCCTATATCGAACACTGCTACCCGTACCTCAACATCTGAAATCAGACTGGAGAGCTCACTGATATGCTACTGAGCAATGATAGGAAACCTTCCCCGAGTCACATAAGGCTCAGCAACATCACTCGAACTCGCAAACAAATTCTTATAAAAATTTAAAGCTATGTCTGACAGCTCCGTAGGATCCTCACACCACGTATCATCATCTAATTTCAAAGCTGAGATCTTATTCCCCCGCCATCGAGCAAGAGTAGAAGCATGAAAAAATTTTGTATTTCGATCACCATGTAACACCCTATTAGTGCAAGCTTTCTGTCGCCAGAAGCATTCCTCATGATCAAGCACAATTTCAAGCTCTACTTTCAATTTCCTCTCCAAATCGGCTAGGTAGTAAAAATACGTGGTTCGTAAAGCACGATCAATTCCACTCAACCTGGATAACGAATGTTTCTTCTTTTACGTAATGTGCTCGAAAACATCCATATTCTAAATTTTTACCTGTGATTGAAACCCACGAACATTATCCTCTAAGAAAACACTAACTTTCTAGGATGAAAGTAAAAATTCCAAAAATTGTGGATTCCCTTGCCATGCCGCAAGAAAATAAAAATGACGATTCTAAACCGCTCTGTGAGCCTCAACAAGATTTAGTAAAAGAGGACGATGATCTAACCCAATTTTGTCAAGGTGCAGAACATGAGAATCTAGAAAACAAATGTTCTATGCATTATTCGCCACACATCTATCAAGCCGCTCATACAGATCCCCACAATAACAAGTAAAAGGTTGCCCACAAAAGCCCATATCCATAAGACTAGCACCATGGAGAAAATCCAAAAAAAGGAGACTCCCACCCAATACATTATTAGAACCCCCTCGATGTTTGTCCGTAATCAAAATAACATTAAAATCCCCGCCTACCACACAAGGAATATCTGGTCCAGGGTCAAGAGTGTCAATCTTAGGCCAAACAAATTTCCTTTTAGACACCTTAGGATTTGCATAAATCGAATTAAAATTAACTCACCGTGGTAGCTCTAATGAACGAAATAGACCATTTATAAATTGATTCGACATATGAAGTACTTCTAACTCAATAGACTTATCCAACAATAACCAGATGCCACCAGCAAAACCATGAGCTTCAACTCGAAATGATCTATCAAAATCTAAAGCAGCATTGACCTGATCAACACGTCTACCACTCACCCTTGGCTCAAACAAAGACACCACTTTTGGTTCTCACTCTCGAACAAGCAAACGAAAAATACTATGAAAATCAGAGCTAGTTGTACCCTGGTAATTCCAAAATAATAAACTCATCATCATTAAATGATAAGGAAATATAGGAACTTACTGTTCCATAGAATCTGGCACGCCCTTCAAAATATAATCATCATGTAACTCAACTTGCGCCAAAGGGTCCAAGCCAATACTGCCCTGAGCCTTATCGTTCCGAGCATTAGCACTCACTCTAGGGTCATTACCAGTCAGACCCGACATCCCCACATTCACGCATGAATCTAAAGTACATGAGAAGTTTTGCATCTAGGTCGGTTGTGGAATAGATTCAACTTCTTCCAGCTTTTTCAATTAGAAACCACGAGTTAACAAACCATGAGCCGCCAGTCCATTAACCTTGCTAATTTTCCCTCCTACCAAACCAGTCTTGGACTGGTGTTGTTCCATGATCATTACTACCGCGTGCCTATCTGAGCCCTCTGCATGCTCCTGCAAAACTAGCATCGTTTCCTTATTAGCCATTATCGGTAAAACGGTCACACTTGCCATCGAATGAGCCAAACTTTTGGACTTTTTTTCAGGATTCAAAGCCATATAGGCTATGTTCTTTGGAGCAATCAGCTACACAACCTCCCTCCTCGACTTCCACGTCGAGCATTTACATTCTCTCCAACCTTACCATTAGCCATAGAGCTGCTAACATTAGGATTCACATCCATATTACCACTACCTTCCTAGTACAAAGCTGCAAAACGAGAACCCAAACCCTGCCTATTACGTACATTCCTCGGATTAACCACCTTAGAAGAACTTGCACCATTCGACTGACGGTGTCGCATAGTATCCACTGTCATCCAAGGCCTATAGGGTACATTCTCACTTGGTCCAGAGGAAGGGGTAGGAGCCGGAGACACATGAAGTACTTCTAACTCAATAGACTTATCCCACAATAACCAGATGCCACCAGCAAAACCATGAGCTTCAACTCGAAATGATCTATCAAAATCCAAAGAAGCATTGACCTGATCAACACGTCTACCACTCACCCTTGGCTCAAACAAAGACACCACTTTTGGTTCTCACTCTCGAACAAGCAAACGAAAAAATACTATGAAAATCAGAGCTAGTTGTACCCTGGTAATTCCAAAATAATAAACTCATCATCATTAAATGATAAGGAAATATAGGAACTTACTATTCCATAGAATCTGGCGCGCCCTTCAAAATATAATCATCATGTAACTCAACTTGCGCCAAAGGGTCCAAGCCACTACTGCCCTGAGCCTTATCGTTCCGAGCATTAGCACTCACTCTAGGGTCATTACCAGTCAGACCCGACATCCCCACATTAACGCATGAATCTAAAGTACATGAGAAGTTTTGCATCTAGTCCAAAAGCGTCGGTTGTGGAATAGATTCAACTTCTTCCAGCTTTTTCAATTAGAAACCACGAGTTAACAAACCATGAGCCGCCAGTCCATTAACCTTGCTAATTTTCCCTCCTACCAAACCAGTCTTGGACTGGTGTTGTTCCATGATCATTACTACCGCGTGCCTATATGAGCCCTCTGCATGCTCCTGCAAAACTAGCATTGTTTCCTTATTAGCCATTATCGGTAAAACGGTCACACTTGCCATCGAATGAGCCGTACTTTTGGACTTTTTTTCAGGATTCAAAGCCATATAGGCTATGTTCTTTGGAGCAATCAGCTACACAACCTCCCTCATCGACTTCCACGTCGAGCATTTACATTCTCTCCAACCTTACCATTAGCCATAGAGCTGCTAACATTAGGATTCACATCCATATTACCACTACCTTCCTAGTACAAAGCTGCAAAACGAGAACCCAAACCCTGCCCATTACGTACATTCCTCAGATTAACCACCTTAGAAGAACTTACACCATTCGACTGACGGTGTCACATAGTATCCACTGTCATCCAAGGCCTATAGGGTACATTCTCACTTGGTTCGGAGGAAGGGGTAGTAGCCGGAGACACATCACTTGGTAAGGACCCACCGGAGGCTACGCTTTTATCCACAGTAACACTGCAAATCTCTTTTGAGAGCCCATACATCCCATACATCCCCACTCTCCACCAACAAACTAGGACGTTCCAAAGCAGAAGGAAGAGCCACATCCTGCAACTCATCTAGCGGACGGCCTCTCAGACCTTCAAGTAGCAAGCTAGGGGCTGTGGCACACCAGAACTCTTGATCATCTTAGGGTTTTATTTTAAGGTAAAACCATATACTACCTTGTAAAAGCAGATGATGTAAGACCCTCTTCTTGGCCTGGTTGAGAACCGGGTCGGAGCGTGCTACCGTTGAATAACACGATGATCGGTGCTATAAAATTTCAATTAATGACTAACATTCAATCAATATTATACTCTTTAAACATTACCAAGTATAGGCATTAGTCTAATTTGTCTTGTATGGAACAATAATCCTTCAATTAGGATTGATTTATAACTTTTATAAGTTTTTAGGACTAAATTGTAAATCTGATAATTTAGGGGCCTTCTTCTGTAATTAACAATACCACAATGAAATTCAATGCAATAATAGTGAGCTTGTAAAATTTCATGCTAATAAGAGTTCATTAGCCTATCAATTAGACTTATAAGATTTCAGTGACTATATTGCAAAATTTTAAAAGCTATTCTTTATCTCATATAACTAATTTACCTGCCACTGTATCGATACCTTGGAGAATGTATCGATACGCCATGCTTAATTCAAGGATTCTAGATTAAAAGGGAACAAGCCCGTATTGATACACTTGAGACCGTATCGATACGGGTTGACCACGTTGACTTCGTATTGATACGCCCTGAACCCATATCGATACCATTTTTGTAACCAAATTCCAGTGACCAAAGTTCGCACTGATACGCCTAAGCAGTATCGATACGCCCCCTTTTTTACCAACATTGACCTGATCAAATATGAAAGGCCGTATCTATACACCACCTCCTGTATCGATACGCCATGCACTGTAATGGCGGATTTTATTTGATTTTTATTCAATTTGACCTACCAAATGATGTCCAAATACAATGAAACTTTACTATCAAGTTTATAACCATTTAATCTACTAGCATGTTAAGTTTCATGTTAATGTGAATCCATTTACTAGGTTTTCACCTATAGGAGCCAACTATGCATTTTTTAGTCATTTTTAAACCATGCAAAAAGACCACTTAGAGCCTCACGCACTACTACACCACAAGCTTAACATATACATATCAAAAGAGCCCTATGTGACTATTCCAAATGCTTTGCCACCCTACTAGGAGTTCATAGGTTCGATATACATTACTTTAGGCTTATTTGTGACTTGTCCAATGCCTCAACCTCTCCGATCTCGAACGATGAGTCCCTTAACCTGAAATGGATGAGATGCAATGCATTAGGCATATATTTCCTATTGAGGTAGCCATAAATGATACCATTAGCAATGTAATGCATTCTAATTCAAGTGATGACAGTAGCAATACAATGAACTATTAGTATCAATGCAATGATCATGATTGACAACAATATTTCCATATTTTAGCAATAATCCTTGGATCAATTCCAGATAGTGGATACGTGAATTCCTATGCCTCGCCAAATCAATGAATGGTCTGGTCCCTCTGCCTCTCCAAATCAATATAGGCCGTAGCCTTAGGACCGTAGTCCACCCGTACACTGAGCTCATGAATTCTATGGCATGCCAATTGTATCCAATGTCCTTCGAATCCAAGGTTCGGTAACAATATCAATGATCGATGATCAATAGAAATAACAATGTTCAATGTTTTCAATGACTTTATCAGCAAGAAATGATTCAATATACATCTCCAACGGCAATATCAATGACAATGGCAATAAAAATGCTCTATGATCAATACTCTATACTTCCATGATTTAATGACAATGACCATGTCAATGGCAATAACAATACACGATGACAATGATGTTATCTATGTCCGATATTCGACAACAATAACGATAACGGTGACAATGCTCAATCCTTAATGCGGTAACTTACCAATACTTACCACAACACCCACTAAGTGATCCGATGCAATATCCCTTAGCAAATAGGGTTAGCAATAATAGTTTTGATAACAATGAAATTGGGAAAGGCACCTAGCTCAATCCCAAGACTCCGACTACACTCACTTCGATTCCGAAGCTTTCAAGGCTCTCAGATTACAACTCCTTTGCTTCTAGCTTTTGTTGGAGATGACAGGGGATCTTTCTCTAATTCTTGAGCTAGGTTACAACAATAGGAATTAATTAGAATCGATATTATGGTATTGAAAGCAATATAACAATACCAAATTCAATATTTATGTTTGAAATTAACCATTGGCTATTGAGCAAGAAGGATTTCCATGGATTAGTCTATAAGCTCAACAACTTCAATTTGAAATTAAACTCAATATATCCATAGATTCGAACAATTGTTTGAGGATTTCATCTTACCCAATCGAGGGCTATCTAATGGTGTAGAGAAATTCAAGAAAACCTAAGCAACCAAGGGAGGTGCTTGCTTGAGCTCAATGAAGAAGATGGAAATGGTAGTGCTTGCTTGCTTTTTCAATAGGAAAAGAATGAAAGAGTGGGAAGTTTAGTCTCAGTTTACTAGGATTATTTCCTTCATTCTTTTCTTTAACTTGACTGATAGCTTTCCTTTACACAAGGGTTGCCTCCCAAGCAACCAATCACATGGTTTCCTAGCTTGGGAGGAAACATTTTATTATTAATAAATTCTCTTCCTTTAATCCCTTATCATCCTTTGTTACTAGATGGTCAATACTCACGTGGGTGAGGACAAGCAAGATGGCGACTCACCCCTACATCTCCAGCTCTCTTAATTTAATCACAAAAATTATTTTTGATAGCTGCCCGTACCGATACGCCTCATAGCCGTATCGATACGGCTAAGCCCAATTAGGTAAGTTAGTTAGAAGGTTTTTGAACCGTACCGATACAGGTCCTACTGTATCGGTACGCCTAACTCAAACTCAACATTTAACATTTCAATAAGGCCCTTAACCAGGAATCATACTTAATTAAAGTCCATTATCCATAAAATTGACATTATGGCCTATACTAGTACAATGTTTAGTCCTTTCGGCGTAGGGTTTCCGATCGCCGAAACCCGAATCTAACTAGACCGATTTTTGTGATGTTACAGATGATGTTCATCTTAGGAGACACGGGTTCAAATTCTTTTATCTACAAGGTGTATGCACATTGTTAAAAGGTTAAGACTATGTATGAACAGATACTACCTTGTAACCACCTTTAGACTATTCTTTTCAAACCATTTAAACCATGTAAAACTCAAAAAATGGTTAAACACACAAATTATGATTAAATAAACATTAAGTAATAAATAACCACAAACTAACAAATAAATTACTTTTTTATCCCAAAACTAATTTTGATTTTGGTATAAAATAAATATAAATAATAGATGACATACCTAATATGTCAACAACACAAGCATTCGTGGCAAAAGATAGGTTTTTGTTGCAGTTAAATATTTTTGGACAATGGCACACATATTTACGGCGGAAGATAAGACAATCTTTGGTATTAGACGAATAAAGATAGGTTTTAGGGTTGTCTTCATATTAGAAAGAATTTTGTAGAGAATCGTGCTGATAAACGAAGAACAATAATAAGAACAAAGAGGTGCGAGAAAGAGGGAATGTTGTATTTATTTTGAATATTTAAGTGTGTATAATGCCTCCATCAAACCATTTATTTATAGGCAGAACAAGTACATAATACATGAAACTCTAATTAATTAAGATAATATTTCTACTGATAAAGTAAATCAAATCTCATATATAAAGTTCATATCATGACAGTCATCCACATAGATAAATATCCATAACATTAAATTATATTTTTGTGAGTTTTAGGTGCCTAAACTCTTTTTTGGTAAAAATAGGTGTCTAATGTTTACACCGTTACAATTTTAAGTGTCTAGTACCATTTTAAAAAATAGTTAACCAATTAAATTTTGAGAAATGACATGTTTTAATTTCTAATTTCTTTTAATTAATTTTTTATTTTTACTAATTTAAAATCTTTCAAAAAAATCTTGGAATTTTAAAATTTCTAAAATAGTCCCTAAATCCTTAAATCCCCAAACCCAAATTCTCACGACTACCGCCGTCAATTGTCATCATCGAGCACACCCCTCAAGTCGTCAGACCTAGCGGGCCATTTCTCCTAACTCGTCGTTGTTAGAAACTGACGAACGGTGTGTCAGTCAAACATTGAATGACGAAAGTAAAATCATCATTCGAATGTCATGCTGTTCGTTAATTTTCGAGGATGACGAGTTGGGGAAATGGTTAGCTGGTCCCAACGATCGAAGGGGTAGGCTCTGTGACAGAGATCAACGACGACAATGGTGAGGATTTTGGGTTTTTTGTTTTTGGGGATTTGGGGATTTTTTAGAATTTTGGAATTTTTTTGAAAATTAAAATTTTAAAGTTTTTTCTTCAAAAATTAAATATAAAATAAAACATTTCCACGTTGATGCTTGTCGAATAGTGATGCACTTTAGAGAAAGTATACTCATCAATCAAGTAATAAAGTGATAGAGTAGAGTGTCAAACTCACGAGGATTGGATAAATAACTATGAAGTTATCGAACTTAAGAATGTGTTGCAAGTATTGGATGATGTTGATTTATAAAAACTAAAAATAATTAAAGTAAAAATAGATATGATTAAAGATAACAGATGTTGCGGCAAATAACAAATAATTATGAAAGCTGGCTTTATTACTAAGGATATATGCTTGATTACTTATTTCAATGCTATAGTAACTGACAATACATGTCTGTATAAAACCATTAAGATCTTTATATACTCGACAATATTTTCTAAAGAACTTCTGACTCTCTCGATGCCTAGAAGTTAATAATATTGAAGCTAAGGTGATATATGTATGCGTTAACCTTAACAACTCTATTATTTGTTTAAGAACTCCCTTTTAGTTGTTGAAATCCTAAACTTATGTCTAAGCCGGACTAGAACTATGTTAACAGCTCAGCTCCACTATTCACGTTTGTATAACCTAACTTTCTCTATATTAAGCCATAAATCTATAGTTATAAGGCCTTTCTCGATAACTCTTAAAATAACTACATAAGAAGAACAATGAACATAATAGATAAAGGGAAAACAACTATAGCATTAAAATAAAATAAATAAAACATAAAACCCTAGGAAGCAATAAACCCAACTAAAGTATTTAGCTCATATTTGAGCCTAAAACATCCATAGTAAAAATATTAAAGTACGTCAATTTATCAAGCAAGGGATAGAAAAGGGTCAAGCGTCCTCGACGATCTTCCTCCATGCTGTCCAACTGTTGTTGCCGGTCTCTAACTCTTCTAGCCTTTCTCGATGGCATCGTTCGTGTGGAGAGTTCTCTAGCATTGACTCCGGTGGTTCTCTACAAGCTAAAGACTATGATTGTTCTCTAAAATTGCGCTCTTTTGAATTGGCGTCCAAGTTTCTCTTATATAGGTGGTGAAACTAAGGTTTAAAAACCTTAAAGTACGTGCATCTTCATTAAAGAAGGCCATTGATTTCCTGTTATATTTAATGTCCCGTATCTAGGAAAAAGTCCACGATGGTCAAAATAGATTCATCTCCAACTCTTTATGCCTCTTCAGCTCCAGCCATGAGATCTGTTACTCATCTGCTCCATCATTCCTCTAGCATCTTCTAGCATCCTACACATACACCACAAAGCACCATCTTTCCCATAAAAAACACCAAAATATATAACATTTAAGCGTAGGCAATGTAAATCCCTATCTACATATTATTTAATTGGTTATCAAATAACAAGAATTATGTTTTGATGACTTTTAAAAAAAGAGAGACAATTTGGTTTTAAAAGTGGTTTTTGTGAATTAAATAGAAAGGGGATACATGCTAAGAATCTTTAGAGAGCAATTTTACCCTTTGTATTTTAACAAAATCAATTTTCTTTTTCTTTAAAAAAACTACTGATGGTTAACATTGTCTTTGAAACATGGGTTTTCTAAATTTTCTTTCATATTAGAACTATTGTTTTCGTATTTTCTACATTCCTAAAATGTTTTTCAATGATTAGTTGATTTTTTTATCTCATTTCTAATTAATTTTTCATCCAAATGATTTTTTAAACTTGAGCAATCAGTGGATTTTGGTTAACAACGATTTTCACGTTAGAGTACAAAGGGAAGCTCATTTTGGTTGTACTCGTATCAAGCAAGGCGAGGCTATGGTTCTTATTAACATTCCACATGCTTTGTGTCCTTAATATATTATTTCTATTAACTCTGTAACTAAAATGAGTTTAATTGGTTTGTAATGACTTTAATAACGAATCATGGTTAGGTTGTTCAAACCTAATAATTCCTTTTTTGGTACCAATAGTTTCTTATTGGTTGATAATAATCTAAAATCAGTTTTACAAGTTTGATCTCGAAATTTGTTTAATTGATTAATCGAGACAGTTGTTGTCCATGGATTATGGTGGACGCATGGTTAAGAGGAACTTTTGTTGTTAGCTTCTATTGTTGGGAGTTATTTATAATTGTTGCTATCATTCAAGTCAAGATTTGGTTAAGAAGAGCTGATTTGAATTTAGAAAGGATAGATGTATTCTAAAAGTGGATTTTTGGTGGATTGACGTTGTTTTGAGGTTAAAAAATTAATTAGATAAGTTTTGTATGGATTAAGACAACGAGAAACCCGATATCATATGGGTGGTTGAGTGTTTCTCGGTGTTTCTTCGTGGATGAAGGTTGTAGAGAATAGTACGTAATGGTGTGTTGAATCAAGTCTTAATAGACGATATGTAGATTAATGGAAAGACCAATTTGTGACATGTTGTGTCGAGACGGTTTTGAGCTCAAATGTGCAATTGATGATTTGCCTATGTTTATGTGGTGAGGTTTGATTAATCCTTTGTTTATTGTCCCCGTAAAGAGAAAGTTGAGAATTGTTGGTTTTAACAATGGTAAAGAGATGTTTTTGGTTAAGTCTCTAGCAATTAGGTGTTTCTCATCGACACAATTGAATTTGTGAAAGTTATGTGGCGTAAGTGTAATCAATAAAGTGGTTTGGATAAAGAAAGTTCAGTATTTGTTTTGTTCCTGTAATACCCCAAAATTTACTAATTTAATTAAGGGTCATTTAGTACTAAGATACTAGCTTAAAAGCCAACTTAGTGACTAAAATGACAAAAATGCAAAAGTTAAGATTTTTCTAATTATGGGTTTTGAAAAGGAAATTTCTAAGGTTTAAAGGTCTCATGTGATAGATAGTGAATTGAATAAGGCGTTCTTAAAGTTTGGTTGAATTCTAAGGAAATTGGAAAGGGAATTGAAGTTTAAAAAGTTAGTGACCAAAATGAAAAGTTGGTAAAAGTTCAGGGACCTAAGTGTAAATTTCCCCAAGAATAATTTTTATTCAGTATAAGGATAAATTTGATTAGAATAAGGATTTTGGTAACAGTTTTGGAGGTTAGAATACAGTAGAAAATATTAAATTTTGATCGAATAAAATTATTAAGTGTGTTCAGATTAGAGAAAGTTTTGGGTGACCTTCTAGGAAGTGTCATATATCAGCATTTTGATCAGTAAAAAGGAATCAGAAGAAGTAGGAAAGATTCATATAAATGCTTAATGAAGGATTTTCAAGAAAAATGTTATCCAATAGAGATTTCGGGTAATTATCGACATTTTCGGATCAAGTCAAATTTCTAAGTTTGACTTTATTAAGGTGGATGATTTTGTATGAAAGTATAGATCTATTTATGGAATTAAGGAAATATGTAATTCCTGAGTTAGAGTTGATAGTTCGATAAAGGAAAAATTGTAGAAGGTGAAAATCAAGAAATTGGATCGAACAAAAATCATAAATGATTTATTTTTAAAAAAAATTAACAAAAGTTCATCATCTTTCTCTAGCAATTCGAATGGAAGAGAAAATTGGGGGGAAAATGTTCAAAAACTTTCTAGCTCAAATTCAAGGCATTTGATCAGGAATTCAAGCAAGGTTCTTTGAGGTAAAGTGATCTACTCTTCATTCTCTACATTTTGATAGTAATCTTTCATGAAATTATGAAGTTTTGGATTAGGGTTTGAAGAGAGAGAAATTAGGGTTTCATGGATTTTGGTTGGATTTAAGTAGTAAATGATGAATTAAGCTTAGTTTTGTTAAAATCAAGCTTGAAATCAAGTTAATTTTATGTTGAAATTCATAAACCCTAATCTTGAATTTAGGGATTTGTTAGGGTTTTGAGAATTAAGGATGTAAAAGGCTAGAATATGATGTTTGAAGCCTTATATTGATGATGGAAATCTAATTTTGATGTTTGAAGATCAAATCCCCT
Organism: Hibiscus mutabilis; assembly: GCA_019671005.1. Taxonomy (NCBI): domain Eukaryota; kingdom Viridiplantae; phylum Streptophyta; class Magnoliopsida; order Malvales; family Malvaceae; genus Hibiscus; species Hibiscus mutabilis. The sequence goes on along the minus strand of CM033735.1, from coordinate 14,719,465 downwards.
TTGTAGGAAATTGAGGACCAATTCAAAATTTTGGAAAAATTTAAGACTAAGTTGTAAAAATTATTTTGGTGATGGAAGTGACTAAATTGTGATGTTAGAAGCTTATTTTAGCATTTTGGACCAAAATGAAAATTTTGAAAAGTTAGAGGATTATTTCGGCATTTTGAAGAAAATTAGGGATTAAATTGTCAAAAATTTATATGATGATGGAAATTAGTAGAAAATGATGTTTTGAGGTTGAATTGACAATTTAGGACCAAATTGCAAATTTAGAAAAGTTTGAAGACTGTTTCGGCAATTTGAGGAATTTAAGAGATGTTTATGGAATTGTTTTGTTGAAGAAGAATTAAAAAGTAATTGTTTAAAATGTGATTAAATTGGCTTGAAAATGATGAAAAAGGACTATTTTGGCAAGAATGGGAAATTAGAGGATTATTTTGGAAATTATTGTTTTGAGGGTGGCTTAGATGAAAATGAGCTAGAAATGATGATTCAGGCTTATTAAGAATTTCAAACTTTCCAAAGTTTAGTGACCATTTCGGTCAAATGGAAAATAAAAGGGAAAATGTTGTAATTATTGGTAATAGGTGATTACTTGAATTAAGTTTAAATTCAAGTACCTTGGTAAAATTAGTGACTAAAAAGTCACATTAGTAAAGTTTGAAACTTTATGGAAAATGACTCGAATGATTTTGAAATAGAAGAATTGGAACATTTAGAGCATGAATAATTGTTGAATGTTCAAATTGGTCATTAAGGACCGTAATAAGTTTCGAACAGTGCAAGGATGAAAGGAAAATATTTATAAATGTTATATTCGGGTGATTATAATAATAGTACGTCTAAGATATTATTAGACTGGGATCTAACAAATATTTCTTTTATTTGATTTATGAAGTTTAAGTTTGAATCAAGAGAGGTTCGAGGGGTAATGAAGAAAAAGACTAAAGAGGACTTAGTGAGGCATATAAATAAATGGCCCAGGTGAGTGCAATGCATACATAACATTATACATGGATGTTTCATACATCATCGGTAGGACTTGCGATGAGTCTACCTGGTTTATATATTGTCATAATAATTATGTCATTGATCATATATTTGACATATTTTAAATATGTCAAAGGTTGAAAACAAATGCATTGATCACTAGTTATTGATGACGGTATAATATGAATGTTATTTTGGTTATGAACTGTTAAATGTTGATATATATATATTGATATATGTTGCCATTGATGACTAAGTGATGAAATAAAGCCCAATGTATGATATAGAGGTTCAAAGGTATAGTTGGCTAGCCATAGAGTCATAAACAACTGTATAAATATTCTAAGCACTTCGGTGCAATATTCATAAATACTCATTGAGGGTATACTCATGCAAGGTTTGGGTATATGGAAACACTTAGGGTGTTAAGCACTACGGTGCAATTTTATTAATACTCAATGAGGGTATACTCATGCAAGGTTTGGGTATACGGAAGCACTTAGGGTGCTAAGCACTACGGTGCAAATAATATACATACTCAAGAAAGGTTGGGTATGGGGGATGACTCATGTACATAGAATCTCTTAATTTGATACCTTGGGCTAAATAAATTGAAAAGAATAAAAAAACATGAAGCTTGAAAGCTTGTAGATAGAAATGGAAAAAGGTACTGGTAAGCATTGAAAGCTTACGAATGGAAATGGCAACGATATTGGTAAGATCTAATCTTATCACTTTAACATACATATATGTTATTACATATTTATTTATGTTAACGAGCATGTAATGGTAAGGTGATCATATGCATTGTTACTTATTAATATTGATATTGATATTATGACAATTGCACTTGAACTCGAATTATTGTCTCACTAAGTAAATACTTAGCGTGTGACTGTTTCACGTGTAGGAAAAGTGGAGTGTTTGGAGTAAGGAGCACTAGTAGACATCATCTGTCAAGAACATGTACATCAGTATCAGTAATATAATATTTGAGGTTATTTGATATTCGCTAGTTGACATGTTTATTAAAAGGTTATGCGAGCTCTGATATAAATTGTATTTTATTTGGAATCTAGATGAAATTTGAATCAGACAGTTTTTAGGCAGCTTCATTAATTATATAAAGTTAAATTAAATTAATAAGTTACTTCCTGAAATTAAATTTGATTTGAAGACGAAAATATAAAGTTTTGACTTTACGCGATTAATTAGATTTTTTTAAAATAAAAGTTAAATTGTAATATTTTCCTTTATAAAACAAAATTTTACCAAATTATAAATATGTTATGGTTCTACAAATGTTTTGTGACATCTCTGTCTCGTATTCGATGATGGATACGGGAAGGGGTGTTACAGTTCCCTCAGGCGATTTATCAGGATTGAGTTGGAATTTTGGGTTAGGCTTTAACTAATTAAATAATTCCAGAAAATAAATTGGGTTGATTAAATTAATTTTTGATAAATTTATTGTGGCAAATATTTTTGAAAATATTTTAATAAGTTTGTCAAAGGATGAAATTGAACTTGTGTGATTTTAAATGGGTTAATTTGATATTAAATTAAATGGTAAAGTACACAAATAGTCACCGAACTTTTAGGACGTTTTCATTTTAATAACCGAACTTTTAAAATTTTCATTAGGGTCACCAAACTTTATTTCGCTTTCATTTTGTTCTCTCTCATTACCTTCTGCTGATATGACACGTTAATTTTTTCCTTAATAAAATAATATATTTGGGTCCCACCTTCAGCTTCTCTTTCTTCTCCAAGTTTCACATCCCTAAACTCCAAAATTATGGTTGCAACACTTACAGTGTACATTGTCAATCAAAAGTCGGTCATTATTAAAACTCAAACAACATACCTCAGAAGGAAATTGAAGTAACACTGACCTTAACTTCTTTCTCTTTCTTGACATGAAAGAAAAATCCTAGCGTGCTTCTCCCTTCATTGCTTGATGTAAGCGATGCCCTCCTTTAATCGGATTGCCAAATCCTTCACAAATCCAACAATCAATTCAATTCACTCCATATATATTAGCTGCAGTTGAATACATGGCGTCTGGAGAACCCTTCAGAACGGCGATTAGGAAAACGATGGATGGGAAGACAGCAACTGGTGTGGCAACTAGAACTACGACGATGAGTGGTAAGATAGTATCTGGCTCTACTTCACAGAGGTATTTGTGGACTTCATTCATCGACAATCTAAGCAAGCGAGTATCAAGAGCGGCTTTGAAGGAACTGGTTGGCCACTACGGCAAAGTAGTGAGAGTTTTCATCCCGGAAATCAACAAAAAAATCCAAGTATAGAGATGCGTCATTTGCTTTTGTCTCCGGGCGAGCCGTGTGGACATGGGCAGGGTGGTGCGTAACTTGGATAAGTCGGCTATTGATGGGAAAACAGTGAGAGTTTCTCAAGCTAAAATACCCTAGAAAAGCTTTAGGAATGGGGTCCCATGGTAGTTCGGCTCAGGAGGAAGTTCAGGAACCTAGGGTTGAGAAAGCGAAAGCCGCTGTGAATAATATACGTGAAGAAAAGCTGGATGGGCAAAGCAAGAAGTCATATAGAGATGCCTTATTGGGTAATGGTGAGCTTTAAGGGTAGTCTGGGAGTTATTGATTTGCCTGTAATAGTTATGCATGAGGGAAATAAGGATGGCATCTCAGTAGATATTAGCATTCCTGCTGTGGATAACGAATGGATGAAGAATTGCTTGGTCGGAGTCATGAAAAGTTCTTTTGAACAGGATTTGGTTCAACAAGCATTCACTCACGATGGCTTCGAGGCAAAGCTATTGAAATGGGATGGGGTTCGCAACTCCTTCATCATTAGGTTTAATTCAGTTGTAGCCATGGAAAAGACATGGAGCACTAAGAGGGAAGCAATAAGTTTCTGGTTTGAACATGTTGGTCCCTTATTAGTGAATGGGGTTCCACATCAATTCTGTTGTGTTAATCTCCTGGGAGTTCCATTGACCTGTTGGCATGAGGATTTTTTTTCGAGGTTAGGAAATCGGTGGGGTTTTTTTTGGTTTTTACTGAGGAAAACACAAAAAAGATGGGGAACCTTGACAGAGCAAGCATGATCATAAGGGTTGTGAGTCCCTTTGAAATCCTGAAATCTATATTGGTTAGGTCAATGGGGTTTACATTCAAAGTGATCATCCGACTGGGTAAGGTTAGTGGGGAGTTTGGTGAGTCCTCATGCGGGGATGAAGAAGAGAACTTTGCTGATATTTGGCCGGACGATCCAATTGAGAAAGTCGACGATGGTGATGGTAACAATTCTGTTGGCCAACACCAGATTCCTGGTGACTGTTCCCGGCAAGCGGTGGGGGGTGTGCCGAATGGGTCGAATCATCTTCTCAACCCCTTGACTTCCCCAGTTGGTGGCATTAATATTGGCACTATTCCCACTCATCCTGCACCAACAACGGAAAACTTAATTGGTTTTAATGATAACGGCTTCGTTCACAATTCTTGTGAAAACGTTGAAATGGGTCAACATGGATTTAATAATAAGATTGGAACAGAGGGTGTGGTGGGCCCATTCTAAATCCACTATTGACAAAGGCAATGACAGTGGGCCTAGCAGCTCGGGGGTTAATATCATTGGGCTTGGTGTGTCTGCTTCATCTGATCTGAATCCAGTATACAATAATCCAATCAATCCAGGCCTGAATGGACTTGGAACAGATAATTTTAGTTTTCCAGTAGTTAGTATTCCATCTATCTCTGGCACAGGATCGGGCGTCAATTCTGGTTTTGATGTTGCTCCAGAATCTTCTCTCCGCAACTCTCAAAATGTAGCAAACGATTTCTCGATAGAAATGGTTCCTGATAGCTTTGAGGGTGGGGGTTGTCCTAATGAAGCAATGGTGTCCAATGGGTCAATTCCAGGTCTCCGATCCGGTTTTGCTTCATCTCTGCCGACTCCGATTAATGGCATCTTCCGAGCAAGCATAAGGAGAAATTTGCGACGCCAGGTGAGAGAGTCTTTGGATGGGTTTTCTTCTCCAGGTAATCCCACCCATCACCTTAATGTTGTGGAAAATGTATCTATTGAAGAAATCGAGGCTGAAGCGGTCTAGGAAATTAGCAATCTACTCGAAATATTGTTCAAAGGGGGCAGAGAGGCAGTTATCAAAAGGGTTTGTGAGCTCGAAAATGAGCTTCGCAAAGGTTGTTAATGGGTTTCTCTTGGGGTTTTCAGAATTTATCATGATGAATTTTTCAATAATGACATGGAATGTTAGGAGTATCAGGAGGAAAGAGAAGATGGGTGCGGTCTAGGGAATGATACAGAAATTCAAACCAAATTTGGTTTTCATACAGGAAACTAAATTGGGTGAGACTAATAGGAATTTGATTCGTAAGTTGTGGAACCAGCCTAGTATTGCTTTTGTGAGCTCTCCTTCGGTAGGGTCGTCTGGGGGTCTTCTGTGTATGTGGAATGCAGAATTTTTTGAAGTCACTGAGCAGTATGTTTTCCCGAGATTCATTGCATTGGTTGGAGGTATTCCTTCTAAACGCTTTAATTGTGGTATGATAAATCTTTATGGTCCTTCTGTCGATGCTGATAAAAACACCTTTATTATGGAATTATTGGAATTTGTTAAGTCCAAACAGATTCCATGGTGTATTGGGGGAGACTTTAATATGTTCTTAGATCCTGTTGAGAAGCTAGGTTTTTCCATGAATTTGTCGATGATTGATTTATTCAAATCTTTTGTGTTTGATGCTGGTTTGTTAGACCTTCCATTATAAGGGGTAAGTATTCTTGGTGTAACAATCATGATCCTCCTACGTTCGTTAGGTTGGATCGTTTTTTTGATATCGGTAGAATTTGAGTTTGCATTCACCAACATCTCTTAAAAGTTAATGGAAAAGTCTCTGTCAGACCACAGCGCAGTGCTTTTGCTTGATTCGACGCTCAACTGGGGTCCTAAACCCTTTAAGTGCTTCAATTACTGGTTTGAGGTGTTGGTTATTAATTCCTTTAGAAGCTTGAAGCAGGAGAACCCTCGTATTAGAATTGGGGGCTTGATTAAAGGTTCAAAATTGGCTTTAAAGAAGTGGTCTGTCAATCATGTTCGTGATTCTAAAAGATCCATTGCCAATATTGAAAAAGAGATCTCTGATATTGAAGTTAGACTTCAAAGTGGCAATTTCAAATCTGGTTTATTTGCTACCCTTGTGAATTTGAAAGGTTTCTATTGAAAGAATATCGAAATGAAGAAAGTGCATGGCTTCAGAAATCTAGGTTAAGGTGGTTTAACGAAGGCGATCTGAATACTCGATTCTTCCACCTCTCTGCCTCGGCTAGACGTTGGATTAATTTCATGAGTAGTTTGAAAGGGGAAGAGGGGGTGATTGTGGATCCTCTTCGTATCAAAGGTCACGTGCATGACTATTTTTTAAAGCCTACAATACAAGAACTTCTCTGGAAGTGCTGAATCTGAATTTAAACTTCAAAAAAATTAGTGATGCCCAATCTTCTTTCTTACAAAGACCATTTTCGGAGTCAGAGGTATGGGAAGCTCTTTCATTGTCTGAGAGTAACAGGGCTCCGGGGCCGGACAGCTTTAATTTAGGTTTTTTCAAGAAATTTTGGTGTTACCTGAAAGCTGATATAATGAAGTTTTTCGAGGATTTCTACTGTGGCAGAGATTGGGAAGTCGCAATCAACCACTCCTTTATTACTCTCATCCCTAAAATTATGAATCTAGATTCTCTCGAAGACTATAGGCTAATCAGCTTAGTAGGGGGTCTTTATAAAATTCTATCAAAAGTTTTGACTAAGAGGTTGCGCTTCTGCATTGAGCAAATCATTGGTGAGTCTCAATTTGCTTTTATTTCGGGTAGGTAAATTTTGGATTGCTCCCTGATAGCAAACGAGACTATTGACGCTGTTTCCAAATCTGGTCATAGTGGTGTGGCTTTTAAGATTGGCTTTCAAAAAGCATATGATAATGTCAGTTGGGAGTTCTTAATTAGGATCCTCAGAGAATGTGGCTTCGGGGAAAATGGTGCAGCTGGGTTGTTCAGTGTATATCGTTGGCAAAAATATCGGTCTTGGTTAATGGGAATCCCACTGAGTCCTCCATTTCGAAAGGACTAAGGCAGGGTTGTTCTTTGTTCCTTTACTCTTTAATTTGGTGGAGGAGGCTTTAAATCTAATGTTGGAGAAAGCTGTTAGCTTGGGTATGTTTACTGGTTTCTCCTTGGGTCGAGGGGCTGATCACATCATAGTGTCCCATCTTCAGTTCGCGGATGATCTTTTGATTTTTTGTGGTGCTTCGGAGGGTCAGGTTCAAAATGTTAAACGTGTTCTTAGTCTTTGAACTTGCTTCGGGATTGAAGTTGAACTTGAAAAAAAGTAAATTGTTGGGGATTAATGTAGTTGATTCTGTAATTCAGAATTGGGCAAGTATTGTTGGATGTTTGGTGGACAGATTCCCTACCCAACTATCTTGGTCTCCCCCTAGGTGCCAAACGCAACTCCGTTGCTCTTTGGGATCCGGTAATAAGCAATTTCACTAGAAGATTAGAAGGGTGGAAACCAAAATTTCTCTCATTTGGGGGCCGGGTAACCCTCATTAAATCTATACTGTCTAGCTTGCCAGTGTATTTTCTCTCCTTGTTTCGTATGCCTGCCTCGGTTGCTAATCGATTGAACAGTCTTATGGCCAAATTCTTGTGGGGTGGGGATTCAGTTAAGTTTAAAATACATTGGGTTCGTTGGGATCTTGTATGTAAACCTTGTGGTGTTGGAGGTACGGTAATGAACAGGCAAGCTTATGGCAAAAGGTGATAGCTTGTAAAGCTCCAGATGGAGGGTCTGGGCTATTTCCATCTAGTCCATCAAATAGACATTTTTCTTGGATTTGGAATGGGATATTGAAATCCTTTCATAATGAGGACAGATTTGGTTGCTGCTTGAGATCGAATTTATCAGTACAAGTTGGGGATGGAAAAAATATCTCATTTTGGGATGATGTTTGGCTTGGGGAAGAACCTTTAAAGCTAGTCTATCCTCGCATATATGCATTGGCGGTGAATAGAGACAGGATGATTCCTGATTTTGGTACTAGATCTTCCTCTAGTTGGGTCTGGAACATTTCTCTGCACAGGAACCTCTTTGATAGGGAATTGCAGAATTGGAATGAACTGTTATCTAGGCTTAAAAACTTCAAGTCGGGTGTTTTAGAGCATGATTGGATTTGATGGTCGGGGTCTAGTGATGTTTCTTTAACTGTTAAGTCTTTGAAGAAGATACATAATGGGCCAATTCCAGCAAAGAATTTTTGGGATAGTTTCATTTAGCTTGGTTTCGCTCCCCTAAAGTGGAACTTTTTATATGGCTGGTCATGATGGAACGTTTCCCGGTTAAGGTGGAGTTAATCAGAAAGGGAGTTACTTCTATCTCTTGCAATTTATGTCCTTTGTGCAAACTCCTCCCTGAAACAATTACTCATTTATTCTTTTCTTGTGAGCATAGTTGGAAAATCTGGATGTTGTTTTGCTCCTTGTTGGGTATCTCTACTGTCTTGCCAGGGGATCCGGTAGCCTTTCTGGAAGCATGGGGTAACACTTGGACACCATCGGTTGGCAAGGTATGGTCTTATATACCTTTTACGGTTATTTGGTAATGAATTGGTCTTCAAAGATAAGAGATTAGACTGGATGCAATTGTCTTTTTTGGTTAAGTTTTGCCTTGCTTCTTGGTTAAAAACTAAATTTGGAGTGTTCCATATCCTTGGAGAGTTTAGTGGCTGACCCTTTTATTGCTATCAATAGTTGTCTTCTATCTAATAATAATAATCAGTCTTGTTTGAGTTGGGTTCCTCCCCCAAGTGGTTATGTAAAACTGAATGTAGGTGGTGCTTTATCTGTTTCAAATGATAAGGGTGGTATTGGTGGGGTGTTAAGGGATGAAGAAGGGGAGATTCTATTCCAATTTTCTGAGAATTGTGTCTCGGGCCGACCGCTATGGTGGAATTAAGTGCTATGAGTGTGGGGATTAGGAGATTCCTTACTTTTGAGTGGGGTGATAAATTCCGAGTTTGTATTGAATCGGACTGCAAAATGGTTGTGGAATGGCTCACCTTCTCTTCGGATCCTCCTGCTAGTCTCCTGAATCTGGTTAGGGAGTTGGGTGGTATTATTAGAGACTGGGGCATGCTTATAAGTTGGATCCCAAGAAGTTGCAATATTTTGGCAGATTCACTTGCCAAATCTGGCATTGGTTAAGTGGGGTTATTACCATGTACGGGATAATGGGTTTTCTTTTGTAATAGAGTGCGTTAGTATGGACATTTGGTTGGGTGATGTCCATATGATGTGAACTGGTTGTATCTTATATTATTAATAATATTTTATGGGCACTCTTTTTCACTTATCTAGGCTTAGGCTTAGAGGGTTTTTAACGAGGCCCATTACTTTTCAAAAAAAGAATAATCACTCCCTGTATGTTAAATCCGACTCGACTCCCACCACCCTTCAGAGATGTCTCGTTTGAAAGGAAGGTTGATTGATTAACAGATTGTTGTGTTCAACATTGAATTACATTTTTATGCAGCGACATTAGAGTTTGCAAAGGCCACAATTTAACTGATGCATACGTACAAAGTTTGTAATGAATTCACATTGGGACTCTAAATACAATAGCAGGGTGATGAAAAGCATTTTCAGTAGTTCAAATGTCATTAGTTTTCATTTCATGTTCCTATCTCTCACATAATATGTTTGATCTTCTTTTTCCCATGTTTATTTATTTCTTAACTGAGAATTTTGGCAGTCCTCTATGGAAATTTCGTGCATTCCAAGATGAATTTCATTACAAATACAAATATGTTGAGCTTCCCTAGAGGCGACAAAATGCTCCAACAAAGAAAATAATCTGGTAATTATATCTAAGCAGCAAAAGTTAATGATTTCTCGTGATACAATTTCTTGTATCCGTTGTTTCCTTTATGCTTATTGTCTTTCTCACTCTACCTCTTAGTTTCTGACCTGATATAAACTCCTCCATGTAATCTGGAGAAGAAATATACAGTTTCAGGTGGATGGGAGTGCCCAATTTCTTCAAGAGAATCTAATGGTGTTCATTCTTCATAACTAATTCGTAGACATGATATTATGGCGTTTCAATACTTTATCTCCATTTTCAGCCCACCAACTTTCTATTTGTCCTTCTGTGAAATATTTCCGACTGCAAAAAAGAGCATATAACAGAAAAATTATTACGAACCATATGATTACCAAAATGATTGTATACAGTCAGTGTTGCTGCCATGATTTTGGAGTTTAGAAGTGTGGAACTTGGAGAAAGAGAAGAAAAAGAAGAAGAAAAAGAAGTTGAAAATGGGACCCATACATTTCATTGAGGGAAAAAATAGCGTGTCATGTCAGTATTTTTTAATGGAAGATAATAGGAGGGACCAAGATGAAAGCAAGATAAAAGTTGAGTGAATTCAATGAAAATTTTAAAAGTTCGGTGATCAAAATGAAAGCGCCCTAAAAGTTTGGTGACCATCTGTGTACTTTAATCTAAATTAAATGGTGATTATATTACAAGAATTGTAAAATCTTATTAATTACAATTTTGTAAAAGGGATTAAAGTGATATTTTTATTGAAATTATTAAATCAATTATTAATATATCTTTTCCCTCTTATTTTAACAAAATAAGATTTATTTTAACAAAAGAAGATGATTATTATTTTCCCTAAGATGAGAAAATACATCCAAATGTTTTTCTCATTTTCTCTTTTAAATTTGCCAAACACAATTTAAATAAAATTGATTTCCTTCTTGATTTTTCATCTCTTTTATATCCTAAATGATTTCTAATCATCAATCTAGCAAAAGTTGATAGTCTTCATCAAATCTTCCTAGAATTTATGTTCAATAGGATTATGGTGTTTTCAACTTCCATTTTCTATCAATTGCGTAAGCTTTTGATTCTTAAAGGTTTTTTTAATTATTTTTAATTGATTATCTATCATTTCTATTGTAATTTATGAATCAAAATGAATTTAATTGAATTTATAAGATTTCTTGAATGATAAATGGTAATTGTGATTTTGTAAATAAAATGAAGATGTTTTGATTGGATTGATAGTTAATGTTATGAGCAAGAAGAAATCTAATATTAATTTTGTGAAATTGATTCCGAAATTAATCTACTTGGTTAAATTTAAATTTAAACTCTTGAATGGGGTGATTGATAGATGGTTGATTGAAGTGTTTGACCATATATTAATGCATTGCGAGTGTTTGAAGAAATGCACGTAAGTAATTGATGAGGATTTAAACACACGAACAGGACAGTGACACTGTCGTGGTTCTTTGTGGTCCCCTATCTGGCGGTTTTGTTTTGGTGGCAATTGCTGCCAATTATGGTTGCAAGGGCTGGTAATAATAATGGTAAATAGAAAAAAAGGAAAGGAATTAAAAAGGTATGAAATGGTTCCAGCAGTGGACGTTGAAAAAAAAAAAAGAAAAGAAGAAATTAATTGCCCGAAGCAGGAGGCGTAAACAGGGCAGTGGTGTTGCCTTCCATTTCGCGCATAGGGGTCCCAGGTGGTGTGCGGGTTCAGTGGTTAGGAAATGTGTTGGGGGGTTTTTAGTGTCTAGCTTAAAGGAAAGAATTTGTTCTAGGCAAGATATGAAATGGGAAATATTTTAATAAAGTGGTTATTTTTTGTGGTCCAATATATATTAATCTTTGCATTTTCTTGTGGAAGATGACAAGTGTTCAGACGAGTTTCGGTTAGGCATCGAGGCGTTGACATTAAGACGGTAGCGAGTTGGTGAGTGCAAATGTGTTTTGGTACTATAGAGAGGTTTGAATTATGGCTTTAGGGGGTTTGAATTATGGCTTAGCAAGCTTAGCTAAGCTCGGATGTAAGTTTTTCCTATTTCGCCTTTTGAATATCAGTTTGATATGAGACTTGATTTACATGTTTTGGTTTAAAAGCATGGATTGATTTACTTACTGCTTTATGCAACATTTAAAAGATATGCAATGATTTATTAAGTATATGGACGCTTAAGTGCATTGAGAAATGGTTCCCAAATGGAATGTAGTTGTTGCCTCGAGCAATGTATTTTGCATATGGAAATGTTTTGTTAAGTGCATATGGAGAACATTAAGTAAATGAGTTTTAAAGTGTATATTGACTATGTGACAAGTGGAAATAAAGTATCAGATATAGTTGGCATGCCATAGGATATAAAGTGCACTATAATATGTAAAGTCGATTGCTCTGCGGCCACTAGAGGATGCAGTAGGCTACTTGGATTGGTGGTTGGCCACTAGAGTATGTAGTAGGCTACTCAAAATGGTGGGTTGTCACTTGTGTATGCAGTAGCCTACCCAAGTTGATGTTGTACCTTGTGTATGATTGAGCTGGAACTCTCCGGGTCAAGGTATGGTTTGGTAGAGGTTGTCTACCTGGAAATCTGTGTATCCGATGTGGTTTAATAAAACAATGATTTGTTTAAAGGTCACTATAATTGCCAATATATGAGAATCAAGTGGAAAACTATATATTTTGCATATGATTGTTATACATGTTATGTTTTCAAAAGAAGTAAGAAAATTGCGTTAGCTTTACACTCATATCTGGCTTTAAATGTATGCATGGTTTATGCCGGAAGATATAATGCTTATGATTTGATCAAGCATGATTTATGTAAATGTCTTGAGAATGAAAATATTTTTATGAAAGCATGAAGAATATGTTTCGAATAAGCATGTTTAATTTAAATGCTTTGGAAATGTCGAGCTTGACTTGCTTTAATATGAGCTTTCTAATATCAATTTTGATTTCGAAAATACATTGACGTATTATCCTTTTGAGCGCATTCACTAGGCTTTATATGCTTATGCTATCTTTTCTTCTGTCAATGCAGTGAATTAAGCGAGTGTGGGGTAGTGGTTCGAGGCAAGGAGTGATCCCAAGGCAAGCGTTCTAAAGAGTATGTTTTATGATATTATTATTATTTGTAATAAGACAATGTGGGTTAATCGTTGGGATGATATTTTATACGAGGCTTAATTGTATAGTTGGAGTTTATGTTATGTTGGATGATGACATTGTTTAATGTGTACGATGTTAGTTTTATTTAATCCGAAGTACATTTGATGGTTATGACCTAATGATTTGAAATAGTTTAAATAATGATGGGATTGACTGCTTGTGTGCTAGGCGTACACATGGCCATGTGACTCTATTTCTTAGTTGATATATAGCCTATGTTTGAGGTCTTGACCATTTGGTGTTTATTGGATAATGCTTTATATGGTTAGGAAGCATGCCTCTAGACTGTTTGTATAAATATGAATTGTGTTGATAATTGGCTTGAAATTAATTGAGCCTATTTGTTTAATGATGGTATATTTTTAAGAGCTTGACAAGGTTGGTTGTATGTAAGTTAGGTGTGTTCGGTTTGGGATTTGAATCCCCTAAAATGAAATTTGGAGCAGCTCGTATCGGTATGCTCAATGTTCAATACCGGTACGAGGGGCCATTCTAGTGTTCAATATTGCATGTGGGTACCGGTACACATGACTGGGTTTCGGTATGCGTAACTGAGTATCGGTACGCCCTGTAGCGTATCGATTCTATTATTTATTTCAATGTTTTCATGTACCGGTACAATATCCCATGTACCAGTACGGCTGGTGGTTATTTCGGTTAATGGGTTTTTACCAAATTTAGATTCTTTGCATTTTGGTCACCGTATGTTGTCACGTCAATTGAATAAGTAAATGATGCCCGTTTGACCTGAAATTTTGCAAGCATGCTCATTGTGTAGCTAATTATAATAAGACACTTTTATAATTGTGTTAGTCCCTTTATTTTTGCAGTTTTATGATTTACTCCTTAATTTCGTATTTTGCTAATTTGGATGCATATTCATTATCCATTGGAGCTGAGTTTTGACACGCTAGCATGAAATATTATTAATTAAGTATTGGTAACTTGAAACTGGTATAAGTCCCTATAATTATTTGAATTTGCATTTTGTTCCCTAGAATGTTTTTATTGCAATTGAGTGCCTTATCGATGTTCGCATCGAAAGAAAATTGAAACGCTGCATGTATGAACTCCATACGTCTTAATAATTCATATAGATTAGTAAAAAGAAAAAAATTGGACCGTAATTCGTGTAAGTCAGTTTGGGTTTGCTTTGGCAAACCCAATGTGGTCTTTTTGGTTCGGGTCTAATGACTAGGTCGAGTCAAGGGGGTTACAACCTTCAATTAGACATAATCCAAAATCAACCCTTAACCTTATTACATTGCTCTTAAACTGGATAATGTAAGCACATGTACACTCGGGTTCAAGGTCAGATTTGGAGGCTTTTGGGTTAGAATTTCGCGAAACAGACTTCAAAATCGAACTTAGGACGTTCAAAAACCCATAGTATGAGTTTTTGGAAAAAGTCAACTTTTGGTTAATAGTCAAAGTCAACATGTTAACTCAAACTAGTTGACTATATCGGGTTGAATCAGCTAATAGGTTGACTCGGACGAGTCAGTCTTGGGTCGGGTTGGGTAAGACAAGTTCAGGTTAGGAAGGTTTGGGCTTGGGCCGATTTGGGTTTAAAACCCAAAGGCCATCGGCCTTAAGAAGTAAGCCGACCTAACAATAATGCATGACCAGTTCTTAGGATATGCTCTAGGCCTGGTCTGGTATAATCGGTTCAAGGTTGAACCGTTTCAGCTTGGGAGGCTAGACCAGTTCAGCCCGAGGGGTGCTATCGTGGTGGCTAAAAATCGTCCATGACAACATGTGGTCGTGTAACACCCCCTTCCCGGCCTGGTCGAGAACCGGGTCGGACTATGCTACCGATGAACAATACAGTGATCGGTGCAATAAATTTCAATCAATAATTGAACACTAAACGATATTATGCTTTGCAACATTTACCAAACAATATCATAGGCCCATTTAAACCAATGAGAAACGGTGATTAATCAATTAAGACCAATTTCTAATGTTTATAAATTTTAGGAACTGAACTATAATTCTAGCAAATTAAACGTCCTTACCCGAAACTAACTTTACTATAGTGAAATTCAATCTATGCTCAAATACTCATACAAATTTCCATATTAATCGGAGGCCAAAAACCTTTTCAATTTAAACCTTCATTATTCAGTGATCAAATTACAACATTTCAAAAACTGTTTATAACACTTATAACTGAATTACCTGTCATCGTACCGATACTCAGAAGGCCTATCGGTACATCATACCTAATTTAAACGTCCCAGATTCAATAGATACAGACTCGTATCGATACAACTTGAGACCGTATCAGTATGAGTTGACTCATTTTGATACACCCAAGACCGTACTAATACCTTTAATTTTTCTAGATTCCAGTGACCAAAATCCGTACGGTACGCATTGTGTAGTATCGATACACCCTGTTTACTAAGTCCAATTAGGCATATCTGTATCGATACGCCCTAAGTAGTATCGATATGCCTTGCACTATAATAACAAATTTTATCTGGTATTTAATCAAATTAACCTATCAAACGTTGTCCAAATGCAATGAAGCTTTACCAGCAAGGTTAAAACACTATGATCTAGTAGCATGTCAAAATTCACATTCATCCGAATCCATTTACTAGGTTTTCACCTTTTAAAGCTTAATATGCCATTTTGGTCACTTTTAACAAAACTTACAAGTCGTTTTTGGGTTCTTTAACCTTACATAGAGCATAGGCAAAATACACACATCCAAAAGGCCATAAGTGACTAGTTTAACTACTTTTTCACCATTCAAGGAGTTTGTAGAGACAAAATACATTACTTTAGCTTGTTCGCGACTTGCCAACACTTCAACTCTTTCGATCTCCAACAATGACTTCTTTAACTTAAAATGTATGAAATGAAATGCATTAGGCATATATTGCTTAGTGAGGTAGTCATCAACAATATCAATAAGGGTGAAATGCATTCCAAATCATGTATAAGCAAAAACAATGCCATAGACCAATGTTATCAATGCAATAATCATGCTCAATGACAATGGTTCCATATTTCATTATTAACCCTTGGATCGATTCGGGATAGTGGATACAAGAATTTCTACGCCTCACCAAATCAATTAATGGTCTAGTCCCTCTGCCTCGCCAATATGACCAATATCACAATATATCCCTCTGCCTCGCCAAATCAATATAGGCCGTAGTCCTAGGACCGTAGTCCACCCGTACACTGAGCTCATGAATTTTATGGCATGCCAGTTGTATCCAATGTCCTTTCGAGTCCAAGGTCCGATGGCAATATCAATAATTGATGTTCCATAAAAATAGCTATGTTCAATGTTCTTATCAATAAACAATCTTCTGATGTCCATGTTTAATAGCAACATCAATAACAATGGCAATGTTCAATGATCTCAATGACAATAACAATGGTCGATGCTTCATTTACAATGTTTCGATGACAATAACCATGTCGATATCAATGTACAATGACAATGACAATGACAATGACAATAACAATAACAATAACCATGCTCTATGTCCAATGTTCAATGCTTCAATGATCCAAAGAATACATCGATGGCGAATTCAATGACAATGAATGGTGGCAATGACTATAACAATATCTATGTCCGATACTTGTACTATAAATGATACGCAAATAGTGCAAGTATACACATCAAACAAGTAGTAAAGTGATGAGTGAGTATCGTCTCCACAGGGATTAGAGGTATTTCAAGTCAAGTTCAAGCACACAAAACACAAACTGAAAATAAATGGAATAGCAAGTGGGAACAAGTTAAGAAATGCTGTAGCAAACAACTGTAATGAAAACTGGACTGAACTGAATAGACTTCAATGGTCCTCACACGTATGCGAAACTCACTATGGGAATGACTGGCTGAGCTTGCCAAGATGTCCTATGTCTAGCTCTCATGGATGCTTCACAATTTCCAACTTATCCTCTGCTCGACAGGATTTTCTAAGGGTGCTTCTAAGCTATCTATAATAAGAAGCCTGGCAGCTAGTATGCTATAGCAATACCTCTCAGCGTGAATATAACACCCCTCGCCCGGGTTAGGAGTGAGAAGCGTTACGACGAGAAAATGAACAAGCAAAACAAAAATACGAGTCAATTAAAATTTTTCTTTTCATCTAGAACTCATATCTAATAAATGAGTTGCTTATCTACCAAGTTATTAATATGATCAAACAGATTAAGCTTATACTCATTATAGAATACCAATATGATTTAGTTACTACTTATAGGATCAAATTAAAACATTTTACATTTACTTGTTTAGCAAGCAGCTTACTAGACTATTTCTATTAAACTTTCGAATTCCATACTAGATTAAGTTCAAGATAATTTCAAGTCTAATTTAGATCTTCTATTCGAACTAGGGTAGTTTACAAGTTCATTATACCTTTTGAATGAGGCTACAAGCAAGGGTTAAGGATTCATTCGGTTAAGATCAAATTCATCGCAACCCATTAAATTAACATGTTCAGTTCATTTAGACTAAGCTTAAACTTCTAAGTCATTACATTTAAATTAGGTAAACAAATTTGAATCTTAATCTTATTCAAATGGACCACTAATCAAATTACTAAAAATCAACTAAACCAATTCATGATCTCTAAGTTCTTAGCCAACTTGAAACAAGCAAGTATTTAACGTGATTCGAATACAAGATAAGTTTAGAACATTACCAAGTGACCATCTTATATACATATACAAGCCAAATGCATGAACTTAACAAGTCTAGACACAAATCTAAGCCACCATCTAGGAGTGCTTTAAAATAGTTACAAAGTCATACTTCAAGCATAACAAGCCTTACTCCGGGTCCATGATAGCTAACTTCAAGGTCAAACAATGATCGAGATGGCTTTTACCTGAGGTTTGGGAAGAATGCAAACAAGAGTGATAAGTACATAATGTACTTAGTGAGGTAGTATCTAGAACTAGTAGCTTATCAAGTTTAGGGTCTTTAATTCAAGTACCACTTAATCAAGTTTTAATCAAGTTAGTTTGAAGCATAACTTAGAGTTCAATCATCAATTGAGTATACAATCACACAATGATCAAGGGGTTCAATTCAAGGGTTTACCTTACACATTCAACGAGCATCTCATATTCAAAAACTAGGCACCAATCAAGTGTTCAATCATTTCATTCGATTTAGGCCACCAAACTAGACAATCAAGCCTACCTATTTAATTTGATTATTTATGCTTTAAATTATCTTTCGAGAAACCAGTAGTCTTAACCTTCCATTTATCAAGTGTCTTAATTGAACTTTTACTTATATACATCACTCAAATCTTTTCTTTTACTTCATAGCATGTAAACTTATTAGACTATTTGGTTAAGCCTAGTATTCTATATTAGTTAGCTCTTGTCTTGGTTTCAAGTATAATTATCTAAGGTGATTCACTATTCAAGGTCAAGAGTTCATTTAGGGCAGTAACCAAAACTGTCCAAACTGTTTACAATACAGTTTACAAAACTATCCAAATCACCTAGACAACTACTGCCAGATAGCTTGTGCACTGTTTACTTAAACATACATAATTTTCATTCCGTACGTCGAAATTTCAATATTTTACACCATTTGAAAGCTTACTTAACCCTCTTTATAACCGTTTAGACCTTTCATTTTAATGTCTTTCCAATTAACACAGTTTTTAGTTCAAAGACAGGACAATTGCATTTCTGGACAGTTTGCACTGTCCAGAGGTTTTCATTTCCAAATTCCAGCTCACAAATCAGAATTCAATTCTGTTTTCTCATAATGAAAATAGACATATTAAGGTTCAACCCATATAAATTTCAGCCCTTAATTCGACCTACACAATTTATGGTGATTTTTCAAAGTTGCTGCCCAGAACAAAGTTTTCTGGGCAGATTTCACTAGGCTTGATTTTAGCATCATTATTCACCTAGACCATGCTTCTAACATTATTATTTAACATATACACATATTCCTACTAGTCTAGGTCAGTAAAATTTACCTATTAATGTGATTAAAACAGGGCATTATAGTACTATGTTCGAATTAATCCATTCGATCAACATCATTCCTTTAATTCACTATTTGAGCAGTCCATCAACTAGTCTTAGCCAATTCAATTACATGTAGTTATGGTTCCTTTAAATCCATTAAACCAGCATGGATAATCCTTTATATTAAGTCTAGACTTCTAATTCATTTTAGATTGAACTAGACAAGCAATTTAGGACTCTAGTCTTATTCGAATGAATCCAAGATGAGCTTATCTTACACAACATCATTTTACCTCTAATTCCTTTAGATTTAGTCCAAGCACTTAGACTTTTTTTTTTCTATTTGAATTAAGTAAGCTTATAAACATGATTCTATCTCTAAAACTAGGACTAGATCAATTTCAAGAACCAAGCACCCAAGCAAACCAAGCACAGTTTCATTTCATGCACTTTGTTCTAACAATTCAAGAAAATCAAGTAACATATTCAAGGGCAGTGAATTTAGTTCACTTACTTCTTTTCAAATTTTAGGGTCTTTATTTCAAGCATAACTTATTTAGGCTTCAATTCAATTTTAGAAAATCTCAGATAGTCCACAAGGTACTATTCGAATAGCTCTTAGCACCACAAGATCAAACATTTCAATTTAAGTTCTATACTACACCAATCAAGCAAAGATTACAACCACAAGAATTACACAACTTCAAGTAAGCAATCATATGATTTCATTCGAATAGGTGCCTTATATTACCATGTATGTTTTCAAGTTACAAACAAGCTTAGATTATCAAGTTTATCAATTCAACCATGTATATTCCTTACTTTACAAGTCATTGTCAAGAAACACGAGCATACATATTCATTCAAGTTTAGTTTGGCTCATTCTTAATCTTATTGACATGTTTTGTTTATTTTAATCAGGTTTAACCATGTTAAGCTTTAATCAAGCAAAGTCAAGTCCTAGCTAGTTCATCTAGCATCATTCGATTACAAGCAAGTAACCATTTCAAGTGATCATTGTTTTTAGCAAAGATCAAACAAATCAAGCAAGAAGGACATCACATCCATTCGAACAAGGTGACCATATACCTTATTACTTATCTTTCAAGTAACATGCAATTCAAGTTAACATGTTTACCATTTTACTCATG
Organism: Hibiscus mutabilis; assembly: GCA_019671005.1. Taxonomy (NCBI): domain Eukaryota; kingdom Viridiplantae; phylum Streptophyta; class Magnoliopsida; order Malvales; family Malvaceae; genus Hibiscus; species Hibiscus mutabilis. Next base: position 14,699,290 of record CM033735.1, on the reverse strand, counting down.
TGAATTCATTACTTTACCATTTCATTATCAAGAATCAAGTTTGATCACTCTTCATTCATGATTACAAGTCTTTGTTTCAAGTTCATTTATTCTTGTTTTGCCTTGGTAGATAGTAGGACTAGGTAATCAAGTCTCAAGTGGGTACACGAAGTACCTAGCAAGTGGGTACACAAAGTACCTAGCAAGTGGGTACACAAAGTACCTAAACAAGAAGGTGTCCACAACTCCACACAAGTCGGTACAAAAAGTACCTAGCAAGATGATGCCCAAGGCATCTAACAAGAAGGTGTCTATATCACCAAGCAAGATGGTACACAAAGTACCTAACAAGTCAAGCTCTAGACTCTAAGGCATGCCGTTCTACCTAAGACCAACTAGCAACCAAGGACTTATTGAATCTTTTACTATCAATCAAGCACACATCAAGTCTTTAAGCATCAAGCAATTCAAGATCAAATTCATTTTAAGCCTTTAAGCCATGTGAACCTTAGTTCATTTTACAAGTGATCAAGAATTTCAAGCATCAAGTAAGGTCACTCAAACCTTCAAGCAATTCGAACAAGCCATTCAAGATAAGGTGGCACGTTTCATTCATTCTCATTAGGTATCAAGCAAGAATTTTTCTTAACCATTCATGTAGTATTCGAATGGTCTTATTAAGCATTTCTTTCATAGTATAGCTTTAGTATCAAGTTATTTACATTTCCAGCATTCAATAGTTCCAAGTGTATATTCAATTTAAATGTCCATTAGCTATCAAGCAAGGTCATGTAGTCAATCAAATGTTTAAATCACAATCACTTAAGTATCATGCTTATCCAAGTTTAAGTATTCAATAGTCAAGCACATTCAAGTTCAAGCCTTATTCTTCAAGGTTATGATCGCCCTTAAGTTAATTAGAGTCTTAGCTCAAGTGATATGTATCATTATGGTATTGTCAAGTACATATATTCATGTTTTAGGTTATCAAGCATGTTTATCCTAGACATATCAAGAAGCATTCAAATAAAGCATTCAAGAATTCAAGTAAATTCAAACAATGGTCACATAGTTCATTTGCATGGCCAAAATTACATCAAGCATATCTCATTAATCCAATTTCCATTTAAGCATTCTTCCCTTATACATTTACCGAATGGAATTTAGGTTCATTTCATGACAATTCCATATCAACAAGGTAACAAATGTAATTGGTTAGGACCTAAGTCATAACCCTAAGTAAAGCTACACTCACCTTGTATCCCAAAGTTACGGGATACCTGAATCCTCATTCATATCACGATACTTATCCATCCTTTCTATCATTTTCTTAATCTAGTATTCAAATAATGTAAGCATGTATTAGAACCAAATCAAACTCAATTCACACATGCATTCCATTTCAAGTATACATGCTAATACAAACACCAAAACTGTTTTCTGGCAGTTTGTACACCCTTCACTAAATTGTCTATATATTTTAATATACACGTCAGAATTTAATCCGTTTATACCGTTGGAAAGCTAACTTAATTATATATCCATCCTTATATGGCTCATAGTTTTAGCCCTTCTACATCAATACAATCTTTTAGTTAAAGTCGGGTCAATTTACAGTTTCAAAACTGCCCAGATTACACTTAGGTCCACTTTAGTAAGCTAATTAGCCTATGACCCTTATTCCATTAAATCTAGTACTTTTAGACCTTGATTACCCTATTTTACCCTATTTTTAAAAGTCAAGATTGGTCCCAAAATAATCCATTTCAGTCATTAAATTAACAGTTTTTCCAGAACAATCCATATTTCATTAATTCTGCCAATTACACTATAAGACCATTCATTTAACTACAATTCAAGCAATCCTAGTTAACCAATATTCATTTTGACCTTTCCCCTGTTTTTAAATAAAATTTCCAACTTTTAATCTTATCCATTTAAACCCCGAATTCACTGATTTATTCAAAACAGTCCCTGGTCAATTTATAGCAACAAGTGTGACTAGTTTAGTTACTAGGTCCATTTCCAGCATTTAGACATCATTTCTAATTGTTTAATGATCCAATTCATTTTATATACAAGTTGTTCCACCAATCTTTCATTCAATTAAATCTAAATTCCAATCTTAGCGATTCGAACCATACTACTAGTCTAGGGTTCATACAAGCCATTGTTCTCATGCATGTTAACATATTCATTATCAATTTAGCAACCTATCAAGTTTTGATCTAGACTCAATTCACATATACTCTTCTACCTTCTCATCTAACATATATGCATTTCTAGTTTATACACAATAACTACTTGAATCAAGAAGGGAATAACCAAGATTTTACATTCCTAGCTTGATTATCAAGTAAAATCCCTAGCATGCAAGCTCCAATTTTCCTTTCAATGGAGTTTTCTATCAAACTCTCTCTCTAATTTCTCTTCTCTCAATTCGGATAGTAAGGAAATTGAAGAAGATGATATAACGTAGTGGATTTAGGAAGTTACTATTTGTCCTTAATTAGTCATCCACTATAGGATTAAACAAGGGCATTTAAGGAACTAAGAATTTTAGCATGCAAGCTTTAACTTTCTTATTTAATTCGGTTTAGTCATCTTAATTGGGTCACCATTCTTTCATTTTCTTTCATTTAGGTCCTTACACATCCTAATTAGCTTAGGATTAAATTCAATTGAACTAGCAAATCAAGTTACTAGTCCCAAAACTTCTAGGCTATAGTTTAGGGATTACAATGAACACTAGCATACTTCTACCCATGAATTACTACCCTTTTTAGCCGTTGAAGCCCTCCACTTATCTCTAAGGTGGGTTATAGTTGTGCCTTTCAGCATCCAACTCCATTGCCTACGTGGATCTAAGTCTAGCTCTCTCAACCACTAGACTAATCTAACACCTAAAGAAAGGCCAACTCTCGAAGGCTCTTACAGTCTTAGGGCAATAAAACAGTAGACAAAGCAAGGATAAAATTGAAAAACACAAAAGCATCTATTAAAAGAAACTAAAACATAAGCATCCAAACAAACCCAAGCCACCTAAAATCAGTTCATGGTTGGGTAATAAACATCCAACATCATTCGTCTCATACAACCCATTTCCAGAAATAAAGAAAATGTTAAAGCAGAAGAAGAAAAATCTCCCAATCCGCCTTGGACTGCCACGAACCGCCCTAGGCTTGCTGCTTCTCTCAAAAGCCAGCAAGATCTTCCCTTTGGAGCTTCAAAAATGAAGGACGCAATGAAGAAGAGGAAGAAGAAGAATGGCCGCCTCTTCCCTTCTCTCTGTCTTATCTCCTAAAGCACCTTTTTATCCCCCTTCAATATAGGTATCTTGTCCTTTATATAGTAGAGGCTCCTAGGGTTTTGTGCCCTAAATATTCCTTGTTTGACCTAAGGAATATTCTCTAGGTCACATGAGTGGCACAGCTGGCTGGAGGAATCACATGTGGGGGCTCTCGAAATATCTTCTATTTTTGTCTTTTCTGCACCCAGAAATGCCATCCAGAATGCTATGTCATTTCTTCCTGCATCGCTCCTCATTTCCCTGCACATCACCACACCAACCAAAACCTTCCAAAACAACACTATTCTTGCAAATAATCAAAGAAAACAAAACCAACAACACCAAATGCAACTATATAAACTAAATGCATCTATATGCCATGAAATGAGATGAAATGGGCTTGATTTCATACAATAACTTAAGTAAAAAAAGGCATGAAATGTTAACCTTTTGCACGGTTAACACACCCCCAAACTTAAGCTATTGCTTGTCCTCAAGTAATGAGTAGTGAAAAACAGAGAAAAAAACTATGGCAAGGTTCAGATCAAGACAACGCTATGGCATAAATTTTAGTCCTTAGGAATTATGGGCTTCAACATGCTAGACGGTTTTGAGATTTTATGAACTTTTCCTTAGGACAAGATCCTTTGTATGTGTGTGTGTAATTGCATCAAATCTACGATTAAAAGAGCTAGAAAAATTCTAGGCAAGTTCTCTATTATACCCTAGTATTTGTTAATTAATTAGGCACAAGTTTACTCCCATAACTCTATCTTATCTTTTTTTTCTTTTGTTTTTTTGCTTTTTTTTTCTACTGCTACGAGGGGAGTTAGCTCATCACAACTACCCTCCTTAACTCTAGATGAATATGGAGCAAATTTTTCATCCCCGAGCTAGTAAATAGAGTAATCTCGTGACTACTTTCATTCACTCATTTGTTGTTACTGCCATTTATTTAAACGCAGTATCCAGGCAAACAACACAAAGAGGAGTGTCCCTCCACAGCTATGCTGAAGCATTTATTTGTAACCAACACATACAATAAACAAAAAAGGAGTTCAAATAAGCCTTCCATGCTTTCATTTATCCATCAAGTATATTAAGATCATTCATATTAAGGCATGCAAGAGATTTTTCACCAAAATTATCTAACATCCTTAAGCATAGAGAGTATGCAATCGTGTAAGGTTTTAATTTCAAACCATCAGACCCTAAAGGTAGTTCTACCAATCTCAACAGTCATGTGTATTCAATCTATCCATAGCCAAAAAAAAAATCTCATCATCGGACATCTTCAATTTATGCATAAGAATTGTCTTTAAACCAAACAAAATGCCATAGAAAAAATCTATTCATTAATACTAATGCAAATGACTAACTATGAACACTACCTCCCCCAAACTTGAAGAAGACATTGTCCTCAATGCATGAAAATCAACTAAAACTAAACTAAATGCAATGCAAGGTACCTTGACTAACTCTACTTTGATGGTGGTGGGGTTGTCTTGTGCGCCATATCCTTGACGTGCCTCTTCTTTAGTGCTGAGGTGTTGCAATTTGTTGTGGCATTATGGTAAGAGGGACATCATCATTCATCTCATCGTTTGTACCAGCAGTGAATGGTTTTCTTCCTTAGTAGGTTCTGCATCCATGGGGGCTTTACCCTTGTCCACACTCTTGGGAGTCTGTTTTGCTAAAAAATATGATGTTAAAATTAAACAATAAAGAAATAAAGCAAAGGAAACAAACAAACAAAACAAAACAAAAATTGCTATAGAAGAATTTAGAGAGGATTGAAGGGATGCAAACTTTCAAACGTCCTAAATTGATGTGGCAATTTTTGTCACATTCGACTAGAGCACCAATATAAACCAAAATGCCCCACACATATAACAGTTCCACCTTCAATATATTTTGCATGGGCATTTTGTGTCTTCCGTGTATGTTTTCCATCTCTTGGCATCTATCACAAGGTTTATAAAATCTTGGGTATCCTTGAAGAGTGTAGGCCAATAAAACTCAGATTGTAGGACCTTTGCAGCAGTCTTCTCTCCTCCAATGTGCTTTCCAAATGAAGCTGAATGATAGCAAGGAATGTCGTGCATGAACTTGTTCTTTCACTGTCTATTCAAATCAGGAAGAAAAATACCACTAACGAGAAAATTGACAATGTTAGCATACCACAAAATTGCCTCAGCAAATAATAATTTCTCATCAGGGAATTCTTCCTTAATATCTATTTCATTCCTTAGTTCTTTCATAATTTCTAGCCTAGAAACATGACCAACTACTTGGTTTCCAATGCCTTTCAAATCAGTAATGGTCCAACCTAAAGCCTTTTTATGTTGAGTTAAAATATAAATCAAACTACTCTCTTGCTCAGGTTTATGATTACCAGTATTATTCACAGGCAAAGTCTCATTGGACCCCAAATAAGCATGCTTAAGGTATGAAGGTAAGGGCTTTAGTTCTAAAGTGGGTGGGTGCTCAAATGAGGGTTTAGGGGAACTAAATTCAACAAAATCCAAGGGTTCAAATTGCATACTTGGTCTAACTATGAGTAGGCTAGACTGTTGCAGCTCCCTTGGATATTCATTGAGCTCCTCGTTGTCTTCTTCATCAAGCTTCAATTGGCCATCTTTGTGCAAAACATTGCTACAACAAAATTCTGTAGCTTCCTTTTTCATCATAGATTCTACATCTTGAAGCGATTGACACTCCCTAGAATCATCAGCATATTTGAGAGTGTTGAAGACATTGATAGTTACCCTTTGGTCATCCACTCCTACTGGTGGGAGGTTATCTTTTGCTGTGGCAATATTTTGCATGTCATCATTGGGTTCACTCATCGAACCCTTACCCTTGCTCTCCATCGAAGGTGAGTCCTCTAGCAACTGAGATTCTTCATGCACAATCTCATAGCTGGATTCTCTGAGTGTCTCCCCCCCAAATTTAGCTTTCTTGGTGATCTGGGTGCCACTCCTTAAGGTGAATGCACTACCTTGCTCCTTGCCTTGATGTGTAGTGACTTTAGTATCACTAGGCAAACTCCCTTGAGGTCGCACATGCAAATCTTGTGCAATTGTCCTACTTGTGTTTCCGAAGCTCTTAAGGATGAGCTATGACTTTGTAGTAATGCTCCTTGGTTCTTGATGAACGCAACATGGTCTTGAAGTAGAACCTTTGTAGTAGCCATAAATTCCTTCGTTGTCATCATAAAATCCTTGAAAGTGGCTTCCAAAGATTTGTTATTCGATGAAGACGCTGAACCTTTGTTGTTTTGCCATGGCATAATCTGTTGGGAGCCTGGGGCTCAATTAGATTTTGTTGTTGATTCAAGCTGCCAGAATTGTTGTTTCCTTGGTTCCCCCAAGAAAGGTTAGGATGCTGACTACATCCTGGATTATAAGTGTTCAAATAGGGGTTGTTGTTGCTCCTATTGAAGTTCCACACGTAGTTGGTAGACTCGTGGTTTTCAGGGCACTCGCTCACATGATGAATGCCATGGCAATGTGCACAGAAAGAGCTTGCAACCTTGACTTCCTTCATTTCACTATGACGTTGGAGATTCTTCAACATGTTTGTAATTGCTGACAATTGAGCTGAAACAGAATCTTTAGCATCAAGAAAAAAATGTTCCTTGAGTCTTCCTCCCCGTCCCTAGTCTCAAAGAAGGAAATTGATACTCATTGTTTGCTATCATATCAAGGTTATCAAATGCTTCTTGGGGTGACTTGTCCAGCAAAGTTCCATTTACTGAAGCATCCAACATCATCCTCGTGGGAGCATTGACACCATTGTAGAAGATCACAACTTGCGTCCAATCGTGAAAACCATGATTTGTACATTTGCGAAGCAATCCCTTGTATCTATCCCTACACTCAAACATCGACTCGTCATCAGCTTGACAAAAGGAAGCAATATCATTCCTTAGTTGGGCGTTCATGTTGGGTGGATTATACCACAACAAAAAGCTCTTGCATAGATCTGCCCATGATTTTATCGAGCCATAAGGTACTCCACTAAGCCACTCCCTTGCTCGATCTCTTAATGAGTATGGGAATAACTTTAATTTTAGCACATCCTAATGCACACCTTGTTGGTGAAAGGAGTTACACACCTCCAGAAAAGCACGTATATGCTGCCTTGCATCCTCATGAGGCGCACCACCAAACTATCTAATAGAGTCCAACATGTTGAACATCACCGGTTTGAGCTCAAAGTGGGCTGCCTGAAACTCGGGAGCTATAATCCCAAGGTTGAGATCATCGAAGATGGGTGCTAAATAATCTCTAATAGTTCTTGGTCGAGCTACAACTCCATCATTGCAAATTGCTGCAGCATATTGATCTGCATGATCTTCAACTGGATTTTGAACTTCGTACATGGTTCTTGGAACACGTCTTCTTTGACGAATTAATCTTTCAATCTTTAGTTCAAAAAGGAATAATGGTTCCACAGGTCTTCTTCGGGTCATGAAACAGCACCAACACCTAAAAAGGTAGACACAAACAACAAATAAATCTATAAAAAAAGAAGAAATAAAATGGTGCAAAAACTAAACTCAAAATAACCAATTGCCAATCCCCGGCAACGGCACCAAAAAACTTGTTGCGTGTTGTGGTGTACTATAAATGATACGCAAATAGTGCAAGTATATACATCGAACAAGTAGTAAAGTGATGAGTGAGTATCATCTCTACATGGATTGAAGGTACTTCAAGTCAAGTTCAAGCACACAAAACACAAACTGAAAATAAATGTATTGTGTGTTTTAAGTGCTACGCAAATGGTGCAAGTATACATGTCACAAGTAATAAAGTGATATGATAAGTATTGAGTATCATCTCCATAGGGATTGGTGCTACTTCAAGAATCTAACTTCTCGCACTGAAAGTAAAAGCACAAGTAGGTGATTGTAGGAGTTCTAATTAACAAGAAAATAAAAGAACAATTAAATAAAAATAAGATGTAATTGAATAAGAGAGAGTAGGCCGGGTTATCGTGAGTCGTGGTGTGATAATTGAATGGACCATCGTGGTAATTGAGTGCTAGATTCGCTCAATTGCTTCAACAATTGAATCCAGACGGATTACTGGGGCAATTCCGCGACAACCTGGGCAGTTCTGCAATTGCCTGGGCAGGTCTGTGAATTCTTGCGCATGTCTGCGATTGTTGGGGCAATTGGGCGACAACTTTCAAAGTTCGGCGAAGCATTCTTCAATGGTTTCTCGTTATCCCTAACTCAAAATGCTATTAATTGTGCATGCCTTGACAATACATCCCTGCGTGAACCAAGGGTGGACAACAACCTATCTTGCTCTCCTTTTAGCCGTTGAAATTTGCAACTTATCCCTAAGTCGAATTAGTCTCCACGATCGGTTGATTGAATAAAGACCATGCTCATTTATTTCTTGAATCTAACTCTCCCGATATTAGATAAATGGATGAATTCACGAGATCCTCTCCCAATTCACTCGCAAACAAAATTAAGAACCAAGAATGAACAAACTTTGAAGTAAAATTGCAAACTCAATACCTAAACAAATCCAATCGTTCTCACAACTACAAAAACACAATAACCCAAGCCAAATAAGTTTAGTTCATGGCTGGGCACAAAATAAACTCAAGAATAAAATCCCTAAACATGAATCTAATGGAACAAAGAAGAAAAAAAATAAAGATGTCGAGCAACCCTAGTTTTTTCTCCAATCACACCTCTCAAATTCAACTCCCCTCCAAGTAGGCGGCTAGGGCTTCTTTATATAGGAGATGGCTAGGTCAAAGTCTTTCTTGAGGAGGAAGTTAAGTTGGAATTAAATACAATAAAAGAAATAAATCTCTTTTATTATATATTAATTCCTCTAAAAACTTTTCCTAAAACTCTTGGAATTTAATCTCCCTTTGATCTCCAATAGCTCTTCATAAATCTGAATTTAAATCTTCATTAAATACTGTTTGAAAATTTGGATTTTGGGGAGTTATCCCTTGAATTTCAACTTAATCCAAAACTGGGCAGATTTATTGGGAAATTGCTAGAGCAACTGGTTTGGCAAGTCCTTCCTGAATTGCCTCGGCAATTTGCACTTTGTCATGGAAATTCTAACATGAACAACATAAAACACCAAAGCGACAACTTTTCTATGAAAAACCAACAAAAAGTAATACCAAGCTCATGAATCAAGGAAACTAGGAAATCATGCTTGAATGCCTATTAATGCAACTAAAATGAGCCTAAGTCTGACAATAATATGAGTAAAAAGGGTTATAAAAATAGTACTTTTGAACACAACAAAATGCAATAGCAAGTGGGAACAGGTTCAAAAATGCTGTAGTAAACAACTGTAATGAAAACTGGACTGAAATGAATAGACTTCAATGGTCATCACAATTGTGCGAAACTCACTATGGAAATGACTGGCTGAGCTTGCCAAGATGTCCTATGTCTAGTGTTGCGCGTAATAAGTGCTACTCAATTGTGCAAGTATACACGTCGCAAGTTATAGTATAAAAGATATCGTCTCCACAGGGATTGGTGCCACTTCAAGAATCTAGTCTCTTGCACTGTAAAAAGTAAAAACACAAGTGAAGGATTATAGAAGTTTTAACTAATAACTAATCTAGAAAGCAATTAAGTAAAAGAATAGATGAATTCGAATGAGAGAGATAGGCTAGGTTATCGTGAGTTGAGGTGTGATAGCCGATTGGATTGTCTTGGTAAAAGAGTGCATGGGCAACTCAGTTGCCGTGGCGACTTGCACAATGGGGTTGCCTTGGCAACTAATTGATGGTTGCTTGGGCGACTAGTTGGGCAACTACTTGGGCGACTGGGCAGCAACTTCAAGGTTCGGCGGAGCGTTCTTCAATGGTTTCTTCTTATCCCTAAGTCGAAACTCTAGCTACTTGTGCATGCCTTGATAATACATCCCTGCGTGAATCAAGGGTGAACAACAACCAATCTGGCGCTCCTCTTAGCCGTTGAAATCCTTAACTTATTCCTAAGCCAGATTAATCTTCACCATCATTGGATTGAATAAAGATCATATTCATTCGTTTCTTGAATCTAATTCTCCCGATATTAGATAAATGGATGAAATCACGAGATCCTCTCCCAATTCACTCAAAACAATAATAAGAATCAAGAATGAATAAACCTTGAAATAGAAAAGTGCAAACTCTTATTACCTAAACAAAAACCAATAGTTTCTCACAACCACAAAACACAATAACCATAGCCAAGTAAGTTTAGTTCATAGCTAGGTTCCAAAGAAACACAAGATAATTAATCCCTAGCATGAACCCAATCGAACAAAGATGAAGGAAGAGGCTTGTCGAAATCCTCCTTGCCCTTGATGCTTGTCGAAAATTCTCTCCTCTTGCCCTACTTGGACTTGCAAAATTTCCCTCTTGCTCTCTCTATTGATCTTGTCGAAATCTCCTTGGTATTTATAGGGCTAGGCCAAAGTCCTTCTTTGAGGAGGAGTTTGAGTTGGAATTAAATTATCTTTAAAGAATATAATTCTTTATTATAATTTTATTCCTATTAGAACTTCTCCTATCTTCTTGGAATTTAATTCTTCTTTAATCTCTGCATGGCAATCAAATTCCTTTGGGCTTGGGCCTTGCTCCATGTCATCTTGGGCTTGTAAAGTCATGAATTTCGACATCCATATTGCTTTTGGTCTTTGTCGACAAATGCCATGGCAATTGGCTCGGCGTCTCCTTCATGCACTGCCCTGGAAACTAGCTCGGCATTGCTTTGGCAAGTGATCCTGCACATACATACACAAAAACACACCAAAGCAGCATCTATTTCCACAAAAATCACCAAGTTATGTAATCAAGCTCAACGATTGAAGGAAACATGGATTAATGCATGAATGGCTAACTATGCAACTAATATGAGCCTAAGTCTAACAATAATATGAGTAAAAAGGGTAAGAAAAATAGTACTTTTGAACACTTATCACACCCCCAAACTCGAACTATTGCTTGTCCTCAAGCAATGCAAACTCATAATTACCTGCCAAGACTTCAAATTTTCACAAACTTAGCTTTGAACTTGATTTCAATTCTCTCGAACAAGGCACAAAGTATGATTGGCTTTTTATTTTTCGGAAAACTGAGGAGTTACTCGAAACAAACTATAATGCTTGTGAGTGTGTGCGGAGTTTGTGTGCAAGTTGATTTTTCGGATTCTATGCAAACAATAGGTTTTCAAATTACTTCATTGGGTTCTTTTTTAACATGTTTTAACTAGAGCCAATTTCGGGCACCTCTAGTGTTTTATTTTTAGTTTTCTTAAGTTAATTTAATCGACTAGAGCCGGTTTGGGCACCTCTAGTAAAAAAAAAAAAATTTAACGCCTCCTAGAGCCGATTTGGGCACCTCTAGTGATCAATTTTTAGCACATGCTAGAGCCAATTTCGGGCACCTCTAGCATTCATCCAATTTTTATTCTAATACCCAAATTAGTTAATTATCAACCTAAGTTTACTAGAACTCCTTAAATCAATCAAACCACAACAGTGTTTCATCAAATTTAGCATCATAGTAAAATTCTAAGTTTTTCCTGGTTATCCTAGAATAAAAATTCTATCAATTAAGTGCATTGGTAAAGTCATCATTGAATATTCATCAAATCTAAGCAATTCTTGTTCCAATTAAAGGCATGGCAAGCAATTTATGTATCCTAAATGTAATGCTTAAGATTAATGTAACTAAACATGGTAATTACTAGTAACAATCCCCCCCAAACTCGAGTGAGGCATTGTCCTCAATGCATGCATAAAAATAACGAAAAATAAAAATAAAAATAAAATGCATATGAGGACTTACTCCGAGAGTTCGTCATCGTAGATGATTAGTTTCCTTCTAGTTGGTGTCTTGATTTTCTTGCTTGAATGCAATGGTTGTTTTCTTGTTGCCGGGATGTCTTGACTTTGGTTGCCGTGGCATCTTGAGGTTGGTTGCCGTGGCATCAGCTTGCATGCATGCATGAAGTAAGTTGCATGCATCTTCTTCTTCATTGGTTGCTTAGGCAAGGATCTTGGCATAAATTTCCTTAGCATAGTAGTTGTGAGTCTTGTTGTGAAAAAGAAAATAAAGAAAACCTGAAAACTAAAGATAATGAAGAAAAAAATAAAATATCTCCTAAAAATAAAAATAAAAATAAAAAGAAAAAGAAAAAGGAAATACTTGAGAGGAGAGCATGCTCATGCATCTCCTAAGTTGACCATTTCCTTGTTACGTTCCACATGGGCACCATTGTAGTGCTTCAATCTTTGTCCATTAACTTTGAATTCATGGTTGTCGAGATGGACTTGATTATCACAAAGCACCATGGGAGAATGGTTTGACGACTTCAAATGGTCCCGACCATCTTGATTTCAGCTTTCCGGGGAAAAGTTTTAGCCGAGAATTGAATAGGAGAACTAGTTGCCCTGGCGTGAATTGCCGTGGCAATAGTTTCTTGTCGTGCCATCGCTTTGTTTTCTCCTTGTAGATTCGTGCATTGTTATAGGCGAGTGCACGAAATTCTTCTATCTCATTGAGATCCATCAAGCGCTTTTGTCCGCACTTTCCCAATCCATATTCACGGTCTTGATTGCCCAATCGCGCTTGTGCTCGATTTCCACCGGTAGATGACATGTTTTACCATAGACAAGCCGGAAGGGGACATACCTAATGGTGTTTTGAATGCGGTGCGATATGCCCAAAGTGTGTCATCTAGTCTTAATGACCAATCCTTCCTTGAGGGATTTACAACTTTCTCGAGTATTCCTTCAACTCCGGTTGGAAATTTCTGCTCGCCCGTTGGTTTGTGGGTGATATGCCGTGGCGATCTTGTGTGATATGCGAGCGTTGCAACATCTTGGCAATTAGTCTGTTGTCAAAATGCTTGCCCCCGTCGCTGATAATTGCTCTCGGCATCCCAAACCGTGTAAATATGTTTTTTTCTGCAGGAATCGTTGCGGTCTTGGAATCGTCGTTGGGAACTGCAGCTGCCTCTACCCATTTAGACACATAGTCGACGGCGAGTAAGATGTAGAGGTTGCGAATGAAGATGGGAAAGGTCCCATAAAATCGATCCCCATACATCGAACAGTTCTACCTCGATGATGTTCGGGTGGCATCTCATGTCGTCTAGAGATATTGCCCGTCCTCCGCAACGATCACATTGCTTGTAAAAGTCTTGGGCATCTTTGCACAATGTTGGCCAATACAAACCGGATTGCAAGACTTTGGCCGTGGTACGAGTTCCTCAAAATGTCCTCCATAGGGTGAAGAATGGCATTGCGGAGTACATTCTCAGAGCTCTTCTTCAGGGACACATCGGCGTATAACCTGATCTGCACATTGTTTAAACAAAAGAGGCTCGTCCCAAAAGTAATGCTTAGCATCATGGCGGAACCGCTTCTTCCCTTGGTGAGTAATGCCATACGGAAAAATACCACAAACAAGGAAGTTAACTAAATCTGCGTCGGGTATTGCCGAGGCATGTGCTGCCGTAGTGTCTGCTCCCAAAATTGCCGAGGCGTGTGCGTCAAAGACTGCTGCGGCGTCGAGAGTTGCCGAGGTGTGTGCATCCATGGTTGCCGAGGCAATTAGAATTTGTTCATCCGGGAATGCATCGCATATCTCTAGATCCGCGTCTTTCTCCCTATTAAGTTCCAGACGTGATAAGTGATCGGCCACTTGATTTTCTGTTCCTTTCCTGTCCTTAATTTCAATATCAAATTCTTGTAAAAGTAATATCCAACGAATCAAACGAGGTTTAGCATCCTTTTTAGCAAATAAGTATTTGATTGCCGAATGGTCCGTATGAACAATTACCTTTGTACCAATTAAATAGGATCGGAACTTGTCAAATGCGAAAACTACAGCTAGTAACTCTTTCTCTGTTGTTGTGTAATTCACTTGAGCATCATTAAGAGTTTTACTAGCGTAGTATATCACATGGAAGGTCTTACCTGTGCGTTGGCCTAGGACTGCTCCTACCGCGAAATCACTTGCATCACACATGAGCTCAAAAGGTAGCGTCCAATCTGGTGGAACGACAATGGGTGCCGAGGCAAGCTTTTTCTTTAGGGTTTCGAATGCTTGAGTGCAAGAATCATCAAAATCGAAGACTTTATCCTGTTCAAGCAGATTACACAAAGGTTTAGTGATTTTAGAAAAATTATGAATGAACCTCCTGTAAAAACCTGCATGTCCGAAAAACTTCAATTCCTTTAACCGAATTTAGTGGGGGTAATCTCTCGATCACATCCACCTTGGCTTTGTCTACTTCAATTCCCTTGGATGAAATCTTATGGCCGAGCACTATTCCTTCATCTACCATAAAGTGGCATTTCTCCCAATTGAGGACTAAATCTGTTTCTTCGCATCTTGCCAACACCCTCTCTAAATTGCCGAGACAGCCGTCGAAGTCATTACCAAAAACCGAAAAATCATCCTTGAAGATCTCAAGGAATTCTTCGACCATGTCTGAAAAGAGTGCCATCATGCATCTTTGGAAGGTTGCCGGGGCGTTACATAATCCGAACGGCATCCTTCGGAAGGCATAAGTACCGTATGGGCATGTGAAGGTTGTCTTTTCTTGATCTTACGGTGCTATGGCAATCTGATTGTAACCTGAATAACCATCAAGAAAACAAGAAAAGGGTTTACCCGCAAGACGGTCAAGCATTTGATCAATAAAGGGTAATGGGAAGTGGTCTTTCCTAGTGGCTTTGTTTAGCTTTCGATAGTCCATACAAACCCTCCAACCGGTCACATCTGGTTGGGATAAGTTCATTATTTTCATTGCTTACCACTGTTATACCTCCCTTTTCGGCACACATTGTACGGACTTACCCACGCACTATCGGAGATAGGGTATATAATGCCGCGTCAAGCCACTTGATGATTTCTTTCATTACAACCCCTTTCATGGCATGATTCAGTCTCCTCTGGGCCTCAATTGAAGGTTTGTGATCATCTTCCAACAAGATCTTGTGCATGCACACCGCCGGGCTAATTCCCTTCAAGTCGGCAATTGTCCACCCTATTGCCTTTTTATGTAGCTTCAACATGTTGATCAGCTTCTTTTCTGCTCAGGCTGTAACTTAGAGGAAATAATTACGGGTAATGTATTATCGATCCCTAAGTATACATATTTCAGATTGCTCGGCAATTGTTTCAACTCAAGAATTGGTGGATTTTCGATAGAGGGTTTTTCGATCTTACCTTCCTTACAGAGTAGTCCAGTGGTTCAAAGTATGTACCTGTCGATTGACTAGCCAATTTGCCTCTTCTGGTTGTTCCTCATCGACCGCTCTTCATACTCCTCAGGTTCCTCTTGATCGGCAATGTAGTTGCCGAGGCAACTAAAATCCTCATCGGTTAAACTCTGCCGTGGCATGAAGTAGTTGGCATTCTTACGGATCATCGGCATGCCTTAGTGTTTGGAACACATTTAGTTTTACCTGCTGGTCATTCACCCTCATTGTGAGTTCTCCCTTTTCAACATCAATCAAAGTTCTCCCTGCCGCTAGGAATGGTCTCCCGAGAATGATAGGTGCATGCTCATCCGCTTCACAATCCAAAATAATAAAGTCAGCGGGAAAAATGAATTTATCAACTTTTACCAAGATGTCCTCGATTTTTCCCTCCGGATGCACATAGGATCTGCATTGGCTAGCTGCAATATATAATCATTGTAGGTCTTGCCTTCTCGATTCCTAGTTTCGAAAACCGATTTAGGCATCAAGTTTATGCTAGCCCCTAGGTCGCATAGTGCTTTCCCGACATAGTGATTTCCAATAGAACAGGGTATTGTGAAACTTCCGGATCCTTCAACTTTGGTGGCATACGGTTGTGCAACATTGCCATGCATCCCTCTGTCATGGCAAATCGTTTCAAACTCTCCTAGCCTTGTTCTTTTGGACACAATGTCTTTAAGGAACTTGGAATAGTTTGGCATTTGTTCAATTGCTTCCACCAATGGCAAGTTGATGTGGACTTGCTTTAGGATATCAAGAAACTTCTTGAATTGGTATTCTTGCTTTTGTCGCCTCAACCTTTGTGGGAATGGTGGTGGAAGTCGGATATCTTCGATCCTTTCATTGGTTTGAAATTTGATTGACGGCATTGCGGGGACATCCGGAGTTGCCGAGGCATTATCAACCCGGGGTTGCGAGGCATGCTTATCGCAAGTTGCCGAGGCGTCTTTATCGTTGGTTGCCGAGGCATGCTTATTGTCGGTTGCCGCAGCAATTCCCGGTTCAAATCCGAGGCTTTGCCGCTAGGTTCGTCTTGATCTTTTTGTGGAGTTTTGTTTGACGAGCGGGTTTGAATTTCTCTAAGTTGTTGTCCACTTCTGGTGGTGATTGCCTTACATTGCTCATGGCGAGTTCCTCTTGCGACTTGATATCGCTAGGTAAACCTCCTTGTGGTCTAGTGTTGATTTTGAGCAAACCGTCCGACTTGATTTTCCAATGATTTGATTGCCGCCTCTTGGTTTTGCAATCTCATCTCGTCCTGTTAATAAAAGCATCAGTTCTTTTTATGAAATTACTATTCTCAGCCATATAAGATTCAGTTTTCATCATAAAAGCATTTAGAGAATTTTCCAAAGAACTAGATGTTGTCGGTTGTTGCTTTGCGGCATCATTTGCCGTGGCATATTCTCTTTGAATCCGATGCTTGTGCATTCGATTGTTCTGGTTTAGAGCATTGTTGGGATTGCTCCATGAAAAAATTCGGTGCTTCTTCCAAGCTGGATTGTATGTATTTGACATCATGTTGTTGCCCCGATTGTAATTCCCCACATAGAAGCTAGATTCCGGATTCTGCATGCATTCAGAAGAATTATGGTTATCACCACATAACTCACAAAAAGAATCCATTACCTTAACTTCATGTGTGTTGTTTGGTTTTTGCATGTTCTGGACCATCTTGGTTAAAGCGGCCAATTGTGCCGAAATTGAATCTGATGATCCTAGTTCATGTATTGTGGCTTGGCGTCTAACTCCTCCTCTTCTAGTAGATGGGAATTGATAGTCATTCTTGGCAAGCCTGTTTAAAATTTGCATTGCTTCCTCCGGCGACTTATCTAGGAGTATGCCGTTTGCCGAGGCGTCTAGCATCATCCTTGTTGGTGTATTCACGGCGTTGTAAAACATTGTTACTTGCGTCCACACCGGGAATCCGTGTAGAGGGCATTTGTGTAGAAGTTCTCTATATCGCTCCCAAGCCTCGTACATGGATTCATCATCCGCTGCCGAAAAAAGAAGTAATGTCGTTCTGAAGCTTATCGATTAAATTTGTAGGATTAAATCTAGCAAGGAAATCACGACAAAGATCAGTCCAAGATGCTATGGATCCGGCAGGAATGCTATTTAGCCATGCTTTCGCCCTATCCCTTAGTGAATAGGGGAATAATCTTAATCGTAAGACATCAGGGGTGACTCCGTGTATCTTGAACGAGTTGCAAATCTCGAGGAAAGATTTCAGATGTTGTCGTGCATCTTGATTCTTTGAGCCGCCAAATTGACCTATTGTGTTGATCATATTAAACATTACCGGTTTCAACTCAAAGCTGTCGGCTTCAATTTGGTGCGACAACTCCCGGGTTAAGTCCATCAAGATCTTCTTCAAGATAGTCTCGAATAGTTCTGTTTGCAAAGAATCACTCCTCCTCCCGCTCGAACATCTTGATTCATATTGCCGTATTGATTTGCCATTGCTTCTCTTATCCTTCGTCTAAGTCTTTGTAAGGTTCGTTCGATTTACGGATCAAAGGGATATTACGTGAAGTCGGTCTCGCCTGGTCATATACCAATGCAAAACCAAAGTTTGTTAGCCCTTTGAATTTTAAACAAGAAAAATAAAAAGAATGTGCAAGAAAGTAAAAACAAAGTCGCTATTGCCAATCCCGACACGGCGGCGCCAAAAACTTGTTGCGCGTAATAAGTGCTACGCAATTGTGCAAGTATACACGTCGCAAGTTATAGTATAAAAGATATCGTCTCCACAGGATTGGTGCCACTTCAAGAATCTAGTCTCTTGCACTTTGTAAAAGTAAAAACACAAGTGAAGGATTATAGAAGTTTTAACTAATAACTAATCTAGAAAGCAATTAAGTAAAAGAATAGATGAATTCGAATGAGAGAGATAGGCTAGGTAATCGTGAGTTGAGGTGTGATAGCCGATTGGATTGTCTTGGTAAAGAGTGCATGGGCAACTCGATTGCCGTGGCGACTTGCACAATGGGGTTGCCTTGGCAACTAATTGATGGTTGCTTGGGCGACTAGTTGGGCAACTACTTGGCGGCGATCGGGCAGCAACTTCAAGGTTCGGCGGAGCGTTCTTCAATGGTTTCTTCTTATCCCTAAGTCGAAACTCTAGCTACTTGTGCATGCCTTGATAATACATCCTGCGTGAATCAAGGGTGAACAACAACCAATCTGGCGCTCCTCTTAGCCGTTGAAATCCTTAACTTATTCCTAAGCGGATTAATCTTCACCATCATTGGATTGAATAAAGATCATATTCATTCGTTTCTTGAATCTAACTCTCCCGATATTAGATAAATGGATGAAATCACGAGATCCTCTCCCAATTCACTGCAAACAATAATAAGAATCAAGAATGAATAAACCTTGAAATAGAAAAGTGCAAACTCTTATTACCTAAACAAAAACCAATAGTTTCTCACAACCACAAAACACAATAACCATAGCCAAGTAAGTTTAGTTCATAGCTAGGTTCCAAAGAAACACAAGATAATTAATCCCTAGCATGAACCCAATCGAACAAAGATGAAGGAAGAGGCTTGTCGAAATCCTCCTTGCCCTTGATGCTTGTCGAAAATTCTCTCCTCTTGCCCTACTTGGACTTGCCGAAATTTCCCTCTTGCTCTCTCTATTGATCTTGTCGAAATCTCCTTGGTATTTATAGGGCTAGGCCAAAGTCCTTCTTTGAGGAGGAGTTTGAGTTGGAATTAAATTATCTTTAAAGAATATAATTCTTTATTATAATTTTATTCCTATTAGAACTTCTCCTATCTTCTTGGAATTTAATTCTTCTTTAATCTCTGCATGACAATCAAATTCCTTTGGGCTTGGGCCTTGCTCCATGTCATCTTGGGCTTGTAAAGTCATGAATTTCGACATCCATATTGCTTTTGGTCTTTGTCGACAAATGCCATGGCAACTGGCTCGGCGTCTCCTTCATGCACTGCCCTGGCAACTAGCTCGGCATTGCTTTGGCAAGTGATCCTGCACATACATACACAAAAACACACCAAAGCAGCATCTATTTCCACAAAAATCACCAAGTTATGTAATCAAGCTCAACGATTGAAGGAAACATGGATTAATGCATGAATGGCTAACTATGCAACTAATATGAGCCTAAGTCTAACAATAATATGAGTAAAAAGGGTAAGAAAAATAGTACTTTTGAACACTTATCATCTAGCTCTCATGAATGCTTCACAATTTCCAACTTATCCTCTACTCGACAGGATTTTCTAAGGTGCTTCTAAGCTATCTCTAGTAAGAAGCCTCTCAGTTAGTATGCTATAGCAATACCTCTCAGCATGAACCCTAGCATACTTCTACCCATGAAGTACTACCCCTTTTAGCCGTTGAAACCCTCTACTTATCTCTAAGGTGGGTTAGAATTGTGCCTCTCAGCATCCAACTCCATTGCCTACGTGGTTCTAAGTCTAGCTCTCTCGACCACTAGACTAATCTAACACCTAAAGAAAGGCCAACTCTCGAAGGCTCTTACAATCTTAGGGCAATAAAATAGTAGACAAAGCAAGGATAAAACTGAAAAACACAAAATCATCTATTAAAAGAAAATAAAACATAAGCATCCAAACAAACCCAAGCCACCTAAAATTAGTTCATGGCTGGGAATAAACATACAACATCATTCGTCTCATACAACCCATTTCTAGAAATAAAGAAAATGTTAAAGCAAAAGAAGAAGAAGAGAAATCTCCCAATCTGCCTTGGACTGCCACGAATCGCCCTAGGCTTGCTGCTTCTCTTAAAGACCAGCAAGATCTTCCCTTTGGAGCTTCAACAATGGAGGACGCAATGAAGAAGAGGAAGAAGAAGAGTGGCCGCCTCTTCCTTTATCTCTTTCTTATCTTCTAAAGAACTTTTTCAGCCCCCCTTTAATGTAGGTGTCTTGTCCTTTATATAGTGGAGGCTCCTAGGGTTTTGTTCCCTAAATATTCCTTGTTTGACCTAAGAAATATTCTCTAGGTCACATGAGTGGCACAGCTGGCTGGAGGAATCACATGTGGGGGCTCTCAAAATATCTTCTCTTTTTGTCTTTTTTGCACCCAGAAATGCCGTCCATAATGCTATGGCATTTCTCCCTGCATCGTTCCTCATTTCTCTACACATCACCAAACCAACCAAAACCTTCCAAAATAGTACTATTCTTGCAAATTATCAAAGAAAACAAAACCAACAACACCAAATGCAACTATATAAACTAAATGCATCTATATGCCATGAAATGAGATGAAATGGGCTTGATTTCATACAATAACTTAAGTAAAAAAAGGCATGAAATGTTAACCTTGTACACGGTTAACAATACTCAGTACAATGACTTACCTCCACTTACCAACAACATCCCCTAAGTGATTCGATGCAATATTCCTTAAAAAAGATGTTAGCAATACTATATACAATGACAATGGAATCGGGGAAGATACCTAGCCTAATCTCGAGACTACAACTACAGTCACCTCAATAATTCGATGCTCCTATGGCTCTCCGATAGCAATTCCCTTGTTCCTAGCTCTCGTCGGTGATGATGGATGATCTCTATTGGTTAACCTAGCTCAAGAATTAAATAGATAGCAATGATTTGATATCGATAAACCAAAGAAAACTCAAGCTTTAGATAAACATCATTGGAGGTGTGTGCTTCAAGGAGGAAGAAGATGAGATAGATGTGCTTGCTTCTTTTGTAATCGATAAGATCTCCATCCTTCTATTCTTTCTTTTAATCCATGTACTCGAAATGGCTTTCCTCACTGTGAAGAAAGCTATTTCCTACATTCCACGTAGGTCGTGATTATAATTGAGGAGTGGCTAATCACAGGGTTAGTCCCTCAACTCATAATTCTCTATTCTTTAGCCCCCAAACTTTCAATTCTTATAATTTAGACATTAAAGATTTTTTGATGTATTCAATGAGGTCTTTAAACAATAAATTGATCCAGTTAGAGTCTAATATCACTATAACTACTCTCATAGAATGAGTCAAAACAATATTTGGACCTTTTCGTATAGGGTTTTTGATTGCTGGAACCCAATTCTGACTAGACTGATTTTAGGGATGTTACAACTCTCCCCTTTAAGAAAATTTGTCCTTGAATTTTTACCTGAATCGAAGAGATGAGGGTACTGTTTCTTCAATGTCTCATCTGATTCACAGGTTGCTTCCTCTAAGGCATGGCTTTTCCAGAGTACTTTGACTAACGGTACAAATTTTTTGCGAAGCCTCTTGATTTCTTTTGCGAGGAACTAAATCAGTTCCTCTTTATAAGACAGATTAGGTTGAATCTCAACAAACTCGAGTTCAATAATATGGGAAGGATCAGAATGGTACTTCTGAAGCATCGGTACGTTGAATACGTCATGAATCTTATTCAGTTCTGAGGGCAATAATAGTCGATAAGCCACAAGGCCAATCTTTTCAATAACTTCAAAGGGTCCAATTAATTGGGGACTCAATTTCCCCTTCTTGCCAAACCTCAGAACTTTCTTCCATGGTGAGACTTTAAGAAATTTTTTTCTCCAATCTCATACTGGATATCTCTTCGCTTAAGGTTAGTATAGGCCTCTTGTCAATCGAAGGCAGCTTTCAAGCGATCATGGTTGATGGTAATCTGTTCTTCGGTTTCCCAAAGTAAGTTAAGGTATAACATCCTGCCTTCACTGAGTTCAGACCAACACAATGGAGTTTTGCAACGTCTACCATATAATGCTTCATACGGTGCCATCTCGATAGAAGTTTGGTAACTATTGTTATAGGAAAACTCAATGAGGGGTAGGGACTTCTCCCATGATCCACCAAAGTCAATGATACATGCTCGTAGCATGTCCTCCAGGATCTATGGAAAAGGATTTAATAACGGTATGTTTCATCGATGGTTCAAAGGAAGAAGTTTTCGATGGTTACCTGGATTACCCTTTCTGACTGGCTGTCAGTCTGAGGGTGAAAAGTAGTGCTAAGATTAACTCTAGTGCCTAGAGCTCCTTGCAATGTTCTCCAAAATCGAGAATCAAATCGTGAATCTTGATCAGAGATAATAGATTGAGGTACTCCGTGGAGTCGGATAACTTCCTTAATGTACAAGTCAGCTAGTTTTGGAAGGCCATAGTTTATTCGAATAGGTACAAAATGTGTTGACTTGGTGAAACGGTCTACAATGACCCAAATTGCATCGTGTTTAGCAGGAGTTAGGGGCAGACCACTGACAAAATCCATTGTGATCTTCTCCCAATTACATTGCGATAATTCAATAGGTTGCAGTAATCCAGTAAGGACACGATGCTCAGCCTTGGCATATAGGCACGTGAGACATTTAGACACAAAGTCGATTATGGCCTACTTCATACCCAGCCACCAATAGAGCTCACAAAGATCCTTGTACATCTTTATAGCCCCTAGATGATAAGAAAATAAACTTGAATGAGCTTCCTTAAAGATGTCATCACGAAGTGACTCGTCATTAGGCACACAGACTTGATCACGGAAGCATATAAGTCCTTCAGAACTGATCCTGTAGTCGGGATCACCTTGATGCTTAGAGACGATGGACTGAAGTTCTGAGTCTTGACTTTGTAAAGCCTTTATTCTCGAAACAATGGTAGACTGAAATTGAAGTTCAACTACAAGACAATGATGCTTTTGAAGTCAAAAGTGAGCATTAATAGCTCGAGGGGCTATAAAACAATGATGAAATAAGTCGAGTTGCTATACAATGCTTAGAATTAATTACCTAACGAGAATGCTTACCAGGCGTAGGTTTGCGACTGAGTGTATCAACTATAGCATTGGCCTTGTCCGAATGGTAATCAATGACAAGGTCATAGTCTTTGAGGAGTTCTATCCATCTCCGTTGCTGAAGATTTAGCTCCTTTTGAGTCAAGAGGTATTTAAGGCTCCTATGATTGGTAAAGAGGTAGCACTTTTCTCCATAGAGATAGTGTCTCCAGATTTTCAATGCATATACAACCGCAGCCAACTCCAGATCATGAGTGGGATAATTCATTTTATGTGGCTTAAGTTTCCTCGAAGCATATGCAATAACCTTTCCCTCTTGCATCAATACACATCCTAACCCGAGATGTGACACATCAATATAAACTGTGTAGTCTTTTCCAGACTCGGGTTGGGTTAGGACTGGTGCATGAGTCAACACTTATTTTAACTGGTCGAAACTTCACTGTTGTTCCTCGTTCCAAAGAAATAGAACTTCTTTCTGGAGTAGCTTAGTCAGTAGGACCGCTAACATAGAAAATCCTTTGATGAATCTTCTATAATAGCCAGCAAGACCAAGGAAACTTCTCACCTCACTAACTTCCTTCGGTGGATGCCAATCAAGAATGGCTTGAATCTTTTTCAGGTCAACTTGAATGCCTGTAGCCGATACAATATGCCCAAGGAAAGCAATTTCGGTAATCCAAAACTTGCATTTGGAGAACTTGGCGAACAACTACTTCTCTCGAAGAGTTTAAAGTACAATACGGAGATGTTCACGGTGTTCCGCAGCATTCTTGGAGTAGATTAAAATATCATCAATGAATACCACTACAAATTTATTGAGATACGGTCTAAAAACCTGATTCATTAGGTCCATAAAAGCTGCCGGTGCATTGGTTAGCCCAAATGACATCACCAAGAATTTGTAGTGACCATATATTGTAGAAAAGGCAGTTATGGGTACATCATAGTCCTTAACTCTCATTTGATAATATCCAGACCTTAAATCGATCTTGGAGAACACAGAGGCACCCTTGAGTTGATCTAATAGCTCATCTATCCTTGGTAATGGATAATTGTTCTTGATGGTTACTTCTTTCAATTTTCGGTAATCGACACATAGTCTTATAGAACCATTATTCTTCTTCACAAATAGAACCAGAGCTCCCCAAGGTGAGGAAATCAGTTGGATGAAGCCCTTATCAAGCAAATCCTGGATCTGGGCCTTCAATTCTTTTAACTCAACGGTTACCATTCGGTAGGGTGCCATGGAAACTAGATCAGTTCTGGTTGCACTTCGATGCCAAAGTCTACTTCACGGGTTGGAGGTAAACCCGGAAGCTCATCAGGGAAGACACATATGGTATCAATGTTCGATAAACAATGTTCATCCTTGGCTTCCAATGATAAGGCATACAATGAAGGGTTTTGGTAATCCATTAGAGTTATGCTCTCCTTGCCAAGGCCTCGAAGATACAACTTCCTCCTGCTACAGTCTACCCAAGCTTGATGTTTACTGAGCCAATCCAAACCCATTATAACATCGAACTCGTGGATCGATAAGGCTAATAAATCACCCAGAAATGGAATCCCTTGTATCATTAGGGGGAAATTCTTGCACACTAGACTTATGGTGACACAATTACCCAATGCATTAGTCACATAAATCTTTGATGCTATAGGTTCGGAAGACATGCTATACTTTTTGATCAACATGGTGCTTATAAAAGAGTGGGCGGAACTGGGGTCAATCAAAGTAATGAAAGAGTGGGAATACAATTTAATAGTACCTACAATAACATCAGGTTCATCATCTTCCTCCTGGCTCCTTACGTGATACATTTGGGCAGATGCCTTCGATTCCTTTTTATTTGATGGTTTTCCCGAGCCACTAGGTTTCCCCGTAGCTCCTGATGGCCCTTGACTCGATCATTTGCCTTGGAAGGACTGAGCAGGAGATGCAGTATTCACCGGTGCACCAGTGGACTTAGTAGAACCAAGGGGACAATCAGAATGAAATAACCTTGCTCACCACAATGGAAATAGGCTCTAGTTTGTTTACGACACTGGCATACATAATGTCGTTTCTGCAATAGTTATATACTGGATTTTGTGAACTCTAATTTGAACCTCCAATACTATCAACTGAATCCGTCTTGACACGCTTCATTTTCACGTCAAAAATAACTCCTTCTCAAATAACAAATTAAGGAATTCAAACGTAGTAAAAGAGAAGTAAGGGTCGATCCCATAGGGACTAAGAGAACTTCCTAATTTATGTTTGTTCAATCGGTGAGTCAAGAAGAGAGTTGAACAATATTTAAGTATGGTGGGGATTTGTGGAATTAAGTAAAAATAATAAGAGTTTGTAAAGAAGATTAAGAAGTGGATTCAATATGGTAAAGATTAGCCTCAGGCTTTTGCTTTGACTCAGTTTCCTCGGATCATTGGAATAAGGATTTTTCACTTCGGGGTTCACGGCGATTACTCGCCCGCAAGGATCAATCCTTGTGACTGTGCCTTGTATACTGACTACCCAAATGCCATCTTTGATATCGATTTTGGAAATTGATCTAATCAACAACAATGTTGTAGATAAAAAAATGTTTAAGTAAAGCCGACTCGGACTATGTTGTTTCAATAATAACTGATTCTGATCTTAGTTTCTTCTTAGCAAACAATTTTGCCAAGTGTGTTCCCAGGAAGTCGAATGTGCTTCAATAGCCGATCCTTCCTCCCACACATTTAACCAAAACAACACCCTGACCAACGTCAATCTTTGGTTTTGAAATCATTTTGATTTTGAAATTAAGTTTAGAAAACTAAGAGAGATACCCGAAATTGTTTAAGTGCTTTTCAATCCTCACGTTGGAATTGAGCCATTGCTTTAGCCCTTGGCTATGGAGAATTTAGCTAAGTATGATTATGGTAAAAATCATACTTAGCATTATAAAAGAAAAAATAAATAAAAAACTTTAAGCAAGAACTAAAGAAAAGAAAGAGCTTTATAAAACTTTAAAAGTAAAAACAAAGCTAAGAATGAGATTGATTTTTGAGTTTGCCCAAAATAGGGTATTTATAGCAGCCTAAAACCCTAAAAATAACTGTAAAGAGATAAGAGATAAATCCCAAATTATTTAAATTAATTACAAAAGATAATTCCAAAGTTTGAATTTAAAATTCGACTGATAAGTTATCTGATATGCGGCTGATAAGCTATCGTTGCTGCCGACGTGGCGTCTTCTAGAAGCTGCTGACGTGGCATCCAGTCAGACTTTCATGCCCAGATTCATGGCCACTAATCCAGCAATGAATCTAGAAAATCAAAAATTGCACAATTTCAGCAGTTTAAGCGACATTCCTGGAATCTACTGTCCTGCATGGAAAATGAACAAAACTGCCCATATTAGCAACTTAAAACAATCAATCAAGGAGTAATTAGAGATAGAATAATGTATAATTTAAGCACTAATCAAATTCCCCCGCACTTATTCAATGCTTGTCCTCAAGCATTTCTCAATTATCATGCTAAAGACCTTAAGTTGCCAACTCCAACTTTATAGAATTTCCAAGATTTCTAAAGTAAACTAAATCAAGTAAATGTTGAAATTCAATATCAATCAATCATGACATAATCAATTAAGTGTAAATCGACCAAGGCATTTCAATCGTCTACCAATTTCAAAGAATACAAGACTTAGCTCCTCACATTGGTTCACTCATTTCGCTCAAGTACTTCGGGTAAGAGAATTACTCAAGCCTAAACTAATCAACTCATTACCATAGGCTTGTAACTAGGTCTAATCTCCACTACTTAATATGAAAATGATGCAAAAATCAAGAGGACTTTAAAATGGGTTGTAACGGGGTTAAGGTCTGGGTAGGATAAAAGGCCGAAAAAATGGGGTTTAAAAAGTCAAGACAAGTAAAGTTATTGTAAAGAATTTATTCGAAGAGAAGAGAAGAAATCAATCATTTTTTGTTATTTTTTTTCATTCGAACTGTTCCTTTTCTTTTCTTGCTTTTTTTTCTGCTTTTTTTCACTGTTCGAACAACACAGTATATTCGAACTGCACTGCATGGTTCTGCAATTTTTCTGCGCTGTATTTTTCTGCACTATTCGAACCAAACTGCACTGATTTATTTTTCTGCACAGTATTTTTTTCTGCACAATGTATTTTTCTGCACTGCACTATTTTTTTCGAACTGATTCGAATATGATTTTTTCTCTTTTTTTTTCCGCTTCGGAATAACCTCAACTTGTCTTGAAAAACGGTGACAAAAATAATTGAAGGGAAAACAAAAGGTAAAATAGGCTTGGTTTAATGATGTGGTAAACAAAGAAAAGGACTAAAGGCTAAAAAATGGTTCACTAAGTGGGAAATAAATAAAAAAGGTAGGCTATTTTGTTCGGGAACAAAAATTGGTTTAATCGTAATGCCTCTATCATATTAAAGCATCATAATCAAAATGTGTAGTCTCAACAAGCATCGAGTTACAAGTTCTAGAATGCAATCAATTAGTTTGGCACACTCAATTGAAACAAAGAGCAAGAATAAAAACATATGCTCATTAGGCTCAAAACTCACACAAAAGTTTATTGAACAAAGTCATGCATCCAATTCAATCAACAAATTCATGAAACGACCAAGAAAAATTTATATAAATTAGTCATGCCATGCTAGCGTGCATCCTAAATTCAACAAGAACAAGATTGAATTCACAAAGAAATACAAAGAAATTAAATCAAACAAGAGACTAGCAACCAAGGTCATCAACAATTCTAATCAAGAAACAACTCAATTCCAATCGCAAATCATAAGTGAGAGTTAATTTGATTTCTAATTTCACCCCTCACTTAAGTCATGTGGTATAAAATATAAAAGAAAAAATGATGGCTAATTATATGTGGGGTCCGCGGGGTTTAAAATTCAAAAGAAAAGAATGGGTGAAAAGATATAGATAGGGATGCGGTAGATTTGAGTTTTTGGGTTATTGGATAAGCGTGGGGTCCACGGGAATAATGTATCCAATAAGGGGTGGGGGAACAAAAAGGTTGCTGGGAGAAAGGAGATAAGGTTTATAACATTAAAAGAAAATTTTGATTGGTTCAAAGATAAGGGTAAAGAGACTTTGACCTTATCAATCTAGTGAAAGGTGTGGGACTCGCCTGTGAGAGAAGAACAAACAAAATCCTTTTGCCTGCCGTTATTATGTTGACTATGGTTCCCCTTTGTGCAACATTGTCTCAAATCTGATAATATTAGATCAGCCTGATTTATTCGAGTTCAGGAATTTTATTGTACCTAAAATAAAATAAAAATAAACATAGGTAAAAATAAAACTAAACAAGTAACCAGAGTTAAATAACGAAGAAAATAAACAATGGGTTTGGCTATCATGCGCCGTGTAGCAAAAGGTGGGCAAGGGATTATGGTCGATTGCTCAGCTACTGTTCGGGTGATCACACTGCTCTAAGGGACCGAATGTTCTCCATATTCGATTTAATTTACTTGGGTACCTGAAAAACAAATTAAAACAATAATTAACCAAAACAAAAATAAAATAAAATTAAACGAGTAAGAATTTAGCAGACTAAGAATAAAATGGGGTGCCTCCCATTTAGCGCTTTATTTAACGTCGTTAGCTTGACAAGCCGATTTTTAAAGCGTAGGTTCTTCTAATTCGATCTCCTCAGCTAATCCTACCAGGGCATTCTCATAATACGGCTTCAACCTTTGGCCGTTTATTTTAAATCGAGTTCCAGAATTGTCTTCTATCTCCACTGGCCATGAAGAAAAATCTGAGTTACCGTAAATGGGCCAAGCTATTTCAATCGAAGTTTGCCTGCAAAAAGTTTAAGTTTTTAATTAAACAACAAAACCTTTTGGTTAATTGTAAACGATTTAAAGGATATTCTTCGATCGTGGTATTTTTTCATCTTCTCTTTAAATATTTGAGCGCTGTCGTAGGCGTTCCGTCAGATTTCCTCTAATTCTTGAATGTGTAGCTTCCGCACTTCTCTGACTACTTCCATCTCCACGTTACATTGCTTAACTGCCCAATAGGCTCGATGCTCCAATTCAACCGGCAAATGGCATGGCTTACCGAAAACGAGTCGATACGGCGACATCCCAATGGGACCTTTATAAGCCGTTCAATATTCCCACAATGCGTCGGACAACTTGAGACTCCAATCTTTACGATCCGGTTTTACGATTTTTTCAAGAATTGCTTTAATCTCGCGGTACGACACTTCCGCATGTCCGTTGGTCTGCGGATGGTAAGCAATAGCAATTCTTTGAGTCACTCTGAACTTTTTCATCAGCGCGTCAATTACCTTGTTGACGAAATGGGTTCCTCGATCACTAATTATCGCTCGTGGTGTGCCAAACTTGGAAAAGATAGAATTTTTCAAAAAATTAACAATGGTTCTAGCATCATTATTTCGGGTAGCCTTAGCTTCCACCCATTAAGAAACATAATCAACTGCAAGAATGATATATAAAATTTCCAAATGAAGAAGTAAAAAGACCTATGTAATCAATTCCCCTACATCAAAAATCTTGCAGAAGTGAATCAGATTTTGAGGTAATTCATTCCTTCGACTTAAGTTCCCTACACGTTGACACTTATCACATGATTTACGATATAAGTAAGCGTCACAAAATATAGTAGGCCAAAAGAAACCACATTCCAAAATTTTATGGGCAGTTTGCTTTGGTCCAAAGTGACCACCACATGAATAAGAATGACAAAAGTCTAGAATAGAATTTACCTCTTCCTCAGCGACGCATCGCCTAATTACCTAATACGAACAATGCTTCCATAAATAAGGATCATCCCAAATATAATATCGGGACTCCCGCTTTAGTCGATTAATTCCAGATCCAGGCAAGTCTAAGGGTAATTTACCTGTTGCCAAGTAATTTACCATGTCTGCGAACCATGGAACCACCTTTTGCGCCAACATCAAATGTTCCTCTAGGAACTCTTCTCGAAGCGGTGGATCGGTTATAGAAAGGGGTATGCGGCTTAAATGATCAGCTGCGAGATTCTCGCTTCCCTTCTTGGCTTTAATTTCTAAATTAAATTATTGTAAAAGCAGGATCTATCGGATAAGCCTTGGCTTCGCCTCCTTTTTGCTCATAAGGTACTTTAAAGCTGCATGGTCAGAAAAACAATCACTTTAGTTCCAAGCAAATAAGATCTAAATTTTTCTAAAGCAAAGACAATAGAAAGTAATTCTTTTTCTAAAGCTAATTGTTTACCATGCAAAACTAGCTTTCTAGTTGCTTTATACATTGGTCACTTACTTTAAGTTCTTTAATTCCTCATCTTTACAATTCGATCCCCATACAAAAAGCACTAAACTAGATAATTAGCTTGTTATTATGCCATTCACATTAACATTTAATATTTTCAATAGAAATCAAGTGTGTGGGTGTTACAAATCCCTCCACCTTAAAGAAATTCATCCTTGAATTTACCTGAAGAAAACAAATGTGGGTATTGATCTCTCATGATTGATTCAGGCTCTCACGTAGCTTCCTTGCCTCTATGATTTTTCCACAACACTTTAACGAGATATATAGTTCTATTTCGAAGCCTTCTATCCTCTCGGTCAATGATTTGAATAGGCTCTTCATCATACGTCAGGTTGGAATTCAAATCTACTTCATCAGGCTCGTGAATATGATATGGATTAGACCGATAGCTACGTAGCATGGACACATGAAATACATTGTGTATTTTGTTGAACTCCTCTGGTAAGGCTAGTCGATAAGCAACATGGTCTATCCTTTTTACAATTTCGAATGGTCCGATAAAACGGGGACTGAGTTTTCCCCTTTTTCCAAATCTGAAGATCTTTTTCCATGGTGATACCTTAAGAAACACTTTATCTCCCACCTGATAATGAATGTCCCTTCTCTTATGATCAACATAAGCTTTTTGTCGGTCAAAAGCTTCTTTTAATCGACTACACATGTCATGTATTTGCTCTTTTGTTTCATAGAGTAGTTCCAGTCCCAAGGCTTTGTTCTCACCCAACTCCGACCAACACAAAGGTGCTCTACATCTCTACCCATATAAAGCTTCGAAAGGTCCCATTCGAATAGAAGATTGGTGACTATTGTTGAGAATTTGGCTAGTGGTAAAATTTTCTCCCAACTTTTACCGAAATCAAGTATGCAAGCTCTAAGCTTGTCTTCCAAGACTTGTATAATCCTTTCCGATTGTCCATCTGATTGAGGGTGGAAGGCTGTACTGAGATTAATCTTGGTCCTGAGAGCTTTCTAAAGGGACTTCCAAAATCTTGAAGTAAATGGGGTCCCGATCGGAGATTATTGAAATAGGAATGCCATGAAGTCTTATGATTACTCGTATGTACAAATTTGCTAATTGTTCCAAGCTCATACTCAATCGAACATGAATAAAGTGGGCTGATTTTGAAAATCTATCTACAATCACCCAAATGGCATCATTCTTCTTTGGTGACAAAGACAATCCACTAACAAAATCCATCGTGATTTGCTCCCATTTCCATTAAGGTATTTCAATAGGTTGCAACAAACCCGAAGGAAATTGGTGTTCGGCTTTTACTTTTTGACAAAATAAGCACTTGGATACAAAGTGTGTAATAGCGAATTTCATTCCCGACCACCAATACAAATCTTTGAGATCTTTATACATCTTCACAGATCCCAGATGTATTGAAAAGGGGCTATTGTGAGCTTCTTGCAAAATTTCTTTTCTCAAAGCAGGATCCTTAGGAATACATACTCTATTCTGGAAGTAAAGTAATCCATCCTCTCTTAAGGAGAAATCTGATTCGGTACTATTCTTAAGTTTGAGCTCAATCTCTTGAAATTCAAGATCTGATTGCTGAAGTAATTGAATTCTAGATACAAGATCTGATTGAATTCGAATGGTGGCCATTGATCCTTGCTTTTTGGACACTCGAAAATGGACGTTTATAGAGTTTGTAGCTACAAAATGGAAAAACAAGTTTTTAGACATAGATCATTCCAATTCTTCGAACATATAGAAGGAAATGAAGTAGTTGTTCGAAAATTACCATTAGAATGTTGTCGACTGAGTGCATCAGTCACAACATTGGCTTTGCCCGGGTGATAATAAATGACCAAATCATAGTCTTTTAGCAATACAATCCATCTTTGTTGTCGAATATTGAGATTTTTTGAGTTAGAAGGTTTTTCAAACTCTTATGGTCGGTAAACAGATATCATTTCTCCCCATATAAATAGTGCCTCCAAATTTTCAAGGCAAAGATTACTGCAGCTAACTCGAGATCGTGAGTTGGATAATTGAGCTCGTGAGATTTTAACTGTCGAGAAGCATAAGCTACAACCTCGCTGTCTTGCATAAGAACACAGCCCAAACCCAAATGAGATGCATCACTAAACACAATAAATTCTTTTCCAGATTCTGGTTGGGTCAAGACCAGGGCTCGAGTAAGCACCTTCTTCAATTGGTCAAAACTGCTTTTGTGATTTTCTGACCAAAAAAATGGTGTTTCCTTACGAAGAAATTGGGTTAAGGAGGCGGCAAGGATAGAAAAGCCTTTCACGAATCTTCGATAACAATTGGCCAAGCCAAGGAA
Organism: Hibiscus mutabilis; assembly: GCA_019671005.1. Lineage (NCBI taxonomy): Eukaryota > Viridiplantae > Streptophyta > Magnoliopsida > Malvales > Malvaceae > Hibiscus > Hibiscus mutabilis. The sequence continues at coordinate 14,666,387 of CM033735.1, read as the reverse complement.
ACTCTGAACTTCACTAATATTCCTAGGAGTCCTTCTATCAATTATCAATTGAATCTTTTTCGGGTCAACCTTAATCCCTGCCGCAGAAATCACATTCCCTAAAAAAGATACTTCGGGTAACCAAAACTCACATTTACTTAGCTTGGCAAAGAGTTGATTTTCCCGAAGGTTTTGCAATACAATCCTGAGATTTTTTGAGTGTTTGGATTCATCCTTAGTGTAGATGAGAATGTCATCGATGAAAACTACAACGAACTTGTCCAGGTAAGGTTTAAAGACCCAATTCATAAGATCCATAAATGCAGTGGGGGCATTTGTTAAGCCAAAAGGCATCACAAGGAACTCGTAATGGCTGCATCGAGTCCGGAAAGCAGTCTTGGGTATATCAGATTCCCTAACCTTCATTTGATAATATCCAGATCTTAGATCAATCTTGGAAAACACATATGCACCCTTCAACTGATTAAACAAGTCTTCAATCCTGGGGAGCGGATACTTGTTCTTGATTGCAACTTGATTAAGCTGTCGATAATCTATGCACAGCCTCATAGAGCCATCATTCTTCTTAGCAAAGAGCACCAGAGCTCCCCATTGAGATGAACTAGGTCGAATAAATCCTTTGTCTTGCAATTCTTGCAGTTTCTTTTGTAGTTCTTTCAATTCAACTGGGGCCATCCTATAAGGAGTAATGGATATATGGTTGATTCTAGCTTGAGTCTCAATTATGAATTCCACCACTCGGGTTAGGGGCAACCCCAGAAGTTCCTTAGGAAAAACATTAGCAAATTCAGACACAGTTGGTATTGAATTGACATTAGTTTTGGTTTTAACACTTCTAAGTATATTAGCAATTAGGGGGTTCGGCTCATTTGGTTTCGAGTGAAGAAGGAGTATTGATTCTTTCCATAGCCCCCTAAGATATAGTTTTCTCTTTTGACAATCAACCCAGGCTCTATGCTTCCCTAACCAGTCTAACCTTAAGATCAAACCAAATTCACGAAAAGGTAAGACATAGAGATCTATTGGAAAGGGAAAGTTTTGTATGGAAATGGACAATTTTTACAAATGAACTTTAAGGTTACAATACCTCCTAAAGGATTTGAAACCTCTAACCCTTGTTCAACTAATTCAAATTTCATGTTAAGTTTTTCAAGCAAGGGAAAGCAAATAAATGAATGGGTAGATCCCAGGTCAATCAAAGCATATACAGAATTATTATTGAGTTCTATTGTACTTGCGATATCATCTGGTGTTTCTTTCTCATCTCGGCCTTTGATGTGATATACTCGAGTAGGGGCTCGAGATTCTTGATGTGTGGATGTAGGAGCTTCACCACAGGTCCTTCCCGAATTCCTTAAGTAAGCTTGCTTCGGTCCTTTGCCTTTGGGTGATTGAACATGCATAGAATTGGAGGCTACTTTAACCGATGTCTTGTTCCCAACTTGAGGGCAATCTTTAGCAAAATGATCCAGACTTCCACATTGGTAGCAAGCATTCGGCTTCTTCCTACAAGGTCCCGAATGAAAATTTTGGCAATGCTAGCAAAGGTGAGATTGGGATTCTCTAATCGAGGTTTCTGATCATCGACTGCGTCTTGGGTATGAAATTCCCTTTTTGAGAAGAATTTTGATTAGAATAGTTTCCCCCTTGATTTTTGGATTTCTTCGATGACCAAAAGGTCTTATTTTCAATCATCGGTCTTTTATCTTTTCTGAAATAATTATCCTTCCTCTTGCCAGCAGCTTTCAACTTAGCTTCCAAAACAATTGCTCGGTTCACCAAATCTTGGAAGTCTGTAATTATGAGAGCCGTAAACATTGGACTTAGTTCATCATTCAACCCCTCGATAAACATTCTGCACTTATCCTCTTCCTTCTTGATGTACTCCGACCGATATTTGTAGTATTTACAAAAGTCGCTAACATATTGCTCAATTGGCCTTCCCCCTTGCTTCAAGTACAAGAAATATCTTCTCCTTTCGGCTAAAAATTATTCGCTCACATACTTCTTTCGAAACTCTTTCAAAAAGAAATCCCATGTAATTGCCTCATTCGGGGCCGTGAGAGTTGAAGTCTCCCACCAACTCAAAGCTTCATTGGCTAATAGAGCTTCAACACATTCTAACTTGTGTTCGTCCAAACATAAGAGTTATTTGGTTAGAATTCTAATGGTAGTTTCCAACCAATATTCTGTCGCTTCGGGATTTTCTCCATCAGATCCTGCAAAGGTATAGGCTCGATGTTGAGCCAATTTATTAATTGGGGCCCTAGTTTGAGTCACCGCAGGTACTGGGGAATTGTTTTGTTTCAAGGTAGTGGCAAATTGATTAAATATTTCTGTCATGCTTAGGAAGCACTCTCTTTGAATTTGGTTCATTTGAGGAGCCTCAGGCTGTGGTTCTGCAGCCTTCTAAGGGTTTGTTTGTTCTTAATTTAATCTAACACTTCCTCCTTCATTGGAGGAGCCAGCTGGGCTATTTCCATCCTGGGCTAGACGTGTCTCAGACATCTGAAATAAACATTCAAGGAAGGCTTAATTAAACAAGGTAGCAAGCATGCTTTAAATTCAACTCCTAGGTGGCACAACCTAAACCACTTTAGTCTAATGATCGACTAAACCTTAGCTCTGATACCAAAATTGTAATACCTTCACAAGGATCCTAGAAGATATTACCTAATTAAAGAAGAAAAACAAGGTAACTTAATGCCCAAGCAAACATTCGAACTACAAAAGAAATGTAGAATAAATCAAGCAATCAAATGTACTTATCTATATAGATTCCAAGGTGTTTCATAACTAAGAAGAGAAGACAAAATATCTTGATAGTCAAATTAGGAGAGACAAACATACATATTTGAAGGCTATTTGATTGAGATTATGACAAGAATTGTCTATCACCACTTAAATTCTAGGATTCATTCAAGCAATCATTCTAACAAGTTAATAAGGATTCAACATAACATAACTTTAAGAAACAAACAAGATTTGAATTTCCATTACCATAGACCATATTATTGTATCTTAATTTAGTATTTCATGAATAATCACCTGACCAAAAGGGCAAGGTACTCATTTATATAAGCATGGGTACTTTCTATCAAGCTGGGTATGTTTTCACACTACTAGTTCAACTATCCGTAATTTGGTACATGGATCTTGTGAAACAACATTGAATACGTTAAGCATACTAATCAAATATAACAACAATTCATCAAAGAATTAGACTAAACCAAACTATCATGCGTGGATTAAACTATTACTATAGTTATCCATAGTTCAACAAAACAAGTAGACATGTCAAACAAGCCGCATATAAGGCTTAAGGACTTTATACAAGCATCCAATATTTACTCAAAGCATCCTAGGTTGAGATTACAAACTAGTGCCACCCTTTCTAGGAGTCTACAAGTATCCTACAAAACATACTATAGGTGTTTTCTTGTGATCTTGCGCAACCTTCCAAAATTTCAACCTAGGTATCAACAACTCCTGAAAGATTAAGGTGAGCAATTAGAATTTCAGCCTTGATAAGTTACAAAATAAAATGAGTGTAAACTACTTCACCAAGCTACCCTTGCATAGTCATACTTAAAAATAGAATAATTCAATTAAGGCCAAAACCAAGCATTATATCAATAATTTCTATAAAGCTCACTAAACCATAACCCATGTTATCAATCACCCTTCAACTCAAAGAGATCAAGCATATATTAAGCTTTTAGCGAAGAATGAATCATTATATTCGTCATTCAATCATGTATTATCACATGTAAACTAAGCATACACGATTAGTATCCTTGATTAGATACTAGCCTAGGATCAATCTTTATCTTCAAGAAATTAACAAGCAATGGTAGATTTACCATTGGAATTTCATAGATTCGAGTATATTCAAGGTACCTTGGTACCACAAGGGACCGTAGTCCATAACAAGCTGAGCTCAGGAACTTTGGCATGCCAAACAAGCTAGGACCAATACTAATCAAGGAATTTAAGATAGTTTTCATTTTATTAGCTGTATCCTCTAAATAAATAAACATGCAATCAAACTTCTTAATTGATAACAGTCACCACTTACCTTGGTGTACTTACCTTATTCAACAATTTCAACAATAGTTCACAAAGCACTTTAGCCTTAAGCAACAATTCAATTTACTCAATACCATATAACAACATCTATGTTAAACAAGTATGGTTTACACTCACTGATTTCTTCCAAGCTAAGATTGGTCTCGAATCAATATCCCCTTTTGCCTATCATCAAAGTGACCATTTAAGGTCTTTTTCCCACTGATCTCTTCACAATCTAATACAACAATTTATATACTTATTAGACAACATTCAAGTACCCAAGGTAATTCACATAAGCATTGATTTATTACTTATAAACGCACAATTTAATTGTTCTCACAATATAAAGACACTTTGGACAGTTTTGACATACATTAGTTAACTTAACAATTTTGAACTCTTCTTAGTCCTTAATTACTTAAACTTAACTCATCAATTTTCCTTATAACATATATAATCCCATGCACATCATTTTAGTCTGATTTTAGACTCCAATGGACCCGAAATTATTGCTGAAACAGAGCAGTCCCTATTCTAATCGAATCATACATGACCAAGTTCAATTGTATCATTTACACAAATCCAAGTCGTGTATTTCATACCAATTGATATATATATATATATATATATATATATATAGTCCAACATATAATTCAATTCTATAATGAATCCTACAAGGTGAATTTTGATCAACTTTTCTCTAAAGACAATCTCAATTCATTCGAACCAAACTAGAATCAGCTAGGTGATGAGAATTTATGATAGTTCATTTCAAACATGGATTTGGAAATATTCCATACATCTTTCTACTTCCCCAATTCATTATATCGATTAGCTACCTCCTATAAGAGTTTATATGTAACCAAATGAATTCTAATTAACCATTCAAATCATCAAGATAACACTAAGGCACCCATTTGAACAATATACAAGCAGCCAACATTCCATAGTTATAGAACAATTAATCAAAGCTCTTAAGAAAAGGTTATAAACTTACTTTCAATCCGACTCTTTCCTACCAACAATGTTTTCTCCTTCAAAGACTCCCTATCTCTAGCTTGCTTTTGGTATAAAGAAATGGAGAGGAAGAAGTCATTCTTTCTTTCAACCATTCTACCGGTTCCTTAAGGAGAGAAGGACATGTGGAATAACCACAATCTCCTAATTGTTTACCATGCAAAACTAGCTTTCTATTTTCTTTACACATTGGTCACTTACTTTAAGTTCCTTAATTCCCCATCTTTACAATTCGATCCCCATACAAAAAGCACTAAACTAGATACTTAGCTTGTTATTATTCCATTCACATTAGCATTTAATATTTTCAATAGAAATCAAGTGTGTGGGTGTTACATATCCCGACATAAGAAATGTTTTTGTGTTTGGAGGGATAATCAACATGGGACAAAAGCTACACGAGGTTAGTCTAGAGGGAGCCAAGATCAAGGAAGAGGAAAGGTTCATTGAGGTTTTAGAGGGAATGGATGTTAATGTAATAACAGAAGATGGAAAGAGCGACAGGTTCTTGGCCAGAATACGGCTTTTCTTCCTGAGGGAGACGCTCAACAAATGATTCAGTGTGGACTTACTTGTAGTTTCTAGGACCGAATCAGAGTAATACTCAGAACCAACCCTATTCGCTTTTGTCCGCAAGCAATAAGGATCTTTTGTAAAGGGCTTTTTATATCAACCTGCTTGTTTTCTAATTCAATAAAACAAAAGCTTCCACTTCTTCTCAAATGGTAAACATCATATTTATTGCATTATTTTATTACATTTATATCTATTATTTTTATTCACTTATAATAATATTCTTCCCAATACATATTCATTTCAAAATTGTTTTAGGGTCCATATTATTAACTGTATGAATGATTATGAATCTAATCTCGAGGTAGATTTTGAGCAATCCTCGTACTTGGCCGAAATTGAGGAAGGGGATGATGAGACAGAAGTTGAGGTCCCAAATGAATTGCTCAGGCTAATGGAAAGTAAAGACAAGGAAATCTTGCCTCATCAAGAAGAGTTGGAGATACTCAATTTGGGGACAGAGAAAGAAAGAAGGAAAGTGAAAATTGGCACTGCTTTCTCATCTAAGACCAGACACGAATTGGTTGAATTGCTTCTAGAATTCAATGATGTTTTTGCATGGACTTTATCAAGACATGCTAGGGTTAGACACAGATATTGTGGTGCATAAGCTACCGATCAAGCCAGAATGTAAACTAGTCAAATAAAAGCTAAGAAGAATGAGAACAGAAATGTTGTTGAAGATTCTAGAAGAAGTAAAAAAATAGTATGAGGCTGGTTTTCTAAAAGTTGCAGAATACCCGGAATGGGTGGCAAACATAGTCCCTGTTCCCAAGAAATATGGAAAGGTCCGCATGTGTGTAGATTATAGAGACCTCAATAAGGCAAGCCCCAAGGATAATTTCCCTTTGCCTCATATCAACACTTTGGTCGATAATACCGCGGGACACTCGTGGTTCTCTTTCATGGACGAATTCTTAGGATACAACCAAATCAAAATGCATCCTGATGATATGAAGAAGACTACGTTTGTGACCGAGTGGGGAACATTCTGTTATAAGGTGATGCTTTTCAGACTGAAGAATGCCGGAGCAACCTATCAAAGGGCTATAGTAATCCTTTTCCATGACATGATGCATAAGGGGATTGAGGTTTATGTAGATGACATGATTACTAAGTCTCGAACAGAGGATGAGCACACTCAAAACTTGAGGAAGCTCTTCCAAAGATTGAGAAAGTATCAGTTAAAGCTCAACCCAACGAAATGCACTTTCACCGTCATATTCGATAAACTCTTAGGCTTCTTGGTTAGCTGAAAGGGAATCGAGATTGACCCCGAAAAAGTAAAAGCCATCCAGAATCTCCCACCACATCAAACCCAAAAAGAAGTTCAAGGTTTCTTAGGGAGATTAAATTATATATCTCAGTTCATCTTTTAGTTGACTGATAAGTGTGACCCTGTATTTAGATTGCTTCAGAAGAACAATCTGAGATATGGGATGAAGAGTGCCAAGAGGCTTTAGACAAGATCAAGAAGTATTTTACTAATGCTCTGATTCTAGTAGCACCGGTTCTAGATAGGCCTTTGATCCTGCACTTGACAGTTTTTGAGAATTCGATGGACTGTGTTTTGGGGCAACAAGATGAGTCGAGAAGAAAGAGAAACAGTCTACTATTTGAGCAAGAAGTTCACCGATTGCGAAATGCGGTATCCATCGATTCAAAAATTGTGTTGTGCTCTGGTATGGGCTACCAAAAGGCTCAGGCAATACATGTTGTATCATACTACTTGGTTGATATTTAAATTGGATCCATTGTTGAAAATCTTGCTAAGTTTGTTAGATTTGTGATTTTTAGAAATACTGGTGTATGGCCTTTAAATTGTGTAATTTGTAGCATATGGTATATAGTTTTTTTAGTAAATAGTATATGTTTTTTTAGTTTTTTTTATATAAAAACGTATGATATATCGTTTTATAAGAGTATATAATATATATAGTTTTACAAAGTATATAATATATGGTGATTTTCAAGGTATATAGTATGGTTTTGTAAAGTTTATTATATGCTTTTTAAAGTATATAATATAGTTTTATAAAGTTCATATAGTATGATTTTTAAAAGCATATAATATATATAGTTTTTAAAAGCTCATAATATATATATTTTAAAGTATATAATATATCTTTATAAAATTTTTAGCATATAGTTTTACATAATATGTAATATTTTTACATATGGCTTTTAGTATATGTTTAGTTTGATAGTTTGGCCCCCTTGTCTTTGGGCTTAGGTTGCTTAGTTTAGGTAACTTGGGTTTTGCTTTGTTTTGGGCTTTGGGCTTGTTAGGCTAGCCTCACAGGGGCACGATCTGTAAATTAATTAGATTAATTTAGGTATAGTCCTTTTAGAGCTGTAGTTAGATCTAGAGTTCGAATTAATTTAGTGAATTTAAATTTACCCTTGACTTATTGAGATAAATGTTAAATTCATTAAACTAATTGAACACTTCTTAATTACCTTTAAGATAAAACTAATATGGAGATTAGATTGACATTTAAATTAAAACCATGATTAATTAATTTGATTTGTTTTAAATAGTATCATTGGCTTATTGGAATACTAATTTAAAACGACCGAATTAATTGTAATGGTGTATGATAATCCATAATTTATTAGGGTTTTCTAGTTTTTTAAGGGTTTAATTAATTTAGGTTTAATATTAGGCTCCCCTAATTAATAATTAGATCAGTAATCGATTTTTTATAATTTGGTCCTTTTAGGTTAGAACTTTGGTGAGCTTCTTTTGTGTGTTTATCTTTAAGCCCTTATTTGACATTCATATTAATTGTCATTCATGAGACCCATTTATTTTTCATTAATTAATTTAAATCATAAAAGAGAGGTATTTATTAATTCCAATATTTGTGTCGTAATAGTCTGGGCTTAAAGGATGTTGACCAAATATTTGAATTAATCCTTACCGTCCTAAAGAAAGATTAAAACTTGATAAAAGCATCACATTATATCTTACTATTTGTACCATGCATAAAGGTGATGTACGGGATCTAAACCATAAATTAACACGACAGTCAGGCTTATATGATGTCGCTTTAATCTATGGTCCGATGGATCGTCAACCTTATTGATTAAATGTCCAATTAACTGATAGAGCCCGTTCAATTAAAGTCAATTTTCAAATAAGCTCACCAAATTAAATTCAATTCAAAATTTGACAATTTCCTTCGATTAAAAGCAACAAATATTTTGGTACCGATTTTCGGGCGTGATGGGAGTGCTAATCCTTCCCCACACGTAACCAGCTCCCGAACCCTTTCAAAACGAATCTCTAGTTTTTGTGGTGTCCGACCTACCTTATCCAAGTAGCCAGTGGTGACTCCAAGTTTTTATCGTTTTCAAAAGAATATGAATTGTTAAAAGAAATCTCTTTAAATAAAAATTTCAAAGAATAATTTGGGGATAACTCATAGCACCTGAACTTATCAACCTATGATATTTTAAAAGAACTTATTGAAAAAGGTCGCTACAGTGTGCTTCAAGGAAAAAGAAAATGAGATAGAGGTGCTTGCTTCTTTTGTAATCGGTAAGATTTCTATTCTTCTATTCTTTATTTTAATCCATGTACCCGAAATGGCTTTCATCAGTTTGAAGAAAGCTATTTCCCACCTTCCATGTAGGTGGTGATTATAATTGAGGAGGGGCTAATCGCAGGGTTAGTTCCTGAACTCTTAATTCTCTATTCTTTAGCTCCCAAACTTTCAATTCTTATAATTTAGCCATTAAAGATTTTTCGATATATTCAATGAGGTCTTTATGCAATAAATTGACAATTAGAGTCTAATATCACTATAACTACTCTCATAGAAATAGTTAAAACAATATTTGGACTTTTTCAGTATAGGGTTTCTGGTCGCCGGAATCCAATTCCGACTAGACCGGTTTTAGGGATGTTACAGGTCACCACATACAGCCCAAAATGCCAGAAAATTCATCAAAAAAAGCAGAAACTGGTAGCTAATGCACCCTTTTTCATTTTTAAGCGACTTAACAAGCTTTAAAAGGGTAAAAACCATGACGAGGAAGAAGAAACCGAACGGTTTCTCAAAATTCTGACAACCCCTAAAACGGTGACCAAACGATGATCAGTGTAATGGGTTTTACTCACCCCGGCGCAAGAAATTCACTAGTGGTGATGGTGCGACGAATAGACGGCATAATCATCAGAAAACATGGGTGAAAGATTTGTTTTCTCACTGAACTTTTCAAGCATCCTTCTCGGCAAATGGTGAGGTTTCACGGCGAGTAGTGGTCATGGGTTTCGTCGAGAGAGGGTGGCGGCTGAGCTAGTAGAGGTTCTAAAGTCACGGTGCGACAGTGGCCGAGATAAACATTGGTGACGATTTGGGTAGATGAAAAGTTCAGGGGTTTCTAGATATCTCTAATATTTCTAGATACAAAAGGGCATTAATTTATGACTGGGGGTTTGGTTGACTTATTTATTATTGGTTTAGACTATTCAAACACTCCTTAAAGTTAACCCGAGATAGGCTAAGACAATGAATGGCCTTAGCTCAAATAGCTAAAGGCTAAGCCTCACCACACAAGATGTCAAGGGTTCAAACCCTTTTGACAACCTTTCCCATTTTTTTAGCTTTCACCCTTTTTCCTTTTATTATATTTTAATATTAACTATAAAATTGGAGTGCTACAACTCTCCCCCTAAAAGAAATTTCTTCCTCAAAATTTACCTGAGTCAAACAGATACAAAAATTGTTCTCTCATTGAGTCCTCAATCTCTCAAGTAAATTCTATGGGGCTACAATTATTCTATTGAGCCATAACCATTGGGATATGTCTACTCCTCAAAACTCTCTTGTTATGATCCCAAAATCTATACAAGCTCCTCATCATGAGATAAATCTGGCTTCAGTTTCATATCCTCATTCTGAATAATATAACTCAAATCTAGGCGGTATTGTCTCAACATAGTCACTTGAAAAAAATCATGTATACGACTAAGCTGGGGAGCCAACTCATGCAGATAAGTTACATGTCCAACTCTCTTTAGAATACGATATGGTCCAATGAATCTAAGACTCATTTTGCCCTTACGCCCAAAACTTATTATTTTCCCATACGAAGATACTTGAATAATTCCTAAACTTTAACACTGAACTCGATGCCACAATCTTTCAGATTAACATAAGACTATTGTTTGTCAGAGCCTCACCCATATATACTTCTTTCTTTTTATTCACATAATTCATAGCAAGAGTTTATATCAATCATATCTCTAATTTCAAGTTTGATAACATATTTCAATCTTGAAATAGTTGAGCAAAGCTCCTTTTTTCTTAACATCACACAAACAAACTTATCACACTTTATATCCAACATGATTAACCATTTTATTACTCATGAAAGTTCACATTAATGGCAATGTGTCGTAAAGGTTTCTATGAACTTAAAATAGTTCATCAATCACACAGTTCACACATATTCAACCATATTCAACCACAATCATACTTGCAACATAACACATACCTTGTAATCCCAGCTTTATAAGCATAAGTGCAATATAATTAAGTGAGCGACAATTTAAACAAATCAATGAAAGCATGCCCGTGATAGTTTCAATCTATCTCAAGACTTTAACTACACTCACAGTTTGATCCAAGCTAGTCTTTCTCCCAAATTACCTTATCCCTTTTGATCCTCTACAATTGATCTACTTTAAACTTTATTTCATCCATTCCTCCTTGGTCTAATATCACAAAAATTATATACATTCACTAGAACAACTCTTAATAATTATTCACTCTCTTAAGTATATGTTACTTCCACTCAAACAGGCCTTAGCATATTTGATTATTCAAAAGTAGCCCCAGAAAGCATGTGATCACTTAAACATTCACAAACAATTTCAAGCATGCATATACCTACTCAAATAGTCCCTATGGAAAATGATAGCCCCTTCCCTATTACATTCTAATTTCAAATCAGTTTAGAATTGTCTTCACATGAACAAAGCACTCCCTAAATCACATACAACAATTATTGATTCTAAACAACCCATAAATGCTCACATTCATGCTTAATCAATCCATCATGTTTGCCTAAATCTCTTCATACCTCAAACCAGTTTCGAACTTAATTTTATAACATTCAAAATAGTTCTTAGTCATATAAATCATTACATGCATCCTTAAAACAATCTATTAACATATAATCCTATAACAAGCAGTTTAATTTACATCGGTTACAATGGTATTTTCAAAACTGTTTCACATGCTCTTCTAACACATCAATTTGTCTAAATTTTACAAATATTCATACACCAACACTCTCAAAACAGGGCATTTTATTGTACACACACATATGCATTTATATATATATATATATATATATATTTATATGCATACGAAATTGCCATCTAGCTCAATTTTACCCGTAATTTGTGACCACCAAACATTCGAAATCTAAGATGCCTATTAAGCTATGAGATAAGAATATGCTTACATTTTGATGGATTTCAATTGAAAGATCTTATGGAGCTTTCATCAACCAAGCCTAATCCTTTACTTCAATGGTGAAACACACACACTCTCTCAACTAGTTTTGGTCTCACACTAAGGAAGGAGAAGACGACTTCTTTAGTGTTGTTGAACCAAGTGGCCGGTTCTCTCCATACATGTCATCACTCCAATGACATGTGTTAAGGCTACACATTAAGTTTTATTTGACATGCAAGTTTCAACTTTATTAACCTTATCTTTTTAGTAGTCTGATTATGGTCACTCATTTATTCTTTTCTTCCATTTAGACCTACAATCAAATTAAATCAAATTTTGAAGTCAAGGCAAAGGAATTTAATTGTATTAATATAATAACATTCCTCTAAACCCAATTTAGGGGTGTTACAAGAATTGAGATTAAATTTTCAAAAAAAGTTTTCAAAATAAACTATCTTTTAGCCATAAAGAAAGGGGAAGTATTTTTCGAAAGGACTTAAAAATTTACTTTGGTTTTGTTATATCAAAAAGGGGGAGATTGCAAAACTAATATTTGACTTTGATATACCAAGGATTTCAAGGACCAAATTTGTAAAATTGCATAAATTTTTATGTACTCAAAAAGACTCACAAAATGGCAAGGATTCAAACTTCAAATTGTTTCTAAGACAAAAACTAAAACCCCAAATATTTTCTAAGTGTTTTTGTACTCAAATAGCCAAATTTAGCCCAGGAGTATCGATACGCTCTTAGTCGTATCGATACACTTTTTTGCTACTAGAAAACATTTTTTTATACTTAATGACTATTGGGTACCGATATTGCGTGTAGCCGTATCGGTATGCCATTCAACCCGGGGAACCATATTGGCCTTTGAGTGTCGGTATGTGTAATACCCAAACCCCAAGGTTAGAAAGATTTACTATTTTAGGAGAAGATTATCTTCTTGACTATCAAGTTAGTGTTCGAAACAAGTAAGGATAGAAGATGAAGTTTCTTGAAGGATAAACATTTAAAAACATAAACTAAAGCAATCAAAAGTAATGCTTAAACATACGAAAGGCTAGGATCATTTTCAAGATTTGGATTAAGATACTCAAATGATTCAGATCACACTATTTGTACAATCATCACGTACAAAATGTATGTTTTATTAGACCCTTAATACTATTTCAATATTATTAGAATCCAAACAAATGATGGTTAAGATGCGTTCTTTAAACTTTTCAATAACCTTCTACTTTTCGAGTTTATGGACTTCAAATTATATATGTAGTTAATACATCCATGCTACATGATTTGATTACTAGGTTTAAACCACTTTAAGTACTAACGTTACCCAAGACTTACATACACATCACTTAACCATCTATTCTATCACAACCAACTCAAAAGCATGCTTCTATTATCACTAGGTCATTCGAATAGGTCAACCAAACCAGCAAGTAATTCAACCATTATCGAAACCAACCAAATCACATGACATACAAGACATTAGTAAGTTACTATTTACATCCCCTTGTATTAGAGAAAATAGCCTATCATAACCAACCGAACTAGTACCACCTTCTACGAGTTAACTTAACAAAACAAAACATACATTTATTACCTTGGTGACCTTTCCAAAATCTTTCCCAAGCTTGATCAACAATCAACTTCTCCTGTAAAGTAACAGGGTGAGTAATTAGAAAGCTAGTCTTGCATTTCCAAAAGAAAAATTCAGAACCCAAGAAGCTGAGCATAGTTTAAGCATTAAATTTCCAATAAAACAATCATTCAAGATTGTTTCCATTCACATGGCATTTAACAATTTAATAATCAACTCATTACCTATTCGACAGGAAGCTATTTCTAAACTTATAATTATATACTTTACATGCTCCTAAATAGGAGGATACAATATCAACAACTCATTCAATTTGTAGTAATAAACAAGATAGCACCACAACAAACTTTCACTCACAAGCAACCTTAGTTGTATATTATGGCCTTGACTAGCTGTTAGCCTAGATATACATATTCAGTGGGAACCTTATCAAGCAATGGTAATCTATACCATTGGAACATATAAGCTATTCAATTATTCAGGGGTACCTTGGTACTAAACAGGGGACCTTAGTCCAACTCAAGCTGAGCTCAGGATTTTCTATTGGCATGCCAATCTAGCTAGGTTTAACACTAATCAAGGCTCTTACAAACTCTACAATATTTCATTGAAGGTACTCTTTTAGTTTTTCAAATATCAATCACATACACAGGATGCCACGTTAAGCAGAACACACAACCATCTATATATAGATTTAAATATACGCAGACAGAAGTCCGTACATACCTTGGACTCTTACCTTAACATGCATTAGAAATCCCCAAGTAGGTATAGGTAGTTTATGCCTCACAAAATAGTCCAGTAGTTTAATAAATTTAACAATCTATGCTTACTTAAAACATAGTTACACTCACAGATACTCCGAGCTATTATTGATCGTGGATCACAACTCACTTTTTCCTCTCGTCCTCTTGATCAATTCCTTTCTTATCTAATTATATCAACAATTTAACAATGCATTAGAATAAATTCATTAACACTTGATTTATCTATTTGTTTCACATATGCTTAGACAAGCATTTGAGGTAGTATCCATTAATGCTTCTATATATAATACTTAATCTCATATCAACAAGTTCACACAATTAAATAATTTGAGGCATTAAACCTTACTATATTCAAAACAGTCCCCTAAGATTACTACTAGTTTGAAACTGTCCAAATTCATTTCCTATATATATATATATATCCTTTAATCAAATTCCCAATCTAAATTATAGTCACAATTTACCACACATCCCATTATCAAACATTAAAGTGGTAGTTATCAGAAAATTCGGCTAAATCAACCATTTTACTTGAGTCAAAACTGTAAATAGTCCCATAGAAATCTGCTCGATGCAGGACAGATTTTTGAACCTGTTCTAAACCTCCAAGCAGCCCTAATAACTTCCTCTATTCCCTTCCCCTGAACTTATGATTTCAATATTGTTTTACCAATACACAACTCATAATTTTAAGTACCAATTCATTGATTAAGCAGTCTATACCATGCTAAAACCGTAACAAATCAAATACTGGACAGATTCAAACCAACGGCTTCTATGGTTGAAATAATTCCATAAACACCATCTAATGAACTCAAATTATAACTTTAATTCAATAGGAAATCTCAACACTCCATAAATCACATATCCAAGTTCCATTTAGCTCATTTATACTAGTACAATCTTACCATTAAAACGGTTTATAGAATTCTAACAATCAGCCCAAACTAACCAGTGACTATACAGCAATTCACCTAATTCGAAATCAATAATTTACACATATGTATAATTAACAATTATTCCATGTGATTCAAACCCTTTTCTTACCGATCAATACATAGTTAGACTCTAAATTCAACCAACCAGCTAACCTCCTAAACTCAAACAATTCGAACCATTTCAATAATCAATCATACAACCAAAATTTCAAGTAGCAAGAAACAAGGAATAACATTACCTTGTTTAGCATTCAACAAGATCACTATAGCATTTAAATTTCCTCTAACCCAAGCTTGATTTAACTGATTCTCTTCAAGGATTTCTAAGAGTTCTCATTCTCTCTCTCTCCAAAGCTCTCTGTTAGAATGAATTAGAGGTTGAGGACACCTATGATGGGTCCCAAATTTTCCTTAGTTTACATGCAAGGTCATGAGTAATTTGTTAAAACATTATGATCCTTCCAAAGTGATCACTCGGTCATGCTAGAATTGTAATACCCAAGGATTGTTTTGTTGTCAATTTAGTCACTTCAAATGGTGTCTTGACTATGTAAAGTTTCTAATTTGGTCACTCAGGAATTGTACCTATACTCAATTATTAAATTCATTACCATACATTAAAGATTACTTTTCTAAATTAATATTTGGAGTGTTACAGTATTGTAACATACTCTAACCACCCTAGTAGGATTAGGTAAGTTACCACAATTTCAATAAATTATCCATTCAATTAAAGCTAGTGAGTTCAATTCGTTTTAAATCTTTCTTGCTCATTAAGTAAGTAATCGAATAGGTGAGGACCCAATAGACAATGCATGATGCACCTATTAGATATTTTAGGACCCATAATTCAATTAGTTATCATGATCAATACCATTTAGGACTTACTTGTTCTTCAAGCAACCATTCTAGATGGAAAACAAAATAGAAAAATTTCAACATTCAATGTAGCTATTATGCATACAATAGGTGATTACATCATTTACTCAAGTGACCTTAATCAAACATACATGCTTTCAATGTTATATACTTCATTCGGCTAGTACCATAAGTGACCCAAGTGGTTCATGTCTAAACATGTAGATTACTACATTTACTTATTGTTAACTAGCCAACTTCAATAGATCTATTCAACCATTACATGCATAATCCAACCATGGGAATCTAACATTAAGCTAACAAGCATTCAAGCTCAATAAAGTGCATACATGCTCATATATACATACAATACTCTTTATAGACCATAGAAGAAGTTAATTAATACAAACCATTATTAAGTGATCATGAATATACATGCCTTAGGTGCCACCATCCTAGGAGAACTATAACAAGATGGAAACATACTCTTTCAAGCAAAATGTGACTTGTACGAGCCTAGACTTCGGGATAGGATCCAATATCAACATGAATCATAGAAAAGAGACTTGAATAAGAAAAGATTAGTGTGTGAGTTCAAGTTACAAGGCAATCAATACAATAAGTCTCAACTACGAACCATCTAATAGATGGTATGGTTCCCCTATCAATAAGGAACCATTCGAAACAATGTAAACAATACTAAATGCATTTGCTAAATTTTCAATCCAATATCAATACAAGGTTTGAAATTTAGACATGCTCAATCATCCAATTCGAATAACAATAGGCAGAACATGTCATTTGAACACAATCAATGTCTCAAACTCAAGCAATCTCATATAAGCAAAGTTCAAGCAATGTCTCAATATCCATAGTTCATGGCAATCAATTTTCCTTTACTATCAATCAATGCAATTCAATGTAACAATAGATTCAATGTACATGAGATATAAGTTCATTTTAAGTATAGCCTTGAGAATCCATTACTCAGTCTAGATACTCAAGTCCCCAACCAAACTGTCGCCAATAACAATAGTCAATATGGTACAAAGTACCGGTCAAATCCCTCATACTGTCACCAATTAAGGAACAATGTCCCGGACCGTAGTCCACCCCGATAATGAGCTCTAAGGACTCTATGGCCGCCAACTATATCTATGACCAACTCGAGACCAAGTCTTACAATAGTTATCACTTTCATTAAATTTCAAGTATGATTCGATTCAATGTGCACATTTAGTGCCAATATCCCCTTTCAATCGAACAGGGTTCAAAGCCAATACCAATATCAATATTCCAATAGTCAATGTGGGTATGTCAATCAATATGTCATTAAACAATGAATTGAGTTACTTCTAACTATAACAAACATGCTTCATTTCAATATAGTTCAATTAAGCAAGAAACATATCATGGAAATCAATTGCAATTCAAGCATGCTTCTCAATCATGTAACCACTCAAAAGAGCACTTGCCTTGCTAATGCTCCAAAGCAAGCTCATTACACAATTTATACTAAGAATCAATAAGAAATTCAAATCAGAAATGGACTTGGAGAGGTTACTGCCCTCTCCAAACTTTAAAATACACTCACAGGAATTTTCTGAGCTATTGACGTTCCCAGATCGAAATCCCTTTTCCTTTACTAGCTTGCTGATCTATGTGAACCCCTTTCTCCTCAATATCCATTTGATCTATCATTCATACAATGCATAGTGTATTAGGTAAAATCCAGCAACCATTTGAGTCATTATGTGACTCCATACACTCAAGCATTCAATTCAAAACATCAAGACTGTTGCTGTCTGGCAGCATGTGCACTACTTGCTTAAAAGTTCATATCTTTTATTCCGTATGTCGAAATTTCAAACCATTTACACCGTTAGAAATCTAACTTAATTGTCCTTCTAACCATATAGGCCTTGCATTTTTATTCATTTTGAATTAATACAGTTTTTTATTTAAAGGAAGACCAAATTATGCCACTGGACAGTTTGCACTGTCCTTAGAGATTAATCTCTACAAATTGTTTTATAACTCGGAATTTGATTCCGTTTGTTGTATAAGACACTATACATACTCATGATTCTGTACATATAATATTTACTCCCTAATTTGCTCTATGTGATTTTCTACAAATTTTTAATCTCACTACCCAACACAGAGTCTTCTATACATATTTCATTTAGCTAGATTCTAGCTTCATTAACCACTTAGACAAGGATTCTAACATGATTGTTCAACATATATACTCATTCATACATGTCTAGGTCAGTCTAATTATGTGTCAAACCTATAAAAACAGGGCAATTGAGGAATATTTTCAAATTGGTTCAATAAGACATCATCTCACTAGAATTTCTAGCAACAAGAATTTCAATTCACATATCAATCATCCATTCTAATTATCATCTAAGTTTTTCCAGAAATTAACATAAGAATTCACCATCAATTTGGTTAATGACAACATCAATTTCTCCTACTCATTTGAATGGCACTACCAATTTCATGGATTGATCAATCAATTGAACTTCTTATCTAATTCATGGCATCAATTCACTAACTAATCACCCAATTCATGTAATTCAAGCAAGAATGTAATATCCTCAAAACTAGTATAAAAGAAGTTACTACAATGCATTCATTTGGTTCCTAATTGATTGAAAACAAGATAGTAGGTCTAGTTAATAAGGACTAGAATGCTATAATTGAAAAAGTGGTAACCTAATGTATAAGTGACCAAACCAAAACAAGTAACAAATTGAAGGAATGCATGCAAAATTCTTATATTCCTAAAATTCCCCTACACATGTCATTAATTAGTGGATAATTAAGGACAATTTTGTCATTTTGGGAGGAATTAATTGATGATCTATTATCATCTTCCTCCTTGTGGCCGAATAGGATGAACAAAATAGAGAGAATAGGAATTGAGTGAGAAAACTCCATGTTCATTGACTCAAGCTTGAAATTTGGTGAAATTGGAGTTGCTAGCATTCATATAATCTTTATAGGAAGGTAAAGTCTTTTCCTTAATGTGTTATAGATTAAAATGATGCATGTAGATTCTAAGTTCTTGTTTGAATTACATGAATTGGATGATTGGTTAGTGAATTGATGCTATGAACTAGTTAAGAAGTTCAATTGATTGATCAATCTATGAAATTGATGTTTCCAATAACCAAATTGATGGTGAAATGCTATGCTAGTTGCTGGAAAAATTTGGATGATGTTTAGAATGGATGATTGATATGTGAATTGAAATTCTGGTTGCTGGAAATTCTAGTGAATTGATGTCTTATTGAATCAAATTGAAAATATTGCTCAATTTCCCTGTTTTTATAGGTTTGACACATAATTGGACTGACCTAGACATGTATGAATGAGTATATATGCTGAACAATCAGGTTAGGATCCTTGTCTAAGTGATTAATGAAGCTAGAAACTAGCTAAAGTGAAGCTGTCTAGGATACTCTGTTTTGGGCAGTGAGTTTGAAAATTTGTAGAAAATCATGTAGACAAAATTAGGGAGTAAATCTTATATGTACAGAATCATGAGTATGTCTAGTTTTGTATACAACAAACGGAATCGAATTCCGAGTTATAAAACAGTTTGTAGAGACAAATCTCTAAGGATAGTGTAAACTGTCCAGTGGCATAATTTGGTCTGCGTTTAAACGAAAACCTGTATTAATTCACAATGAGTAAAATTGTAAGGCCAATATGGTTAAAAGAACAATTACGTTAGATTTCTATCGGTATAAACGGTTCGAAATTCCAACATACGGAATAAAAGATATGAACATTTAAGCAAGAAGTGCACATGCTGCCAGACAGCAATAGTCTTGTTGTTTGTATTGAATTGAATGCTTGAGTATATAGTCACATAATGGCTCAATTGGTTGCTGGATTGTATCTAATACACTATGTATTGTATGAATGTTAGATCAAGTGGAAATTGAGGAAAAAGGGGCTCACTTAGATCAGCAAGCTAGTAGAGGGAAAGGGATTACAATCCGTGATCGACAATTGCTCGGAAAATTCCTGTGAGTGTAGTTTAAAGTTTGGAGAGGGTGGTAACCTCTCCTAGTCCATTTTCTAATTTAAATTTCTTATTGAATCTTAGTATAATTGTGTAATGAGCTTGATATGGAGCATTAGCAAGGTAAGTACTCTCTTGAGTGATTACTTGATTGAGAAGTATGCTTGAAATTCAATTGATTGCCATGATATGCTTCTTGCTTAATTGAACTATATTGAAATGAAGCATGTTGATATGATTAGAAGTAACTCAAGTCATTGTTTAATGACATATTTATTGACATAACTTCATTGACTATTGGAATATTGTCATTGGTATTGGCTATGAACTCTATTCGAATGAAAGGGAATATTGGCACTAAATGTGCACATTGAATTGAATCTTGCTTCTAATTGAATGAAAATGATAACTATTGTTAGCCTTGGTTTTGAGTCGTTCTTAGATATAGTTGGCATGCCATAGAGTCTATAGAGATCATTATCGGGGTGGACTACGGCCCAGGACATTGGTCTCTAATTGGCGACAGTAGGAGGGAAGTATTTTTATTGGTCATTGGCGACAGTAGGGGGATTTGACTGGTACTTTGTACCATATTGATTATTGTTATTGGCGACAGTTTGGTTGGGGACTCGAGTATCTAGACTGAGTAATAAATTCTCAAGGATACATCTAAAATGAACTTATTCTTCATGTACATTGAACCTATTGCTATATTGAATTGCATTGATTGATTGTAAAGGAAAATTGAGTGCCATGAACTATTGATATTGAAAAATTAATTAAACATTGCTTATATGAGATTGCTTGATTGTAAAAAAAACATCAAATGCCATGAACTATGGATATTGAGACATTGGTTGAACATTGAACCTATTGCTATATTGAATTGCATTGATTGATTGCAAAGGAAAATTGAATGCCGTGAACTATTGATATTGAGACATTGGTTGAACATTGCTTCTACGAGATTGCTTGAGTTTGAAACATTGATTTTGTTTAAATGACATGATAAGCTTAATGTTAATCGAATTGTATGATTGAGTATGTCTAAACTTCAAGCCTTGTATTGATATTGGATTGAAAATTAAGCAATGTATCTAGTATTGTTTGCCTTGTTTCGAATGATTCCTTATTGATGGGGGAACCTTACCATCTATTTGATGGTTCATAGTTGAGACTTAATGTATTGATTGCCTTGTAACTTTAACTCACTCACTAAGCTTTGCTTATTCAAGTCTCATTTCTACGATTCAGGTTGATATTGGATCCTTCCCGAAGTCTAAGCTCGTACAAGTCACATTTTGCTTGAAAGAGTATGTTTTCATCTTGTTATAGTTCTCCTAGGATGGTGGCACCTAAGGCATGTATATTCATGATCACTTAGTTATGGTTTGTCTAAATGAACTTCATCTATGATCTATTAAGAGCATGGTATGTATACTTATGATCATGCATGAACTTAATTAATCTTGAATGCTTGTTAGTCTCATGATAGATTTCTATGGTTAGATTATGCATGTAATGGTTGAATAGAACTATTGAGGTTGGTTAGATAACAATAAGTAAATGTAGTAATCCACATGTTTGGACGTGAACCACTTTGGTCACATAAGGTACTAGCCGAATGATGTATGTAATATTGTATGCATGTATGTTTGATTAAGGTAACTTAAGTAAATGATGTAAAACACCTATTAGTATGCATAATAATTACATTGAATGATGAAACCTTCTACTGTTATCTATCTAGTTCAAATAGTTACTTGAAAAACAAGTAAGTCCTAAATGGTATTGATTATGACAACAATTGCATTATGGGTCCTCACCTATTCGAATTGTATCTTAATGTGCAAGAAAGACTTAAAACGAATTGAACTATCTATCTTCAATTGAATGAATCATTAATTGTAATTGTAGTAACTTACCTAATCCTAATAGGGTTGTTAGAGTATGTTACAATGAACTTAAAATCTACATGCATCATTTGAATCTATAATGCATTAAGGAAGAGATTTTACCTTCCTATCAAGATAATATGAATGCTAGCAACTCCAATTCTTCCAAATTTCAAGCTTGAATCTATGAACATGGAGTTTTCTCACTCAATTTCTTTCTTTCCAATTTTTGTTCATCTTTTCGGCAGTATGGAGAAGAAGATAATAGATCATCAATTAATCCCCCCCAAAATGACTAATTTGTCCTTGATTATCCACTAATTAATGACATGTGTAGGGGCATTTAGGAATATAAGAATTTAGCATGCATTCCTTCACTTTGTTATTTGTTTTGGTTTGGTCACTTGTAATTTAGGTTACCACTTTTTCATTTATAGAATTCTAGTCCTTATTAACTAGACCTAATATCTTACTTTCAATCAATTAGGGATTAAATGAGGGCATTGTAGTAACTTTCTTTATACTAGTTTTGAGGATATTACAATTCCCCTTCAAGAAATTCATCCTCGAATTTACCTGAGGGGAATAGGTAAGGGTATTGCTTTCTCATCGTTGCTTCGAGTTCCCAAGTGGCTTCTTTTACATTGTGGTTATTCTATAGAACTTTCACCAATGGCACAGTCTTATTGCGAAGTCTCTTGACTTCTTTATCAAGTATTTGAATTGGCTCTTCATCGTCTGATAGATCAGGATTAAGTTCCACCTCATCAGGTTCTAAAACATGTGAGGGATCTGATCGATATTTCCTCAACATCGATACATGGAAGATGTTGTGGATTCTATTGAATTCATCAGGGAGTGCTAGCTTGTAAGCAACTGGACCAATATTTTCTAAGATTTCAAAGGGTCCGATAAGTCGGGGGCTTAGTTTACCCTTCTTCCCGAATCTGAGGATTTTCCTCCAAGGAGATTCCTTCAAGAATACGTAATCTCCCACTTGATATTCAATGTTTCTTCTCTTGAGGTCGGCATAAGCCCTTTGCCAATTAAAGGCCTCATTCAGTCTACTATGGATCACCCGAACTTGATTTTTAGTTTCACGAAGTAATTTAGGTCCTAAGATCTTGTTTTCCCCCAATTTAGACCAGTATAGGGGAGTTCTACATCTTCTGCCATACAATGCTTCGAATGGGGCCATTTTGATAGATGCTTGATGGATGTTGTTGTAGGCAAACTCAGCTAATGATAGAGATTTCTCCCAGTCTTTACTGAAGTTGATAATGCAAGCTCAAAGCATGTCTTCAAGCACTTGGATTACCCTTTCAGATTGTCCATCAGTTTGTGGATGGAAGGCAGTGCTAAGGTTCAGCTTGGTTCCTATAGCTTCTTGAAGTGCCCTCCAGAATCAAGATGTAAAATGAGAGTCCCAATCTGATATGATAGATCTAGAAACACCGTGAAGTCTGATCACTTCTTTCAAGTACATTTCAGCTAGCTGTTTGAGGCTCATGTTCATTCGAACAGGTAGGAAATGAGCCAATTTGGTGAACCTATCAACAATCACCCAAATAACATCATTTTCTTCGGTGATAAAGGCAATCCCAATACGAAGTCCATTGTTATACACTCCTACTTCCATTGAGGCAATTCGATGGGTTGTAAGAGTCCAATAGGTAGTTGGTGTTCGACCTTCACCTTCTAGCAAGTGAGGCACTTCGATACGAAGTCAACAATATCAGCCTTCAATCCCGGCCACCAAAAGACTTCCTTTAAGTCCTTATACATCTTGATCACTCTCGGATGTATTGAAAAAGGACTACTATGTGCTTCTTGAAGCTTTTCCCTCTTAAGGATTGGATCATTGGGTACACAAACCCGATTGTTGAAGTAGAGCACACTATTCGATCGAAGTAAGAATTTGGTGCTCGGTTTGGAATCAATCTCTTTCAATCTCTTCTAAAGTTTGGGATCATTTTGTTGAAGCTCTTTGATCCTTGAATTCAAGTCGGATTGAACTTGAAGTTATCCCACATATCTCTGGTTCTTTAGGAGCTTAAAACGGGCATTGAAAGCCGTTGAGGCTACAATTAAATAATTTCGATTAGTAGATTTCATATCATCCATTCGAATAGAGGGATAAACAAAGTTGGAAATTCGTATTTGATCTTACCAATTGAATGTTTGCGACTAAGCGCATCAGCCACAACATTTGCCTTGCCCGGTGGTAATCAATAATTAGGTCATAGTCTTTTAGTAGTTCCACCCATCTTCGTTGTCGAAGATTTAATTCCTTCTGAGTTAATATGTATTTTAAACTTTGATGATCCGTAAATAATCGACATTTCTCTCCATATAGGTAATGTATCTACATCTTTAAAGCAAACACGACTACAACTAGTTCAAAGTCGTGCGTTGGATAGTTCAATTCATGTGGCTTGAGTTGCCGAGAAGCATAGTCAATGACCATGTTGTCTTGCATCAATACACACCCTAAACCGAGGTGGGAAGCATCACTGAAGACTCTAAAGTCTTTCCTCGGTTCAGGTTGGATTAGAATAAGAGCTTGAGTTAGGACTTGCTTCAATTGATCGAAGCTCCTCTGCTGGTCCTCAGACCATTTAAATGGAGTATTCTTTCGAAGGAGTCGAGTCAATAGAGTAGCAAGAATCGAGAACCCTTTCACGAATCTTCGGTAATACCTGGCTAAATCGAGAAAACTCTTAACCTCGCTAACATTTCTTGGAGTTCTCTATTCGATGATGGTTTCAATCTTCTTAGGATCTACCTTTATCCCTTCGGCTGAGATAACGTGGCCAGGGAAAGATACTTCCGAGTGCCAGAACTCGCATTTGCTCAATTTGGCATATAGCCGATTCCGTCTCAGTGTTTGTAGTACAATTCGAAGGTGATTAGAATGTTCTTCTTTGTCCTTCGAGTAGACGAGAATGTCATCGATAAAGACAACCATGAATTTGTCTAAATATGGTTTGAACACTCGGTTCATTAAGTCCATGAAAGCAGCTGTAGCATTGGTTAGCCCGAAAGGCATAACTAGGAACTCGTAGTAACCATAACGAGTCATGAAAGCCGTTTTGGGTACATATGAGTCTTGTATTCTCATCTAATCGTACCCCGATCGCAAATCGATCTTGGAGAAGACTTTGGCATCCTTGAATTGATCGAACAAGTCCTCTATCTTTGGCAATGGATACTTGTTCTTGATAGTGAGCCAGTTTAGCTGACGATAATCGATACATAGCCTCATCGATGTAACACCCCAAAATTGGCCTAGAAATGTTACCACTATCTAAACTATAGGCTAATTGAATTCATAAGCTAATCAATTTAAAAGAATAATGAACATTGGCCATCCTTAAAATCAAATAAGTGAAATTGAACCAAATTGAATTGAAATGAAAACTAGAAAGCATAAATGAAAGGATGAAAATGTGAACATGCAAAATTCTATAGATTTCATGTAAGATTAAATTAAATGGAGGCCTTGACACATGTTCTCATTGGAAGAGAACATGTGCCAATTTGGATGATAACTCATGTCTAGGAGGAATAATGAACAAAGAAATATTGTCATCTTCCTCCCTAATTCATCCTCTTGGCCGAAACACTAGAGAGAGAAAGGGGATAGAAAATTTGCATGCAAACACCTTCAATTCAAGCTTCTTGATTCATCTATTGATCAAATTTAGCTTGGAGAAGGTCTAATACTTGATTCTAACTTGTTATAGATTATTTTAATATGCAAATGATGATGTTCTTATTGCCTTGATGAAATTGGATGATTGCCATGTATGTTAGGGTCGTGCTAGCTTCAATTAGAGCTTGGAAATTAAATGCTAGAAACTAAATTGCGAATGAGATATATGTATAGTTGCTGGAAAATTGAGAAATATGAACATGGTTGAAAACAATCATGATTAGGGACTGTTTTGATGGAGAAATTGTGTAAACATGTCAAATGAACATAGAACCCTGTTTTGATCATGTTGCTAGGTAAAATGAAGGTTGAATTGAATATCTATGTTGCTGGAAAATGACTACACCTAATTGAACTAGTTAAATTAGGTAATGGACTGCCTAGTTGATGAATTGGATGTGTAAATGTGATCAAATAGATCAAATTAGGTTCAACATGATAATGCCCTGTTTTAAGAACATTTCTAGGTGAATTACGATGATCTAGACATGTATGAACATGAACATGAATGGAATTTCCATGTTAGGACCTTGCTAAAATGAGTTAAGAAGCTAGAAATTCAACCTAGTGTAATCTGCCCAGAATGCTCTGTTCTGAGCAGTAACTTTGAAAAATCACTATAAATTGTATATAATGAATTTAAGGCTTAAATTTTTATGGACAACACCTTTGTATGTCTAAATTCATTAGGAGAAAACAGAACTGAACTCTGGGTTGTATACTGAAATGTAGAGAAGAAACACTAGGGACAGTGCAAACTGCCTAGTATAGCAAAATGCCCTGTCTTTAAGTTAAAAACTGTATTAATTGGAAAAGAATTAAAATGCAAACCTTATATTGTCATAAATAAAATTTTGTTAGCTTTCCAATGGTGTAAACCAATTGAAATTACGATGTACGGAATGAAAGGTATGCATGATTTAGTGACTAGAGTGCAAGCTGCCTGGCAGCAGCTGTATAGGCAAATGCACACTGTTTTGTGGCATTTTGTAAACTGTCTTGTAAACAGTTTTAGGCCTTTGATTATGCCTTGTTTTACATGAACTAGAATGTAGAAAAGTGTAGCTAAGTGTAATGGAAAATATATATGAACATGCTGTCAAAATTTGTGAATGTTGTGTGCTTGTAACGTTGTCTTGATTTGGTGATCATATGAACTTGTCTTGACATGTACTTGTTGTGTAATGTGATAGAACCAGGAGTAAACTTGGTGGAAGAGGATAGAGTGGATCATCCTAAAGCCAAGAACAAATGAGTGTGGATCCAAGACTAGCTAAGCTTGGAGTATTGTGAGTGTAGTTATCTCTAGGGTTAGGACTAGGTCCTAACCAATGCATACTTGTTTACCTTCATGAAATGCTTAAATGAATCTAATAAGAACCTTACCTAATAAGGGAAGAATGACTTGTAATGCATGAAATTTGATCACATCTTGATTTACATGATCAATTCGAATGTTTATGCATGATTAACTGATAGCATGGATGCTTGTATGTGTTATGATGCAACGTGATCAAATGTTAAAGACTTGCTTGAGATAACATCTCATATTGATGAAATGAAACATGAAAACTTCTTGATATGTGAGATATGGCTCAATAGCCTAAGGGCCTAATATGAAATGAACTTGCTTGACATGATCTTGATCTTGAAACACTTGAATAAATGGTAAATCGAACAACCTTGGTAGCTAGTTGGACTAGGTAGAAGGGCATGCCTTAGAGTCTAGAGCTCATTGTGTAAGGGTCGACTACGGTCCAGGGCTAAGGCCCCTATTTGGCGACAGATGGAGGGTACATATGTGGTCTTTGACGATAGTAGGAGGGTTGACCAACACTACGGTGCATCTTGTGGTGATAGTTGGTTGGAGACTCGATTACCTATACAAACTAAGTACCAAGGGGGTTGTTTAATGAATAACAATTGAAATAACAATCCTACATCATATGTTACTTGTCTTTAATGCCATGAATTTGTATGCTACTTGACTTGAAAGCATAACTCCTTGATTTCTTGTTTTGCAAGCATGATGCGCTTGATTCATGATATGAATTTCTTGATTCTTGTTCCTTGAGTGGCCGAATGCTTGAATCCTTAATTAGTATTATCTTGATGCTTAATATCCTTAGCTAGGATAATCTAATGCTTGAAAGCCTAGCTAATATCACTCTATTGCTTGAAAGCCTTAGCTAGGTCTATACTTGATTTTAATGACACATGAAACTTGACATAACAATTGGTTAGACTTAGTACTACCTCACTAAGTACATTCTTGTACTTATCACTCTTGTTTTCATTCTTCCCAACCTACAGGATAAAGGATTCAATCATTGCTTGATCTTGAAACCTATTACCTTGAGCAAGAAGCAAGTCACACAAGTTTGCCTAAGTATGGTTTCATACTTGTTTTGTATATTTCCTAGAATGGTGGCACTAGAATGTATACAGTTAGCTGAACATGCATTTTGTTATATTTGAAGCTTGTATATATTCATCTTGATGGGCCTACTATGTTAAGAACCTATGGTTAAGTATGTAATGAACCTAAAGTTCTTGTAATGAATGTTGTTGTTGCTCATATGGTGATTTAAGAATGGAATGATTAAATGTTTATCTAGTTTACCTTGATAACATTTGAATGTTTTGTTTGTATACATGTCTTGCTTGAATTGAACATAGGATAACTGAACCACATTGTTTGCCTTCTATTCGAATAGCCTAGTGTATGTATAGGTGATTATCAAATGGTTTGTGTGTGATCATGTCTTGATTAAAAGTGTATTGTGTACTTGTATGGTAAAGGCCGAATGGTCTAGTGGTTGAAAACTAGTTACAACCAATTTGTATGTTAACATGTCCATGTTTGGTAATCTAGGTATAAAATGTACACGTATAAAGCTAAGGAATATTGAATTGAAATGGACACATATTACACTTAGGTCATTCGAATAGGATAGGTTAACAAATATTCAATGTTGTAATATGAACTATGAAAGTAGTAACTTGTAATGAAAGCATGAAAGGAATTAATCTAGTGGTCTTGTTCGAATGCCTTAGCATGATATTGAAGTCAAATATGAGGTTACTTGTTTGTTAAGTAAGTAAGTATGATTGTTTGATTGTTCTTGTATTGTTTTCCATGTTCATTGTCTTGTATTGCCATTGCTTGCTTGTTAAGTAATGCTCCTGAGCCGGGTTCCTACTAGCCCGAGTAGAGGGTGTTACAATCGACCCATATTTCTTCTTAACGAACAATACGGGTACTCCCCAGGGTGAAGAGCTTGGTCGGATGAAGCCCTTGTCTTGAAGCTCTTGCAATTGTTTCTTAAGCTTTTTGAGTTCAATAGGGGCCATTTGATATGGAGCGATAGATACTGCATCACTCCGGGTTGAACTTCAATCTTGAATTCGACTTCCTAAATAGGGGACAATCCCGACAATTCCTTAGGAAAAATATCAGGGAAGTCAGAAACAACAGGGAATGAAGTCACACCGAATTCAATTTCATCACTTTTAATCATAGCAACAAAGATGCTAATAGGTTTCTTATCGATCAAGGTAATGGATTTTTCTCCTAGACCACGGAGAAACAATTTTCTCTTTTGGCAATCTACCCAAGCTTGATGCCTTCCTAACCAATCTAATCCCAGAATGAGACCGAATTCAACAAAAGGCAATAACAATAGGTTGGCTAGGAAAGGGATGCGCTGAATAAAAAAAGGGCAATCCTTACATATTTGGTTCACTATTACATTGTCTCCTAAAGGATTGGTAGCAATTAAGCTACAACTAACATATTCAGGCTTCAATTTAAGCTTTTCAATTAAAGGAGATCTTATGAATGAATGGGTTGATCCCGTATCAAATAAAGCATAAACAGGATAATTATCAAGGTAGATTGTACTTGGAATTATGTCAGGAGATTCTTCCTCCTCTCGACCTCGGATATGATAGACTCGTGCAGGTGCCCGAGACCCCTGATATGTAGCATTAGACCCTTGGCCTTTGATTTTTCTGTAGTTGCTTGAGTTAGCTTGCTTCGAACCCTTTCCCCTGGGTGAAGGAGGTTGATTTGACTTGTGAGAAACATGAGAAGGCAACTTGTTCGGATTTTAGGGGCAATCTTTGACATAGTGAGTCATTTCACCGCATAAGTAGCAAGCATTAGTTAGCTTTCTGCATACTCCAGTATGATTCTTTTGACAAGTCTTGCAAGTAGGGATTTGGGTCTCCCTCCTGTCGCAACCTTTCGGGCCCGACTTTTAAAAAATCACGGAGTCACCATCAATCTTTTAAAAAGGTGTGATTGGATCACCTAAAAACAAGTCATTTTAATCAAACATTTTATTTTATTAAAACAATAGTTTTGGTATGCAAAAACAAAAACGGGTTCGGGAGTCGGTTACGTGTGGGGAAGGGTTAGCACCCCACAACGTCCAAAAATTGATACCTAGCCGATTATAAAATGTTTTAATGTTGGAATTTGCAAGTTCATATAAAATTTGTCCATTTATGAATATAAATATATTTTAACGGTCTTATTATTCAAAAAATGAACTTCAATCACCGCCAACACTCCTGGCGCTAACCCGTCATTTCCGTCTGATAAGACACCGCATTTACTACATTTTATTTTTTATGAACCAACAAATCACAGAAGTAAACTCAATGAAATTATTAAAAGAAATGAACTAAACAAACTAAATTAATAAACATAAAAAGGGAAACAGACTACATGCAATTAAAATATATATACAAGACAAATTAAATTATAGAATTAAGTAAATACAAAAATTAAACAAAATATTAAAGAAAATGGATAAACGAAATTGAAAATGTCTATCCTTCCTCAAATAAGGTCAAAAAAACATATGAGCCGAATTAAAAAAGGAAATCTTTAATTTATAAAAAACAGGATTAATAAAAAAATGTAATAAAATTTAAAAAGTTATTAATTAGGACATGTTTAAAAAAAGAATTGAAAGAGAATTAAATTAAATTAGGAACAATGACTAATTAAAAAAAATAAAATTTAAAAGCCCAAATTAAAAGCAAAATGATCAAATTGCATAAATTGCAAAATAGGGGACCCGCGGTGTGAATCCTATGGATATGCGTGGGTTGAAGGTTAGATCCGGTTCGGGTACTATAAGTACAAAAAATGACACAAACACTTTTTTTTAAAAATTTTTAATGTAAAAATGGATCAAACTCTTCATTCCCCCGTAAAAAAACTTCCGAATCCTCCTTTTAAAATTTTAGAATTCGGCCACCACTCCCATTGGAATTTCAGCGATGGAGGCGACGCAAAACTCAGACAAGGTAAACTTCTATCTCCTTTTACTTTTATATATTCGAAATGAAATAAAATATAAAAGATCAATATAAGAAATACCAGAAAAAAGCTTGCTTGAATGCTTCTTATTCCAAAATTTCCAATATACAATATGCTGCCAAGTTTGAATGTTTTCTTCTTGAAATTTCGGTGGGTAAGTGGTGGATTTTACAAAGGGATAATGGTGTATATAGACTTTTTGGTTACCAAAATTACAAGGGAAAAAAATCAGAATTCAAATCCCTAAAATTCGGTTGATCTTTCTTCCATATTTGCTTGATTCGGATTTGACATTCCTTTTTGATTCGATTTGCACTGATATTGGGGCTGATTTCCTGATTTGTTTTTATATTCAATTTGGCTCTTCATTTCAACGTGATTTGGCTGATTCAGTCAACTAATTTCTTTCCCCTAATTTCATGTTTTCAGAATCTGATGAATGCTTCATTTTCCCCTTATGTTTTTTCATTTCATTTTGCATCTGATTTGGTAACTAAATTATTTCCCCTTTTTATTGCGACAGGGATTCGAACGAAAGGGCAACGGTTGCACGACAGCTAGTGGTCACGAGTTGCAGGTGGTCTGGCGAGGGCAAAGCAATCACCAGCGTGATGCTGCGGCGGCGCAAATGGGTTGTGCGAGGGTGTGGCGTCGGGCTTGGAGCTTTGCGCGAAAGTGTGGACGCAGCAGCGACGTGGCGCGAGAACGAGTCAGGTGTCGTCGGCGGTCGCAAGGTGCGGCGGAAATGCTGCAAGGCATTGAAACTACACGACATCGTGCCTGCCGGCACTGGTGATCTCGGAATCGAAGAGGCGTAGAGGGGAGTGCGCGCACGTGGATCCACATGCCAAAGCATGACGACGCAAATGAGGGTACCGTCCTTCACCTTTTCTGGTCTAATCTAGTCCATTGGATCCTTGCCCTAGATCCAATGGTTGATATTTAACCTGCACATGGGATAAACAAAAGGTTTAATTAGGTTTTTTAAATTGGGGCCAATTTGGGCCATTTATTGTATTGGGTTTTTATTTAATAAAAGTGGAACCTTATTATTTTTATTGAGTTTTTATTTAACAAGTATTAATAATACTAATAATACTATAATAATAATAATAATGTTGATGATGATAGTAACTATAATATAATAGTTAAATAAAATAGGGTGAAAATCTAGTGACAATAGTTGCCCCTCTTTGCTCATTCTGGTGAAACGAGGATAGAGAAAAGACCAAAATACACTTATTTTCACCGATCAGAAACTTGCTAGACATCAAAACAGGGTTCCATTCTCCTCAAGCCCGAACAAATAGGCCAGTTCCATTCTCCTTATGCCTGAATAGATAGGCGAATTCCATTCTCCTTATGCCTGAACGGATAGGCGGGTTCTATTCTCCTCATGCTCGAATAGATAAGCAGGTGCTAAAAAAATTCATCATCCTTATGCTCAAATAGATAAGCAGGTTTTATTCTCCTCATGCTCTAATAGATAAGCAAGTTTCATTCTCCATATGCTCGAACGGATAGGCGGGTTCTATTCTCCTCATGCTCGAATAGATAAGCAGGTTATATCCTCCTCATGCTCAGATAGATAAGTAGACTGAAAAAAGGGTTCTCCATCCTCCTCAGGCTCGGATGGTTAAAAAAGTTCTATGCTCGAATAGATAAGAAGGTTGAAAAAGGGTTCCATCCTCCTCATGCTCGGATGGATAAGCAGGTTCTATTCTCCTCATGCTCGGATGGATAAGCAGGTTCTATTCTCCTCATGCTCGAATAGAAAAGCGGGCTGAAAGAAAAGGTTACATCCTCCTCATGCTCAGATGGATAAGCAGGTTCTATTCTCCTTATGCTCGAATAGATAAACGGGTTCTATTCTCCTCATGCCCGAATAGATAGGCGGGTGCTAAAAAAGGGTTCCATTCTCCTCAAGCTCGAATGGATAAGCAGGTTGTATTCTCCTCAAGCCTTAATAGATAGGTGGATTTCATACCTGTCAAAACTTTAATAAATGCTATGACAATGTACCTAAGGATGCCTAGTCATGAATGCATGTTCTTCAATTTCCTTATATTGAAACTGCCCGGTGTCGTGGCTGTCGGTGCTGGTGATCTCAGAATCGAAGAGGTGTAGAGGGGAGTACGTGCGCGTGGACCTACACGCCAACGCGTGACGGTACAAATGAGGGTACCGTCCTTTACCTCTTCTGGTCCAATCTGGGCCATTGGATCCTTGCCCTATATCCAGAGGTTGATATTAAACATGCACATGGGATAAACAAAAGGTTTAATTAGGTTTTTAAATTGGGGCCAATTTGGGCCATTTATTGTATTGGGTTTTTATTTAATAAAAGTGGACCCCTGTTATTTTTATTGGGTTTTTATTTAACAAGTATTAATAATACTAATAATAATAATAATAATAATAATGATGATGATGATGATGATGATGATGATGATGATGATGATAGTAATTATAATATAATAATTAAATAAAATAGGGTGAAAAGCTAGTGACAACACCTCCCAGTATTCCCGATGCTATCAAAGGACACCATAGGTGTTGAGGCTCTGGACATAGCTTCTGGCTTGGGTATATAGCTACCCTTAGAGAAATTTCCCTGATTGAAATAATTTCCTCCTTCTTGCTTTTGTTTCCTATTGCGCCAATGAGACTTATGATCATCCTTCGATCTTTTGTTATCTCAGGACTGATTTTCCAATCGTTTTGCCGAAGTCTTCACCTGGCTTCGGTAGCTATGACTCGGTTGACCAGTTCTTGAAAGTCAGTAATCTCCAAAGTAGTGAACATGAGGTCTGACTCATCATTGAGTCCATCTATAAACATTCTACACTTGTCCTCTTCTTTCTTTATGAATTTCGAGCTGTATTTGCAATATTTGCAAAACTCCCTAACATACTGCTTGATCAATTTCCTCATTGCTTCAGGTACAAGAACTTCTTTTTGTGATTAGCAAGATACTGATCACCAATATACTTCTTTTTGAATTCTTTAAGGAAGAATTCCCAGGTGACAGCTTCTTCAGGTGTTGCCAAGGTAGTAGTCTCCCACCAATTTAGTGCCTCCCCGGCCAGCAAAGCTACTACACACTCCAGTTTGTGTTCATCTGAGCACTGCAGTTGCTTAGACAAGATTCTTGTTGTATTCTCTAGCCAGTACTCTGCTTCTTTTGGCTTGTCTTCACTTGTTCCAGTAAAGTGTAAGCTCGGTGTTGAGCTAACTTGTCAATTGGAGCTCTTTCTGATTTTGCTACCAGAGGGTCAGAAAGTGTTGGAGGATTCTGTCTCATAGAGACAATCATCTGATCAAACATATCCTTTAGACCGGAGAAGCACTCTCGTTGAATAGGATGAATCACGGGAACTTCCAGCTGAACTTGTTGAGGTTCAGCAGGCTTATGGGGATCCTATTTCATCCTTACGCTCTCTCCCTCATTGGAGGAGCCAGTCGGGCTTTCATTATCCTTGTCCAATCTTGTTTCAGACATTCTATATATAAGGAATAAGAGAAGTCAAGCTCAAGTCACAATCCAATCAATATTCAAGTAACTCCTAGGTGGCACCTAAGTGATCAATGACAATAGCCTATTCATGCAATAGACACTAGAATCATGCAACCTTAAAGCTCTGATTACCATTCTGTAACATACTCTAACCACCCTAGTAGGATTAGGTAAGTTACCACAATTTCAATTACTGATCAGTTCAATTATTTCTAGTGAGTTCAATTCGTTTTAAGTTTTTCTTTCTCATTAAGTAATTAATCGAATAGGTGAGGACCCAATAGACAATGCATGATGAACCTATTAGATATTTTAGGACCCATAATGCAATTAGTTCTCCTGATCAATACCATTTAAGACTTACTTGTTCTTCAAGCAACCATTCAACTAGATGGAAAACACAATAGAAAATTTTCAACATTTAATTTCTAGTGAGTTCAATTCGTTTTAAGTTTTTCTTGCTCATTAAGTAATTAATCGAATAGGTGAGGACCCAATAGACAATGCATGATGCACCTATTAGACATTTTAGGACCCATAATGCAATTAGTTATCATGATGAATACCATTTAGGACTTACTTGTTCTTCAAGCAACCATTCAACTAGATGGAAAACACAATAGAAAATTTTCATCATTCAATGTAGCTATTATGCATACCAATAGGTGATTACATCATTTACTTAAGTGACCTTAATCAAACATACATGCTTTCAATGTTATATACATCATTCGGCTAGTACCATAAGTGACCCAAGTTGTTCATGTCTAAACATGTAGATTACTACATTTACTTATTGTTAACTAGCCAACTTCAATAAATCTATTCAACCAATACATGCATAATCCAACCATGGGAATCTAACATTAGGCTAACAAGCATTCAAGCTCAATAAAGTGCATACATGCTCATGCATAATCACTTACTAAGTGATCATGAATATTGTAACACCCCATCCCCGGGTTAGTCGTAAACCAGTTTTAGAGCGTTACCAGAACGAAAACAAAGCGATTGATAGGTTACTTGTCAAACAAGTAATCTCGGGATACTTGCCTTGATGCGCAAGTAACCCATTCTAAACCTTTCAAACAAACAATTCATACAATGCAAGCCACATTAAGCAAACCATACAACATACATAGAATACAATTTTAGGTACCATTTTGTTTCATTCTTTACTTATAACTTAAGTTACTATTATCATGTATCCATCCATTCAAATTGCATCCAATCATTCAAACAACAACTCAAGTGTGTTATACATTACATTAAGTTACGATTAGACATGATTTAACTTTCATTCATTCTATCATTTCAAAGCCATATTCTAATTCCTAGGTGGTCACTAAGTATGTCTTAACTAGTTTACTAGCAACTTAAGAAACTGCAAAATCAACCAATTAACATGATCATATCAATGCATCCAACTTACAATCTTATTACATTTTTATTCATCCTATTTCAATTGTTTCTTTGCAATCAAGTCATCACATTACATAGCATATTTGTTTAATTACATTGTTAATGCATGATTGAACATACCTTGGCCTTATTCTCCATGTTGCCGAATCATTCTAACATACATAGGATCAAATGCATGAACATACAAAATAGGTTTAACATTCAATTTAGACAAGATTTCACCATACATTGGTTCTACATTAGAATCATACATAATTTCATCCAACATTGAATTTCATAACAATTTGCGTAGCATCTACTTCTTGTATATATATACATATCATCTTAGTTCAAACATAGTTTTAAGTCAACCAAATAGATTACATAGTAGGCCCATTCAAAACATTACAAAACTAGTCTTAAACATATACTCAAATGCATGATCTAGGCTAACTATTACAAAATCTAGTGCCACCAAACTAGGAGTATACAAAAGGTATGAGTTCATACTTTCAAGCTTGCCTCAAGTGTTTCTTCAAACCCAAGATATCCTCTTAAAGTAATCTTTAATCTTTTATGGGAAGAATGAATGGTAGAGTGGTAAGTACAAGGTATGTACTTAGTGAGGTAACACTAAGTCTAGTCAATTTTCTCAAAGCAACTAAATTCAAGTAGTCATGTATTTCAAGGGATCAAACCCATCTTTACAATACATATTCTATTCGAATTGCATAGGGAAATTTAGACAATCCTTACATATCATACAATCAACATAACATATTCATCATGGTACTCGTAAACCATTCGAACAATATGTTTGGAAGACAAGAAATCCATCACTCAATCCATTAAGTAGGCATTTATACATAAACCATCAACATACATTTCTTCCATGACAAGAAACAAGTTTAGCAACCATTCATGTGTCATCTTCCAAAGCAATGAAGTTCATACAACTTTCTTACAATATATGCAATACTCATTTGATTTATTAAGTCATTTTACAACCTCATTCGTAAGTAGCTTACTAGATAATCAAATCTTAACAATATGCACCGAAGTGCCAATATGCACCGTACTGCCAATATTCATCGAAATGCCAATATGCACCGTCATGCCAATATGCACCGTAGTGCCAATATGAGCTCAAGATTCTAAGGCATGCCCTCCTATCTATCAAACTAGCTACCAAGGTTGTTGATTATCCATTTCATTTAATCTTTATACATTTCATGATTCAATATAACAATAAGCCATTCAATGGCCAAGCCCTTAGGCTTATGGAGTCTTAACTCCCAATACATAACAATCCATAACATTCGAATCATTCAGCCATGTATATCATTCACAAACACAAGCATATGTATGCATTGTGCGTACCTTATTCTCCAAGCAAGCATGCCATTTCATACTTTAGGCATAAGCAATGCACATGAACATACATTTCATTTCATTTTCTTAACACCCAAGTAACACACAAAGATCATGGCATCAATCATGTTATCATACATTTCATTCTTCCCTTAATTAGCCAAATATTCTTTAAGTCATGTTACATGGCATTAACATTTCATTTAAACAATAACAAGGTTGGTTAGGACCTAGTGCCAACCCTAAGGATAGTTACACTCACAATACTCCTAGCAATTCAACTATCTTGGATCCAAATCCCTTTGCATCTAGCTTTGGGATGTCCACTCCTTTCCTCTTCTTCCCCAATCTGCTGCCCTTGATCTAGCAAGCATATCATATGCACATATCATCAAAACAAGCACATAAAGTCATACAATCAAAGTAGCAATGTTACTACATTTTACCTAACATTTAGCTATTGTTTTTATGCTTCTTTTTAAGCATTTCATACAATTCATCTACACATTGTTATTACTTCATTTTAATACATAATTGGATAGATTAAAATGTCCCAAAACTGTTTTGGATACAGTTTCTTACTAGGTGCAAAAACAGTCCCAAACTGCCCAGGACACTGCTGCCTGGCAGTTTGCACACTGTCACTTAAAATGACCATATCTTTTAATCCGTACGTCAAAATTTCAATTGCTATATGTTGCGTGTGATAAGTGCTACGCAAATGTGCAAGTATACACGTCGCAAGTAATAAAGTGATACGAGTATCGAGTATCGTCTCCACAGGGATTGGTTTGGGCCACTTTGCTTAAGTTACTGCACTGTGAAAAGTAAAAACACAATTGATAGTAGGAGTTGATTTTAACGAGTAAAGTAAAAGCAATAAACTAAAAGAATAGATGAAATTAAAATAGAGAATAGGCCAGGTTATCGTGTGTTGAGGTGTGATAGCCGATTGGATCGTCTTGGTAAAAGAGTGCAAGGGCAACTCAGTTGCCGTGGCAACTTGCACAGCGGGGTTGCCTTGGCAACTAATCGATGGTTGCCTGGGCAACTAGCTGGGAAACTACTTGGGCGTCTGGGCAGCAACTTCAAGGTTCGGCAGAGCGTTATTCAATTGTTTCTTCTTATCCCTAAGTCGAAACTCTAGCAACTTGTGCATGCCTTGATAATACATCCCTGCGTGAATCAAGGGTGAACAACAACCAATCTTGCGCTCCTCTTAGCCGTTGAAATCCTTAACTTATTCCTAAGCCGGATTAATCTTCACCATCAATGGATTGAATAAAGACCATACTCATTCGTTTCTTGAATCTAACTCTCCCGATATTAGATAAATAGATGAAGTTACGAGATCCTCTCCCAATTCACTCGCAAACAAGAATAAAAGCCAAGAATGAGTAAACCTTGAATAGAAAAGTGCAAACTCTTATTACCTAAACAAAATCCAATTGTTTCTCACAACAACAAAACACAATAACCCCAACCAATCAAGTTAGTTCATGGTTGGGTTCAAAAGATATACAAAGAATAATCCCCAAACCATGAATCTAGTGGAAGCAAAGAAGAAGAAGAAGAAATCGAACTCTCCCCCCTTGCTCTCTTGTCAAAATTTCTCTCCTCTCTCCCTTTGGAGTTGTCAAAATTTTCCCTCTTCTTGCTCTCCCTCAGTTGTCGAAATCTCCATCCTATTTATAGGGCTAGGGCAAAGTCCTTCTTTGAGGAGGAGTTTAAGTTGGAATTAAATTATCTTTAAAGAATATAATTCTTTATTATAATTGTATTCCTACTAGAACTTCTCCTATCTTCTTGGAATTTAATTCTTCTTTAATCTCTGCATGGAAATCAAATTCCTTTGGGTTTGGGCTTTGTTCCACGTCATCTTGGTCTTGTCTACTCATCAATTTCGACCACCATATCACATTTACTCTTGTCAACAATTGCCATGGCAACTGGCTCGGCGTCTCCTTCATGCATTGCCCTGGCAACTAGCTCGGCATATCCTTCATGTATTGCCCTGGCAACTAGCTCGGCATTGCTTTGGCAAGTGATCCTGCACATACACACACAAAGCACACCAAAGCAGCATCTTTTCCACAAAAACTACCAAGTTATGTAATCAAGCTCAACGATGGAAGGAAACATGGATTAATGCATGAATGGCTAACTATGCAACTAATATGAGCCTAAGTCTAACAATAATATGAGTAAAAAGGGTTAGAAAAATAGTACTTTTGAACACTTATCACACCCCCAAACTCGAACTATTGCTTGTCCTCAAGCAATGCAAACTCATAATTACCTACCAAGACTTCAATTTTCACAAACTTAGCTTTGAAATTGATTTCAATTCTTTGAACCGGGGCACAATATGATTGGCTTTTTATTTTTCGGAAAACTTAGGAGTTACTCGGAATCAAACTATAATGCTTGTGAGTGTGTGCAGAGTTGTGTGCAAGTTGATTTTTCGGATTCTATGCAAACAAGAGGTTTTCAAATTACTTCATTGGGTTCTTTTTAACATGTTTGAACTAGAGCCAGTGTTGGGCACCTCTAGTGTTTTGTTTTTAGTTTTATTAAGTTAATTTAATCGACTAGAGCTGGTTTCGGGCACCTCTAGTTAATTTTTTTTAACACATCCTAGAGCCAGTTTCGGGCACCTTTAGTGATCAATTTTTTTAGCACATGCTAGAGCCAATTCCGGGCACCTCTAGCATTCATCAAATTTTTATTCTAATCCCCTAATTTGTTAATTATCAACCTAAGTTCACTAGAATTACTTAAATCAATCAAACCACAACAGTGTTTCATCAAAATTTAGCATCATAGTAAAATTATAAGTTTTTCCATGGTTATCCTAGAATAAAAATTCTATCAATTAAGTGCATTGGCAAAGTCATCATCGGATATTCATCAAATCTAAGCAATTCTTGTTTCAATTAGAGGTATGGCAAGCAATTTATGTATCCTAAATGTAATACTTAAGATTAATGTAACTAAACATGGTAACTACTAATAACAACCCCCCCAAACTCGAGTGAGGCATTGTCCTCAATGCATGCATAAAAATAACGAAAAATAAAAAAATGCATACGAGGACTTACTCCGAGAGTTCGTCATCGTAGATGATTAGTTTCCTTTTGGTCGGTGTCTTGATTCTCTTGCTTGAACGCGATGGTTGTTTTCTTGTTGCCGGGATGTCTTTAGCTTTGGTTGTCGTGGCATCTTCAGGGTTGGTTGCCGTGGCATCAGCTTGTGCAGGCACGATGTAGGTTGCCGCGGCATCTTCTTCATTGGTTGTCGGGGTAAGGATCTCGGCAGAAAATTTCCTTAGCATAGTAGTTGTGAGTCTTGTTGTGAAAAAGAAAACAAAGAAAACCTGAAAACTAAAGATAATGAAGAAAAATAAAATATCTCCTAAAAATAAAAATGAAAATAAAAAGAAAAAGAAAAAGAAAATATTGAAAGGAGAGCATGCTCATGCATCTTCTAAGTTGACCAATTCTTTGTTACGTTCCACATGGGCACCATTGTAGTGCTTCAATCTTTGTCCATTAACTTTGAATGCATGGTTGTCAGAGATGGACTTGATTATCACAGCACCATGGGAGAATGGTTTGACGACTTCGAATGGTCCCGACCATCTTGATTTCACTTTCCCGGGAAAAGTTTTAGCCGAAAATTGAATAGGAGAACTAGTTGCCCTGGCGTGAATTGCCGTGGCAATAGTTTCTTGTCGTGCCATTGCTTTGTTTTCTCCTTGTAGATTTGTGCATTGTTATAGGCGAGTGCACGAAATTCTTCTACCTCGTTGAGGTACAACAAACGCTTTTGTCCGGCACTTTCCTAATCCATATTCACGGTCTTGATTGCCCATTGGTTTGTAGGTGATATTGCCCGTCCTCTGGCAACGATCAGATTGCTTGTAAAACTCTTGGGCATCTTTGTATAGTGTTGGCCAATACAAACCGGATTGCAAAACTTTGGTCGCGGTACGAGTTCCTCCAAAATGTCCTCCATAGGGTGAAGAATGGCATTGTCGAAGTACATTTTGTTACTCCTCTTCAGGGACACATCGGCTTATAACCTGATCTGCACATTGTTTAAACAAAAGAGGCTCGTCCCAAAAGTAATGCTTAGCATCATGGCAGAACCGCTTCTTCCCTTGGTGAGTAAGGCCATAAGGTAAAATACCAAAAACAAGGAAATTAACTAAATCCGCGTACGAGGGTATTGCCGAGGCATGTGCTGCCGTGGCGACTACTCCCAAGGTTGTCGAGGCGTGTGCGTCTAGAGTTGCCGAGGTATACACATCCATGGTTGTCGAGGTGTGCGTATCGGTAGTTGCCGTGGCGTCGAGGGTTGCCGAGGCATGCACATCCATGGTTGCCGAGGCGTCAGGGGTTGCCGAGGCGTGCGCGTCCATGGTTGCCGAGGTGTGCGTATAAGGAGCTGCTGCGGCGTCGAGGGTTACCGAGGCAACTAAAAGTTGTTCATCCAGGAATGCATCACATATCTCTAAATCCGCATCCTCCTCCTTGTGAGTTGGCCTAGGACTGCTCCTACCGCGAAATCACTTGCATCACACATAAGCTCAAAATGTGGCGTCCAATCTGGTGGAACAACAATGGGTGCCGAGGCAACTGTCGAACTCATTACCAAGAACGAAAAAATCATCCATGAGGATCTCAAGGAGGTCTTCAACCATGTCTGAAAAGAGTGCCATCATGCATCTTCTAATGTTACTGCATATCTGAGAAAACTTGAGGAGAGTCGTTTCTGGTACTTCTTATAGTCTATCCGTACCCTCCATCGGGTGACAATATTGCCCAAAAAGAGTTGGGCCAATGTGCTCCCAGCTACTCCCTTTTGCATTACCATGGTGGA
This sequence comes from Hibiscus mutabilis, assembly GCA_019671005.1. Taxonomy (NCBI): domain Eukaryota; kingdom Viridiplantae; phylum Streptophyta; class Magnoliopsida; order Malvales; family Malvaceae; genus Hibiscus; species Hibiscus mutabilis. The sequence continues at coordinate 14,623,924 of CM033735.1, read as the reverse complement.
GGTGTCTTTCTTCTTTGTTCGCTTGTAGTCCATGTATACTCTCCACCTTGCTACTATTCTTGAAGGCACAAATATATTAATAGGAAAAATTATATCCATTCTCAACTATTCAATTACCTCATTCTTGTCGACTTCTATCATGGTTGGATGTAGCCTTTGTTGTCATGGCAATTGCTTCTCAAGCCAATTTCCGCGGCAATCAGTTGTAAAATTTTGCTTTAAGTCAAAGGAAGAACCAATTTTCTGAAAAGCTTTACGAATCCAAACATCGTTTTCTTTTGGCCTCTCAAACATCTCCATCAGTAGAGATTTCGATGGCTTCAAATCTACCAACCTCGGTTCCTCAAGACATACCTGTAATGGACTAGGTGAACTTTTAAAGAAATCGAAAGGTTCAACCATTACCTGCTCATATTCCATTGGCAAAGTATTATCATCTCGTTGATCTTGTATGTGGTCGTGTAATTGCCGTAGAAATTGTAGATGAGAGCAATCTACAGATTCCTGCTTCAACATCAACGTTGTAACCTTCTGGGCATCAGGTTCCTCAGAATTTGCTGTAGTATTGTTGTTCTCAGCTTCACTGAGTGTTGTCGCGGCATTGCTCTGTTCAGGCTCCTCAATCATTGCCGAGGCAATTTGTTGTTCAGGCTCATCATGTGTTGGGCAGTCTCTCTCATTGGCATCCTCTTGACTTTGAGGTTCTAGTTGTTCCCCACACATCAGAGAGCTTTCTTTGCATTGCTCCTTATCCTCTTGCCTTGGGACGTCAGTATCCCTAGGAATGAATTGTTGGTGCATGTTATCCATGACATACGTGGATCTCCCCAATTGATCTTCTGAATCCCCTAAGGTTGCATCCCACTGAGCTATCCTCGTATCCATAGTCTTTGATAACTCTCGAATCTCTTCAATTGATCCGTCAAGTGTAGCCAAGGAAGCTAGTAACGTTTCCTCCAAGGAATTGGAATGCTCTTGAAAAGGACTACATTACCATGGCATATATGTTGCTGCGGCAAAATTGTTATGGTAAAATTTTTTTTGAGCTTTTTGACCATACCATGAAGAGTTTTGCTGTTGGTTCCCTCTATGGTCCTCCATGTAGTTTTATGCACCGAAAATGTGAGGGCAATTTTCAAACACATGATGTTCTCCACACATAGCACAAGATTTTTCCATGGTATAAGTTCTTTGGGCTTTTCTCAGTTGGTATAGGTAATCATCAAAGGGTGCAAGGAACTCTTGATTGGATTGATTCATATCTTCCAACATCATCTCTCGAATAGATTGGCTTTTATTTCCCGACATGTTGATGTCCTTTAACTTGTAACGCATCTATTTTTTTTTGATAAAACAAACAAAAAGAAAAGTTAGTAAAACTAAGAGAAAAAAATGCAATAACAAAAACAACTAACACCAATTGCCAATCCCCAGCAACGGCGCCAAAAACTTGTTGCGTGTGATAAGTGCTACGCAAATGTGTAAGTATACACGTCGCAAGTAATAAAGTGATACGAGTATCGAGTATCGTCTCCACAGGGATTGGTTTGGGCCACTTTGCTTAAGTTACTGCACTGTGAAAAGTAAAAACACAATTGATAGTAGGAGTTGATTTTAACGAGTAAAGTAAAAGCAATAAACTAAAAGAATAGATGAAATTAAAATAGAGAATAGGCCAGGTTATCGTGAGTTGAGGTGTGATAGACGATTGGATCGTCTTGGTAAAAGAGTGCAAGGGCAACTCAGTTGCCGTGGCAACTTGCACAGCGGGGTTGCCTTGGCAACTAATTGATGGTTGCCTGGGCAACTAGCTGGGCAACTACTTGGGCGTCTGGGCAGCAACTTCAAGGTTCGGCAGAGCGTTCTTCAATGGTTTCTTCTTATCCCCAAGTTGAAACTCTAGCTACTTGTGCATGCCTTGATAATACATCCCTGCGTGAATCAAGGGTGAACAACAACCAATCTTGCGCTCCTCTTAGCCGTTGAAATCCTTAACTTATTCCTAAGCCGGATTAATCTTCACCATCAATGGATTGAATAAAGACCATACTCATTCGTTTCTTGAATCTAACTCTCCCAATATTAGATAAATAGTTGAAGTTACGAGATCCTCTCCCAATTCACTCGCAAACAAGAATAAAAGCCAAGAATGAGTAAACCTTGAATAGAAAAGTGCAACCTCTTATTACCTAAACAAAATCCAATTGTTTCTCACAACAACAAAACACAATAACCCCAACCAATCAAGTTAGTTCATGGTTGGGTTCAAAAGATATACAAAGAATAATCCCCAAACCATGAATCTAATGGAAGCAAAGAAGAAGAAGAAGAAATCGAACTCTCTCCCCCTTGCTCTCTTGTCAAAATTTCTCTCGTCTCTCCCTTTGGAGTTGTCGAAATTTTCCCTCTTCTTGCTCTCCCTCAGTTGTCGAAATCTCCATCCTATTTATAGGGCTAGGGCAAAGTCCTTCTTTGAGGAGGAGTTTAAGTTGGAATTAAATTATCTTTAAAGAATATAATTCTTTATTATAATTGTATTCCTACTAGAACTTCTCCTATCTTCTTGGAATTTAATTCTTCTTTAATCTCTGCATGGAAATCAAATTCCTTTGGGTTTGGGCTTTGCTCCACGTCATCTTGGTCTTGTCTAGTCATCAATTTCGACTACCATATCACATTTACTTTTGTCGACAATTGCCATGGCAACTGGCTCGGCGTCTCCTTCATGCATTGCCCTGGCAACTAGCTCGACATATCCTTCATGTATTGCCCTGGCAACTAGCTCGGCATTGCTTTGACAAGTGATCCTGCACATACACACACAAAGCACATCAAAGCAGCATCTTTTCCACAAAAACTACCAAGTTATGTAATCAAGCTCAACGATGGAAGGAAACATGGATTAATGCATGAATGGCTAACTATGCAACTAATATGAGCCTAAGTCTAACAATAATATGAGTAAAAAGGGTAAGAAAAATAGTACTTTTGAACACTTATCACTATACACCATTGGCAATCTTACAAAATTTCCTATAAGACCATGTAAGACTTGCATTTTAGTTTTTAGCCAATTAATACAGTTTATTGTTCAAAAATAGGGCATTTACATTGCCTGGAGAGTTTGCACGTCCAGCAATTCCTATTTACAGTTTTCAGTATAGGACCCAGTTTTCAGTTCTGTTTTCACCTAAATAAAAATAGAAATTCTAAGTATGATTTCATTAGAATTTCAGCCCTGAATTCAAACTATACAATTTTTGGTGAATTTTCAAAGTGACTGCCCAGAACAGAGCAATTCTGGGCAGATTGCATCTATTCACATTTTAATGCCTTTAATCCATTTTAACCAATGTCTTGGCCCTATAATTCATTTCATATGACATCCTAAACATGTTAAGTCAATGTTAATTCATTATTCAAGGCTGCCAAAACAAGGTAAGTTGGTTACAATGCCTTTTTCAATGAAAATTTCCTACACATGCAAGCTAAAATCCCTTCTTCAATGGTGTTTTCTTTAGCTTTTTCTCTCAATTTTCTCTCTCTATAATCGGCCAACATAGGAATAATGGGAAAGATGACAATAACAATTCCTTGTTATTGGAATTGTGTTTTGTCTAAATTATCCCTTGATTAGTTACTAATCATGTGATTAGTCAAGGGCAGCAAATAAGAGATTCAAGATATTTATCATGCAATCTCAATCTTTCTCTTTTAATTCATTGTAGTCATTCTAATTTGGTCACTTATTTCATTCATTCTTTTCAATTAGGCCCTTAACTATTAAATTTAGCTTAATTCTTAATTCAATTAAGCTACCAACTTATACAATTTTATTCCAATAATTCTAGACTAGAATTTGGGGTGTTATAATTCTCCCCCCTTAAATTAAATTCGTCCTCGAATTTACCTGAATCGAATAGATGAGGATATTGCTTCCTCATGACTTATTCAGATTCCCAGGTAGCTTCATCTACCTTATGATTTCTCTATAAGATCTTAACAAGAGGAACAATCTTGTTATGAAGATTCCTTACTTCCCGATCAAGAATCTGAATAGGTTCTTCTTCGTTGGACAAATCGGGATTCAATTCAACTTCTTCTGGTTCAAGAATGTGTGAAGGATCAGATCGATACCTTCTGAGCATTGAAACATGGAATACATTATGTATTCTATCGAATTCTCTATGAAGAGCTAATTGATAGGCTACTGGACCAATTCTTTCAATAACTTCAAATGGTCTGATGTATCAGGGGCTGAGCTTCCCTTTTCTTCCAAATCTTAGCACTTTCTTCCAAGGTGAGACCTTTAGGAAGACTTTGTCTCCAATAACATACTGAATATCTCTTATTTTCAAATCAACATACATTTTCTGTCTATCGAAACTGCCTTTAACCGATCATGAATGATCTTGATTTGTTATTCGGTTTCCCGAAGCAATTGAGGTCCCAATACTTTGTTTTCTCCCAATTCAGACCAGCATAAAGGAGTTCTACATCTTCTACCATAAAGAGCTTCAAATGGTGCCATTTGAATGGAAGATTGGTAGCTATTGTTGTAGGCAAACTCTACAAGAGGTAGGGATTTCTCCCAATTCTTCCCGAAGTCAATAACACAGGCTCTAAGCATATCTTCCAGTACTTGAATGATTCTCTCAGATTGGCCATCCGATTGAGGTTGAAAGGTCGTACTAAGATATACTTTAGCTCCTAGAGCTGTATGTAGAGAATTCTAGAATCGAGAAGCGAATCGAGGATCACGATCAGAGATAATTACTGCAGGTACACCGTGTAATCGAATCACTTCACGAATGTACAGCTCGACAAGGGTTTCCAAGCTCATGTTCATACAAACAAGGATGAAGTGAGTAGATTTAGTTAATCTATCAACAATCACCCATACAACGTCATTCTTTCTTGGAGTAGAAGGAAGACCGGTGACAAAGTCCATGGAAATTCGATCGCACTTCCAGTGGGGAAGTTCAATGGGATGAGGCAATCTAGCAGGGACTTGATGCTCGATTTTGACTCTATGACATGTTAAGCACTTGGATACAAAGTCTATAATTGCATATTTCATGCCTGGCCACCAATATAGTGGCTTTAGGTCCTTATACATCATAACCAATCCAAGGTGGATCGAGAAAGAACTTTGGTGTGCTTCTTTTCACATTTCTTGTCTTAATTCCTCATTGTTATAAACACAAACTCTATCTTTGAAATAGAGGAGTTCATTTGACTTTAGGGAGAAGTCGGAACTTGACTCAGAAGTAAGCTTAGACATGATCTTCTGAAGATCTGAATCAACTTGTTGGAGTTCTTTAATTCTTGAGATGAAATTAGATTGAACTTGGAGTTCAGACATAAATTTTTAGCTCTCGGATAGTCGAAAATGAGCATTGATAGTCGTAGTAGCTACAAAAGCATTAACAAAGTCATTAGAATGATTTTCAATTTATTAGTTACAGTGCAAGGCACTGTTCGAATTGTTCCTTAAATAACAAGGCATTGTTCGAATTCTTTCTTACAAGCTAAGAAAGATTCGATTTTCAATGGTTACAAGTATTTTAGGTTCAATTCTCATTCGAATGGGTTACTTGTATTTCAAGAAATGTTTGAATAGTAACTTGTAGTTTAAGAAAGCTCTAAATTCATTGTTTGCAAAACAATAGAAGGTATAATTCAAATGAATTTAATTGAAATTCTAGATTTAGGAATTACCTGAGTATGGTCTGCGACTAAGGGTGTCAGCAACCACGTTTGCTTTCCCCGGATAATAGTCGATAACCAGATCGTAATCTTTAAGTAATTCGAGCCATCTCCATTGTCTCAAATTCAAATCTTTTTGTGTCAGGAGGTACTTGAGACTTTTGTGATCGGTAAACATATTGCATTTCTCCCCGTATAGATAGTGTCTCCATATCTTGAGAGCAAACACGATAGCTATTAGTTCCAAATCGTATGTTGGATAATTAGACTCGTGTGGCTTCAGTTGCCTTGAAGCGTAAGCAATCACTTTCCCATCTTGCATCAGGACACAACTGAGTCCAAATGAGAAGCATCACTGTAAACAGTGAATTCTTTGCCCGATTCTGGTTGGATGAGTACCAGGGCATGAGTCAGAGCTTGCTTAAGTTGATCGAAGCTTCGTTGTTGGCTTTCCGACCAACCGAAAGACATATCTTTGCGAGTAAGCTTGGTAAGACTTGCGGCAATAGAGGAAAAGCCCTTAACAAATCTTCTGTAATACTCGGCTAAACAGAGAAAGCTTTGGACCTCGCTTACATTCTTCAGAGGTTTCCAATTCAGAATAGATTGAATCTTGCTCGGGTCGACTTTAATTCCTTCAAACGAGATAACATGGCCAAGGAAAGAAACTTCTGGTAACCAGAATTCAAATTTGGAGAACTTGGCATACAATTGATGTTCTCGGAGTGTTTGCAAAATAATTCGAAGGTGTTCAGCATGTTCCTCCTTATTCCGAGAGCACACCAGAATGTCGTAGATGAATATGACCACGAACTTGTCAAGATAGGGCTTGAATACCCAATTCATTAGATCCATGAAAGCAACCGGAGCATTCGTTAACCTGAATGGCATTACGAGGAATTCAAAGTGGCCATATCGAGTACGAAAGGCTGTCCTGGGTACGTCTTGTTCTTTCACTTTCATTTGATAGTACCCCTATCGAAGGTCGATCTTAGAGAATACGACAACATCCCTAAGTTGATCAAAAAGATCTTCAATTTTGGGTAGGGGATACCGATTCTTGATGGTGAGCTTGTTTACCTGACGGTAATCAATACAAAGCCGCATAGTCCCGTCGTTCTTTTTCACGAACAGGACTGGAGCACCCCATGGAGAAGTGGTAATCCGTATGAAACCTTTATCTTGCAACTCTTGAAGTTGCTTCTTTAATTCTTTCAACTCAACATGTGCTATTCTATAGGGTGTAATGGACACCGGAGCTATTCCAGGCTGAACTTCTATCCCTAACTCTACTTCTCGGGTTGGAGGGACACCAGGGAGTTTCTCGGGAAAAACATCAGTGAATTCAGACACAACAGGCATGCTAGGCAAACCGAATTCAACTTCATCTTGTAGGATCATCTTAGCAAAGATGGAAGTTGGTTTCTTGTCTATTAAGAGAATGGATTCTTTCCCTAAACCTAGAGATATAATCTCTGATTTGGGCAATGTACCCAGGCCTCGTGTTTACTTAACCAATCTAACCCCAAAATCAAATCAAATTCACAATAAGGTAGAACATATAGATCAATAGGAAATGTGATATTTCGAATGGTCAAGGGAGCTTGCTTGTGGTGCAAGTTAATAGGCATGTTCTCCCTAATGGATTCGAAACTACTAGATTGGATTCAATAATTTCGGGTTTCAATCTTAAATTGTTGATCAAGGCAGAACAAACAAATGAATGGGTAGACCCCGAATCAATTAAAGTATAAGCAGGACTGGAATTTAACTCAACGGTACCTGCGATAACGTCAGGAGCATCTTCATCATCTTTACCACAAATGTGGTACATACGAGCAGGGGCTCGAGATTCCTGATGAGTTAGAGCTTTCGAATAGGGGCCCTTCTGTTTCCCCTGATTCCCGGACTGAGCTTGTCTGGGTACCTTATTTTGATTTGAAAGAGATTAGCTAGCAATTGCAGAAGCTCGATTCGAAGCCTTGTTGGGATTTTGAGGACAATCCCGAATGTAATAATCAAAGGCTCCATATGAGAAGCATAAATTCTGTTGAACTCTGCACTGGCCAGTATGATGCTTCTGACAGAACTTGCAAAGTGGATATTGAGTAGCTTTAGCCTGATTCCTCGTGCTATCAATAGAAACAACCGGGGCTGAAGTCTTTACAACCGCTCGAGGTTTCAGAATGTAACCACTCTTCTGATTAGGGGTATAGTTTGAAGAGTGTCCCATAGAATGTTTGGACTTCTTTGATTGCTAGTGTGGCTTATCATCGTTCCTGGGTCGTTTGTCTTTCTAGGAGTGTCCGCCCTTACGTCTTTCCGAGGCTTTCATCTTCGCCTCAGTAGCAATGACTCGACTTACCACATTCTCGATATCGATAATACCCAAGGCAGTGAATATCGGGCTTAATTCATCATTTAACCCATCAATGAACATTTGACACTTGTCAGCCTCAGTTTTGATATATTCAAACCCATACTTGCAATACTTGCAAAAGTCGCTCACATATTGCTCAATAGGTCAGCTAGCTTGGCCAAATTGTTTATGATACAGAAATTGTTTTCGGTTCTTGGATAGATATTGCTCGCTGATATACTTCTTCTTGAATTCATCAATGAAGAACTTCTACGTAATAGATTCTGCGGGAGCAGTCAGAGTAGTGGTTTCCCATCAGCTTAGTGCTTCGTCTGCCAACAAAGCGATGGCACACTCGAGTTTATGTTCATTAGGACATGGTAATTGTTTAGTCAAAATACGAGTGGTGGCCTCTAACCAGTACTCGGCTATTTCCGGATTAGCCTCATCGGTGCCAGTGAAGGTATATGCCCGATGTTGAGCTAGCTTGTCAATAGGAGCTCGGTTTGGCACAGCAACAGTAGGAGCAATAGGATGTTCTTGTTTAAGGGAAGTTACGAGATGATTGAACATTTCTTTCATACTTGTAAGGCATTCTTGTTGCACAGGATTGATAGCAGGAGCTTCCTGTTGAGCAGCAGCTTGAGCTCGATATTGAGCTTGATGTTGAGGAGGATTCTGTTCCACCCCCACACCATCTCCTTCGTTCGACCAGCCTACGAGACTTTCATTATCCTGACCCAATCTTGTTTCTAACATTCTAGTTCAATCAGAACAAATAGAGTCTTAGTTATCACATTTACACAATTATGCAACAACACAAGCTTATATCAAGTCTCCTAGGTGGCACATATCATATATGATGCAAATAAGCTTATCGAATCAACCAAAAAGCTCTGATTACCAATAAATATAACACCCCATCCCCGGGTTATCCGTAACCCAGTTTCGGAGCGTTACTGGAACAAAAACAAAGTGATTGATAGGTTACTTGTCGAACAAGTAACCCCAGGATACTTGCCTTGATGCGCAAGTAACCCAATCTAAACCTTTCAAATAAACAATTCATACAATACAAGCCACATTAAGCAAATCATACAACATACATAGCATACAATTTTAGGTACCATTTTGTTTCATTCTTTACTTATAACTTAAGTTACTATTATCATGTATCAATCCATTCAAATTGCATACAATCATTCAAACAACAACTCAAGTGTGTTATACATTACATTAAGTTACTATTAGACATGATTTAACTTTCATTCATTCTATCATTCCAAAGCAATATTCGAATTCTCTAGGTGGTCACTAAGTATGTCTTAACTAGTTTACTTGCAACTTAAGAAACTACACAATCAACCAATTAACATGATCATATCAAAGCATCCAACTTACAATCTTATTACATTTTTATCCATCCTATTCGAACAATCATGGAAGTCCTTAACTACATTTCAATTGTTTCTTTGCAATCAAGTCATCACATTACATAGCATATTTGGTTAATTACATTGTTAATGCATGATTTAACATACCTTTGCCTTATTCTCCATGTTGCCGAATCATGCTAACATACATAGGATCAAATACATGAACATACAACATAGTTTTAGCATTCAATTTAGACAAGATTTCACCACACATTGGTTCTACATTAGAATCGTACATAATTTCATCCAACATTGAATTTCATAACAATTTGCGCAACATCTAATCTTATATATATACATATCATCTTAGTTCAAACATAGTTTTAAGTCAACCAAATAGATTACGTAGTAGGCCCATTCAAAACATTACAAAACTAGTTTTAAACATATACTCAAATGCATGATCTAGTCTAACTATTACAATATCTAGTGCCACCAAACTAAGAGTATACAAAAAGTATGAATTCATACTTTCAAGCTTGCCTCAAGTGTTGCTTCAAACCCAAGATATCCTCTTGAAGTATTCTTTAACCTGTTATGGGAAGAATGACTAGTAGAGTGGTAAGTACAATGTATGTACGTAGTGAGGTAACACTAAGTCTAGTCTATTTTCTCAAACCAACTTAATTCAAGTAGTCATGTATTTCAAGGGATCAAACCCGTCTGTACAATACATATTCTATTTGAATTGCATAGGGAAATTTAGACAATCCTTACATATCATACAATTAACATAACATATTCATCATGGTACTTATAAACCATTCGAGCAACATGCTTGGAAGACAAGAAATCCACCATTCAATCCATTAAGTAGTCATTTATACATAAACCATCAACATACATTTCTTTCATGACAAGAAACAAGTTTAGCAACCATTCATGTGTCATCTTCCAAAGCAATGAAGTTCATACAACTTTCTTACAATACAAGCAATACTCATTTGATTTATTAAGTCCTTTTACAACCTCCCTGGAAAGTAGCTTACTAGATAATCAAATCTTAACAATATGCACCAAAGTGCCAATATGCACCAAAGTGCCAATATGCATCGAAATGCGTAGTGCCAATATGTACCGTCATATCAATATGCACCGTAGTGTCAATATGAGCTCAAGATTCTAAGGCATGCCCTCCTATCTATCAAACTAGCTACCAAGGTTGTTGATTATCCATTTCATTTAATCTTTATACATTTCATGATTCAATATAACAATAAGCCATTCAATGACCAAGCCCTTAGGCTTATGGAGTCTTAACTCCCAATACATAACAATCTATAACATTCTAATCATTCAGCCATGTTTATCATTCACAAACACAAGCATATGTATGCATTGTGCGTACCTTATTCTCCAAGCAAGCATGCCATTTCATACCTTAGGCATAAGCAATGCACATGAACATACATTTCATTTCAATTGCTTAACACCCAAGTAACACACAAAGATCATGGCATCAATCATGTTATCATACATTTCATTCTTCCCTTAATTAGCCAAATATTCTTTAAGTCATGTTACATGGCATTAGCATTTCATTTAAACAATAACAAGGTTGGTTAGGACATAGTCCCAACTCTAAGGATAGTTACACTCACAATACTCCTAGCAATTCAATTATCTTGGACCCAAATATCTTTGCCTCTAGCTTTGGGATGTCCACTCCTATCCTCTTCTTCCCCAATCTGCTGCCCTTGATCTAGCAAGCATATCATATGCACATATCATCAAAACAAGCACTTAAAGTCATACAATCAAAGTAGCAATGTTACTACATTTTACCTAACATTTAGCTACTGCTTTTATGCTTCTTTTTAAGAATTTCATACCAATTCATCTTCACATTGTTATTACTTCATTTTAATACATAATTGGATATATTACAATGTCCCAAAACTGTTTTGGAAACAATTTCTTACTAGGTGCAAAAATAGTCCCAAACTGCCCAGGACACTGCTGCCTGGCAGTTTTCACACTGTCACTTAAAATGACCATATCTTTTAATCCGTACATCGGAACTTCAATTCTATACACCTTTGGAAAGCTTAACAAATTTCCTATAAGTCCATGTAAGACTTGAATTTTATTTTTTATCCAATTAATACAGTTTATTGTTCAAGGACAGGGCCTTTACACTGCCTGGACAGTTTGCACTGTCCAGCAATTCCTATTTACAGTTTTCAGTATAGGACCCAGTTTTCAGTTCTGTTTTCACCTAAATAAAAATAGACATTCTAAGGATGATGTCATTAAAATTTTGGCACTGAATTCAAACTATACAAATTTTGGTGAATTTTCAAAATGGCTGCCCAGGACAGAGCAATTCTGGGCAGATTGAATCTATTCACATTTTAATGCCTTTAATCCATTTTAACCAATGTCTTGGCCCTATAATTCATTTCACATGACATTATAAACATGTTAGGTCCATTTTAGTTCATTAAACAAGGCTTTCAAAATAGGGTAAGTTGATTACAAAGCCTAATCTTGCATGTTTATTCAATTTCAATACCACAAAACAGTTTCTAGATTATATAACTATGTACATGTTCTTATCCTTCTTTTCCAGCATTGTTTACCTACAATTCAATTTGTTTAGCCTCTTCTTTACATTACCTATTCATGATCATCATCAATTCATTATTTCCTTAGCTCAATTTCATATTCAAATCATTCAATTTCCACTTTCACAACACAATACAATTTCCAACAATCTAGGTTTGTTACACTAGCATGAACACATAATTTCCAGCCTTGTACCTAGATTCATTCTTCAATTTATCATAATTCATCAACCAATAAATCATCTAACATCACATTCAATATCTAATTCCATCAATAATCATAAAAAATAGTCCAATTTCATCAAGATAATTGTCTATTCAATTAAACACAAGAAGAACTATACTTACTTTGCTTCTTGCTTAATTTCAATGAAAATTTCCCACACATGCAAGCTAAAATCCCTTCTTCAATGGTGTTTTCCTTAGCTTTTTCTCTCAATTTTCTTTCTCTCTATAATCGGCCAACATAGGAATAATGGGAAAGATGTCAACAACAATTCCTTGTTATTGAAATTGTGTTTTGTCTAAATTGTCCCTTGATTAGTTACTAATCATGTGATTAGTCAAGGGCAAATAAGAGATTCATGATATTTATCATGCAATCTCAATCTTTCTGTTTTAATTCATTGTAGTCATTCTAATTTGGTCACTTATTTCATTCGTTCTTTCAATTAGGCCATTAACTATTCAATTTAGCTTAATTCTTAATTCAATTAAGCTATCAACATATACAATTTTATTTCCAATAATTCTAGACCATAATTTGGGGTGTTACAAATATACACGCCTTAGGTGCCACCATCCTAGGAGAACTATAATAAGATGGAAACATACTCTTTCAAGCAAAATGTGACTTGTACGAGCCTAGACTTCGGGATATGATCCAATATCAACTTGAATCGTAGAAAATAGACTTGAATAAGCAAAGCTTAGTGAGTGAGTTCAAGTTTCAAGGCAATCAATACAATATGTCTCAACTACGAACCATCTAATAGATGGTATGGTTCCCCTATCAATAAGGAACCATTCGAAACAATGTAAACAATACTAGATGCTTTTGCTAAATTTTCAATCCAATATCAATACAATATTTGAAATTTAGACATGCTCAATCATCCAATTCGAATAACAATAGGCATAACATGTCTTTTGAACACAATTAATGTCTCAAACTCAAGCAATCTCATATAAGCAAAGTTCAAGCAACGTCTTAATATCCATAGTTCATGGCAATCAATTTTCCTTTACTATCAATAAATGCAATTCAATGTAACAATAGATTCAATGTACATGAGATATATGTTCATTTTAAGTATAGCCTTGAGAATTGATTACCCAGTCTAGATACTCGAGTCCCCAACCAAACTATCGCCAATAACAATAGTCAATATGGAACAAAGTACCGGTCAAATCCCTCCTATTGTCGCCAATGACCAATAAGAATACTTCCCTCCTACTGTCACCAATTAGGGAACAATGTCCCGGACCGTAGTCCACCCCGATAATGAGCTCTATGGACTCTATGACATGCCAACTATATCTATGACCGACTCGAGACCAAGGCTTACAATAGTTATCATTTTCATTCAATTTCAAGCATGATTCGATTCAATGTGCACATTTAGTGCCAATATCCTCTTTCAATCGAATAGGGTTCAAAGCCAATACCAATATCAATATTCCAATAGTCAGTGTGGGTATGTCAATCAATATGTCATTAAACAATGAATTGAGTTACTTCTAACTATAACAAACATGCATCATTTCATATAGTTCAATTAAGCAAGAAGCATATCATGGCAATAAATTGCAATTCAAGCAGGCTTCTCAATCAAGTAACCACTCAAAAGAGCACTTACCTTGCTAATGCTCCATAGCAAGCTCATTACACAATTTATACTAAGAATCAATAAGAAATTCAAATCAGAAATGGACTTGGAGAGGTTATCGCCCTCTCCAAACTTTAAACTACGCTCGTAGGAATTTTCCGAGCTATTGACGTTCCCGGATCGAAATCCATTTCCTCTACTAGCTTGCTGATGTATGTGAACTCCTTTCTCCTCAATATCAACTTGATCTATCATTCGTACAGTGCATAGTGTATTAGGTAAAATCCAGCAACCATTTGAGTCATTATGTGACTCCATTCACTCAAGCATTCAATTCAAAACATCAAGACTGTTACTGCCTGGCAGCATGTGCACTACTTGCTTAAATGTTCATATATTTTACCCCGTACGTCAGAATTTTGAACCGTTTACACCGTTAGAAAGCTAACTTAATTGTCCTTCTAACCATATAGGCCTTGCATTTTTATTCATTGTGAATTAATACAGTTTTTTATTTAAAGGCAGACCAAATTATGCCACTGGACAGTTTGCACTGTCCTTAGAGATTAATCTTTACAAATTGTTTTATAGCTCAAAATTCGATTCCATTTGTTCTATACGAAGCTAGGCATACTCATGATTATGTAAATATGAGATTTACTCCCTAATTTGGTCTATGTGATTTTCTACAAATTTTTAAACTCACTGCCCAAAACAGAGTCTTCTAGACAAATTTCCTTTAGCTAGATTCTAGCTTCATTAACCACTTAGATAAGGACTCTAACATGATTGTTCAACGTATATACTCATTCATACATGTCTAGGTCAGTCTAGTTTTGTGTCAACCCTATAAAAACAGGGCAATTGAGCAATATTTTCGAATTGGTTCAATAAGACATCATCTCACTAGAATTTCCAGCAACAAGAATTTCAATTCACATATCAATCATCCATTCTAATTATCATCTAAGTTTCTCCAGAAATTAACATAACAATTCACCATTAGTTTGGTTAATGACAACATCAATTTCTCCTACTCATTCGAATGGCACTACCAATTTCATGGATTGATCAATCAATTGAACTTCTTAACTAATTCATGGCATCAATTCTCTAACTAATCACCCAATTCATGTAATTCAAGCAAGAACTTAAAATCTACATGCATTATTTGAATCTATAATGCATTAAGGAAGAGATTTTACCAAGATAATATGAATGTTAGCAACTCCAATTCTTCCAAATTTCAAGCTTGAATCTATGAACATGGAGTTTTCTCACTCGATTTCTTTCTCTCCAATTTTTGTTCATTTTTTCGGCACTATGGAGAAGATGATAATAGATCATCAATTAATCCCCCCCAAATGACTAATTTGCCCTTGATTATCCACTAATTAATGACATGTGTAGGGGCATTTAGGAATATAAGAATTTAGCATGCATTCCTTCACTTTGTTATTTATTTTGGTTTGATCACTTATAATTTAGGTTACCACTTTTTCATTTATAGCATTCGAGTCCTTATTAACTAGGCCTAGTACCTTATTTTCAAATTCTTTTGTAATAAATTTTTGACCATTGCCTTTTCAGTTTCTTAGAACCATAAATTTGAAAAGTTGTTATAATGTACCGATACCCTCTTAGGCGTATCGATGCAATTTTACATTCTCTAATTTTGTCAGATTCTAGTGAGCAAAATTAGTATCGGTACGGCTTAGCCCGTACCGATACTGTAACACCCCTTAACTGGTTTAGAAGTTAAACTGATTTAAGAACTATTACAAGCAAACTTAACATACAATATTCAAACAAAAGAGAACAATCAAGGTATACTAGAGAAGATAAAACCAATCTTTTACATTTTAGGGACTAAATTTTTCATGTGGATTACATAGGTGACCTTAAATTAGATTCTAAACCACTATTAGACCTATAGCGAGTTAGGCAAATTAGATTAACTCATCTCATTCAAAAGAATGACACCTTAGGGTTTTTATCTTAACAAATACATCCTTTATTACTCCAATTCCAATATTGTTCGAATTATTACTTAAGAAACAAGGAAGATCTATAGATCAGTTTCTTAGGACTAGTTCAAAATAAAGAAGGTGTTAAAACATTACCTAATCCCATGGAATTATTACTAACTTTACAATATTCATTCTTTTAACAGGTATAATCCATTTGATACTTTTGGACCTAAGATCCTAATTCTTGACATCTAATTTGTTATGCTCATCAAAGACTATTTAAATACCCATTATTGTAACCAACCAAACAAGACTTGGAAAGGTATTGGCTAAACAAGCAATCAATCAAACAACATATAGAACAACACTCCAAACCATTTGAGCAAGCATGAACAAATTTCCTATAGATATTAACTAGCTAACAAGCATCTCATAACATAACAAAGCATTATGGACCTATTTTCAGACTTGGTCGAATCATTAAGTGTCTCATTCAACCACTCATGACCTTATCACATTCATTATCAACCAGACTAATTCAAACTTTAACTAATCAACTACCATAAAACATTAAGAGGCCATTTACACATATTTACACCCAAATCCGAATGCTCATGGGCATTATTTCAGAACTTATCAAGCATCTATATGCAATTAAAAACATGTTTCCACCTTACTAGGAGTTCTAACAAAATCTTAATAAGCATGCATATAGTACTTGAGATATTGATCGTGCCTCGCGACAAAGGAATCCATAGACTTAACCTAAAACAAACAAGACTTACTAAGTAAGAATTCACTTAGTGAGGTAGCCAGGTCATAATGATTATAATCCAAACATTACAACAAAAGATTTTTCACCAATATAATCTATTTAGATTCAAGATATGTTATATATGTGATTGATTAACTCATTTCTTTTAAGCATAGAGGTAAGTCAGGTACTTAAGTTCACTTAGTCCATACTCAAAGAATTTATGACACATTCCCATACCAAACTTAAAACCAAACTATCTTATTACAAAAAGGTAGAATGTACCAATTTATTTCTTACTTAGTATACAAGTAACTCAATTTCCTTGTAGTTGTTTAGTACTTTAATTACAAGAAATCCCTTTATTAACCTTGATTGTCAACTAAACCTATTTCACTTGTATATCTTTTGTTTAAAACATCCATAGTACCACAATTCATGTGTATACATATATATGTTCAAAACAGTCCAACACATGCTTGTATTCATTCAAAACAATCAACAATTCATGTGTATACATATATGTTCAAAACAGTCAAATACATACTTGTATTTATTCAAAAATGTCCATAATTCAAGTGTATACATATATATGTTCAAAACAGTCCAATACATGCTTGCATTCATTCACAACAGTCCACAATTCTTGTGTATACATATATATGTTCAAAAGAGTCCAATACATGCTTGTATTCATTCAAAACAATCCATAATTCATGTGTATACATATATATGTTCAAAATAGTCCAATACATGCTTGTATTAATTCAAAACAATCCACAATTCTTGTGTGTGTGTATATATGTTCAAAACAGTCCAACACATGCTTGTATTCATTCAAAACAATCCACAATTCATGTGTGTGTGTATATATATATATATATATATATGTTCAAAACAGTCCAATACATGTTTGTATTCATTCAAAACCGTCCACAATATTTCAAACATGGCATTTCATATACATGTGTTACTTATCATATAAGTTATCAAGCATAGCATATCATAAACATGATTTACTTATCGTATAAGCTATCAAACATAACATATCTTAAACATGTGTTACTTATCTTATAAGTTATAAAAATAATTCACTAGTTTAAATTTGCAAATTTCATGTTTTGTCTTTAACATAGCCTTGAGAATCAAGTAGCCTAGGTATATGAATCCCCAACCAACTGTCGCCAATTAAAATGGTACTCAAAGTACCGATCAATCCCTCCTATTGTCTCCAAGTGACCACAACACTTCCCTCCTACTGTTGCCAAATAAGGACTGTAGTCCACCCCAAACATGAGCTCTATGGACTCTATGGTATGCCAACTATACCTAAGACTAACTCGAAATCAAGGTTTTCCAATTACACATGCATTAAAATTTTACTTATACACATGTGAGTGTGCAAAAACAGTCTACTATATACTCATGTAGGCATCAAACAATTCTAGATTCATATACACACATATGTATGTACAAAACAGTCCCAAAATGCACTCATATATGCACAAAACAATTTAAGATACATATGCATACTTATATATATACAAAACAGTCCAAGACATGTACAAAAAAGTTCAAGACATATGTATACATGTATTTGCATCGAAACAATCCAATTTCATAAGTTTACATGTACATGTACCAAAACAGTCTACCATATATGCATACATACTCAACACAATCCAATTATACATATATACATATTTATACACACCAAAACAATCCAAAATTTTATAAAACAGCCCCCCTTGATTTTAATATGCAAAATAGCCCCTAGTATCAATAAAATAGTCCCACATTTTTGCAAAACAATCCTCAAACAACCTTAGATTGATTAAACAACTCCTCCCCTATTTTTTAACAATTCAAAACAGTTTCAAAAGCCATTTTCTTAAACTTAAATCAGTCCAAATTGAATACTAACAAGCATTGTGATCCAACTCAAGTTAAAGCACAACCCTTTTCCATTCAATTTCAGCTATTAACATCAATATACATCCAATTCTCAAGATGTTACAACAATTTAACACATGTAAGCAAGCTTTCAAGGATATCGAACTTGTCAAAAATAGTATAGAATCAAGACAACCAATTTTTGGTTTCCAATCTAATAAAATAGCCCCTAGATGAACTGTCTTGATTCACAAAAACTTGGATTTCATCACTATCATGCATGTGAGACGAATTCAAGTTTCAAATGGAATTATTTAGCTAAATTTAAGATCTAACCAAATGCCCAACTATCCTTATTTCATAGAATTCAAAATCAGAAATCTCACACACCAATTATACTTACAAATTCATAAGATCAATGGAAAATATCAAGTATACCATTTGGCAAATGGAGGGAATTATATATATATATATATATATATCATGTTCTTCTAACAATCAATTACTACATGACATATATAGGAAGCATATAATACAATCTAACATATTTGTCTTAAATTAAAAGAAAGGTAAAGAGCTTTTACCTTGAATTTTAATTCATTCAAAAGGTGGTCTAACCGTTTGAATCAAGAAGCTTAAATGATTTTGTGTAAACTCTCTCACTCTCTCTCTACTATGGTTCGGTTGAATTGAAGAAGATGGAAGGGATATCATCCCTTGTTCTCTGCACTGAATCCTCTCCCCCTCATGCCTTATTCTTTTACATTTGTAAAGACCACAAGATAAAGTTTTATGAGCATGCAATCTTCCACAATTCCAAGTTTTATGGTTTAATCCATTTAAGAATGGGCACTTATTCTTTCTCTCTTTTCAATGCAGTCCTTGACCCTTATTTAATCTAGGTCTACAAAAGGAAAATGGCATTTAGAATACATTAAAATGGTAACATTCTACTAAGCTGACCTTTGGGGTATTACACTTCTCTCCCCCTAAACAGAAATTTGTCATCGAATTTACAGATGAGTATACTGATCTCTCATAGCAACCTCAGGTTCCCAGGTTGCTTCTTCAGTCTTGTGATTTTTTCATAAGACATTTACAAGAGGGACAAATTTATTACGAAATCTTCTAGCTTTACGATCAAGAATTTGGACTGGTTCCTCTTCATAAGACAAATCTGAGTAGAGCTCAACTTCTTTAGGTTCCAGAACATGAGAAGGATCAGATCGGTATTTTCGAAGCATGGATACATAGAACACATTTTGAATCTTATCAAATTCACTGGGAAGAGCTAGACGACAAGTAACATAACCAATATTTACAATAATCTTGGAAGGTTTAAGAAACCAGGGCTAAGCTTCCTTTTATTCTGGAATCCCAATACTCTTCTCTATGGCAAGATATTCATAAACACTTGTTCTTTTAATTCATACAGAACATCTCTTCTCTTACGGTCATCGTAAGCTTGTTTCCTATCGAAGGCTTCTTTTTAGTCCATCACAGTTGACTTTTATTTGTTCTCCCACATCATTAAGGAGTTTAGGTCCAAAAGCTTTATTTTCACCCAATTCTTTCCAACATCAGTTACACAAGCTCGAGACATATCTTCTAATATTTCAATCACCTAACTGCATTATTCTTACTGGTATGAAAGGTAAGCCTCTTACTGGGTCCATAACTATACATTCCCATTTTCACTAGGGTAATTTGATAGATTGTAGAAGTCTCATAGGAATTCGGTGTTCATCTTTATTCTTCAGACAAATTTAAACACTCGGATACCAATTCAACAATATCAGACTTTATTCTGGGCCCTTAATATAATTCTCTTTATGTCTTTACACCTCTTTGCAAACCCAGGATGGAACGAAAAGGACTACAATCGGTTTCTTGGATCATTTCTTTCTTATGGATTTTATCATTTGATAAGCAACTCTATCTTGATAATGGGGTAAGCTGATAGAATTCAGAGAGAAGTCTATATTAGGTTCATGTTTTAGCTTGAGCCAAAATACATAGAAGCTTAGGGTCTAATTGCTAAAGAATCTCAAATCCTGAAATCAAGTCGGTTTAAACTTAAAGTTTGACTAAAAATTGTCGATTCATTTGTAACTTAATATGAACATGAGCAAGAACTTACTTCATCTGATCAAGGGTTCATTGTCAGCTTTCCAACCAAACAAGAGATACTTCCGTTTGAAGAAGTTGGTTAAAGAGTAGTCGAGATGAAGAACCCTTTAACAAATCTTTGATTATATATAGCTAATCTCAAATAGCTTCTAATTTCACTAACATTTCTCAAAGGTCTCCAACCAATTGAGTGAGTCTTCTTAAAATTCACCTTAATTTCTTATTCAGATATTCAATAACCGCGGAAGAACACTTCGGATAACCAAACTTTCACAACTAATAATTTTGCATAGAGCTGATGATCACGAAGGGTTTGTAAAACAATTCAAAGATGTTCCAAATATTCATCCACATCTTTGGAGTAAACAATATTGTCACTAATGAAGACTACTATAACTTATTTGAGCAAGGATTGACAATTCGTTTCATAAGTCCATGAATGTGATAGGATCATTTGTCAAGCTGAATGGCATTACAAGAAATTCGTAATGATCATATCGAGTCCTGAATGTAGTCTTTAGCACATCAGTTTCCTTATCTTTCATCTTATAATATTTTGATCGAAGATCGATCTTAGAAAATACTGAAGCATCCATAAGCTGATCAGACGAGTGTTCGATCCCATCTTAATATTCTACATTGGAGGTAATTCACGTGTAACACCCCCTACCCCGGGCTAGTAGCAACCGGCTCGGGAGCGTTACATAAGAAAGGGCAAGGCAAGCAATCAATACAAGAACAAGATCAAGGCAAGGATTGATAACTCATCCCTATTAGATGAGTTACTTAACTAACAAGCAACCAAGCATTCATTACTTATCATGCAAGCAACTTACATTTCGATTTCAAGTGTCATTAAAGGCATTCGCATGAATCACTAAGATGTTTCCTTTCAAGCTTACATTATAGGTTACTACTTAGCATTACAATTAACTTCATTTAAACCCTACCATTCGAATGACCCTAGGTGTAACATGCTTCCATTTCTTTTCCTAATGTTCCTTGGTTTATTACATGTACATCTCATACCTAAATTACTAACATGATTCTTGAACATTTAATTTGCATGCAACTAGCTTCCATTCAAGTCATGCATTATGCCTATACATTCGGCAATCACCATTCTAACACAAAACACATACATCATGATATGTACACACACACAAGTAATCATATAGTTCCCAAGGTATTCGAATGGAATACAAGCAACATGGTTCACCTTATACTACATTCATTTCAAGCATACACATATACATTAAGCAATGTATTCGAATGTTCCAAGGTAAACTAGATCAAACATTAGATTATTTCATTTGTATCATCATATGCGCAGCAACATCATTTACGTTACAAGTACTTTAAGTTCATTACATACTTGTCACTAAGTTCATAACATAGTAGGCCCATTCAAGAACAAGAACATATATAGATATACAAATTCAAGTGTTCCAAAATGCATGATCAAGCTAAAGTCTATACAATCTAGTGTCACCAATCAAGGAGATATACAAAACAAGTATGAAACCATACTTTAACTATGCTTGTGTGACTTGCTTCTAGCTCAAGGTAACATGCTTCAAGAACAAGCAACACTTGTATTCTTTATCCTGTAGTTTGGAAGAATGAAAAATGAGAGTGATAAGTACAAGAATGTACTTAGTGAGGTAGTAAATAGTTCTAACCATTTATTATATCAAGTTTTGTGTCATTTAAACAATAATGAACCTAACTAAGGCTTCCAAGCATCAAGGTAATACTAGCTAAGGCTTTCAAGTATCAAGATAATCCTAGCCAAGGATTTCAAACATTCGGCTATCAAGGAATAAGAACATGGAATCATACTTAATGTATTCATATCAAGAATCAAGCACATCATGCTTACAAAACAAGTAATCAAGAAAGTCATGCTTACATGAAAAGTAACATACAATTCATGGCTTTCATGTCAAGTAACATACTATTCATAGCTTTAAAGACAAGTCACATGTGTTTTAGGATTGTTATTACATTTGTTATCAATTAAACAACCCCTTGGTACTTAGTTTGTATAGGTAATCGAGTCTCCAACCAACTGTCGCCACAAGATGCACTGTAGTACTGGTCAACCCTCCTACTGTCACCAAAGACCACATACGTACCCTCCGTCTATCGCCAAATAGGGGCCTTAGCCCTATACCGTATTCCACCCTAACACAATGAGCTCTAGACTCTAAGGCATGCCCTTCTACCTAATCCAACTAACTACCTAGGTTGCTCGATTTACCATTTATAAAAGCTTATCAAGTTCAAGATTCATGTCAAGCAAGTTCATTTCATATTAGGACCTTAGGCCATTTGAGCCATAGCTCACATATCATGTAATTCTCATATTTCATTTGATCAAGATGAGATAATATCTCAAGCAAGTTCTTTAGCATTCGATCACATGCAACATGTCACATACAAGCACCAATGTACCACTTAAACATGCTTAGCATTCGAATAAAACATGTACTCAAGATGTGATCAAACTTCATGCATTACTAGTCATTCTTCCCTTATTAAGTCAAGTCCATAATTAGGTTCATTTAACATTACAAGAATGTAAACAAGTATGCATTGGTTAGGACCTAGTCCTAACCCTAGAGATAACTACACTCACAATACTCCAAGCTTAGCTAGTCTTGGATCCAGACTCCTTTGTTCTTGGCTTTGGGATGATCCACTCTATCCTCTTCCACCAAGTTTACTCCTAGTTCTATCACATTACACAACAAATACATGTCAAAACAAGATCATTCAATCAAAGTAATGTTACAAGCATACAACATACACAAATTTGGCAGCATGTTCATATACATTCTCCACTACACTTAACTACACTTCTCTATACTCTAGTTCATGTAAAATAGGTTAGAATCAATGTCCTAAAACTGTTTACAAAACAGTTTACAAATTGCCACAAAACAGTGTACAATTACCTATATTGCTGCTGCCAGGCAACTTGCATTCTAGTCACTTAATCATGCTTAACTTTCATTCCGTACGTCAGAATTTCAATTGGTTTACACCGTTGGAATGCTAACGTAATTTTATTTATAACCATATAAGTCTTGCATTTTAGTTCTTTTCCAATTAATACAGTTTTTAACATAAAGACAGGGTAATTTGCTACACTGGACAGTTTACACTGTTCCTAGTGTTTCTTCTCAACATGTCATTCTACAACCCAGAATTCAGTTATGTTTTCTCCTAATTAATTTAGACATATCAAGGTGTTGTCCATAAAAAATCCAGCCTTAAATTCATTTTATACAATTTATAGTAAATTTTCAAAGTTACTGCCCAGAACAGAGCATTCTGGGCATATTACACTAGGTTGAATTTCTAGCTTCTTAACTCATTATAACAAGGTTCTAACATGGAAATTCAATTCATTTTTATGTTCTTACATGTCTAGGTCAACCTAATTCACCTTGCAATGATCTTAAAACATGTCATTATCATGTTGAACCCAATTTGATCTATTTGATCAACATTACACATCCAATTTACCAATTGAGCAGTCCATTACCTAATTTAACTAATCTAATTAGGTGCACTCATTTTCCAGCAAGTTATATATTCTATTCATTCTTCTATTCTATTCACCTTGCATGAAGCTTTTCTCTCCCCTTTCTCTCTCAAGTATTTCGGCCAAGGTGATAATTTTGGGAGGAAGATGACAATATGTTTGTTCATCTTTCTTCTCCAAGCCACGAGTCATCCTCAATTGGCACATGTTCTCTTCAAATGAGAACACGTGTCAAGGCCTTGATTTAATTAAATTTTACATGCAATCTATAGAATTTTGCATGATCACAATTTCATCCTTCCATTTATGCCTTCTAGTTATAGTTAAATTCAATTTGGTTCTAATTTCACTTATTTGATCTTAAGGATGGCTAATGTTATTTCTTCTTTAAATTGATTAGCTCATGCATTCAATTAGCCTATAGTTTAAATTGTAGTAACTTTCCTAGGCCAATTTTAGGGTGTTACATCACAAAAGTCCCACAGAGGATACTGTAACATCCCCTAACCCGGTCTAGAAGATAAACCGAATTAGGACATGTTAATGACAAACAAGCAAGCAAACCTAATTGACTTAAGCTCTTTTGTAATAGTTGTACAAAGAGAATTTAGGTAAAATTTTAAACTTTTAACTATACTTAGCCAGAAAAGATTCATTTCTAATTGCTAGAGTGAAATAAAACATTTGAGTAATCGTATCCAACTTACGAAATTTCGACCCAACAAAGATAATACCCTTGTCAACTTAAGGCTTCCTATAAAGGCAACTAATCTTGAACTCTCGAATCAATTGCTAACTATATAAGAAACAATCATTAGACATTTCACTAAGACTAAGGTCATTGGAGTTTATAAAGCCATTATCAAGAGTCTTAACTTGCAACTTCATCAACAACATCCATGAGATTTCAGAGAATATTTACTAGAGAATAACACGTAGATGATAGTAGAGTATAAACTCACATCATTACAAGACTTGTACCATTTACTCTATTCAATTATTATTGGTTTAATAATTATTCTAGTCATTTGGCTAATTTCCTCAATGACATACTCTCATTTCACTTATTCCATAACAAGATGATTCTAAATTCCTAGCCACAACATCAGTGAGATTAACTAGTCATGCTAACCATTCCAAGCATGAATCAAGCAGGCAAAAATCATACTAGCTAGCCAACCAATAATAATCAACCAGAAATTAATTATAGAGGCCCCAATACATCTTAAATGCTCCTATGAGCTTCGATAAACATGTACAAGTCATATAAGAATCTATATACTTATGCAATACTAACTAGGTGCCACCATCCTAGGAGTAAATAAGAAGTTGATTCGAACCATACGGGATTCCCAATACTAGATTAGCTCGGAAACAACTTGAAGACTCGCAAAACCTGTAAGGTGATTAGAAAAGTACACCGTAAGCCATAGCATAGTGAGGTAGTTTACATGTAAGTAATAAATATATATAAACATGACTATTCGTTTTAAAATTTTCCAAAGATCAAGCTTGGCTGCTAGCTTACATACTCGAATGTTAAACAAATTGAGCTATAGAATTAATGAATTGATGATGATCATGAATAGGTAGTGTGAAGAAGGTGTTAAACAAATTGAATTGTTAGCAAACAATGCTGGAAATGAAGGATAAGAGTATGAACATAGTTACATAACATAGAAACTGTTTTGTGGAATTGAAATTGAGTAAACATGAAAGATTAGGATTTGTAACCAACTTGCCCTGTTTTGACAGCCTTTTATAATGGATTAAAATTGAATTAACATGTCTAGGATATCATATGAAATGAACTATAAGACAAAAACATAGGTTAAAATGAATTTAAGGCATTGAAATGTAATTAGATGCAATCTGCCCAGAATTGCTCTGTTCTGGGCAGTCACTTTGAAAATTCACCAAACAATGTATATAATGAATTCAGGGCTGAAATTTTAATGAAATGATCCTTAGAATGTCTATTTTTATTAGGTGAAAACAGAAATGAAAACTGGGTCCTATACTGAAAACGGTAAATAGGAATTGCTTGACAGTGCAGCAAACTGTCCAGACAGTGTAAATGCCCTGTCTTTGAACAATAAACTGTATTAATTGGATAAGAACTAAAATGCAAGCCTTAAATGGTCTTATAGGAAATTTGGTACGATTTCCAACGGTGTATAGAAATCGAAATTCTGACGTACGTGTTAAAAGATATGGCCATTTAAAGGAACAATGTGCAAACTGCCAGACAGCAGTGTCTTGGGCAGTTTGGGACTGTTTTTGTACCTAAATGCAAACTGTTTCCAAAACAGTTTTGGGACATTGTAATCTATCCAATTATGTCTTAAAATGAAGTAATAACAATATGGAAATGAACTAGTAAGAAATGCTTAAAAGGAAGCATAAAACAGTAGCAAAATGTTAGGTATATTTTGGTAATATTGCTACTATGATTGTGTGATATTGTGTTTGTTTTGATGATATCTATATGTGTTATGCTTGCTAGACCAAGGACAACAAATTGGGGAAGAAGAGGATAGGAGTGGACATCCCAAAGCTAGAGGCAAAGGGATTTGGATCCAAGATAATTGAATTGCTAGGAGTATTGTGAGTGTAACTATCCTTAGGGTTGGGACTTATTTCCTAACCAACCTTGTTATTGCCTAAATGAAATGTCAATGCCATGTAACATGACTTAAAGTATATTTGGCTAATTAAGGGAAGAATGAAATGTATGACAACTTGATTGATTCCATGTTCTTTGTGTTTACTTGGGTGTTAAGCAAATGTTATCAAATGCTTGTCATATTGCATTGCTTATGCCTAAGGTTTGAAATGGCATGCTTGCTTGGAGAATAAGGTATGCACAATGCATACATATGTTTGTGTTTGTGAATGTTATGCATGGCTGATTGAAATGAATTGAACAAAGATACTACTTTGTATTCATGCTATCCGAATGGCATGGATAGTTTTCTATTGGGAGTTAAGACTCCATAATCCTAAGGGCTTGGCCTTGAATGGCATATTGTTGAATTGAATAAGGAAATGTATAAAGCTTAAATGAAATGGATAATCAACAACCTTGGTAGCTAGTTTGATAGATAGTAGGGCATGCCTTAGAATCTTGAGCTCATATTGGTACTACGGTGCATATTGGCACTACGGTGCATATTGGCACTTCGGTGCATATTGGCACTTCGGTGCATATTGTTAAGATTTGATTAACTAGTAAGCTACTTACCAAGGATGTTGTAAGATGACTTAATAAATTAAATGAACATTGTTTGCTTAGATGTGGGACATGAACATTGCTTGTATTGTAAGATACTTGAATGGACTTTCTTGCTTTGAAAGATGACACATGAATGGTTGCAAAACTTGTTACTTGTCATGAAAGAAATGTATGGATGATGGCTTTATGTATAAATGCCTACTTGATAATTTGAGTGAATGGTTGCTTGTCCTCTAAGCATGTTGTTCGAATGGGATATGATTATCATGGTGGATATTGTCATGTTGATTATATGATATGTAAAGGTTGTCTAAGTTACCCTATGCAATCGAATAAGCATGTATCTTTTATTGATAGTCTTGATTCTTGAAATACATGAAAACTTGGATTTATATGCTTTGAAATTGACTAGATTTAGTGTTGCCTCACTAAGTACATAACTTGTACTTATCACTCTGCTCTTCATTCTTCCCATAACAGATTAAAGATTACTTCAAGAGGATATCTTGGATTTGAAGCAACACTAGAGGCAAGCTTAAAAGTATGAATTCATACTCTTTGTATACTCCTAGTTTGGTGGCACTAGATTTTGTAATATTTAGCCTAGATCATGCATTTGAATATGTGTTTAAGACTAGTTTGTGAAATGTTTAGATGGGCCTATTATGTAATCTATTTGTATGATTTAATATATGTATGACATGGTTGATATGTATATAAGTTGGTATATGCTGCGCATAATGTGAAATTGATACAATGATGGTTGGATATTGTTTTATTTGAATGCTAGACTAGAATGGTATGATCATGCATTGTTCCTATGACCATTGACATGATTCGGCAATGACTAGATTAAGGCCAAGGTTTGTTCGATCATGCATTAACAATGTATTATCCAAGGATACCATTAAATATTATGTCTTGATTGAAAAAGGAAACAAATGAAATATGATTAGGGATCATCATAGGGTTCGAATAGGATGAATGAAGATGTAATAAGATGTAAATTGCATGCTTTGTAATGATCATGTTAAATGATTGAATAAGTAGTTTCTTAGGATGCAAGTAAGCTAGTTTAAGTAAGTTTAGTGGTCACCTAGTGTATTCGAATAAGATGCATGAAATTGTAATAAAAATGAAAGTTGTATCATGTATGATAGTAGCTTAAAGTGAAATATGCCACACTTGAATTTGTTGTTTGAATGATGTATGTGAATTGAATGGAATGGTAATGTGATAATAGTAACTTAGGTTATAAGTATGAAATGGAACAAAATGGTACCTAAAATATTATGCTATATATGTTGGTTGTTGTTTAATGTGGATTACTTGAATGTATTGTTTGTATTGAAAGGTTTAGAGTTTGTTACTTGCGCATCAAGGCAAGTTTCCTGAGGTTACTTGATTGACAAGTAACCTATCTATCGCTTCCCTTCCGTTCTGATAATGCTCCCGAACCGGGTTACTTGTTTGAATGGTACCAGTTTCTTACTAGCATTGAAATAAGCACTTCCTAGGGACACATGATCCAAACTTGATCAAGGGATCAATATCCAATCATTCATCAAGGGAACCTAGTCCAAATTTTTTTCTTCATCTTCTCAACTTAACAATTAGTCATTATTCCTTCTTTTACTGTAATAACAACATACTTAACTTAAATAAGTAAGTCAATTGAGACTATACTATCATATAAGAGAATTGTCTATCTTTAGAATGGTTACCCGGTATAAGATTTCTACCTTACATATTTAGTTTTATTACAAAAGATAGAAACTTTTCTGATTTTCATATGGATCATAACATTTCTTTCATTATAAACAAGCATTCATCTAGCATATGTTCATTACATTTCTTCCAATACAAGCAACCATTCGATCTAGCATATTTATCATAACATATCTTTCAATACAAGCAACCATTCGATCTTGCATATGTTCATTACATTTCTTTCAATATAAGCAACCATTCGATCTAGCATGAATCTGAATTCATGATATTTGTTCAACTTAGTTCTTAGAAAATGAATGCTAATCCATGTAGTTTTCCAGGATTAACCATTTACCATTTCTATTAGAACATAGTTCGAACTTTAACTAAGGAAAATTAATCCTTCCTAAACCACGAAATCGAAATCCAACATATATCAATAGAATATACATTCTAAATTCTCATTTAAACCTCAAGATTCATTAATTTACATTTTAAATTGTCGCGAGCCTTAATTGACAAGTTACTAGACACACGAATCCACAATAAGTGTAACAATAACAAGGGTACACATAGTACCAGAACAAGAATACACAAGGTACTGAATCTATCCATTACCGAACAAGGGTACCAATCATACCAATATATCACTTAATCTAAACAACAAGGGCCCGTATTCCAAACTAGCAAGCTCGACGGACTCTATGGTATGCCAATTGTGTCTAAACTAACTCGAATCAAGGCTTGTATTTACAAGATTATTTCCTTTAAAATCGAGAGGCATAATGTGCCTTATATAATTAATGTACTTCAAACAATTCACATTCAAGTCTAGTTTCAAGTAAACTAGAATTGAGTAACAAGAACAAATAACTCAACTAGCTTAAGTTTACCCCAAGATGCTTACCTCCATTAGCATTCATTCGTACTTAGGTCAAGTCAATTTTCAATATATTGTCCTTTGATGAAACTCATTAGTTAACTAGAATTGGACAGCCTCATTCATATATTTGATCTAGGTTACATTTACTTATTTTCATACAAACCTTTTTACTAAAGCAAGCTTATACTTTCAAGTATAAGTATAACCCTTGATCAACAATATGATTTTCAAGTCAATATCAAGTCAAAAGTACTTTCAAAGAAAGTAAGTACCTTTTTTCTAGGCTTAGTCTTACATGCTCCTCTAGTCAAATAATCCAGTAGGATTAATTGAAACAACAACCAAGGTACTAGGAACAGTTTTATTCTATTCAAAACTTTAAACTACACTCACCTCTTATCTTGACATTACAGGATATCTGACTCCTCACTCCATTTGCTACTCATTCATTTCCTTCCTAGTCACATCTTGTTTCTATAATTAACAAAGAGTATGTTTACATTTATTAGTGCCACTCCAATCATCTAAGCATTTATCAAAGTTTAGTATTCTCAATTCATAAAGCTTTCATACAAAACTGATCATCACTAGATGCAATTATGCAAAATTGGACAGCCCCTATATGCGTATGAATTTCATTAATGAAAATAGTCAAATCATATAAATAGACATATAAATCTGGGCATATTACACATACACACATTAATTTTTTCAAAAACAGGGTAGCATGCCTTCAAAGAATTCCAAATAGCTTCAACTTCACAAACAAACAATTACATATTTCAAAGCAGCCCCTCAATCTTTATATTTAACCAAATCTGCCCTATTATCATGTATTTTCAGTTTAACATTGGAAAAGCAGTCCTAATTGTGCAAGTTTCGAATAAAACTGTCTCTATTACAATCTTATACGTAATTTATGTAAATCAGTCCCATATTTATCTTATACAAGCAAAACTGATCCCAGATTTTCCCTTACACACTTCACAATTCAAAACAATTCAATCCATAAAGGCGTTCACTTGATTACATTGAAGGCAGGGTTATTCATAAACAAATACACAAATAGGCAGTCGAAGCATGTAAATGTGCTTACATGTCAAACTATAAGCATATATTCTTACATTTTGAACATAAAACCAAACTATATAGTCAACTTAAAACCTGAATCACAACAAGGCAACCCTACCCGGGCTAGTAGCAATATGGCTCGGGAGCGTTACTTAACAAGCAAGCAATGGCAAGGCAAGGAACAAAGCATTCGAACACAATACAAACAATGAACAAGGCAAGCAAGGCAACTTTCTTATTGTACAAGTAACCACACAATTGATTCTTACTCATCCTAAACCATTCGAACAAGGCATACATTATCTCCTTTCAACCTTACCATTCGAATAGGTCACTAATCTTAATTCATTTCATGCTTACAATTACAAGTTACTACAATTTCAATATAGTTTACTTCCTTTGATCCTTATCATTCGAATTGATCTAAGACAACCTAATTCCATTTCATTTGTTTGTTTCTTAGACTTATACATGTACACCTAACCCAAAATTTCTAACATGATTCTTAATCATTCAACATACATGAAACTAGTTCCATTCGAGCCTATTTCCATACCTAACCATTAGGCCATTTACACAAACATACAACAAGGCATGTAACTAGTTTATTCAAGTCTTATTCAATCCTTATGCATTCGACAAACAACTATACAAGCATACATAACACATACATCAAGGTATATTTACATACAAGCAACCCTTTAGGTCCAAGTCATTTGAATGTGAAGCAATCAACATGGTTCATCACATTCTACTTTTAATTCAAACATACACATGAACATGACAAGGCTATCAAATTGTTTCATAGCAAATTAGATCAACATATGATCATTTTATTCCATTATCAAATGCGCAACAAAACATCATCCATTACATGTTATCTAAGATCATTACATACTTGTTATTAGATACATAACATTGTAGGCCCATCAAACATTATATACAAGTTTCAAGATGCATGTTCAAGCTAGCTATGTAGAATCTAGTGCCACCCTTCTAGGAGATATACAAAACAAGTATGAAATCATACTTTAACTATGCTTGTGTGAGTTGCTTCTTGCTCAAGGTAACAGGCTTCAAGATCAAGCAACGTTTGAATCCTTTATCCTGTAGTTGGGAAGAATGAAACAATAGTGATAAGTACAAGAATGTACTTAGTGAGGTAGTAACTAGTCTAACCATTTGTTATTTCAAGTTTTATGTGTCATTTAATCAAGTATAGACCTAGCTAAGGCTTTCAAGCATTAGAGTGATCTTAGCTAAGGCTTACAAGCATCAAGAAAATCCTAGCTAAGGATCATAGCATTCGGCTAACAAGAACAAGAATCAAGGATTCATATCATGAATCAAGCACATCATGCTTGCAAATGAAGAAATCAAGAAGTCATGCTTTCAAGTCAAGTAACATACAAATTCATGGTATTCAAGACAAATAACATATGATGTAGAGTTGTTATTTCATGTGTTATCAATTAAACAACCCCCTTGGAACTGTCGACACAAGATGAACCGTAGTGCTGGTCAATCCTCCTACTGTCGCCAAAGACCACATACGTACCCTCCGTCTGTGGCCAAATAGGGGCCTTAGCCCTGGACCGTAGTCCACCCTTCCACAATGAGCTCTAGACTCTAAGGCATGCCTTTCTACCTAGTCCAACTAGCTACCAAGGTTGTTCGATTTACCATTTATTCAAGTGTTTCAAGATCAAGATTTTGTCAAGCAAGTTCATTTCATATTAAGCCCTTAGGCCATTGAGCCATAGCTCACATATCAAGTAGTTTCATGTTTCATTTCATCAAGTTGAGAATATGTCTCAATCAAATCTTTAACATTCAATCACATTGCATCATAGCACATACAAGCATCCATGTTATCACATAATCATACTTAAGCATTCGAAATATACATGTATTCAAGATGTGATCTAGTTTCATTCATTACACGTCATTCTTCCCTTAATAGGTCATGTCCATGATTAGGTTCATTTAACATTTCAAGAATATAACAAGTATGCATTTGGTTAGGACCTAGTCCTAACCCTAGAGATAACTACATTCACAATACTCCAAGCTTGCTAGTCTTGGATCCACACTCCTTTGTTCTTGGCTTTAGGATGATCCACTCTATCCACTTCCACCAAGTTCAATCCTGGTTATAACACATTAGAAGCAAACACATATCAAGACAAGTTCACAAAGTCATTCAATTCAAGACAAGGTCATTAAATCATGCAACGCTACAAGCGTATAACATTCACATATTGGGCAGCATGCTCATGTACATTTTCCATTTTTTTAACTACACTTTTCTACATTCTAGTTCATGTAAAACAAGGCATATTCAAAAGCCTAAAACTGTTTACAAGACAGTTTGCAAAATGCCACAAAACAATGTGCATTTGTCTATACAGCTGCTGCCAGGCAGCTTGCACTCTAGTCACTAGATCATGCATAACTTCCATTCTGTACGTCAGAATTTCTATTGGTTTACACCGTTGGAAAGCTAACAAATTTTTCTTTATGACCATATAAGGCTTGCATTTTATTTCTTTTCCCATTAATACACTTTTTAACTTTAAGACAGGGCATTTTGCTTTACTGGACAGTTTGCACTGTCCCCAATGTTTCTTCTCTACATTTCAGTATACAATCCAGAGTTCAGTTCTGTTTTCTCCTAGTGAATTTATGCATACCAATGTGTTGTCCATAAAAAGTTCAACCTTAAATTAATTATACACAATTTATAGTGATTTTTCAAAGTTACTGCCCATAACAGAGCATTCTGGGCAGATTACACTAGGTTGGATTTCTAGCTTCTTAACTCATTTTAGCAAGGTCCTAACATGACAATTTCATTCATGTTCATGTTCATACATGTCTAGGTTATCATAATTCACGTAGAAATTTTCTTAAAACAGGGCATAATCATGCTGAACCTAGTTTAATCTATTTGATCACATTTTCACATCCAATTCATCAACTAGGCAGTCCATTACCTAATTTAACTAGTTCAATTAGGTGTAGTCATTTTTCCAGAACGTTACCTATTCAATTCAATCTTCATTTTACCTAGCAACATGATCAAAATAGGGTCCTATGTTCATTTGGCATGTTTATACAATTTCTCCATCCAAAATAGTCCCTAATCAAGACTATTTTCAATCATGTTCATATTCCTCAAATTTCCAGCAACTACACATGTATCCTAAATCAAATTGGTTACTAGAAATCAAAATTTCAAGTTTACATTGAAGCTAGCATGTCCCTAACATGCATAGAAATCATCCAATTCAATTTACACATCAAGAACATCACAATCCCAAAATTTACACAATCTACTGCAAGTTAGAATCAAGTATTATACCTTCTCCAAGCTAAATTTGATCAATGGATGAATCAAAAAGCATGAATTTGAAGGTTTGCATGAAGCTTTTCTTTCTTTCCCCTATCTCTCTCACAATCGGCCAAAGGATGATAATAGGGAAAAGATGACACTATTTCTTTGTTCAACACTCCTCCTAGACATGAGTCATCATCCAAATTGGCACATGTTCTCCTCCAATGAGGACATGTGTCAAGGCCTCCATTTAATTAAATTTTACATACAATCTATAGAGTTTTGCATGTTCACATTTTCATCCTTTCATTTATGTCTCCTAGATATAATTTCAATTCAATTTGGTTCTAATTTCGCTTATTTGATCCTGAGGATGGCCAATGTTCAATTTTCTTTAAATTAATTACCACATATATTCAACTAGCCTATTGCATAAATTGTGGTAACATTTCTAGGCCAATTTTAGGGTGTTACAGACAATAAAATCAGTATTCTTATAGTTAAACTTTTCTTAACAACCTAATGAGAAGCCTTTACACCACAATTGCACCTCAGAAAGTCTATAAGATCTTGTACCGAAATAGGACAGTCTCCCAACTAGTTTAAAATAGTCATTATAATTCGATTTACCATTAGCATCGATTCAAAGGTCCAAGACATCAAAACAGTTTCGGTTGATACACTAAATAACGTGGCAACATTCATATAGTCATTTTGACATAATTATAATTAGGATAATCCGAGAATTCACAACAATTCGATACCTTAGACCATTTAATCTAACAACAAGAATTGAACATCCTAGCTTCTTATTCTAACACATTTTTCAGATTCATGTCTATATACAATCATCAAGGAATTTATGTTTCAAACATTTATTCAAATCACTTTTTATCCATGAATCACTTAAGCAAACTCAAAGTTATCTACCTCTCATTTTAAGCTCATTCCATTCGAATTACTTCATCCACCAATCTTACAATTAACCAACAAATAAAAAAGATGGGTATTACTGATAAGTGTTCAAAAGTACTATTTTTATTACCCTTTTTACTCATATTATTGTTAGACTTAGGCTTATATTAGTTGTATAATTAGTCATTCATCCATTAATTCATGTTTCTTTCCACCGTTGAGCTTGATTACATAACTTGGTGATTTTTGTGGAAAAAGATGCTGCTTTGGTGTGCTTTTGTGTGTGTGCAGAATTACTTGCCTAAACAAGGCCAAAACCAGTTGCAAGGGAGTGCATGAAGGAGATGCCGACGCAGTTGCCAGGGCAATGCATGAAGGAGATGTCGAGCTAGTTGCCAAGGCAATTTTCGATAAGGATAAGATGATATGGCAGTCGAAATTGATGACTAGATAAGCCCAAGATGACGTAGAGCAAAGTTAAATCCCAAAGGAGTTTGATTTCCATGAAAAGGTCAAAGAGAAATTAAATCCCAAAAAGATAGGAGAAGATCTAGAGGAAATTTAAATATAATAAAGAATTATATTCTTTTACAGTATTTAATTCCAACTTAACTTCCTACTCAAGAAGGATTTTGACCTAGCCATCTCCTATTTAAAGGAGACCAAGCTGTCAAAGAGAAGGGGGAAAGAAGGGAGATATTTTGACAAGAGGGTTCAAGAGAGGAGAGTTTGATTAGGAGAGATTTTCCAAAGAGGGTTGATCGATTTCTTCTTCTTCTTCTTTGCTTCCATTAGATCCATGGTTTGGGGATTATTCTTTGTATATCTTTTGAACCCAACCATGAACTAACTTGATTGGTTGGGGTTATTGTGTTTTGTGGTTGTGAAATCTTTTGGATTTTGTTTAGGTTTTTGAGTTGCAATTCAATTTTCAAAGTTTGTTCATTCTTGGTTCTCAATCTTGCTTGTGAGTGAATTGGGAGAGGATCTCGTAACATCATCTATTTATCTAATATCGAGACTGTTAGATTCAAGAAACGAGTGAGCATGGTCTTTATTCAATCAATTGATGCTGAAGACTAATCTGGCTTAGGAATAAGTTTAGGATTTCAACGGCTAAGAGGAGCACAAGATTGGTTGTTGTTTACCCTTGATTCACGCAGGGATGTATTATCAAGACGTGTACAATTAACAGTATTTCGCATTAGGGATAACGAGGAATCATTGAAGAACGCAACTTTGGAAGTGAATGCTCAATTGTCCAGGCAATTGACCCATCCTTAATTGCCCAAGCAATCTGATCAGACAACGAGGGGGAATTGCCCTGGCAACCGACCAGGCAACACGGCAGAATTGCCCTGGCAATCAACTAGGGAATTGTAACCAAATTGCCCTGGCAATCGACTAGGCAATCGTAACAGAATTGCCCTGGCAATTCGGCTGCTACTCAATCACCATGACGAACCATTCGATCATCACTCCACAACTCACGATAACCTGGCCTATTCCCTCTCTTTTAATTTCATCTATTCTTTTAGTTTATTGCTCTTAGTTTACTCATTAGTTATAATTCCTACAATCACCTACTTGTGTTTTTTTTTCCAACGCAGTAACTTAAGCAAAGTGGCCCAAACCAATCCCTGTGGAGACGATACTCGATACTCAGGTCACTTTATTACTTGCGACGTGTATACTTGCACAATTGCGTAGCACTTATTATGCGCAACAAGTTTTTGGCACCGTTGCCGGGGATTGGCAATTGGTGTTAGTTGTTTTTGTTATTACATTTTTCTTATTAGCTTTACTAACTTTTCTTTTTGTTTGTTTTATCCAAAAAAAATTCAGGTGTGCTACAAGTTAAGGGACATCAACATGTCGAAAAATAAAAGCCAATCTATTCGAGAGTTGATGATGGAAGATAGGAATCAATCCACTCAAGAATTTCTTACACCCTTCGATGATTACCTATACCAACCGAGAAAAACCCAAAGAGCCTATCCCATGGAAAACTCTTGTGCTATGTGTTTGAAAATTGTCCTCACATTTTCGGTGCATATGACTGCATGGAGGACAATAGATGGAACCAACGGCAAAATTCTTCGTAGTATGATCAAAAAGCTCAATTTTTTTTACCATGACAATTTTGCCGCGACAACAAATGTGCCATGGCAATATAGTCCTTTTCAAGAGCATTCAAATTCCTTAGAGGAAACGTTGCTAGCTTCCTTGGCTAAACTTGATGGATCAATTGAAGAGATTCGAGAGCTATCAAAGTCCATGGATACGAGGATAGATCAGTGGGATGCAACCTTGAGGGATTCAGAAGATCAATTGAGGAGATCCACTTATGCCTTGGATAACATGCACCAACAATCCATTCTTGGGATACTGACGTCCCAAGGCAAGAGGACAAGGAACAATGCAAGGAAAGCTCCCTGATGTGTGGGGAACAACTAGAACCTCCAAGTCAAGAGGATGCCAATGAGAGAGACTGCCCAACACATGATGAGCCTGAGCAACAAATTGCCTTGGCAATGATTGAGGATCCTAAATAGAGCAACGCCGCGACAACATACCGAGTGTCTGAGAAGAGTAATGCTACAATAGACTGCTCGCATCCACCTTTGCCACGACAATTGCACGACCACATGCAAGATCAATGAGATGACAATACTTTGCCAATGGAATATGAGCAGGTATTCCTTGACTTACAACGAATTTTGGCAACTGATTGCCACGGCAATTGGCTTGAGCAGCAATTGCCACGACAACAAAGGATACATCCAACCATGATAGAAGTCGACAAGAATGAGGTAATTGAATGGTTGGGAATGGATATAATTTTCCTATTAATATATTTGTGTCTCAGGAATAGTAGCAAGGTGGAGGGCATGCATGGACTACAAGGGAACACAAAAGAAAGGCACCTCCACCATGGTAACACAAAGGGGAGTAGCTGGGAGCACATTGGCCCAATTATTTTGGGGCAATATTGTCACTCGATGGAGGGTGCGAATGGACTATAACAAGTATCAGAAATGGCCCTCCTCAAGTTTTCTTAGATCTACAGTAACATTAGAAGATGCATGAAAAATGCACTTTCTAAGAATTTTTAATTTTTGGAACTCTATTTTATTTTCGTTTTTTTCTTTATTTATTTTTAGGAAATATTTTATTTTTCTTCATTATCTTTAGTTTCCAGGTTTTCTTTTCTTTTCCACAACAAGACTGACAACCACCATGCTAAGGAAATTCACTGCCGACTACTTCCCACGACAACCGCAACAGAGGATGCCCCGGCAACCGCCCCGACAACTACCTCAGTAGTTGCCACGGCAACAGAAACTGGCGATGCCCAGGCAACAACAATGGCTTCGGTAACTACTGATACCCAGGCAAGTGAAATTGCCTCGACAAACATGGATCAAATCAAAGCAATGCTATTCACGCGGTACTAGCCACAAGCATTCAACCACTGCCCGAAATATGAATCAAGCAAACGACACCAATGAAACTTATCACTCGAGGTGAGACCTCTCGGACTAACTCACTTCATTTAGTTTCTTTTAAATTTTGTTTCACTTTTACATGCATTGAGGACAATGCTTCTCTCGAGTTTGGGGGGTGTTGGTTTCTAGTTAGTTTCATGTTTAGTTGCATTCATCTTTAGCAATCACATATAGGTTGCATATGTTACTTGCCATGCCTTTAATTGGATTTAATTGCTTAATACTTGTTAAATATCCATTGATGAATTTTTGCCACTGCACTTAATTGAAAGAACCTTTAATTTTAGGATTGCATGAAAAGAACTTAGAATTTTACAATGATGCTGAATTTTTTTACACAGTTGTGGCTTGTTGATTGAAAGAAACTTAGTGAACTTAGGTTGCTTAAAATTTCGGTAAATTTAAAGTTGAAAATTAAAAGTTAATTTCTTGCTAGAGGTGCCCGAAACTGGCTCTAGTCGACTAAAATAAAATGAGAAATTGCTTACTTTGCTAGAGGTGCCCGAAATTGGCTCTAGTGAAAATAAAAATAAATGCCCCGATAATTAAATTGATAAAAGCCTATTGTTCACATAGAATCTTGAAAATCAACTTGTACACAACTACGTACACACATTGTCACAAGCATTATAGTTCGATTCCGGGTAATATTTGTGCTATTCGAAAAATTAAAAGGTGATCATACTTTGTGCCACAGTTCCGAGGTTTGAATTCAAGTGTTAAGCATGTCATTGATGATTAAAGTCTTGGTAGGTAATTGTTAGTTTGCATTGCTTGAGGACAAGCAATAGTTTGAGTTTGGGGGTGTGATAAGTGTTCAAAAGTACTGTTTTATTACCCTTTTTACTCATATTATTGTTAGACTTAGGCTCATATTAGTTGCATAATTAGTCATTCATGCATTAATTCATGTTTCTTTCCACCGTTGAGCTTGATTACATAACTTGGTGATTTTTGTGAAAAAATATGTTGTTTTGGTGTGCTTTTGTGTGTGTGCAGAATCACTTTCCTAAACAAGGCTAAAACTAGTTTCCAGGGCAGTGCATGAAGGAGATGCCGACGCAGTTGCCAGGGCAATGCATGAAGGAGATGCCGAGCTAGTTGCCAAGGCAATTTTTGATAAGGGATAAGATGATATGGAAGTCGAAATTGATGACTAGATAAGCCCAAGATGACGTGGAGCAAAGTTAAATCCCAAAGGAGTTTGATTTCCATGAAATGGTCAAAGAGAAATTAAATCCCAAAAAGATAGAAAAAGATCTAGAAGGAATTTAAATATAATAAAGAATTATATTCTTTTAAAGTATTTAATTCCAACTTAACTTCCTCCTCAAGAAGGACTTTGACCTAGCCATCTCCTATTTAAAGGAGACCAAGCCGTCAAAGAGAAGGGGGCAAGAAGGGAGATATTTCGATAAGAGAGGAGAGTTCGATTGGGAGAGACTTTCCAAAGAGGGATGATTGATTTCTTCTTCTTCTTCTTTGCTTCCATTAGATTCATGGTTTGGGGATTATTCTTTGTATATCTTTTGAACCCAACCATGAACTAACTTGATTGGTTGGGGTTATTGTGTTTTGTGGTTGTGAAATCTTTTGGATTTTGTTTAGGTTTTTGAGTTGCAATTCAATTTTCAAAGTTTGTTCATTCTTGGTTCTCAATCTTGTTTGCGAGTGAATTGGGAGAGGATCTCGTAACTTAATCTATTTATCTAATATCGGGAGAGTTAGATTCAAGAAACGAATGAGCATGATCTTTATTCAATCAATTGATGGTGAAGACTAATCTGGCTTAGGAATAAGTTTAGGATTTCAACGGCTAAGAGGAGCGCAAGGTTGGTTGTTGTTCACCCTTGATTCACGCAGGGATGTATTATCAAGACGTGTGCAATTAACAGTATTTTGCGTTAGGGATAGCGAGGAATCTTTGACGAATGCTTCGCCGAACTTTGGAAGTGAATGCTCAATTGCCCAGGCAATCACGGGAGCATTGCCCATGCAATCTGATCAGACAACGAGGGGGAATTGCCCTCGCAACAAGGTAGAACTGCCCTAGCAATCAACCAGGCAATTTCAACCAAATTGCACTGGCAATCATAATAGAATTACCCTGGCAATCCGGCTGCTACTCAATCACCACGACGGACCATTCGATCATCACTCCACAACTCACGATAACCTGGCCTATTCCTTCTCTTTTAATTTCATCCATTCTTTTAGTTTATTGCTCTTAGTTTACTCATTAGTTATAATTCCTACAATAACCTACTTGTCTTTTTTCTTTTCCAACGCGGTAACTTAAGCAAAGTGGACCAAGCCAATCCCTATGAAGACGATACTCGATACTCAGATCACTTTATTACTTGCGACATGTATACTTGCACAATTGTGTAGCACTTATTACGCGCAAAAATGACCTTGTGATACAATTTGAGATTCAATCTAGCATGAAAAACCCTTTCAACCAAAATCTTGGTGCTACGAAAACCTCCAAGAATTTCTATAGATTTTTCCTTTCTTTCTCTCTCTATCTAGTTTTGGTTAATCTCCATTAGGAGAAGAAGAATGGTTGACTGAAACCCACAAGAGGACACCTAAGTGTGGTCCTTAAAATCTACATCTTTTTACATGCAAAATCATGAATTATAAGTTTGTACTTTATGGTCCTTTAAAAGTTGTCACTTATTTACCTTTCTTAACAAATTAGTCCTAGACCATATTTGTACTTTCAATGTACATAAAATAAATATTTGATATAGGATTTGAATTAACATCATTCTCTTAAACTCGGTTTAGGGGTGTTATAAATCTCTCCCCCTTAAAAGAAATTCGTCCTCGAATTTCCATTAACTCATTCCAGTGGGTTTCTTGTTTAACAAGAATTCAATTTCTTTCTCCAATTCATGGAGAAAGACCCTTTTTACAATGTCTTACCCAAGCATTACTTCCCTCTATAAATAGGATAACTTGGACCAATTATCCGTTCCCAAATTATGTTTCAACCACTCCAACTACTTGTTATTACATAAACAAGAGTTTCTATCAGACGCATATCATAGATATTGATCAAACTTAACTCCTAGGTGGCACACTAGACTTATGACAATGCAGTGAGTCCATGTTTAGCCCGAGAATCGACTAAACCATGCTCTCATACCAATCGACTAAGGTCATCTGAGTTTATAAAGCCATTATCAAGAGTCTTAACTGACAACTTCATCAACAACATCCATGAGATTTTAGAGAATATTTACTAGAGAGTAACTTGTAGATGATAGTAGAGTATAAACTCACATCATTACAAGACTTGTACCATTTACTCTATTCAATTATTATTTATTTAATAATTATTCTAGTCATCCGGCTAATTGCCTCAATGACATACTCTCATTTCACTTATTCCAAACAAGATGATTCTAAATTCCTAGCCACAACATCAATGAGATTAACCAAGTCATGCTAACCATTCCAAGCATGAATCAAGCAGGCAAAAATCATACTAGCTAGCCAACCAATAATAATCAACCAGAAATTAATTATAAAGGCTCCAATACATCTTAGATGCTCCTAAGAGCTTCAATAAATATGTACAAATCATATAAGAATCTATATACTTATGCAAGACTAACTAGGTGCCACCATCCTAGGAGTAAATAAGAAGTTGATTCGAGCCATACGAGATTCCCAATACTGGATTAGCTCGGAAACAACTTGAAGACTCGCAAAACCTGTAAGGTGATTAGAAAAATACATCGTAAGCCATAGCATAGTGAGGTAGTTTACATGTAAGTAATAAATATATATAAACATGACTATTCGTTTTAAAATTTTCCAAAGATCAAGCTTGGCTGCTAGCTTACATACTTGAATGTTTCTAAATAAACAATCAAATCAAACTCATATCCATTTACATAAACCAAGAAACAACATATCCGTACTAACTCAACAAAAAGGAACTCAAATCCTTAACCACAAGCATGAAGGTGTTTATCAGTTAGAGAGATCAAATTTCAAGGTTTCATGGTGGTTATCTCTTACCTTAATAATCAAGTTAAATTTCTATATTTGAATTACTCCTTCTAACAAAAGTATTGAACTTATGCTCACATAAGGCATTCATTCGAAATTGTCATTGCTCCTTTTAATCTGTCAGCCGTAATATTGTAGTTACTTCATGCTTATCTTATAAGATACCAAAATAAAGGACCATTACTTGGCTTATAAACTTTCTTGGATTCATTTGTCTTAGCTAATTATTATATAGTTCATTAATTCATGGATTATTAGATTTCCTATCCACTAATACATCCTTTATCTAGTAAGCATCTAACAATTTACAAAGTTCA
Organism: Hibiscus mutabilis; assembly: GCA_019671005.1. Taxonomy (NCBI): domain Eukaryota; kingdom Viridiplantae; phylum Streptophyta; class Magnoliopsida; order Malvales; family Malvaceae; genus Hibiscus; species Hibiscus mutabilis. Next base: position 14,580,721 of record CM033735.1, on the reverse strand, counting down.
ATTTACTAACATACTAGGATCATTTAGATCAAATCATCTCATCACTAAATCTTCGATCAAATGTGATCAGCCAATAAGTTCAATTATTAACATATTAATATTACAATCAATTTGTGATCACTAAATCAACCATACATACTCACAACAAGTATTGCATGTTTTCCATTTAATTCATTACTTCATAGTCTTAAACATGTTTGAATGGTACCAGTTTCTTACTAGCATAGAATTAAGCAAAAATAGATTTGTCAATGTTAAATTAAGCTCTTCAAGGTATAAAATTTTAATATTAAATCATATCAATCTCATAGTTTTGGTGCGCTATTTAGAAGATAATCAATGGGTTTTACTAACTAATTTCAAGCAAGCGTAGAGACACCCAATTTAGCTTGATTCATTTCATGGTAGACTTTCTTTAATACTCATATATAGGAAAAATTCAATCCATCATTTCATTATATTCAAGATTAAATCAAAACACCTTCCTTTGGAGAGTTCCATTCAAGCACTTCCTAGGGATACACTATCCAAACTTGATCAAGGGATCAATATCCAATCATTCATCAAAGGAACCTAGTCCAAAATTTTTTTCTTCATCTTATCAACTATATTAATTCACTATGAATAAAAATGCAAGTTCTATATGGTTAGAAGGACAATTAAGTTAGCTTGCTAATGGTGTAAACGGTTCGAAATTCCGACGTACGGAATAAAAGATATGAACATTTAAGCAAGTAGTGCACGTGCTGCCAGACAACAATAGTCTTGATGTATTGAATTGAATGCTTGAGTGTATGGAGTCATATAATGACTCAAATGGTTGCTGGAATTTACCTAGTACACTATGCATTGTATGAATGATAGATCACGTGGATATTGAGGAGAAAGGGGTTCACATAGATCAACAAGCTAGTAGAGGAAAAGGGATTTCGATCCTGGAATGTCAATAGCTTGAAAAATTCCTGTGAGTGTAGTTTAAAGTTTGGAGAGGGCGATAACCTCTCCATGTCCATTTTTTATTTGAATTTCTTATTGATTCTTGGTATAAATTGTGTAATGAGCTTGCTTGGAGCATTAGCAAGGTAAGTGCTCTTTTGAGTGGTTACTTGATTGAGAAGCATGCTTGAATTACACTTGATTGCCATGATATGCTTCTTGCTTAATTGAACTATATTGAAATGAAGCATGTTTGTTATAGTTAGAAGTAACTCAATTCATTGTTTAATGACATACTTTCATTGACTATTGGAATATTGATATTGGTATTGGCTTTGAAACCGTATTCGATTGAAAGGGGATATTGGCACAAAATATGCACATTGAATTGAATCATGCTTGAAATTGAATGAAATTGATAACTATTGTAAGCCTTGGTCTCGAGTCGATCATAGATATAGTTGGCTTGCCATAGAGTCCATAGATCACATTATCAGGGTGGACTGCGGTCCGGGACATTGTTCCCTAATTGGTGACAGTATGAGGGAAGTATTGTTATTGGTCATTGGTGATAGTAGGAGGGATTTGACCGGTACTTTGTACCATATTGACTATTCATATTGGCGACAATTTGGTTGGGGACTCGAGTATCTAGACTGAGTAATCCATTCTCAAGGCTATACTTAAAATGAACTTATACCTCATATACATTGAATCTATTATTACATTGCTTATATTAGATTGCTTGTATTTGAGACATTGATTGCTATTCAAATGAACTTAAAATGAACTTATACCTCATGTACATTGAATCTATTGTTACATTGAATTGCATTGATTGATAGTAATGGAAAATTGATTGCCATGAACTATTGATATTGAGACATTGCTTGAACATTGCTTATATGAGATTGCTTGTGTTTGAGACATTGATTGTGTTCAAATGACATGTTATGCCTATTGCTATTCGAATTGGATGATTGAGCATGTCTAAATTTCAAACCTTGTATTGATATTGGATTGAAAATTTAGCAAAAGCATCTAGTATTTTTACATTGTTTTGAATGGTTCCTTATTGATAGGGGAACTATACCATCTATTAGATGGTTCGTAGTTGAGACTTATTGTATTGATTGCCTTGTAACTTGAACTCGCTCACAAAATTTTGCTTATTCAAGCCTCTTTACTGTAATTCAGGTTGATATTGGAACCTATCCCGAAGTCTTGGCTCGTACAAGTCATATTTGTCTTGAAAGAGTATGTTTCCACCTTGTTATAGTTCTCCTAGGATGGTGGCACCTAAGGCATATATATTCATGATCACTTAGTAATGGTTTGTATAAAATTAACTTCATCTATGATCTATAAAGAGTATGGTATGTATATATGAGCATGTATGTACTTTATTTAGCTTGAATGCTTGTTAGCCTAATGTTAGATTCCCATGGTTGGATTGTGCATGTAATAGATGAATAGATCTATTGAAGTTGGCTAGTTAACAATAAGTAAATGAAGTAATCTACATGTTTAGACATGACCCACTTGGGTCACTTATGGTACTAGCCCAATGATGTATAATACATTGAAAGCATGTATGTTTAATTAAGGTCACTTAAGTAAATGATGTAAATCACCTATTGGTATGCATTATAGCTACATGGAATGCTGAAATTTTCTATTGTGTTTTCCATCTAGTCTAATGGTTGCTTAGAGAACAAGTAAGTTCTAAATGGTATTGATCATGATAACTAATTGCATTATGTGTTCTAAAATATCTAATAGGTGCATTATGCATTGTCTATTGGGTCATCACCTATTTGAATACTTACTTAATGAGCAAGAAAGACTTAAAACGAATTGAACTCACTAGCTTTAATTGAATGGATCATTGATTGAAATTGTGGTAACTTACCTAATACTACTAGGGTGGTTAGAGTATTTATAGAATGGTAATCAAAGCTTTAAGGTTGCATGATTCTAGGGTCTATAGAATGAATAGGCTATTGTCATTGATCACTTAGGTGCCACCTAGGAGTTACTTGAATATTGATTGGATTGTGACTTGAGCTTGACTTCTCTTATTCCTTATATATAGAATGTCTGAAACAAGATTGGGCAAGGATAATGAAAGCCCGACTGGCTCCTCCAATGAGGGAGGGAGCATAAGGATGAACTAGGATGCCCAAAGCCTGTTGAACCTCAACAAGTTCAGCAGGAAGTTCCCGTGATCCATCCTATTTAACGAGAATGCTTCTCCAGTCTGAATGAGATGTTTGATCAGATGATTGTCTCTATGAGACAGAATCCTCCAACTCTTCTTGACCCTCCGGTAGCAAAGCTAGCAAGAGCACCAATTGACAAGTTAGCTCAACACTGAGCTTACACTTTCACTGGAACAAGGGAAGACAAGCCAGAAGAAGCAGAGTACTGGCTGAAGAATACGACAAGAATCCTGTCTAAGCAACTGCAGTGCTCAGATGAACACAAACTGGAGTGTGCAGTAGCTTTGTTGGTCTAGGAGGCACTGAATTGGTGGGAGACTACTACCTTGGCAGCACCTGAAGAAGCTATCACCTGGGAATTCTTCCTTAAAGAATTCAAAAAGAAGTATATTAGTGATCAGTATCTTGCTGATCGCAAAAAGAAGTTCTTGTACCTGAAGCAAGGAGGAAAGTCGATCGAGCAGTATGTTAGCGAGTTTTGCAAATACTGCAAATACGGCTCGGAATTCATAAAGAAAGAAGAGGAGAAGTGTAGAATGTTCATACATGGACTCAATGATGAGTTAGGCCCAATGTTCACTACTTTGGAGATTACTAACTTTCAAGAGCTGGTCAACCGAGTCATAGCTACTGAAGCCAAGATAAAGACTTCAGCAAAATGATCGGAGAATCAGTCCTGAGATAACAAAAGATTGAGGGATGATCATAAGTCTCATTGGCGCAATAAGAAACAAAAGCACAAAGGAGGAAATTCTTCCAATCAGGGAAATTTCTCTAAGGGTAGCTATATACCCAAGCCACAAGCTATGTCTAGAGCCTCAACACCTATGGTATCCTTGGATAGCATCGGGAATACCAGGAGGGAGACCCAAATCCCTGCTTGCAAGACTTGCCAAAAGAATCACACTAGATTTTGTAGAAAGCTTACTAATGCTTGTTACTTGTGCAGAGACACGACGCACTATGTCAAAGATTACCCCCAAAATCCAAACAAGTTGCCTTCTCATGTTTCTCACAAATCGAATCGAGCTCTTTCACCCAGGGGAAAGGGTTCGAAGCAAGCTAACTCAGGCAACTACAGAAAGAGAAAAGGCCAAGGGTCCAATGCTACATATCAAGAATCCCGAGAACCTACTCGAGTCTATCACATCCGAGGGCGAGAGGACGAAGAGTCTGCTGATGTAATAGCAGGTATAATCTACCTCGATACTTACCCTGTTTATGTTTAATTGATACGGGATCAACCCATTCATTTATAAGATCTTCTTTAATTGAAAAGCTTAAATTGAAGCTTGAATATGTTAGTTGCAGCTTAATTGCTACCAGTCCTTTAGGAGACAATGTAATAGTGAACCAAATATGTAAGGATTGCCATTTGTTTATTCAAGGCGTCCCTTTCCTAGCCAACCTACTATTATTGCATTTTTTTTAGTTCGATCTCATTCTGGGATTAGATTTGTTAGGGAGGCATCAAGCTTGGGTAGATTGCCAAAAAAAATATTTCTCCATGGTCTTGGAGAAAAATGCATTACCTTGATTAATAAGAAACCTATTAGCATCTTTGCTGCTATGATTAAAGGTGATGAAATTAAATTCGGTGTGACTTCCTTCCTTGTTGTTTCTGACTTCCTTGATGTTTTTCCTGAGGAATTTATGAGATTGCCCCTAATTCGGGAAGTCAAATTCAAGATTGAAGTTCAACCCGTGAGTGATCCAGTGTCTATCGCTCCATATCGAATGGCCCCTATTGAACTCAAAGAGCTTAAGAAACAATTGCAAGAGCTTCAAGACAAGGGCTTCATCCTGGAGTACGTTAAGAAGAAAGATAGGTCGATGAGGCTATCTATCGATTATTATCAGCTAAACCGGCTCACTATCAAGAACAAGTATCCATTGCCGAGGATTGAGGACTTGTTCGATCAATTCAAGGATGCCAAAGTCTTCTCCAAGATCGATTTACGATCGGGGTACTATCAGATGAGAATACAAGACTTGGATATACCCAAAATGGCTTTCAGGACTTGTTATGGTCACTACGAGTTCCTAGTTATACCATTCGGGCTAGCCAATGCTCCAGCGGCTTTCATGGACTTAATGAACCGAGTGTTCAAACCCTATTTGGACAAATTTATGGTTGTCTTTATCGACGACATTCTCGTCTACTCGAAGACAAGGAAGAACAAGCTAATCACCTTCGAATTGTACTCCAAACATTGACAGAGAATCAGCTGTATGCAAAATTGAGCAAATGCCAGTTTTGGCTCTCGGAAGTATCCTTCCTTGGCCATGTTATCTCGGCCGAAGGGATAAAGGTTGATCCTAAGAAGGTTCAAACCGTCATCGAATGGAGACCTCAAAGAAATGTTAGCGAGGTTAGGAGTTTTCTCGGTTTATCCGGGTATTACCGAAGATTCGTGAAAGGGTTCTTGATTCTTTCTACTCCATTAACTTGACTCCAAAAGAATACTCCATTAAATGGTATGAGGACCAACAGAAGAGCTTCGATCAATTGAAGCAAGTCCTAACTCAAGCTCCTATTCTAATCCAACATGAACTGGGAAAAGACTTTACAGTCTTGAGTGATGCTTCCCACCTCGGTTTAGGGTGTGTATTGATGCAAGATGACAAGGTCATTGCCTATGCTTCTCGGCAATTCAAGCCTCATGAATTGAACTATCCAACGCACGACTTGGAACTAGTTGCGGTTGTGTTTGCTTTAAAAACCTGGAGACATTATCTATATGGAGAGAAATGTCGATTATTTACGGATCATCAGAGTTTAAAATACATCCTAACTCAGAAGGAGTTAAATATTCGACAATGAAGATGGGTGGAACTACTAAAGGACTATGATCTAATCGTTGATTACCACTCGGGCAAGGCAAATGTTGTGGCTGATGCGCTCAGTCGCAAACATTCAATTGGTAAGATCGAATACGAATTCCAACATTGTTTATCCCTCTATTCGAATGGGTGATATGAAATCCACTAATCGAAATCCTTTAATTGTAGCTTCAACTACTTTCCATGCTCATTTTAAGCTCATAAAGAACCAGAGATATGTGGCAGAACTTTAAGTTCAATCCGACTTGAATTCGAGGATCAAAGAGCTTCAATAAAATGATCTCGAACTTCAAAAGATATTGAAAGAGATTGATTCCAAACCAAGCACTAAATTCTCACTTTGATCGAATGGTCTGCTCTACTTCAAGAATCGGGTTTGTGTACCCAATGATCCAATCCTTAAGAGGGAAATGCTTCAAAAAGCACATAGTAGTCCTTTTTCAATACATCCGAGAGTGATCAAGATGTATAAGGACTTAAAGGAAGTCTATTGGTGGCCGAGATTAAAGGCCGATATTGTTGACTTCTTATCAAAGTGCCTCACTTGTAAGAAGGTAAAAGTCAAACACCAACTACCTACTAGACTCCTGCAACCAATCGAATTGCCACAGTGGAAGTGGGAGTGTATAACAATGGACTTCGTATCGGGATTGCCTTTATCGCCTAGGAAAATGATGCTATTTGGGTGATCGTTGATAGGTTCACCAAATTGGCTCACTTCCTACCTGTTCGAATGAACATGAGCCTCAAATAACTAACTGAATTGTACTTGAAAGAAGTGATCAGACTTCACGGTGTTCCTAAATCTATCATATCAGATCGAGAATCCTATTTTACTTCTCGATTCTGGAGGTCACTTCAAGAAGCTATGGGAACCAGGCTGAACCTTAGCACTGCCTTCCATCCACAAACCAATGGACAATCTGAGAGTGTAATCCAAGTGCTTGAAAACATGTTTCGAGCTTGCATTATCGACTTCGATAAAAGTTGGGAGAAATCTCTACCATTAACCGAGTTTGGCTACAACAACAACCATCAAGATTCTATCAAAATGGCCCCATTCGAAGCATTGTATGGCAAGAGATGTATAACTCACCTATGCTAGTCTGAATTGGTGGAAAATAAGGTCTTAGGACCTGAATTGCTTCGTACCCAAAATCAAATTCGGGTGATCCATAGTAGACTGAAAGAGGCCTTTGATAGGCAAAAGGCTTATGTCGATCTCGAGAGAAGAAACATTGAATATCAAGTAGGAAATTATGTATTCTTGAAGGTATCTCCTTGGAGGAAAATCCTCAGATTTAGGAGAAGGGTAAACTAAGCCCTCGATTCATCATCCCATTGAAATATTAGAAAAGATCGGTCCAGTTGCTTACAAGCTAGCACTCCATGCTGAATTCAATAGAATCCACAACATCTTCCATGTATCAATGTTGAGGAAATATCGATCAGATTCATCATATGTTCTAAAACCTGATGAGGTGGAACTTAATCCTGATCTATTGTACGATGAAGAGCCAATTCAAATGCTTGATAAAGAATTAAAGAGACTTCGTAACAAGACTGTGCCATTGGTGAAAGTTCTACAGAAGAACCACAATGTAAAAGAAGCCACTTGGGAACCCGAAGCAAAGATGAGAAAGCAGTACCCTCATCTATTCCCCTCAGGTAAATTCAACGATAAATTTATTTAAGGGGGAGGGAATTGTAATATCCTAAAAACTAGTATAAAGAAATTTACTACAATGCCTTCATTTAATCCCTAATTGATTGAAAGTAAGGTACTAGGTCTAGTTAATAAGGACTAGAATGCTATAAATGAAAAAGTGGTAACCTAAATTATAAGTGACCAAACCAAAACAAATAACAAAGTGAAGGAATGCATGCTAAATTCTTATATTCCTAAATGGCCCTACACATGTCATTAATTAGTGGATAATCAAGGGCAAATTAGTCATTTTGGGAGGAGTTAGTTGATGAATCCATTGTCATATTCTCCCTAATGGCCGAATAGATGAACAGAGAAGAGAGAAAAGAATTGAGTGAGAAAACTCCATGTTCATAGATTCAAGCTTGAAAATTGGAAGAATTGGAGTTGCTAGCATTCATATTATCTTGATAGGAAGGTAAAATCTCTTCCTTAATGCATTGTAGATTCAAATGATGCATGTAGATTTTAAGTTCTTGCTTGAATTACATGAATTGGATGACTAGTTAGTGAATTGATGCCATAAATTAGTTAAGAAGTTCAATTGATTGATCAATCCATGAAATTGGTAGTGTCATTCAAATGAGTAGGGGAAATTGATGTTGTCAATAACCAAATTGATGGTGTAATGTTGTGCTAGTTGCTGGAAAAATTTGAATGATGAATAGAATGGATGATTGTTATGTGAATTGAAATTCTTGTTACTGGAAATTCTAGTGAGATGATGTCGTATTGAATCAATTCGATAATATTGCTCAATTGCCCTGTTTTTATAGGTTTGACACATAATTGGACTGACTTAGACATGTATGAACGAGTATATATGTTGAACAAATATGTTAGAATCCTTGTCTAAGTGATTAATGAAGATAGAATCTAGCTAAAAGAAAGTTGTCCAGAAGACTCTGTTTTAGGCTGTGAGTTTAAAAATTTGCACAAAATCACATAGACCAAATTAGGGAGTAAATCTTATATGTACAGAATCATGTGTATGTCTAGTTTCGTATGCAACAAACGGAATCGAATTTCGAGTTATAAAACAGTTTGTAGAGACTAATCTCTAAGGACAGTGCAAACTGTCCAGTAGCATAATTTGGTCTATGTTTAAATAAAAAACTGTATTAATCACTATGAATAGAAAAGAAAGGCCTAAATGGTTATAAGGACAATTAAGTTATCTTTCTAATGGTGTAAATGGTTTGAAATTTTGTCGTACATAATAAAATATATGAACATTTAAGCAAGTAGTGCACATGCTGCCAGGTAGCAACAGTCTTGATGTATTGAATTGAATGCTTGAGTGTATGGAGTCACATAATGACTCAAATGGTTGCTGGATTTTATCTAATACACTGCATTGTACGAATGATAGATCAAGTGGATATTGATGAGAAAGGGGTTCACATAGATCAGCAAGCTAGTAGAGGAAAAGGGATTCTGATTCGGGAACGTCAACAGCTCAGAAAATTCCTGTGAGTTTAGTTTAAAGTTTGGAGAGGGCGGTAACCTCTCTAAGTCCATTTTTTATTTGAATTTCTTATTGATTCTTGGTATAAATTGTGTAATGAGCTTGCTATGGAGCATTAGCAAGGTTAGTGCTCTTTTGAGTGGTTACTTGATTGAGAAGCATGCTTGAATTACATTGAATCTATTGTTACATTGAATTGCATTGATTGATAGTAATGGAAAATTGATTGCCATGAACTATTGATATTGAGACATTGCTTGAACATTGCTTATATGAGATTGCTTGTGTTTGAGACATTGATTGTGTTCAAATGACATGTTATGCCTATTGCTATTCGAATTGGATGATTGAGCATGTCTAAATTTCAAACCTTGTATTGATATTGGATTGAAAATTTAGCAAAAGCATCTAGTATTGTTTACATTGTTTCGAATGGTTCCTTATTGATAGGGGAACCATACCATCTATTAGATGGTTCGTAGTTGAGACTTATTGTATTGATTGCATTGTAACTTGAACTCACTCACTAAGCTTTGCTTATTCAAGCCTCTTTACTACAATTCAGGTTGATATTGGACCCTATCCCGAAGTATAGGATCGTACTAGTCACATTTTGCTTGAAAGAGTATGTTTCCATCTTGTTATAGTTCTCCTAGGATGGTGGCACCTAAGGCATGTATATTCATGATCACTTAGTAATGGTTTGTATAAAATTAAATTCAGCTATGATCTATAAAGAGTATGGTATGTATATATGAGCATGTATGCACTTTATTGAGCTTGAATGCTTGTTAGCCTAAAGTTCGATTTCCATGGTTGGATTATGCATGTAATGGAAGAATAGATCTATTGAAGTTGGCAAGTTAACAATAAGTAAATGAAGTAATCTACATGTTTAGACATGAACCACTTGTGCCACTTATGGAACTAGCGGAATGATGTATAATACATTGAAAGCATGTATGTTTGATTAGGTTCACTTAAGGAAATGATGTAAATCACCTATTGGTATGCATAATAGCTACATTGAATGCTGAAATTTTCAATTGTGTTTTCCATCTAGTCGAATGGTTTCTTGGAGAACAAGTAAGTTCTAAATGGTTTTGATCATGATAACTAATTGCATTATGGGTCCTAAAATATCTAATAGGTGCATTATGCATTGTCTATTGGGTCCTCGCCTATTTGATTACTTACTTAATAAGCAAGAAAGACTTAAAACGAATTGAACTCACTAACTTTAATTGAATGGATCATTGATTGAAATTGTGGTAACTTACCTAATCCTACTAGGGTGGTTAGAGTATGTTACAGTACCAGTTTCTTACTAGCATAGAATTAAGCAAAAACATATTTGTCAATGTTAAATTAAGCTCTTCAAGCTATAATATTTTGATATTAAATCATATCAATCTCATAGTTTTGGTGTGCTATTTAGAAGATAATCCATGGGTTTTACTAACTAATTTCAAGCAAGAGTAGAGACACCCAATTTAGCATGATTCATTTCATGGTAGACTTTCTTTAAAACTCATATCTAGGAAAAATCCAATCCATCATTTCATTCTATTCAAGATTAACTCAAAACACCCTCCTTTGGAGAGTTCCATTCAAGCACTTCCTAGGGACACATGATCCAAACTTGACCAAGGGATCAATATCCAATCATTCATCAAGGGAACCTAGTCCAAAATTTTTTTCTTCATCTTCTCAACTTAACGATTAGTCATTATTCCTTCTTTTACTGTAATAAAAACCCATAACAACATACTTAACTTAATTAAGTAAGTCAATTGAAGAGGGAAGTAAGCTTGCATGTGTAGGAAATTTTCATTGAAATTAAGATAGAAGCAAAGTAAGTATGATTCTACTTGTGTTTAATTGAATAGGCAACTATATTGTTGAATTGGACTGTTTTTGATGATTATAGATGGAATTAGACATTGAATATGTTGTTAGATGATTGAATGATTGTAGAATTATGCAAAATTGAAAAATGAACATTAGGTACAAACTGGAAATCATGTGTTTGTGATTGTGTAACAAACCTAGCAACTAGGAACAAGCTGGAAATCACGTGTTTGTGATAGTGTAACAAACCTAGGTTGCTGGAAAATTGAATTGTGTTGTTGAAGTGAAAATTGAATGATTAGAACTTAAAATTGAGCTATAGAATTAATGAATTGATGATGATCATGAATAGGTAATGTATAGAAGATGTTAAAGAAATTGAATTGATAGCAAACAATGCTGGCAGAATGCATGCTATCCTAGATAGGATATCCTTGATGATTGAAAGACTAGATAAGGTCACTCTTGTTACTTGAAAGACTAGCTAAGTCTACTCTAATACTTTGAAGCCTTAGCTAGGTCTTCACTTGATCTAAAAGACATGAAGCATGATATAACAAAATGGATAGACTACTTACTACATCACTAAGTACATATTTGTACTTATCACTCTTCTTTCATTCTTCCCAACCTATAGGTTAAAGTATTCAACATTTCTTGATCTTGAAGCTTGATTCCTTGAGCAAGAAGCATCCTATGCAAGCTTTGTTAAAGTATGATTCCATACTTGTTTTGTATTCTCCTAGAATGGTGGCACTAGTTTGTATCTAAGTAGCTTGAACATGCATTTTGAAGGGTTGTTTATAATGCTTGATAGCCTATCTATGATTTGTATATAGATCAAGGTTTGTAATGAACTTAATTAACTTATATGGTTTAATGATGTTGCACATATGTTGATGGAAGGACTTAATGTTAATCTAGCTAGCTTGATGACTTTTGAATGCTATGATATTGTATACGGTTTGCTTAATTAGAAAGTAGGATGATGAGCCAAGATGTTTACTTGTACCCTAATTGAATGGCCATGACATATAGGGTCACTTGAATGTAACAATGCTTGTTGTATGTGATATGCATGCTTGTAGATGTGATTGCCGATTGTGTGGGATTAAATTAAGCATGAATGAAACTAGTTACATGTCATGTTATACAATTAGGTAAATGGCCAAATGGTTATGATTAGAATGTGGTTTGAATGCAAGCTTGAACATGTAAATTTGAATGATCAATCAATTGTGATAGTAATTTAGGTAATAGATGACACATGTATACATCAATGAACAATGAAATGAAGAAAACATAATTGAACCTCAGGATAGTCGAATAGGATAGGATTTCAAAGGTTGAATGTTGAGATAAGAACCATGTATGTAGTAACTTGAAGTGTAAGCAAAAAACAAATGAATCTAGAAGCATGGTGTTAATAGCCGAATTGTTTAGGTGAAAGAATAACTAGAAATGCTTGCTTGTTAGTGTAGTTTGAATACCTTTGAAGATTTGATGCCTAAGTATGGGTTGCTTGCATGAAAAGAAATGCATGATTTGTTTGCTTTGGTCTAGTTCGAATGGTATGGATGATTAGGAGTCAAGTATGAGCTTTCTTGTTAGTTAAGAAAACAAGTATGAAAGATCATTCTTCTTGGATGTTGAATGCCGAATGTAATGTTTGTTTAGTGAATCAAGATTGAATGTGTAATGCATGTATTGTTCTTGCCTTGTCTATGTTCTTGCTTGTTTGAATGCCATGCCATGTCTTGTCCTTGCTTGCTTGTTAAGTAACGCTCCCGAACCGAGTTACTACTAACCCGGGTAGGGGTTGTTACAAGAGAATTATCTATCTTTAGAATGGTTACCCGGTATAAGATTTCTACCTTACATATTTAGTTTTATTACAAAAGCTAGAAACCTTTCTGATTTTCATATGGATCATAACATTTCTTTCATTATAAGCAAGCATTCGATCTAGCATATGTTCATTACATTTCTTCCAATACAAGCAACCATTCGATCTAGCATATTTATCATAACATATCTTTCAATACAAGCAACCATTCAATCTTGCATATGTTCATTACATTTCTTTCAATACAAGCAACCATTCGATCTAGCATGAACCTGAATTCATGATATTTGATCAACTTAGTTCTTAGCAAATGAATGCTAATCCATGTAGTTTTCCAAGTTTATCCATTTACGATTTCTATTAGAACATAATTATAACTTTAACTAAGGACATTTAGTCCTTGCTAAACCAAGGGATCGAAATCCAACACATATCAATAGAATATACATTCCAAATTCTTATTTTAACCTCAAGAATCATTAATTTACATTTTCAATTGTCATGAGCCTTGATTGACAAGTTACTAGAAACACGAATCAACAATAAGTGTAACAATATCAAGGGTACACATAGTACCAGAACAAGAGTACACAAGGTAATGAATCTATACATACCAAACAAGGGTACCAATCGTACCAATAAATCACTTTATCTAAACAGTAAGGGACCGTAGTCCAAACTAGGAGTTCGACAGACTCTATGGCTTGCCAATTGTGTCTAAACTAACTCGAACCAAGGCTTGTATTTACAAGATTATTTCCTTAAAAATTGAGAGGCATTATGTGCCTTATATCATTAATGTACTTCAAGGAATTCACATTCAAGTCTAGTTTCAAGTAAACTAGAATTTAGTAACAAGAACAAATAACTCAACTAGCTTGAATTTACCCCAAGATGCTTACCTCCATTGTCATTCATTCATACTTTAGTCAAGTCAATTTGTGATATATTGTCCTTTAATGAAACTCATTAGTTAACTAGAATTGGACAACCTTATTCATATATTTGATCTAGGTTACATTTAGTTATTTTCATACAAACCTTTTTACTAAAGCAAGCTTATAATTTCAAGTATAAGTATAACCCTTGATCAACAATATGATTTTCAGGTCAATATCAAGTCAAAAGTACTTTCAAAGGAACTACGTACCTTTTTCTAGGCTTAGTCTTACATGCTCCTCTAGTCAAATAATCCAGTAGTATTAATTGAAACAACAACTAAGGTACTAGGGACAATTTTATTCTATTCAAAACTTTAAACTACACTCACCTCTTATCCTGACATTACAGGATACCTGACTCCCCACTCCAATTGCTACTCATTCATTTCCCCTAGGGACATCTTGTCTCTAAATTGTTCCCATATTTTCCCTCATACACTTAACAATTCAAAACAATTTAATCGATAAAGGTGTTCACTTGATTACATTGAAGGCAGGGTAGTTCATAAACAAGTACACAAATAGGCAGCCCAAGCATGTAAATGTGCTTACATGTCAAACTATAAGCATATATTCTTACATTTTGGACATAAAACCAAGCTATATAGTCAACTAAAAACCTGAATCACAACAAGGCAGTCCCCAAACTCACCGTAAAGCAGCTTTAATTATCTCAAATGAGTTCATTGACAATAAAATCAGTATTCTTGTAGTTTAGCTTTTCTTAACAATCTAATGAGAAGCCTTTGCACCACAATTTCACCTCAGGAAGTCTATAAGATCATGTACCGAAACATGACAGTCTCCAAACTGCTCAAAACTGGTTTAAAACAGTCATTATAATTTGATTTACCGTTAGCATTGATTCAAAGGTCAAAGACATCAAAACAATTTTGGTTGATACACTAAATAACGTGGCAACATTCATATAGTCATTTTGACATAATTATAATTAGAATCATCCAAGAATTCACAACAATTCGATACCTTAGACCATTTAATCCAACAACAAGAATCGAACATCCTAGCTTCTTATTCTAACACGTTTTTCATATTCATGTCTATATACAATCATCAAGGAATTTATGTTTCAAACATTTATTCAAATCATTTTGTATCCATTAATCACCTAAGTAAACTCAAAGTTATCTACCTATCATTCTAAGCTCATTCCATTCGAATTACTTCATCCACCAACCTTACAATTAATCCAACAAATAACAAAGATGGGCATTACCTTGTGATACAATTCGAGATTCAATCTAGCATGAAAAACTCTTTCAACCAAAAGCTTGGCGCTACCAAAACCTCCAAGAATTTCTATGGATTTTTCCTTTCTTTTTCTCTATATCTAGTTTCGGTTAATATCCATTAGGAGAAGAAGAATGGTTGACGAAACCCACAAGAGGACAATCTACATCTTTTTACATGCAAAACCATGAATTATAAGTTTGTACTTTATGGTCCTTTAAAAGTGGTCACTTATTTACCTTTCTTAACAAATTAGTCCTAGACCATATTTGTACTTTCAATGTACATAAAACAAATATTTGGTATAGGATTCGAATTAACATCATTCTCCTAAACCCAATTTAGGGGTGTTACAAATCTCTCCCCCTTAAAAGAAATTCGTCCCCGAATTTCCAAGAACTCATTCCAGTGGGTTTCTTGTTTAACAAGAATTCAAATTCTTTCTCCAATTCATGGAGAAAGACATTTCTTATAATGCCTTACCCAAGCATTACTTCCCTCTATTAATAGGATAACTGGGACCTATTATCCCTGCCCAAATTATGTTTCAACCACTCCAACTACCTGTTATTACATAAACAAGAGTTTCTATTAGACACAGATCACATATATTGATAAAACTTAACTCCTAGGTGGCACACTAGACTTATGACAATTCAATGAGTCCATGTTTAGTCCGAGAATCGACTAAACCATGCTCTGATACCAATTATATCATCCCCTAGCCTGGTATAGAAAATAAACTGAATTAGGACATGTTAATGACAAACAAGCAATCAAACCTAATTGACTTAAGCTCTTTTGTAATAGCTGTACAAAGAGAATTTAGGGAAAATTTTAAACTTTTAACTAGACTTTGGCAGAAAAGATTCATTTCTAATTGCTAGAGTGAAATAAAACATTTGAGTAATCGTATCCATCTTACAAAATTTTGACCCAACAAAGATACTACCCTTGTCAACTTAAGGCTTCCTATAAAGGTAACTAATCTTGAACACTCAAATCGATTGCTAACTATATAAGCAACAATCATTAGACATTTCACTAAGACTAAGGTCATCTGAGTTTATAAAGCCATTATCAAGAGTCTTAACTTACAACTTCATCAACAACTTCCATGAGATTTTAGAGAATATTTACTAAAGTGTAACATGTAGATGATAGTAGAGTATAAACTCACATCATTACAAGACTTGTACCATTTACTCTATTAAATTATTATTGGTTTAATAATTATTCTAGTCATTCAGCTAATTGCCTCAATGACATACCCTCATTTCAAGCATGAATCAAGCAGGAAAAAATCATACTAGCTAGCCAACCAATAATAATCAACCATAAATTAAATATAGAGGCTCCAATACATCTTAAATGCTCCTAAGAGCTTCAATAAATATGTACAAGTCATATAAGAATCTATATACTTATGCAAGACTAACTAGGTGCCACCATCCTATGACTAAATAAGAAGTTGATCCGAGCCATACGAGATTCCCAATACTGGATTTGCTCAGAAACAACTTGAAGACTCACAAAACCTATAAGGTGATTAGAAAAATACACCGTAAGCCATAGCACAGTGAGGTAGTTTACATGTAAGTAATAAATATGTATAAATATATATAAACATGACTATTCATTTTAAAAATTTCCAAAGACCAAGCTTAGCTGCTAGCTTACATACTCGAATGTTTCTAAATAAACAATCAAATCAAACTCATATCCATTCACATAAACCAAGAAACAACATAGCCGTACTAACTCAACAAGAATGAACTCAAATCCTTAACCACAAGCATGAAGGTGTTTACCAGTTAGAGAGATCAAATTTCAAGGTTTCATGGTGGTTGTCTCTTACCTTAATAATCAATTTAAATTTCTATAATTTAATTACTCATTGTAACAAAAGTATTGAACTTATGTTCACATAAGACATTCATTCGAAATTGTCACTGCCCCTTCTAATCTTACAACCGTAATATCATAGTTACTTCATGCTTATCTTGTAACACCCCTTCCCCGGGTTAGTCGTAACCCAGTTCAGGAGCGTTACCAAAGCGAAAGCAAAGCAATAGATAGGTTACTTATCGAACAAGTAACCTCGATATACATGACTTGCAACACAAGTAACCCAAACCAAACATTACAAGTCATACAATACATACAAGTAATCCTCATTAAACAAACCCAACATACATAGCATGCTAATTTAGGTACTAATTTGTTCCATTTCATACTTATATCCTAAGTTACCATTATCATATTACTATTTCATTCAATTCACATACATCATTCAAACAACAATCTCAAGTATGTCATACTTCACAATAGGTTACTATTAGACATGATTCAACTTTCATTCCTATTATAAGTTCATGAACCCTATTTGATTGATACAATGTGGTCACTAAACATATTTCAATTAGCTTACTTGCATCTCAAGATACTACTTATTCAATCAATTAACAAGTTTAATACAAAGCATCCAACTTACATTCTTATTACATATTCATACCCTATTCGAACTATAATGTGGTCCCTAATCACATTTCATTTGATTCTTTACAATCAAGTCGTACAATTTCATGGCATACTTAGTTAGTACATTGTTAATGCATGCTTAAACATACCTTAGCCTCAATCTCAACATTTCCGAATCATGCCAATAGCCATAAGAACAAATGCATAATCATACATATTGGTCTAGCATTCGAATTAAACAAGGTTCAACAAACATTGAATTTCTATCATATTATGTGCAGCATTATATTAACTTATATACATATCAACCAAGTTAAATACATAGTTTAAATCATCCAAGTTGGTTACATGATAGGCCCAACAAAACATTACATTTACTAGTCTTAACAACACCACAAAATGCATGATCAAGACTACCTATTACAAAGTCTAGTGACCAAACTAGGAGTATACAAAGAGTATGAATCATACTTCCAAGCTTGCTTCAAGGTGTTGCTTCAATCTCAATATATCCTCTTGATAATGTCTTTAATCTGTTATGGGAAGAATGAAGAGTAGAGTGGTAAGTACAAGTTATGTACTTAGTGAGGTAACACTAAGTCTAGCCAATTTCAAGTATACATATCCAAGTTTACATGTATTTCAAAGAATCAAGATCGTCGCTACAAGACACATACCACTTGAATTCAAGAGTAACTTAGGCAATCTTCACATATCATACAATCAACAGAGCAACATCCATCATAATATGCATATGCTATTCGAACATCTTGCTTAGAAGACAAGCAACCATTACTCCAATTACCAAGTAGGCATTCTTACACAAAGTCATCATTTATACATTTCTTTCATGATAAGTAACTAGTTATACAACCATTCATGTGTCATCTTTCAAGGCAATGAAGTTCATTCAAGAATCTTACAATTCAAGCAATGTTCATATCACACATCTAAGCAAACAATGTTCATTAAAGTTATTAAGTCATCTTATAACACCCTTAGTAAGTAGTTTACTAGATAATCAATCTTAAACAATATGCACCGAAGTGCCAATATGCACCGTAGTGCGAATATGTACCGTCATACCAATATGCACCGTAGTGCCAATATGAGCTCAAGATTCTAAGGCATGCCCTCCTATCTATCTGAACTAGCTACCAAGGTTGTTTGATTATCAATTTCATTCAAGCTTTATACAATTCATTATCCAATTCAGGATTATGCCATTCAAAGGCCAAGCCCTTAGGCTTATGGAGTCTTAACTCCCAAAACAAGTCTATCCATGTCATTCGAATGGCATGAATACAAAGTGGTACCATTGTTCAATTCATTTCACTCAGCCATGTATATCAATCACAAACACATGCATATGTATGCAATGTGCGTACCTTATTCTCCAAGCAAGCATGTTATTTCTTACCTTTGGCATAAGCAATGCAACATGTAAGGCATTACATTTCATTTGCTTAACACCCAAGTAAACAAATAGATCATGGAATCAAACAAGTTGTCATACATGCCCTTCTTCCCTTAATTAGCCAAATATGTTTTAGGTCATCTTACATGGCAATGACATTGAATTAAGACAATAACAAGGTTGGTTAAGACCTAGTCCCAACCCTAAGGATAGTTACACTCACAATACTCATAGCTATCAATTGTCTTGTATCCAAATCCCTTTGCCTCTAGCTTTGGGATGTCCACTCCTATCTTCCCCTTCCCCAACTTGCTGCCCTTGGTCTAGCAAGCATAACACATACATTTCATCAAAACAAGTACATAATGTCACACAATTATAGTAGCATTGTTACCACATTTGTACCTAACATTTAGCTACTATTTTTTTGCTTTCTTTTAAGCATTTCTTACTAGTTCATCTTCATATTGTTATTACCTCATTTTAAAAAATAACTGGACATGTTACAAAGTCCCAAAACTGTTTTGGAAATAGTTTGCATCTAGGTGTAAAAATAGTCCCAAACTGCCCAGGACACTGCTGCCTGGCAGTTTGCACACGATCCCTTTAAATGGTCATATCTTTTAACTCGTACATCAGAATTTCGATTACTATACACTGTTGGAACAAAATTGTCTTTAAGACCATATACGACTTGCATTTTAGTTCTTAGCCAATTAATACAGTTTGTTGTTCAAAGACAAGGCATTTAAATTGCCTGGACAGTTTGCAGTGTCCAGCAATTTCTATCTACAGTTTCAAGCATAGGACCCAGTTTTCAGTTCTGCTTTCACCTAATGAAAGTAGACATACTAAGGATCATGTCATTAAAATTTCAAACCTTAATTTGATCTATACGATTTTTGGTGAATTTTCAAAGTGACTGCCCAGAACAGAGCAATTCTAGGCAGATTGTACCTAATCACATTTTAATTCCTTAAATTCATTTTAACCAATGTTTTGGCCCTATAATTCATTTCATATGACATCCTAAACATGTTTAGTCGATGTTAATTCATTATTCAAGGCAACCAAAACAGAGTAAGTTGGTTACAATGCTTAATTTTTCATGTTTACACAATTTCAATTCAACAAAACAGTTTCTATGTTATATGACTATGTTCATACTTTTATCTTTCATTTCCAGCATTGTTTGCTAACAATTTAGCTTGTTTAATACCTTAATTACATTACCTAATCATGATCATAATCAATTCATTAGTTCCGTAGCTCAATTTCAAGTTCTAACCATTAAATTCTTACTTCAATATCTCATTTCAATTTTCCAGCAACCTAGCTTCGTTACACTATCACAAACACGTAATTTCCAGCATAATACCTAGTGTTCATTCTCCAAATTTGCATGATTCTACAACAATTTAATCATCTAACAACATATTCAATAGTTAATCTTATCTATAATCATCAAAACAGTCCAATTCAACAAGTATAGTTGTCTATTCAATTGAACACAAGTAGATCACACTTACTTTGCTTCTAGCTTTAATTTCCTTAGAAAATCCTATACATTCAAGCTAAATTTTTCCTTCTTCAAAGGCTGATTTCTCAAGCTTTCTTTCTCTCCAATTTCCCTCTTTTATTCAGCCAACAAAGAGAAATGAAGAAGATGATGACAACATCTAATCCAAGTTATTGGATTTGTGAATTGTCTAAATTGTCCCTTAATTAACCCTTATTATTATCTTAATCAAGGGCATTAGGGGAAATAAGGAATTTAGCATGCATTCCCCATCTTTCTCATTTAATTTAATGTAGTCACTCTAAATTGATCACTTATTTCATTCATTCTTTCAATTAGGCCCTTGACTAATCAATTTAGCTTAAATTCTAGGTTCAATTAAGCTATCAACTTATGCAATTGATTTCAATACTTCAAGGCTAGGATTTGGGGTGTTATATATCTTATAAGATACCAAAATAAAGGATCATTACTTGGCTGATAAACTTTCTTGGATTCATTTGTCTTAGCTAATTATTCTATAGTTCATTAATTCACGGATTAATAGATTTCCTATCCATTAATACATCCATTATCTAGTAAGCATCTAACAATTTACAAAGTTCAATTTACTAACATACCAGGATCATGTAGATCAAATCATCTCATCACTTAATCTTCCACCAAATGTTATCAGCCAATAAATTGAATTATTAACATATTACTATTGCAATCAATTTGTGATCATTAAATCGATCATACATACTCATAACAAGTATTGCATGTTTTCCATTTAATTCATTACTTCATAGTCTTATACATGTTCGAATGGTACCAGTTTCTTACTAGCATAGAATTAAGCAAAAATAGATTTGTCAATGTTAAATTAAGCTCTTCAAGCTATACAATTTTGATATTAAATCATATCAATCTCATAGTTTTGGTGCGCTATTTAGAAGATAATCCATGGGTTTTACTAACTAATTTCAAGCAAGCGTAGAGACACCCAATTTAGCTTGATTCATTTCATGGTAGACTTTCTTTAAAACTCATATCTAGGAAAATTTCAATCCATCATTTCATTCTATTCAAGATTAACTCAAAACACCCTCATTTGGAGAGTTCCATTCAAGCACTTCCTAGGTACCCATGATCCAAACTTGATCAAGTGATCAATATCCAATCATTCATCAATGGAACCTAGTCCAAATTTTTTTCTTCATCTTCTCAACTTAACTATTAGTCATTATTCCTTCTTTACTGTAATAACAACCCATAACAACATACTTAACTTAACTAAGTCAATTGAGCCTATACTATCATATAAGAGAATTGTCTATCTTTAGAATGGTTACCCGATATAAGATTTCTACCTTACATATTTAGTTTTATTACAAAAGCTAGAAACCTTTCTAATTTTCATATGGATCAATACATTTCTTTCATTATAAGCAAGCATTCGATCTAGCATATATTCATTATATTTTCTTCCAACACAAGCAACCATTCGATCTAACATATTTATCATAACATATCTTTCAATACAAGCAACCATTCGATCTTGCATATGTTCATTACATTTCTTTCAATACAAGCAACCATTTGATCTAGCATGAGTCTGAATTCATGATATTTGTTCAACTTAGTTCTTGGGAAATGAATGCTAATCCATGCAGCTTTCCCAGTTTATCCATTTACCATTTCGATTAGAACATAGTTCTAACATTCACTAAGGACATTTAGTCCTTCCTAAACCAAGGGATCGAAATCCAATACATATCAATAGAATATAAATTCCAAATTCTCATTTTCACCTCAAGAATCATTAATTTACATTTTAAATAGTCATGAGCCTTGATTGACAAGTTACTAGACACATGAATCAACAATAAGTGTAACAGTAACAAGGGTACACATAGTACTAGAACAAGAGTACACAAGATACTGAATCTATCCATTCCGAACAAGGGTACCAATCGTACCAATAGATCACTTGATCTAAACAACAAGGACCGTAGTCCAAACTAGCGAACTCGATGGACTCTATGGCATGCCAACTATGTCTAAACTAATTCAAATCAAGGCTTGTATTTACAAGATTATTTCCTTTAAAATTCAAGAGGCATTATGTGCCTTATATCATTAATGTACTTCAAACAATTCATATTCAAGTCTAGTTTCAAGTAAACTAGAAGTGAGTAACAAGAACAAATAACTCAACTAGCTTGAGTTTACCCCAAGATGATTACCTCCATTAGCATTCATTCGTACTTAAGTCAACTCAATTTGCAATATATTGTCCTTTAATGAAACTCATTAGTTTACTAGAATTGGACAGCCTCATTCATATATTTGATCTAGGTTACATTTATTTATTTCATACAAACCTTTTTACTAAAGCAAGCTTATACTTTCAAGTATAAATATAACCCTTGATCAACAATATGATTTTCAAGTCAATATCAAGTCAAAAGTACTTTCAAAGGAAGTACATACCATTTTCTAGGCTTAGTCTTACATGCTCCTCTAGTCAAATAATCCAGAAGGATTAATTGAAACAACAACCAAGGTACCAGGAACAATTTTATTCTATTCAGAACTTTAAACTACACTCACCTCTTATCTTGACATTACAGGATACCTGACTCCCCACTCCATTTGCTACTCATTCATTTCCCTCCTAGTCACATCTTCTTTCTATAATTAACAAAGAGTATGTTTACATTTATTAGTACCACTCGAATCATCTAAACATTTATCAAAGTTCAATATTCTCAATTCATAAAGCTTTCATACAAAACTGATCATCAGTAGATGCAATTATGCAAAACTGGATAGCCCCAATAAGCGTATGAATTTCTTTAATGAAAACAATCCAATCATATAAATAGACGTATAAATCTGGGCAGATTACACATACACACATTAATTTATTCAAAAACAGGGCAGCATGCCTTCAAAGAATTCTAAACCGCTTCAACTTCACAAACAAACAATTACATATTTCAAAGCAGCCCCTCAATCTTTATATTTAACCGAATTTGCCCTATTATCATGTATTTTCAGTTTAACATTGGAAAAGCAGTCCTAATTGTGCATGTTTTGAATAAAACTGTCTCTATTACAATCTTATACGTATTTTATGTAAATCAGTCCCATATTCATCTTATACAAGAAAAAATATTCCCAGATTTCCCCTCATACACTTAACAATTCAAAACAATTTAATCCTTAAAGGTGTTCACTTGATTACGTTGAAGGCAGGGTAGTTCATAAACAAATACACAAATAGGCAGCCCAAGCATGTAAATGTGCTTACATGTCGAACTATAAAGCATATATTCTTACATTTTGGACATAAAACCAAACTATATAGTCTACTAAAAACCTGAATCACAACAAGGTAGTCCCCAAACTCACATTAAAACAGCTTTAATTATCTCAAATGAGTTCATTGACAATAAAATCAATATTCTTATAGTTCAGCTTTTCTTAATAATCTAATGAGAAGCCTTTACACCCCAATTTCACCTCAGAAAGTATATAAGATCTTGTACCGAAACAGGGCAGTCTCCAAACTGGTTTAAAATAGTCATTATAATTCGATTTACCATTAGCATCGATTCAAAGGTCCAAGACATCAAAGCAGTTTCGGTTGATACACTAAATAATGTGGCAACATTCATATAGTCATTTTTACATAATTATAATTAGAATCATACAAGAATTCACAACAATTCAATACCTTAGACCATTTAATCCAACAACAAGAATCGAACATCCTAGCTTCTTATTCTAACACATTTTTCAGATTCATGTCTATATACAATCATCAAGGAATTTATGTTTCAAACATTCATTCAAATCATTTTTTATCCATGAATCACCTAAGCAAACTCAAAGTTATCTACCTATCATTCTAAGCTCATTCCATTCGAATTACTTCATCCACCAAGCTTACAATTAATCCAACAAATAAAAAAGATGGGTATTACCTTGTGATACAATTCGAGATTCAATCTTGGATGAAAAACTCTTTCAACCAAAAGCTTGGTGCTACCAAAACCTCCAACAATTTCTATGGGTTTTTCCTTTCTTTCTCTCTCTATCTTGTTTTGGTTAATCTCCATTAGGAGAAGAAGAATGGTTGACCGAAACCCAGAAGAGGACACCTAAGTGTGGTCCTTAAAATCTACATCATTTTACATGAAAAACCATGAATTATAAGTTTGTACTTCATGGTCCTTTAAAAGTGGTAACTTATTTACCTTTCTTAACAAATTAGACCTAGACCATATTTGTACTTTTAATGTACATAAAACAAATATTTGATATAGGATTAGAATTAACATCATTCTCCTAAACCCGATTTACGGGTGTTACAGATACTTTAAGGAATTCAAGGGCATCTAGGATTGACTAGAGAGTGGATTTGGTCTTATTAATATCAGATGCAGCAGCAAATATTGGAGCCAGTTCAGATGGATTCAAATTCAATAAGAATATAAATAAATAAAAAGAGTTGAACTAGAATCAAATAAGGCATATACAAGATTTGAGTACAATTCAATTGTACTCACGAAGGTGTAAGGTTTGGATTTAAACTAACTTGTTTATCAGAATACTTGATTGCATAATCAAAGAAGGATGAGAAGAGTTTCTTACTGCTGGTTAGCAGTATTTAGAAAATTTTTAATACCCCGGATTCATCTTCACACTACTTCCTTCATTCGAAGGAACTAACCACGCTCTCATTGTCCCAACTAAGATACGTTTTTGACTTTTATTTTTAACTAAAAACATACAAAGAGCTCGTATCAAACGCAGATTACAAGTACTTGTCAAATTTAACTCCTAGGTAGCACATGTAAAAATGATGATGCGATGAGACACTGTTTAGTCTTAGGATCGATTAAACCTTAGATCTGAAACCAAAATTGTAACACACCTTAACCAGTTTAGAAGTTCAAGTGAATTAAGAAGTAATATATGCAAACACAACATACAATAGTCAGACAAAGGAGAACAATCAAGTTAACTAGAGAAAAGAAAACCAATCCTTAACATTTTAGGGACTAAATTTTTCATTTGGATTACATAGGTGACCTTAAATTAGATTCTAAACCCCTATTAGACTTGTAGCAAGTTAGGCCACATTCGAAAGAATGACACGTTAGGGTTTTTATCTTAACAAATACATCCTTTATTACTTCAACTCCAATCTTGTTAGAATTATTACTTAAGAAACAAGGAAGATCTATAGATCAATTTCTTAGGACTAGTTCAAAATAAAAAAGGTACTAAAACATTACCTAATCCCATGGAATTACTACTAACTTTACAATATTCATTATTTTAACAGGTATAATCCATTTGAGGCTTTTGGACCTTAAAATCCTAATTCTTGACATCTAACTTGCTATGCTCATCAAAGGCTATATAAATACCCATTACTGTAACCAACCAAGCAAGACATGGAAAGGTATTGGCTAAACAAGCAATCAATCAAACAACATATAGACCAACTGTAATATCCCATTAAAAGGATTAGAAACATGTTATAATTAATTAAAAGAATTAGAGATGGCTATAATAGATTAAAGGAAATGAGGACTAAAACCGAATAATGATTAATGTAAGTGATCGATTTAAAAAGGACCACTTTGCTTGATAATGGAAACAAAGGGTTTGCATGGTGTCTTTTAGAAAACTTGTGACATGAATATGTGTCATGGTCTAGCTCGATCAAAAGAGGGAGAGAAAGGTATAATGTCATCTTCTTCCTCTAAAAAATGCAAAGCCGAAAACCCTTAGAATTGAGAGAGAAAGAGTTTATGTCGAAAGGAAACGAGAAACCATTGTTGTTGGGCTGAATTCTAGTAGTTGAATCTTGTTAGAAATTGAAAGGCATGCAATTCTTTTCATTGTTTCCTATTGTGAATGTCTAGATAAGTTAAGTGATTTGATGAATTTCTTTGCAAGAAATAGCCGAGACATTGAATTTATACTGATGATTGAATGATGTTACTAGAATTCTTGAAAGGTTGATTGTGATACAATTGAACTATACTTGTTTTGGTTTGAGAATGCAATGGAAAATCTGGTGATTATAGTTGAAACCCGAAAAGATTGGTTGATGTTATTGCAAGCATAGATTAATCTAGATTGGAAACTGATTTCTTGAGTTATAATTGAACCGATTAATGATTGAAGTAGGGGACTGTTCTGTTTCGGTGAAACCAGTAGACTTCCTCTTGTCAATATTTAACAATAGATTAAATGAACATAGAAAAAGGTTCGAATGTAGATTAAAAGTTGACTTAGGTGTTTGGATTGTAAGTCATATGGATCAAATTTCCCTGTTTAGTTTATAGGATAGTAAAATGAAACATTGGATTGTATGAATAATTGTGTGTAATATGTGGACTGTCGAGTCCAGGAAATTATGAACAACTATGCATGTTGTTAAAGAATACGAATCATGTTAATTCCAAATGAATGATGAATGTATGTATATTGTTCTATGTTAGATCAAGGGGATATCGAAGACACAGGGGCTAAATTTGATCGGAACTCTGACAAACAAAGAGGAATTGTCATCCGGGAAAACCAATAGCTTGGGAAATAAACTGTGAGTGCGGTTTTAAAGACTCGAAATAGGGATAGTAACCTTTCCAAGCATAGTTTTCACTTATTATATTTAAAGAGTAGCATTGCATGTGCAAATCATGCGTGTGGCTATGTTGCTTGGAGAACAAGATAAGTATTTCCTTAGGGGATACTTGTAGTATATAGATTCATTGAGATGCATGACTATTTTTGAATGGTTAGTCTAGTGAGAATGCTTGATATATCAAAATGTTAAAGTTATGCCATTTGATAAAAATTGAAGAAGAAACAAATAAACTATGTGAAGAATAAGATTATGTGAATTATGAAAGTTTAATGATTCATTGAAAGAATTCAAGCATGTATGTATAAATGATTCGGCCATGGGCCAATGATGTTATTGACTTGAGACAATAATCTCAAAATGTATGCGAAAAGTCCCAAATACGAATGGAATAATGGTACTTTGATGTGCAATGTATAAGGAGCTATGCTCAAAATGATTAAAGGATGATAAACAAAGTAAGCCTTGGTTTTGAGTCAGTCGTAGATATAGTTGGCATGCCATAGAGTCCATAGAGCTCAGAGTCGGGGTGGCCTAAGGTCCGGGACATTGGTCCCTAATGGGTGACAATAGGAGGGATGTATATTGGTCATTTGGTGACAGTAGGAAGGATTGACCGGTACCTCGAGTACCTAATGTGTTTATGGGCGACAGTTGGTGGGGACTCGTGTATCTAGACTGGGTGTAGCGATGTCCTTTTTTTTCTTTGGGATATCGCTAAATAAAAGCGTGGGTTTTTTAAAAGGTGTTTGAAAGGTGTTTGTGATTTTTTGGATATAAAATATTTATTTCGTGGGGTTTATAAAAAAACCGCATTTTATTTAAAGATTGGAGTCGCCACCGGCCACTTAGGTAGGCCGGACACCATAAAACCAGAGATTCAAAAAGACAGGGTTCGGGAGTCGGTTACGGATGGGGAAGGATTAGCACCCCCATACCGCCCAAAACTGGTACTTTAATAATTACCGCTTTATTAATATTGGATTTTCCGGATTAGAGTGACGATTATTTTAAAATTCGGTCATAATTGCGAATATATTTTAAGGGTCCCGTTACCCGAGAATAAACGCCCAACCACTATCACTACGCTTGATATTGGCCCCGTTTACGCTCGGATAAAAGGACTCCGCATTAACGAGTTATAAATCATATGCAATCTTAGTGGCAGAAATATAAAACATGACAGATAATTTAAAGACAATAGATATTCACATAATAAGATACTAATATAATAAATGATATACTAGATTAAAACATGCATACATACATATTATTCTAAATGATAAATAAAAACAACTTTAACAAGTTAGAACAACAATGCAGGAATAATTACGTTATATGTAGACGATCAAATATTTAAAAAGACATACATGCTATTAATAAAACCTATTTCAACATATATGAACAATATATTATACAATAAAGAAGACATACTAACACGTAACCTAAAAGCCAAGGAAACATACAATGTGTACAAAAATACAAGAAAATGCTGTTTTACGAGTCAGACAGAACATAGCATGCTTTAATATGAGTAACCGGATAAAAAAACATGACTACCATTTTAACACATATATACATATGAACATAAACTACGAGTCGTATATGAAGGATATAAAATAAAATAATAGATTATCAATATATATACGATTATAACACGAACATGAATATTTACAAAGAATACATGACTGAAATGAAAGGAAAAACAAAAGTCAATGGCAGAAATTAAAGAACAATAATATGTAATTTAGGGATGAAATTGCGAAACAAACAAAACCTAAAAGGACCAGAATTGTAATTAGACCAAGGGGCAGACCCAAAATGAAAAATTCAAAAACGCGGGATGGTTAAGGGCGTAATTTTACCATTCAGAAACTGATTCGGTGTAATTTAGGGACTAGATTGTAACCTTTTGAAATATCAGGGGGACTGGGATTGTGATTATACCATACGACAAGACAAAAATGAAAATATTGAAAACGCGGTGGGATTAAGTGTGTAATTTACCCATTTAGCAAAATAAAAACACCTAAATAAACCCTCTTTTTAGGCCGAAACCAAATTTTTGGTCATTCGTTTCATTTTCTGGTTTTGTAAGACTCATCTGTTCTTCGTTTTCTCTCGTTTGTTCTTATAAAACCCAGAATCCGGCGGCCGGCCGCCGTATTCTCCGCCGCCGGCCGCCGCTAACCGGCGAGCCTCCAAAATACACCAAAACATCCCCCTTTTCGTCCTCAATATGAATCTTAGGTTGGATTCAGAGGATATACCTCTATTCGCCCTAGATCTAGGAAATACGAACCAAAAAGAAATATTTTTTTTAGACCAAAACAAAACTACAAAGGGTCTTCTCCTCCCTTTAGTTCACCAGATCTGGCTTGTAGAAGCCGAAAGGCTTATCACTGAGGAAGGGAAGACCCACAAACAACGCCGGTAAGACTACTCTCCCTTTTTTGTTTCTGTTTTTTTTGTTCTATTTCGTATATGCATGTAAAGAAAACAAGTAAGAAAAAGAGACAAGTGTTTACCACTGGATTGTCTTTTGATTATAACTTGACTGGTTACAATTTTTTTGTTTTCTACAAGATCTCTGTTCTCTCTTTTTTTTGTTACCACCCTCTCTTCTTTTTTTTTTTTTTACAAAAGCCCCGTTTCATATATATTATCGTCTATGTTTGTTGCAAGTTGCATCTTCTTTTTTAGATCTGAACTGACACTTTTGCTTGTTGTCTTGGGCATATTCTGAACACGGGGACTGAATATCGGCGCGGTGGCGGTATGGACATTCTGCCAGCGGCCAGACGTGTTCTCGGCCGTTAGATCAGATCTGATCCAACGGTCGAGATGGCTTGAAGAACGATCGGCCTGGATGAAGCCTCGATTTGATGAGACGGCTTCAGATTTTGCCACGTGGAGCTCCGCAGTCGAGGAGTCAGAACGCGTGGATCTTACGCGCGCGTGGGATGTTAAAGCGACCGCGCATGGACCACACGCGCGCGTGGCACTCGAACGGTCCATACGTGTGGAACAC
The DNA here is from genome assembly GCA_019671005.1 of Hibiscus mutabilis. NCBI lineage: Eukaryota > Viridiplantae > Streptophyta > Magnoliopsida > Malvales > Malvaceae > Hibiscus > Hibiscus mutabilis. Next base: position 14,550,554 of record CM033735.1, on the reverse strand, counting down.
GCGCCTAGCAGATATTTTTGACTTCCTGGTTGCATTGTGGTCGTTGGATCAGATCTTGATCCAATGGCCCACAGTTACCTGCACATAGTAATTAGATAAGATTTAGATTTGGGCCCACCGGGCCTTGTAATTGGACTTGGACTGTAAATTTATTTGGGTTTAATATATTTAATTCTTTTCATTTTGTCAGCCCAATAATAATAATAATATAATTATAACAGCAATACATATACATACGAAAATGTATACTTATATTATACAATCATTAATTAATATAATATTCTAGTATACGTACGTATAATCATGCATATAATTAACATAACATCTATACATTAATCAAATACGCTCATACTCTAGATACATACGCGACATACATACACCCCTAATACGTATACATAGCTTATACATGCACACACCACCTTATATTAGTAACATTCATATAATAAATATACATGCAATATTAATATATTTACAAGTGAAAATGAGTGATTATAGTTGCCCCTCTTTGCTTGTTCTCATGGAATGGGAAACAAAGCAATGATTCATAAGCACTCATTTTTATCAGACTTCCCTGTTTGTAGCCTTGGAAAAATGAATTCTTTTGGACATCTCCGCTCTTCCTTGGCTGAATCTTCAGGCTCGTAAGTTCTTCCTATATAGAGCTTCGTCACTTTCCGATCTTGGAGCTACAGGCTCTTCCTATATAGAACCCTTCGCTCTGACATCCCGAATTATGAGTCATTCCTTTCACTTTGAGACAATAAAGCTTGGAGTCCTTCCTATATAGAACTCTTTTCTTTCAATGCTGGTTTCTCCTATATAAAACCTTTTGCGCCACTGATGGATTCTTCCGACTGGGAGTTCCTCCTATATAGAACTGCTAGTCTTCAAATCCTGGAGCCGTCAATCCTTCCTATATAGAACTTTTGGCGTCTGAAATCTCAGAGCTACAGGTTCTTCCTATATAGAACCTTTCACTCTAAGACAATGAAGCTCAGAGCCTTTCCTATATAAGACTCTTCGCTTTCGACACAACAGGTTTCCTATATAACCCTGTGTCATAGGTGAATTGTTTTGACTGGGAGTTCTTCCTATATAGAACTGTGAGTCTTCACCTTGGAGCCATCAGTCCTTCCTATATAGAACTTTTGGCGTCTGAAATCTTGGAGTTACGAATTCTTCCTATATAGAATCTTTCACTCTAAGACATTGAAGCTAGGAGCCCTTCCTATATAGAACTCTTTGCTTTCGACACAGCAGGATTTCCTATATAATCTTGCGTGTCATGGGTGAATTCCTTCGATCGGGAGTCCTTCCTATATAGAATCATGAAGTCTTCACCCTGGAGCTGTCAGTCCTTCCTATATAGAACTTTTCAGCTTCTGAAGCCTCGGAGAGGAGGATTCTTCCTATATAGAACCTCTCTCTAGAGCTTGAAAACATGTGCCTTTTGTATGTAAAAACATTGTCTTCTCATTTGGGATTCACACCGTGATGACCCTCGATGTTTCTTTGGATCTCCGGATACATGCGAGATGAAAACAAAATGCTATGACAAATGAATGAATTGACATGCTCCTAATCCTAGTGATGCCTGACTATTCATGATGTATGAGAGTCAATATCTTGGTGGGCTTGTTTTGATCCTGATTTGATCTTGATGTTCGCTTTCTCCTTTTTTACAGGCATCGATACTCTGCCTCACCACAGTTCAACCATCTCAACCTTTCTTTTTCTCCAATTATGATTTGGAATTTTAAAGCGCCCTTTCGGGTTTTCACTTTAAAGAGAGTTTTTTTTTGGGGTGCCCTTCTGGTTTTCACCCAAAAGATCTCTTTTGTTATCTCGTGTGCCTTCCTTGAATAGATAGGACATGTGCCATTGGTCATCCTACCTGGTTGTTTAAAGCTTCTCAACTTCCCTAGCCATTATGTAGGGAACTGGAGGACGGAGTTAGCATCGTTTTCTTTGATCTCCTGCATTTTCAAGGTTAAATCATAGTAATGCTCCGAAATCTCTTGTTTCATTATAAGCCTATGTTATCTTATTTGACTGAAATTGACAAGAAGGCCAGGAATGGATGCTCAAAAACACGGTTTTATTACGATTAAGGGCTTCGAGATATCTTAAAAAGAAAGGTATGACACCATGAGTTAAGTATGAAAATACAAGATCCTTCATTATCTTCGATATGAATGATACATGACCCTGTCAACCGGTGTAGAATTTTTTTTTGCCTGAAGCATTCTCTTCACAATGTTCATGAAGATACCCTTCTCTTCGGATATTCAACTTTTCAACTTACCCGAGCTGCCCTTTGCGGGTTTTCAATTCGAGTCCTTCCTTTGCTTCAAGACGCCCGGTTTCGGGTTTTCGTCCTGAGCTCTCCAATTTTTTTTTTAGAGATAGTATTTCTTGACGGCATCAGAATTTACGGGATTTTTCAGCTCGTCCCCGTCCATTTCTGTTAGGATCAGGGCTCCTCCTGAGAATGCCTTTTTTACGACGTACGGTCCTTCCCAGTTGGGCATCCATTTTCCTCGAGAATCTTTCTGGATAGGGAGGATTCTCTTGAGTACCAAATCCCCTTCTTTGAATTCTCTTGGGCGCACCTTTTTGTTGTAAGCCTGCACCATCCACTTTTGGTACATCTGACCATGACAAATGGCCTTTAGTCTTTTTTCGTCAATGAGATTTAGCTGGTCGAGTCTGGCCTGCACCCATTCAGCTTCTTCCAGTTTTACTTCGTTTAAGACCCGGAGGGACGGAATTTCTACCTCAATTGGGAGTACTGCTTCGGTACCATACACCAAGGAGTAGGGTTTTGCCCCTGTTGATGTGCGAATGGACGTCCTATAGGCGAAAAGGGCAAAAGGCAACTTCTCATGCCAATCTTTGTAGGTATCCGTAGTCTTCGCTATGATCTTCTTTATATTCTTGTTTGCTGCTTCCACTGCTCCATTCATTTTAGGACGATAGACTGTGGAATTGTGGTGTGTTATCTTGAATTGAGTGAACACGTCCTTCATCATTTTGTTGTTCAGATTGGAAGTGTTGTCGGTGATGATCCTCTCTGGCAATCCGTATCGACAAATAATTTCCTGGTGATATTGGCGTAAGACGCTGCCTCTACCCATTTAGTGAAGTAGTCTATGGCGACCAAAATGAGACGGTGCCCATTGGAGGCTTTTGGATGGATTTGCCCGATGACGTCCATGCCCCATGCTGCGAAAGGCCACGGAGAATTCATGGTGTGTAAAGGCGATGGGGGTGCATGAATCTTGTCAGCGTAAATTTGGCATTTGTGGCATTTCCTGGCGTAATCGATGCAATCTCCCTCCATGGTCAACCAGAAATAACCGTATCTCATAATTTTCCGGGCTATAGACAGCCCGTTGGCATGCGTTCCACAGATCCCGTCATGTACTTCAGCTAAGATTTCCTTCGCCTCCCGGGCATCCACACATCTCAGCAATGTTTGATCATGACTTCTCCTACATAGGATTTCCCCATCTAGGACATATTTTGTTGCCATTTTCCTGAGCGCTTTTCTGTCATTGTCGTTTGCCCCTTCTGGATACTTTCGAAGCTTGACATATTGCAGGATGTCATAGTACCATGGATTTCCGTCAATCTCTTCCTGTATATTACAACAATGAGCAGGCTTTTCAAACGTCTGCATCTCAATGGGCTTCATTTCTGCCCCGGTGTTTGTTTTAAACATGGATACCAAGGTTGCCAATGCATCTGCCATCTGATTTTCTTCTCGGGGCAGGTAATTGAAGCTGACCTTTTCGAACTCTTTGACGAGCTCTTGGATCAATTCGTGATATTTGACCAACTTCGGGTCTCTGGTTTCCCAGTCCCTGCGCAATTGGTAAATGACTAAGGACCAATCTCCGAACACTCGAAGTTCCTTAACCTTTCTCTCGATGGCTGAATTCAGTCCCATGATGCAAGCTTCGTATTCAGCTATATTGTTTATGCAGAAGAATTCCAATCTGTTGGTGAAAGGATAATAGACGTCCTCAGGTGAAATTAGCACTGCCCCTATCCCATGTCCGAGGGCGTTGGAGGCTCCATCGAAGTAAAGTTTCCATGACTTATCATCTGAAACCTCTTCTTCAGTGGTAATGCACATCAAGTCTTCGTCTGGGAAAATAAAGTTCAATGTCTCATAGTCGTCCGAAGTACGACTAGCTAGGAAATCTGCTACGGCACTCCCCTTTACAGCTTTCTGATTAACATATACGATGTCGAATTCGGATAAGAGCATCTGCCATCGGGCCATCCTTCCCGTTAGCGCTGGCGCTTCCATTAAGAACTTTAATGGGTCTAGCTTGGATATCAACCAGGTAGTATGGTATAACATGTACTGTCTGAGCCGCTTGGTAGCCCAAACTAGAGCACAACACAGCTTCTGCACTGGCGGGTACCGTGTTTCGCAATCATTGAATTTCTTGCTTAGGTAATAGATGGCTTGCTCCTTTTTTCTTGACTCATCGTGTTGCCCCAGTACACATCCCATTGAATTCTCGAAGGCTGTTAAGTAGAGAATTAGTGGTCGACCAGGTACTGGTGCGACTAAAATTGGAGCATTTGTCAGGTACTTTTTGATCTTTTCTAGGGCTTTTTGACATTCTTCATCCCACACGCCAGGATTATTTTTTCTAAGAAGTCTGAAGACCGGGTCGCATTGGTTGGTTAATTGGGAAATGAAACGAGAGATATAATTCAGCCTCCCCAGGAAACCGCAGACTTCCTTCTACGTGCGGGGTGGTGAAAGGTCCTGGATGGCTTTCACTTTATCCGGATCAATCTCAATCCCTCTTCTGCTTACTACGAACCCTAAGAGTTTTCCAGAAGTAACGGCGAAGGTACACTTGGCAGGATTGAGCCTCAGTTGGTACTTCCGTAGTCTTTGGAATAGTTTTCTCAAGTTCTGTAGGTGCTCTTCCTCTGTTCGGGATTTGGCAATCATATCATCCACGTATACTTCTATTTCTTTGTGCATCATGTCATAGAAAAGAGTCACCATTGCTCTTTGGTATGTTGCCCCTGCGTTCTTTAGCCCAAACAACATCACTTGATAACAAAAAGTACCCCACATGGTTATGAATGTGGTTTTCTCCATGTCGTTAGGATCCATCTTTATCTGGTTGTACCCTGAGAAGCCGTCCATGAAGGAAAACCATGAATGTCCTGCGGTGTTGTCAACCAGCGTGTCAATATGTGGCAAAGGGAAGTTGTCTTTAGGGCTAGCTCGGTTCAGATCCTTATAATCTACACACATACGAACTTTCCCGTCTTTCTTTGGTACTGGTACAATGTTTGCAACCCATTCGGGGTATTTGGCTACCTCCAAGAATCCAGCATCAAATTGCTTTTTCACTTCTTCTCGGATCTTTAACAACATATCTGGCCTCATTCTCTGAAGTTTTTGCTGTACTGGTTTGCACTCCGATTTTGTTGGCAATTTGTGCACCACTATGTCGGTATTTAACCCCGACATATCTTGATAAGTCCAGGCGAAGACATCCTTGAATTCCTGAAGTAGGGCTATCAGTTCATGCTTAGTTTTTGAGGAAATCGTTTTTATTTTTATTTCTTTTCTCTCTTCTTCAGGCCCCAAGTTGACAATTTATGTTTCTTCTTGGTGGGGCATAATCTGCCTTTCTTCGTCGTCCACCATTCTCTTTAACTCTTCCGGGACCTCAATTTCTATTTCATCATATCCTTCCTCAATTTCCTCTGAGACCTCCGGGCATTCGAAATTTACTCCAGGATTGGATCCGGTATCATTCATATCGTCAATCATGAGCGACCTGCATTAAATGAGAATGAATTGTATTGGGAAAGAGACAGCTTTACATGAAGGGAATGAATATGAAGAATGTATGAATGGAATAAATGAGACTTTGGTCATTTTTAAGAAAGTGGGGATATTTTCATTTCAATCAAAAAGTTAACATAGGTGCCCCATACAAGAGATCCCCATTGTTTATGGGCAAAAACAAAAGGTTGATTCGGAGCATTACTCTGATCTATTCCTAAAAACTACAGGTAGATCAATGCAGCTCCAGTTATCGAGTGTTTCCCCGGGATGGCAAGGGCGGATGTAGGTCAACATTTTGCTGCCTCGGTCCTTTTCAGCTATCATGTTGATGTACATCCCTTCAAATGATTTACTGAGTATTTCCTCCTGGTTAAGTTCATCATTTTTCTTCATTGCCTCTCCAATATCTTGACCTGGCTGGTAGAACCCTCCGGAGACAAAAGTGGCTTTCAAACTAGGAAAGGATATCGACCTCCACGGAATGTCTTCTCCTTTAGATATGGCTTTTCTTTGCTCCTCCTTCCTTTTATATTCCTCTTTCTTCTATTGGACACTTGGTTGGTAACCCAGCCCGAAACGATCCTTCTTGGTTATCATATTCTTGGGTCTCAGGTTTCGTTGTAATTTCTTCCCCAGCCCTTTTCCTATTTTGGCTCCTCGGCCCAGAGTTTCCGCGACGGTCATCTTAGTACAATTAGATAACCTGGGGTAGGGGATCTGACTTCCTTCTAAAACGAATGTGGTATTTACTAGTTCCAATGCTCGGAACGAGCATTCTGCAGCATCTTCATTATTTTGAATGTAGGGGGTATCTGATGTCACGGAAGCAACAAATTCATGCTCTGCCTCTACTGTGACCAATTTGCCTTCAACTACAAATTTTAATTTCTGATACAATGACGAGGGGACAACACCTGCGGAGTGGATCCATGGTCTTCCCAACAAGCAGCTGTAAGATGGTTTTATGTCTATCACCACAAAATCGATCACATATTCAGTTGGTCCGATCAATAGGGGCACCTCAATTTTCCCCATTGTTCCTTTTTGCGTACCATCAAAGGCTCTTACCGAGTTGTGGCAGGGCTTTAGGTACGAACCATCTATTGGTAATTTTTGTAGGGTTACCATAGGCAAGACATTCAATGCTGACCCGTTGTCGATCAGTACACCTGGTAATACATACCCTTTGCAGTGGGTAGTGATGTTAAGGGCTTTGGTTGATCCAATTCCTCCCTCCGGGATCTCATCATCACTGAACGTGATATGATTATAGGCAGTAATATGCCCCACTATCATGTCCAGGTTTGATACAGAAATGTCCTGGGGCACAAAAGTTTGATTCAGCACTTTTAATAGCGTCTCCCGATGCTTCTCTGAACTCAAGAGTAACTCCAGCACTGTGATCCTGGCCGGTTGTTTTCGTAGTTGTTCCACTACGTTGTACTCGCTTTGTCTCAAGAACTTTAGAAATTCTTTGGCCTGGGCCTCAGTTACCGGTTCATTTATCTTTTGGGGAGGTTCTTCTCCAAATATCTGCATAGGGCTAACTGCTGTATTCTCCCCCTTATCTTTTTCAGCCGCTTTCAAAGCCTCGGAGGAATAACATCGGCCGCTCCTTGTGAAATGGCCCGCCTCACCAACGTTCACATCGTTCTAGCTTTGTTGGTCTTCCAGCGTAGGCTCTTTTACCTGTTCGTGTTCTGATTTTTCTGGCATGGTCACATTCACAGCATAATTCCAGGGAATTTGTCGCATATCTTTGAATGGGAATGGAGATGGTGCTGAAATGATGATCTTGGAATTTATTTTGCTGGTTTCTCCTTGGGAGACACCTGCATTCCCTGTTCTGGGAGAGATGATAAAAGGTCTATCCTTCCTGTATCTAGTTTTAGGGCTATCTGTCATGTGTACGTCTGATCCCTTCCCCATGGGCTCCTCAAAGAATTCAATTTGTTTTTCATTCATCAACTTCTGCACCAATTTCTTGAACTCGTCACATTCTTGGATATCATGCCCTTCAGTCTGATGGAATTCGCAATACTTTCCACATTCCTTCTGCCTTTGTTGATCACACGAGCCATGCATAATTGTTGAAATACCCACCGTAAAGGAGACTTGATTTCTGACACGTCATCCTTTATCCTCCTGGTAAAGTATTCTTCTATGACATTTACCCCTCTGCTCCCATGATTAGGTAGCGGGTTGTTGGCTACGCTTGGCTCTTCAAACTTCAATATCCCAGAATCGATTAAATTCTGCACAAGCTTTTTGAAGGCAAGGCAGTTCTCAGTGGGATGTCCAGGGGTACCGCCGTGATAGTCGCAATGTGTGCTTGGATTGTACCAAGGCGGGAAGGGCGGATTGACGGGAGTAACGATGTATGGTCGGACCAGGTCTGCTTCATACAACTGGGAATAAAGCTCTGAGTATGAAACAGGTAGGGGAGTGAAAGTTCTCCTCTCTTTCTCTTTTCTGGTGACTCTCTCATCTCTTTGATTCGAGTTTTGTGTTTTTCCCACAGGTGCTTGTGGCTGTGAGACTGTGAAGTTCTTCGGGGCGGTATAGGTGCTGGTGGTGTTTACTTTGTTTCTCTTGTTGTACTTTCGAGACCCTTCCCCGCCATCAATTCTGCCGCTCTTAATTGCCAGTTCGAGAGACTCCCCAGTCCTGATTAAGTCGGCAAAACACTGTGTTGTGTTATTGATGAGGCGATCAAAGAGTGCCCCTTTCAGAGTATTGACAAATAATGGCGTGATTTCATGCTCCGGGATAGGTGGCTGGATTTGGGCGGCCACTTCTCTCCACCTTTGGGCATATTGTCGCAGGCTTTCATTGGACTTCTGCCCCATATTTTCTAACATAATTCTGCTAGGGATCATGTCTGTTACATGTTTGTATTACTCGGTAAATGATTTAGACAAATCTTTCCATGTCTTGACATTTGCCTTGCTCAGCTGAGTGTACCAACATAACGCCGCTCTAGTTAGACTATCTTGGAAACAATGGATCAGCAGCTTTTTGTCTTTATGGTAAGCCGCCATTTTTCTACAATACATCGTTATGTGTGCAGAAGGACATGTGGTTCCATCATATTTATCGAACTCTGGCGTTTTGAATTTTGGCGGCAAGAAAAGATCAGACACCAGACTTAGGTCACTAGCGTCATTTCCTGATTCTTCATTTGATTGTAACGCTTTAAATTTTTCTTCCATGAGGCGAAATCTTTCTTCCCACTTTTTTTCTACCTCATTCCTGATCCTTTCGACCATGTTTAGGTCCGGCACTTCTTCTTCATAAAGTGCTTCAGTATCGAGGGGTTGAGTCTCAGGTGCCCCTACTTGAAAGCTAGAAGACATTCCTGCAGGGTCAATATACACCTTTCTAGCTTGGTTTGGTGCAGTTGGTTAAACCTTGTAGTGAGCCGGGGTACCCTCTGGTTCTTGAACATTTTCTCCTTCTACTCTTTTTCCAAGACTTTTTGCCAGCAATGCAGTTATGTCAGATACTATAGATGTTTGTGACTGCGCAATCTGATCACTAAGACTTCTCTGGGCCTCTTCAAGCCTTGTCTCGAGCTCTCTTTGCCCTCTTTCTAGACTAATTATCCTTTCTTCCATGAGCTTTCTTTGTAGCCGGGTAAAATATGGGTGATGAATGATTGCGGGTTAACTACATACAACGCCACAATATTCATATTGTTAATATGGTTGCAAAAAATAAATGCATGTACAATGATGCGAATGTTATGATGCAAATGCAAGAATGTATGCAGATAAGGTACTGATTCCGCTGGTAATCACCCATTTGAACTACTTCCACGGGAATTAAAGGGTCTTGATTACAACAAAGTTCGTGTTACAAAGTAAAGATCCCTAGTACAAAAGATCTAATTATAACACAGAGTCCTATATATAGACTCTAGCTCTATCTCCTAATTTTCCAATTGCCCTGAGCAGCTTGAGGAACCTAGGAGCTTCTTCCATTCCCAAGGCTATAAAAGGTCGGAGTGTCTCAGCCTCGACAGCTAAATCATTTACATGTCTGGCGACTCGCTGTATGTCCACCATTAAGTTTGCGTAATACTGGTCTCTGTCCTGTACCATTCGAGCAGCGTTGCGTAGTCTCTTCTGCCAATAAGTGTCCCCTCCAGCTGTAGCCTCCTCGAACACATTAATTCTTTCTTTGTAATCCTCCATGGTTGCTTCGAGGGACCCAATTCGTGCTTGTAACACACCCATTTCGCGTTCTCTTTCTTGCAGCTCAGCGAAGTTATTCCTGCGGCAGTACATTCGAAGTGAGTGTTCGACTTCTACCACCTTTCCTTTTAATTCATTATTTTGACTTTGGCTTTGCTCCAACCTTTGAATAGTGTCATCGTACAGTTTCTGCATCTCTAACAGTCTATTTCGACTACTCATGGACTTTCTTTTCCATACAGCGACACTTTCTCTCTCATGATGGACAACTTGTTTTCCCTTGCTGATTTCTTGTCTGAATCTTTCTTTCTCTTGATCAGTGGCCTTCCTGGCGGACCGTTTTTCGTCCTCCATAGCCAAACGGCAGCTTTCAATCTCTTTCTCGATCGCTCTTTTGTTAATTTCTCGTTCTTCTTCCACCAAACGGATGCCGTTCATTCTTTCTCTTTCCACAGCTATGAACTGACTCCGGCCGGCCTTTTGTATTTTTGCTTGTAATAGGAGGGCATCTTTTTGATAAAGAGTATTTTTGTCGCTTAAATCTGCATTCAATTTCTTCAATTGCCTAATGATCCCGTCCCGCTCGTCAACTTCTAAGCTTGCTTTATAGAGTTCGCTCGCATGTTGGGTCTGTTGAATGTCCATTTTCCTTTTAACTTCTTTGAGTTCACTCCTTAAGATGTCGGCTTCGGACGGTACCACCCTTGTAAGCTCTTCGAGTGACACTGCTATTCCTTGATCAAATTCAGGAATCACATTATTAACCCTCAAACGTCTCCAAAGGTCGTAATCTGGGGTAGTCATGTGCTCGGTATCTCCTTCCACCCTGATCCGGTAACAATGATCCCAGGCCCTCATGATGGTCTGAATTTTTCCTTTGAACTCTCCTTTGAAAAGAAATTCAGTTTGGCTTAATCTGGCGGTATTGGGAATGAACTGTCGTGATCTGAACTGCCGAGACACTAAAAGCGGAGCACAAGCGATCCCTCCATGCAATCCCAACATCATCAGCCAGTTGAAGTCACCACAACTGTATAGAAAATAATTAACTTTACCGAGCCATGGGACCCTCCATGCTATGTCTTCATCTTGAATGTTCCTGAAGAAACTGGTCCACATTTTTGTTTTCAAATCCTCTCGCCATTCTTTTGCTAAGTATTCTCGTAAAGGCGAAAAACCTTGGAAGGATATCCCCGGCAGGACTCTTGTCGGCATCTTCCACATGTGACTCTGAATCCATACTTGTAATAGCTGTGCGCAGCCTCGAAAACGTCCTTCTTCATGTTTCCGGCTAGCGTTTAAGGAAATGAAAGTCTCGACCAAGATTGCTGGTACTGGGTTTGCTTTCCGTTTCACCCGCACAAACAAATCCAGAATGGCTATGTCAATGTTCCCGAGTACTCTGGGAAAGATCACCAAGCCATATATTCCTAAAGCGAATAGGTCCATTTTCTTTGCCTCGTCTGGATGTGTTGATATGATGTCCCGAATACTCTCCCATGCAAAGACTGTATTATCTCCTCGGATTTGAAGGAGGCCACTAACCCAATCGTCACTCATTCCTGCAAAGGTTTTGAGTTTCGTAGTGTAATTCTGATTCCTCGGAGGCTTCGCGTAGATCCAATCTTCCTGAATATTTTTCTGGTTAAGTAAAGCAGTGTATTCTTCTACCGTAGGCATCATGTCCTACCCATTAAAGGTGAAGCAGCAAAAAACCAGATTCCAGAACTGGACTATAGCTCGGAGTAGGGGCTGATTAATCCGAACATATAACAGTTGTGCGATGTCGCCATAACTATCACAGAATAAGTCTTGTAATCTTTGGTCCCATCTTTCCCAAATGTTTTGAAGATCCCATAAGTCGTTTTGTTGGAGACTCACATAAGTGTATCCTGCTATTACGCGTTCGTTCGGCAAAGTGTCCCCTTGGATTTTCTGGTTGACCTCTGACCAATGTCTGACTGACAAATTAAGCTCTTCTTTCCTAAAACACCTTTTTTCCATGGTGAAAGACTTTCTGATCAGGCAAACCACTTGATCCAGTACTTTTATGTGATGCAAATGCAATGATGTATGAGAAAAAGCGAAAAGAAAACAAGTCAGTACCAGATATAATTGATAAATATATAAATAAAAGGACAAAAATAAACAGAATAAACACACAAAACAACCCTATTTATCCCGTCTAAAACCTAAGGTTATCCGCATGGCTCTAAATGGGTAGGTTTCTATGTATTCTCTACATGCAGTCTTGGTTCTAGGAGGTACCCGAATTGTCCTTGCTGTCCTCTACTAAGAGTAGCAAGGCCCCCGATCATCACCCATTATAGGCTCCTTTCAACCGGGTTCAATTCAGGGGACCCATTCGCTTATGCCCGTACGAAGGAACGATATCCTTACGAAAGCATAAGGTACTCGAGCCCCGAAGGTACTTGCTAGGCCCATACGGGAGAACGATATCTCCATGAAAGCATTAGCGTTTTCCCCCCACTTAAAAAGACGGGTTTATATGCCATATTTTAAATGCGTTAAAATAAACGCGCAATTATAACCGAATGTTAATTTAATAGTCACTTTAATCCGGAACTTCCAATATTAGTAAAGCGGTAATTATTTTAAAAGCATGACTCTCATTTGTTTTTTTAAAAACAAAAATTTGTCCCTAGCGGAGTCGCCATCTATAGCGATGTCTTTTTTTTTCTTTGGGATATCGCTAAATAAAAGCGTGGGTTTTTTTAAAAGGTGTTTGAAAGGTGTTTGTGATTTTTTGGATATAAAATATTTATTCCGTGGGGTTTATAAAAAAACCACATTTTATTTAAAGATTGGAGTCGCCACCGGCCACTTAGGTAGGCCGGACACCATAAAACCAGAGATTCAAAAAGACAGGGTTCGGGAGTCGGTTACGGATGGGGAAGGATTAGCACCCCCATACCGCCCAAAATTGGTACTTTAATAATTACCGCTTTATTAATATTGGATTTTCCGGATTAGAGTGACGATTATTTTAAAATTCGGTCATAATTGCGAATATATTTTAAGGGTCCCGTTACCCGAGAATAAACGCCAACCACTATCACTACGCTTGATACTGGCCCCGTTTACGCTCGGATAAAAGGACTCCGCATTAACGGTTATAAATCATATGCAATCTTAGTGGCAAAAATATAAAACATGACAGATAATTTAAAGACAGTAGATATTCACATAATAAGATACTAATCTAATAAATGATATACTAGATTAAAACATGCATACATACATATTATTCTAAATGATAAATAAAAACAACTTTAACAAGTTAGAACAACAATGCAGGAATAATTACGTTATATGTAGACGATCAAATATTTAAAAAGACATACATGCTATTAATAAAACCTATTTCAACATATATGAACAATATATTATACAATAAAGAAGACATACTAACACGTAACCTAAAAGCCAAGGAAACATACAATGTGTACAGCCATCTGTAGCGATGTCCTTTTTTTTCTTTGGAATATCGCTAAATAAAAGCGTGGGTTTTTTTAAAAGGTGTTTGTGATTTTTTATATAAAATATTTATTCCGTGGGGTTTTTTTTTAAAAGAAACCGCATTTAAAAAATGGAGTCGCCACCGGCCACTTAGGTAGGCCGGACACCATAAAACCAGAGATTCAAAAAAGACAGGGTTCGGGAGTCGGTTACGGATGGGGAAGGATTAGCACCCCCACACCGCCCAAAATTGGTACTTTAATAATTACCGCTTTATTAATATTAGATTTTCCGGATTAAAGTGATGATTATTTTAAAATTCGGTCATAATTGCGAATAAATTTTAAGGGTCCCGTTACCCGAGAATAAACGCCCAACCACTATCACTACGCTTGATACTGGCCCCGTTTACGCTCGGATAAAAGGACACTGCATTAACAAGTTATAAATCATATGCAATCTTAGTGGCAAAAAATATAAAACATGGCAAAATGTTTAAATGTAATAAATATTGACATAACAGAATATTAATCTAACATAGATGATATTCTAGACTAAAACATGCATATATACATATTATTCTAAATGATAAATAAAAACAACTTTAACAAGTTAGAACAACAATGCAGGAATAATTACGTTATATGTAGACGATCAAATATTTAAAATGACATACATGCTATTAATAAAACCTATTTCAACATATATGAACAATATATTATACAATAAAGAAGACATACTAACACGTAACCTAAAAGCCAAGGAAACATACAATGTGTACAAAAATACAAGAAAATGCTGTTTTACGAGTCAGATAGAACATAGCATGCTTTAATATGAGTAACCGGATAAAAAAACATGACTACCATTTTTAACACATATATACATATGAACATAAACTAGGAGTCGTATATGAAGGATATAAAATAAAATAATAGATTATCAATATATATATACGATTATAACACGAACATGAATATTTACAAAGAATACATGACTGAAATGAAAGAAAAACAAAAGTCAATGGCAGAAATTAAAGAACAATAATATGTAATTTAGGGACAAAATTGCGAAACAAACAAAACCTAAAAGGACCAGAATTGTAATTAGACCAAGGGGCAGACCCAAAATGAAAAATTCAAAAATGCGGGATGGTTAAGGGCGTAATTTTACCATTCAGAAACTGATTCGGTGTAATTTAGGGACTATATTGTAACCTTTTGAAATATCAGGGGGACTGGGATTGTGATTATACCATACGGCAAGACAAAAATGAAAATATTGAAAACGCGGTGGGATTAAGTGTGTAATTTACCCATTTAGCAAAATACAAACACCTATATAAACCCTCTTTTTAGGCCGAAACCAAATTTTTGGTCATTCGTTTCATTTTCTGGTTTTGTAAGAGTCCTCTGTTCTTCGTTTTCTCTCGTTTGTTCTTATAAAACCCAAAATCCGGCGGCCGGCCGCCGTATTCTCCACCGCCGGCCGCTGCTAACCGGCGAGCCTCCAAAATACACCAAAACAACCCCCTTTTCGTCCTCAATACGAATCCTAGGTTGGATTCAGAGGATATACCTCTATTCGCCCTAGATCTAGGAAATACGAACCAAAAAGAAATATTTTTTTTAGACCAAAATAGAACTACAAAGGGTCTTCTCCTCCCTTTAGTTCACCAGATCTGGCTTGTAGAAGCTGAAAGGCTTATCACTGAGGAAGGGAATACCCACAAACAACGCCGGTAAGACTACTCTCCCTTTTTTGTTTCTATTTTTTTTGTTCTATTTCGTATATGCATGTAAAGAAAACAAGTAAGAAAAAGAGACAAGTGTTTACCACTGGATTGTCTTTTGATTATCACTTGACTGGTTACAATTTTTTTGTTTTCTACAAGATCTCTGTTCTCTCTTTTTTTTGTTACCACCCTCTCTTCTTTTTTTTTTTTACAAAAGCCCCGTTTCATATATATTATCGTCTCTGTTTGTTGCAAGTTGCATCTTCTTTTTCAGATCTGAACTGACACTTTTGCTTGTTGTCTTGGGCATATTCTGAACACGAGGACTGAATATCGGTGCGCTGGTGGTATGGACATTCTGCCAGCGGCCAGACGTGTTCTCGGCCGTTAGATCAGATCTGATCTAACGGTCGAGATGGCTTGAAGAACGATCGGCCTGGATGAAGCCTCGATTTGATGAGACGGCTTCAGATTTCGCCACGTGGAGCTCCGCAGTCGAGGAGTCAGAACGCGTGGATCTTACGCGCGCGTGGGATGTTAAAGCGACCGCGCGTGGCACTCGAACAGTCCATACGTGTGGAACACGCGCCTGGCAGATATTTTTGACTTCCTGGTTGCATTGTGGCCGTTGGATCAGATCTTGATCCAACGGCCCACAGTTACCTGCACATTGTAATTAGATAAGATTTAGATTTGGGCCAACCGGGCCTTGTAATTGGACTTGGACTGTAAATTTATTTGGGTTTAATATATTTAATTCTTTTCATTTTGTCAGCCCAATAATAATAATAATATAATTATAACAGCAATACATATACATACGAAAATGTATACTTATATTATACAATCATTAATTAATATAATATTCTAGTATACGTACGTATAATCATACATATAATTAACATAACATCTATATATTAATCAAATACGCTCATACTCTAGATACATACGCGACATACATACACCCCTAATACGTATACATAGCTTATACATGCACACACCACCTTATATTAGTAACATTCATATAATAAATATACATGCAATATTAATATATTTACAAGTGAAAATGAGTGATTACACTGGGTTATCGAATCTCAAGGCTATGTTAAGTGTCTACTCTTAAATAAAGGATTTGATGTGCTAAAAGAATTGAATTATCTCAATTGTTTCGAAATGTCTAATTAACTAATTCATACTTTATAAAAGAAATTGGAATGCTGTCTATATAATATGTAACACCCCTAAATAGGGCCTAGAATGTTACCACTATTTAGAATTCCTAAATAGTTAAATCATCTTGAATTAAGTAAAATTAAAAGACTTGGATTAAATTAGGAGAATGAATGAATTATTAAAAGTCTTAATTAGAAGAATAAATGAATTAAGTGACCAATTTAGAGTGACTAAATTGAATTAAATGAGAAAGATGATGATTGCATGCTAAATTCCTTGTTTCCCCTAATGCCCTTGATTAAGTTAAGAGTAAGGATTAATTAAAGGACATTTGGACATTTCATAAATCTATTAACTTAGATTAAACATAGCCATCATCTTCTCCATTCTCCTAGTTGCCGAATTTGAAAAGGAAAATTAGGGAGAGAGAGTTCTTGTGAGAGAAAGCTTGAAATCTATGGTGTAATGTTGAAATTGAGCTAAATTCAACTTGGTGGCAGCATTACTAAGGTAAATTCATGCTGTCCAGACTGATTCATGCTTGAAATTCTGATTTAGATGATGTATAATGCTTAGTTGAGTTGTTAGGTTGTTTGAAATGAAGAGAATGATGAAATTGAACTTGTATACACCATGGATAACTTGAATTAGAGTGGAATTTACGTGTAAGTGATTGTGTACCAAAATTACGTTGCTGGAAATTTGAAATGAAATGTTGTTGTAAGAATTGAATTGTTAGAACATGTAATTGAGTTATGGAACAAATCAATTGAACATGATCATGATTAGGTAATGTAATTAAGGTGTTAAACAAGATAAATTGTTAGTAACCAATGCTAGAAAATCTGGGAAACATGAACATGATAGAAAACAGTTTTGTTAGGGACTGTTTTGATTGAGAAATTGTGTAAGCATGCTAAATGAACTTAGAACTCTATTTTGAACATGTTTCTAGGTAAAAAGAAGATTGAATTGAATAGGTAACGTGCTGGAAAATGTGACTACACCTAATTGAACTAGTTAAATTAGGTAATGGACTGCCTAGTGGATGAATTGATGTGTAAACAGACAAAATTAAGCAACTTAACCAACTTACTCTGTTTTGGTCACCTTGAAAAATGAATTAACATTGACTAAAAATGTTTAGGATTTCATATGAAATGAATTATAGGGCCAAAACATTGGTTAAAATTAATTTAAGGAATTAAAATGTGAATAGGTGCAATCTGCCCAGAATTGCTCTGTTATGGACAGTAACTTTGAAAATTCACCAAAATTTGTATAGATCAAATTCAGGGCTGAAATTTTAGTGAAATGAACCTTAGTATGTCTAATTTCATTAGGTCAAAACATAGCTGAAATCTGGGTCCTATGCTGGACACTGTAATTAGAAATAGCTGGACATTGCAAACTATCCAGACAGTATAAATGCCCTGTCTTTGAACAATAAACTGTATTAATTGGATAAGAAGTAAAATCCAAGCCTTATATTTTCATAAATAAAATTTTATTAGCTTTCCAACGGTGTAAATTAATCAAAATTACGACGTACGAATTAAAAGATATGACCATTTAAAGGGACAGTGTGCAAACTGCCAGGCAGCAGTGTCATGGGCAGTTTGGGACTGTTTTTGCACCTAGAAGCAAACTGTTTCCAAAACAGTTTTGGGACATTGTAACCTGTCCAGTTATGTCCTAAAATGAGGTAATAACAATTTATAGGAACAAGTAAAAATTGCTTAAAAGAAGGTGTAAAAATAATAGCTAAATGTTAGGTACAAATGTGGTAACATTCCTACTATATATGTGTGACATTATGTGCATGTTTTGATGAATTGTATGTGTTATGCTTGCTAGACCAAGGGCAGCAAGTTGTGGAAGAGGAAGAAAAGAGTGCACATCCCAAAGCAAGAGGCAAAGGGATTTGGATACAAGACAAGTGATTAGCTAGGAGTATTGTAAGTGTAACCATCCTTAGGGCTGGGACTTAGGTCCTAACCAATCTTGTTATTGTATTAATTCAATGACAATGCCATGTAACATGACCTAATATATATTTGGCTAATTAAAGGAAGAATGATATGAATGACAACTTGTTTGATGCCATGTTCTACTTGTTTACTTGATTGTTAAGCAAATGAAATGAAATGCTTGATATGTTGCATTGCTTATGCCAAAGGTAAGAAATGGCATGCTTCCTTGGAGAATAAGGTATGCACATTGCATACATATGAATGTGTTTGTGATTGATATGCATGAATTGGTTGAAATGAAATGAAAAATGGTACCACCTTGTGTTCACGCCATTCGAATGGCATGGATAAACTTGTCTTGGGAGTTAAGACTTTATAAGCCTAAGGGCTTGGCCTTTGAATGGCATAATCATGTCTTGATTAATGAATTGTATAAAGCTTGAATGAAATTGATAATCAACAACCTTTGTAGCTAGTTTGGATAGATATGAGGGCATGCCTTAGAATCTAGAGCTCATATTGGCACGACGGTGCATATTGTTGAAGATTTGCTTATCTAGTGAACTAAATACCAAGGGTGTTATAAGATGAATTAATAATTTGAAATGAACATTGTTGGTCTTGAATGTGTGATGTGAACATTACTTGTTTTGTAAGATTCTTGAATGAACATCCTTGCCTTGAAAGGTAACACATGAATGTTTGTATAACTAGTTACTTCACATGAAAGAAATGCATAGATGATGTTGTTGTGCAAGAATGCCTACTTGGTACTTGGTGTTTTTGATTGCTTGTCTCTTAAGAAATGATTCGAATAGTATGTATGCTATGGATACATGATGGATGTTGCAATGTTGAATGTGTGATATGTGAAGCTTGCCTATGTTTACCCTATTCATTCAAATAGTATGAGACATGTAGTGATGACCTTGATTCTTTGAAATACTTGTAATATTGGATATGTATACTTGAAATTGGTTAGCTTAGTGTTACCTCACTAAGTACATAACTTGTACTTACCACTCTACTCTTCATTCTTCCCATAACAGATTAAGGACACTTTCAAGAGGATATCTTGAGTTCGAAGCAACGTTTGAAGCAAGCTTGAAAGTATGATTTCATACTCTTTGTATACTCCTAGTTTGGTGGCACTAGAACTTGTAATAGTTAGCTTTGAACATGTATTTTAGGTGTATATATATAACTAGTATATGTAATGTTTTTGTTGGGCCTATCATGTAACCAACCTTGAATACTTTAAGCTACGTATATAACTATGTTGATATGTATATAAACGAGTAAGATGTTGCGCAAATTGTGATAGTAATCCAATGAATGTTGAACCTTGTATCACTCGAATGTTAGATCAAAATGTATGAACCTAAATGGTAGCTTGAATGTAATTATACCTCAATGATTGTGTTAGGTATGCATGTATAGAGTGGCTGCCGAATGTTTAAGACTAGGATAAGCCTTGAATGAACTAGTTTCATGCTTTGTATGTTGTTTGGTGAAATAGCCGATGGTTAGGATTAGATAGTGGCTTGAATGGAAGCTAGAATATCTAATTTGAATGTTCAAGAATTATTTTAGAAAATTTGGAAGCATATAACTTTAAGGAATTTCGAATGGGATAGGAGATAATGAATGGAAGTTGTAAAAATGAAATATGAAAGTAGTAACTTATATTATAAGTATGAAAGGGATTAATCTAGTGATATTGTGTAGATAGCCAAATGCCTTAGGATAAAATTGAAGTTATATATGAGGTTACTTGTTTGTTAAGAAAGATGATTGCTTGCCTTGATTATTGGTTTTGTTCGAATGCTAGGATGATTATAAATCAAATGAGAGTTTACTTGATAGATAAGTAAGAATGATAAGTAAGAAGCTTGTATGATTCTATGGTGTATTGTATTGAAATGAAAAGGAATAAATTTGTACCCTATTTGGCATGCCTAATGTTTAAAAGTATGCTTTGTATGTTTGTTTTATATGTCTTGTATGGTTGAATTTAGGTTACTTGCATTGCAAGTTATCTATATAGAGGTTACTGGTTCGACAAGTAACCTATCTTTTGCTTTGTTATCGCATCGGTAATGCTCCTAAACTGGATTACGACTAACCTGGGGATTGGGTGTTACATAATATGTATGGATTATCTATCTCAAATGTTTGGAAATATATGTTAGCTCAATTGCTTATCATGTAAATGATAGTCGGGGTAGTATCTATTCGATTGGTTGATTAACCTTGATGCTCCAAGCATAATTTGTGTACGAATTTTATGATAGTAGTGATAGATATTTTATAGTTAGACATCCTATTGAATGTTTAAAACTCGCTCACTAAACCATTGCTTAACAAATCACTCTCGCTGTATTTTCAGGTTAAATCTTTTGATAACCATATTTGCGAGGAGCTTGATCAAGATACTACTTTGTTAAGAGTATGTTTTGTATTTAAATAAGAACTCCTAGGATGGTGGCACTCTAGTGATTGTACATAATATTGTTATGATAGTGCTTGTTTTGTATTAACTAATGATGTTATGTTTGTATGGCCTCTTTTATGGTGTTATTAGGTGCGAGCATAAGAAGGTTGTTTGATAGTCATAAATTAGGAAAATGGCTTGATATGTGCATGTCTTGTAGGGAATAATGGCATATTTGAATTGATGTCCTTGTTTGGTGAACTGTTAAGTAAGCAAACTTGTTTTGATCTAGATCATAGTTCATTTGATTCATTCACTATAAGAAATTATTGTGGTTGTTGTTGGCTTGCATATGGATAAATAATCCAATTCACTTATAATAACTTGAAAACCCCTAAATCGAAAGACCATGGTTGGTAATCTTGATTTAGGAAGATTTAGAGCATCTTTTTTGGTAAATAATTTCGTGAACATGAAAGCATAACGCTTCTTTGAACTTGTTGCTTGCGATCCAATGAATCTTAGTTTGAGTTTCAAGTATCATTTGGATATGCTCGAAATTTGCTTGATTACATCCTCTATGATTGTTTGTTAGTTCTCCTTAATATCCTTAAATTGTCATTTTTCTCCTAGGCCCTTTTTAGGATGTTACAAATTTGGTAATCAGAGCTAAGGTTGCATGATCCTAAGGTTATGTTGTAGAATTGTATTGCATTAATTATTTTAGTGCCACCTAGGAGTTAGTCTGTTGTGACTTATATCTGATCAAGCTCTTTCTCTTCTTATATTAGAATGTATGAAACAAGGTTGGGAAAGGATAATGAAAGCCCAACAGGCTCTTCCAATGAAGGATGAATCAAGTTCCTCCAAAGGTTGCTGAGCCTCAACAAGTTTAGCATAAAGCTCCTACAATTCATCCCGTTCAACGAGAATGTTTCTCTAGTTTAAAAGAAATGTTTGACCAAATGATCGTCTCTATGAGACAAAATCTTCCAACTCTTCTCATTCCTCCGGTAGTAGTACTGGCAAGAGCTCCAATCTACAAGTTAGCTCAACATCGAGCTTACACTTTTATAGGAGCTAACGAAGAAAAACCTGAAGAAGCTGAGTTTTGGTTTGAGTCTACAGTGAGGATCTTGACTAAACAATTACAATGTTCGGACGAACACAAGTTGGAGTGTGCAGTAGCTCTTTTAGCCGAATAAGCACTTAGTGTAATCACTCATTTTTGACCAGGTTTTAGTGTTATTATAATAGTAATATTATTAATATAAAAAATCAAAAAAATAATAATAAAAATAAAAAAAATCAAATCAAAAAAAAATTGAGTGGCTTTGGGATGGCCACGTCACCCCCAATTGCCTATAAATAGGAGGCAGGGGGTGGCAATTTACACAAGAATTGAACGCCAATTTTGCGAATCAATTGGCAATGCAATTGGCACCCCCAAATCGTGGGGGCTAGGCCGGCCGCAAGGTTGGCCGAGGTTGGGAGCAGTGCCCTCGACCCCAGTTGGTTCGATCCAACATTCGATCGGGGTCCTATTTTAGGTCCGATCTAGTTAATATTTTTTGAGGGGTCGCGGTAGATCTCGGTGGGGTTCAGTCGGAGTTCTTTATTCGAGCTCCTAGTTAGGTATATTTTCTTCCCTTTTTTATTAGTGTTGTAATTTTTATAATTTAATGGAGTATTAGTTATTTTAAAATTGTAGTCTTTTTTATGTTTATGTTTTAAATTAATATTTAATATGTTTTAAATGTGTGTTTTATATTAATATTTTATTTATGTTAGATATGTTTTTATTTATGAGTTAGATTAATATTTATGTATGTATGTTTTAGAATAGTATTTTATTTATGTTGAATTTGTTTTTATTTATGTTAGATTAATATTTATGAATATTAGTATTTTATTTATGCTAGATATGTTTTTACTTATGAGTTAGATTAATATGTATATATGTATGTTTTAGTTACGTATTTTATTTATGTTGGATTAGTATTCTGTTATGTTAATATTTATTGTATTTAAATTATTTGCCATGTTTGATATTTTGCCTACTAAGATTGCATATCGAGATATAAATTGTCAATGTGGTGCCCTTTTATCCGAGCGTAAACGGAGTCAGTATCAGGCGTAGTGATAGTGGTTGGGCGTTTACTCTCGGATAACGGGGCCCTTAAAATTTATTCACAATTATAACCGAATTTTAAACTAATTGTCACTTTAATCCAGAAAATCTAATATTAATAAAGCGGTAATTATTAAAGTACCAATTTTGGGCGGTGTGGGGGGTGCTAATCCTTCCCCATCTGTAACCGACTCCCGAACTCAAAGTTTTTTGAATCTCTGGTTTTATGGTGTCCGGCCTACCTAAGTGGCCGGTGGTGACTCCAATTTTTAATAACATACGATATTTTCAAAACCCCCATGGAATAAATATTTTATATCCGAAAAATCACAAATACTTCGAAAATCCACTTTTTTAGCAAGAGGGGACATCGCTACAGATGGCGACTCCGCTGGGGACAATTTTTTGTTTTTCGAAAACAATAAGAGAGTCAAGCTTTTTAAAATAATTACCGCTTTATTAATATTAGAAATTATGGGTTAAAGTGACTATTAAATTAACATTCGGTATAATTGCGCGTTTATTTTAACGCATTTAAAATATGGCATATAAACCCGTTTTTTGAGTGGGGGGAAACGCTAATGCTTTCGTGGAGATATCGTTCTCCCGTATGGGCCAAGCAAGTACCTTCAGGGCTCGAGTACCTTATGCTTTCGTAAGGATATCGTTCCTTCGTACGGGCATAAGCGAATGGGTACCCCTGAATTGAACCCAGTTGAAAGGAGCCTATAATGGGTGATGATCGGGGGCCTTGCTACTCTTAGTAGAGGACAGCAAGGACAATTCGGGTACCTCCTAGAACCAAGATTGCATGTAGAGAACATATAGAAACCCACCCCTTTAGAGCCATGCGGATAACCTTAGGTGTTTTAGACGGGATAAATAGGGTTGTTTTGTTTGTTTACCTTATTTAATTTGTCCTTTTCTTTATGTATTTATTATTTTTATCCGGTACTAACTCATTTTTTTGTTTTTCATTTTTATTTTTATTTTACACATACTTTTGTTGCATTATCATTGCATCCACATTACATAGAGGCGTCGATTCAAGTGGTTTGCCCGATTAGAAAATCTTTCATCATGGAAAAAAGGTGTCTTATGAAGGATGGCATCGATCCAATTGTATGACATTGGTCAGAGATTAATCAACAGATCCGAGGTAACGATTTGTCGAACAAGCGTGTAGTGCCAAAGTATACACACGAGACCCTGATGGTGGACATACAACGAGCTACAAGGTATGTGAATGACTTTGCTACCGAAGTCGCGACTCTCTGACCTTTCGTAACCCCGGACATGGAAGAAGCACCAAGGTTTATCAAGTTGCTCGTGAGTCGTCGATGAGATTCTAGGAGGTAGAGCTAGGGATTATGTGTAGAACTTTATTTTGTAATTAAGACTTTTTGTAATAGAGACTCTTTTTGTAATAGGGACTCCTTTTGTAATATGGATTTTTTTGTAATCTGGACCCTTTAATTCCCACGAAAGTCGTTCGAAAGGGTGATTACCAGCGGAATCAACGCCTTTATTTGCATTCATGTTGCATATCATGACATGGTATTGATTCAAGAACAGTTCTTTAAAAGGCTTTCAAAATAGAAAAAGTATGTTTTGCCAGAAACGATAATATTACAGGAACAAGTTAGGCCGAGCAAAGACCAATCTAGAAAGAAGACGGTACGATATAGTAAGGCACGTCACGACGTAGAAGATTCAATCGTAGTCATGGAGAACCCCAATTTTAAATCTTCACATTTGACCATTTAAAAAAAATCTCAGATTTTAATTTAACTCATTTAAAAAAAAAGAAGAAAATTTGAAATTATTTTGTTTTGAAACTTCTTCCCTCATAAAACTTTCAGAATAATAATAATAATAAAAAGAAACTTAAAAGTTTCATTTTTTAAGTAAGTTAAAACTTTTTGATAATAAAAAGGGGGAATTTTTAAACCAAATGATCCTTGAAAATTTTAATTTAAACCCCAAAAAGTTTTAAAGTACTCCCCTAGGATCGATAGAATCCATCCCTTTTTAGACGTACCCAGATCTACAGAAGAAAATATATTGTCTGATGACCTTTTCAGAAGCCACAAAAATAAAGATCACGACGTCACGAGTCCATAGAATAGAATAAGAGGAGAAGACAGAGTCATCCATCATCCTGAAGACGACGTCGAGACGTGGAGCACAGGTTTTGCTTCCCGAAGTCAAGGTCTCCAGAATAAATTCAACTGTTGCCTGTAATTCATTATTAATTTCTTGCAAATATACATTTTCTCTATTGAAAGTTTTTCAAAGACTGTTCGAGAATCAACATTACATTTGCATGCATTCTCGCATTTATAGGTATTGATTCCCGAAGTGGTTCCTCAAATCTCGTAAATCGCTTATAAGTGGCAAAGGGTCGTGCAGTGTCGATATTATAGGGCACGGATCCGGGGTTTTGTCCCAGAACAAGATCGGAGACAATAGAAGAAGAACCATCTAAAGACTTCAGTCGACACGGTAAGAGACACGGTGATCGTAATGAGCAAAGTAAAGTGCAAGAGTTGAAAGAAGCGAGAGGAAGATGTGATGAATCGGATGAATACTTTGACAAAGGTAAGCGATCCATCGGACCGAAAGAAGAACCGATTAAGGATCAGAATAGAGAGCGAGATAGTCATCAAACCTCCAAGTCAGCCAAATACGACAATTTGAACCCTTTTTGTGATCTGCATCAATAAACAAAGCGGAAGGTATGCTTGAGTCGGACTTTCAAAAAATAGAGCTCGGTCCGCCAAGAAACTTGAGAAATTGAAAATAAGTATATCTCGATTCTTGTGAGGTATAGCGAACTACTCTAATGTTCATCGACAAGAGCCTTATTACCTCGGTGAAAAGAGACTTCCGAGAGATTACTACACACGTGCTAGAGGCAGTTACCGTTTAGGAAGTTTAGGTCACGGTATTGAGGATTGCGGGCCCCGAGGAATGAGTTCAAGATCTTATCGCGATGAGGATTTTAGGTTTCAAGATGGAGTTCCTCAATTCTATAGTGAGCTAACAATCACCCGAGGGGCAAAGTTGAGGAGGAATCGATATCCATGACAAAGTTCGAATAATACCGGTGGGTCACTCAAGCGAGCTAAATTTGAAGATCGAGAGATAGGGGCATCCCAAAGAGAGGGATATTCTTTCGAGTTCAGCCAGCTCAAATAAGAGAGATAACTTGGATAAAATTGAATTTGCAGAATGATCATTAGAAGTTTTCATGAGTGTTTAAGAATATCATATTGGGTCACCTTTAAAGAATAGATGAACGGTATTGTCCAGTTGAAAGATGACTCATAATGTGGAATAAGTTTAGTTGAGAATCAAGTTAGGCTGTTATGAGGTAAGTTTGAGGGAATTGAATAAAAACTAGTGAGCTAAGAATCAACTTAGCCATTAACAAGAGTTATGGAAACAAGTTTACGACAGAGCAATGACAATCCAACACTTTTCAGTTAGAAAAAGACAACTCTCAAGCTACGAAAGGCTAAGTAGGGGATGGATGAAGACCCGAAGATCGACATTACTCGAGTAGGTAAGGCGGCTCAACAAGGTGACAGGCTTTGTTAGAACATGGATCAAGTGTCGGACTATAGAGGCAAGCTGACTGGACTACTGGATGAAGTTAAGAAAGTAGGCACTAAAGCTTATCAGTAACTGTAAATATCTAATATCTGATATAATGAAACCTTTTGTCCTCAATGAATGTCGTTCTATGAGGATCACTTTTGGAATCAATACCTTACTGCATTCATATTTATATTTTAGGATTGCATTGCATTGCATTACATTGTACAATCATGACATATTTTACATAACATTATCACTACCTTGCATAAAATTTTTGGGGTAATCCAAAAAACAATTAGGGTTTTATCATGCATAAAAGAATTGAAGACACTCAAAATCAATATTCGAGCAGTTAAAAGATGGGCCCGAGAAAAAAAGGAGTTTGATGCCTTTAATGCAAGAAAACTCTGTTTGAACCCCGATTTGGTCGTTCCTCCAGATTCAAAAGATTTCTAGATTTGCGCATAATAAAGGAAAATATGTCTCAAGATTCGCGTGACCATATTCTGCAAAAAAGATGGAGGGTTGCATTGAAAAATTGCCGATCCACCACTTCCCCAATAGTCTAGCAGGACCTACCATGATATGATATGCTTTGGACCCAGCACCAAGTCGTCAGTATCTCCAGGGTACGAAGATGAAACCTGATGAAAGCTTAAAGGAATGTTCTTTGAGGTGTATGTGTTTAGCGACCCAAGTGCAGCCTCCCGTAGATGAAGAGGAAAGTGAATTCCATGCCATCTTTCTTATTTCTTCTTTGATAAGGTGCTCGGGAAAATGAATACCAGCTTTGAGGACTTCATGACAGTTGGATAGAGAATCGAACATGCACTCCGGGACCTAAGTTTAAAGACCATACCTGCCTAAGAGCAGAAGGAAACAAAGAGATAAATGGGTACCACTTTCAAAACATTGAGGCGATGGGGCATGACACTAAGAAATTTGGGGTCGTTAAAAAAATCAAGAAGCTGGTCGATGAGGGAGTCATGATGAGAGAATTGATCCAACGGTGGAAAAACAAGAGAAGAGGCAAGCCTACACTACCTTGGAAGGGGCATAATGAGTTAGTACCCTGGAGATAATCCAAAGGTCCCTACGGTTTTCTCATCATTTCACAAAGAAATTCTCAACAAAAAATCATTGTTTATTAGAATTAAAAATCATATTTCCATTTAGAAAAGCATTTTTACATTCTTGATTCTTTAAACAATTTATTTTTATGGGGTAGTTTTCCCATATGCATATACATTTTTTTAATGGACGTATGTATATATCATTTCTATACCAGTCCTCGAATTTTGAATGCAACAATACATTTGCTTCAAACCCAAAGATCAACTCTAAGTTGCATATATTTAGAAGAGATTGAATGTTGTGGTGATACTCAGAAATGTGAGTATCTGCTAGTTTACTTAGGCCAACAGAGAGAACAAAAGCGAGTGTTTAGACAATGGGCAATTCCCATTTTAAGAATTTATCTTCTCGTGCACTTGTCGCTTAAGATCCTTGAAACGAAAGTTGACCCTAAACCTCTACCCCCGAAGGCATTCTCGGGACATTTGTGAATATGACAACGAATGGTGTTCTTTTACTTTACCAAAAGACATAGATGAGACCATACAAATTGGATACGAAGATCAAAAATCACCGTAAAAAAGTGGTTGAAAACATGGATATGTCCAAAAGAAAAACCAAAAAGAAGATAAATGGTAATCGAAGGCCAAGCAATCCAGATCGAGTAAATATCGTAAGAGCTGCAGAGAGGCAATTAACTCCGAATGGAAGATCGCATCAATACCCAAAGATAGATCCGTGTTGATTCAAGGATACATTCATAGACTCGAATAAGAAGAAAAAGATTCAATGCTAAAAACCCAGTAATGAATAATAAAAAAGAGAAAAAAAAGAAAAATAAAAAAAAAAAAAAAAAAAAAAAAAAAAAAAGAAAAAAATGAAGAAATAATATTGTATATGTTTCACACACAGATCAAACAATACAAGAACGAGACTTCAACTATGAGCAAGAGACACAAGGAATCCACATTTCAAGTAAACATCAGTTTTGAAAATTAGTATAGAAGCTCGAATTGAAGCCAAGTCAAGACAAGTCAGCCAAGATTGCCAATTTTGAAAAAGGAAATGACCTCTAGGGTGAAAACCCAAAAATGGGCAGTCTAGAGTGATCCTAAAAATGAAGAAAAGAGTAGTCTACCCGAGCATGCTGGCATCAATATCCAACCAAAACATTAATCCGAAGGTACAAAAGAAGTGACCTCTAGGGTGAAAACCCAAAAATGGGCAGTCTAGAGCGATCCAAGAGAAAAAGTGAAAAAGAAAAAAAAAGAAAAGAAAAAAAAAAAAGAATAACATTTCATCTGGGCGTGCCAATCACAAGAATTCCCAAAAATGTATTCATAGTCCTTCATTCAAGAAATCTCAGTTTCAAGGAGTTTTGGAGGATCAAACATTATTGAATAAAAAACGAACATCAGTATATAGCCAGAATGCAAGGCAACCTACAATAAAAAGAAAGGAAATGAACTCTAGGGTGAAAACCCGAAAACGGGCAGTCTAGAGTGATCCAAAAAAGGGAAGGAATAATGGGCATATCCAAGTTACACAAGTACAGAAATACTGTTTCACTTAACCATAAACCAAAGGCCTACATTACAAGCCCCAAAGACCATTCTGGTCATCCATAGATATCCAAGTTGAATGAGAATGTCTTCAGATTTCATTCCGCCTATAAGGGTTAACTTTGCTTCAAGGAACGCCAAACTTGAAGTGCTTGATCGACACCCAAATGAGGGAAGGATGGGGCATGGTGAGATAGTGAGATTAAGAGTGCCACCTTAAACGGGTAGAAACTAGGTAGGGTTGTTCCTCTCAAAAGCCTATTAGACCGTAAGAAACTATACATTGGCATATATCTCCACAATGGTCAAGATCTTCTAAATATGCGCTTCATTAGAGTTGATCTCTAGCAACTTGAAGCGGATGCACTATGGTGTTTGATATTTTCGGGGCAAACATGTTTTAAAAAGGTTTGACATTTTCTCCCAAAGTTTTGATGTTTACCATTTCCCCCAAACATTAGTTTTTAAAAATGTTTGGCAATACACGCCGAGTTTTGTTTACCATTCTCCAAGCATTATTTTATAAAAATGTTTGGTCCTTAGAAAAAAAGAGAAGAAAAGAAAAAGATGTTTACCATTTGTTCCAAACAATGTTTTAAAAATGTTTGGTATCCCCTCCAAGTTGTGATTTTCAAAATGATCATTATCTTTTCAAACAATCATTATTTGTTGAAATATACGCAAGTAAATTGCCTTTTGCTTTACTTTAAAAATGAATGATGATGAGATTTAAAGCATAGGGACTGAGAGTTAGTTCCCAATAAATGCTACAAGAAGATCAAGGAAGAGCTCAAGGGATGGAAGCATTTTGGCTCACCCGTGACTAGAAATAGATCAAGGCTCTATAGGATGGGCCCAAAAATTCAAAGCAGTGGAGCCCGTGGTTGAATGGGGCAACGCCAAGCCAAGAAGATGACAAGGGTTCTTATAAGAATAATATAAGAACCAGAAGATCATTTATGAAGACGGCTGATAACCCTAAAGACAAGAAAGCCTTCCGCACAAAAGGTTTAAAAGCATGTCCAAATGAGGATTTAAGAGCATACAGTAAAACAGTAAAGAGATGAAGAGATCTGAGGAACGACCTTTCAGGGTGTAAGACTTTAGAACAAAAAGGCTAAAAGAAAAAGAGAGAAAGAAAGAGAAAAAGTGAAAAAAAAAGAAAAAGGAAAAAAGAAGAAAAGAAAAAGAAAATGAGAAGAAAAAAGAAAAAGAAAAGAAAGAAACCATTACATTGCATGCATCATATAGATAGGGGCTTGTCAATTTTTGCTTATTTTGGACAGGTACCTGAAGAATTATCAAAGAACATTAAGAAGTGGATTTCATTGAAGAAGTTCTAGCGCCATTTTCGGCATGAGTCCCTAAATCAAGAAGTTTTGGCGGCCATTTTCGGCGTGAGTCCCTAAATTAAAGAAAGTTTTGGCAGCCACCTTCGGCGTGAGTCCCTAAAGTATGAAGAAAGTTTTGGCAGCCACCTTCGGCGTGAGTCCCTAAAATTTGAAGAAGTTTTGGCGGCCATTTTCGGCGTGAGTCCCTAAATTTGAAGAAAGTTTTGGCGGCCATTTTCGGCGTGAGTCCCTAAATTTGAAGAAAGTTTTGGCAGCCATTTTTGGCGTGGTCCATTTTTTTGGCGTGTGAGTCCCTAAATTTGAAGAAGTTTTGGCGGCCATTTTCGTCGTGAGTCTCTAAATTTGAAGAAGTTTTAAGGCCATTTTCGGCGTGAGTCCCTAAATTTGAAGAAGTTTTGGCGGCCATTTTCGGCGTGAGTCCCTAAGAAATTTGAAGAAGTTTTGGCGGCCATTTTCGGCATGAGTCTCTAAATTTGAAGAAGTTTTGGCGGCCACCTTCGGCGTGAGTCCCTAAATTTGAAGAAGTTTTGGCGGCCATCTTCGGCGTGAGTCCCTAAACTTGAAGAAGTTTTGGCGGCCATCTTCGGCGTGAGTCCCTAAAATTTGAAGAAAGTTTGGCAGCCACCTTCGGCATGAGTCCCCAAATTTAAAGAAAGTTTGGTAGCCATTTTCGGTGTGAATCCCCGAATCTGAAGAGACATCGGTAGCCATCGTGGTATGAATCCCAAATGTGAAGACAATGGTTCTACATACAAAAGGCCTATGTTTCCAAGCGCCTGCAGAGAGAGGTTCTATATAGGAAGAATCCGCCGCTCCAAGGCTTCAGAAGCTGAAAGTTCTATATAGGAAGGACTGACGGCTCCAGGGTGAAGACTAGCAGTTCTATATAGGAAGAACTCCTAGTCGAAGAAATTCACCCATGAAACACAAGGTTTTATATAGGGAAAACCTGTTGTGTTGAAAGCGAAGAGTCTTATATAGGAAGGGCTCAGAGCTCCACTGTCTTAGAGTGAAAGATTCTATATAGGAAGAATCCGTAGCTCCAAGATTTTAGAAGCCAAAAGTTCTATATAGGAAGGACCGACGGCTCCAGGGTGAAGACTAGCAGTTCTATATAGGAAGAACTCCCAGTCGAAGGAATTCACCCATGATACACAAGGTTTTATATAGGGAAAACATGTTGTGTCGAAAGCGAAGAGTTCTATATAGGAAGGGCTCCGAGCTTTACTGTCTTAGAGCGAAAGGTTCTATATAGGAAGAACATGTAGCTCTGAGATTTCAGAAGCTAAAAGTTCTATATAGGAAGGACTGACAGCTCCAGGGTTTGAAGACTAGCAGTTCTATATAGGAGGAACTCCCAGTCGGAAGAATCCATCAGCGACGCAAAAGGTTTTATATAGGAGAAACCAGCGTTGAAGGCGAAGAGTTCTATATAGGAAGGACTCCAAGCTTTACTGTCTCGAAGTGAAAAGTTCTATATAGGAGGGACTCATAACTCGAGGCTTTAGAGCGAAGGGTTCTATATAGGAAGAGCCTGTAGCTCCAAGATCAGAAGGTGAGGAAGTTCTATATAGGAAGAACTTACAAGCTTGAAGATTCAGCTAAGGAAGAGCGGAAAGTTCCAGAAGAACACGGATTCCGAAGCCAAAGACAAGGAAGTATGTCAAAAATGAGTGCTTTTGATCTTTGCTTTGTCCTCGTTTCACAAGAACAAGCAAAGAGGGGCAACTGTAATCACTCATTTTTTACCGGGTTTTAGTGTTATTATAATAGTAATATTATTAATATAAAAAATCAAAAAAATAATAATAAAAATTAAAAAAAATCAAATCAAAATAAAAAAAAAATGAGTGGCTTTGGGATGGCCACGTCACCCCCAATTGCCTATAAATAGGAGGCAGGGGTGGCAATTTACACAAGAATTGAACGCCAATTTTGCCAATCAATTGGCACCCCCAAATCGTGAGGGCTAGGCCGGCCGGGTTGGCGGGGTTGGGGCAGCGGCCCCCACGACCCCAGCTTGGTTCGATCCAACATTCGATCGGGTCCTATTTTAGGTCCGATCTAGTTAATATTTTTGGAGGGTCGCGGTAGATCTCGGTGGGGTTCAAATGAGTTCTTTATTCGAGCTCCTAGTTAGGTATATTTTCTTCCCTTTTTTATTAGTGTTGTAATTTTTATAATTTAATGGAGTATTAGTTATTTTAAAATTGTAGTCTTTTTTTATTTTGTATGTTTATGTTTTAGATTAATATTTAATATGTTTTAAATGTGTGTTTTATATTAATATTTTATTTATGTTAGATATGTTTTTATTTATGAGTTAGATTAATATTTATGTATGTATGTTTTAGAATAGTATTTTATTTATGTTGAATTTGTTTTTATTTATGTTAGATTAATATTTATGAATATTAGTATTTTATTTATGCTAGATATGTTTTTATTTATGAGTTAGATTAATATGTATATATGTATGTTTTAGTTTAGTATTTTATTTATGTTAGATTAGTATTCTGTTATGTTAATATTTATTGTATTTAAATTATTTGCCATGTTTGATATTTTGCCTACTAAGATTGCATATCGAGATATAAATTGTCAATGCGGTGCCCTTTTATCCGAGCGTAAACGGGGCCAGTATCAGGCGTAGTGATAGTGGTTTGGCGTTTACTCTCGGATAACGGGGCCTTTAAAATTTATTCACAATTATAACCAAATTTTAAACTAATTGTCACTTTAATCCGGAAAATCTAATATTAATAAAGCGGTAATTATTAAAGTACCAATTTTGGGCGGTGTGGGGGTGCTAATCCTTCCCCTTCCGTAACCGACTCCCGAACCCAAAATTTTTTGAATCTCTGGTTTTATGGTGTCCGACCTACCTAAGTGGCGGTGGTGACTCAATTTTTAATAACATACGATATTTTCATTTAAAATAATTACCGCTTTATTAATATTAGAAATTATGGGTTAAAGTGACTATTAAATTAACATTCGGTATAATTGCGCGTTTATTTTAACGCATTTAAAATATGGCATATAAACCCGTTTTTTGAGTGGGGGGAAACGCTAATGCTTTCGTGGAGATATCGTTCTCCCGTATGGGCCAAGCAAGTACCTTCAGGGCTCGAGTACCTTATGCTTTGTAAGGATATCGTTCCTTCGTGCGGGCATAGCGAATGGGTACCCAATTGAACCCGATTGAAAGGAGCCTATAATGGGTGATGATCGGGGCCTTGCTACTCTTAGTAGAGGACAGCAAGGACAATTGGTACCTCCTAGAACCAAGATTGCATGTAGAGAACATATAGAAACCCACCCCTTTAGAGCCATGCGGATAACCTTAGGTGTTTTAGACGGGATAAATAGGGTTGTTTTGTTTGTTTACCTTATTTAATTTGTCCTTTTCTTTATGTATTTATTATTTTTATCCGGTACTAACTCATTTTTTTGTGTTTCATTTTTATTTTTATTTTACACATACTTTTGTTGCATTATCATTGCATCCACATTACATAGAGGCGTCGATTCAAGTGGTTTGCCCGATTAGAAAATCTTTCATCATGGAAAAAAGGTGTCTTATGAAGGATGGCATCGATCCAATTGTATGACATTGGTCAGAGATTAATCAACAGATCCGAGGTAACGATTTGTCGAACAAGCGTGTAGTGCCAAAGTATACACACGAGACCCTGATGGTGGACATACAACGAGCTACAAGGTATGTGAATGACTTTGCTACCGAAGTCGCGACTCTCTGACCTTTCGTAACCCCGGACATGGAAGAAGCACCAAGGTTTATCAAGTTGCTCAGAGCTGTCGAGATTCTAGGAGGTAGAGCTAGGGATTATGCGTAGAACTTTATTTTGTAATTAAGACTTTTTGTAATAGAGACTCTTTTTGTAATAGGGACTCCTTTTGTAATATGGATTTTTTTGTAATCTGGACCCTTTAATTCCCACGAAAGTCGTTGAAAGGGTGATTACCAAATCAATCAACGCCTTTATTTGCATTCATGTTGCATATCATGACATGGTATTGATTCAAGAACGATTCTTTAAAAGGCTTTCAAAATAGAAAAAGTATGTTTTGCCAGAAACGATAATATTACAGGAACAAGTTAGGCGAGCAAAGACCAATCTAGAAAGAAGACGATGCGATAGTAAGGCACGTGCGACGTAGAAGATTCATCGGGGCATGAGAACCCCAATTTTAAATCTTCACATTTGACCATTTAAAAAAATCTCAGATTTTAATTTAACTCATTTAAAAAAAAAGAAGAAAATTTGAAATTATTTTGTTTTGAAACTTCTTCCCTCATAAAACTTTCAGAATAATAATAATAATAAAAAAAAACTTAAAAGTTTCATTTTTAAGTAAGTTAAAACTTTTGATAATAAAAAGGGGAATTTTTAAACCAAATGATCCTTGAAAATTTTAATTTAAACCCCAAAAAGTTTTAAAGTACTCCCCTAGGATCGATAGAATCCATCCCTTTTTAGACGTACCCAGATCTACAGAAGAAAATATATTGTCTGATGACCTTTTCAGAAGCCACAAAAATAAAGATCACGACGTCACGAGTCCATAGAATAGAATAAGAGGAGAAGACAGAGTCATCCATCATCCTGAAGACGACGTCGAGACGTGGAGCACAGGTTTTGCTTCCCGAAGTCAAGGTCTCCAGAATAAATTCAACTGTTGCCTGTAATTCATTATTAATTTCTTGCAAATATACATTTTCTCTATTGAAAGTTTTTCAAAGACTGTTCGAGAATCAACATTACATTTGCATGCATTCTCGCATTTATAGGGTATTGATTCCCGAAGTGGTTCCTCAAATCTCAGAAATCGTTTATAAGTGGCAAAGGGTCGTCTGGTCAGATATTATAGGGCACGGATCCAGGGTTTTGTCCCAGAACAAGATCGGAGACAATAGAAGAAGAACCATCTAAAGACTTCAGGTCAGACACGGTAAGGAGACACGGTACTGGTAATGAGCAAAGTAAAGTGCAAGAGTTGAAAGAAGCAGAGGGAAGATGTGATGAATCAGATGAATACTTCGACGAAAGGTAAGCGATCCATCAGACCGAAAGAAGAACCGATTAAGGATCAGAATAGAGAGCGAGATAGTCAGAATTCTACCTCCAAGTCAGCCAAATACGACAATTTGAACCCTTTTTGTGATCTGCATCAATAAACAGGCGGAAGGTATGCTTGAGTCGGACTTTCAAAAAATAGAGCTCGGTCCAGAAGAAACTTGAGAAGCAAGTAATGAAAATAAGTATATCTCGATTCTTGTGAGGTATAGCGAACTACTCCTAATGTTCATCGACAAGAGCCTTATTACCTCGGTGAAGTCTCTAGCGAGGAGACTGTCTTATCCGAGAGATTACTACACACGTGCTAGAGGCAGTTACCGTTTAGGAAGTTTAGGTCACGGTATTGAGGATTGCGGGGCCCTGAGGAATGAGTTCAAGATCTTATCGCGATGAGGATTTCAGGTT
The DNA here is from genome assembly GCA_019671005.1 of Hibiscus mutabilis. Lineage (NCBI taxonomy): Eukaryota > Viridiplantae > Streptophyta > Magnoliopsida > Malvales > Malvaceae > Hibiscus > Hibiscus mutabilis. The sequence goes on along the minus strand of CM033735.1, from coordinate 14,514,495 downwards.
TCGAAGACAGAGTTCCTCAATTCTATAGTGAGCTAACAATCACCCGAGGGGCAAAGTTGAGGAGTAATCGATATCCATGACAAAGTTCGAGTAATACCGAAGTGGGTCACTCAAGCGAGCTAAATTTGAAGATCAGAGATAGGGGCATCCCAGTAGAGGGATATTCTTTCGAGTTCAGCCAGCTCAAATAAGAGAGAGATAACTTGGATAAAATTGAATTTGCAGAATGATCATTAGAAGTTTTCATGAGTGTTTAAGAATATCATATTGGGTCACCTTTAAAGAATAGATGAACGGTATTGTCCAGTTGAAAGACGACTCATAATGTGGAATAAGTTTAGTCAAGCGAGAATCAAGTTAGGCTGTTATGAGGTAAGTTTGAGGGAATTGGGAATAGGTACGACAGTCTCCAGAGATGAGCTACAGAATAACTTAGCCATTAACAAGAGTTATGGAAACAAGTTTACGACAGAGCAATGACAATCCAACACTTTTCAGTTAGAAAAAGACAACTCTCAAGCTACGAAAGGCTAAGTAGGGGATGGATGAAGACCCGAAGATCGACATTACTCGAGTAGGTAAGGCGGCTCAACAAGGTGACAGGCTTTGTTAGAACATGGATCAAGTGTCGGACTATAGAGGCAAGCTGACTGGACTACTGGATGAAGTTAAGAAAGTAGGCACTAAAGCTTATCAAGAATCAAAATATCTAATATCTGATATAATGAAACCTTTTGTCCTCAATGAATGTCGTTCTATGAGGATCACTTTTGGAATCAATACCTTACTGCATTCATATTTATATTTTAGGATTGCATTGCATTGCATTACATTGTACAATCATGACATATTTTACATAACATTATCACTACCTTGCATAAAATTTTTGGGGTAATCCAAAAAACAATTAGGGTTTTATCATGCATAAAAGAATTGAAGACACTCAAAATCAATATTCGAGCAGTTAAAAGATGGGCCCGAGAAAAAAAGGAGTTTGATGCCTTTAATGCAAGAAAACTCTGTTTGAACCCCGATTTGGTCGTTCCTCCGGATTCAAAAGATTTCTAGATTTGCGCATAATAAAGGAAAATATGTCTCAAGATTCGCGTGACCATATTCTGCAAAAAAGATGGAGGGTTGCATTGAAAAATTGCCGATCCACCACTTCCCCAATAGTCTAGCAGGACCTACCATGATATGATATGCTTTGGACCCAGCACCAAGTCGTCAGTATCTCCAGGGTACGAAGATGAAACCTGATGAAAGCTTAAAGGAATGTTCTTTGAGGTGTATGTGTTTAGCGACCCAAGTGCAGCCTCCCGTAGATGAAGAGGAAAGTGAATTCCATGCCATCTTTCTTATTTCTTCTTTGATAAGGTGCTCGGGAAAATGAATACCAGCTTTGAGGACTTCATGACAGTTGGATAGAGAATCGAACATGCACTCCGGGACCTAAGTTTAAAGACCATACCTGCCTAAGAGCAGAAGGAGACAAAGAGATAAATGGGTACCACTTTCAAAACATTGAGGCGATGGGGCATGACACTAAGAAATTTGGGGTCGTTAAAAAAAATAAAGAAGCTGGTCGATGATGGAGTCATGATGAGAGAATTGATCCAGCGGTGGAAAAATAAGAGAAGAGGCAAGCCTACACTACCTTGGAAGGGGCATAATGGGTTAGTACCTTGGAGATAATCCAAAGGTGTCCCTACGGTTTTCTCATCATTTCACAAAGAAATTCTCAACAAAAAAATCATTGTTTATTAGAATTAAAAAATCACATTTCCATTTAGAAAAGCATTTTTACATTCTTGATTCTATAAAAATTTTATTTTTATGGGGTAGTTTTCCCATATGCATTTTTTAATGGACGTATGTATATATCATTTCTATACCAGGTCCTCGAATTTTGAATGCAACAGTACATTTGCTTCAAACCCAAAGATCAACTCTAAGTTGCATATATTTAGAAGAGATTGAATGTTGTGGTGATACTGTAAATGTGAGTATCTGCTAGTTTACTTAGGCCAACAGAGGAACAAAGGCGAGTGTTTAGACAATGGGCAGTTCCCATTTTAGGAATTTATCTTCTCAGGCGCTTGTCATTTAAGATCCTTGAAACGAAAGTTGACCCTAAACCTCTACCCCCTGAAGGCATTCTCAGGACATTTGTTAATATGACAATGGATGGTGTTCTTTTACTTTACCAGAAGACATAGATGAGACTATACAGATTGGATACGAAGATCAGAAAATCACCAGAAGAAAGTGGTTGAAAACATGGATATGTCCAAAAGAAAAACCAAAAAAGAGCTGCAGAGATTCGTGTAAATATCACCGAAGCAATCCAGATCGAGTAAATATCAGAAGAGCTGCAGAGAGGCATTAACTCCGAATGGAAGATCGCATCAATACCCAGTATAGATCCGTGTTGATTCAAGGATACATTCATAGACTCGAATAAGAAGAAAGAGATTCAATGCTAAAAACCCAGAATGAATAGTCTAAAAGAAGAGAAAAAAGAAAAAGAAAGAAAGAAAGAATATTATATATGTTTCACACACAGACCAAACAATACAAGAACGAGACTTCAACTATGAGCAAGAGACAGAAGGAATCCACATTTCAAGTAAACATCAGTTTTGAAAATTAGTATAGAAGCTCGAATTGAAGCCAAGTCAAGACAAGTCGGCCCGAAGATTGCCAATTTTGAAAAAGGAAATGACCTCTAGGGTGAAAACCCAAAAATGGGCAGTCTAGAGTGATCCTAAAAATGAAGAAAAAGAATAGTCTACCTGAGCCTGCTGGCATCAATATCCAACCAAAACACACTGAAGGAAGTGACCTCTAGGGTGAAAACCCAAAAATGGGCAGTCTAGAGCGATCCAAGAGAAAAAGTGAAAAAGAAAAAAGAGAGAAAAATGAAAGCAAGAATAACATTTCATCTGGGCGTGCCAATCACAAGAATTCCCAGAAATGTATTCGTAGTCCTTCAAGAAATCTCAGTTCCAAGGAATTTTGGAGGATCAAACATTCTTGAACAGAAAACGAACATCGGTATATAGCCAGAATGCAAGGCAGCATACAATAAAAAGAAAGGAAATGAACTCTAGGGTGAAAACCCGAAAACGGGCATTCTAGAGTGATCCAAAAAAAGAGAAGGAATAATGGGCATATCCAAGTTACACAAGTACAGAAATACTGTTTCACTTAACCATAAACCAAAGGCCTACATTACAAGCCCCAAAGACCATTCTGGTCATCCATAGATATCCAAGTTGAATGAGAATGTCTTTAGATTTCATTCCGCCTATAAGGGTTAACTTTTCTTCAAGGAACGTCAAACTTCGAAGTGCTTGATCGACACCCAAATGAGGGAAGGATAGGGCATGGTGAGATAGTGAGATTAAGAGAGCCACCTTAAACGGGGTAGAAACTAGGTAGGGTTGTTCCTCTCAAAAGCCTATTAGACCAGAAGAAACTATACATTGGCATATATCTCCACAATGGTCAAGATCTTCTAAATAGGCGCTTCATTAGAGTTGATCTCTAGCAACTTGAAGTAGATGCGCTATGGTGTTTGATATTTCGGGGGAAAACATGTTTTAAAAGGTTTGACATTTTCTCCCAAAGTTTTGATGTTTACCATTTCCCCCAAACATTAGTTTTTAAAAATGTTTGGCAATACACGTCGAGTTTTGTTTACCATTCTCCAAGCATTATTTTATAAAAAATGTTTGGTCCTTAGAAAAAGAAGAAGAAAATAAAAAGATGTTTACCATTTGTTCCAAACAATGTTTTCAAAATGTTTGGTATCCCCTCCAAGTTGTGATTTTCAAAATGACTGTTATCTTTTCAAACAATCATTATTTGTTGAAATATACGCAAGTAAATTGCCTTTTGCTTTACTTTAAAAATGAATGATGATGAGATTTAAAGCATAGGGACCGAGAGTTAGTTCCCGTCGAAATGCTACGAGAAGATCAAGGAAGAGCTCAAGGGATGGAAGCATTTTGGCTCACCCTGGTGACTTGAAATAGATCAAGGCTCTATAGGATGGGCCAGAAAATTCAAAGCAGTGGAGCCCGTGGTTGAATGGGGCAACGCCAAGCCAAGAAGATGACAAGGGTTCTTATAAGAATAATATAAGAACCAGAAGATCATTTATGAAGACGGGTGATAACCCTAAAGACAAGAAAGCCTTCCGCACAAAAGGTTTAAAAGCATGCTCAAATGAGGATTTAAGAGCATACAGTAAAGAAGTAAAGAGATGAAGATATCTGAGGAACGACCTTTCAGGGTGTAAGACTTTAGAACAAAAAGGCTAAAAGAAAAAGAGAGAAAGAAAGAGAAAAAGTGAAAAAAGAAAAGAAAAGGAAAAAAGAAGAAAAGAAAAAGAAAATGAGAAGAAAAAAGAAAAAGAAAAGAAAGAAACCATTACATTGCATGCATCATATAGATAGGGGCTTGTCAATTTTTACTCATTTTGGACAGGTACCTGAAGAATTATCAAAGAACATTAAGAAGTGGATTTCATTGAAGAAGTTCTGGCGGCCATTTTCGGCATGAGTCCCTAAATCTGAAGAAGTTTTGGCGGCCATTTTCGGCGTGAGTCCCTAAATTGAAGAAAGTTTTGGCAGCCACCTTCGTCGTGAGTCCCTAAAGTATGAAGAAAGTTTTGGCAGCCACCTTCGGCGTGAGTCCCTAAAATTTGAAGAAGTTTTGGCGGCCATTTTTGGCGTGAGTCCCTAAATTTGAAGAAGTTTTGGCGGCCGTTTTCGGCGTGAGTCCCTAAATTTGAAGAAAGTTTTGGCAGCCATTTTTGGCGTGAGTCCCTAAATTTGAAGAAGTTTTGGCGGCCATTTTCGGCGTGAGTCTCTAAATTTGAAGAAGTTTTGGCGGCCATTTTCGGCGTGAGTCCCTAAAATTGAAGAAGTTTTGGCGGCCATTTTTGACGTGAGTCCCTAAATTTGAAGTAGTTTTGGCGGCCATTTTCGGTGTGAGTCCCTAAATTTGAAGAAGTTTTGGCGGCCATTTTCGGCGTGTCTCTAAATTTGAAGAAGTTTTGGCGGCCATCTTCGACGTGAGTCCCTAAACTTGAAGAAGTTTTGGCGGCCATCTTCGGCGTGAGTCCCTAAACTTGAAGAAGTTTTGGTGGCCATCTTCGGCGTGAGTCCCTAAAATTTGAAGAAAGTTTGGCAACCACCTTCGGTATGAGTCCCCAAATTTAAAGAAAGTTTGGTAGCCATTTTCGGTGTGAACCCCCGAATCTGAAGAGACATCGGTAGCCATCGCGGTATGAATCCCAAATGTGAAGATAGTGGTTCTACATACAAAAGGCCTATGTTTCCAAGCACCTGCAGAGAGAGGTTCTATATAGGAAGAATCTGCCGCTCCTAGGCTTCAGAAGCTGAAAGTTCTATATAGGAAGGACTGACGGCTACAGGGTGAAGACTAGCAGTTCTATATAGGAAGAACTCCCAGTCGAAGGAATTCACCCATGAAACACAAGGTTTTATATAGGGAAAACTTGTTGTGTTGAAAGCGAAGAGTCTTATATAGGAAGGGCTCAGAGCTCCACTGTCTTAGAGTGAAAGATTCTATATAGGAAGAATCCGTAGCTCCAAGATTTCAGAAGCCAAAAGTTCTATATAGGAAGGACCGACGGCTCCAGGGTGAAGACTAGCAGTTCTATATAGGAAGAACTCCCAGTCAAAGGAATTCACCCATGATACACAAGGTTTTATATGGGGAAAACCTGTTGTGTCGAAAGCGAAGAGTTCTATATAGGAAGGGCTCCGAGCTTTACTGTCTTAGAGTGAAAGGTTCTATATAGGAAGAACCTGTAGCTCTGAGATTTCAGAAGCTAAAAGTTCTATATAGGAAGGATTGACAGCTCCAGGGTTTGAAGACTAGCAGTTCTATATAGGAGGAACTCCCAGTCGGAAGAATCCATCAGCGACGCAAAAGGTTTTATATAGGAGAAACCAGCGTTGAAGGTGAAGAGTTCTATATAGGAAGGACTCCAAGCTTTACTGTCTCGAAGTGAAAAGTTCTATATATGAGGGACTCATAACTCGAGGCTTCAGAGCGAAGGGTTCTATATAGGAAGAGCCTGTAGCTCCAAGATCAGAAGGTGAGGAAGTTCTCTATAGGAAGAACTTACAAGCTTGAAGATTCAGCTAAGGAAGAGCGGAAAGTTCCAGAAGAACACGGGATTCCGAAGCCAAAGACAAGGAAGTATGTCAAAAATGAGTGCTTTTGATCTTTGCTTTGTCCTCGTTTCACAAGAAGAAGCAAAGAGGGGCAACTATAATCACTCATTTTTGACCGGGTTTTAGTGTTATTATAATAGTAATATTATTAATATAAAAAATCAAAAAAAAAATAATAAAAAAAATCAAATCAAAATCAAAAAAATAAATTGAGTGGCTTTGGGATGGCCACGTCACCCCCAATTGCCTATAAATAGGAGGCAGGGGGTGGCAATTTACACAAGAATTAAACGCCAATTTTGCCAATCAATTGGCAATGCAATTGGCACCCCCAAATCGTGGGGGCTAGGCCGACCACAAGGCTGGCCGGGGTTGGGGGCAGTGCCCTCGACCCCAGTTGGTTCGATCCAACATTCAATCGGGGTCCTATTTTAGGTCTGATCTAGTTAATATTTTTGGAGGGGTCGCGGTAAATCTCGGTGGGGTTCAGCCGGAGTTCTTTATTCGAGCTCCTAGTTAGGTATATTTTCTTCCCTTTTTTATTAGTGTTGTAATTTTTATAATTTAATGGAGTATTAGTTATTTTAAAATTGTAGTCTTTTTTTATGTTTATGTTTTAGATTAATATTTAATATGTTTTAAATGTGCGTTTTATATTAATATTTTATTTATGTTAGATATGTTTTTATTTATGAGTTAGATTAATATTTATGTATGCATGTTTTAGAATAGTATTTTATTTATGTTGAATTTGTTTTTATTTATGTTAGATTAATATTTATGAATATTAGTATTTTATTTATGCTAGATATGTTTTTATTTATGAGTTAGATTAATATGTATATATGTATGTTTTAGTTACGTATTTTATTTATGTTAGATTAGTATTCTGTTATGTTAATATTTATTGTATTTAAATTATTTGCCATGTTTGATATTTTGCCTACTAAGATTGCATATCGAGATATAAATTGTCAATGCGGTGCTCTTTTATCCGAGCGTAAACGGGGCGAGCATCAGGCGTAGTGATAGTGGTTGGGCGTTTACTCTCGGATAACGGGGCCCTTAAAATTTAGTCGCAATTTTAACCGAATTTTAAACTAATTGTCACTTTAATCCAAAAAATCTAATATTAATAAATCGGTAATTATTAAAGTACCAATTTTGGGCGGTGTGGGGGTGTTAATTCTTCCCAATCCGTAACCGACTCCCGAACTCGAAGTTTTTTGAATCTCTGGTTTTATGGTGTCCGGCCTACCTAAGTGGCCGGTGGCGACTCTAATTTTTAATAACATACGATATTTTCAAAACCCCCACGGAATAAATATTTTATATCCAAAAAATCACAAATACTTCGAAAATCCACTTTTTTAGCGAGAGGGGACATCGCTACACTTAGCTGGTGGGAGACTACAGTTATTGCTGCTGTAGTGGAAGAAGTTACTTGGGAGTTCGTTCTCAAGGAGTTTAAAAAGAAGTATTTTAGTGACCAATACCTTGCTGAACGTAAGAAGCGGTTTTTTGTATCTGAAGCAAGGAGGTAAACTAATTGAACCGTACATCAGTGAATTTTGCAAGTATGGATCAGAATTTATTAAGAAATAAGAAGACAACTGTTGAATGTTCATCGATGGGCTCAACGATGAATTAAGTCTAATTTTTACTGCTCTCAGGATTATTGACTTCCAATATTTGGTAAACCGAGTGCTAGCTACTGAAGCAAAAATGAAAACATCAGAGAAGAAGAAAGGGAATTCTTCTAAGGGTGATAAAAGGCATCGGGATGACCATAAGCCATATTGGCATAATAAGAAGCAGAAGCATTATGGACGGAATTCTTCCAATTTCAGTAATTCTTCAAAGGGAAATTTTATGCCCAAGCCTCAGTCTTTGGGTAAGGGTGCTACACCAGCTGCATCTATCAATAGCACTGGAAATAATGGGAAAGATTTTCAAGTCTCGGCCTGCAACATATGTCAGAAGCATCATGTAGGGATTTGTAGAAAACAATTGAACGCTTGTTATCTGTGTGGGGAGACTACACACAATATCAAAGATTGTCCCCAAAATCCCAACAAGTTACCTTCTCATCTATCTAGGGGATCAAATATGAATCCTTCTCCTAGAGGAAAATGGCCGAAACAAGCCCACTTGGGGAACTATGGAAAGACCAAGGGCCAAGGATCTAATGGTACCTATCAAGAATCCCGAGCACCTGCTAAAGTCTATCATATTCAAGGGCGTGAGGAAGAGGAGTCGCCTAAAGATAGAACCTTTAATTGGTGAACTCATAGCTACCAACCCACTTGGAGATAAAGTAACCATAAATCAAATATGTACAAGTTGTCCTTTGTTTATTCAGAACATACCTTTCCCTGCTGACCTTTTAGTGCTACCTTTTTCTGATTTTGATCTTATTTTGGGGCTGGATTGGTTGAGTAAACATAGGGTTTGGTTAGATTGTACTAAGAAGAGATTATACCTTCATGGGTTTGGAAAAAATTCTATTACCTTGCTAAGAAAGGAACCATTCGAACATGTGACCCTTTTTACTTCTATATCTCATTTGAATGAATCTAAGGAGTCAATTGAATCAATTTTAACTATATCCGAATTTCCTGATGTTTTTCCTAAGGAATTGCTAGGTTTACCCCCTACAAGAGAAGTGGAATTCGGAATCGAGATTCGACCGGGATCGGCACAAGTCTCCATTGCACCCTATCGTATGGCTCCAATTGAACTTAGAGAACTTAAAGATCAAATACAAGAGCTACAAGACAAGGGCTTTATTAGACCAAGCTCTTCACCTTGGGGAGCTCCGGTTTTATTTGTGAAGAAGAATGATGGATCCATGAGGCTTTGTATTGATTATAGGCAATTAAACCAACTCACCATTAAGAACAAATATCATTTGTAAAGAATAGAAGATTTGTTCGATCAATTAAAAGGTGCTACAGTGTTCTCTAAAATTGATCTATGTTCGGGATATTATCAGATAAAAGTCAAGAAAGCTGATGTACCGAAAACTACTTTCCGAACCCGTTATGGCCATTATGAATTTTTAGTAATGCCTTTCGATTTAACAAATGCTCCTGTAGCCTTTATGGACTTCATGAACCGGGTTTTCAAACCCTATTTAGACAAGTTTGTTGTGGTGTTTATTGATGATATACTTGTATATTCGAAGAATAGCGAAGAGCATTCAAATCATCTAAGAATCATTTTGCAAATTCTTCAGGATAAGCAGTTATATGCCAAGTTTAACATATATGAGTTTTGCCTTTCAGAAGTGACTTTTCTAGGCCATGTAATTTCGGATAAAGGTATAAAAGTTGATCCAATAAAAATTCAATCCATTATTGAGTGGAAGCCTCCAAGGAATATTGGTGAAATCAGAAGTTTTCTTGGGCTGGTCGGTTATTACAGGAGGTTTGTCAAAGGTTTTTCAATTCTGGCTGCTCCATTAAGTCGACTCCCCAGGAAGAATGTGCCATTCGAATGGTCAGTAGATCAATAAGGGAGCTTCGACCAATTTAAGAAAGTTCTCACACGAGCTCTTGTATTAACCCAACCAGATCCGGGAAAGGATTTTACTGTTTATAGTGATGCTTCTCATCTTGGTTTAGGATGCGTGCTAATGCAATAGGATAATGTAATTGCTTATGCCTCTGGGCAATTAAAGCCTCGTGAAACGAATTATCCCACTCATGACCTTGAATTGGCCGCAGTGGTTTTCGCCTTAAAAATTTGGAGGCATTATTTGTATGAGGAAAAATGTCGGTTGTTTATAGATCACAAGAGCTTAAAGTATCTCATGTCTCAAAAAGATTTAAATTTAAGGCAAATGAGATGGATGGAATTGATTAAGGATTATGACTTGATTATCGATTATCATCCCGGAAAAGGGAACATTGTGGCTGATGCACTCAGTCGAAAATGATCTTATGGTAAGATTTAAAATTTTAAATTGATTACTTCATAACCTTGCCTATTCAAAACCTTGAGTTATATCTAAATGATTCATTGTTTTTATAGCCCTTTCTACAATTAATGCTCATTTCAAGATACAAAAGAATCAAACACAGTTAGCTGAACTTCAGATTCAGTCTGAAATGCATTCGAGAATTCGAAATCTTCAGCGAATTGATCTAGAACTACAGAAGATCGTGAACAAACTTGATTTATCTTCAAGTCTGGATTTCACCTTAGGTCAAATGGTCTTCTTTGTTTCAGGAATCGAATTTGTGTTCCTAATGATACAACTTTGAAGGAAGAAATGCTTCGGGAGGCTCATAGTAGTCCTTTCTCCATTGATCTCGGCTCGGTTCAGATGTACAAAGATTTGAAAAGAATATTTTGGTGGCCCAAGATGAAATCCGGCATCACTGATTATGTCTCCAAATGCTTGAGTTGTCAAAGAATCAAAGCTGAACATCAAGTACCCTCGTGGTTGCTTCAGCCTTTGAAAATACCCAATGGAAGTGGGAGTGTATAACCATGGATTTTTTCACTGAGTTGCATTTGTTACCAAGAGAGAATGATGTTGTTTGGGTGATAGTTGACAAATTTTCAAAATCAGCCCACTTCATTGTTGTTCGAATGAATACGAGTCTGGAAATGTTAGCCAATCTATATATCAGAGAAGTAATTCGCCTCCACGATGTTCCTATATCTATTGTCTCATATAGAGATTATTGTTTTACTTCTAGATTTTGGAGATCTTTGCAAAGGGCTTTAGGAACCAAAACCAATCTTAGTATTGTTTTCCATCCTCAATCCAATGGACAGTCTGAAAGAGTAATCCAAGTACTCAAGGATATGCTTAGAGCTTGTGTGATCGACTTTGGAAGAGATTGGGAAAAATCTCTACCTCTAGCTGAATTTGCTTACAATTACAGTTACCAAACATCCATTAAGATGTCACCTTTCAAAGCATTATATGGAAGGAAGTACAGGACTCCATTATGTTGGTCCGAGTTGGGTGAAAACAAGATCTTAGGACCTGAATTGCTTCGAGAAACCGAAAATCAAATTCGGATTATACATAGCAGATTGAAGAAAGCTTCCGATAGGCAGAAGGCCTATGCTGACTCTAAGAGACGGGAGGTTCAATATGAAGTTGGTGATCAGGTATTTTTAGAAGTATCCCCGTGATAGAAAATTCTTAGATTTTGAAAGAAGGGTAAATTAAGTCCCCGTTTTATCGAACCCTTTGAAATCATTGAATGAATCAGCCCAGGTGTCTATCGTTTAGCCCTTCCTAGTGAATTTTAAAAGATTCACAACGTATTTCATGTATATATGTTGTGAAGATATCATTCTGACCCATCACGCATCTTAGAACCGAAAAAGGTTGAACTCAATTTCAATTTGTCCTATATTGAAGAGCCAGTCCAAATTATGGATAGTGAAGTTAAAAGACTTCGTAATAAGATGGTACTTCTCGTCAAAGTGCTTTGGATGAATCACAAAATTGATGAAGCTACATGGGAACCAGAAGCATTGATGTGAAAGCAATATCCACAACTCTTTTCCATAGGTAAATTCAGGGACGAATTTTCTTTAAGGGGGAGGGAATTGTAATATCCCATTAAAATGATTAGAAACATGTTAGAATTAATTAAAAGAATTAGAGATGGTTATAATAGATTAAAGGAAATGAGTACTAAAACCGAATAAAGATTAATGTAAGTGATCGATTTAAAAAGGACTACTTTGCTTGATAATGGAAACAAAGGGTTTGCATGGTATGTGCAAATCATGCTTGTGGCTATGTTGGTTGGAGAACAAGGTAAGTATTTCCTTAGGGGATACTTGTAGTATATAGATTCATTGAGATGCATGACTATTTTCGAATGGTTAGTCTTATGAGAATGTTTGATATATCAAAATCTTAAAGTTATTCCATGTGATAAAAATTGAAGAAGAAACAAATGAACTATTTAAAGAATAAGCTTATGTGAATTATGAAAGTTTAATGATTCATTGAAAGAATTCAAGCATGTATGTATAAATGACTCGGCTATGGGCCAATGATGTTATTGACTTGAGACAATAATCTCAAAATGTATGCGAAAAGTCCCAAATACGAATGGAATAATAGCACTTTGATGTGCAATGTATAAGAAGCTATGCTCAAAATGATTAAAGGATGATAAACAAAGTAAGCCTTGGCTTCGAATCAGTCATAGATATAGTTGGCATGCCATAGAGTCCATATAGCTCAGAGTCGAGGTGGACTAAGGTCTGGGATAGCGGTCCCTAATGGGAGACAGTAGGAGGGATGTATATTGGTCATTTGGCGATAGTAAGAGGGATTGGCCGGTACCTCAAGTACCTAATGTGTTTACGGGTGACAGTTGGTTGGGGACTCATGTATCTATATTGGGTTATCGAATCTCAAGGCTATGTTAAATGTTTACTCTTAACTAAAGGATTTGATGTGCTTAAAGAATTGAATTATCTCAATTGTTACGGAATGTCTAATTAACTAATTCATACTTTATAAAAGAAATTGGAATGATGTCTATATATTATGTATGGATTGTCTATCTCAAATGTTTGGAAATATATGTTAGTTCAACTGCTTATCATGTAAATGATAGTAGGGCTAGTATCTATTCAATTGGTTGCTTAGCCTTGATGTTACAAGCTTAATTTGTGTATGAATTTTACGGTAGTAGTGATAGAAATTTTATTGTTAGACATCCCATTGAATGTTTAAAACCCACTCACTAAGCCATTGCTTAACAAATTACTCTCACTACATTTTCAGGTTAAATCTTTTGATAACCATCTTTGTGAGGAGCTTAATCAAGATACTAATTTGTTAAGAGTATGTTTTGCATTTAAATAAGAACTCCTAGGATGGTGGCACTCTAGTGATTGTACATAATGTTGTTATGATAGTACTTGGTTTGTATTAACTAATGATGTTATGTTTGTTTGGCCTCTTTTATGGTGATATTAGGTGCGAGCATAAATAGGTTGTTTGATAGTCATATCTTAGGAAAATGGCTTGATATGTGCATGTATTGTAGGGAGTAATGGCATATTTGAATTGATGTCCTTGTTTGGTGAACGGTTAAGTAAGCAAACTTGTTTTGATATAGATCATAGTTCATTTGATTCATTCACTAGAAGAAATTATTGTGGTTATTGTTGGCTTGCATATGGATAAATAATCCAATTCACTTATAATAACTTGAAAACCCGTAAATCGAAAGATCGTGGTTGGTAATCTTGATTTAGAAAGAGTTAAAGCATCTTCTTTGGTAAATAATTTCGTGAACCTGAAAGCATAACCCCTCTTCGAACTTGTTGCTTGTGATCCAATGAATCTTAGTTTGAGTTTCAAGTATCATTTGGATATGTTCAAAATTTGCTTGATTAAATCCTCTATGGTAGTTTGTTAGTTCTCCTTAATATCCTTAAATTGTCCTTTTTCTCCTAGGCCCTTTCTAGGATGTTACACTAACGCTCCAAACCATTCGAACGCACATGAACAAAATTCCTATAGATTTTAACTAGCTAACAAGCATCTCTTAATATAACAAGCATTCTGGTCCTATTTTAGACTTGTTCGAATCATATAAGTGACTCATTCAATCACTCATGACCTTATCACATTCATTATTAACAAGACTAATTCAAAGTTTAACTAATCAACTACCATAAAACATTAAGAGGCCATTTACACATATTTACACCCAAATTCGAATGCCCACGAGCATTATTTCAGAACTCATCAAACATCTATAGGCAATTACAAACATGTTGCCACATTACTAGGAGTTCTAACAAAAGCTTACTAAGCATGCATATAGTACTTGAGATATTGACTGAGCTTCGTGACAACGGAATCCATAGACTTAACATGGAACAAACAAGACTTACTAAGGAATAATTCACTTAGTTAGGTAGCAAGTTCATAAGGAATATAATACATACATTACAACAAAACATTTTTCACCAATATTGTAATACCCCCAAAACCAAGCCTAGAAGGTATTACCTAACTGAGGAAGAACAATATTAGTTGTTCTCCATGTAAGCATTCAAACTAAACCAAGAACCAAACAAGATGGGAAAACACTCAAGCAATTACACTACAATGTTTCTATATCATTTGAGACTATCAAAACTAAACTATACTAAGGATTAACCATGACAATCATTTATCACACCCACGTAACATAAACAATGCTTTTGATAATATTTAGAAGACCATCTTAAGGTACTCAAAATAACAAGACTATGTGATACAAGCTAGTGCCACCTTCTAGGATTTTAATATAAAAAATTTACAAAACATACTTTCTATACTCTCGCGACCTTGCTTGGACTCTCTAGGCTTGCTTTAAGTGTCAGTTTCACTTGAAAAGTATCAAGTTGAGCAGTTACATTGATAGTCTCACAATCTAAGAAAACAATTGAATTTAAGAATCATGATAAATTAATTCGTTACTTAGCTATTTGAATCTAAAGCCACAATACCATCGAAACTATCAAAACACTTTAACGTCAACCATTATGTATCATGCTTTCTAGTCATTAACCAAGAACTTATCACAAGCTTGATTCCAATCATTTCGAACCACAAGGTATCAAAAAAGCACCATATATCCTCAAGCAACTCATACAAGTTGTTCAAACAAAGCAAGTCATTTATTTTAATGATCAAAGTTTACAAGCAACCTTAGTTGACTAATGTGGCCTTGACTAGTTATTAGTCTAGATGCAAAATCTCAATCATAGTCCTTAGCAAGCAATGGCAACTTAGTACCATTGAAATATAAAAATTATTTCAAGTTATTACAAGGGTACCTTAGTACCGTTCAAGGGACCATAGTCCGATTCAAGCTGAGCTTAGAGGTTTCATTGGCATGCCAATATTTCTAGGACTAAGGCTAATCAAGGCTCTAACCTAGTTTTCCAATAAGTTAATGTCATTTGTTTTTCAATGAGTAAGTAATAACAAGCTCAAAATGTTATCCATGGCAATCAAAGTCATTCCATTCACAATCATGCTTGATCTAATTAATTTAATATTCTACTTACCTTGGTATACTTAACTTTCCAAGATCCAAGCAAGCAAAAGTAATATAGGCATTCAGGCCTTAAGGGCCATTCGAAATACTTTCAATTTATTCAATAATTCTATGTTTAATTGGAATACAATTTACACTCACGAATTTTCCGAACTATTCTTGATCATGAATCACCACTCCTTTTTGTGTCTCATCCCCTCGATCAACTCCCTTCTTATCTCCTTGGCCAACAACTATAATTTCAAGCATCAAATGAAAAATCACTCAAGTAAAATTTTCACCATAAACAACCTCTCTCTTTCTCTCTAAATTTCACATTCAGTTTTGATGTTAGAATGAAGAAAATGATTGAGATTTGTTTGTTAGCTAATCCCATTAAGGATTATCAATCCTACGTGTGCTTCATAACCTCAAGCCACGTTGATAAATTTTCTTTAACTATTAGCTTGACATGCAAAACACAAATTTTGATTGTTGAACAATCTAGTCACTTCAATTTAGCAACTTAATTTTGCAGTCTTTTAATTCGACCCCTTTAGAGTCTTAATTTCAATCACCTACTTTAACTCCACACTATTTATTTTAAGTCAATACCTTAAGTCTCCAGTTAGGGTGTTACAAATCCGTACCCCTTGAGGAAATTCATCCTCGAACTTACCTGATGAGAATAAGTACGGGTATTGCTCTCTCATGATAGATCCAGGCTCCCATGCAACTTCTTTACTTCCATGATTCTTCCATAAGACTTTGAGAAGGGAGATTGTTTTATTTCGAAGCTTTCTATCTTCTCGATCAAGGATTTGAATTGGTTCTTCTTCATATTATAGGTCTTGATCCAATTCAAATTCATCTAGTTCAAGGAAATGAGATTGATTCGATCGATAACTTCATAACATCGATACATGAAATACATTATGTACCCTGCTGAATTCTTTCGAAAGATCCAACCGATAAGCAACAGGGCCAACCCTTTCTATTATTTCAAATGACCCAATGAAACAGAGACTGAGTTTTCCCCTTTTCCCAAATCTAAACACCTTTTTCCATGAAGATACCTTGAGAAACACTCTATCCCCCACCTTGTATTGAATGTCTCGTCTTGTATGATCAGCATATGCTTTTTGTCGATCGAAGGCTTTTTTTAATCAATTGCAAATAACTTGCACTTGTTCTTCTATCTCTCGAAGTAAATGTAGCCCTAACACTTTGTTCTCCGCCAACTCTGACCAGCATAAATGAGTCTTACATTTTCTTCCATAAATAGATTCAAAGGGAGCCATTCAAATGGAAGATTGATAACTATTATTGTATGAGAATTCAGCTAAAGGTAAATCTTTTTCCCAATTCTTCCCAAAATCAATTATACAAGCTCGAAGCATGTCTTCTAAAACTTGTATTGTTCTTTCAAATTGTCCATCTGATTGAGGATGAAAGGTAGTGCTGAGGTTTGTCTTGGTCCCGAGAGCTTTCACAGAGATTTCCAAAATCTAGAAGTAAATCTAGAGTCTCGATCAGAGATTATAGAAGTAGGAATACCGTGAAGTCTTATTATCTCCCGTATATAAAGTTCTACTAGTTGATCAAAGCTCATATTCATTCGAATAGGAAGAAAGTGGGCTAATTTGGAAAATCTATTTATCACCCAAATTGCATCATTTTTCGTAGGTAACAAGGGTAACCCACTAACAAAATCCATCGTTATTTGATCCCATTTGCATTGTGGTAATTCGATGGGTTGTAACAATCCTGAAGGAACTTGATGCTCTGCCTTCACCTTCTGGCACACTAAACATTTGGATACATAATCTATGATAGCAGATTTCATCCCAGGCCACCAATATAACTCTTTCAAGTCTTTATACATATTTACCGATCCCGGATGAATCGAGAAAGGGCTGTTGTGATCCTCTTGCAAGATTTCTCTTCTTAAACTTGATTCATTAGGAACACATATTCTACTTCAAAAATAGAGTAAACTATTTTCCTTCATAGCAAATTATGATTCAACTCCTCTTTCGAGCTTGTGCAGAATTCCTTGTAATTTAGAATTAGATTTTTGTAACAATCGAATTCTTGACATCACATCAGATTGAATTCAAATTGCAGCCATAAACCTTTGCTTCTTGTATATTCGAAAATAGGCATTAATAGAGGTTATGGCACAAGAATGTTGGTGACTGAGTGCATCAGCCACAACATTGGCCTTGCCCGGGTTGTAATTTATAATTAGATCGTAGTCCTTGAGTAACTCGATCCATCGTCTTTGCCTAAGATTGAGCTCCTTTTAGGTTAGGAGGTACTTCAAGCTTTTATGGTCGGTAAAAAGGTAACATTTCTCTCTAGACAAGTAATGTCTCCATATTTTGAATAAAAGATTACAACAGCTAACTCGAGGTCATAGGTTGGGTAGTTCAATTCATGAGATTTTAACTGACGAGAAGCATAGGCTACCACTTTGTTCTCTTACATAAGGACACATCCCAAACCCAAGTGTGAGGCATCACTAAAAACTGTGAATTCCTTTTGCGGTTCTGGTTGAGTTAGCACTGGAGCTCGAGTAAGAACTTCCTTTAATTGGTCAAAGCTTCGTTGTTGATCTTCTATC
This sequence comes from Hibiscus mutabilis, assembly GCA_019671005.1. Lineage (NCBI taxonomy): Eukaryota > Viridiplantae > Streptophyta > Magnoliopsida > Malvales > Malvaceae > Hibiscus > Hibiscus mutabilis. The sequence goes on along the minus strand of CM033735.1, from coordinate 14,496,625 downwards.
CAAACAAAAGGCGCATCCTTCTGGAGAATTTTGGTTAAGGGTGCGGCCAAGATTGAAAATCCTTTAACAAATCTTCGGTAATAACCGGCCAAGCCTAGGAAACTTCAAACTTCACTAACATTCCTTAGAGATCTTCATTCTAACACATATTGAATCTTCTTCGGGTCAACCTTAATCACTGTAGCTATAATTACATGTCCAAGAAAGGACACTTCAGACAACCAAAATTCACACTTGTTGAATTTGGCATAAAGATGATTATCTCTAAGAGTCTGTAGCACTACTCTGAGATGTTTTGAATGCTTGGATACATCCTTTGAGTAGATAAGAATGTCATCTATGAACATTACAACAAACTTATCCAGATAGGGTTTGAAGACTCGATTCATGAGATCCATAAACACAGTAGGGGCGTTTGTTAGACCAAAAGGCATTACTAGGAAATCGTAGTAACCATATTGAGTCTTGAAAGCAGTCTTAGGTATGTCAGATTCTTTGAATTTCATTTGGTAGTATCCATATCTGAGGTCGATCTTGGAGAATACTGAAGCACCATTCAAATGATCAAATAAGTCTTCAATTCTTGGAAGTGTGTACTTGTTCTTAATCGTAATCCGATTAAGTTGCCGATAGTCTATGCACAATCTCATCGATCCATCTTTCTTTTTGACAAAGAGTATTGAGGCTCCCCAAAGAGATGTGCTTGGTCGAATAAACCCTTTGTCTTGCAGTTCTTCAACTGTTTCTGAAGCTCTTTTAATTCAATATGAGTCATTCTATAAGGAGTGATGGATATAGGATTTGTTCCAGGTTGAGTCTCGATTTTGAATTCCACTTATTGGGTTGGTGGTAGACCCGAGAGTTCCTCAAGAAAAACATCAAGAAATTCAGCTACAACAGGGATTGAATTGATATCAAGTTTATATTTAGAATCTTCAACTATAATAGCAAGAAGGGGGTTCAAATTTTTGGGCCTTTTATCAATTAGGAGTATAGATTCCTTTCCCAAACCCCGAAGATATACTTTTCTTTTGTGACAATTAATCAAAGCCTGGTGTTTCCCTAACCAGTCTAATCCCATAATCAAATTGAATTCACAAGAAGGTGGAACATAGAGATCAAAAGGGCAAGGAATTCCTCGAACATACAAGGGATAATATTTACATAAAAGGTTTAGATCTACCCTCCCACCTAATGGGTTCGAAAATACTAGCCCTTGATCAACAAATTCAAAATCCAACTTAAACTTTTCAAGCAAAGGGAAATGAATAAATGAATGGGTGGAACCTGAATCAAATAAAGCATGTACAAAGTTATCTTTTAATTCGATCATACCTGCTATTACATCATGCGCATCTTCATCATCACGACCCCGAATATGATATACCCGAGCAGTGGCCCGAGACTCTTGATGCGTAGGAGTAGGAGCTTGGCCTCGAGTCCTTCCCGAGTTTCCCAATTGTGCTTGCTTTAGCCCTTTGCCCTTGGGTGATGGAATAGGATTAGAATTAGAAGCCACTCGAACCGAAGGTTTGTTCACATTTTGGGGATAGTCTCGAACAAAGTGTTCCAAGCTTCTATGCTGAAAGTAGGCATTCAACTGCTTTCTGCATTGACCCGAGTGATAATTGTAACACCCCCTACCGGGGCTAGTAGGAACCCAGCTCGGGAGCTTAATTAATAAGAAAGCAATGACAAGAACAATACAATACAATAAATACATACATTACAAGAACAATCAAACATACTTACTTATCATACAAGCAATTCACATTTGACTTCAATAATCTTCCTAAGACATTCGAGCAAGGGACTACATTATCTCCTTTCAAGCTTACATTACATGTTACTACTTTATCAACACAATTCAGTTCATTTTATCCCTATACTCATTCGAATAACCCTAGTGCAACATGATTCCATTCCATTTCTTTGTTTCTTAGACTTATACATTTACACCTAACCCAAAACTTCTAACATGATTCTTTGATCATTCAATTTACATGTTCTAGTTTCCATTCAAGCCTTATTCCATGCCTAACCATTCGGCTATCTATACAAACATACATAACACAATAACAATGTATGATCATACACATGAGACCTTAAACTTCCCAAGGCAATTCGAATGGAAGGTAAGCAAGCATGGTTCGGTTCTTAATACTTTCAACTCAAGCAAGACATATACATCTTTAACAAACAAGGCATTTGATTGTTTCAAAGCAAACTAGATTAAGCATTAGACCATTCTAATACAATTTCATCATATGCGCAGCAATCACCCTTCTTTACATGATACTTAAGTTCATTACATACTTCATAATGTCATACAAGATCAAGACTTAGTAGTCCCATCAAGAACATTATATACATATACCAAAATGCATGTTCAATCTACACTCTAAACAATCTAGTGCCACCATTCTATGAGATATACAAAACAAGTATGAAACCATACTTAGGCAAAGCTTGTGTGAGTTGCTTCTTGCTCAAGATAATAGGCTTCAAGATCAAGCAAACTCATATCCTTTATCCTGTAGTTGGGAAGAATGAAAGCAAGAGTGATAAGTACAAGAATGTACTTAGTGAGGTAGTACTAAATCTAATCAATTGTTATTTCAAGATTTATGTGTCATTTAATCAAGTATAGACTTAGCTAAGGCTTTCAAGCATTATAGTGATCTTAGCTAGTCTTCCAAGCATTAGAGTGATCTTAGCTAGGCTTTCAAGCATCAAGATTATCCTAGCTACGGATATCATACATTCGGCCAACAAGGTACAAGCAACAAGAATTCATACTTCATGAATCAAGCACAACATGCTTGCAAAACAAGAAATCAAGTATCGAGTCTCCAACCAACTGTCACCACAAGATGCACCGTAGTGCTGGTTAACCCTCCTACTGTCGCCAAAGACCATATACATACCCTCCGTCTATCGCCAAATAGGGGCCTTAGCCCTGGACTGTAGTCCATCATTACACAATGAGCTCTAGATTCTAAGGCATGCCCTTCTACCTAATCCAACTAGCTACCAAGGTTGTTTGATTTACCATTTATTCAAGTGTTTCAAGATCAAGATCATGTCAAGCAAGTTCATTTAATATTAGGCCCTTATGCCATTGAGCCATCGCCCACATATCAAGTAGTTTCATGTTTCATTTCATCAAGATGAAAATATTTCTCAAGCAAATCTTTAACATTCAATCACATTGCATCATAGCATATACAAGCTTCCATGTTATCACATAATCATTCTTAAGCATTCAATTGGATATTGTATACAAGGCTAGGATCAAGTTTCATGTATTACTTTAGTCATCCTTCCCTTATTAGGTCAAGTTCATGATTAGTTTCATTTAACATTTCAAGAATGTAACAAGAATACATTGGTTAGGACCTAGTCCTAACCCTAGAGGTAACTACACTCACAATACTCCAAGCTTAGCTAGTCTTAGATCCACACTCCTTTGTTCTTGGATTTAGGATGATCCACTCTATCCTCTTCCACCAAGTTTACTCCTGGTTCTATCACATTACAAGTACAAAAACATGTCAAAATAATGATCATATGATCACCAAATCAAGACAAAGTTACAAGCACACAACATTCACAAATTTGGCAGCATGCTCATATACATTTTCCATTACTCTTAACTACACTTTTCTACATTCTAGTTCATGTAAAACAAGGCATAATCAAATGCCTAAAACTGTTTACAAGATAGTTTACAAAATGCCACAAAACAGTGTGCATTTGCCTATACAGCTGCTGCCAGGCAGCTTGCACTCTAGTTACTAAATCATGTATAACTTTCATTCCGTACGTTGGAATTTCAATTGGTTTACACCGTTGTAAAGCTAACAAAATTGTTTTCATGACCATATAAGGCTTGCATTTTAGTTCTTTTCCAATTAATACAGTTTTTAACTTAAAAACAGGGCATTTTGTTATACTGGACAGTTTGCATTGTCCCTAGTGTTTCTTCTCTACAATTCAGTATACAACCCAGAGTTCAGTTCTGTTTTCTCCTAATAAATTTAGACATATCAAGGTGTTGTCCATAAAAATTTCAGCCTTAAATTCATTTTATACAATTTATAGTAATTTTTCAAAGTTACTGCCCAGAACAGAGCATTCTGGGCAGATTACACTAGGTTGAATTTCTAGCTTCTTAACTCATTTTAGCAAGGTCCTAACATGGCGATTCTATTCATGTTCATGTTCATACATGTATAGGTCATCATAATTCACCTAGAAATGTTCTTAAAACATGGCATTATCATGTTGAACGTAATTTGATCTATTTGATTGATCACATTTACACACCCAATTCATCAACTAGGCAGTCCATTACCTAATTTAACTAGTTCAATTAGGTGTAGTGATTTTCCAGGAACATATCTATTCAATTCAATCTTCATTTTACCTAGCAACATGATCAAAATAGGGTTCTATGTTCATTTTACCTGTTTACACAATTTCTATATCAAAACAGTCCCCAATCAAGACTGTTTTCAATCATGTCATATTTCTCAAATTTCCAGCAACTACATATATATTTCATTAGCATTTTAGTTACTAGCATTCAATTTCCAGGTTCTAATTGAAAGTAGCATAACCCTAACATGCATAAGAATCATTCAATTCAATTTACACAACAAGAACATCATCAATAACTCATTCAATCAAGTTGCTAGGGAGAAAGGATTTAGAATCCACTTACAATCTTCCTAGCTATTCAATTTTCATGCAATTGTGATCCCATGCAAGCTTTCTTCCTCTCAACAATGGTGATTTTTATTTCCTAGATGGATGAGAGGAAAATTCGGCAAAATGGAGAAGATGATAGCAAGATGGCCACTTGGCCATGGTGTTATCACATGGCTTAGCTATTTGCCATCACTTGGCAAATTTTGGTCTAATTGCTTCATAAATCCTTATTGCATGCAATTCTACAGTTACAATTTGTTATTATTTGATCCTTCATGATTAGGCTATTTCTTTAGCAATCCATCTAATTTAGTCACTAGGTTTAATAAATTCTTCTAATTTGTAGATTGTTTGTACAATTAAACTCTAATTAGTTTATAACAAGTTACTAAGCCATGATTTGGGGTATTACAATAATTCTGGCAAAAGTTGCAAAGACGAGATTGAGGATATTTGTCCGTATTCCCCGAACTGTTGATCGAGATTGCAGGTGCAGAAGACTTAATTATAGTTTGAGGCTTCGGGATGAAGTTATCCCTTGGAGAAGGAACATAACTTGAGGAGTTTCCTCCTTAGTTCTTTGATTTCTTGGAAGGCCATTGAGGCTTACTATCAACCCGAGATCTTTTGTCCTTCTTGAAATTGTAACATCTCCAAATTGGGCCTAGTAGAATGTTACTACTTTTTGTTTGGTAGAATTTATTTCATGAAAACAAAGGGGTTAATGAAATAGAATGTAGGACCGAATTGTTTTTAAATAAAGAAAAGATGCTTAGAATCAAGTGACTAAAATGAATGATTTATTAAACATGGATTTTGCATGTTAAAAGGAGAACTATGTGGGGTTTTAACACATGTCCATTAGATAATAAAGATTATGGGAGATGGATAGTCACGGTTAAGGGGAAATTTTCAATGAAGAAAACTTCTTCTTCCTTAGCAAAACCGAAACAATAGAGAGAGAAGGGAGAGAAATTTCATGAATCAAAGGGGAATTAAACAAAATGTTGTTCAATCCATTGGTCTAGTTCCAGTAGTACTTAGAAAAAGTAACAACATTATCTCTCTTTTCGATTTCAAGTAGAATCAAATTGGATGTCAAATTTGATTACAAGTATGGGATGATTTGTTAGAAGTTACAGATGTTGAGTTAAGAACTATAGAAAATTTTGTGAAATTTTGGTAACCTTAAGATGTGTATGTTAGATGTTAGATCAGGGGCAGTTTCGAACAATTCCATGCTTGAAATTGGATTATGTTTTGAGTTTTGAAACATGAGAAGTGTATAGAAAGAACTAGGTATATTTTGAATCTGATTTGAGGTTGATAATTACTTTGACAAAGGACTGAATTTGAATAAGCAGGGGGTGTTTTATGGAAAGTAGAATTTTAGAACTGTCTGTAATTAGGAGGGTAGATTTGTATGTGCTGGAAATTGTTTTAGTAAGATAAACCTTCAGAAGTGTTTATTTAAAATTTGGGGCTGAAATTGCTTAATAAGTGACTGATTTAGAGTCTAAAATAGCTTTAGAAAGTTGGAGATTTTAAAGAAGCAGTCTCGGTTCTAGCAGGACAGCTTTGAACAAATTTGAAAACAGTTTTGGTGTATTTTTGAATTAAGGGGCTGTTTTGCACATATAAAAGTATTAGAGGTTGATATGTGTAAAATAATGAATTTAAGGACTGTTTTGGATAGTAAATAATCAAGGGAAATGCTTAGAATGTAATTAGAGGATATTTTGATTGAAAAGATTGACGTTAAGGACTGATCTGCATCTAGGAGAAACATTAGAGATTGATTTTAAGTCCATGGACTGTTTTGAGCAAGATTGTTTGTATGTTAATGAACACTAAACTAATCTGGGTAACGTAAAGTTAAATTGAATTGCGTGGACGTGTGTAACTATGTTAGAGAGTCATATTGATGCACAAAAGAGTGTAATTCAAATGTATAAAGAACTGCCATGTTTTGCTTGAAACTATTGAAAATGTAGTTGCTGCCCAATGACGTAAATTGGTCTGTCTTTAAATAAAAAATTGTATTAATTCGTAACGAATAGAAATACAAGGCCTATTTGGTTAGAAATATAATTAAGTTAGCTTTCTAACGGTGTAAACGGTTCAAAATTTTGACGTACGGAATGAAAGATATGAACATTTAAGCAAGTAATGCACATGCTGCCCGACAACAACAGTCTTGATGTTTTGAAATGAATGCTTGAATGTATGGAGTCATGTGATGATTTAAATAGTTGTTGATTTTGATTCTATGGCCTGGTGTGCATTGTTAGAACAAGGAGTGGACCTTGTTGAATAAGAAAGAGCTGGTCAAGCTAGTTGAAAACAAAAGGGGATTTGGATTCAATTCCAAAGATAGCTTGAGTATTGTGAGTGTAGTTTAATATAGGGTTAGGACTTAGGTCCTAACCAATGATGCTTGTGTACTTTCTTGTTATTTCGATGCCATGTTAATGAACTTGATTTAAACTTGGTTGTGATTAAAAGGGAAGAATGGCTTAAGCTAAAATGTATCTCTATTAAAAAGAAAAGTGAAAATAAATGTTTGATTCTTGATGCCTTAGCTGTGATCAATTCAAATAGTGCTTGAATGTATCTCTATAATTTAGATACTTTTTAACATGATATAAATCATGAATTAAAGACCTTGCTTGATGCCTAGAGATGGCATATGTTAAGTGCTTGCTTGAATGACAAGTTAAATTGCAAAATGTAGAGCTAAGGCTCAATTGGCCTAAGGGCTAAGCTTGAACCTTGATATACCTAGCTTGAAATGATTCTTGAATGAGATGATATCTTGACATGAACATGAATTACTTGAAAATGTGATAAATTATTGAAACAAAGCCTTGGTTGCTAGTGGTCATGGGTAGAATGGCATGCCATAGAGTCTAGAGATCTTTTGTGTTGGGTGGACTACGGTCTAGGGCCAAGCCCTGTAACTGGAGACAGTAGGAGGGATGTGTGAATGGTCTTTGGTGATAGTAGGAGGCTAATGACCAGTATCTTGTTATTTGGTGAGAGTTTGGTTGGTGGCTCGATTACCTGGACAACTAATTATCGAGGGCATAAATTAAAGAAAGCAAATAAGGAATAAATGAAGCATAAAGCTTACTTGCTACTTGAATTACTTGTCACTTGAATTATTTGCCACTTTAATCTACTTTATATTTGAATTACTTGACTTGAAATTTAAGTATGTATAAAGCTTGAATTCGAATGCTACAACCCTGAATAGGACTACTTGATTAAATGATACCTTACTTGATAATTGGCTAGATTTAGATTGCTACCTCACTGAGTACAACTTGTACCTATCACTCTCGTTCATATTCATTCCAAACTATAGGTTAGGAGATTCGAGAAATCTTCTCGATTTTGAAGTCTGTTCCTTGAGCCTGAAGCAACCAAAAGCAAAAGCTAGAGTATGGTCCTATACTTGTTTTGTAATGCTCCTAGTTGGCGGCACCTAGTCTTGTATATAGTTAAGCTAGGACATGCATTTTGCTACTTGAACGTTTGTATATATATATGAACTTGTTTTGGCCTTAAATGTTAAGAAGGCTTAATGGCTAAACTTGAAGTGTGTAATGACAACATTTTCATGTGAATGGAATGGATTAAGCTGTGCATACATCTGATATTAGCTTGAATTGAAATGAAAATGTTCTAGTTATTGTTTGCCATTTGAATACTATACATGGTCATTTGATTAAGCAATTGATAATCTTGAATATAAATTAAAAATGATTAACCAAAGTTGTAACCTATAATGAATAAGAAGCATGCTCAAGCTTGTATGATTAAATGTGAATGATTAAATGCCTTGTTAATTCTCAACTCATCTACTAAGGATAAGTTCTCAAAAGTTTTAAATTGTTCATGTTTCTAGTTCCCCCGAACACTCCCTAGCCGGTTTACTCCTAAGCCGGGTAGGGTGTGTTGCAATTTATTGGCATTAGAGCTTTTTAGTGGATTCTAGGACTAAACTGGGCCTTATTGCATCACATATGAATACTTGTGCCACCTAGGAGACAATGTACTGTATAGGCTTGTGTTCTTGCTCAACTGAACTCCTTCTTGTTCTATCTAAACGTAGAATGTCTAAAACAAGGCTTGCTCGGGACGATGAAAGACCTGAGGGCTCCTCAAATGAAGGTGATAGTGTGAGGATGGAGCAAAATCCTCTACAACAAGCTAAACCTCGAGAATAAGCTTCTCCTCAACAAGAAGCCCCTACTATAAATCTTGTGCAACGAGAATGTCTCCTTAGCATGAAAGAGATGTTGGATCAGCTAATAACAACTTTGAAATGGGATCATCTTATTCCACCTCTTACCGCTATGCCAAACAGAGCTCCAATTGATAAGCTGGCTCAACACCAGGCTTATACATTCACCGGTACTGATGAAGCCAACCCTGAAGTAGTTGAGTATTGGCTAGAGGCTACTGCTCGAATCTTGACCAAGTAATTACCTTGTTATGATGAACATAAACTCGAATGTGCCATAGCCCTATTGGCAAATGAAGCTTTGAGCTGGTGGGAAACTACAACCCTGACTCCTCACTCTGATGCTGTTACTTGGAAATTCTTTCTCAAAGAATTCAAGAAGAAGTATATTAGTGAACAGTACTTAGCCAAGCATCGGAAGCGTTTCTTGTACTTGAAGAAAGGTGGCCGACCTATTGAACAATATGTGAGCGACTTTTGCAAATACTGCAAGTACAGATCGGAGTATGTCAAGACAGATACAGACAAGTGTAGAATGTTTATTGACGGACTCAATGACGAATTTAGTCCCATATTTACTACCCTGGGTGTCAATGACTTCCAAAGCTTAGTGAACCGAGGCAAAGATGAAGGCCTTAGAGAAACGTAAGAGTGGCAGTACCTGGAAGGATAAAAGATCCAAGAATTAAGAAAAGTCTCATTGGCAGTCTAAGAAGCCTAAGTATAACAAAAAGAACTTCTCGACCTATACTCTTGCTCAAAAGAATCTCAGGCTTCTGCTCAAATCTACCACATTCGAGGAAAAGAAGATGAAGAATCACCCGATGTCATAGCATGTATCGTTGAGTTAAATACAAGTCTTGTTTATACTTTAATAGACTCGAGATCTGCACACTCCTTTATTTTTTCATCCTTGATTATGAAATTGAATTTAAGCCTGAAACTTTAAACCAAGGACTAGTAGTTTCGAATCCTATAGGGGGAATTACAAGCATAAACTTCATTTGTAAAGATTGTCCCTTGTACATTCGAAACATACCCTTTCTTGTTGATCTTTACGTACTACCATCCTGTGAATTTGATCTAGTATTGGGACTATACTGGTTAGGGAAACACCAACCTTGGGTAGATTGCCAAAATATGAGACTTTATCTTCGAGGTTTAGGAAAGGAATCCATCCTTCTTATTGATAAGAAACCTACCTCAACCTTTGCTACCATGGTTATACAAGATGAAATTGATTTTGGTCTACCAAACATGCCAATTGTATATGAATTTCTCTATGTTTTTCCTAAGGAACTCCCTGGTCTCCCTCCAACTAGAGAAGTAGATTTTGGGATTGATGTTCAGTCGGGAACGAATCTAGTGTCCATCACACCCTATCGAATGGCACCAATTGAGTTGAAGGAACTCAAGAAGCAACTTCAAGAGTTACAAGACATGTGTTTCATTAGACCTAGTTCGTCTCCCTGGGGTGCTCCAGTCTTGTTTGTAAAGAAGAAAGATAGGACTATGAGACTCTGTATTGATTACAGACAATTGAACAAACTCACCATCAAGAATAGATATCCTCTACCAAGGATTGAAGATATTTTCGATCTACTTAAGGATGTTGCAGTGTTTTCAAAGATCGATATTTGATCGGGATACTATCAAATGAGGGTAAAATAAGATGTACCCAAGACAGCCTTTCAAACTCATTATGGACATTATGAATTCCCCGTAATGCCATTCAGGTTAACGAATGCTCCAGCTGCATTCATGGATCTCATGAATCGTGTATTTAAGCCTTATCTCGATAAGTTTGTGGTCGTCTCTATCGATGACATTTTGGTGTATTCTCGGAATAAGGAAGAACACTCTGAACACCTTCAAATTGTGTTACAAACCCTCCAGGAATGACAACCATTTGTAAAGTTTACCAAATGCGATATTTGGCTATCGGAAGTGTCGTTTCTTGGACATGTTGTCTCGACAGAAGGGATCAAAGTAGATCCAAGGAAGATTCAGTTTATCCTGGATTGGAGACCTTTGAGAAATGTGGGTGAGGTCAGAAGCTTTCTCAGTTTAGCTGGGTATTATCGACGATTTGTCAAAGGATTTTCCTCTATGGCCGCACCCTTGACTAAGCTACTCCGCCAAGATGAACCAACAAAGAAGCTTTGAACAGCTTAAACAAGCCCTTACTCATGCTCCAATTCTTATCCAACCAGAATCGGGAAAAGAGTTCACTGTCTATAGTGGTGCATCTCAATTGGGGCTAGGTTGTTTCCTAATGCAAGACGGGAATGTGGTAGCTTATGCCTCACGTCAGTAAAGCGACATGAATCAAACTACCCTACACACGATTTGGAATTGGCAGTTATCGTGTTTGCACTCAAAATTTGGAGACATTACTTGTATGGAGAGAAGTGCAACTTGTATACGGATCATAAAAGTCTCAAGTACCTCCTAACTAAAAAAGATTTGAATCTAAGGCAAAGAAGATTGCTAGAAAAAATTATGATTTGGTCATAAACTACCATCCGAGGAAAGCAAATATGGTTGCCGATGCCCTTAGTCGCAGACCATACTCGGGTAAACCCTAGATTCTAAATATTAGACGTTATCTTGAAACAATCCATTCCTAACTCGTATAAGTAACCTTGTGAATTCTTTTGTAGCTTCCTTGGCAATCAATGCTCATTTTCATTTGTACAAAGGACAAAAATTCCTATATGAACTCCAAGTTCAATCTAGTCTAATCTCGAGAATCAAGGATCTCCAACAAACTGATCCAGATCTTTAGAAGATCATGTTAAAGCTAGATTCAGAACCTAATCCTGAATTATCCATTAAGCCGAATGGACTTCTCTATTTTAAGGATAGAGTATGTGTTCCCGATAATGAAGAACTCAAGAAAGAGATATTACAAGAAGCTTATCAAAGTTCTTTCTCGATACATCCAGGATCAGTCAAAATGTATAAAGACCTAAAACCACTGTATTGGTGGCCAGGCATGAAGTCAGCTATTACGACTTTGTATGAAAGTGTTTGACTTGTCAAAGGGTTAAAGCCGAGCATAGATCCCCTACGGGACTGCTTCAACCTATTGAATTTCCTCAATGGAAATGGGACCGTATAACTATGGATTTTGTTACTGGTCCTCCTTCAACCCCAAGAAAGAACGATGTTGTGTGGGTGATCGTTGATAGATTCTCAAAATCTGCACACTTCATCCCTGTTCGAATGAACATGAGCTTGGATGTCTTGGCCGAGCTATATATTTGTGAAGTGATTCGGTTGCACGGTGTACCTACAGCTATAATCTCTGATCGAGACCCAAGATTTGCTTCTCAGTTTTGGAAATCCTTACCAAAGGATTTAGGGTCTAAAGTGCATCTTAGCATATATTTTCATCCTCAATCCGAGGGACAATCAGAAGGATAATTCAAGTACTCGAAGATATGTTGCGTGCTGGTGTAATAGAATTTGGAAAGAACTGGGAAAAGTCTCTGCCCCTAGTAGAGTTTGCTTACAATGATAGCTACTAGGAATCTATTCAGATGGCACCATTTGAAGCCTTATACGGGAGGAAATGTAGGACTCCCTTATGTTGGCCTGAATTGGGAGAAAACAATGTTTTGGGACCTTAATTGCTCATAGAAATTGAAGAACAGGTGCAGATCATTTATAGCTGATTGAAGGCAGCTTTTGATAGGTAGAAAGCCTATGCAGACTTACAAATGAGAGACATTCAGTACAATGTAGGAGACAAGGTCTTCCTCAAAGTATATCCTTTGAAGAAGGTCTTCAGGTTTGAAAGAAAGAGGAAGCTCAGTCCCCAATTTATCGGACCTTTTGAGATCATTGAAAGGATATGACCAGTGGCCTATCATTTGGCTCTTCCTAGTGCGTTCGTTAAGATTCACAACGTGTTTCACATATCTATGCTAAGAAGCTATAGATCTGATCCATCCCACGTTTTAGAGCCTGAGGAAGTTGAATTGAACCTTGACCTATCCTATGAAGAAGAGCCAATTCGAATCTTAGCTCGAGAAGTTAGAAGGCTTCGTAACAAGTCCATACCTCTTGTTAAAGTCTTATGGATAAACTACAAGATGGAAGAAGCAAGATGGGAATCAGAGGTAGTCATGAGGAAACAATACCCTCACTTGTTTAATTCAGGTAAAATTTGAGGGCGAATTTATTTTAAAGGGAGGGGAGAATTGTAACACCCCTAAATGGGGCCTAGGAGAATGTGACTACTTTTTGTTTGGTAGAATTTATTTCATGAAAACAAAAGGGTTAATGAAATAGAATGTAGGATCGAATTGTTTTTAAATAAAGAAGAGATGCTTAGAATCAAATGACTAAAATGAATGATTTATTAAACATAGAGTTTGCATGTTAAAAGGAGAATTATGTGGGGTTTTAACACATGTCCATTAGATAATAAAGATTAGGGGAGATGGATAGTCACGATTAAGGGAAAATTTTCAAAGAAGAAAACTTCTTCTTCCTTAGCATAACCGAAACAGTAGAGAGAGAAGGGAGAGAAATTTCATGAATCAAAGCGGACTTAAACAAAATGTTGTTCAATCCATTGGTCTAGTTCAAGTAGTACTTAGAAAAAGGTAACAACTTTATCTCTCTTTTCGATTTCAAGTATAATCAAATTGGATGTTAAATTTAATTACAAGTATGGGATGATTGATTAGAAGCTACAGATGTTGAGTTAAGAACTATAGAAAGTTTAGTGAAATTTTGGTAACCAAATGATGTGTATGTTAGATGTTAGATTAGGGGAAACTTCGAACAATTCCATGCTTGAAATTGGATTATGTTTTGAGTTTGAGAAGTGTATAGAAAGAACTATGTATATTTTGAATCTGATTCGAGGTTGAATATTACTTTGACAAAGGACTGAATTTGAATAACTAGGAAGTTGTTTTATGGAAAGTAGAATTTTAGAACTGCTCTATAATTAGGAGGGTAGATTTGTATGTTCTGGAAATTGTTTTAGTAAGATAAACCTTTAGGAAGTGTTTATTTAAAATTTGGGACTGAAATTGCTTAATAAGTGACTGATTTAGAGTCTAAAATAGCTTTACAAAGTTGGAGATTTTAAAGAAACAATCTCGGTTCTAGCAGGGCAGCTTTGAACAAATTTGAAAACAATTTTGGTGTACTTTTGAATTAAAAGGCTATTCTACACATATAAAAGTATTAGGGGCTGATATGTGTAAAATAATGAATTTAAGGATTGTTTTGGATAGTAAATAATTAAGGGAAGTGCTTAGAATGTAATTAGGGGATATTTTGATTGAAAAGAGTGATGTTAAGGACTGCTCTGCATCTAGGAGAAACATTAGAGACTGATTTTAAGTCCATGAACTGTTTTGAGCAAGATTGTTTGTATGTTAATGAACATTAAAATATTCTGGGTAACGTAAAGTTAAATTGAATTGCTTGGATGTGTGTAACTATGTTAGAGAGTCGTATTGATGCAAAAAAGAGTGTAATTTAAATGTATAAAGAACTGCCCTGTTTTGCTTGAAACTATTGAAAATGTAGTTGCTGCCTAGTGACGTAAATTGGTCTATCTTTAAATAAAAACTATATTAATTCGTAAAGAATAAATATACAAGTCCTATTTGGTTAGAAAGATAATGAAGTTATCTTTCTAACTGTGTATACGGTTCGAAATTCAAACGTACGAAATGAAAGATATGAACATTTAAGCAAGTAATGCACATGCTACCTTGCAGCAGCAGTCTTGATGTTTTGAAATGAATGCTTGAATGTATGGAGTCATGTAATGATTTAAATAGTTGCTGATTTTGATTCTATAGCCTGGTGTGCATTGTTAGAACAAGGAGTGTACCTTGTTGAAGAAGAGAGAACTGGTCAAGCTAATGGAAAACAAAAGGGGATTTGGATCCAAGACCAAAGATAGCTTGGAGTATTGTGAGTGTAGTTTAATATATGGTTAGGACTTAGGTCCTAACCAAAGATGCATGTCTACTTTCTTGTTATTTCTACGCCATGTTAATAAACTTGATTTAAACTTGGTTGTGATTAAAAGGGAAGAATGGCTTAAGCTAAAACTTGAGATTTAATAGTAACATAAATATTGTTAAATTAATTAGAAAGAAAAGTGAAAACAAAATCAGATAGTGCTTGATGTTTCTCTATAATTTAGATACTTGTTAACATGATATAAATCATGAATTAAAGACCTTGCTTGATGCCTAGAGATTGCATATGTTAATTGCTTGCTTGAATGACAAGTTAAATTGCAAAATGTAGAGCTAAGGCTCAATTGGCCTAATGGCTAAGCTTAAATCTTGATATACCTTGCTTGAATTGATTCTTGAATGATATGATATATTGACTTGAACATGAATTACTTGAAAATGAGATAAATTATTGAAACAAAGCCTTGGTTGCTAGTGGTCATGGGTAGAATGGCATGCCATAGAGTCTAGAGCTCTTTTGTGTTGGGTGGACTACGGTCCAGGGCCAAGGCCCGTGAATGGCGACAGTAGGAGGGATGTGTGAATGGTCTTTGGCGACAGTAAGAGGGTAATGACCATTATCTTGTTATTTGGTGACAATTTGGTTGGTGACTCGATTAAATGGAAAACTAAATACCAAGGGCATAAATTAAAGAAATCAAATAAGTAATAAATGAAGCATAAAGCTTTCTTGCTACTAGAATTACTTGCTACTTGAATTATTTGCCACTTGAATCTACTTGCTATTTGAATTACTTGACTTGAAATTTAAGTATGTATAAAGCTTGAATTCGAATGCTACAACCCTAAATATGACAACTTAATTAAATGATACCTTACTCGATAATTGGCTAGATTTAGATTGCTACCTCACTAAGTATAACTTGTACTTATCACTCTCGTTCCTATTCTTCCAAAACTACAGGTTAAGAGATTTGAGAAATCTTCTTGATTTTGAAGCATGTTCCTTGAGCCTAAAGCAAACACAAGAAAAAGATAGAGTATGGTCCTATACCTGTTTTGTAATGATCCTAGTTGGTGGCACCTAGTCTTGTATATAGTTAAGCTAGGACATGCATTTTGCTACTTGACAGTTTGTATATATATGAACTTGTTTTGGCCTTAAATGTTTGGAAGGCTTAATGGCTAAACTTGAAGTGTGTAATGACAACATTTTCATGTGAAAGAAATAGATTAAGCTGCGCATACATTTGATATTAGCTTGAATTGAAATGAAAATGTTCTAGTTATTGTATGCCATTTGAATACTATACATGATCATTTGATTAAGCACTTGATAATCGTGAATGTAAATTAAAAATGATTGACCAAAGTGGTAACCTATAATGAATAAGAAGCATGCTCATGCTTGTATGATTAAATGTGAATGATTAAATTCCTTGTTAGTTCTCGACTCATCTACTAAGGATGAGTTCTAGAAAGTTTTAAATTGTTCATGTTTCTAGTGCCCCAGAACACACCCTAGCCGGTTTACTCCTAAGCTGGGTAGGGGTGTTATAGAAATAGTTTTCCTTCCTCTTCTCAGCTGCCTTCATTCTGGATTCAGTAGCAATTGCTCGGTTCACCAAGTCTTGAAAATACGAAATCCTGAGAGCCGTAAACATAGGGCTCAATTCATCATTCAACCTGTAACACCCCATCCCTGGGTTAGCCGTAATCCGGTTCAGGAGTGTTACCAAAGCGAGAACAAAGTAAAAGATAGGCTACTTGTCAAACAAGTAACCTCGATATAGATAACTTGCAACGCAAGTAACCTAAACTCAACCATACAAGACATATAAAACAAACATACAAAGCATACTTTTAAACATTAGGCATGCCAAATAGGGTACAAATTTATTCGTTTTCATTTCGATACAAGCTTCTTATTTATCATTCTTACTTAGCTATCAAGTAAACTCTCATTTGATTTATAATCATCCTAGCATTCGAACAAAACCAACAATCAAGGCAAGCAATCATATATACTTTCTTAACAAACAAGTAACCTCATTTATAACTTCAATTTTATCCTAAGGCATTCGGCTATCTACACAATATCACTAGATTAATCCCTTTCATGCTTATAATACAAGTTACTACTTTCATATTTCATTTTTAAAGCATCCATTCATTATCTCCTATCCCATTCGAAATTCCATACAATTATATGCTTCCAAATTTTCTAACATAATTCTTGAACATTCAAATTACGTATTCTAGCTTACATTCAAGCCACAGTCTAATCATGACCATTTGGCTATTTCACCAAACACATACAAAGCATGAAACTAGTTCATTCAAGGCTTATCCTAGTCTTAAACATTTGGCAACCACCCTATACATGCATACCTAACACAATCATCAAGGTATAATTACATTCAAGCTAGCCTTTATGTTCATACATTTTGATCTAATATTCGAGTGATACAAGGTTCAACATTCATTGGATTACTTTCACAATATGCGCAGCATCTTACTCATTTATATACATATCAACATAGTTTTATACATAGCTTAAGTCATCAAAGTTGGTTACATGATAGGCCCAACAAAACATTACATATACTAGTCATACATATACACCCAAAATGCATGTTCAAAGCTAACTATTACAAGTTCTAGTGCCACCAAACTAGGAGCATACAAAGAGTATGAAATCATACTTTCAAGCTCGCTTCAAAACGTTGCTTCAAACTCAAGTATCCTCTTAAAAGTGTCCTTAATCTGTTATAGGAAGAATGAAGAGTATAGTGGTAAGTACAAGTTATGTACTTAGTGAGGTAACACTAATCTAACCAATTTCAAGTATACACATCCAATAACACTAATCTAACCAATTTGAAGTATACACATCCAAGTTTACAAGTATTTCGAAGCATCAAGATCATCACTACATGTCATATTCTATTCGAATAAATAGGGTAAACATAGGCAAGCTTCATATCACACATTCAACATTGCAACATCCATCATGTATCCATAACATACTATTTGAATCATTGCTTAAGAGATAATCAACCAAAAACACCAAGTACCAAGTAGGCATTCTTGCACAATAGCATCATCTATGCATTTCTTCCATGTGAAGTAACTAGTTATACAACCATTCATGTGTTATCTTTCAAGGCAAGGATGTTCATTCAATAATCTTACAAAACAAGTAATGTTCACATTACACATCCAAGTCAAACAAGGTTAATTTCAAGTTATTAATTCATCTTACAACACCCTTGGTAAGTAGTTCACTAGATAATCAAATCTTCAATAATATGCACAAAAGTGTCAATATGCACCATAGTCCCAATATGCACCGTAGTGCCAATATGCACTATCGTGCCAATATGCATCGTAGTGTCAAAATGCACCGTCGTGCCAATATGCAACGTAGTTCCAATATGAGCTCAAGATTATAAGGCATGCCCTCCTATCTATCCAAACTAGCTACCAAGGTTGTTTGATTATCAATTTCATTCAAGCTTTATACAATTCATTAATCAAGACATGATTATGCCATTCAAAGGCCAAGCCCTTAGGCTTATGGAGTCTTAACTCCCAAGACAAGTCTATCCATGCCATTTGAATGGCATTAATACAAGATGGTACCATTGTTCATTTCATTTCAACCAGCCATGTATATCAATCACAAACACATTCACATGTATGCAAAGTCCGTACCTTATTCTCCAAGTAAGCATGCCATTTCTTACCTTTGGCATAAGCAATGCAATATGTCAAGCATTTCATTTCATTTGCTTAACAATCAAGTAAACAAGTAGAACATGGCATCAAACAAGTTGTCATTTATATCATTCTTCCCTTAATTAGACAAATATATATTAAGTCATGTTATATGCATTGTCATTAAATTAACATAATAACAGGAATGATGGTTACACTCACAATACTCTTAGCTAATCACTTGTCTTGTATCCAAATCCCTTTGCCTCTTGCCTTGGGATGTCCACTGTTTTATTCCTCTTCCACAACTTGCTGCCCTTGGTATAGCAAGCATAACACATGCAATACATCAAAACATGCACATAATGTCACACATATATAGTAGCAATGTTACCACATTTGTACCTAACATTTAGCTACTGTTTTTATGCTTTCTTTTAAGCAATTCTTACTTGTTCCACTAAATTGTTATTACTTCATTTTAGGACATAACTGGACAGATTACAATGTCCCAAAACTGTTTTGGAAACAGTTTGCTTCAAGGTGCAAAAATAGTCCCAAACTGCCCAGAACACTGATGCCTGGCAGTTTGCACACTGTCCCTTTAAATGGTCATATCTTTTAATCTGTACGTCAGAATTTTGATTAATTTACACCGTTGGAAAGATAAAAAAAAAATTTATTTATGACCATATAAGGCTTGCATTTTAGTTCTTAGCCAATTAATAGAGTTTATTGTTCAAAGACAGAGCATTTACACTGTCTAGACAGTTTGCACTGTCCAGCTATTTCTAATTACACTTTCCAGCATAGGACCCAGATTTCAGTTCTGTTTTCACCTAATGATAGTAGACATACTAAGGATCATGTCACTAAAATTTCAGCCCTAAATTTGATCTATAAAAAATTTCGTGAATTTTCAAAGTTACTGCCCAGAATAGAGCAATTCTAGGCAGATTGCACCTATTCACATTTTAATTCCTTAAATTCATTTTAACCAATGTTTTGGCCCTATAATTCATTACATATGGAATCTTAAACATTTTTAGTCAATGTTAATTCATTTTCAAGGTGACCAAAATAGAGTAAGTTGGTTAAGTTGCTTAATTTTGCATGTTTCGACATCAATTCATCCACTAGGCAGTCCATTACCTAATTCAACTAGTTCAATTAGGTGTAGTCAAATTTTCCAGCAAGTTACCTATTCAACTTAATCTTCTTTTTACCTAGCAACATGTTCATTTAGCATGCTTACACAATTTCTCAATCAAAACAGTCCCTAACAAGACTATTTTCTATCATGTTCATGTTTCCCAGATTTTCCAGCATTGGTTACTAACAATTTAGCTTGTTTAACACCTTAGTTACATTACCTAATCATGATAATGTTCAATTCATTAGTTTCATAGCTCAATTACATGTTCTAACAGTTCGATTCTTACAACAACATTTCATTTCAAATTTCCAGCAACCTAATTTTGTTACACCATCACTTACACATAAATGCCACTATAATTCAAGTTATCCATGGTGCATACAAGTTCAATTTCATTATTCTCTTCATTTCAAACAACCTAATAACTCAACTAAGCATTAATCATCATCTAAATCAGAATTTCAAGCATGAATTTACCTTAGTAATGCTGCCACCAAGTTGAATTTAGATCAATTTCAACTTTACACCATAAATCCAAGCTTTCTCTCACAAGAACCCTCTCTCCCTATTTTCCTTCTTCAAATCGGCAACTAAGGATGAAGGAACAAGATGATAACACTTAATCCAAGTTAATGGATTTATGAAATGTCCAAAATGTCCTCTAATTAATCCTTATCTTAACTTAATCAAGGGCAATAGGGGAAACAAGGAATTTAGCATGCAATCGTCATCTTTCTCCTTTAATTCAATTTAGTCACTCTAAATTGGTCACTTATTTCATTCATTGTTCTAATTAAGTCCTTTAATTTGGCATTCATATTTGTTAATTATTCAATTTAACCCTTAATTGACTTTACTTAATTCAAGATGATTTAACTATTTAGAAATTCTAAATAGTGGTAACATTCTAAGCCCTATTTTGGGGTGTTACAATTATTCTCCCCCCGTTAAATTAAATTCATCCTTGAATTTACCTGAATCAAATAGGTGAGGATATTGCTTCCTCATGACTTCTTCAGATTCCCAGGTAGCTTCTTCCACCTTATGGTTTCTCTATAAGATCTTGACAAGGGGATTAATCTTGTTTCGAAGCTTCCTTACTTCCCGGTCAAGAATCTAAATAGGTTCTTCTTCGTAGGACAAATCGGGATTCAACTCTAATTCTTCTGGCTCAAGGATGTGTGAAGGATCAAATCGATACCTTCTGAGCATTGAAACGTGGAAGACATTATGTATTATATCAAACTCTCTAGGAAGAGCTAGTCGATAGGCCACTAGACCAATTCTTTCAACAACTTCTAATGGTCTGATGTATCGGGGACTGAGCTTCCTTTTTCTTCCAAATCTGAGCACTTTCGTCCAAGGTGAGACCTTTAGGAAGACTTTGTCTCCAATAGCATATTGGATATATCTCCTTTTTAAGTCAACATACGCTTTTGGTCTACCGAAAGTTGGCTTCAATCAATCGTGAATGATCTTGATTTGTTCTTCGGTTTCTCGAAGCAATTGAGGTCCTAGAATCTTGTTCTCTCCCAATTCGGACCAGCATAGAGGAGGTCTACATCTTCTACCATATAGAGCTTTGAATGGTGCCATTTGAATAGATAAATTGATAGCTATTATTGTAGGCAAACTCTACAAGAGGTAGGGATTTCTCCCAATTCTTTCCGAAGTCGATAACACAAGATCGTAGCATATCTTCTAACACTTGAATGATTCTCTCAGATTGGCCATCTATTTGAGGGTGAAAGGCCGTACTAAGATGTACTTTTGCTTCTAGAGCTTTCTGCAGAGAATTCCAGAATCGATAAACGAATCGAGAGTCCCGATCGGAGATGATTGATGTAGGTCCTAGAATGGATCGTGAATGATCTTGATTTTTTCTTCAGTTTCTCGAAGCAATTGAGGTCCTAGAATCTTGTTCTCTCCCAATTCGAACCAGCATAGAGGAGTTATACATCTTCTACCATATAGAGCTTTGAATGGTGCCATTTGAATAGATAAATTGATAGCTATTGTTGTAGGCAAACTCTACAAGAGGTAGGGATTTCTCCCAATTCTTTCCGAAGTCGATAAAACAAGATCGTAGCATATCTTCTAACACTTGAACGATTCTCTCAGATTGGGAATCCGTTTGAGGATGAAAGGCTGTACTA
This sequence comes from Hibiscus mutabilis, assembly GCA_019671005.1. Lineage (NCBI taxonomy): Eukaryota > Viridiplantae > Streptophyta > Magnoliopsida > Malvales > Malvaceae > Hibiscus > Hibiscus mutabilis. The sequence continues at coordinate 14,474,671 of CM033735.1, read as the reverse complement.
AGATGTACTTTAGCTCCTAGAGCTTTATACAGAGAATTCTAGAATGGAGAAGCGAATTGAGAGTCACGATTAGAGATGATTGTTGTAGGTACACCGTATAACCAAATCACTTTACGGATGTACAACTCGGCAAGGGTTTGCAAGTTCATGTTCATACAAACATGGATGAAGTGAGTAGATTTAGTGAATCGAACAACAATCACCCATACAATATCATTCTTTCTTGGAGTAGAAGGAAGACCAGTGACAAAGTCCATAATAATTCGATCCCACTTCCATTGGGAAAGTTCAATAGGTTGGAGCAGTACAGTAGGGACTTGATGCTCGGTTTTGACTCTTTGAAAAGTTAAGCACTTGGATACGAAGTCCGTGATTGCAGATTTCATGCCTGGCCACCAGTATAGTGTCTTTAGGTCCTTATACATCTTAACTGATCCAGGGTGGATCGAGAAAGAACTTTGATGAGCTTCTTTTAACATTTCTTGTCTTAGTTCCTCATTGTTAGGATCACACATTGTATCCTTGAAATAGAGGAGTCCATTTGACTTGAAGGAGAAGTCAGAGCTAGACTCAGAAGCAAGCTTAGACATGATCTTTTGAAGATCTGGATCAACTTGTTGAAGTTCTTTGATCCTCGAGACTAGATTAGACTAAACTTCAAGTTTAGACTAGAATTTTCGACCCTTGAATAGTCAGAAATGAGCATTGATAGCCGTAGTAGCTACAAAGAATTAACAAGGTCATTAGAATGATTTTTAATAGGTTTCTTGCAATGCAAGGCACTGTTCAAATTGTTTCTTGAAGATCAAGGCATTATTCGAATGCTTTCTTACAAGCTAAGAAATACTCGATTTCAATGGTTACATGTATTTTAGGTACAATTCTTATTCGAATGGTAGTTTACTTTTCAAGGAGTGTTCGAATGGTAACTTGTAGTTTAAGGAAACTCTAGATTCATTATTTGCAAAACAATAGAAGGCACGATTCAAATGAATTTAATCAGAAATCTAGATTTAGGAGATACCCGAGTATGGTCTGCGACTAAGGGCGTCAGCAACTACGTTTTCTTTCCCCGGATGGTAGTCGATAACCAAGTCATAATCCTTAAGTAATTCAAGCCATCTCCTTTGCCTCAGATTCAAGTCCTTCTGAGTTAGGAGATATTTGAGACTTTTGTGATCGGTAAATAGATTGCATTTCTCTCTGTATAGATAGTGTCTCCATATCTTGAGAGCAAATACGATAGCTACTAGTTCCAGATCGTGCGTTGGATAATTAGACTCAAGTAGCTTCAGTTACCTTGAAGCGTAAGTAATTACTTTCCCATCTTGCATCAGGACACAACCGAGTCCTAGATGAGAAGCATCACTGTAAATAGTGAATTCTTTGCCCGATTCTAGTTGGATGAGTACTGGAGCAAGAGTCAAAACTTGCTTAAGTTGATCAAAGCTTCGTTGTTGGTTCTCCGACCAAACAAAAGGCGTATCTTTGCGAGTAAGCTTAGTAAGGCTTGTGGCAATAAAGGAAAAGCCCTTACCAAACTTTCTATAATACCTGGCTAAACTGAGAAAGGTTCAAACCTTACTTACATTCTTCGGAGGTCTCCAATTTAGAGTAGACTGAATCTTGCTTGGATTGACTTTGATTCCTTCAGCCAAGATAACGTAGTTGAGGAAAGAAACTTCTGATAACCAGAATTCACATTTGGAGAACTTGGCATACAATTGAGGTTCTCAGAGTGTTTGCAAGACAATTCTGAGGTGTTCAGCATGTTCTTCCTTATTCTGAGAGTACACCAAGATGTCGACGATGAAGACATCTACAAATTTGTTGATATAGGGCTTGAATACCCGATTCATGAGATCCATGAAAGCAGCTTGGGTATGTCTTGTTCTTTCACTTTCATTTGATAGTACATCAATCTAAGGTCGATCATAGAGAATACAGAAGCATCCCTGAGTTGATCAAAAAGATCTTTAATTATGGGCAGGGGATATTGATTCTTGATAGTAAGTTTGTTTAGCCGACGATAGTCAATACAAAGCCGCAGAGTCTCGTCTTTGTTCTTTACAAACAGGACTAAAGCACCCCAAGGAGAAGTGCTAGGCCATATGAAACCTTTATCTTGCAACTCCTAAAGTTGCTTCTTTAATTCTTTCAACTCGACAGGTGCCATTCTATAGGGTGTAATGGACACCGAAGCTGTTGCAAGCTGATCTTCAGTCCCAAACTCTACTTCTCTGGTTGGAAGGACACCAGGGAGTTTCTCGAGAAAAACATCAATGAATTCAGAAACAACAGGCATGCTAGGCAAACCAAATTCAATTTCATCTTGGAGAATCATATTAGCAAAGATTGAGGTTGGTTTCTTGTCTATTAAGAGAATGGATTCTTTCCCTAAACCCTAGAGATATAGTCTCCTATTTTGGCAATCTACCCAGGCCTCGTGTTTACTTAACCAATCTAACCCCAATTTCAACTCAAATTCACAAAATGGCAAGACATAAAGATCAATAGGAAAGGGGACATTTCGAATGGTCAATGGAGCTTGGTTGTGGCGCAAGTTAATGGGTGTTTTCCCCATTAATGGATTCGAAACTACAAGATTTGATTCAATAGTTTTGGATTTTAATTTTAACTTGTTGATCAAGGCAAAACAAACAAATGAATGGGTAGACCCTAAATCAATTAAAGCATATATAGGACTGGAATTTAACTTAACAGTACCTGCAATAACATCGAGAGCTTTTTCATCATCTTTACCACGAATGTGCTACATACGAGCAGGGGCTCGAGATTCCAGATGAGTCTGAGCATACGAATAAGGGCTCTTCTGTTTCCACTGATTCCCAGACTGAGCTTGTCTGGTGCTTTGTTTCGGTTAGGAGAAGTTGAGCTAGCAATTGCAGAAGCTCGATTTGAAGCCTTATTGGGATAATCTCGGATATAATGATCAGAGGCTCCACATGAGTAGCATAGACTCTGTTGAGCTCTGCACTGGCCAATATGTTGTTTCTGGCAGAACTTGCAAAGAGGGTATTGATTAGCTTTAGCCTGATTCCTCGTGTTATCAACAGAAACAATAGGGGACCGTTTGAGGTTTCAGTATGTAACTACTCTTCTAATTAGGGGTATGGTTTGAAGAGTGTCCTTTGGAATGTTTGGACTTCTTTGACTGCCAGTGTGGCTTGTCATCGTTCCTAGGTCGTTTGTCCTTCCAGGAGTGTCCGCTCTTGCGTCTTTCCATCGATGAACATTCGGCACTTGTTGGCCTCAGTTTTGATACATTCAGACTCGTACTTGTAATACTTGCAAAAGTTGCTCACATATTGTTCGATAGGTCACCAACTTGTTTAAGATACAAGAATTGCTTTCAGCGCTCGGCTAGATATTGTTCACTGATATATTTTTTCCTGAACTCATCAAGAAAGAACTTCCAAGTGATAGACTCTGCAGGAGCAGTCAGGGTAGTGGTTTCCCACCAGGTTAGTGCTTCGTCTGCCAACAGAGCGATGGCACACTCGAGTTTATGCTCGTCAGGACATGGCAATTGTTTAGTCAGAATACGAGTAGTGGCCACTAACCAGTACTCGGCTACTTCAGAATTAGCCTCATCGGTGCCAGTGAAGGTATAGGCCCGATGTTGAGCCAACTTGTCAATCGGGGCTTGGTTTGGCACAACAATAGTAGGAGCAACAAGATGATCTTGTTTTAAGGTAGTTACAAGATGATTGAACATCTTCTTCATACTTAAAAGACATTCTTGTTGCACATGATTGATAGCAGGAGCTTCCTGTTGAGCAGCAGCTTAAGCTTGATGTTGAGCTTGTTGTTGAGGAGGATTCTGTTCCATCCTCACACTATCTCCTTCATTCGAGGAGACTACGTGACTTTCATTATCCCGACTAAGTCTTGTTTCTAGCATTCTAGTTCAATCAGAACAATAAGAGTTTTAGTTTACATAATTAAGCAACAATACAAGCTTATATCAAGTCTCCTAGGTGGCACAATATCCTATATGATGCAAGTGAGCTTAGTTTAGTCCTAGAGCCAACTAAAACGCTTTGATTACGAATAAATGTAACACCCATCCCCGAGTAAGCCGTAATCCGGTTCAAGAGTGTTACCAAAGCAAGAACAAAGCAAAAGATAGGTTACTTGTCAAACAAGTAGCCTCGATATAGATAACTTGCAACGCAAGTAACCTAAACTCAACCATACATAAACTATATTAATTGGCTAAGAAATAAAATGCAAGCCTTATATGATCATAAAGACAATTTTGTTAGCTTCCCAACTGTGTAAATTAATCGAAACTCTGACATACGGATTAAAAGATATGACCATTTAAAGGGACGGTGTGCAAACTGCCATGCAACAGTGTCCTGGGCAGTTTGGGACTATTTTTGCACCTAGAAGCAAATTGTTTCCAAAACATTTTTAGGACTTTGTAACCTATCCAGTTATATTCTAAAATGAGGTAATAACAATATGGAGATGAACAAGTAAGAAATGCTTAAAAGAAAGCATAAAAATAGTAGCTAAATGTTAGGTACAAATGTGGTAACATTGTTACTATATATGTGTGACATTATGTGCATGTTTTGATGAATTGTATGTGTTATGCTTGTTGACCAAGGGCAGCAAGTTGTGGAAGAGGAAGAAAATAGTGCACACCCCAAAGCAAGAGGCAAAGGGATTTGGATACAAGACAAGTGATTAGCAAGGAGTATTGTGAGTGTAACCATCCTTAGGGTTGGGACTTAGGTCCTAACCAATCTTGCTATTATGTTAATTCAATGACAATGCCATGTAACATGACCTAATATATATTTGGCTAATTAATGGAAGAATGTTATGAATGACAACTTGTTTGATGCCATGCTCTACTTGTTTACTTGATTGTTAAGCAAATGAAATGAAATACTTGACATGTTGCACTGCTTATGCCAAAGGTAAGAAATGAAATAAGGTATGCACATTGCACACATATGAATGTGTTTGTCATTGATATGCATGATTGGTTGAAATGAAATAAACAATGGTACCACCTTGTGTTCATGCCATTCGAATGGCATGGATAAACATGTCTTGGGAGTTAAAACTCTATAAGCTTAAGGACTTGGCCTTTGAATGGCATAATCATCTCTTGATTAATAAATTTTATAAATCTCGAATGAAATTGATAATCAAACAACATTGGTAGCTAGTTTGGATAGATAGGAGGGCATGCCTTAGAATCTAGAGCTTATATTGGCACTACGGTGCATATTGGCACGACGGTGCATATTGGAACTACGGTGCATATTGGCACGACGGTGCATATTGGCACTACGGTCCATATTGGCACTTCGGTGCATATTGTTGAAGATTTGATTATCTAGTGAAGTAAATACCAAGGGTGTTATAAGATGAATTAATCACTTGAAACGAACATTGTTTGTCTTGAATATGTGATATGAACATTACTTGACTTGCAAGATTCTTGAATGAACATCCTTGTCTTGAAAGATAACACATGAATGATTGTATAACTTGTTACTTCCCATGAAAGAAATGCATAGATGATGTTATTGTGCAAGAATGTCTATTTGGTACTCGGTGTTTTTGATTGCTTGTCTCCTAAGCAATAAATTGAATAGCATGTTATGTATACATGATGGATGTTGCTATGTTGATTGCGTGATATGTGAAGCTTGCCTATGTTTACCCCATGCATTTCGAACAGTACATGACATGTAGGGATGATTTTGATTCTTTGAAATACTTGTAAACTTGGATATGTATACTTGAAATTGGTTAGTTTAGTGTTATCTCACTAAGTACATAACTTGTACTTACCACTCAACTCTTCATTCTTCCCATAACAGATTAAGGACACTTTCAAGAGGATATCTTGAGTTCGAAGCAACATTTTGAAGCAAGCTTGAAAGTATGATTTCATACTTTTTGTATGCTCCTAGTTTGGTGGCACTAGAACTTGTAATAGTTAGCTTTGAACATGCATTTTGGGTGTATATATATTACTAGTATATGTAATGTTTTTGTTGGGACTATCATGTAACCAACCTTGAATGCCTTAAACTGTGTATATGAACTATGTTGATATGTATATAATAAGTAAGATGTTGCACAAATTGTGAAAGTAATTCAATGATTGTTGTAACCTTGCATCATTTGAATACTAGACAATATTGTATGATCATGCATTTGTTCTTGTGGCTATTGGTATGATTCGGCAATGCTTATGAATTAGAGCTAAAGTATGTACAAGCATGCATTAACAATGTTATTAGCTAAGGATGCCATGAAATAGTATGTCTTGTTTGAAAAAGAAACAAATGAAATGTGTTAAGTGACCACCTAGTATTCGAATAGGTGTATGAATATGTAATAAGAAGGTAAGTTGGGTCATGTCTAATAGAAATCTATTGTGAAGTATGCCTTGCTTGTCATTGTTGTTCAAATGGTGTATGAGTATTGAAATGGAATGGCAAATGGTAATATGTTAGTGGTAACTTAGGATATAAGTATGAAATGAAACAAATTAGTACCTAAATTAGCATGCTAAGTGTGTTTGTTGCGATTATTGTGGATTGCTTGTATGTCTTGTATGGTTGTGTTTAGGTTACTTGCGTTGCAAGTTATGTATATCGAGGTTACTTGTTCGACAAGTAACCTATCTCTTGCTTTGTTCTCGCTTGGTAACGCTCCTGAACCGGATTACGGCTAACCCAGGGATAGGGTGTTACATTTATTGGTAATCAAAGCTTTTTAACCGGTTCTAGGACTGAACTAAGCTCACTTGCATCATATAGGATATTGTGCCACCTAGAAAACTTGATATAAGCTTGTATTGTTGCTTAAATGTGAAAACTAAAACTCATATTGTTCAGATTGAACTAGAATATTAGAAACGAGATTTTCTCGAAATGTCGAAAGTCCCGTAGGCGCTTCGAATGAAGGAGATAGCGTGAGGATGGAGCAGAATCCTCCTCAACAAGAAGCTTAACATCGAGATCAAGCTGCTGCTAAACAGGAAGCTCCTGCTATCAATCCTGTGCAGCAAGAATGTCTTCTAAGATGAAGGAGATGTTAAATCATCTTGTAACTGCCTTAAAAGAAGATCATCCTATTGCTCCTACTGTTTCTGTGCCAAACTGAGCCCCGATTGACAAGTTGGCTCAGCATATGGCGTATACCTTCATTGGCACCGACGAGGCTAATCCTGAAGTAGCCGAGTACTGGTTAGAGGGCACTGCTCGCATTTTGACTAAACAATTGCCATGTCCTGACGAGCATAAACTCGAGTGTGCCATCCCTCTGTTGGCAGGCGAAGCACTGAGATGGTGGGAAACCTCTACCCTGACTGCTCCTGCAGAGTCTATCACTTGAAAGTTCTTCCTCGATGAGTTCAAGAAGAAATATACCATCGAACAATATCTGGCCGAGCATCGAAAGCGATTCTTGTATCTTAAACAAGTTGGCCGACCTATCGAGCTATAAGTTAGCAACTTTTGCATGTATTGCAAGTATGGGTCTGAATATATCAAAACTGAGGCCGACAAGTGTTGAATGTTCATCGACGGACTAAATGATGAATTAAGCCCTATATTCACTGCTCTGGGCATCACCGACTTCCAAAATTTGGTAAATCGGGCCGTTGGTACTGAGGCGAAGATGAAAGCCTCGAAAAGACACAGGAGCCGACACTCTTGGAAGGACAAACGACCCAGGAATGATGACAAGCCACACTGGTAGTCAAAGAAGTTCAAACACTCCAAGGGACACTCTTTGAACTATACCCCTAATCAGAAGAGTAATTACATCCTGAAACCTCAAACGGTTGTAATGACTTCGGCCCCTGTTATTTCTGTTGGTACCACAGAGAATCAGGCTAAAGCTAATCAATACCCTCTTTGCAAGTTTTGCCAGAAACATCATACTGGCCAGTGCAGAGCTCAACAGAATTTATGCTACTCATGTGGAGCCTCTGATCATTATATCCGGGATTGTCCCCAGAATCCCAACAAGGCTTTGAATCGAGCTTCTGCAATTGCTAGCTCAGCTCCTCCTAACCGAAACAAAGCACCTAGACAAGCTCAGTCCGGGAATCAGGGGAAACAGAAGGGCCCATATTTGAATGCTCAGACTCATCAAGAGTCTCAAGCCCCTGCTCGTATGTACCACATTCGTGGTAAAGATGGTGAAGAAGCTCTCGATGTTATTACAGGTACCGTTGAGTTAAATTCTAGTCTTGCATATGCTTTAATTGATTCGGGGTCTACCCATTCATTTGTTTTTTCTGCGTTGATCAACAAGTTAAAATTAAAACCCAAAACTTTTGAATCAAATCTTGTACTTTTGAATCTATTAGGGGGAAAACACCCATTAATTTTTGAATCCCTTGACCACTCGAAATGTCACCTTTCCTACTGATCTTTATGTCTTGCCAGTCTGTGAATTTGACTTGATATTGGGGTTAGATTGGTTAAGTAAACATGAGGCCTGGGTAGATTGCCAAAATAGGAGACTATATCATTGGGGTTTAGGGAAATAATCCATTCTCTTAATAGGCAAGAAACCAACCTCAATCTTTGCTAATATAATTCTTACAGATGAAATTGAATTCGGTTTGCCTAGCATGCCTATTGTTTTTGAATTCATTGATGGTTTTCCAGAGGAACTCCCTGGTGACCCTTCAACCAGAGAAGTAGAGTTCAGGATTGAAATTCAGCCTGTAACAGCTCTGGTGTCCATTACACCCTATAGAATGGCACCTGTCGAGTTGAAAGAATTAAAGAAGAAACTTCAGGAGTTGCAAGATAAAAGGTTTCATACGGCCTAGCACTTCTCCTTGGGGTGCTCCAGCCCTGTTTGTAAAGAAGAAAGACGGGACTATGTGGCTTTGTATTGACTATCGTCAGTTAAACAAGCTCACTATCAAGAATTGGTATCCCTTGCCCAGAATTGAAGATCTTTTTGATCAACTCAGGGATGCTTATGTATTTTCTAAGATCGACCTTCCATCGGGGTACTATCAAATAAAAGTGAAAGAACAAGATGTGCCCAAGACAGCCTTTCGTACTCCATATGGCCACTTCGAATTCCTCATAATGCCATTTAGGTTAACAAATGCTCCGGCTGCTTTCATGGATCTCATGAATCAGATATTCAAGCCCCAGCTTGACAAGTTCGTGGTCGTATTCATCGAGGACATCTTGGTGTACTATTAGAAGAAGAAGGAACATGCTGAACACCTCTGAATTGTCTTGCATACACTCTGAGAACGTCAGTTGTATGCCAAGTTCTCCAAATGTGAATTTTGGTTATCAGAAGTTTCTTTCCTCGGCCACGTTATCTAGGCTGAAGGAATCAAAGTTGATCCAAGCAAGATTCAATCTATTTAAATTGGAGACCTCCGAAGAATGTAAGCAAGGTCTGAAGCATTCTCAGTTTAACCGGGCATTATAGAAAGTTTGTTAAGGGCTTTTCCTCCATTGCCGCAATCCTTACTAAGCTTACCTGCAAAGATACGACTTTCGTTTGGTCAGAGAACCAACAACGAAGCTTTGATCAACTTAAGCAAGCTTTGACTCATGCCCCAGTACTCATCCAACCAGAATCGGGAAAAGAATTCACTGTTTACAGTGATGCTTCTCATCTAGGACTCGGTTGTGTCCGGATGCAAGATGGGAAAGTAATTGCTTACGCTTTAAGGCAACTGAAGCCACACGAGTCTAATTATCCAACGCACGATCTGGAACTAGCAGCTATCGTGTTTGCTCTCAAGATATGGAGACACTATCTATACGGAGAGAAATGCAATCTATTTACCGATCACAAAAGCCTCAAATACCTCCTAACTTAGAATGACTTGAATCTGAGGCAAATGAGATGGCTCGAATTACTTAAGGATTACGACTTGGTTATCGACTACCATTCGGGGAAAGCAAACGTAGTTGCTGCCGACCTTAGTCGCAGACCATACTCGGGTAACTCCTAAATCTAAAATTCTAAGTGTATTCATTCAATTTTGTGTCCTTCTTGTTTGATAAGTAACAACTCGAAATCTTCCTTGAAATATAAGTAACTATTCGAATTAAACCTTCTTAATTACAAGTAACCCATTCGAATAAGAATTGAGCCTAAAATACATGTAGCCGTTGAAATTGAGTCTTTCTTAGCTTGTAAGAAAGCATTCAAATAATGACTTATTCTTCAAGAAACAATTCGAACAGTGCCTTGCATTGTAAGAAATCTATTGAAAATCATTCTATTGACCTTGTTAAATCTTTCATAGCTACTACGGCTATCAATGCTCATTTCTGACTATCCAAGGGCCAGAAATTCTTGTCTGAACTTCAAGTTCAATCCAATCTAGTATCGAGGATCAAAGAACTTCAACAAGTTGATCTAGATCTTCACAAGATCATATCTAAGCTTGCTTCTGTGTCTAGCTCTGACTTCTCCCTTAAGTCAAATAGACTCCTCTATTTCAAGGATAGAGTGTGTGTTCCTAACATTGAGGAACTAAGATAAGAAATGTTAAAAGAAGCTCATCAAAGTTCTTTCTTGATCCACCCTGGATCGGTTAAGATGTATAAGGACCTAAAGCCACTATACTGGTGGCCAGGCATGGAATCTGCAATCACAGACTTCGTATCCAAGTGCTTAACTTGTCAAAGAATCAAAGCTGAGCATCAAGTCCCTACTGTACTGCTCCAACCTATTGAGCTTCCCCAATGGAAGTGGGATCGAATTACTATAGACTTTTTCACCAGTTTTCCTTATACTCTAAGAAAGAATAATGTTGTATGGGTGATTGTTGATAGATTCACTAAATCTTCTCAATTCATCCCTGTTTGTATGAACATGAACTTGGAAACCCTTGTTGAGCTGTACATCCGTGAAGTGATTCGGTTACACGATGTACCTACAACAATCATCTCCGATCGTGATCCTCGATTTGCTTCTCGATTCTGGAATTCTTTGCAGACAGCTCTAAGAGCTAAAGTACATATTAGTACGGCTTTTCATCCTTAATTAGATGGCCAATCTCAGAGAATCATTCAAGTGTTAGAAGATATGCTACGAGCTTGTGTTATCGACTTCGGGAAGAATTGGGAGAAATCCCTACCTCTTATAGAGTTTGCTTATAACAATAGATATCAATCTTCTATTCAAATGGCACCATTCGAAGCTTTATATGGTAGAAGATGTAGAACTTCTATATGCTAGACCGAATTGGGAGAGAACAAGATTCTAGGACCTCAATTACTTCGGGAAACGAAAGAACAAATCAAGATCATTCACGATCGATTGAAGGTAGCTTTTGATAGACAGAAAGCGTATGTTGACTTAAAAAGGAGAGATATCCAATATGCTATTGGAGACAAAGTCTTCCTAAAGGTCTCACCTTGGAAGAAAATGCTTAGATTTGGAAGAAAAGGGAAGCTCAGTCCCTGATACATTGGACCTTTTGAAGTTGTTGAAAGAATTGGTCCAGTGGCCTATTGACTAGCTCTTCCCAGATAGTTCAATAGAATACACAATGTCTTTCATGTTTCAATGCTCAGAAGGTATCGATCTGATCCTTCACACATCCTTGAGCCTGAAGAAGTAGAATTGAATCTTGATTTGTCCTACGAAGAAGAACCTATTCAGATTCTTGACCGGGAAGTAAGGAAGCTTCGGAACAAGATTGTTCCCCTTGTTAATATCTTATGGAGAAACCATAAGGTGGCAAAAGCTACATGGGAATCTGAAGAAGTCATGAGGAAGCAGTATCCTCACCTATTCGATTCAGGTAAATTCGATGATGAATTTAATTTAAGGGGGGAATTGTAACACCCCTGAATAGGGCTTAGAATGTTACCACTATTTTGAATTCCTAAATAGTTAAATCATCTTGAATTAAGTAAAGTCAATTAAGGGTTGAATTGAATAATTAACAAATATGAATGCCAAATTAAATGACTTAATTAGAAGAATGAATGAAATAAGTGATCAATTTAAAGTGACTAAATTGAATTAAATGAGAAAGATGATGATTGCATGCTAAATTCTATGATTCCCTTAATGCCCTTGATTAAGTTAAAAGTAAGGATTAATTAAATGACATTTTGGACATTTCATAAATCCAATACAACGGATGTCATCTTCATCCATTTCTTCATTATACCAATTTTGAAGAAGGAAAATAGGGAGAGAGGGTTCTTGTGAGAGAAAGCTTGAATCTATGCTGTCAAAGTTGAAATTGAGCTAAATTCAACTTGGTGGCAACATTACTAAGGTAAATTCATGTTGTCCAAACTGATTCATGCTTAATATTCTGATTTAGATGATGTTTAATGCTTAGTTTAGTTGTTAGGTTGTTTGAAATGAAGATAATGATGAAATTGAACTTTTATACACTATGGATAACTTGAATTAGAGTGGAATTTATGTGTAAAGGATGGTGTAACAAAATTTGGTTGCTGGAAATTTGAAATTAGATGTTGTTGTAAGAATTGAATTGTTAGAACTTGTAATTGAGCTATGGAACTAATGAATTGAACATGATCATGATTAGGTAATGTAATTAAGGTGTTAAACAAGCTAAATTGTTAGCAACCAATGCTGGAAAAGAAAGATAAAAGTATGAACAAAGTCATATAGCCTAGAAACTCTTTTAGTAAGAACAAATTGTGTAAACATGCAAAATTAAGCAACTTAACCAACTTACTCTGTTTTGGCCACCTTGAAAAATGAATGAACATTGACTAAACATGTTTAGGATTTCATATGAAATGAATTATAGGGCCAAAACATTGATTAAAATGAATTTAAGGAATTAAAATGTGAATAGGTGCAATCTGCCCAGAATTGCTCTATTCTGGGAAGTAACTTTGAAAATTCACCAAAATTTGTATAGACCAAAATTTGAAAACAGAACTGAAATCTGGGTCCTATGCTGGAAAGTGTAATTAGAAATAGCTGGACAGTACAAACTGTCCAGACAGTGTAAATGCCCTGTCTTTGAACAATAAACTTATTAATTGGCTAAGAACTAAAATGCAAGCCTTATATGGTCATAAATACAATTTTGTTAGGTTTCCAGCGGTGTAAATTAATCGAAATTCTGACGTACAGATTAAAAGATATGACCATTTAAAGGGACAGTGTGCAAACTTCCAAGCAGCAGTGTCCTGGGCAGTTTGGGACTGTTTTTGCACCTAGAAGCAAACTGTTTCCAAAACAGTTTTGGGACTTTGTAACTTGTCCAGTTATGTTCTAAAATGAGGTAATAACAATATGAAGATGAACAAGTAAGAAATGCTTAAAAGAAAGCATAAAAACAATAACTAAATGTTAGGTACAAATGTGGTAACATTGTTACTATATATGTGTGACATTATGTGCATGTTTTGATGAATCGTTTGTGTTATGCTTGCTAGACCAAGGGCAGCAAGTTGTGGAAGAGGAAGAAAAGAGTGCACATCCCAAAGCAAGAGGCAAAGGGATTTGTATACAAGACAAGTGATTAGCTAGGAGTATTGTGAGTGTAACCATCCTTAGGGTTGGGACTTAGGTCCTAACCAATCATGCTATTATGTTAATTCAATGACAATGCCATGTGACATGACCTAATATATATTTGGCTAATTAAGGGAAGAATGATATGAATGACAACTTGTTTGATGCCATGTTCTACTTGTTTACTTGATTGTTAAGCAAATGAAATGAAATGCTTGACATGTTGCATTACTTATGCCAAAGGTAAAAAATGGCATGCTTGCTTGGAAAATAAGGTACGCACATTGCATACATATGAATGTGTTTGTCATTAATATGCATGATTGGTTAAAATGAAATGAACAATGGTACCACCTTGTGTTCATTCCATTCGAATGACATGGATAAATTTGTCTTGGGAGTTAAGACTCTATAAGCCTAAGGGCTTGGCTTTTGAATGGCATAATCATGTCTTGATTAATGAATTGTATAAAGCTTGAATGAAATTGATAATCAAACAACCTTGGTAGCTAGTTTGGATAGATAGGAAGGCATGCCTTAGAATCTAGAGCTCAAATTGGCACTACGGTGCTTATTGGCACAACGGTGCATATTGGCACGACGTTGAATATTGGCACTACGGTGCATATTTTTGAAGATTTGATTATCTAGTGAACTAAATATCAAGGGTGTTATAAGATGAATTAATCACTTGAAATGAACATTGTTTGTCTTGAATGTGTGATGTGAACATTACTTGACTTGCAAGATTCTTGAATGAACATCTTTGTCTTGAAAGATAACACATGAATGATTGTATAACTTATTACTTCCCATGAAAGAAATGCATAGATGATGTTATTGTGCAAGAATGTCTATTTGGTACTTGGTGTTTTTGATTGCTTGTCTCCTAAGCAATAAATCGAATAGCATGTTATGTATACATGATAGATGTTGCTATGTTGATCGCGTGATATGTGAAGCTTGCCTATGTTTACGTCATGCATTTCGAATAGTACATGACATGTAGTGATGATTTTGATTCTTTGAAATACTTGTAAACTTGGATATGTATACTAGAAATTGGTTAGTTTAGTGTTACCTCACTAAGTACATAACTTGTACTTACCACTCTACTCTTCATTCTTCCCATAACAGATTAAGGACACTTTCAAGAGGATATCTTGAGTTCGAAGCAACGTTTTGAAGCAAGCTTGAAAGTATGATTTCATACTCTTTGTATACTCCTAGTTTGGTGGCACTAGAACTTGTAATAGTTAGCTTTGAACATGCATTTTGGGTGAATATATATTACTAGTATATGTAATGTTTTTGTTGGGCCTATCATGTAAGCAACCTTGAATACCTTAAACTATGTATATGAACTATGTTTATATGTATATAATAAGTAAGATGTTGCACAAATTGTGAAAGTAATTCAATGATTGTTGTAATCTTGTATCATTTGAATACTAGACAATATTGTATGATCACGCATTTGTTCTTGTGGCCATTGGTATGATTCGAAAATGCTTATGAATTAGAGCTAAGGTATGTACAAGCATGCATTAACAATGTTACTAGCTAAGGATGCCATGAAATAGTATGTCTTGTTTGAAAAGGAAACAAATGAAATGTATTAAGTGACCACCTAGTATTCAAATAGGTGTATGAATATGTAATAAGAAGGTAAGTTGGGTCATGTATAATAGAAACCTATTGTGAAGTATTCCATGCTTGTCATTGTTGTTCGAATGGTGTATGAGTATTAAAATGGAATGGCAAATGGTAATATGATAGTGGCAACTTAGTATATAAGTATGAAATGAAACAAATTAGTACCTAAAATAGCATGTTAAGTGTGTTTGTTGTGATTATTGTGGATTGCTTGTATGTCTTGTATGGTTGTGTTTAGATTACTTGCGTTGCAAGTTATGTATATCGAGGTTACTTGTTCAACAAGTAACCTATCTCTTGCTTTGTTCTTGCTTGGTAACGCTCCTGAACCGGATTATGGCTAACCCGAGGATGGAGTGTTACAGCTTAGAAGAATTTTGACTTAATGATAGAACTTAAGTTTCATTTATAGGAGTTAATTGTAAGGAGCAAAAGATATTGTGCTTCTATGATAAGAATTAAAATTGTGGTAAGCGATTTTTAAAGGACTAAATTGTTACTTCATGAGAATAGCTGAGAATAAGAGAGAGAGAGAGAGAGGAAAACTAGAGAATTCAACACTTGATTGAACATGGTAGTTTGGTTGTAATTCTTTCTTGCTTGTTGCATCGAAGGGAAGGTAAGCAAATTATCTTCTTTGATTATATTTCAATTGATGCATGTCTTGGAAATTTCCTTGTAGAATTCAAATATCTTTTTAAGAGCTATTTAGAGATAGTGAATCGGCTATGTGCTTATGTAAATTAGAGGTTGTTGGGGATGAATCAAATAGAAATTGAAAGCTTGAACCCTTCAATGTATATATATATATATATATATATGAATTCGTTGATTAATGACCAATTGTGAAGTTGAGATGTCTTGAATTATTAGTGTTGGATGTCTCGACTAGTGCATCAAACTGTTTTGGGTTATCAAATGAAATATGACTTTGTAAATCATGGGAATTGATTATAGATTTAATCGGTTCTAAATGCCATGTTTAGGTTGTGTTAAGCCATGTATTTATGATGTATAAACATATTAGTAAGGTAAAATTAACCGAACTGCTTGCTGGAAAATGTGTACTTGCTGTAGAAGCCGTTACATTATATAATTGAGCAAAATTGGAATGGATACCAGTAGTTAAATGACTATAGTAAAATGTATAAATTGGTATTAGGGTGACCCTTTTTATTGGAGTAAAAACAGGGGTTAATCTGATGACTTTAATGGTGTGATTCTTGTTGGAACGATTAATTTAAATTGTAGCAATTTTCATGACTGTTTTGGTTCAAACAAATTAACTTGTTTGTGTTGCTTTGTTTTAGCATTCTTAGTGTATGCTAAATTATGGAAAATTGAAGTAAATTGACTAGAAGATTGCTAGAGTATTTTTGGAGTGAGATATTTGTTTTGTGGTTGCTATGCATGCTTGATAAGTTTCTAGATCAAAAGGACCAACTAGTAGTAATGAAATTGGATAGAAATGAGATGGAGCTTATAGAATTCTATGACTAATAGAATATTTTAATGTTACATGTAAGAAGATCAAGAAGATACAGTAGACAAGAGGGATGTTGTAGATCCAAACAGTGATAGGAAAAAGGGAGTTGTAATTCGGGAGCGTAATTAGCTTTGAATCTACTGTAAGTGTAACCTAGATTGAATGTATGAATGTGGCTGCCTAGTTCTTGTTAGTTTATGAAAATCACATTGCTTGATATCTTGATTAAAGTTGTAACATCCTCTACCCGACCTAGAAGAAGGACCGGCTTAGAACATGTTACTTGACAAGTTTCCAAAGACTTTTGCTCACTTTAACATCATCATCAGAACAAGATAGAATATTCCTTACGAAAACCAGGATAATTTTAAACTTTTATTCTATCATGTATGCTTAACTTAGTCACAGATCGTGAAAAATAACAATCATCCATGCGTGTGCAATGTACTACAATAACTAAAGTCATGATACACACTAATAATTTATCTCAGAAGAATATTTATCTTTCGATCTTATAATAATTCCATTTCAATATCAATCTAGATTATAATTATTGTTTCATGACTTCAGCTAATAACGAACAAGAACTCATAATCCCTTAATAGCTTAACAATACCATGGAGGTGTGACTTAACTATAAGCATACTATCAATTTGCCCAAGCTAGGTTACAAGGATAGCTTTAAGCTTTAACAACCCAAGCAAAAATTCAATTCGCAAATACTACATGTATATCAGCAAATATAATGAATACCTATACCATTATTTCCGAAACCACCTAGCAAGTGTTCTCATTAGGAAATACAAAAACTGACTGATTAATCATTTGTCAGAATTATGTAATTTCTTTAGATATCAAGTTATAATTTCACATTTGAACATTTCTCAAGTTTTTGATTTATTAGCCAAGAACTTATGTTATATATCATTTAAGACTAATTTAAGCCTTTAATCATATATAGGCATGCATATCATACTCCTCAAACTTTTTTCTTACTCATTATAAGCATTTCTTATATGATTCTGAATCTACCGCATCATTACCATATCTACTGTATGCATTTCACAACCAATCAATCATAAAAGAATAAAAAGGACCATTACACAACTTATATAGACACACAAATACAACAAATGGCTCCATATGCTCAAGCCAAAATAACTATTATGTACCACCAACTAGAAGTTCCTAAGGAGATTACAAATATAACTCTTGGCACCCTAGATCATGTCTGAGCCCGAGGAAAAACCAAAGAAATGTCTACCTGAAAAGAAAATGGAAGAATAGAATAAGCTTTCGCTTAATGAGGTAGAACAAGGCCATTAATATAGAACCATATCTATTCTTCCATTAATTCCTAACATCCAGTGTGCACATTCATGGACATCAAGTAAGCTTATATAATAAGCCTTCAGAATTTCATTTATTTTCCCTTTATTTATTGAGACTAGAATATGTGCCGAAATATTCAACTCACATAAGAGAATTCAGACTATTATTGCATGCAATTGCATGCACAATCAATTGGAATCCTATTTTTAAGGTTTTGCACACTTCTATTCATGTCATTAGCAATTTGTTCTTTTAATAACATTTTCACTGAAACTCTTTTAGTTGTCATCATCACATCTATAAACATATAAATCATATTACTTGTATAATTATTCTTCACGTTAATTCTCTTATTTCTATAGGACAACTTATGATTAAAGCCCCGTATGACTTACTTAGCTTATAACCCACCGATTATCACATATCGAAGACATTAATTATGCATTGTATCTATTATTTACCAAGAACATTACACTTTTACCATCATTCAAATAACCACAACTATGCAAACGTTCAAGTATTATTTAACCCATCATGGCTTTCGAGTATTCTTTAACTACTTTGCACTTCTTGCACCAGTTCTAGAATGGATTGTTACTTAACTTATAAACTTTCTTGGGTTCCTAAACTTAACTTGTAAATACATGTCATACTTATCTATGATCTATCAAAATTTGATAAGTGTAAATCCTTATCCTCCAGTATTAAGATTATTCCTTGATCTAAGGTAATTACAACTTAGGTCTTAAGTTACCAAGCTTTTACAAAATAGTCCCTTTTTAAAATCATAGAATTTCTAACAATCCCTACTTTGAGGTCAATTAGAAACATGTATATAGTAACCAATTAATTGAATGTAAGGATTATCATAACCACCAGACTTTTTAATGAGCTTCCAAACATTCAACGACATTACTCAATTATCAACTAAACATTGAGCGTTCAGCTCGCAATTTCATTAAGTTAAATACCCATTACAAAATCATATGGTGTAACACCCTAAATTCTAGCCTAGAAGTATTGGAAATAAATTGTATAAGTTGATAGCTTAATTGAATTTAGAATTAAGCTAAATTGAATAGTCAAGGGTCTAATTGAAAAAATGTATGAATTAAGTGATCAAATTAAAAGGATCAATTTGAATTAAAGGAGAAAGATGAGGTTTGCATGATAAACTTCGTGATTCTCTTATTTGCCCTTGACTAATTACATGATTAGTAACTAATCAAGGGATAGTTTAGTAACTTCCTAAATCCACTAATGTCAATAACCACAATGTCATCTTCTTCTTCATTTCATTTAGACGAAATTTAGAGAAGAAAATTGAGAGAGGAAGCTTGGAAAATTCAGCCATTGAAGAGGGAATTAAGCTTGCATGTGTAGGAAATTTTCATTGAAATTAAGCTAGAAGCAAAGTAAGTATGATTCTACTTGTGTTTAATTGAATAGGCAACTATATTGTTGAATTGGACTGTTTTTGATGATTATAGATGGAGTTAGACATTGAATATGTTGTTAGATGATTGAATGATTGTAGAGTTATGCAAAATTGAAGAATGAACATTAGGTACAAGCTGGAAATCATGTGTTTGTGATAGTGTAACAAACCTAGGTTGCTGGAAAATTGAATTGTGTTGTTGAAGTGAAAATTGAATGATTAGACTTAAAATTGAGCTATGGAATTAATGAATTGATGATGATCATGAATAGGTAATGTACAGAATATGTTAAATAAATTGAACTGATTGCAAACAATGCTGGAAATGTAAGGATAAAAGTATGAACATAGTTATGTAAGCTAGAAACTGTTTTGTGGAATTGAAATTGAGTAAACATGCAAGATTAGGCATTGTAACCAACTTACCCTGTTTTGGCAGCCTTGAATAATGAATTAACATTGACTTAACATGTTTAGGATGTCATATGAAATGAATTATAGGACCAAGACATTGGTTAAAATGAATTAAAGGCATTAAAATGTGAATAGGTACAATCTGCCTAGGATTGCTTTGTTCTGGGCAGTCACTTTGAAAATTCACCAAATATTGTGTAGATTGAATTCAGGGCTGAAATTGTAATGAAATGATCCTTAGAATGTCTATTTTCATTAGGTGAAAACATAATTGAAAACTGGGTCCTATACTGAAAACTGTAAATAGGAATTACTGGACAGTGCAAACTGTCCAGGCAGTGCAAATACCCTATCTTTGAACAATAAATTGTATTAATTGGCTAAGAAATAAAATGCAAGCCTTACAAGGTATTATATTAAATTTTTTTATCTTTCCAACGGTGTATAGCAATCGAAATTCCGGAGTACGGATTAAAAGATATGGCCATTTAATGGGACAGTGTGCAAACTGCCAGGCAGCAGTGTCCTTGGCAGTTTGGGACTGTTTTTGCACCTAGTTGTAAATTGTTTCCAAAACAGTTTTGGGACATTGTAGTCTGTCCAGTTATGCTTTAAAATAAAGTAATAACAATGTGGAGATAAATTGGTAAGAAATGCTTAAAAGGAAGTATAAAAACAGTATCGAAATGTTAGGTACATTGTGATAACATTGCTACTATGATTGTATGATATATTGTGCTTGTTTTGATGAAATGTATATGTGTTATGCTTGCGAGACCAAGGGCAGCAAATTGAGGAAGAAAAAGGAAATCATTCAAGGGCTAAGAACAAGGGGATAGCCATACAAGATAATTGCTAGCTTGCTTGGATTGTATTGTGAGTGTAGTTACCTCTAGGGTTAGGACTGGGTCCTAACCAATGTATTTTGTTACATTCTTGTTATGATAATGAATCTATGCATGAACTTGACTTAATAAGGGAAGGGTGATTAAAGAAACACATGAAACATGATTCTAGTCTTATGTACATGTCTATTTCGAATTGCTAAGCATGATTGATGATAGCTTGAATGCTTCTGTGTGCTTTAATGCAACATGATTGAATGATAATGACTTGTTTGGGATATAATGTTATCTCATTTTGATTAAATGAATCTTGAAACCACTTGACTTGTGAGCTAGGGCTCAATAGCCTAAGGGCTTAACATGAAATGATCTTACTTGACATGAATATGATCTTGAACTTGATAACATGAATAGATGGAAATTTGAACAACATTGGTAGCTAGTTGGATTAGGTAGAAAGGCATGCCTTATAGTCTAGAGCTCATTGTGTACGGGTGGACTACGGTCTAGGGCTAAGGCCCCTATTTGACGAAAGACTGAGGGTACATATGTGGTCTTTCACGATAGTAGGAGGGTTGACCAGCACTATGGTGCATATTGTGGCGACAGTTGGTTGGAGACTCGATTACCTATACAAACTAAGTACCAAGGGGGTTGTTTAATGAAATAAGACTCAATTATACATGATACTTGTCTTGTATTGCCATGAAATGTATGTTGCTTGATTTGGAAGCATGACTCCTTGGTTACTTGTTTTCAAGCATGTTGCTTGATTCATGAATTATGATTTCTTGTTGCCTAATCTTGTTGGCCGAATTGCATGTTATCCTAGATAGGCTATTCTTGATGCTTGAAAGACTAGATAAGGTCACTCTTGATACTTGAAAGACTAGCTAAGTCTACTCTAATACTTGGAAGCCTTAGCTAGGTCCTCACTTGACCAAAAAGACATGAAACATGATATAACAAAATGGATAGACTAGTTACTACCTCACTAAGTACATTTTTGTACTTATCACTCTTCTTTCATTCTTCCCAGCCTACAGTTAAAGGATTCAACATTACTTGATCTTGAAGCTTGATTCCTTGAGCAAGAAGCATCCTACACAAGCTTTGTTAAAGTATGATTTCATACTTGTTTTGTATTCTCCAAGAATGGTGGCACTAGTTTGTATCTAAGTAGCTTGAACATGCATTTTGAAGGATTGTTTATAATGCTTGATAGCCTATCTATGATTTGTATATAGATTAAGGTTTGTAATGAACTTAATTAACTTATATGGTTGAATGATGTTACGTATATGTTGATGGAATGACTTAATGTTAATCTAGCTATCTTGATAACTTTCAAATGCTATGATCTTGTATGTGGTTTGCTTAATGAGAAAGTAGAATGATGAGTCAATATGCTTACTTGTACCCTAATCGAATGTCCATGACATATAGGGTCACTTGAATGTAACAATGCTTGTTGTGTGTGATATGCATTCTTGTAGATGTGATTGTTGATTGTATGGGATTGAATTAAGCATGAATGAAACTAGTTACATGCCATGTTATATAATTAGGTAAATGGCCGAATGGTTAGGATTAGAATGTGGTTTGAATGCAAGCTTGAACATGTAAATTTGAATGATCAATCAATTGTGATAGTAATTTAGGTAAGAGATGACACATGTATACATAAATGAACTATGAAATATAGAAAGCATATTTGAACTTCAAGATAATTGAATAAGATTGGATTCAAAGGTTGAATGTTGTTATAAGAACCATGTATGTAGTAACTTGAAGTGTAAGCAAAAAAAATGAATCTAGAAGCATGGTTTTAATAGCCGAATTGTTTAGATGAAAGAATAACTAGAAATGCTTGCTTGTTAGTGTAGTTTGAATACCTCTAAAGATTTGGTGCCTAATTATGAGTTGCTTGCATGAAAAGAAATGCATGATTTAGTTGCTTTGGTCTAGTTCGATTGGTAGGGATGTGTAGGAGCCAAGTATGAGCTTTCTTATTAGTTAAGTAAACAAGTTTGAATGTTGTTCTTCTTGGTTGGTTGATTGCCGAATGTAACTTGATTATTGAATAAAGTTTGAATGTGTAATGCATGTATTGTCCTTGCCATGTCTATGTTCTTGTCTTGCCTGCTTGTTAAGTAACACTCCCGAACCGAGTTACTACTAACCCGGGTAGGGGGTGTTACATATGGGTTTATTATTTATCCTTAAGTATACCATGCAATTCATACTATCTCATTACACTAATTAAACTCTCACTCTGTATCACATGTCTCCTATAGATCAAGACGATCGTAAAATCATTTCATTTTATATTCCTTTTTTTAACGTTGTCATAGTGTCAATTTACAAGGTAAAGCTTTCTAGTTTACTCATTTTCTGTATTCAATTTTCATATTAATTATCAAATAATAAAAGAATCACTAGATTAACTTGTTTATTCAAATCATAGTTAAGTAAATAATCGAATTATATTCGTATAACATATACTCGACACATACTTATGTGTTCACTATGAATACTTATTTTCCTTTATAACACATTCCATGTAACACCCCAAATCCTAGCTTAGAAGTATTGGAACCAAATTTCATAAGTTGATAGCTTAATTGAATCTAGAATTAAGCTAAATTGATTAGTTAAGGGCCTAATTGAAAGAATGAATAAAATAAGTGATCAAATTACAAAGGACCAATTTGAATTAAGTAAGAAAGATTAGGCTTGCATGATAAATTCTATGATTCTCTTATTTGCCCTTGACTAATTATATGATTAGTTTCTAACTAGGGTTAGTTTAGTAAAATCCTAATTCCACTAATGTGGATATCCACAATTGCCATCATCTTCCTCATTTTCATTATGTTAGCTAATTGAAGAAGAGAGAAAATAAAGTGAGAGAAAGCTTGAAAAATTCGGCCATTGAAGAAGGGGATTAAGCTTGCATGTGTAGAGATTTTTCATTGAAATTAAGCTAGAAGCAAAGTAAGTAAGATTCTACTTGTGTTCAATTGAATAGGCAACTATATTTGTTGAATTGGACTTTTTGATGATTATAGATGGAATTAGATATTGACTATGTTGTTAGATGATTGAACAATGCTGGAAATTATGTGTTTGTGAAAGTGTAATAAGCTAGGTTGCTGGAAAATTGAATTGTGATATTGAAGTGGGAATTGAACGATTTAGAACTTAAAATTTAGCTATAGAATTAATGAATTGATTATGATCATGAATAGGTAATGTAAAGAAGGTGTTAAACAAATTGAATTGTTAGCTAACAATGATGGAAATGAAGGATAAAAGTATGAACATAGTCGCACAACATAGAAACTGTTTTGTGGAATTGAAATTGAGTAAACATGCAAGATTAGGCTTTGTAACCAACTTGCTCTGTTTTGGCTGCCTTGATTAATCGATTAAAATTGACTTAACATGTTTAGGATATCATATGAAATGAATTATAGGGCCAAAACATTGGTTAAAATGAATTTAAGGCATTAAAATGTGAGTAGGCACAATCTGCCCAGAATTGCTCTGTTTTGGGCAGTCACTTTGAAAATTTACCAAAAATTGTGTAGATCTAATTCAGGGCTGAAATTTTGATGACATGATCCTTAGAATGTATATTTTCATTAGGTGAAAACAGAACTGAAAACTGGGTCCTGTGCTGGAAACTGTAAATATGAATTCCCTGACTTTGAACAATAAACTGTATTAATTGGATAAGAAATAAAATGCAAGTCTATTATGTACTTATATACAATTTTGTTAGCTTGCCAACGGTGTATAGAAATCGAAATTCCGATGTACGAATTAAAAGATATGGCCATTTAAAGGGACAATGTGCAAACTGCCGGGCAGCAGTGTCCTGGGTTAGGACTAGAGGCAAAGGGATTTGGATTCAAGATAATTAAATTGCTTGGATTGTATTGTGAGTGTAGTTACATCTAGGCTTTGGACTAGGTCCTAACCAGTGTATTTTGTTACATTCTTGTTATGATAATGAATCTAAGCATGAATTTGACTTAATAAGGGAATGGTAAATTAAAGAAACACATGAAACATGATCCTAGTCTTATGTACATGGCTATTCGAATTATTATGCATGATTAGTGATAACTTGGTTGCTTGTATGTGCTATGATACAACATGGTTGAATGCTAATGACTTTTTAGAGATATGATGTTATCTTATTTGATGAAATGAATCTTGAAACCACTTGAATTGTGAGTTAAGGCTCAATAGCCTAAGGGCTTAACATGAAATGATCTTGATTGACATGAACATGATCTTGAACTTGATAACTTGAATAAATGGTAATTCGAACAACCTTGGTAGCTAGTTGGATTAGGTAGAAAGGCAAGCCTTAGAGTCTAGAGCTCATTGTGTACGTGTGGACTACGGTCTAGGGCTAAGGCCCCTATTTGGCGACAGACGGAGGGTAGGTATGTGGTCGTTGGCGACAGTAGGAGGGTTGACCAGCACTACGGTGCATATTGTGGTGACAATTGGTTGGAGACTCGATTACCTATACAAACTAAGTACCAAGGGGGTGTTTAATGAAATAACAATTGAAATAAGATTAAATTATACATGATACTTGTCTTGTATGCCATGATATGTATGTTGCTTGATTTGAAAGCATGACTCCTTGGTTACTTGTTTTGCAATCATGTTGCTTGATTCATGAATTATGCTTTCTTGATGCCTAACCTTGATGGCCGAATACATGCTATCCTAGATATGATATTCTTAATGTTTGAAAGACTAGATAAGGTCACTCTTGAAACTTGAAAGACTAGCTAAGTCTACTCTAATACTTAGAAGCCTTAGCTAGGTCTATACTCGATCTAAAATACTTGAAACATGAAATAACAAAATTGATAGACTAGTTACTACCTCATTAAGTACATTTTTGTACTTATCACTCTTCTTTCATTCTTCCCAACCTACAGGTTAAAGGATTCAACATTACTTGATCTTGAAGCTTGATTCCTTTAGCATGAAGCATCCTACACAAGCTTTGTTAAAGCATGATTCCATACTTGTTTTGTATTCTCCTAGAATGGTGGCACTAGTTTCATCTAAGTAGCTTGAACAAGCATTTTGAAGGGTTGTATATAATGCTTGATAGCCTATCTATGATTTGTATATAGTTTAAGGTTTGTAATGAACTTAGATAATTTGATGTGGTTGAATGTTTTGCTGTGCATATTTGAATGTTATGGAATAATCTTATGATGACCTAATTAGCTTTAAAATAGTTGATAACCTTATCATGCTTTTGTGAATGCTTGAAATGATCATATGTATGTTTGATTCATGATTTGAAAATGAGGAACCATGTTGCTTAAACCCTATTCGAATGACCTTGGTATGTATATGATTCAATTTTGTGTTCATGACTTGATTACATGAGTATGGTGCACTTGTTTGATGCATGGCCGAATGGTCTTTGGTGGTTAATTCATGTTGCCGGATGCATGGAAGTAGGATGAGGTTAGTATGATCTAGCTTTATGCTTTGTATATGTTTGGTATAATTGGTCGAATAGTAGTCTCTTGAATTAGGCTTGAATAGTACAAGTTATAAGCTATTAAAGGTTAGATAACTATGCTTAGTAATTGAAGGAATGAAATGACTAATTGTGTATTAGATAAGGAAACCAAATTGAATTGGAGGCATGTAATACTAAAGTAGTTCAAATAGGATAGGTAATAATGTATAAGTGTTATAACATGAGCCATGAAAGTCGTAATTTGAAGTGTAAGCAAGAAAGAAATGAATCTAGAGGCATTGTGTTAGTAGCCGAATAGTTTAGGTGGAGAAATAACTAGTAATGCTCGCTTGTTATTGTAGTTTGAATGCCTTTAATGATTGATGCCTAAGTATGAGTTGCTTGCATGAAAAGAAATGCATGAATGGTTGCCTATGCCTTGTTCGAATGATTGTTTCTTCTTGGATGTTGATTGCCGAATGCAATACTTGACTATTGAATCAAGTTTGAATGTGTAATGCATGTAATTTCCTTGCCATGTCGATGTTCTAGTATAGTTTGAATGCCATGCCTTGTCTTGTCTCTGCTTGCTTGCTAAGTAACGCTCCTGAACCTAGTTACTACTAACCCGGGTAGGGGGTGTTACATATAAATTGGTAATCAGTGCTTTAGGTTTAGTCTATTCTTGGACTAAATCAGGCTATCATGCATCATATAGGATACTTGTGCCACCTAGGAGACTTGAATTGAATAGCTTGTGTCTTGCTTATTAAACCAAACCCTTAACTGTTCTATTTGAACGCAGAATGTCTGAAACAAGACTCGGTCGGGATAATGAAAGTCCTGAAGGCTCCTTAAATGAAGGAGGTAGTCTTTCGAGATTAAACCTGAAATTGTAAAGCAAATCCTTGTAGTTTCGAAGCCAATAGGGGGAATCACATCCTTTAATTTCATTTGCAATGAACATTCTATAGTCATTCGAAACATACCCTTTCCTATTGATTTATATGTATTGCCAAATTGTGAATTCGATCTAGTGCTAGGACTAGATTGATTAAGCAAACATGAAGCATGGATAGATTGCCAAAATCGGAGACTGTATCTCCGGGGTTTAGGGAAATAATCCATTCTCTTAATAGATAAGAAACCAACTTCAATCTTTGCTAAGATGATTCTACAAGATGAACTTGATTTCGGTATTGAAGTTCAACCCATAACAACTTCGGTGTCCATCACACCTTATCGAATGACACCTGTTGAGTTGAAAGAATTAAAGAAGCAACTTCAGGAGTTGCAAGATAAAGGCTTCATACGGCCTAGTTCATCTCCTTGGGGTGCTCTAGTCTTGTTCATGAAGAAGAAAGACGGGACTATGAGACTCTGTATTGATTATAGACAATTGAACAAGTTTATGATCAAGAATCGGTATCCTCTTCCTAGAATAGAAGATCTCTTCAATCAACTCAAGGATGCTTTGGTATTCTCAAAGATTGATCTTCGATCGGGATACTATCAAACGAGGGTAAAAGAAGAAGATGTGCCCAAGACAACCTTTCGTACTCGATATGGCCACTATGAACTTCTTGTAATGCCATTCGGGTTAACGAATGCTCTGGCTGCTTTATTGGATGTCATGAATCGAGTGTTCAAGCCCTATCTCGACAAGTTCATGGTCGCCTTCAATGATGACATCCTAGTTTACTCTCGGAACAAGGAAAAAAACTTCGAACATCTCTGAATTGTATTGCAATCTCTTCGAGAACATCAATTGTTCGCAAAGTTCTTTAAGTGTGAATTTTGGTTATCGGAACTCTCGTACCTTGGCCATGTCATCTCGGTAGAAGGGATTAAAGTCGACCCAAAGAAAATTCAATCTATCCTGGATTGGAGACCTCCGAGGAATGTTAGTGAAATTAGAAGCTTTCTTAGTTTAACCGGGTATTCTTGGTGATTTGTCAAAGGCTTTTCCTTCATTGCCGCAAGTTTGACAAAATTAACCCGAAAGGATACACCTTTTGTTTGGTCAGAAAGCCAACAACGAAGCTTCGATCAAGTTAAACAAGCTCTGACTCATGTACCGTTCTTATCCATCCAGAATTGGGTAAAGAATTCATTGTCTATAGTGATGCATCTCATTTAGGACTCGATTGTGTCCTAATGCAAGATGGAAAGGTGGTAGCTTATGCTTCAAGGCAACTAAAACCACACGAGTCACACTATCCAACACATGATCTAGAATTGGCGGTTATCGTGTTTGCTCTCAAAATTTGGAGACATTACTTGTACGGGGAGAAATGTAATATGTTCACAGACCACAAGAGTCTCAAATATCTCCTGACTCGGAAAGATTTGAATCTGAGACAAAGAAGATGGCTTGAATTGCTTAAAGACTACGATTTGGTTATCGACTACCATTCGGGGAAAGCAAACGTGGTTGTTGATGCCCTTAGTCGCAAACCATACTCGGGTAAACTCCTAAACCTAAATTCTAGTATATTTCAATCAAATTCGAACTTACTTGAATCACAAGTAACTATTTGAATAGTTACTTGTTTTGCAAGTAACCACTCGAAATTTTCCTTAATGATCCTATATATTATTGTAGCTACTCCGGCTATCAATGCTTATTTCCGTTTATCCAAAGGATGGAAATTTTTGTCTGAACTTCAAGTTCAATCCTGACTTCTCCCTTAAGTCAAATGGACTCCTCTATTTGAAGGATAGAGTGTGTGTTCCTAACAATGAGGAACTAAGGCAATAAATGTTACATGAAGCTCACCAAAGATCATTCTCGATTCACCTGGGATCTGTTAAGACGTACAAGGATCTAAAACCACTATACTGGTGGCTGGGTATGAAATCGGCTATCACAGACTTCGTATCAAAGTGCCTGACTTGCCAAAGAGTTAAAGCTGAACATCGAGTCCCTACTGGATTACTTCAGCCAATCGAATTCCCTTAGTGGAAATGGGATCGGATTACAATAGATTTCATTACCGGTCTTCCTTCCACTCCAAGAAAGAACGATGTTTTATGGGTGATTGAAGATAGATTCACAAAGTCTACTCATTTCATCCATGTTCGAATGAACATGAGCTTGGAAATCGTAGTCGAGCTATACATCCGTGAAGTGATTCGATTACACGGTATACCTACATCAATAATCTATGATCGTGATCCTAGATTTGCTTCTCGATTTTGGAACCTAAAAGGATTATTCAAGTACTAGAAGACATGCTACGTGCTTGTGTTATAGAGATCGGGAAAAACTAGGAGAAATCTCTACCCCTTGTAGAGTTTGCCTACAACAATAGTTATCAAGCATCTATTTAGATGGCACCATTCGAAGCTCTTTACTGGTGGAAGTGTAGAACTCCCTTATGCTGGTCTGAATTGGGGGAAAACAAGTTGCTAGGGCCTCAATTGATTTGGGAAACCGAAGAACAAGTGAAGACCATCCATGATCGATTGAAGGAAGCTTTCGATAGACAGAAAGCATATGCTGACTTGAAAAGGAGAGATATCCAGTATGTTGTTGGAGACAAAGTCTTTCTAAAGGTTTCAACTTGGAAGAAAGTCCTTCGATTTGGAAGAAAAGGGAAACTCGGTCCTCGATTCATTGGTCCATTCGAAATCACTAAAAGAATTGGACCGGTGACCTATCGTTTAGCTCTTCCTGAAGAATTCGATAGGATCCACAATGTATTCCATGTATCTATGCTCAGAAGATATAGATTAGATCCATCCCATATTCTTGAACCGGAAGAAGTTGAGTTAAACCCTGACTTGTCCTATAAAGAAGAGCTTGTTCAGATTCTTGATCGAGAAGTAAGAAAGCTTAGGAACAAGATTGTTCCTCTTGTCAAGTTTTTGTGGAGAAACCACAAGATACAATAAGCTACTTGGGAATCTGAAGAAATCATAAAGAAACAATATCCCCATCTATTTGATTTAGGTAAATTCGAGGATGAATTTATTTTAAGGGTGGGAGAATTGTAACACCCCAAATCCTAGCTTAGAAGTATCGGAACCAAATTTCATAAGTTGATAGCTTAATTGAATCTAGAATTAAGCTAAATTGGTTAGTTAAGGGCCTAATTGAAAGAATGAATGAAATATGTGATCAAATTACAAAGGACCAATTTGAGTTTGAATGAACTATGTGATCAAATTACAAAGGACCAATTTGAGTTAAGTAAGAAAGATTAGGCTTGCATGATAAATTCTATGATTCTCTTATTTGCCCTTGATTAATTATATATGATTAGTTACTAACTAAGGTTAGTTTAGTAAAATCCTAATTCCACTCATGTGGATATCCACAATTGCCATCATCTTCCTCATTTTCATTATGTTAGTCGATTGAAGAATAGAGAAAATAGCGTGAGAGAAAGCTTGTAAAATTCAGCCACTGAAGAAGGGGATTAAGCTTGCATGTGTAGAGATTTTTCATTGAAATTAAGCTAGAAGCAAAGTAAGTAAGATTCTACTTGTGTTCAATTGAATAGGCAACTATATTTGTTGAATTGGTCTGTTTTGATGATTATAGATGGAATTAGATATTGAATATGTTGTTAGATGATTGAATGGTTGTAGAATTATACAAATTTGAAGAATGAAAACTAGGTACAATGCTGGAAATTATGTGTTTGTGAAAGTGTAATAAGCTAGGCTGCTGGAAATTGAATTGTGATATTGAAGTGGGAATTGAACGATTTAGAACTTAAAATTTAGCAATAGAATTAATGAATTGATTATGATCATGAATAGGTAATGTAAAGAAGGTGTTAAACAAATTGAATTGTTAACTAACAATGATGGAAATGAAGGTAAAAGTATGAACATAGTCGCACAACATAGAAACTGTTTTGTGGAATTGAAATTGAGTAAACATGCAAGATTAGGCTTTGTAACCAACTTGCTCTGTTTTGGCTGCCTTGATTAATCGATTAAAATTGACTTAACATGTTTAGGATATCATATGAAATGAATTATAGGGCCAAAAAAATTGGTTAAAATGAATTTAAGGCATTAAAATGTGAGTAGGCACAATCTGCCCAGAATTGCTCTGTTCTGGGCAATCACTTTGAAAATTCACCAAAAAATGTGTAGATCAAAATCAGGATTTAATGACATGATCCTTAGAATTTCTATTTTCATTAGGTGAAAACAGAACTGAAAACTGGGTCCTATGCTGGAAACTGTAAATAGGAATAGCTGGACAGTGCAAACTGTCAAGGCAGTGTAAATGCCCTGTCTTTGAACAATAAACTGTATTAATTGGCTAAGAACTAAAATTCAAGTATATTGTGGTCTTATAAAAAAATTTGTTAGCTTTCTAACGGTGTATAGAAATCGAAATTTTGACGTACGAATTAAGTGATATGGCCATTTAATGGGATAGTGTGCAAACTGCCAGGCAGCAGTGTCTTGAGCAGTTTGGGACAGTTTTTGCACCTAGTAGCAAACTGTTTCCAAAACAGTTTTGGGACATTGAAACCTGTCCAATTATGTCTTAAAATGAAGTAATAACAATGTGGAGATGAATTAGTAAGAAATTCTTTAAAAGAAGCATAAAAACAGTAGCTAAATGTTAGGTACAATGTGATAACATTGCTACTATGATTGTGTGATATATTGTGCTTGTTTTGATGAAATGCGTATGTGTTATGCTTGCTAGACCTAGGATAGCAAATTGGGGAAGAATAAGATAGGAGTGGACATCCCAAAGCTAGATGCAAAGGGATTTGGATTCAAGATAATTGAATTGCTTGGATTGTATTGTGAGTGTAGTTGCCTCTAGGGTTAGGACTAGGTCCTAACCAATGTATTTGTTACATTCTTGTTATGATAATGAATCTAAGCATGAATTTGACTTAATAAGGGAAGGATGAATTAAAGAAACACATGAAACATGATCCTAGTCTTATGTACATGCCTATTTGAAATGATTATGCATGATTAGTGATAACTTGGTTGCTTGTATGTACTATGATACAACATGGTTGAATGCTAATGACTTGTTTGAGATATGATGTTATCTCATTTGATGAAATGAATCTTGAAACCACTTGACTTGTGAGTTAAGGCTCAATAGCCTAAGGGCTTAACATGAAATGATCTTGATTGACATGAACATGATCTTGAACTTGATAACTTGAATAAATGGTAATTCGAACAACCTTGGTAGCTAGTTGGATTAGGTAGAAAGGCATGCCTTAGATTCTAGAGCTCATTGTGTACGGGTGGACTACGGTCCAGGGCTAAGGCCCCTATTTGGAGACAGACGGAGGGTACATATGTGGTCTTTGGTGATAGTAGGAGGCTTGACTAGCACTACGGTGCATATTGTGGCGACAGTTGGTTGGAGACTCGATTACCTATACAAACTAAGTACCAAGGGGGTTGTTTAATGAAATAACAATTGAAATAATATTCAATTATGCATGATACTTGTCTTGTATGCCATGAAATGTATGTTTCTTGATTTGAAAGCATGACTCTGTGGTTACTTGTTTTGAAAGCATGTTGCTTGATTCATGGATTATGATTTCTTGATGGCTGACCTTGATGGTCGAATAGATGCTATCATAGATAGGATATTCTTGATGTTTGAAAGACTAGATAAGGTCACTCTTGATACTTGAAAGACTACCTATGTCTACTCTAATACTTAGAAGCCTTAGCTAGGTCTATACTCGATCTAAAATACTTGAAACATGAAAAAAACAAAATAGATAGACTAGTTACTACCTCACTAAGTACATTTTTGTAGTTATCACTCTTCTTTCATTCTTCCCAACCTACAGGTTAAAGGATTCAACATTGCTTGATCTTGAAGCTTGATTCCTTGAGCAAGAAGCATCCTACACAAGCTTTGTTAAAGTATGATTCCATACTTGTTTTGTATTCTCCTAGAATGGTGGCACTAGTTGCATCTAAGTAGCTTGAACATGCATTTTGAAGGGTTGTATATAATGCTTGATAGCCTATCTATGAGTTGTATATAGTTTAAGGTTTGTAATGAACTTAGATAATTTGATATGGTTGAATGTTTTGATGCGCATATTTGAATGTTATGGAATGATCTTATGATGACGTAATTGGCTTTAAAATAGTTGATAACCTTGTCATGCATTTGTGAATGCTTGAAATGATCATATGTATGCTTGATTAATAATTCAAAAATGAGGAACCATGTTGCTTAAACCCTATTCGAATGACCTTGGTATGTATATGACTCAATTTTGTGTTCATGCCTTGATTACATGAGTATGGTGCACTTGTTTGATGCATGGCCGATGGTTTTAGGTGGTTAATTCATGTTGCCGAATGCATGGTAGTAGGATGAGGTTTGTATGATCTAGCTTTATGCTTTGTATATGTTTGGTATAATTGGCCAAATAGTAGTTTCTTGAATTAGGCTTGAATGGTACAAGTTATAAGCTATTAAAGGTTATATAACTATGCTTAGTAATTGAAGGAATGAAATGACTAGTTGTGTACTAGATAAGGAAACCAAATTGAATTGGAGGCATGTAATACTAAGTAGTTCAAATATGATAGGTAATAATGTATAAGTGTTATAACAGGAGCCATGAAAGTAGTAATTTTAAGTGTAAACAAGAAAGAAATGAATCTAGAGGCATTGTGTTAATAGACGAATAGTTTAGGTGGAAAAAAAACTAGGAATACTTGCTTGTTATTGTAGTTTGAATGCCTTTGATGATTGATGCCTAAGTATGAGTTGCTTGCTTGAAAAGAAATGCATGAATTGTTGCCTATGCCTTGTCCGAATAACTGTTTCTTCTTAGATGTTGATTGCCGAATGCAATACTTGACTATTGAATAAAGTTTGAATGTGTAATGCATGTAATGC
Organism: Hibiscus mutabilis; assembly: GCA_019671005.1. Lineage (NCBI taxonomy): Eukaryota > Viridiplantae > Streptophyta > Magnoliopsida > Malvales > Malvaceae > Hibiscus > Hibiscus mutabilis. The sequence goes on along the minus strand of CM033735.1, from coordinate 14,440,591 downwards.
CCTTGCCATGTCTATGTTCTAGTATAGTTCGAATACCATGCCTTGTCTTTTCTTTGCTTGCTTGCTAAGTAACGCTCCTGAACCGAGTTACTACTAACCGGGTAGGGTGTGTTACATTCCATATCAATGCTGCCGAAATCTATTTATAATAAATTCTTATTTAATGTATCATATTCAAATACACACTTCTTACAATCTAAATAGGTATTCGGTCCGTAATAAGAAAACTTGAAAGTTTCAAGATCTACTTCAATCATACGAGTAGCCCTTTGAATTAAAAATTCTAGCCACATAAATTAGAGACTTCAGTATTACTCTACATTATTAATTTCCACTTATCAGAACTTAATCAATTGTCAACTCATGCAAAAATTCAATTAGCTAAAGATTTAGCTCGAACCCTATAGGTTTCTATGGCCATTTTCAATCTTTATTAATAGAATAATGCTTAGGTTCCAATTCATCAGCAATATTCATATTTTAATCAATTTTCTAACTAATTAACATGGCTAGAAAGATAGTCAACCAAGTTGCCTATCAAAATCTTTCCACATACATAACCCATTAACTTCTCAAGCAATTTATCTCAATAATCATACTTCAAGAATTATTGATTTCCCACAATAAATCATATAACATCAACCAAAACATTTCTCATGTATAAACAATAGATCTTTCAAAGATTCATTAATACAAACACACTTAATATGAAGCACGTCATGATATATCCATGAGGTAATTGTCGAATGAGGCCAAGCAACCATTGCTTACTAAGCAATTAACCGTGTTTCCATCTTAATTTATCAAATTTAGATATTTTATGTTTTAATATAGCCTTGTGAATCGAATCCCCAGTCTAGATATACGAGTCCCCAACCAACTGTCACCCATATACATAACATAAGGTACTCGTAGTGCCGATCAATCCCTCCTACTATCACCAAGTGACCACACACACATCCCTCTTACTGTCGCCCATTAAGGACCATAGTCCACCCCGACACTGAGCTCTATGGATTCTATGGCATGCCAACTATATCTACGACTGACTCGAGACCAAGGCTTTACCTTAACATTTCTTTCATATCAATAAGTGAGTATAGCTCATTCAATATACATGACAATGTATTATCACCCTTTTCTTGTTTAGGGCTTAATCATAATCATTATAAGATCTTACATCTCATTTCATTTAATCATAGGCTAATAGCCATTTCATTTCACATTCATTGGAAACCCTGCACATAACAAACCATTGTACGTTCATGTAATCAATCATTTTCAGCTTGTTCATATCAGTAATTAATCGATCATAGTCATGAGTTAATTAGCATACATACATAAGTGTGTCCATAAACATTTCATATTACCATAACATTCAATCTTAACATGCTTTTGAATCTAATTATCCATGATTCAAAGTATTTCTCAAATAAATACTTACCTTAAATCCAAGCTTTGCGTAAGCACACACACATTATGTATAATTTGGTAACTTATGCATAACAAACTATAAAACAAAGCTCGGAAAGGTTGCAACCCCTTTCTGAGAATCTAAACTACGCTCACCTCTTATCTCAAAGTTACGGGATACTTGTATCCTCAATCCAATTCTTGTTACTTAACCAACTCCTTCCTTAGCTTTCCTCGATCTAACATAATAAATTATTCAGCAAATCAGACCAATTTTTACACAAAACATCTCTCTTGGAACATATATACATTCATGCACTACCAGAACATTCATATCAAATAGCTTTCTAATTAGTACATACATTCTAAGCAGTCTCAAAACAGTACTTGTAGTGATCAAAGCTGTTCTGATCTCAATTTCATACTTGAAACTATTTTACACACTATCACTTTACTCACATAGTGTAACACCCCCTACCCCAGTTTAGGATTAAACCAGCTCGGGAGCGTTACGGGGCACTAGAAATACGAGTCGTTTAAAATTTTTGAGAACTCATCACTAATCGATGAGTTGAGAACTAACAAGTCACTTAATCATTCGTATTTAATCATATAAGCATGAGTATGTTTCTTATTCATTATAGGTTACCACTTTGGTTGATCATTTCCAATTACATTCAAGTTTATCAAGTGCTTAATCAAGTGACCATGTATAGTATTTGAATGGCATACAACAATAATTAGAACATTTTCATTTCAATTCGAGTTAATATCAAAGTATGCGCAGCTTAATCCATTTCATGCATATGAAAATGTTGTCATTATACATTTCAAGTATAGCCATTAAGCCTTTCTAACATTTAAGGCCAAACAAGTTCATATATACAATTTTCAAGTAGCAAAATGCATGACCTAGCTTAACTATATACAATACTAGGTGCCACCAACTAGGAGTATTACAAAACAAGTATAGATCCATACTCTAGCTTGACTTGTACTTTGATTCAGGCGCAAGAAAGAAGCTTCAAAGTCAGGAGAATGCTTTGAATCAACTAACCTGTAGTTTGGGAAGAGTGGAAACGAGAGTGATAAGTACAAAATGTACTTAGTGACGTAGTAATCTAGTTCTATCCAATTATTGAGGCAATTATCAATTAGTCAAGTTGAACCTAGTCAAGGTTTATAGCAATCGAACTCAAGATTTATTCACACTTATCATTTCAAATTAAGTAACATATCATTTCAAGCAAGACATGCAAGTAAGCATCGATTCAAGTGGGATTATAAGCCATTCAAGTAGCAACTCATCAAGCAAGCAATTCAAGCATTAGTAAATTCAAATATCAATAAATTCAAGTGTCAAGTAACTCGAGTATCAAGTAGTTCAAGTATCAAGTAACTCAAGTATCAAGTAATTCAAGTATCAAGTAATTCAAGTATCAAGTAACTCAAGTATCAAGTAATTCAAGTATCAAATATTTCAAGTATCAAATAAGCTTTATGCTTTAATTAATTCTCATTTGCTTTCTTTAGTTTATGACTTTGGTATTTAGTTGTCCAGGTAATCGAGTCACCAACCAATTGTCGCCAAATAACAAGATACTGGTCATTACCCTCCTACATTTTCCAAAGATCATTCACACATCCCTCCTACTGTCGCCATTTACGGGCCTTAGCCCTGGACTGTAGTCCACCCTACACAAAAGGAGCTCTAGACTCTATGGCATGCCATTCTACCTTTGACCACTAGCAACCAAGGCTTTGTTTCATAATTTATCACATTTTCAAGTAATTCATGTTCAACTCAAGATATCATCATTCAAGAATCAATTCAAGCAAGGTATATCAAGATTCAAGCTTAGCCCTTAGGCCAATTGAGCCTTAGATCTACATTTTGCAATTTAACTTGTCATTCAAGAAAGCAATTAACATATGCAATCTCTAGGCATCAAGCAAGATCTTTATTTCATGATTTATATCATGTTAACAAGTATCTAAATCATAGAGATACAATCAAGCACTATTCGAATTGATCAAAACCAAGGCAACAAGAATCAAGCATTTATTTTCAATTTTCTTTCTAATTAATTTAACAACATTCATGTTACTATCAATTCTCAGGTTTTAGCTTACGCCATTCTTCCCCTTATCCATCACAACCAAGCTTAAATCAAGTACATTAACATGGTATAAAAATAACTAGAAAGTAAACATGCATCTTTGGTTAGGACCTAAGTCCTAACCCTATATTAAACTACACTCACAATACTCCAAGCTAGCTTAGTCTCAAAAGACTACCTCCTTTTGTTTAGCTTTCGAATGGTCCTCCTTAGACCCTTCTCCAATGTCCTCTTCTCGTTCTAACATTTCATGCAATTAAATCAAGGTCAAGAAAAGGTCCATTCATATAACCTCAAAACAGGGCAGCAATACACATAATTCATTCATCCAAACTGTCGTCGGCTGCCATACAAGCACACACATATGTATATACAAGGTAGCATTCAAACTGCTCAAAACTGTGTACAAAACAGTACACAAAACTACATTTAAGGCTATTTGAAAATGCACATTAGGCTATAGAATCGAAATCAGCAACTATTTAATTCATTACATGACTCATACTTTTAAACATTCATTTCAAAACATCAAGGTTGCTGCTGCCAGGCAGCATGTGCATTACTTGCTTAAATGTTCATATCTTTCATTACGTACGTTGGAATTTTGAACTGTTTACACCGTTAGAAAGCTAACTTAATTTTCTTTCTAACCATATAGGCCTTGTATTTTTATTTTTTACGAATTAATACAGTTTTTTTATTTAAGACAGACCAATTACGTCACTGGGCAGCCACTACATTTTCAATAGTTTCAAGCAAAACAGGGCAGCTCTTTATACATTTAAATTACACTCTTTTGTGCATCAATATGACTCTCTAACCTAGTTACACACATCCAAGCAATTCAATTTAACTTTACATTACCCATAATAGTTTAATGTTCATTAACATACAAACAATCTTGCTCATAACAGTCCCTAATTGTGTAAAACAGCCCTCTCCCTGATTTTAATTTACAAATCAGTTTCAAAACAATTTTTTCTTCTACAAAACAATCCACTTTTAAATGCAAGATCAACCCCTCAATTAAGTACACAAAACAGCCCACCATCTTTGGAAAAACAGTCCCTATGTATACACACACCTATATAGAACAATGCCCTATTCTTAATTTAATCAAATCAGCCCTTCATTTCATCAAAATAGTCCTCTTTGGTTCCAAAATTTACAAAACGACCTACTTGGGTTCAAGGTACTCAAAACAGTCCATTTAGACTTACATTCCAGCAAAAGCGATTCCCATTGCTTGTATATACAAATTTATATTCAAACAGTCCTGTTAGTATTCTCATTTATGCAAAATAGTTCTAATGCATTTATATTCGATTTCTTACAAGCAAAACAGCCCTTAAATAATCCTTTCTTCAATCAAGAAGTGTAATAGCCCTCTAATTCATTCATATGTACCATTTCAACTTGGTTTCTAAAGAAGTTAATAGCAAACAAAGTCACATAAACCAATTCCAAATTTTCCAGCAATCAATTTAGCACTTTTCAAGCAAAACAAGTTGTTAGAATATCAAAATCAAAGAGGAAATCCATGAACACAAAACATTACCTTATTCTCTTTGAAGGAACGGTTAATTCTACCTCAAATGAGTCCAAAACCAAGCTCTAATCTAAGTTTCCATGGCTGCCCGACTCATCTCTCACAATGGTGTTTAGTTACGGTAAGGAGAAGGGAAATGAAGAAGATGACTATCCATATCCCTTCTTTGTTTTATTATCAATTAAACATGTGTTAAAATCTCATATGATTTTCCTTTAACATGCAAACTTCATGTTTAACAAGTCATTCATTTTAGTCACTTAAATTTAGTGTTCTTCTTTTTTAATTGTCACAATTAGCTCCCTTCTTTCATTTGATTAGGATATAATTTAATGAGCTAATGAGTTTAAATTATGGTAACAACTTATAGGCTCGGTTTAGGGATATCATAATCCCCTAATTTAAATTAAATTACCACTTTTAGAAATATACTACTAGGCCCGGGTTTGGGGTATTACACAAAGGCACAAACTGCCTTTATCAATGTAAAGCAACCCACAATCCTCATTCAAGATAGTTCTCAATTCATCTAAGCATACTCAGGTTAGTTCAAAGCACATATACCTTATGTAATTGTAATTAGAACAACCTATCCAATTCTTTTTTAATAACAATAATTTATAGATACTTGAAATCGACTATATCTAAATCTAGAAATAACATCTTTATCATTTAAAAAAATTGCAAAGTAGTTCCACATTCACAGATTATACATTTTAAGTTCAATGGAATTTATTAGTGTTCAGATTCTATTAATACTATCCTGATTCTCATATTCAGTTATCCATGCTTTTAAACAATTTCCAAAGCTTAAACTAAAACAAAACAACCCACTTTCATAGATAATTTGACTCACATCCAATTTAAACATACATAAACCGATTCAATCAGGATACCAATTCTTCATTTGCTCAAGAAATATTTATAAAATCTTTGAATTCTCCTCTAACAGATTCGAAACAACAACAACATCAACATACCAATCAGTACCATAGCTTCAAAAACAACTTCCTAAACTTAATTTAAACCAGAACAGTCCATAATCATTGCTAATTCGACCAATATCCAATTTAGACACAAACTGTTTTCAACTAAACACCAATTCCTCGTTAGTTACATTCCTAACATCTTCAAGTTTTCCTTTTAACATTTTTGGAGCAGCCAAATCAACCAAGATAGCAATGTAAACTTGGACCAGAACTCATGAAAACATCAAGCATAGCAAACAATCAACAACTATAATCTTTAACTATGTTTTCTTAGCATATTACCATCATTATCCAACCTTAACAAAATCATTTCAAACATACGGTTTATCAAAAAACTGCACCTATCTAAACTATTCAATCCAAATAAAGAAGAAACATTTTACCTTTCTTTTAAAAATTTAGTCGATTCATTGAACCTAAAATCCATTCAACTCGATCCAACCTTCATGCAGCCATGGATCCTCTCCCCTCTTTTAACTTTCTATTTCTTATTTTAAGGAGGAATAACTCTCTTCAATTTTCCTTTCTAAATGGCCGGTCAAAAGCTTCATGGTGCTTCTTAAACGTGACGTGTGCAAGACCAAAGTGGTTTTTCATTCACCATGCAATTAACTTATTCCATTTGAATTACACTTTATGTAATATTCTCAAATTTAGTACATAAGAAGTTACTACAATACCTTAATTTAATCCCTAATTGATTGAAAGAAAGGTGCTAAATCTAGTTTTAAGGACTAGAATGCTATAATTGAAAAAGTGGTAACCTAATGTATAAGTGACCAAACCGAAATTAAAGGAATGCATGCAAAATTTTCACATTCCTATAATGCGCCTACACATGTCATTAATTAAAGGATAATTAAGGGCAAATTAGTCAATTGGAAGAGATAATGGATGATCCATTATCATCTTCTTCTCCTCTCTTTGCCGTGTAAGTGAATAGGAAGAGAGAAAACTCCATAATCCATTGATGCAAGCTAGAAATTTGGTGAAATTGGAGTTTCTAGCATTCATATAATCTTGTTAGGAAGGTAAAATCTCTTCCTTGATATGTTATAGATACAAATGATGCATTTAGATTTAGGGTTCTTGCTTGAATTACATGAAATTGATGAATAGATAGTGAATTGATGTTATGAACTAGTTAAGAAGTTCAATTGATTGATTAAACCATTAAATTGACATGCCAATCAAATGAATAGGAGAAATTGATGTTGTCAACAGCTAAATTGCTAATGAGATATATATATAGTTGCTGGAAAAATCGAGGAATATGAACATGGTTGGAAACAGTCTTGATTAGGGACTGTTTTGATAGGGAAAATGTGTAAACATGTTAAATGAACATAGAACCCTGTTTTGATCATGATTCTATGTAAAATGAAGATTGAATTGAATGGATATGTTGCTGGAACATGACTACAATTAATTGAACAAGTTAAATTAGGTAATGGACTGCCTAGTTGATGAATAGTATGTGTAGTTGTGATCAAATAGATTAAATTAGGTTCATCATGATAATTCCCTGTTATAAGAACATTTCTAGGTGAATTATGATGGCCTAGACATTTATGAACATGAACATGAATTGAATTTCCATGTTAGGACCTTGCTAAAATGAGTTAAGGAGCTAGGAGTTCAACCTAGTGTAATCTGCCCAGAATGCTCTGTTCTGGGCAGTAACTTTGAAAAATCACTAAAAATTGTGTATAATGAATTTAAGGCTGAAATTTTTTTTGGACAACATCTTGCTATGTCTAAATTCATTAGGAGAAAACTTAACTGACCTCTGGGTTATATGCTGAATTGTAGAGAAGAAACACTAGGGAAAGTGCAAACTGTCCAACGTAGCAAAATGCTCTGTCTTTATGTTAAAAACTGTATTCATTGGATAATAACTAAAATGCAAGCCTTATATGGTTATAAAGAAAATTTTGTTAGCTTTCCAACAGTGTAAACCAATTGAAATTCTGACGTACGGAATGAAAGATATGAATATTTAAGTAGGCAGTGCACATGCTGCCAGGCAATAACAGTTTAGAAGTTTATATTGAATTGTATGATTATGTATGGAGTCACATAATGACTCAATTGATTGTTGGATTGTATCTAATACCTTATGTATTGTATGAATGTTAGATCAAGTGGTAATTGATGATAAAAGGGCTCACTTAGATCAACAAGCTAGTAGAGGAAAAGGATTTACAATCCGGGATCGACAATAGCTCGGAAAAATTCCTGTGAGTGTAGTTTAAAGTTTGGAGAGGGTGGTAACCTCTCCAAGTCTGTTTTGATTTGTAAAATTTATTGTATCTCAAGTGTAAATTGCTTGATGAGCTTTCTATGAAGCAATAGCAAGGTAAGTACTCCTTTGAGTGGTTACTTGATTGTGAAGTATGCTTGAATTGTCATTGATTGAATTGTTATGCTTTTTGCCTAATTGAATTAGATTGAATTGAAGCATGATGATATAGATATAAGTACACAATTCATTGCTGAATGACATAGTGATTGATACTCCTATATTAACCATGGAAACATTGATATTAGATTGGATTGAGCCCTATTTGATTAGAAGGCAATATTGGCACAAATTGTGCAAGTTGAGTTGAACACATGCTTTTAATTGATTGAAAGGGATAACTATTGAAAGCCTTGGTCTCGAGTCGGTCTTAGATATAGTTGGCATGCCATAGAGTCTATAGAGCTCATTGGCGGGGTAGACTATAGTCCGGGTCATTGGTCCCTAATTGGCGACAGTAGGAGGGAAGTATTGTTATTGGTCATTGGCAACAGTAGGAGGGATCGACCAGGTACTTGGTACCATATTGATTATTGTATTGGCGATATTTTGGTTGGAGACTCGGGTATCTAGACTGAGTAATCGATTCCCAAGTCTATCCCTAAAATGAACTAATAACTCAAGCTCAATGAACCTATTGCTACATTGAATTGTATTGACTTGATTGTAAAAGAAAATCAAAATCTATGATCTATTGCAATTGAAACATTGATTGAGCCTTGATCATACTGGATTGCTTGAGTTGGATGGTAATTCGAATTGGGTGATTGAGTATGCCTAAACTTCAAGCCTTGTATTGTTATTGGATTGAAAATTTGACTATGTATCTTGTGGTGTAAGCCTATTCGAATGGTTCCCTATTGATAGGGGAACCATACCATCAATTGATGGTTCGTAGTTGAGACGTATTGTATTATTGCCTTGAAACTTTAACTCACTCACTAAGCTTCGTTTATTCGAGTCTCACTTCTACGATACAGGTTGATTTTGGATACCCCTGAAGTCGAAGCTCATACAAGTCACTTGTTACTAAAAAGAGTATGTTTCCATTTTGTTTAGTTCTCTTAGGATGGTGGCACCTTAGGCATGTATATATAAGGTCACTTCACTATGGTTTGTATAAGTTAATCTTATCTTTGATCTTTAAGAAGTTTGGTATGTATATATAAGCATGTATGCACTATAATGAACTTGTATGCTAGATAGTCTAGTGTTTGATTTACATAGATGAATTATGCATGAAATGGTTGAATAGATTCTTTGAATTTGGTTAGTTGACATTAGCTAAATGTAGTAATCCAAATGTTTAGACATGAACTACATTGATCACCTAAGGAACTAGTCATATTGTCTAGAAAATATTGAAGCATGAATGATTGATTATGGTAACTTAAGTAAATGAATAAACTATAAGTCTAGACTTGAACCTCTATGGTCACATTTAGCTCTAGCCGAATGGTGTAGATGATTTTGTAGGTCTATATGTTTAATTAAAGTCACATATGTAATTCTTATAAAACACTAGTTGAAATGCTTAATAGTCACAATGAATGTCAAGATGATCCATACACTTCTCTTCTAGTTCGAATGGTACCTTGGAACTCAAGTAAACTATAGATAGATTGAATATGATAACATATGGTAATATGAGACTTAGTTTATCAAGTGAATGCATCATGTATGTTGTATTTGGATCTCCCTAATCGAAATATAACTTGATGAGCAAGAAAGGTCTTATTTGAATGGTACTTAATACCTAATATTGTTTGAATGGTTGATTGTATTTGTAGTAACTTACCTAATCCTACTAGGGTGGTTAGAGTATATTACAAAATGGTAATCAGAGCTACTGGTTGCATGATTCTAGGGTCTATTGCATGAATAGGTTATTGTCATTGGTCATTTAGGTGCTACCTAGGAGTTACTTGAATATTGATTGGATTGTAACTTGAGATTGACTTCTCTTACTCCTTATATATAGAATGTCTAAAATAAGATTAGGCAAGGATAATGAAAGCCCGACTAGCTCCTCCAATGAGGGAGGAAGTGTAAGGATGAACCAGGATCCTCTGAAGCCTCTTGAACTCGAACAAGTTCAGTATGAAGTTCCTGTGATTCATCCTATTCAACGAGAATGATTCTCCAGTCTAAAGGAGATGTTTGATCAAATGATTGTCTCAATAAGACAAAGTACCTCTAAATCTCAAGTAGCAAAACCAGCAAGATCTCCTATTGATAAGTTAGCTCAACACCGAGCTTACACTTTCACTGGAACAAGTGAAGATAAGTCAGAAGAAGCAGAATACTGGTTGGAGAATACAACAAGAATATTGTATAAGCAACTGCAGTGCTCAAATGAACACAAGCTGGAGTGTGAAGTAGTTTTATTGGCCGATGAGGCATTGAATTGGTGGGAAACTACTACCTTGGCATCACTTGAAGAAGCTGTCACTTGGGAATTCTTCCTTAAAGAATTCAAAAAGAAGTATATAAGTGATCATTATCTTGCTGATCGCAAAAAGAAGTTCTTGCATCTGAAGCAAGGAGGAAAGCCTATAGAACAATATGTCAGTGAATTATGTAAATATTCCAAATACGACTCGTAGTTCATAAAGAAAGAAGAGGATAAGTGTAGAATGTTCATTGACGGACTTAATGATGAGTTAGGCCCCATGTTCACTGCCTTAGGGATTACTAACTTTCAAGATCTGGTTAATAGAGTTATAGCTACTGAAGCAAAGATGAAGACTTCGGCAAAGCAATCAGAGAATCAGTCCCGAGATAACAAAAGATCGAGGGATGATCACAAGCCTCATTGGCGCAACAAGAAACAAAAGCAACATGGAGGAAATTCTTCCAATCAGGGAAACTTCTCAAAAGGTAGCTATATACCTAAACCATAAGCTATGTCCAGATCTTCAACACCTATGATTTCATTGGATAGTGTTGGGAATACCGGGAGGGAGAATCAAATCCCTACTTGCAAGACTTGTCAAAAGAACCATACCCGAGTTTGTAGAAAGCTCATCAATGCTTGCTACTTGTGTGGAGACACAACACACTATGTCAAAGATTACCCCCAAAATCTGAACAAGTTTTCTTCCCATGCTTCTCATAAATCGAATCAAGCTTCTTCACCTAGGGGAAAGGGTTCAAATCAAGCTAACTCAGGCAACTACGGGAAGAGCAAAGGCCAAGGGTCTAATGCTACATATCAAGAGTCTTGGGCACCTGCTCGAGTCTATCACATCTGGTGGCGCGAGGATGAAGAATCGGTCGATGTAATTGCAGGTACAATCTACCTCGATACATATCTTGTCTATGCTTTATTTGATACGAGATCAACCCATTCATTCATAAGGTCTCCTTTAATTAAAAAACTTAAATTTAAGCCTGAATATGTCAATTGTAGCTTAATTGTTACCAATCCTTTAGGAGATAATGTAATAGTAAACCAAATATGCAAGGATTGCCCTTTGTTTATTCAGGGCATTCCATTCCTAGCCGACTTGTTATTGTTACCTTTTGTTGAATTCGATCTCATTCTAGGATTAGATTGGTTAGGAAGGCATCAAGCTTGGGTAGATTGCCAAAAGAGAAAATTGTTTCTCTGAGGTTTAGGAGAAAAATCCATTACCTTGAGCGACAAGAAACCTATTAGCATTTTTTCTACCATGACTAAAGAGATGAAATTGAATTCAGGGTGACTTCATTCCCTATTGTTTTTGACTTCCCTAATGTTTTTTCTGAAGAATTGAATGGATTACCCCCTATTCAGGAAGTCAAATTCAAGATTGAAGTTCAACCTGGGAGCGATCCAGTGTCTATCGCTCTATATCAAATGGCCCCTATTAAACTTAAAGAGCTTAAGCAACAATTTCAAGAGCTTCAAGACAAGGGCTTCATCTGACCTAGCTCTTCACCCTAGGGAGCACCCGTTTTGTTCATTAAGAAGAAAGACGGGTCGATGAGGCTATGTATTGACTATCGTCGCTAAATCGGCTCACTGTAAAAAACAAGTATCCATTGCCAAGGATTGAGGACTTGTTCGATCAATTCAAGGATGCCAAAGTCTTCTCCAAGATCAATTTACGATCGGGGTACTATCAGATGAGAATACAAGACTCAGATGTACCCAAGACGGCTTTTAGAACTCGATATGGTCATTACGAGTTCCTAGTTATGCCTTTCGTACTAACCAATGCTCTAGAGGCTTTCATAGACTTAATGAACCGAGTGTTCAAACCCTATTTGGACAAATTCATGGTTGTCTTTATTGATGACATTCTTGTCTACTCAAAGGACAAAGAAGAACATGCTAATCACCTTCGAATTGTACTCCAAACATTGAGGGAGAATCGGATATATGCCAAATTGAGCAAATGAGAGTTCTGGCTCTCGAAAGTATCCTTCCTGGGCCATGTTATCTTAGCCGAAGGGATAAAGGTTTTCTCGGTTTAGTTGGGTATTATCGAAGATTCGTAAAAGGGTTCTCGATTCTTACTACCCCGTTGACTCAACTTCTTGGAAAGAATACTCCATTTAGATGGTCTGAGGACCAGCGAAGGAGCTTTGATCAATTGAAGCAAGTCCTAACTTAAGCTCCTATTCTAATCCAACCTGAACCGGGAAAAGACTTTATGATTTCAGTGATGCTTCCCATCTCGGTTTAGGGTGTGTATTGATGCAAGATGACAAGGTCATTGTCTATGCTTCTCCATAACTCAAGCCACATGAACTGAACTATCCAACACACGACTTGGAGCTAGCTGCAGTCGTGTTTGCTTTAAAGATCTGGAGACATTATCTATATAGAGAGAAATGTCGATTATTTACGAATCATCAGAGCTTAAAATACATTCTAACCCAAAAGGAATTAAATCTTCGACAACGAAGATGGGTGGAACTACTAAAAGACTATGATCTGACCATTGATTACCACCCGGGCAAGGCAAAGGTTGTGGCTGATGCACTCAGTCACAAACATTCAATTGGTAAGATCGAATACAATTTTTCCAACATTTTTATCCCTCTATTCGATTGGATGATATAAAATCCACTAATTGAAATTCTTTAATTGTAGCTTTAACTACTTTCAATGCCCATTTTAAGCTCCTAAAGAATCGGAGATACGTGGCAGAAGTTCAAGTTCAATCCGAATTGAATTGGAGGATCAAAGAACTTCAACAAAATGATCATTAACTTTTGAAGATATTGAAAGGAATTAAATCCAAACCGAGCACTGAATTCTCAATCAACTCGAATGGTGTGCTCTACTTCAAGAATCGGGTTTGTGTACCCAATGATCCAATCCTTAAGAGAGAAATGCTTCAATAAGCATATAGTAGTCCCTTTTCAATACATCTGGGAGTGATCAAGATGTATAAGGACTTAAGAGAGAAATGCCAGAAGGTGAAGGCCGAACACCAACTACCTACTGGACTCCTCCAACCCATCGAATTGCCTCAATGGAAGTGGAAGTGTATAACAATGGACTTCGTATCAGGATTGCCTCTATCACCGAGGAAAAAATAATGCTATTTGGGTGATTGTTGATAGATTCACCAAATCGGCTCACTTTCTACATGTTCAAATGAACATGAGCCTCCAACAACTAGCTGATTTATACTTGAAAGAAGTAGTAGAGACTTCACGGTGTTCCTAGATCTATCATATCTAATTGGGACTCTCATTTTACCTATCGATTCTAGAGAACACTTCAAGAGGTTATAGGAACTAAGCTGAACCTTAGCACTACTTTCCATCCACAAACTGATGGACAATCTGAAAGGGTAATTCAAGTGCTTGAAGACATGCTTCGAGCTTGCATTATTGACTTCGGTAAAGACTGGGAGAAATCTCTATCATTAGCTGAGTTTGCCTACAACAATAGCCATCAGGCTTCTATCAAAATGGCTCTATTTGAAGCATTGTATGGTAGAATATGTAGAACTTCCATATGCTGGTCAGAATTGGGTTAGAACATGGTCTTAGGACCGGAGTTGCTTCGTGAAACTGAAAATCAAGTTTTGGTGATCCATAATAGATTGAAAGAGGCCTTTGATAGGCAAAAGGCTTATGTCGATCTCAAGAGAAGAGACATTGAATATTGAGTGGGAGATTACATATTCTTGAAGGTATCTCCTTGGAAGAAAATCCTCAGATTTTGGGAATAAGGGTAAACTAATCCCTCGATTCATCAGACCTTTTGAAGTCTTAGAGAAGATTGGTCTGGTTGCATACAAGCTAGCACTTCCTACTAAATTCAATAGAATCCACAACATCTTCCATGTATCGATGTTGAGGAAATATCAATCAGATCCATCACATGTTCTAGAGCCTGATGAAGTGGAACTTAATCCTGATCTATCATATGATGAAGAGCCAGTTCAAATACTTGATAAAGAAGTCAAGAGGCTACGCAATAAGGTTGTACCATTGGTGAAGGTTCTATGGAAGAATCACAATGTAAAAGAAGCCACTTGGGAACCCGAAGCAACGATGAGAAAGCAGCACCCCCATCTATTCCCCTCAGGTAAATTCGAGGACGAATTTGTTTAAGGGGAGGGAATTGTAATATCCTCAAATTTAGTACATAAGAAGTTACTACAATAGCTTCATTTAATCCCTAATTGATTGAAAGAAAGGTGTTAAATCTAGTTTTAAGGACTAGAATGCTATAATTGAAAAAGTGGTAACCTAATATATAAATGACCAAACCGAAACAACTATTAAATTAAAGGAATGCATGCAAAATTTTCACATTCCTATAATGCCCCTACACATGTCATTAATTAAAGGATAATTAAGGGCAAATTAGTAAATTGGAAGAGATAATGGGTGATCCATTATCATCTCCTTCTCCTCTCTTTGCCGTGTAAGTGAATAGGAAGAGAGAAAAGGATTTGAGAGAGAAAACTCCATAATCCATTGATGCAAGCTAGAAATTTGGTGAAATTGGAGTTGCTAACATTCATATAATCTTGTTAGGAAGGTAAAATCTCTTCCTTGATATGTTATAGATACAAATGTTGCATTTAGATCTAGGGTTCTTGCTTGAATTACATGAAATTGATGAATATATAGTGAATTGATGTTATGAACTAGTTAAGAAGTTCAATTGACTGATTAAACCATGAAATTGACATGCCAACCAAACGAATAGGAGAAATTGATGTTGTCAATAGCTAAATTGCTAATGAGATATACGTATATTTGCTGGAAAATTGAGGAATATGAATATGGTTGGAAACAGTCTTGATTAGGGACTGTTTTGATAGGGAAAATGTGTAAACATGTTAAACGAATATAGAACCCTGTTTTGATCATGTTTCTAGGTAAAATGAAGATTGAATTGAATGGATATATTGCTAGAACATGACTACAATTAATTGAACTAGTTAAATTAGGTAATGGACTGCCTAGTTGATGAATTGGATGTGTAATTGTGATCAAATAGATCAAATTATGTTCAACATGATAATGCCCTGTTATAAGAACATTTCTAGGTGAATTATGATGGCCTAGACATGTATGAACATGAAAATGAATGGAATGGCCATGTTAGGACCTTGCTAAAATGAGTTAAGGAGCTAGGAGTTCAACCTAGTGTAATCTGTCCAGAATGCTCTGTTTTGGGCAGTAATTTGAAAAATCACTAAAAATTGTGTATAATGAATTTTAGGCTGAAATTTTTATGAAAAACAACGTGGTATGTCTAAATGCATTAGGAGAAAAAAGAACTGAACTCTGGGTTAAATGCTGAATTGTAGAGAAGAAACACTAGGGACAGTGCACAGGCTGCCATGCAATAACAGTTTAGAAGTTTATATTGAATTGTATGCTTATGTATGGAGTCACATAATGACTCAATTGATTGTTGGATTGTATCTAATACCTTTTTTATTGTATGAATGGTAGATCAAGTGGAAATTGATGATAAAGGGGCTCACTTAGATCAACAAGCTAGTAGATGAAAAGGGATTACAATCTAGGATCGACAATAGCCTAGAAAAATTCCCCTGAGTGTAGTTTAAAGTTTGGAGAGGGCGGTAACCTCTCCAAGTCTGTTTTGATTTGTAAAATTTATTGTATCTTAAGTGTAAATTACTTAATGAGCTTGCTATTAAGTAATAACAAGGTAAGTACTCTTTTGAGTGGTTACTTGATTGTGAAGTATGCTTGAATTGTCATTGATTGAATTGTTATGCTTATTGCCTAGTTGAATTAGATTGAATTGAAGCATGATGATATAGATAGAAGTACACGATTCATTGTTGAATGACATAATGATTGATACTCCTACATTAACCGGGGAAACATTGATATTGGATTGAGCTCTATTTGATTAAAAGGGAATATTGGCACAAATTGTGCACATTGAATTGAACACATGCTTCTAATTGATTGAAAGGGATAACTATTGAAAGCCTTGGTCTCGAGTCGATCTTAGATATAGTTTTCATGCCATAGAGTCAATAGAGCTCATTATCGGGGTGGACTACGGTCCGGGACAATGGTCCCTAATTGGAGACAGTAGGAGGGAAGTATTGTTATTGGTCATTGGTGACAGTAGGAGGGATTGACCAGGTACTTGGTACCATATTGATTATTGTATTGGCGACAGTTTGGTTGGAGACTCGGGTATCTAGACTGAGTGATCGATTCTCAAGGCTATACCTAAACTAACTAATAACTCAAGCACAATGAACCTATTGCTACATTGAATTGTATTGACTTGATTGCAAAGGAAAATCAAATGCTATGATCTATTGCAATTGAAACATTGATTGAGCCTTGTTCATACTAGATTGCTTGAGTTGGATTGTTATTCGAATTGGGCGATTGAGTATACGTAAACTTCAAGCCATGTATTGTCATTGGATTGAAAATTTGACTATGTACCTTTTGCTGTAAGCCTATTCGAATGGTTCCCTATTGATAGGGGAACCATACCATCCAATTGATGGTTCGTAGTTTAGACGTATTGTATTGTTGCCTTGAAACTTTAACTCACTCACTAAGCTTCGCTTATTCTAGTCTCATTTCTACGATACAGATTAATTTTGGATATCCTTGAAGTCTAAGCTCATAGAAGTCACTTGTTGCTCAAAAGAGTATGTTTCCATTTTGTTTAGTTCTCCTAGGATGGTGGCACCTTAGGCATGTATATATAAGGTCACTTAACTATGGTTTTATAAGTTAATCTTATCTTTGATCTTTAAGAAATTTGGTATGTATATATAAGCATGTATGCACTATAATAAACTTGTATGCTAGATAGTCTAATGTTTGATTTACATAGACGAATTATGCATGAAATGGTTGAATGGATTCTTTGAAATTGGCTATTTGACATTAGCTAAATGTAGTAATCCACATGTTTAGACATGAACTACATTGATCACCTAAGTAACTAGTCATATTGTCTAGAAAATATTGAAGCATGAATGATTGATTATGGTAACTTAAGTAAATGAATAAACTATAAGTCTAGACTTGAACCTCTATGGTCACATTTAGCTCTAGCCGAATGGTGTAGATGATTTTGTAGGTCTATATGTTTAATTAAAGTCACATATGTAATTCTTATAAAACACTAGTTGAAATGCTTAATAGTCACAATGAATGTCAAGATGATCCATACACTTCTCTTCTAGTTCGAATTGTACCTTGGAACTCAAGTAAACTATAGATAGATTGAATATGATAACATATGGTAATATGAGACCTAGTTTTATCAAGTGAATGCATCATGTATGTTGTATTTGGATCTGCCTAATCGAAATATAACTTGATGAGCAAGAAAGGTCTTATTCGAATGGTACTTAATGCCTAATATTGTTTGAATGGTTGATTATATTTATAGTAGCTTACCTAATCATACTAGAGTGGTTAGAGTATGTTACACTTTAGTCCTTTTTAAGTTGGCCCTTCTAGTCACTAAAAAGCCTAATTTAATCCTTAATAATATAATTGCTAGGGTAATCAAGTGACCACAATATTTATCATACAATTCAAAACAATAATTTCCTTATTAAGGAAATTTGGGGTATTACAATCCTTCCCCCTTAAAAGAAATTTGTCCCCAAATTTCTTTAATGATGACAAATTAGAATTTACAAACTCAAGATATTGTCATATACTCTGAGTTTCAAACATAGTAAACAAGTTGTATTGTTTACAAATTGCCAATACGAAATAGACATTTGAACTTCTAGGTGGCAAAATGAATAATAATGACGTATCAAATTTTCATTTAGCCAGAGAATCGACTAAACCATGCTTTGATACCAAATTCT
The DNA here is from genome assembly GCA_019671005.1 of Hibiscus mutabilis. Lineage (NCBI taxonomy): Eukaryota > Viridiplantae > Streptophyta > Magnoliopsida > Malvales > Malvaceae > Hibiscus > Hibiscus mutabilis. The sequence goes on along the minus strand of CM033735.1, from coordinate 14,421,917 downwards.
AACATCCTCTACCCGGCCTAGAAGTAGGACCGGCGTACAATATGTTACTTGTCAAGTTTCCAAAGACTTTTGCTCACTTTAACATCATCATCAGAACAAGATAGAATATTCCTTACGAAAACCAGGACAATTTTAAATTTTTATTCTATCATGCATGCTAAACTTAGTCATAGATCGTGAAAAATAACAATCATCCATACGTGTACAATGTACTCTAATAACTAAAGTCATGATACACTCTAATAACTTATCTTAGAAGAATATTTATCTTTCAATCTTATAATAATTCCATTTCAATATCAATCTAAAATATAATTATTGATTCATGACTTCAGCTAATTGTAGCGATGTCCTTTTTGGCTTTTTATCGCTAAAAAAATGAGGGTTTTTCGAAGGTGTTTTTGAAAGGTGTTCGTGATTCTTTGGATATAAAATATTTATTCCGTGGGGTTTTTTAAAAGAAACCGCATTTAAAAAAAATGGAGTCGCCACCGGCCACTTAGGTAGGCCGGACACCATAAAACCAGAGATTCGAAAAGACAGGGTTCGGGAGTCGGTTACGGATGGGGAAGGATTAGCACCCCCACACCGCCCAAAATTGGTACTTTAATAATTACCGCTTTATTAATATTGGATTTTCCGGATTAGAATGACGATTATTTAAAATTCGGTCATAATTGCGAATATATTTTAAGGGTCCCGTTACCCGAGAATAAACGCCCAACCACTATCACTACTCTTGATACTGGCCCCGTTTACGCTCGGATAAAAGGACTCCGCATTAACAAGTTATATCTCGATATGCAATCTTAGTGGCAAAAATATAAAACATGGCAAAATATTTAAATGTAATAAATATTGACATAACAAAATATTAATCTAACATAGATGATATTCTAGACTAAAACATGCATATATACATATTATTCTAAATAATAGATAATAACAACTTTAACAGAACAGAATAACAAAGTAGGAATAATTAAGTATATAGACGAACAAATATTTAAAAAAAGTCATACATGCTATTAATAAAACATATTTCAACATATATGAACAATATATTATACGTAAAAGAAGACACACTAACACGTAACCTAAAAGCCAAGAAAACATACAATACGTACAAAAATACAATAACATGCTGTTTTACGAGTCAAATAGAACATAACATGCTTTAATACGAATAACCGGATAAAAACATGACTATCATAAGCTTAACACATATATACCTATAAACATAAAATACGAGTCATATGTGAGGGACATAAAATAAAATAATAGGATATCAATATATACGATTATAATACGAACATGAATATTTACAAAGAATACAGGACTGGAATGAAAGAAAAACAAAAGTCAGTGGCAGAAATTAAAGAACAATAATATGTAATTTAGGGATGAAATTGCGAAACAAACAAAACCCAAAAGGACCAGAATTGTAATTAGACCAAGGGGCAGACCCAAAATGAAAAATTCAAAAACGCGGGATGGTTAAGGGTGTAATTTTACCATTTAGAAACTGATTCGGTGTAATTTAGGGACTAAATTTTAACCTTTTGAAATATCAGGGGGACTGGGATTGTGATTATACCATGCGGCAAGACAAAAATGAAAATATTGAAAACGTGGTGGGATTAAGTGTGTAATTTACCCATTTAGCAAAATAAAAACACCTATATAAACCCTCTTTTTAGGCCGAAACCAAATTTTTGGCCATTCGTTCATTTTTCTGAATTTGGTAAGAACCACGTTCTTCATTTTCTCTCCCTTGTTCTTCTGAAACCCAGAATCCGGCGACCGGCCGCCGTATTCTCCTCCGCCGGCCACCGCTAACCGGTGCCGGCAAGCCTCCAAAAGACACCAAAATAACCACTATTTCATCCTCAACATGAATCTGTGGTTGGATTCAGAGGATACCCCTTATTTACCCTAGATCTAGGAAATACAAACCAAAAAAAAAAGTTTTAAAACCTAAAATATAACTACCAGGGGGGCCTTCCCCTTCCTTCAGTTCACCAGATCTGACTTGTAAGAGCCGAAAGGCTTATCACTGAGGAATGGAAGACCCACAAGCAACGCCGGTAAGACTACTCTCCTTTCTTGTTTCGGTTTTTTTTTCTTTCGTATATGTATGTAAGGAAAACAAGTAAGAAAAAGAGACAAAAATTTACCACTGGACTGTCTTTTGATTATCACTTGACTGGTTACAAATTTTTTGTTTCTACAAGATCTCCGTTCTCCCTTTTTTTGTTATTACTCTCGTTCCTTTTTTTTGTTACTACCCTCCTCCTTTTTCGTTACAAAAGTTCCCGTTTCATATATATTATTGCCTCTGTTTTTGTTGCAAGTTGCATCTTCTTTTTCAGATCTGAACTGACACTTTTGCTTGTTGTCTTGGGCATATTCTGAACACGGGGACTGAATATCAGCGCGGTGGCGGTATGGATATTCTGCCAGCGGCCAGACGTGTTCTCGGCCGTTAGATCAGATCTGATCTAACGGTCGAGATGGCTTGAAGAACGATCGGCCTGGATGAAGCCTCGATTTGATGAGACGGCTTCAGATTTCGCCACGTGGAGCTCCGCAGTCGAGGAGTCAGAACGCGTGGATCTTACGCGAGCGTGGGATGTTAAAGCGACCGCGCGTGGACCACACGCGCGCGTGGCACTCGAACGGTCCATACGTGTGGAACACGTGCCTGGCAGATATTTTTGACCTCCTGGTTGCATCGTGGCCGTTGGATCAGATCTTGATCCAACGGCCCATAGTTACCTGCACATTGTAATTAGATAAGATTCAGATTTGGGCCAACCGGGCCTTGTAATTGAGTTTGTAATTGGACTGTAAATTTATTTGGGTTTAATATATTTAATTCTTTTCATTTTGTCAGCCCAATAATAATAATAATATAATTATAACAGCAATACATATACATACGAAAATGTATACTTATATTATACAATCATTAATTAATATAATATTCTAGTATACGTACATATAATCATACATAACATCTATATATTAATCAAATACGCTCATAATCTAGATACATACGTGACATACATACACCCCTAATACGTATACATAGCCTATACATGCACACACCACCTTATATTAGTAACATTCATATAATAAATATACATGCAATATTAATATATTTACAAGTGAAAATGAGTGATTATAGTTGCCCCTCTTTGCTTGTTCTCATGGAATGGGAAACAAAGCAAAGATTCATAAGCACTCATTTTTATCAGACTTCCCTGTTTGTAGCCTTGGAAAAACGAATTCTTTTGGACATCTCCGCTCTTCCTTGGCTGAATCTTCAGGCTCGTAAGTTCTTCCTATATAGAGCTTCGTCACCTTCCGATCTTGGAGCTACAGGCTCTTCCTATATAGAACTCTTCGCTCTGACATCCCGAATTATGAGTCATTCCTTTCACTTTGAGACAATAAAGCTTGGAGTCCTTCCTATATAGAACTCTTTGCTTTCAACGCTGGTTTCTCCTATATAAAACCTTTTGCGCCACTGATGGATTCTTCTGAATGGGAGTTACTCCTATATAGAACTGCTAGTCTTCAAATCCTGGAGCCGTCAGTCCTTCCTATATAGAACTTTTGGCGTCTGAAATCTCAGAGCTACAGGTTCTTCCTATATAGAACCTTTCACTCTAAGACAATGAAGCTCAGAGCCTTTCCTATATAAGACTCTTCGCTTTCGACACAACAGGTTTCCTATATAACCCTGTGTCATAGGTGAATTGCTTTGACTGGGAGTTCTTCCTATATAGAACTGCGAGTCTTCACCTTGGAGCCATCAGTCCTTCCTATATAGAACTTTTGGCGTCTGAAATCTTGGAGTTACGAATTCTTCCTATATAGAATCTTTGACTCTAAGACATTGAAGCTAGGATCCCTTCCTATATAGAACTCGTTGCTTTTGACACAGCAGGATTTCCTATATAATCTTGCGTGTCATGGGTGAATTCCTTCGAATGGGAGTCCTTCCTATATAGAACTGCGAGTCTTCACCCTGGAGCTGTCAGTCCTTCCTATATAGAACTTTTCAGCTTTTGAAGCCTCGGAGAGGAGGATTCTTCCTATATAGAACCTCTCTCTAGAGCTTGAAAACATGTGCCTTTTGTATGTAAAAACATTGTCTTCTCATTTGGGATTCACACCGTGATGACCGTCGATGTTTCTTTGGATCTGCAGATACTTGTCTGAGATGAAAACAAAATGCTATGGCAAATGAATGAATTGACATGCTCCTAATCCTAGTGATGCCTGACTATTCATGATGTATGAGAGTCAATATCTTGGTGGGCTTGTTTTGATCCTGATTTGATCTTGATGTTCGCTTTCTCCTTTTTTATAGGCATCGATACTCCGCCTCACTGTCAGGTTCAACCATCTCAACCTTTCTTTTTCTCCAATTATGATTTGGAATTTTAAAGCGCCCTTTCGGGTTTTCACTTTAAAGAGAGTTTTTTTTTGAGGGGTGCCCTTCTGGTTTTCACCCAAGAGATCTCTTTTGTTATCTCGTGTGCCTTCCTTGAATAGACAGGGCATGTGCCATTGGTCGTCCTACCTGGTTGTTCAAAGCTTCTCACCTTCCCTAGCCATTATGTAGGGAACTGGAGGTCGGAGTTAACATCGTTTTCTTTGATCACCTGCATTTTCAAGTTTAAATCATAGTAATGCTCCGAAATCTCTTGTTTCATTATAAGCCTATGTTATCTTATTTGACTGAAATTGACAAGAAGGCCAGGAATGGATGCTCAAAACACGGTTTTATTATGATTAAGGGCTTGGAGATATTTTAAAAAGAAAGGTATGACACACATGAGTTAAGTATGAAAATACAAGATCCCTCATTATCTTCGATATGAATGATACATGACCCTGTCAACCGGTGTAGAATTTTTTGCCTGAAGCCTTCTCTTCACAATGTTCATGAAGATGCCCTTCTCTTTAGATATTCAACTTTTCAACTTACCCGAGCCGCCCTTTGCGGGTTTTCAACTCGAGTCCTTCATTTGCTTCAAGACGCCCGGTTTCAGGTTTTCGTCCTGAGCTCTCCAATTTTTTTTTTTAGAGATAATATTTCTTGACGGCATCAGAATTTACAGGATTTTTCAGCTCGTCCCCGTCCATTTCTGTTAGGATCGGGGCTCCTCCTGAGAAGGCCTTTTTTATGACGTACGGTCTTTCCCAGTTGGGCATCCATTTTCCTCGAGAATCTTTCTGGATAGGGAGGATTCTCTTGAGTACCAGATCCCCTTCTTTGAATTCTCTTGGGCGCAACTTTTTGTTGTAAGCCTGCACCATCCGCTTTTGGTACATCTGACCATGAAAAATGGCCTTTAGTCTTTTTTCGTCAATGAGATTTAGCTGGTCGAGTCTGCCCTGCACCCATTCAGCTTCTTCCGTTTTTACTTCGTTTAAGACCCGAGGGACGGAATCTCTACCTCAATTGGGAGTACTTTGCCGGTACCATACACCAAGGAGTAGGGTGTTGCCCCCTGATGATGTGCGAATGGACGTCCTATAGGCGAAAAGGGCAAAAGGCAACTTCTCATGCCAATCCTCGTAGGTATCCGTAGTCTTCACTATGATCTTCTTTATATTCTTGTTTGCTTTGCTTCCACTTTGCTCCATTCATTTTAGGACGATAGACTGTGGAATTATGGTGTGTTATCTTGAATTGAGTGCACACGTCCTTCATCATTTTGTTGTTCGGTTAGGCGTTGTCGGTGATGATCCTCTCTGGCAATCCGTATCGACAAATAATTTCCTTCTTTAAGAACTTACAAACTGTAGTCCTGGTGATATTGGCGTAAGACGCTGCCTCTACCCATTTAGTGAAGTAGTCTATGGCGACCAAAATGAAACGGTGCCCATTGGAGGCTTTCGGATGGATCTGCCCGATGACGTCCATGCCCCATGCTGCGAAAGGCCACGGAGAATTCATGGTGTGTAAAGGCGATGGGGGTGCATGAATCTTGTCAGCGTAAATTTGGCATTTGTGGCATTTCCTGGCGTAATCGATGCAATCTCCCTTCATGGTCAACCAGAAATAACCGTATCTCAAACAGATTCCGTCATGTACTTCAGCTAAGATTTCCTTCGCCTCTCGGGCATCCACACATCTCAGCAATGTTTGATCATGACTTCTTCTATATAGGATTTCCCCATCTAGGACATATTTTGTTGCCATTTTTCTGAGCGTTTTTCTGTCATTGTCGTTTGCCCCTTCTGGATACTTTTGAAGCTTGACATATTGCAGGATGTCATAGTACCATGGATTTCCGTCAATCTCTTCCTGTATATTACAACAATGAGTAGGTTTTTTAAACGTCTGCATCTCAATGGGCTTCATTTCTGCCCCGGTGTTTGTTTTAAACATGGATGCCAAGGTTGCCAATGCATCTGCATCTGATTTTCTTCTCGGGGCAGGTAATTGAAGCTGACCTTTTTGAACTCTTTGACGAGTTCTTGGATCAATTCGTGATATTTGACCAACTTCGGGTCTCTGGTTTCCCACTCCCCGCGCAATTGGTAAATGACTAAGGACGAATCTCCGAACACTCGAAGTTCCTTAACCTTTCTCTCAATGGCTGAGTTCAGTCCCATGATGCAAGCTTCGTATTCAGCTATATTGTTTGTGCAGAAGAATTCCAATCTGCTGGTGAAAGGATAATAGACGTCCTCAGGTGAAATTAGCACTGCCCCTATCCTATGTCCGAGGGCGTTAGAGGCTCTATCGAAGTAAAGTTTCCATGACTTATCATCTGAAATATCTTCTTCGGTGGTAATGCACATCAAATCTTCGTCTGGGAAACTAAAGTTCAATGCCTCATAGTCATCCGAAGCACGACTAGCTAGGAAATCTGCTACGGCACTCCCCTTTACAGCTTTCTGATTAACATATACGATGTCAAATTCGGATAAGAGCATCTGCCATCGGGCTATCCTTCCCGTTAGCGCTGGCGCTTCCATTAAGAACTTTAATGGGTCTAGCTTGGATATCAACCAGGTAGTATGGTATAACATGTATTGTCTGAGCCGCTTGGTAGCCCAAACTAGAGCACAACACAGCTTCTGCACTGGCGGGTACCGTGTTTCACAATCATTGAATTTCCTGCTTAGGTAATAGATGGCTTGCCCCTTTTTTCTTGACTCATCGTGTTGCCCCAGTACACATCCCATTGAATTCTCAAAGACTGTTAAGTAGAGAATTAGTGGTCGACCAGGTACTGGTGCGACTAAAATTGGAGCATTTGCCAGGTACCTTTTGATCTTTTCTAGGGCTTTTTGACATTCTTCATACCACACGCCATGATTATTTTTTCTAAGAAGTCTGAAGACCGGGTCGCATTGGTTGGTTAATTGGGAAATGAAACGAGAGATATAATTCAGCCTCCCCAGGAAACCGCGGACTTCCTTCTGCGTGCGGGGTGGTGAAAGGTCCTGGATGGCTTTCACTTTATCCAGATCAATCTCAATCCCTCTTCTGCTTACTACGAACCCTAAGAGTTTTCCAGAAGTAACGGCGAAGGTACACTTGGTAGGATTGAGCCTCAGTTGGCACTTCCGTAGTCTTTGGAATAATTTTCTCAAGTTCTGTAGGTGCTCTTCTTCTGTTCGGGATTTGGCAATCATATCATCCACGTATACTTCTATTTCTTTGTGCATCATGTCATGGAAGAGAGTCACCATTGCTCTTTGGTATGTTGCCCCTGCGTTCTTTAGTCCAAACGGCATCACTTGATAACAAAAAGTACCCCACATGGTTATGAATGTGGTTTTCTCCATGTCGTTAGGATCCATCTTTATCTGGTTGTACCCTGAGAAGCCGTCCATGAAGGAAAACCATGAATGTCCTGCGGTGTTGTCAACCAGCGTGTCAATATGTGGCAAAGGGAAGTTGTCTTTAGGGCTAGCTCGATTCAGATCCCTATAATCTACACACATACGAACTTTCCCGTCTTTCTTTGGTACTGGTACAATGTTTGCAACCCATTCGGGGTATTTGGCTACCTCCAAGAATCCAGCATCAAATTGCTTTTTCACTTCTTCTCGGATCTTCAACAACATATATGGCCTCATTCTCCGAAGTTTTTGCTATACTGGTTTGCACTCCGATTTTGTTGGCAATTTGTGCACCACTATGTTGGTATTCAACCCCGGCATATCTTGATAAGTCCAGGCGAAGACATCCTTGAATTCCTGAAGTAGGGCTATCAGTTCATGCTTGGTTTTTGAGGAAATAGTCGTTCCTATTTTTATTTCTTTTCTCTCTTCTTCAGTCCCTAAGTTGATAATTTCTGTTTCTTCTTGGTGGGGCATAATCTGCTTTTCTTCGTCGTCCACCATTCTCTTTAACTCTTCTGGGACCTCAATTTCTATTTCATCATATCCTTCCTCAATTTCCTCTGAGACCTCCGGGCATTCGAAATTTACTCTAGGATTGGATCCGGTATCATTCATATCGTCAATCATGAGCGACCTGCATTAAATGAGAATGAATTGTATTGGGAAAGAGACGGCTTTACATGAAGGGAATGAATATGAAGAATGCATGAATGGAATAAATGAGACTTTGGTCATTTTTAAGAAAGTGGGGATATTTTCATTTCAATCAAAAAGTTAACATAGGTGCCCCATACAAGAGATCCCCATTGTTTATGGGCAAAAACAAAAGGTTGATTCGGAGCATTACTCTGATCTATTCCTAAAAACTACAGGTAGATCAATGCAGCTCTAGTTATCGAGTGTTTCCCCGGGATGGCAAGGGCGGATGTTGGTCAACATTTTGCTGCCGCGGTCTTTTTCAGCTATCATGTTGATGTACATCCCCTCAAATGATTTACTGAGTATTTCCTCATGGTTAAGTTCATCATTTTTCTCCATTGCCTCTCCAATATCTTGACCTGGCTGGTAGAACCCTCCGGAGACGAAAGTGGCTTTCAAACTAGGAAAGGACATCGACCTCCACGGAATGTCTTCTCCTTTAGATCTGGCTTTTCTTTGCTCCTCCTTTCTCTTATATTCCTCTTTCTTCTGTTGGACACTTGGTTGGTAACCCAGTCCGAAACGATCCTTCTTGTTTGTCATATTCTTGGGTCTCAGATTTCCTTGTAATTTCTTCCCCAGCCCTTTTCCTATTTTGGCTCCTCGGCCCAGAGTTTCTGCGACGGTCATCTTGGTACAATTAGATAACCTGGGGTAGGGGATCCGGCTTCCCTCTGAAATGAATGTGGCATTCACTAGTTCCAATGCTCGGAACGAGCATTCCGCAGTATCTTCATCATTTTGAATGTAGGGGGTGTCTGATGTCACGAAAGCAACAAATTCATGCTCTGCCTCTACTGTGACCAATTTGCCTTCAACTACAAATTTTAATTTTTGATGCAATGATGATGGGACAACTCCTGCGGAGTGGATCCACGGTCTTCCCAACAAGCAGCTGTAAGATGGTTTTATATCCATCACCACAAAATCGATCACATATTCAGTTGGTCCGATCAATAGGGGTACCTCAATTTTCCCCATTGTTCCTTTTTGCGTACCATCAAAGGCTCTTACCGAGTTGTGGCAGGGCTTTAGGTACGAACCATCTATTGGTAATTTTTGTAGGGTTACCATAGGCAAGAAATTCAATGCTGACCCATTGTCAATCAGTACGTCTGGTAATACATTCCCTTTGCAGTGGGTAGTGATGTTAAGGGCCTTGGTTGATCCCATTCCTCCCTCCGGGATCTCATCATCACTGAACGTGATATGATTATAGGTAGTAATATGCCCCACTATCATGTCCAGGTTTGATACAGAAATGTCTTGGGGCACAAAAGTTTGATTCAGCACTTTTAATAGCGTCTCCCGATGCTTCTCTGAACTTAAGAGTAGTTCCAACACGGTGATCCTGGCCGGTTGTTTTCGTAGTTGTTCCACTATGTTGTACTCGCTATGTCTCAAGAACTTTAGAAATTCTTTGGCTTGGGCCTCAGTTACCGGCTCATTTATCTTTTGGGGAGGTTCTTCTCCAAATATCTGCGTAGGGCTAACTGTTGTACTCTTCCCCTATCTTTTTCAGCTGCTTTCAAAGCCTCAGAGGAATAACATCGGCCACTCCTTGTGAAATGGCCTGCCTCACCAGCGTTCACATCGTTCTGGCTTTGTTGGTCTTCCAGCGTAGGCTCTTTTACCAGTTCGTGTTCTGATTTTTCGGGCGTAGTCACATTTACAGCATAATTCCAAGGAATTTGTCACATATCTTTGAATGGGAATGGAGATGGTGCTGAAATGATGATCTTGGGATTTATTTTGCTGGTTTCTCCTTGGGAGACACCTGCATTCCCTGTTCTGGGAGAGATGATAAAAGGTCTATCCTTCCCGTATCTAGCTTTGGGGCTATCTGTCATGTGTACGTTTGATCCCTTCCCCATGGGCTCCTCAAAGAATTCAATTTGTTTTTCATTCATCAACTTCTGCACCAATTTCTTGAACTCGACACATTCTTGGATATCATGCCCTTCAGTCTGATGGAATTCGTAATACTTTCCACATTCCTTCTGCCTTATTATCATGCCTTTGTTGATCACACGAGCCATGCATAATTGTTGAAATACCCACCTTAAAGGAGACTTGATTTCTGACACGTCATCCTTTATCCTCCTGGTAAAGCATTCTTCTATGACATTAACTCCTCTGCTCCCATGATTGGGCAGCGGGTTGTTGGCTACGCTTGGCTCCTCAAACTTCAATATCCTATAATCGATTAAATTCTGCACAAGCTTTTTTTTTTTTGAGGCAAGGCGCTTCTCGGTGGGATGTCCAGGGTACCACCGTGATAGTCGCAATGTGTGCTTGGATTGTACCAAGGCGGGAAGGGCGGATTGACGGGAGTAACGATATATGGTCGGACCAGTCCGCTTCATACAACCGGGAATAAAGCTCGAGTATGAAACAGTAGGGGAGTGAAAGTTCTCCTCTCTTTCTCTTTTCTCGTGACTCTCTCATCTCTTTGATTTGAATTTTGTGTTTTTCCCACAGTGCTTGTGGCTGTGAGACTGTGAAGTTCTTCGGGCAAGATAGGTGCTGGTGGTGTTTACTTCATTTCTCTTGTTGTACTTTCGAGACCCTTCCCCACCATCAATTCTGCGCTCTCTTAATTGCCATTCGAGAGACTCCCAGTCTGATCAAGTCGGCAAAACACTGTGTTGTGTTATTAATGAGGCGATCAAAGAGTGCCCCTTTCGTAGTATTGACAAATAATGGCGTGATTTCATGCTCCGGGATAGGTGGCTGGATTTGGGCGGCCACTTCTCTCCACCTTTGGGCATATTGTCGCAGGCTTTCATTGGACTTCTGCCCCATATTTTCTAACATAATTCTGCTAGGGATCATGTCTGTTACATGTTTGTATTGCTCGGTAAATGCTTTAGACAAATCTTTCCATGTCTTGACATTTGCCTTGCTCAGCTGAGTGTACCAACGTAACGCCGCTCCAGTTAGACTATCCTGGAAACAATGGATCAGCAGCTTTTCGTCTTTATGGTAAGCCGCCATTTTTCTACAATACATCGTTATGTGTGCAGAAGGACATGTGGTTCCATCATATTTATCGAACTCTGGCGTTTTGAATTTTGGCGGCAAGACAAGATCAGACACCAAACTTAGGTCGCTAGCGTCATTTCTTGATTCTTCATTTGATTGTAACGCTTTAAATTTTTCCTCCATGAGGCGAAATCTTTCTTCCCACTTTTTTTCTACCTCATTCCTGATTCTTTCGACCATGTTCAAGTCCGGTACTTCTTCTTCATAAAGTGCTTCAGTATCGAGGGGTTGAGTCTCAGGTGCCCCTATTTGAAAGCTGGAAGACAATCCTGCAGGGTCAATATACACCTTCCTAGCCTGGTTTGGTGCAGTTGGTTGAACCTTGTAGTGAGCCGGGGTACCTTCTGGTTCTGGAACATTTTCTCCTTCTACTCGTTTTCCAAGACTTTTTGCCAGAAATGCAGTTATGTCAGATACTATAGATGTTTGTGACTGCGCAATCTGATCACTAAGGCTTCTCTGGGCCTCTTCAAGCCTTGTCTCAAGCTCTCTTTGCCCTTTTTCTAGACTGATTATTCTTTCTTCCATGAGCTTTCTTTGTAGCCGGGTAAATTATAGGTGATGAATGATTGCGGGTTAACTACATACAATGCCACAATATTCATATTGTTAATATGGTTGCAAAAATAAATGCATGTACAATGATGCGAATGTTATGATGCAAATGCAAGAATGCATGCAGATAAGGTACTGATTCCGCTGGTAATCACCCTTTTGAACTACTTCCACGGGAATTAAAAGGTCTTGATTACAACAAAATTCATGTTACAAAGTAAAGATCCCTAGTACAAAAGATCTAATTATAACACAGAGTCCTATAGATAGACTCTAGCTCTATCTCCTAACTTTCCAATTGCCTTGAGCAGCTTGAGGAACCTAGGAGCTTCTTCCATTCCCGGGGCTATAAAAGGTCGGAGTGTCTCAGCCTCGACAGCTAAATCATTTACATGTCTGGCGACTCGCTGTATGTCCACCATTAGGTTTGCGTAGTACTGGTCTCTGTCCTGTACCATTCGAGCAGCGTCGCGTAATCTCTTCTGCCAATAGGTGTCCCCTCCGGCTGCAGCTTCCTCGAACACATTAATTCTTTCCTTGTAATCCTCCACAATTGCTTCGAGGGACCCAATTCGTGCTTGTAACACACCCACCTCTCGTTCTCTTTCCTGCAGCTCAGCGAAGTTATTCCTGCAGCAGTACATTCGAAGTGAGTGTTCGACTTCTGCCACCTTTCCTTTTAATTCATCATTTTGACTTTGGCTTTGCTCCAACCTCTGAATAGTGTTATCGTACAGTTTCTGCATTTCTAACAGTCTATTTCGACTACTCATGGACTTTCTTTTCCATACAGCGACACTTTCTCTCTCATGATGGACAACTTGTTTTCCTTTGCTGATTTCTTGTCTGAATCTTTCTTTCTCTTGATCAATGGCCTTCCTGGCGGACCGTTTTTCTTCCTCCATAGCCAAACGGCAGCTTTCAATCTCTTTCTCAATCGCTCTTTTGTTAATTTCTCGTTCTTCTTCCACCAAACGGATGCCGTTCATTTTTTCTTTTTCTACAGCTATGAACTGACTCCGGCCGGCCTTCTGTATTTTTGTTTGTAATAGAAGGGCATCTTTTTGATAAAGAGTATTTTTGTCGCTCAAATCTGCATTTAATTTCTTCAATTGCCTAATGATCCCGTCTCGCTCATCAACTTCTAAGCTTGCCTTATAGAGCTCGCCGCATGTTGGGTCCGTTGGATGTCCATTTTCTTTTAACTTCCTCGAGTTCACTCCTTAAGATGTCGGCTTTGACGGTACCACCCTTGTAAGCTCTTCGAGTGACACCGCTGGTCCTTGATCGATTCAGAATCACATTATTAACCCTCAAACGTCTCCAAAGATCGTAATCCGGGGTAGTCATGTGCTCGGTATCTCCTTCCACCCTGATCCGATAACAATGATCCCAGGCCCTCATGATGGTCTGAATTTTTCCTTTGAACTCCCCTTTGAAAAGAAATTTAGTTTGGCTTAATCCGGCGGTATTGGGAATGAACTGTCATGATCCGAACTGCCGAGACACTAAAAGCGGGCACAAGCGATCCTCCATGCAATCCCAACATCATCAGCCGGTTGAAGTCACCACAATCAGATAGAAAATAATTAACTTTACCGAGCCATGGGACCCTCCATGCAATGTCTTCATCTTGAATGTTCCTGAAGAGACTGGTCCACATTTTTGTTTTCAAATCCTCTCGCCATTCCTTTGCTAAGTATTCTCGTAAAGGCGAAAAACCTTGGAAGGATATCCTGGCGGACTCTTTGTCGGCGTCTTCCACATGTGACTCAAATCCATACTTGTAATAGCTGTGCGCGAGCCTCAAAACGCCCTTCTTCATGTTTCCGCTAGCGTTTAAGGAAATGAAAGTCTCGACCAAGATTGCTAGTACTGGGTTTTGCTTTTCGTTTCACCCGCTCAAACAAATCCGTAATGGCTATGTCAATGTTCCCGAGTACTGGGAAAGATCACCAAGCCATATATTCCTAAAGCGAATAGGTCCATTTTCTTTGCCTCGTCTGGATGTGTTGATATGATGTCCCGAATACTTTTCCATGCAAAGACTGTATTATCTCCTCGGATTTGAAGGAGGCCATTAACCCAATCGTCACTCATTCCCGCAAAGGTTTTGAGTTTCGCAGTGTAATTCTGATTCCTTGGAGGCTTCGCGTAGATCCAGTCTTCCTGAATATTTTTCTGGTTAAGTAAAGCAGTGTATTCTTCTACCGTAGGCATCATATTCTGCCCATTAAAGGTGAAGCAGCAAAAAGCCGGATTCCAGAACTGGGCTATAGCTCGGAGTAGGGGCTGATTAATCCGAATATATAGCAGCTGTGTGATGTCGCCATAACTATCGCAGAATAAGTCTTGTAATCTTCGGTCCCATCTTTCCCAAATGCTTTGAAGATCCCACAAGTCGTTCTGTTGAAGACTCACATAGGTGTATCCAGCTATTACGCGTTCGTTAGGCATCGTCCCCTTGATTTTCTCGGTTGACTTCGACCAATGTCTGACTGATAAATTAAGCTCTTCTTTCCTAAGACACCTTTTTTCCATGGTGAAAGACTTTCTGATCAGGCAAACCACTTGATCCAGTACCTTTATACGATGCAAATACAATGATGTATGAGAAAAAGAACAAAAAGTGGAAAGAAAACAAGTCAGTACCAGATAAAATTGATAAATATATAAATAAAATGACAAAATTAAACAGAATAAACACACAAAACAACCCTATTTATCCCGTCTAAAACCTAAGGTTATCCGCATGGCTCTAAATGGGTAGGTTTCTATGTATTCTCTACATGCAGTCTTGGTTCTAGGAGGTACCCGAATTGTCCTTGCTGTCCTCTACTAAGAGTAGCAAGGCCCCCGATCATCACCCATTATAGGCTCCTTTCAACCGGGTTCAATTCAGGGGGACCCATTCGCTTATGCCCGTACGAAGGAACGATATCCTTACGAAAGCATAAGGTACTCGAGCCCCGAAGGTACTTGCTAGGCCCATACGGGAGAACGATATCTCCACGAAAGCATTATCGTTTCCCCCCCCCCACTTAAAAAATACGGGTTTATATGCCATATTTTAAATGCGTTAAAATAAACGCGCAATTATGACCGAATGTTAATTTAATAGTCACTTCAATCCGGAACTTCCAATATTAGTAAAGCGGTAATTATTTTAAAAGCTTGACTCTCATTTGTTTTTTTTTAAAAAAAAACAAAAAAATGTCCCCAGCGGAGTCGCCATCTGTAGCGATGTCCTTTTTGGCTTTTTATCGCTAAAAAAATGAGGGTTTTTCGAGGTGGTTTGAAAGGTGTTCGTGATTCTTTGGATATAAAATATTTATTCCGTGGGGTTTTTTAAAAGAAACCGCATTTAAAAAAAATGGAGTCACCACCGGCCACTTAGGTAGGCCGGACACCATAAAACCAGAGATTCGAAAAGACAGGGTTCGGGAGTCGGTTACGGATGGGGAAGGATTAGCACCCCCACACCGCCCAAAATTGGTACTTTAATAATTACCGCTTTATTAATATTGGATTTTCCGGATTAGAATGACGATTATTTAAAATTCGGTCATAATTGCGAATATATTTTAAGGGTCCCGTTACCCGAGAATAAACGCCCAACCACTATCACTACGCTTGATACTGGCCCTCTTTACGCTCGGATAAAAGGACTCCGCATTAACAAGTTATATCTCAATATGCAATCTTAGTGGCAAAAATATAAAACATGGCAAAATATTTAAATGTAATAAATATTGACATAACAGAATATTAATCTAACATAGATGATATTCTAGACTAAAACATGCATATATACATATTATTCTAAATAATAGATAATAACAACTTTAACAGAACAGAATAACAAAGTAGGAATAATTAAGTATATAGACGAACAAATATTTAAAAAAGTCATACATGCTATTAATAAAACATATTTCAACATATATGAACAATATATTATACGTAAAAGAAGACACACTAACACGTAACCTAAAAGCCAAGAAAACATACAATACGTACAAAAATACAATAACATGCTGTTTTACGAGTCAAATAGAACATAACATGCTTTAATACGAATAACCGGATAAAAACATGACTATCATAAGCTTAACACATATATACCTATAAACATAAAATACGAGTCATATGTGAGGGACATAAAATAAAATAATAGGATATCAATATATACGATTATAATACGAACATGAATATTTACAAAGAATACATGACTGAAATGAAAGAAAAACAAAAGTCAGTGGCAGAAATTAAAGAACAATAATATGTAATTTAGGGACGAAATTGCGAAACAAACAAAACCCAAAAGGACCAGAATTGTAATTAGACCAAGGGGCATACCCAAAATGAAAAATTCAAAAACGCGGGATGGTTAAGGGTGTAATTTTACCATTCAGAAACTGATTCGGTGTAATTTAGGGACTAAATTGTAACCTTTTGAAATATCAGGGGGACTGGGATTGTGATTATACCATGCTGCAAGACAAAAATGAAAATATTGAAAATGCGGTGGGATTAAGTGTGTAATTTACCCATTTAGCAAAATAAAAACACCTATATAAACCCTCTTTTTAGGCCGAAACCAAATTTTTGGCCATTCGTTCATTTTTCTGATTTTGGTAAGAACCACGTTCTTCATTTTCTCTCCCTTGTTCTTCTGAAACCCAAAATCCGGCGGCCGGCAGCCGTATTCTCCACCGCCGGCCACCGCTAACCGGTGCCGGCGAGCCTCCAAAAGACACCAAAATAACCACTATTTCATCCTCAACATGAATCTGTGGTTGGATTCAGAGGATACCCCCTTATTTACCCTAGATCTAGGAAATACGAACCAAAAAAAAAGTTTTAAAACCTAAAATATAACTACCAGGGGGGCCTTCCCCTTCCTTCAGTTCACCAGATCTGACTTGTAAGAGCCGAAAGGCTTATCATTGAGGAAGGGAAGACCCACAAGCAACGCCGGTAAGACTACTCTCCTTTCTTGTTTCGATTTTTTTTTCTTTCGTATATGTATGTAAGGAAAACAAGTAAGAAAAAGAGACAAAAATTTACCACTGGACTGTCTTTTGATTATCACTTGACTGGTTACAAATTTTTTGTTTCTACAAGATCTCCGTTCTCCCTTTTTTTGTTATTACTCTCGTTCCTTTTTTTTTGTTACTACCCTCCTCCTTTTTCGTTACAAAAGTTCTCGTTTCATATATATTATTGCCTCTGTTTTTGTTGCAAGTTGCATCTTCTTTTTCAGATCTGAACTGACACTTTTGCTTGTTGTCTTGGGCATATTTTGAACACGGGGACTGAATATCGGCGCGGTGGCGGTATGGATATTCTGCCAGCAGCCAGACGTGTTCTCGGCCGTTAGATCAGATCTGATCTAACGGTCGAGATGGCTTGAAGAACGATCGGCCTGGATGAAGCCTCGATTTGATGAGACGGCTTCAGATTTCGCCACGTGGAGCTCCGCAGTCGAGGAGTCAGAACGCGTGGATCTTACGCGCGCGTGGGATGTTAAAGCGACCGCGCGTGGACCACACGCGCGCGTGGCACTCGAACGGTCCATACGTGTGGAACACGAGCGCGATATTTTTGACCTCCTGGTTGCATCGTGGCCGTTGGATCAGATCTTGATCCAACGGCCCACAGTTACCTGCACATTGTAATTAGATAAGATTCAGATTTGGGCCAACCGGGCCTTGTAATTGAGTTTGTAATTGGACTGTAAATTTATTTGGGTTTAATATATTTAATTCTTTTCATTTTGTCAGCCCAATAATAATAATAATATAATTATAACAGCAATACATATACATACGAAAATGTATACTTATATTATACAATCATTAATTAATATAATATTCTAGTATACGTACGTATAATCATATATAACATCTATATATTAATCAAATACGCTCATACTCTAGATACATACGCGACATACATACACCCCTAATACGTATACATAGCTTATACATGCACACACCACCTTATATTAGTAACATTCATATAATAAATATACATGCAATATTAATATATTTACAAGTGAAAATGAGTGATTACACTAATATCGAACAATAACTCAGAATCCCTTAATAGCTTAACAATAACATGAGGTGTGACTTAACTATAAGCATACTATCAATTTGCCCATGTAATACCCCAAAACCTGGCCTAGAAGAGCCAAATGCATGAGACTTGTACAACTAAACATACAACTAGGCCACCAACTGGGAGTGTAACAAGACAAAAGCAAGGCATACTTTCAATCTTCTCTTGATAAACTCGACTCAAGGTTGGGAAGCTTTAATCTCTTTAAAACCTGTGTTTTTGGGAAGAAGGAAACAAGAGTGATAAGTACACATGGTAATTAGTGAGGTAGTTCCTAGAACTAGCATGTTATTGAGTTATTCACTTTAGGGAATTATGATTCATTCATTCTAGATCAACCTAGCTAGGCTTCAACCAATTAGAGGGTGATCTAGCTATCTCAAGTACTAATCAAATGTACACAATAGACATTTCAAACAAACAGCCAAACACTATTTGAATAATCAAACATACAAAGTCTATCAATTTCAAGCAAGTGAACACAATTTCATCAATCCCCTATTCGAATGGGGTCATTTATCCATAGGGCTTACTTGCAATATAATGAGCAAATCAGAATAGCATTTCTATCATCATATACATGTAATTTCATTTTAGTATAAGATCAATGACAAGTATTACAATGCTCATTCTTAAATCATATGACATGTCTTATTTAGACTCACTAGCTTGTTTTGCCTTGGTAGCTAGTAAGGTTAGGTAATCAAGCCTTAGTAGGGTACTCAAAGTACGAGAAACAGTAGGGTGTCTATAACACCAAACAGTAGGGTACTCAATCTACCAGAACAATTCGATACCCAAGGTATCTAACAGTAGGGTGTCTTCAACACCAATCAGTAGGGTACACTAACGTACCAAAATAATCGAGCTCTAGACTCTAAGGCATGCCGTTCTACCTAAAACCAACTAGTAACCAAGGGCTTATGGAATCTTTTATTTCAAGCAATCACACAAGTTGCTTAGTCATCAAGTAATTCAAGATCAAATACATTTAGAAACATAAGCCAATTTAATTTAGTTCATTACATATTAAATCAAACTTAGCAATCATCATTCAATTCAACCATAAAATCCATGTACATTCGGCATTTCCGTACCAAGCAATAATTCAATCAACATTTCATCACTTCATAATCAATCTTCAATACATTCAAACAAACAATTGAATTACTTAATCATTGTTAGTTCTTTCTTCCCATTAATCAATTACCAAGTATAATTTAGATTCATTTCATAGTATGGAGATCAAACAATAATTTAGACATGCAAGGTTGGTTAGGACCTAAGTCCCAACCCTAAAGTACTACACTCACTATACAATCCATGCAAGCTAGCAATTATCTTGAATGGTTATCCCCATGTTCTTAGCCCTTGTATGATCCCCTTTTTCTTCCTCAATTTGCTGCCCTTGATCTAGCAAGCATAACACATGCACGTTTCATCAAAACAAGTACAATATATCATACAATCATAGTAGCAATGTTATCACAATGTACCTAACATTTAGCTACTGTTTTTATACTTCCTTTTAAGCATTTCTTACCAATTTATCTCCACATTGTTATTACTTCATTTTAAAGCACAATTGGACAGGCTACAATGTCCCAGAACTGTTTTGAAATAGTTTCTTACTAGGTGCAAAAACAGTCCCAAACTGCCCAGGACAATGCTGCCTGGCAGTTTGCACATTGTCCCTTTAAAAGGCCATATCTTTTAATCCGTATGTCAGAATTTTGATTTCTATACACCGTTGGAAAGCTAACAAAATTTCCTATATGACCATGTAAGACTTGCATTTTATTTCTTATCCAATTAATACAGTTTATTGTTCAAATACAGGGCATTTACACTGCCTGGACAGTTTGTACTCTCCAGCTACTTCTATTTACAGTTTTCAGTATAGGACCCAGTTTTCAGTTCTGTTTTCACCTAATGAAAATAGACGTTCTAAGGATCATGTCATTAAAGTTTCATCCCTGAATTCAATATATACAATTTTTGGTGAATTTTCAAAGTGACTGCCCAGAAGAGAGCAATTCTGGGCATATTACACCTAGTCACCTTTTAATGCCATTAATCCATTTTAACCAATGTCATGGCCCTATAATTCAGTTCATATGACATTATAAACATCTTGGTTACAAAGCCTAATATTGTCATAACAGGGAAAGTTGGTTACAAAGCCTAATCTTGTATGTTTACTCGATTTCAATACCACAAAACAGTTTCTATATTGTATAACTATATTCATATTCTTATCCTTCATTTCCAGCATTGTTTGCATCTAATTCAATTGTTTAACACCTTCTATACATTACCTATTCATGATCATCATCAATTCATTATTTCCTTAGCTCAACTTTAAGTTCTAATCATTCAATTCCCACTTCAATAACACAATTCAATTTTCCAGCAACCTAGGTTTGTTACACTATCAAGAACACATGATTTCCAGCATTGAACTTAGTTTCATTCTTCAATTTTGTATAATTCAACAACCATTCTATCATCTAATAACACATTCAATGTCTAATTCCATCAATAATCATCAAAAATAGTCCAATTTGAACAAGATAGTTGCCTATTCAATCAAACACAAGAAGAACTATACATACTTTGCTTCTTGCTTAATTTCCTTGAAAAATCACTACACATGCAAGCTAAAATTCTTCTTCAATGGATGAATTTTCCTAGGCTTTCTCTCTCAATTCTTTCTCTCTTTCATTCGGCTAGAGTGGAAATAATGAAGAAGATGACAACAACAATTCCTTGTTATTGGAATTCTGTTTTGTCTAATTAGTCCCTTGATTAGACACGAATCTTGTAATTAGTCAAGGGCAAATAAGAGATTCATGATATTTATCATGAAATCTCAAACTTTCTCCTTTAATTCAATGTAGTCATTCTAATTTAGTCACTTCTTTCATTCATTCTTTCAATTAGGCCCTTAACTATTCAATTTAGCTTAATTCTTAGTTCAATTAAGCTATCAACTTATTCAATTTAATTCCAATACTACTAAGCTAGGATTTGGGGTGTTACAATTCTCCCCCCCCTCTTAAAGAAAATTTGTCCTCGAATTTACCTGAATCGAATAGGTGAGGAGTTGCTTCCTCATAACTTCTTTAGATTCCCAGGTAGCTTCTTCTATCTTGTGGTTTCTCCACAAAACCTTGACAAGAGGAACAATCTTGTTCCGAAGCTTCCTTACTTCCCGGTCAAGAATCTGAACAGGTTCTTCTTCATAAGACAAGTAAGGGTTTAACTCAACTTCTTCTGGCTCAAGAATATGGGATGGATCTGATTTGTATCTTCTGAGCATAGATACATGGAATACATTGTGGATTCTATCGAATTCTTCAGGGAGAGCTAATCGATAGGCCACTGGTCCAATTCTTTCAGTGATTTTGAATGGACCAATGAATCGGGGACTGAGTTTTCCTTTTCTTCCAAATTGAAGGACTTTCTTCCAATGTGAGACCTTCAGGAAGACTTTGTCTCCTATAGCATACTGGATGTCTCTTCTTCTCAAGTCAGCATATGCTTTCTGTCTATTGAAAGCTGCCTTTAATCGATCATGGATGATCTTCACTTGTTCTTCGGTTTCTTAAAGTAATTGAGGTCCTAGGGCTTTGTTTTCCCCCAATTCAGACCTGCATTAGGGAGTTCTACACTTCCTCCCGTATAGAGCTTCGAATGGAGCCATCTGAATAGATGCTTGATATCTATTGTTGTAGTCAAACTCTACAAGGGGTAGAGATTTCTCCCAGTTCTTCCCAAAATCAATAACACAAGCATGAAGCATGTCTTCTAGTACTTGAATAATCCTTTCAGGTTGTCCA
Organism: Hibiscus mutabilis; assembly: GCA_019671005.1. Taxonomy (NCBI): domain Eukaryota; kingdom Viridiplantae; phylum Streptophyta; class Magnoliopsida; order Malvales; family Malvaceae; genus Hibiscus; species Hibiscus mutabilis. The sequence continues at coordinate 14,399,769 of CM033735.1, read as the reverse complement.
TCAGACTGAGGATGGAAAGTTGTACTTAGATTTACTTTAGCCCCAAGAGCTTTCTGTAGAGACTTCCAAAATCGAGAAGCAAATCTAGGATCACGATCAGAGATTATTGCTGTAGGTACATCGTGTAATCGAATCACTTCACGGATGTATAGCTCGGCTAAGGTTTCCAAGCTCATGTTCATTCGAACAGGGATGAAATGAGTAGACTTTGTGAATCTATCTACGATCACCATAGATCATCGTTCTTTCTTGGAGTTGAAGGTAGTCCATTAACAAAATCCATTGTAATACGATCCCATTTCCACTGAGGGAATTTGATTGGCTGAAGTAATCCAGTAGGGGCTCGATGTTCAGCTTTAACTCTTTGGCAAGTCAGGCACTTCGATACGAAGTCTGCGATAGCTGATTTCATACCCAGCCACTAGTATAGTGGCTTTAAATCCTTGTACATCTTGACAGATCCCGGGTGAATCGAGAATGAGCTTTGGTAGATTCTTGTAACATTTATTGTTTTAGCTCCTCATTGTTAGGACACACACTCTATCATTGAAATAAAGGAGTCCATTTGACTTAAGGGAGAAGTCAGAATTTGACTTAGAGTCTAACTTGGATATGATCTTCTGAAGATCTGAATCAGTTTGTTGGAGTTCTTTAATTCTCGAGATTAAATTGGACTGAACTTGAAGTTCAGACAAGAATTTTCGTCCTATAGATAAATGGAAATGAGCATTGATAGTCGGAGTAGCTACAAGAATACATAGGATCATTAAGGAAACTTTTGAGTGGTTACTTGCAAAATAAGTAAGTGTTTGAATAGTTACTTGTGATTCAAGTAAGTTCGAATTTGATTGAAAATATACTAGATTTTAGATTTAGGAGTTTACCCAAGTATGGTTTGAAACTAAGGGCATCAGCAACCACATTTGCTTTCCTCGGATGGTAGTCAATAACCAAATCATAGTCTTTAAGCAATTCAAGCCATCTTCTTTGTCTCGTATTCAAATCTTTCTGAGTTAGGAGATATTTGAGACTCTTGTGGTCTGTGAATAGGTTACATTTCTCCTCGTACAAGTAATGTCTCCAAATTTTAAGAACAAACACGATAGCTGCCAATTGTAGATCGTGTGTTGGATAGTTTGATTCGTGTGGTTTTAGCTGCCTTGAAGCATAAGCTACCACCTTTCCATCTTGCATTAGGACACAACCGAGTCCTAAATTAGATGCATCACTGCAAACAGTGAATTCTTTGCCCGATTCTAGTTGGATGAGAACCGGTGCATGAGTTAGGGCTTGTTTAAGTTGATCGAAGCTTCGTTGTTGGCTTTCTGACCAAACAAAAGGTGTATCCTTTCGGGTTAATTTTTTAAGACTTGCGGCAATAGAGGAAAAACCTTTGACAAACCGCCGATAATACCCGGCTAAACTGAGAAGGCTTTTGATTTCACTAACATTCCTCGGAGGTCTCCAATCCAGGATGGACTGAATTTTCTTCGGGTCCACTTTAATCCCTTCAGCCGAGATGACATGGCCAAGGAACAAGACTTACGATAGCCAAAATTCACACTTAGAGAACTTTGCGAACAATTGACATTCTTGAAGAGTTCGCAATACAATTTTGAGATGTTTAGAGTGTTCTTCCTTATTCCGAGAGTAAACTAGGATGTCATCAATGAAGACAGACAGAAACTTGTCGATATAGGGCTAGAATACGTGATTCATGAGATCCATGAATGTGGCTGGGGCATTCGTTAACCTAAATGGCATTACGAGAAATTCATAGAGGCCATATCGAGTACGAAATGCTGTTTTGGGCATATCTTTGAAAATACCAAAGATCGATCTTTGAGAATACCAAAGCATCCTTGAGTTGATCGAAGAGATCCTCTATTCTGGGTAGAGGATACCGATTCTTGATGGTGAGCTTGTTTAACTGACGGTAATCAATACAAAGCCACATAGTCTCGTTTTTCTTCTTTACAAATAACACCGGAGCACCCCAAGGAGATGTGCTAGGCCGTATGAAGCCTTTACCTTGCAACTCCTGAAGTTGCTTCTTTAATTCTTTCAACTCAACATGTGCCATTCGATAAGGTGTGATGGACACCGGAGCTATTCCAGGCTGAACTTTAATCCTGAACTCTACTTCTCTGGTCAGTGGGACACCATGGAGTTCCTCGAAAAAAACATTAGTGAATTCAAACACAATTGGCGTACTAGGTAAGCCGAATTCAATTTCATCTTGAATGATCATTTTAGCAAAAATTGAAATTGGTTTCTTGTCTATTAAGAGAATGGGTTCTTCCATAAACCCCGGAGATACAATCTCCGATTTTGGCAATCTACCCAGGCCTCGTGTTTACTTAACCAATCTAACCCCAATATCAAGTCAAATTCACAAAAAGGTAGAGCATAAGGATCAATAGGAAATGGTATGTTTCGAATGGTCAAGGAAGCTTGCTTGTGGCGCAAGTTAATGGGTGTTTTTTCCCTAATGGATTCGAAACTACAAGACTAGATTCAATAATTTCGGGTTTCAATCTTAACTTGTTTATCAAGGAAGAATAAACAAATGAATGGGTAAACCCCGAATCAATTAAAGCATATGCAGGACTGGAATTTAACTCAACGGTACATGCAATAACATCGGGAGCTTCTTCATCATCTTTGCCATGAATGTGGTATATACAAGCAGGGGCTTGGGATTCCTGATGGGTAGGGGCATTCGAATAGGTGTTTTTGCCTCTCCCCTAATTTCCCAATTGAGATTGCTTGAAACTCTTGTTTCGATTGGATGGTGTCTGATTAGGATTTGCTAAATTTCTAGCTGAAGCTTGTTCAGCCTTTCGAGGACAATCTTTGATATAATGGTCATCACCACCACATTCAAAGCACAAGTTGGATTGAACTCGGCATTGGCCATGGTGAGGCTTTTGCCAAAATTTGCAAGTAGGCAATTTCTCAAAATTTCCCGTGCTATTAACAGAAATAACCGGGACTGCGAGCTTGTTCACAAATTGAGGTCTCAGCGTATAATTACTTCTCAGAGCAGGAGTATAAGTCAAGGAGCTTTCTTTTTGAAATTTGGCTTTCTTGGATTGCCCGTGAGACTTATCATCTCGCTTGTGCTTTTTAGCACTTATGTTATTACTCTTTCTTCTTTCTGAAGCTTTCATTTTTGTCTTAGTTGCAATGGCTCGATTGACAAGAGTTTGAAAATCCGTGATTCCCAGAGCCGTGAACATTGGATTTAGTTCATCATTTAAGCCATCAATAAACATTCGACACTTGTCTTTTTCAATTTTAATGTATTCTGAGCCATATTTATAGTACTTGCAAAAATCAGCTACATACTGTTCAATTGGTCGATTAGCTTGCTTGAGGTACAAGAAACGTCTTCGATGTTCGGCCAGATATTGCTCGCTGATGTATTTCTTCTTGAATTCTTCAATGAAGAATTCCCAGGTAACCAAGTCAGCGGAAGCAGTCAGGGTCGTAGTTTCCCACCAACTCAAGGCTTCATCAGCTAAAAGTGCTATGGCACATTCAAGTTTGTGCGCATCCAAGCATTGCAATTGTTTAGTCACAACTTTGATAGTATTCTCGAGCCAATACTCGACATCCTCAGGTTTCTCTTCATTTGTGCCAGCAAAGGTATAAGCTCGATGTTGGGCCAGCTTCTCAATTGGAGCTCTGCTTGGTGCAGCAACAACAGGAGCAGCAGGATGATCTCATTTGAGATTTGATACAAATTGATCGAACATCTCCTTCATGCTAAGGAGACATTCTCTTTGGACATTTTGGATAGCAGGAGCTTCCTACTGAGGTTGAGCCTGATCTTAGGGTTCAATTTGTCTTGGAGGATTCGGTTCCAACCTCACACTATCTCCTTCATTAGAGGAGCCTCAGGGACTTTCATCGTCCTGAGCAAGTCTTGTTTCAGACATACTACGATTGGGTAAACAGGAAGAAGTTAGATAAGCAAAACATAAGCATATTAAGAATACGACTCCCAAGTGGCTTGACTCAACCCTATATGATCCATGAATACTCGGTTTAGTCCGAGGATCTAAACCTTTAGCTTTGGTTACCACTTTTATTGTAACACCTATCCCTCGGGTTAGGAGCGAGGAGTGTCGGGTGCAAACAATCAAACATGGCACATAAAATTAGGGGTCAATTTAAACTTTTCTTACAATTTACTTAAACATTAAGAAACTCTTTCATTATAATCGAACAGGCTACTTATAGATCAGGAACTACATTTGTCTTTTACCAATTAGTTTCATTCGAACACCATGTAAATAATTAGGACCCAATTCAATTCATTTCAACTAGATTCACTAAACAATTTGTAGCATCATTCAAACAATCTACTTGCAAGACAAGAAAGGGTTCAAAATTTTATACATGTATACAAGCAAGACCATTTATGCTCAATTACTAATCTTGGCTATCTATAATGTTCTTATGAGCATGTTTCAACAATTAAATTATACTAAGGTGCCAACTATGTCATTTTGAATGGTATACATGTCAAAAGATGCCCTTAAGATCATACAATAAGTTCCATGTAGGTACTCAAAATTTTACAAACCACATCATCAAGTTTTTACAAGCATCTCATATACAATTTCAAGATGAGCCAAATGCATGAGACTTGTACAACTAAACATATAACTAGGCCACCAACTAGGAGTGTAACAAGACAAAAGCAAGGCATACTTTCCGTCTTCTCTTGATAAACTCGGCTCAAGGTTGGGAAGCTTTAATCTCTTTAAAACCTGTGTTTTTGGGAAGAAGGAAACAAGAGTGATAAGTACACATGGTACTTAGTGAGATAGTTCCTAGAACTAGCATGTTATTGAATTATTCACTTTAGGGAATTATGATTCATTCATTCTAGATCAACCTAGCTAGGCTTCAACCGATTAGAGGGTGATCTAGCTGTCTCAAGTACTAATCAAATGTACACAATACACATTTCAAACAAACAGCCAAACACTATTTGAATAATCAAACATACAAAGTCTATCCATTTCAAGCAAGTGAACACAATTTCATCAATCCCCTATTCAAATGGGGTCATTTATCCATAGGGCTTACTTGCAATATAATGAGGAAAACATAATAGCATTTCTATTATCATATACATGTAATTTCATTTCAGTATAAGATCAATGACAAGTATCACAATGCTCATTATTAAATCATATGACATGTCTTATTCAGACTCATTAGCTTGTTTTGCCTTGGTAGCTAGTAAGATTAGGTAATCAAGTCTCAGTAGGGTACTCAAAGTACCAGAAACAGTAGGGTGTCTATAACACCAAACAGTAGGGTACTCAATGTACTAGAACAATTCAATACCCAAGGTATCTAGCAGTAGGGTGTCTTCAGCACCAATCAGTAGGGTACACTAACGTACCAGAATAATCGAGCTCTAGACTCTAAGGACTGATGTTCTACCTAAAACCAACTAGTAACCAAGGGCTTATGGAATCTTTTATTTCAAGAAATCCCACAAGTTGCTTAGTCATCAAGTAATTCAAGATCAAATACATTTCGAAACATAGGCCAATTGTATTTAGTTCATTACATATTAAATCAAACTTAGAAAGCATCTTTCAATTCAACCATAAAATCCATGTACATTCGGCATTTCCGTACCAAGCAATAATTCAATCAACATTTCATCACTTCATAATCAATCCTCAATACATTCAAACAAACAATTGAATTACTTAATCATTGTTAGTCCTTTCTTCCCATTAATCAATTATCAAGTATAATTTAGATTCATTTCATAGTATGGAGATCAAACAATAATTTAGACATGCAAGGTTGGTTAGGACCTAAGTCCCAACCCTAAAGTACTACACTCACTATACAATCCAAGAAAGCTAGCAATTATCTTGAATGGCTATCCCCTTGTTCTTAGCCCTTGGATGATCCCCTTTTTCTTCCTCAATTTGCTGCCCTTGATCTAGCAAGCATAACACATGCACATTTCATCAAAACAAGTACAATATATCATACAATCATAGTAGCAATGTTATCACAATGTACCTAACATTTAGCTACTGTTTTTATACTTCCTTTTACGCATTTCTTACCAATTTATCTCCACATTGTTATTACTTCATTTTAAAGCATAATTGGACAGACTACAATGTCCCAAAACTGTTTTGGAAACAGTTTCTTACTAGGTGTAAAAACAGTCCCAAACTGCCCAGGAAACTGCTGCCTGGCAGTTTGCACACTGTCCCTTTAAAAGGTCATATCTTTTAATCCGTACGTTTCGATTTCTATACACCACTGGGAAGCAAAACAATTTCCTATATGGCCATGTAATACTTGCCTTTTAGTTCTTATCCAATTAATACAGTTTATTGTTAAAATACAGGGCATTTGCACTGCTTGGACAGTTTGTACTGTCCAGCTATTTCTATTTTCAGTATAGGACCCAGTTTTCAGTTCCGTTTTCACCTAATGAAAATAGATATTCTAAGGATCATGTCATTAAAATTTTAGCCCTGAAATCAATCTATACAATTTTTTTTGAATTTTCAAAGTGACTGCCCAGAACAGAGCAATTCTGGGCAGATTACACCTAGTCACCTTTTAATGCCTTTAATCCATTTTAACCAATGTCATGGCCCTATAATTCATTTCATATGAAATTCTGAACATGTTAAGTCAATTTTAATCCATCATACAAGGCTTTCAAAACAGGACAAGTTGGTTACAAAGCCTAATCTTGTATGTTTACTCGATTTCAATACCACAAAATAGTTTCTATATTGTATAACTATATTCATGTTCTTATCCTTCATTTCCAGCATTGTTTGCATCTAATTCAATTGTTTAACACCTTCTATACATTTCCTATTCATGATCATCATCAATTCATTATTACCTTAGCTCAATTCTAAGTTCTAATCATTCAATTCCCACTTCAATAACACAATTCAATTTTCCAGCAACCTAGGTTTGTTACACTATCAAGAACACATGATTTCCAGCATTGAACTTAGTTTCATTCTTCAATTTTGTATAATTCAACAACCATTCAATCATCTAATAACACATCCAATGTCTAATTCCATCAATAATCATCAAAAACTGTCCAATTTGAACATGATAGTTGCCTATTCAATCAAACACAAGAAGAACTATACTTACTTTGCTTCTTGTTTAATTTCCTTGAAAATCACTACACATGCAAGCTAAAACTCTTCTTCAATGGCTGAATTTTCCTAGGCTTTCTCTCTCAATTCTTTCTCTCTTTCATTCGGCTAGAGTGGAAATAATGAAGAAGATGACAACAACAATTCCTTGTTATTGGAATTGTGTTTTGTCTAATTTGTCCCTTGATTAGACACTAATCTTGTAATTAGTCAAGGGAAAATAAGAGATTCATGATATTTATCATGCAATCTCAAACTTTCTCCTTTAATTCAATGTAGTCATTCTAATTTAGTCACTTATTTCATTCATTCTTTCAATTAGGCCCTTAACTATTCAATTTAGCTTAATTCTTAGTTCAATTATGCTATCAACTTATTCAATTTAATCCCAATACTACTAAGCTGGGATTTGGGGTGTTACAAAATCAAACTCTAAAACATGACCCTAAACCATTATAGAGCATCTTCTACAGGTATATTAAGCAAATGCGCATGCTCACGCATGATATATGAATGCATAGAACCAGAATCAACTAAAGAAAACAATAGTAGAGATTACAATGTAAATGTACCTACAATGTAACACCCCCTTCTCATATTCGATCCTCGAACATGAGTGGGTGATGTCACAAAGGTAAGTTAAAACAATTTCCATTATCGAAATTTAAATTGGCACCTTACATTGTTCTTGAACAAAATTTTTTATAAATTTTTTTAGAAATCAAAAATTCATTCCGTAAATTTTTAATGAAACTAGATTCAATAAAATTTTTAACCATATAAATTAAGAAATCAAATTCGTTATAAAAAATTTCATAAAAATTCACAAACTCACGGCACAGTGCAAAAATTTAAGAAATCTGCTTCCCTGTTTTCTGAGCATTCATCAGTTAAAATTCATATCTTTTATTACAAACCTCGAAATTAGTCATTTATTTATTCCATAGAAACTAAACTCAATTTAAAGTTCATACATATAATATTCACTTCCTAAATCAAATTATGGAATTTATACTGATTTTTCAAACACACTACATCTACATAACTTTTAGACAGATTTTAACTCTCTCTACTATGAACAAATTAGTTACTAATAACTTAATCCTTCATACATTAAAAACATAATGAGACTTACTATGATCAAAATCCACACCATATAAGTTACTAGACCAACCATATTTTAGTTATTAGTTAATACAAGTCATAACTAACTATTAGACCATCTACCGATAACTATTATACATATCATCTAGTATATCCAAGTAAAAATGATAGATGTCAATACTGTGAATATAGTAATATACTCTCAAAATATGTAGATGATGCCCGGCTACTCTTCCCCTTGAACTCATTTTAAACCTACACGTGAAAATCACCATACGCTAAGAATACCCTTAGTGAGGCAATAATCCATAATCAAGTGCAATTTCACAAAAATATCAATGTAAATAATTAACAATCCATATAATCACCTTACTACTTTCATGCATATTAACGTAAGTAGAATCACATGTACTAACATATATCAAAGTAGTAAGTTTAATTCTTACCAATACCATTGCCATTTGTATCAACAAGCTTTCAAGCTTACCATTGTGTTTTTTCAACTTATTTAGCCTAAAGTATTGAAATAAGAGAATCAAAGCACACGAGTCATCCCCGTATACCCAACCTTCCTTTAGTATATATGAAATTAGCATCGAAGTGCTTTAATATGGACCGAAGTACATCCGTATACCCAACCTTCCTTTATTATATATGAAATTAGCACTAAAGTGCTTTAATATGGACCGAAGTACTTCCATATACCCAACCTTCCTTGAGTATACATATATGTTGCACCATAGTGCTTAGAATATTTGTACAGCTGTTTATGACTCTATGGCTAGCCAACTATACTTTTGAATCTCTATATCATACTTGGGTTTTATATCATCAAATAATTTCATCCATGGAAATGTATATCAACATATAATAACTTTAGGCAGTTCATACCCAAAATAACATCTCTAACTTACGCATGTAAGTAATTAAATTATCAATGCATTTTAAATTCCAATATTGAAATATTTATAATATGTCAATCATATGCTCAATGGCATAAATATAATGACAAAAAATATTTGGGTAAGCTCATCGCAAGCCATCCCATTGATGTGTAAAACATCAATGTATTATGACATGTATGCAATCGCACTCACCTGGACATTTTGTAGAAGTAGATATTTTAATAGCCTCACTAAGCTTTGATTACACTTTTTATCTTTCTTCTTCACCCGATTGGTCCCGAATTTGCTTGTTATATGTATGTATATTAAATACATAACACAAGCAAATCTTGAGTACATGTCCTGTAATACCCCAACCCCAGGCCTAGAAGATAGCATTGTTCTAGGAGAAGACAATCTAACTTGTCTAACAAGTTAGTACTCGAAGAAGAGGACTCATAGTTAGACCTTCAGAATACAAGCAATAAACGCAATCTACAAGCATCAAAGAAGTATAAAGACAATTACAATTGTTACAAGGCATCTTTAATCCAAAACATATAAGATGGATATATGACAATTCGGTTAGTGAAGGTTATCAAATTCATGCAGTTAACCGTTATGAATTTGATTTTAAGACGTTATCTATGAGACTAAATAAGGACTATGCTAATTTCCAAAGTTTCTACAAGACATGAATCCATTAAACCACTTAAGATCATAAGTAAGATCATTTATGCGCATAAGTAAGATCATTTATGTCCATAATCTTTTAATTATATACTTGGGTCATTCTATCACCCAATTGTATGCTATAAACATGATCAAAAACATTCTATAAGATTTACAAGCAATCGAAACAATCCCTAGCATGAGACTACAACATTCAAAAATTCATCCATAGCAATTTTAGCCAAATCAAAAAAAATTCAAACATCAACCATACGCCAAGTATATATATATATAATTCTTGCTATTGTATAATTACATACCACCATAATAAATCTAAAGATTTTCAAGCTTAAAATTCTAGCAACCAATTCAAGTCGATCAAGAGCAACCACTAATGGACATATTAAACCAAACTCATAGATAGGTATATAGGTTTACAAACCCTTAAGTAGTTACTATTTACAAACCCCTTCTCATAATAGACAAAATGTTATAATCTAACATTCCAAACTAGTGCCACCTTCTAGGAGTCAATTTAACAAATAAATCATACTTTTGATGCCTTTGGTGACCTTGATTTACCTCCAAGATTTTAACTTTAGATTAGCTTCACCTAAAATGTGACAGGGTGAGTAATTAGGTTTCTGGCTTCTAACATAAGCAACAACTAAGTAAATACAAGTTCTCAATTTACTTAGCAGAAAGCTCATTTAAGCACAAATACAAAGTAGCCGAATCATGCTTCCAATGGTAATGTGTCATCAAGCAACTACTAGTTGATTAGTTTAATAACCAAATCTATCATGGCGGATTACATTGTTTAACATGGATTGAATAACTAAGGTATAGAAAGGCATAACCATTCAAACATTATCAAGCAATGGTAACATGTGCCATTGAATGTGTAATCTATTCAATTAAGTTTTAATAGGCAATGGTAACTTATACTATTGGAATTTATATATATGTGAACTATTTGTTCAAGCATTATCAGGCAATGGTAATCAATACCATTGAAGCATATATTCTACTTGTTTAAGCATTATCAGGCAATGGTGATTAATACCATTGAAGTGTATAATTTTGTTTAAGCATTTTCAGGCAATGGTAATCAATACCATTGAAGCATATATTTTTATTGATCATTTCTTTCAGGCAATAGCATCACAAACTATTGAACATACATGTGAACTATTTGGTTATTCAATCTTTATTCTTCTTAACTGATCGAATACATAGGCAATTTCTCTAGATTTTTCATTACACATCTCAATGAACCAATTCATGGTCTAACTAAAAGAAAGTCACAAGTAATTGTTCCACTTACCTTGACCACTATCATCTTACCAACATTAGCAACTCCAAGCAATTTATTGGAAATTTAAGCCTAGCCATACAATCAAGTAATCTTAATACATTCAGCAAATCCATGTTTACTTAAACATAAATATACTCACAAGTTCACCGAGTTAATTTTGATCTTGAATCACCACTCCTTTAAGCCTCTCATGATCTTGTTCATTCCTCTTGGGGTCTAGTTACAGCAAAAATCAATCAAGTATTAGATAACTACGTATCATCATTTTATATTTCCAGTTTCATCTAGCATGATCTTGAACTATTCTAATGATAATACCTAGTTTATCCAACAATCATACAATTTTACAACTACAATTGTCATCGATTACTCTGGCATTGTTCAAGGCAGCCCTTAATCTAACTTCAAATCAGTTTCATTTTCAAATAAGTCCATGGCTAAATGGAATTTAATCCATTTCCTTACTAGTTCCCTCTTAGCAGTCTAGTATAGGACCATATGCCATTTTCATTCTATGAATTTCCAAACTCTGAACCAAAATAGGGCAGTTTCGAAACGGCCTTAACTGGGTTCAAAACAATCTTCAAATGTATAATCTATCATTGTGACTATCACCCAATTCAGCTATTCAACAATATAAATTCCTCATTTTAGTATAATGAGACATCCCAACCCTCCATGAATCATATTCCTGAGTTAAATTAGCCTATCTAATTTAGTATAATCATGTCCTTAAAATAGTTCAAAGCATTCTAATCACAGTCCAATCTAACAAGTGTCCAAACAACCATCCATTTGATACAAGAAATCAACAATGCACACCTATATGTGAATAGCAACTATTCCATGTGATTCAAACCCCTTCTAGCCGATCAAATATAGTTAGACTCTAGTTCAACCAACAATTATCCTAGACTCAATTCATTTGAACTAATTCAATAGTCAATCGAGCAACCAGAATTTCAAGCGACAAGAATCAAGAATTAACATTACCTTGTTTGGTAATTAACAAGATCACACAAGCAAAAATTTTCTTCTAATGCAAAGCTTGAGCCAATCGATTCTCTCCAAGAATTCCTATGAGTTTTTCTTTCTCTCTCAAAGTGATGTTCGGTGAAGGGGATAGAATGAAGAGAATCATGGAGATTTGTTTGTTGACAAATTCCATTATGGATGATTAATCCAACATGTGATGCATAACCTCATTCCACATGTAAAGGTTTCTTTGTTTAATAAGTTTAGCATGCAATGTTCAACATTTACTATTTGCTCAAGCTAGTCACTTCAAATTAGTACTCTAGTGTTAAATCTTTTTAATTCGGTCATCCATGAAGTCACATATTCTAACTATTTACTTGATTCAATATCATATAATAAGGGTCATTCTTTAAGGTGACAATTTAGGGTGCTACATGTCCAAACCTTACTAATACATGTACATATCAAATTGGAAATTTTAATATTTTCAAGCAAATACTACTTTGTAATAATAAGGCTTCCTACACTTTATTCCAACCTTGAATTGCACATAGCAATCGACTATTTGATAATTTCACCTTAAATCTTAAATTCTCACTCCAAAAGTTTAGGATCCAAATTTTAGAAACTTTCACATATGACGTTCAAATTTAATAATTTTAACACCAAAACGATCCTTGAACAATGACAAACAACATAACTATAACTCTTAAATATTCTCAAAATTCTCACTTACTTCACCCTAATTGTCGAATTCGCAATTAAGTCCCAACATGATGTTTTCTTCATCCAAATGACATAATCAAACTTAGAAAACATCATTCTAATCATTCCCAGCATCAAAATATTTTTTACTAAATTTTCTCTAAACTTCCTCTTAATATCCATGAAATTTTTATCGTTTCAAGCATATAAACAACGCCACAACAACATTTCCAACATGATTGAACCTTAATACATGAAATTCCAACATGTTCTTCATAGACCCTAATTACCAACTTTAACTTAGAAGCAAGGAAACTATGTAAAATTCGTACCAAATGAAAGAGAATTAAATAGAGAATAATTTCTTATTTCATGTCTAAACCTTAAATCCAAGAAAATATGATTTTAAAAAAATCAATTACTTGGTTCACGTAAATGTAGAGAAAGATAAGCAGATTTCTAAAATCTTCTATATTTTCTAACTATGCCAAATGACACTAATAATCTAATATAACAAATAAAAATCTTATAGCTTACCCTTGATATCCAAGGCTCCAATTTATTCCACATGTCAAAATCTTGATCCAATGGTCAAAATCATATCATAATATTAGTAGTTTACAACTATACCCTTGAAACAATCAAAATTCCAATCTTATCCTCATAGATCCAACGGTTGAGATTAAACACGGAAAAATCACTTTAAATCCAAGGGTTCATATTCTTCCAACACATAAAAAATATAAGACACATGAAATGACTTATTCATCCCCAAATATAATAGTTTAAAAATTTTCCTGAATTTTTATTCAATCTGATTTATCCAAAATTACCAAGAACATCATCGGCTTATAACTTTTAATAAAAATCTCGTACCAAAAATCTAATTCCAACAAAAATTCTTATACAGGGGTAAAATATTTATTTGTGGGATAAAAGTTATTTTTGATAAATTTATCATTTATGACCTCCAACTTTTCCAAACTTTTCACTTTAGTCACCAAACTTTGAAAGTTTATGTTTTAGTCACGAAACTAAAACCACCAACTATTAATTTCATGTAATTTAGTTACTAAACAAATATTAGGGTATTACATACAATCACGTTGGTCTCATTACGTCCCTTGCGATATGTGTACACCCTTGCAAGACCATCACCCTCTAGTTGGATAGTAACAGTATAAGACATCATCCTTGGACCCTCATCCCTTCCCTGAAACTGTCCTCAACCAGGACCACGACCTCTTTGTGGTGTAACCACAGGTGCCCTAGCCTGTCCACAACTCTAACAAGAATTAGCAACAACAGTCATAGGAGCCTGTCCCTGCAGAGCCAGACATGGATAGTCTCGCCTTATGTGATCACGCGATCTACAAACCCAACAGGTATTATGTAATGCTCTAGCATGGGTACTCAACCCCTAATATCCACACCCAGCACTATCTCCACCTTGCCTCAAATCAAGGCGATACCTTCTATCACGATGCTTCTTAAGCTGACCACCACCAGGACCAGAATTTGTGACTTTGTTGCCAACGCTAGAACCTCCCACACGAACTGATAGATCCAGGTTCTGCTACGGACATACTACCCTGAACCAAAGCCATGAACTCGCTCTTCTTATCATCCATGTATCTAACTCCCAAATACTTCTTAAAGGTGGCTCGAAAGAACTCCCAAGTCACATCATCTGGTTCCATGCTCGTGGTCACGGTAGTCCACCAACTATAAGCATCTTCTTGCAACCGAGATACAACACATCCTAGCTTATCGGCATTATTGCACCTCATTTGTTCCAAAATCTGATCAGTATTGGCAATCCACTCCTTATATGCCTCGGGTTCTAACCCTTTGAACTCAACTCCTTCTAAACTATGCAAGCGCTCCAAGGACAACCCCATTTGCCCTGCAGCTGGTGTAGGCGCATGCATTCCAGCAACAATAGCTTGAAATGCACTGGTCATCGCCTGAATCAAAGGCGCCATATCACCCAACACTGGACTAGCTGGCGCAGGTGGTACTTGCTCCACTTCTAATTCCCCTACCCAACGACATCGACATACGTACCAGACCTTAGTTCTCTTCTCGGTCCCATCGTGGTAATATATCTAAGGCATGATAATCACATAAAAAAAACAATTAGGCCACCTTCAAGCGAAAATCCAAGACTTCCATTTCAAGTCAAACATTTTAGACTGTAGTAAAAAGGCAATATGTCCCACAAGATATCCCCAAACATGGCTTATAACAATCAACGGTCGCATAACAATCACCGTGCATAGCAAAAATAGTAATCAGTCCATAATAATACTTTGACAATCATAACCTCATCTTAATTATTGCAAACCTGGCTCTAATACCACCAAATGTAACCCCCTCAACCCGACCTAAATGCCAGACCAAACTGAGTGAGCTCTATTGGGTTTGCCGAAACAAACCCGATACGATTAACTAAACTTAGGTCAATTTTTCCTTTTTATCTTGTCTAGATCAAAAATTATGTCATATGGTGTGCATACTAGCAGCAGGTGAAATCTAAACTGAATCGGGCGTCAAATTGACATCCAATTGTGTATATTTATAATTTAGGGACCAAATTGCAAATCTAGAAAGTTACAAGGACTTAGTTAAAATTTGAGTTACCAATCCTCAATTAATCAGATTACATGCTTGCTTGCCAAATTTTAGCTCAAAATAATCTTCAAAAACATACAATCTCATTCATGAACATTAGAGACCAAAATGAAAGAATCAAAAACCTCAAGAATCACTTCAACTAAAATAACGTCATCCGGTATCGATAGCGAGCATGCATACCGATACGAGGCTTCATTCCAATAGGTTCGTACTGGTACATGGCCAAGGCGTATCAGTACGCGGGTACAATTTCAAAATCATGAATTCTAGTAGCTAAAACTCGTACCAATACGACCTCTCGTGTACCAAACCCAAGACTATTTTCAGCTTACCTATATCGATACGAGGCCCCGCATATCAGTACACTCTGACCTGAAATGTCTAATTTTGTTGGTTTTTCATACAATCGTGGATTCGAACATGCCTTAACAAGCCATAAACATGTATACCACTAAACTAAAGATCAGACTATGCTAGAATATCAAATAAACAAGATCAAACAATAGCATCATGTTTCAATCATAGGTCTAGAGGCATGCTTCCTAAAAACCAATCCATCCAACAGACGAACGTAAATCCACTTCAAAAAAAACATATAAATCCTTATACAACTTCACAACAACATTATAAACTTGCACACTATAACAACCCAAAATCGGGCCTAGTCAGGATGTGATTTCGGTAACCAGAAATTTCACATCAAGAAGTCAAATTATTGAGTTGACTTTTGAAAGAATGATCAATCATTGAATTATTGAGTCCCAGTTAAGTATTGATGTCGTCCATGAACCCTATTGTAATATTTAAACCTACTTAGGTGATTTAATTATGAAAATTGGGAGTTTAGGGGGAAAAGTGTAAAGAAAGAGAGGTTGAGGAACCAATCTTGCGATTAGCCCCTCCTCAAACCCAATCATCACATACGTGGGATTAGGATATCGAGTTTCTTCAATTGAAAGAAAGCCCAAGTAAAAGGAAAAGAAAGAAGCTTACAAGGTTAACTCAAGCAAACACCTCACCTCTTCACCATCTTCTTCTTCTAAGCACACACTTCCATTAGATAGTGGACCAAGCTTTGAATTTCTCACGTTTCTTGATCATAGATTATAGCTATCGGTTGGGTAAGAAGTCTCCCTCAATTAGTTTATTGATTCCATTGTTAAACTATGTTTAGTTCAAGTCCAATAATTTAGGAACCCTAAAAATTCTCTAAGGATATTATGGCTTATTCGTTATTGTTTTCCTAGCTGTTGATTTGCTATGAATTTGTTATTGATATCAAGTTCTTGTAATCCATATTCCTTGTAGCTCAAGAGATTCAAGGTGAAGAATCTCCAAATCCTCCCAATTCTACCAAATCCAAGAATAAAGGGGTTGTCATCTAGGAGCTTTGAAAGCCTCGGAGTCATCGGTGAGTGTAGTCAGAGTCAAGGAATTGGCTAGGTGCCTTCCCGAATTCATTGATGTCAACTTACTATGTTATCATCATTGGCCAAGGTAGGTTTGCATTAAGACCATATTGGAGGCATCATCGAAAGGCTTTGGTAAGCTTATTTTATATAGCTAAGTCGACTATTGAATCCCTACAAGATCATTGATAGTATGAAAGTATCGAAATGACCATTTGAACATGTTATGAGTCATTGTCATTGGCATTGTATTGCTATTGTTACCACATTGGTTATTGTTATTGTCTTTGACATTGTTATTGACAAGTATTGAATCCTTGGATACGATTGGACATGGGATACAATTGGCATGCTATAGAATTCATGACCTCATTGGTAATGAGTGAACTATGGTACTTGAGCTAAGACTCTTATCAGTGATGTTGGCGGGATACAATGGTGTTGGTCTTATCGGTGATGTTGGCAAATACTGACCATTCATTATTGACGATGTTGGTTGGGAATTCGTGTATCCATAATACGTGTCGATCCAAGGAAAATATGTGAATAAGTGTTGCAAGCATTGTTAAATTATGATTTGAGATGTACATTCATTTGTTATACATGTTATGATCTTCATTGATGCTCATACAATTGCCTTTGACTACCTCACTAGGCTAAGTAAGCCTAATGCATCTCATTTCCATGCATTTTCAAGTTAAAGCATAGTTGGATTGAGGATCAAAGCAAAGAGCATTTTGAAGCAAGTCACTATCCTCTATGTAATGTTAATCTAGTCCTTGAACTCCTAGAATGGTGGAGTAGGGTCTAAACAAGATGGTTTAGTCCCATTTTGCATGTATATGTGGTCCACTATGTTAAAATGGTTAAAATGCCTATTTTGGTCATGTTAGTGTTTTGGTTAAAAGCACCAAATATGCATATTTGGCCTAACTAGTGAAAACGTGGTAAATGGATTCATTTGATCATTAAACTTTTCATGTCAATAGATTTTAGTGTTTAAAAGTTTGCTGGTAAAAATTCATTGCATTTGGACACCGTTCAACAGTTAAATTGATTAAAAACCAGAAGAAATTTGTCAATACAGAGCAGGCGTATCGATACAAGGTAAGCTATTTTGGTATGACCTTGCATATTTGGTCGGTCAAAGCTTAAGTCAACTAGGGCATACCGATATGGCCTAGGGCGTTTCGGTACGAAAATTGGCAGTAAGGTTTGGTAATTTAAATGCATCGATATGGCCTTAGGGCGTATTGAAATAGGTCAACCATGGTCAATTCGTATCGATACAACCCCATTTGTATCGAATCAGGTAAGGCCTTGGCAATTGTAGTTCCAAAATTATGCGAATCAGTATTGATACGGCCCTAGCCGTATCAAAACAGTAGTCAAGGAAAAATACAAAGTTGGTCAACCCATATCGATACGGATCAACCTGTATCGAAATGAGATTTGACAGTCTCAAGTTGTTTGTTAAACTGTGCAAGTCTGTATTGATACAGTCCTTGGGTGTTTCGGTACGGAGTCAGTTATTTTCATTAAAAGGGCTAAGAACATAGTTTGAATAGTTTACAAATTGATTACTAAAAATGACATGGATTAATTAAACTGGTTAATAAACCCCAAATGTTATGGAAATTTGTATGAACCCTATTTATAAGGTGAATTGCATTGTGGCGTCATTAATTTCATGAAAGGACCCTTTAATTATTGAAATACAATTTAGCCCCTAAAACTTGTAAAAGACTGAAATTAGTCCCTAAATTGTATATCCAAGCGTGGGATTCAATTGGTAAACCTCCTATACTGACTTTGCCTGATTGGTTAAGCATGTATTGATTGTTTATCAAATTACGATTAAATGTTTTTGCACTGATCACCGTTTTGTTCACCGGTAGCATTCTCTGACCTGGATTTCTACCAGGCCGAGTAGGGATGTTACAATTGCTGTATCAGAGCTAGAGTTTAGTTGATTCTAGGACTAAACTGAAGTCTGTTGCATAGTTATTGCATTGCATACCACCTAGGAGTTTAATTTGTTATATTGTGACTTGCAACTAATCGGATCCTTCTTTCTTTTATAGTGTAAAGATGTCTAACTCTGATAAGGCTCGTGAAGAAGTTGACACAAGGTTTGCACCTCGACCAATGGTGAGGAGAAAAGGGGGAGAATGCTCCTAATCTACAAGCACCCTCGTAAGAACCAGTGAACACTGAGCCTGTGTTACATGTCGCTTAATTTGAGTGCTATAAGAACATGACTGAGATGTTCAAACAGTTCGTGGCTACCTTCAAATTTGAATAGTTGGCATAGTCCTCCGCAACTGTGACTTCCATGAATCGAGCCCCTATCGAAAAGTTAGCTCAGCACTAAGCTACTACCTTCTCGGGTAAGGCCAAGGAAGACCCTGAAGTAATAGAGCATTGGCTGGATAGTACCATAAGAATCTTGACTAAGCAATTGTAGTGCTCGGATGAGCACAAGCTCGAGTATGCTCTAGCCTTGTTAACTGATGAAGCCTTACGTTGGTGGGAAACCATAACTCTTACCGCTCCCGAAGAAGCAATGACTTGGGAGTTCTTCCTCCGAGAGTTTAAAAAGAAATACATCAGTAAGCACTATCAAGCTGAGAGGCGGGATATCTTTCTACATTTGAAACAAGGTGGAAGGCCGGTGGAGCAGTATATCCACAACCTTTGTAAGTACTGCAAGTATAGGGCTGAATACATCAAGAAAGAAGAAGAAAAGTGTAGAATGTTCATTGCAGGTTTGAGTGATGAGCTACGGCCTTTGTTTACTACTATGGGGATGAAGGATTTCCAAGAGCTTGTGAATCGAGCGATCTCCACTGAAGCTGCTCAAAGGTTGCACATGTTTAACATGTCGAATCAATTTGAGAAGAGGACACAAGATGATTCTCGACCCCCTCTACCATATAAGAAAGGCAAGCAGAAACAAGAATAAAAGCAATCATACCATCAGCAATCCTTCCGATTAGGTGATTTCCTGAAACCAGAAGTTGTGTCCCAGTCTGCTACAAGAACTACCTCTATTGAGAGTACTGGAGGATCTGGACGGGAGTCATAGTATCCGACTTGCAAATTTTTTCAAATGAGGCATCCTTTGGGACAGTACCGCAAGCAATCTAGAGTGTGTTTCTTCTGTGGGGAACAAGGCCACTATATTAAAGATTGTTCAATAAATAGTAATAAACCTCATGTATCAGTGGTTCCTACGTCTCCTGCTCAGTTCTTCAGGGGTAAGGGACAAAGGCAAGATGTATCGAGAGCTTCAAGAGGACCTGGTGGCTCTACAAGGGCTCCTAATCGACAAGAATCTAAGGCTTCAGCACAAGTTTACCATGTAAGGATCCGAGAAGAAGATGAGGACCCTGACATCATAGCAAATACTGTTGAACTATATACTCATCCTATTTATGCATTGATCGATCCTGGATCTACTTTGCCTTTATAAGTATTGTATTGATTAAGAGATTTAAGTTAACATCTGAGCCTATAGCCTCTAAGCTCACTGTGACCAACCCTTTAGGGGATAGTGTTGTAATTGGGCTAGTATGCAAGAATTGTCCCCTTGTGATTCAAGGCATACCTTTTTCGGCCAACCTTATGGACCTCTCTATACATGAATTTGACGTTATTTTGGGGCTTGATTGGCTAGGGGAGCATCAAGCTTGGGTAGATTGTTCAAAAAAGAAATTCTACCTTCGAGGTCTTGACAAGAAGAGTGTGACTCTCATTGAATCCAGGGAAAAAAGATCATTTTTGTATGCCAGGTAAGAAAAGAAGAATCACAGTTGCAAGATATACACACTGAAGAGTTTCTATTACACTCTATCAGATGGTACCGATAGAACTCACCGAACTTAAAGTGAGAATTCAAGACTTGTTAGACAAGAGTTTCATTCGATCGAGTTCCTTGCCTTGGGGAGCTTCGGTCCTCTTTTTCAAGAAGAAAGATGGATCAATGTGTCTTTCTATTGATTATCGAAAATTGAACAAGCTCACAATCAAGAATAAGTATCCTTTGCCGAGGATCGGTGATTTGTTTGACCAACTGAAAGATGCAACAGTCTTTTCTAAGATTGAACTGAGGTCTGGATACTATCATATGAAAATGAAGGAGTACGATGTGCCCAAGATGGCTTTCTGTATGAGATATGGCCACTACGAATTCTTGGTTATGCCCTTTGGGTTAACCAATGCACCTACTGCCTTTATGGATCTCATGAATCAAGTTTTTAAACCCTATCTTGATAATTTGTCGTGGTATTCTTAGACGATATATTAATCTATTCCAAAAGCCAAGTTGAACATCATGAACATCTTCGTATTGTGCTTTAAACTCTTCGAGAAAAACAATTGTATGCCAAGTTCAACAAGTGCGAGTTCTGGCTCACCCAAGTCTCGTTTTTGGGTCATGTGATCTCTGTTTAAGGCATTCAAGTAGATTCAAAGAAGATCCAAGCTATATTTGAATGGATACCCCCGAAGAGCATAGGTGAAGTTCGTAGCTTTCCCGGTCTTGCTGGCTATTATAGGAGATTCGTTAAAGGATTCTCTATGATAGCAGCTCGACTAACTGAACTCCTAATAAAGATGTTGCTTTTGAATGGACTGAGAAGCAACAAAGAAGTTTTGACCAACTCAAGCAAGTATTGACCCATGCACTGGTTCTGATTCAACTTGAGTTTAGGGAGGATTATACTGTGTATAGTGATGCTTTGCACCAGGGGTTGGGGTGCGTATTGATGCAAGAAGGCAAGGCTGTTGCTTATGCATCAAGGCAACTAAAACCACATGTAATGAGCTATCCTACTCATGACCTTGAATTGGCTGGGGTCATCTTTGCATTGAAAATCTGGAGACGTTATCTCTAAGGAGAAAAATGTTACCTATACACCAACCACAAGAGCCATAAGTATTTGTTGACACAAAAAGAACTCAATCTTCGTCAAAGGAGATGGATGGAACTCCTCAAAGACTATGACCTTGTTATTGATTACCATCCAGGCAAGGCCAACGTGGTAACAAACACGCTCAGCCCCAGGCCTTTACCTACTCCTCAGGATATTAATGCTCATTTCTGACTTTGAAAGCATCGTGGTTTCATAGCTGAACTTCAAGTTCTGTCCACCATTGTGATTAGAATCAAATCCCTACAAGAACAAGATCCTGAATTACAAGCCATTGCTTCTAAGCTTCGGAATAATCCTGACCCTAATTTTAGAATTACTTCCAAAAGACTCTTGTGCTTCTATAATAGAATATGTGTGCCCAATGATGAGTCCCTTCAAGATGAAATTCTCAAGAAAGTCCATTATAGCCCTTACTTAGTTCAACTAGGAGCAATAAAGATGTACAGAGACCTACGATAATTGTATTGATGGCCTGGCATTAAAGCATCTATAATAGAATTTGTATCAAGGTGTCTTACATGTCAACAAGTTAAAGCTGAGCACCGTAACCCTACCGGATTGTTACAACTCATTTAACTCCCTCAATGGAAGTGGGAAAAGATAACTATGGACTTTGTCAGTGGTTTACCGTTGACCCCAGCCAAGCATGATGCTATTTTGGTTATTCTAGACTGTTTCACTAAGTCAGCACACTTCATACCTGTAATTGCTAATTTTATCCGGGGAATTAACCCGTTGTTTTTACATTCTTGAGTAAGGGCTTCATTAACATTAATAGATTAGTATTACCATTTGCCTTTACTATATGTTTCACTTTATAACTAGTATCTTATAATACTACTATTGTCTATCTTAAATATATATGGGAAATGAAAGTTTTTAACATTTTTATTAGATGATGTTGTTATATTAATTAGTATTACAATAATAATTAAATATGTAAGCCCAATGTATTTAAACAAAAGAGAGGGCCAAGTCTTTATTCAAATAGTCCACTTACAAAATATAATAATTTACAGCTGGCCCAACAAGGCCCTAAATACATCAAAAAGAAACCCTAATCATCTTTATCTTTACGTAGCTGATTCTAGACCGTTGGATCCAAGATAAGGATTGAAAGACTGAGACATGCACAGAATGTTCTAGATAGCCCCACGGGACTGCTCAGGAACCTCCGTTTCCACGTGCGATGAATGATCGTCCGCTCCAATCGCCACGCGGACAGATCCAACGGCTCCCGGAGGTCCTCGTTCCCTGAGCCCCTTCTCACTCTGGTCCCTTCCCCTCTTCAGTATGCAACGCCATTCCAAGGGATGAGCGCCGTGCTATCTGACCATCCTCTTCCATAGCCGAAAATCACGGCTCACGAGCAAGGCAAACAAAGGCAGGGGCTTTAGAGATAACAGGCCGACAATAGGATTTTTCTTTTCATTTTCAAACAAATGTAGCCCTCGGATATAAAAGGAACCCAACAGACATGTAACACAGATTCGGAATTCCAGCTAGCAATACAAAAAATAGATTCCAAAGGTACATTTATCTTTCAAAAAATGCATAGAGATAGATAACTAGGGTTAGATTATACCTTCGATCCTGTTTTCCCTTCCGATGACAAGCCTTGTAGCGTCGTCTGGCGTTATGAACGGTGAGTCGGCAGGGGAAAGGCGTCACTTCGAGTCTTGTTTCAAAAAAATGGGACTTTTTGTTTAGGCTTTTTGAGGAAGAGAGGGTTTTCGTTTGATTCTGTTGAAACTAGGTTTAGATCAGAGTTTAGGAGGCAGAGAGGAGTGTTTGAGGGGTATATCAAAGGTTGTCGGCCGCCGGCGAACAGCGGCCGATGCGGCAGAGCACGGTCAGATTCTGGAGATTGAGGTGGTTTCTGGGATTGGGGATGAACACCGTTGGGGATGAACACCACGGCGGTGTTCATCCCCGTTCTGGAAAAATGGAAGAACGGGGAGAGGATTTAGGGGCTAAAAAATATAACCAAAAAGGGAAATTGTTACAAAACGTTATGTTTTATACAAAGCCCGTCCTTTTTGGGTTATTCACGTTATGAATCCCTCCGCCTCATTTTAATTGCTCCATGAGGGTCTCCACATGGGTAAATAACCCATTTGATCCCTTTGCATGGTCTAATTACTGGATAGAGGCCATTCCGCCTTTTTAGTCACCATTTGGGTCCTCAAACTTTTCACCAGTTCGCAATTGCACCTGTTTTCTTCTTTTTGTTTTTACATTAGTCCCTTGAATTTTGCTTCTTTATAATTTGGTCCCTTCCAGTGTTTAATTTCCTTTTAATGTACATGCATTTTATTTCAATTTGTCTATGTTATTATTTCTATTAACGATTCATTTTACTATTTGGATGTAATTATTAGAACCTCTATTTTGTCTATTTGTTTCAATATACATATTTGCCATAGGTAAAGTTTATTACGTGTGTATTTTAATGCAATATATGATTATCTCCTTTTAAATGGAAAGATAAAAAAGAAAAAAAGACAACTTAAAGTATGTATTTTTTCGACATATGGACATTGAAAGTTTCTTTTAATTAAGCATGATATGTTTTTCCTTAAAGTGTATGTAGTTAGGTTTTGAAATTCAAATATATGTGGGTTTAGCTGCTTTGGGCCTTTCTTCTTGGACTAAGCTTAGAAACTTGGGATACTTGGTCTGTTGGGCTTTGGGTTTGTTAGATTAAGCCTCTTGAATTATATTAAGCAAAATTAGTTTAATTAATTTAAAACCGTGTGCTCGTCTTATAGGGACACGATTTTTAAATTGATTAAATTAATTTAGGACTAGAATTTTTAGAGCCTTAGTTAGAATTTAGGTTAAACTAGCTTAATCAACTTAAATTTGTCCTAGTCTTATTGGAATAAATGTTAAGTCCGTTAAGTTAGTTAAATGAATCCATAATTACCTTTAAGATAAAATTAATAAGGAGATTAGATTGGCACTTAATTAAGGCCCTAATTAACTTGGTTAGTTCTTAAATAGTGTTCTCGACTTATTAGAATACTAGTATAGAACCGATCGAATTAATTACCATGTTATAAGATAATCCATAACTTATTAGGGTTTCCTAGATTTTAGGGTTTAATTAATTTAGGGTAACATTAGATTCACTTAGTTAATAATTAGATCACCAATTGAATTTTTCATAATTTGGGCCTTTCAGGTTAGGACTTTTATGGGCTTTGGAGTGTTTATCTTTAAGCCTTTTGCTTGGCATTCATTTTTAATTGTCATTTATTTGGAATTAATCACTCTAAGTCATAGAAAATGAGGTAGTTATTAATTATGATATGTGTGTCATAACGGTCTTGCCTTAAGGGACGTTGACCAAATATTTGGATTCATCCCTACCATCCAGAGGCAAATGATAATCCAAATTGGCAATATCATGACATCACGTATGAAAATCGAATCAAAAATTAACACGGCAGTCAAACTTATTTGATGTCGGTTTAATCTATGGTTCGATGTATCGTTAACCTTACTAGTTAAATGTCCAATTAATTTGAACCCACCATTTGATAGAGCCTGTTCAATTAAAGTCAATTTTCAATTAGGGTCACCAAGTTAAAATTCTTTTCAAATTTCGACAATTTTCTTTAATTGAAAGCAACAAATATTTTCGGTACCGATTTTCGGGCATGATGGGGGTGCTAATCCTTCCCCACACGTAACCAACTCTCGAACCCTTCCAAAATGAATCTCTGGTTTTGTGGTGTCCGGCCTACCTTATCCAAGTGGCTGGTGGTGACTTCAAGTTTTTATCGATTTTCAAAAGAATAAGTTTTTTTAAAGCCAATATTACAAAGAAATGATTTTAGGGGTAACCCGTAGCGCCAAATCCATAAATTATCTAGTCTGCCAAGAAAAGTCGCCACAGCATGGCGACTCCGCTAGGGACGTTCGTTATTTGTTTTTATAAAACAAGAGAGAGTTAGGCCAAGAAAATATTTGTCGTTGAATGAGGGAAAATTGTGGCAATTTCAATTGATTTTAGTAAGGTCGATCATTTCTTGAAAATGTGACTAAGATCACACAGGCTTTGAAAATTGGTGGTCTTCGAATTAATTTTTCATTTAATTTCTAAGGAATCACCGACATGTGTTGCACCATTTCATTAAGCTCTATACCCGAGCTCCATCCCTTAAGTGGGAGTGAAACGCCACATACCCATGTGAGTAGCCCTCTACGGGTCGTTAATTCACTTCTGGAATCCATGCCTCTTGACACGTGAGCAGCCCTCCACGTCATTTGGTCGTGCTTTCCTTCGAACCAAAACCAATTCGCAAGCTTGTAATGGGCCATAATTGGGGTTCTTGTTGCCTTAGTAGGTGATAAGACATGTTCGGGTACTGATAAGTGTTCAAAAGTACTATTTTTATTACCCTTTTTACTCATATTATTGTTAGACTTAAGCTCATATTAGTTGCATATTTAGTTATTCATGCATTAATTCATGTTTCTTTCCACCGTTGAGCTTGATTACATAACTTGGTGATTTTTGTGGGAAAAGATGTTGTTCTGGTGTATTTTTGTGTGTGTGCAGGATCACTTGCCAAAGCAAGGCTAGTGCTAGTTGCCAGGGCAATGCATGAAGGAGACGCCGAGCTAGTTTCCAGGGCAATGCATGAAGGAGACACCGAGCCAGTTGCCATGGCAATTGTCGACAAGAGCAAAGGTGATATGGTAGTCGAAATTGATGACTAGACAAGCCCAAGATGGCGTGGAGCAAAGCCCAAACCCAAAGGAATTTTATTTCCATGCAGAGATTAAAGAAGAATTAAATTCCAAGAAGATAGGAGAAGTTCTAGTAGGAATACAATTATAATAAAGAATTATATTCTTTAAAGATAATTTAATTCCAACTTAAACTCCTCCTCAAAGAAGGACTTTGGCCTAGCCCTATAAATAAGAAGGAGATTTCGACAATTCCAGGGAGAGCAAGAGGAGAGGATTTTCGACAACTCCAAAGGGCAAGAAGGAAGAGATTTCGACAAGATAGCAAGGAGGGAGAGAGTTCGATTTCTTCTTCTTCTTTGCTTCCATTAGATTCATGGTTTGGGGATTATTCTTTGTATATCTTTTGAACCCAACCATTAACTAACTTGATTGGTTGGGGTTATTGTGTTTTGTTGTTGTGAGAAACAATTGGATTTTGTTTAGGTAATAAGAGTTTGCACTTTCAATTCATGGTTTACTCATTCTTGGTTCTTATTCTTGTTTGCGAGTGAATTGGGAGAGGATCTCGTAACTTCATCTATTTATCTAATATCGGGAGAGTTAGATTCAAGAAATGAATGAGTATGGTCTTTATTCAATCTATTGATGGTGTAGATTAATCCAGCTTAGGAATAAGTTAAGGATTTCAACGGCTAAGAGGAGCGCAAGATTGGTTTTTGTTCACCCTTGATTCATACAAGGATGTATTATCAAGGCATGCACAAGTAGCTAGAGTTTCGACTTAGGGATAAGAAGAAACCATTGAAGAACGCTTCGCTGAACCTTGAAGTTGCTGCCCAGACGCCCAAGTAGTTGCCCAGCCAGTTGCCCAGGCAACCATTGATTAGTTGCCAAGGCAACCCCGCTGTGCAAGTTGCCACGGCAACTGAGTTGCCCTTGCACTCTTTTACCAAGACGATCCAATCGGCTATCACACCTCAACTCATGATAACCTGGCCTATTCTCTCTTTTCTTTCATCTATTCTTTTAGTTTATTGCTTTTACTTTTCTCGTTAATTAAAACCTCTATTATCAATTGTGTTTTTATTTTCACAGTGCAGTAACTTAAGCAAAGTGGCCAAAACCAATACCTGTGGAGACGATACTCGATACTCATATCACTTTATTACTTGCGACGTGTATACTTGCACATTTGCGTAGCACTTATTACACGCAACAAGTTTTTGGTGTCGTTGTCTGGGATTGGCAATTGGTGTTAGTTGTTTTTGTTATTGCATTTTTTTCTCTTAGTTTCACTAACTTTTCTTTTTGTTTGTTTTATCAAAATATAAAAAAAAAATTAAATTAGGTGCGCTACAAGTTAAGGGACATCAACATGTCGGGTAATAAAAGCCGATCTATTCGAGAGATGATGTTGGAAGATATGAATCAATCCAATCAAGAGTTTCTTGCACCCTTTGATGATTACCTATACCAACCGAGAAAAGCCCAAATAACTTATACCGTGGAAAAATCTTGTGTTATGTGTGGAGAACATCATGTGTTTGAAAATTGCCCTCACATTTTCGGTGCATATAATTACATGGAGGACCATAGAGGGAACCAACAGAAAAATTCTTCATGGTATGGTCAAAAAGCTCAAAAATGCTTTTACCATAACAATTTTGCCGCAGCAACAGATATGCCATGGCAATATAGTCCTTTTCAAGAGCATTCCAATTCCTTGGAGGAAACGTTACTAGCTTCCTTGGCTAGACTTGACGGATCAATTGAAGAGATTCGAGAACTATCAAAATCTATGGATATGAGGATAGCTCAGTGGGATGCAACCTTAGGGGATTCAGAAGATCAATTGGGGAGATCCACATATGTCATGGATAACATACACCAACAATTCATTCCTAGGGATACTAACGTCCCAAGGTAAGAGGATAAGGAGCAATACTAAGAAATCTCTTCGATGTGTGAGGAACAGCTAGAACCTCAAAGTCAAGAAGATGCTAATGAGAGAGACTGCCCAACACATGATGAGCTTGAACAACAAATTGCCTCAGCAATGATTGAGGAGCCTGAACATAGCAATGCCGCGACAACACTCGGTGAAGCTGAGAACAACAATACTAAAGCAAATTCTGAGGAACCTGATGCCCAGAAAGTTATAACGTTGATGTTGAAGCAGGAATGTGTAGATTGCTCTCATCTACAATTGCCACGGCAATTACACGACCACATGCAAGATCAACGAGATGATAATACTTTGCCAATGGAATATGAGTAGGTAATAGTTGAACCTTTTGAATTCTTTAAAAACTTACTCGTCCATTGCAGGTATGTCTTGAGGAACCGAGGTTGGTAGATTTGAAGCCATCGAAATCTCTACTGATGGAGATGTTTGAGAGGCCAAAAGAAAAAGGTGTTTGGATTCATAAAGCTCTTCAGAAAATTGATTCTTCCCCTGACTTAAAGAAAAATTTGACAACTGATTGCCGCGGCAATTGGCTTGAGCAGCAATTGCCACGACAACAAAGGCTACATCCAACCATGATAGAAGTCGACAAGAATGAGGTAATTGAATGGTTGAGAATGGATATAATTTTTTCTATTAATATATTTGTGCCTTCAGGAAGAGTAGCAAGGTGGAGAGTATACATGGACAACAAGCGAACAAAGAAGAAAGACACCTCCACCATGGTAATGCAAAAGGGAGTAGCTGGGAGCACATTGGCCCAACTCTTTTTGGGCAATATTGTCACCCGATGGAGGGTACGGATGGACTATAAGAAGTATCAAAAACGACTCTCCTCAAGTTTTCTTAGATATGCAGTAACATTAGAAGTGGTCACTTTAGGAGATGCCTTAGCATGCTCTCCTTTCAATATTTTCTTTTTCTTTTTCTTTTTATTTTCATTTTTATTTTTAGGAGATATTTTATTTTTCTTCATTATCTTCAGTTTCCATGTTTTCTTTATTTTCTTTTCAACAACAAGACTCACAACCACCATGATAAGGAAATTTACTGCCGACTACTCGCCACAGCAACCACAACAGAAACTGGCGATGCCCAGGCAACAACAATGGCTTCGGCAACTACTGATGCACATGGAAGTAAACCTGCATCGGCAAACATGGACCAAATCAAGGCAATGCTATTCACGCAATACCAACCACAAGCATTCAATCACTGACCGAAAATTGAATCAAGCAAACGACACGAAGGAAACTTATCAATCGAGGTGACGACCTCTCCGACTAACTCATTTCATTTAGTTTCTTTTAAATTTTATTTCACTCTTACATGCATTGAGGACAATGCTTCTCTCGAGTTTGGGGGGGTGTTGGTTTCTAGTTAGCTTCATGTCTAGTTGCATTCATTTTTAGCAATCACATATAGGTTGCATATGTTACTTGCCATTCCTTTAATTGGATTTAATTGCTTAAGACTTGTTGAATACCCAATGATGAATTTTCGCCACTGCACTTAATTGAAAGAACCTTTAATTTTAGGATTGCATGAAAAGAACTTAGAATTTTACTATGATGCTTAATTTTTTTTTACACGGTTGTGGGTTGTTGCTTGAAAGAAACTTAGTGAACTTAGGTTGCTTAAAATTTGGGTAAATTAAAAATTGAAAATTAAAAGTTAATTTCTTACTAGAGGTGCCCAAAACTGGCTCTAGTAGTAAATGCACTTTCTTGCTAGAGGTGCCCGAAATTGGCTCTAGTAGTTAATGCACATTAAAGAATCGCTAGAGGTGCCCGAAATTGGCTCTAATCGACTAAAATAAAATGAGAAATTGCTTACTTTACTAGAGGTGCCCGAAATTGGCTCTAGTGAAAATTAAAATAAATGCCCCATTAATTAAATTGATAAAAGCCTACTATTCACATAGAATCTTGAAAATCAACTTGTACACAACTACGCACACACATTGTCACGAGCACTATAGTTTGGTTCCGGGTAATTTTTGTGTTATCCGAAAAATTAAAAGGTGATCATACTTTGTGCCACGGTTCCGAGGTTTGAATTCAAGTTTGAAGCATGTCTTTGATGATTAAAGTCTTGGCAGGTAATTGTTAGTTTGCATTGCTTGAGGACAAGCAATAGTTCGAGTTTGGGGGCGTGATAAGTGTTCAAAAGTACTATTTTTATTACCCTTTTTACTCATATTATTGTTAGACTTAAGCTCATATTAGTTGCATAATTAGTTATTCATGCATTAATTCATGTTTCTTTCCATTGTTGAGCTTTATTACATAACTTGGTGATTTTTGTGGAAAAAGATGCTGCTTTGGTGTGTTTTTGTGTGTGTATGTTCAGGATCACTTGCCAAAGCAAGGCTAGAACCAGTTGCCAGGGAAATGCATGAAGGAGACGCCGAGCCAGTTGCCCTGGCAATTGTCGACAAAAAGAAAATGCAATAGGGATGTCGAAATTGATGACTAGACAAGCCCAAGATAATGTGGAGCAAAGCCCAAACCCAAAAGAATTTGATTTCCATGCAGAGATTAAAGAAGAATTAAATTCCAAGAAGATAGGAGAAGTTCTAGTAGGAATACAATTATAATAAATAATTATATTCTTTAAAGATAATTTAATTCCAACTTAAACTCCTCCTCAATGAAGGACTTTGGCCTAGCCCTATAAATAAGAAGGAGATTTCGACAATTCCAAGAGAGCAAGGGGAGAGGATTTTCGACAACTCCAAAGGGCAAGAAGGAAGATATTTCGACAAGATAACAAGGGGGATAGAGTTCGATTTCTTCTTCTTCTTCTTTGCTTCCATTAGATTCATGGTTTGGGGATTATTCTTTGTATATCTTTTGAACCCAACCATGAACTAACTTGATTGGTTGGGGTTATTGTGTTTTCTTGTTGTGAGAAACAATTGGATTTTGTTTAGGTAATAAGAGTTTGCACTTTTCAATTCAAGGTTTACTCATTCTTGGTTCTTATTCTTGTTTGCGAGTGAATTGGGAGAGGATCTCGTAACTTCATCTATTTATCTAATATCGGGAGAGTTAGATTCAAGAAACGAATGAGTATGGTCTTTATTCACTCTATTGATGGTGAAGATTAATCTGGCTTAGGAATAAGTTAAGGATTTCAACGGCTAAGAGGAGCGCAAGATTGGTTGTTGTTCACCCTTGATTCACGCAGGGATGTATTATCAAGGCATGCACAAGTAGCTAGAGTTTCAACTTAGGGATAAGAAGAAACCATTGAAGAACGCTCTGCCGAACCTCGAAGTTGCTGCCCAAAAGCCAAAGTAGTTGCCCAGCTAGTCGCCCAGGTAACCATCGATTAGTTGCCAAGGCAACCCCGCTGTGCAATTTGCCACGGCAACTGAGTTGCCCTTGCACTCTTTTACCAAGACGATCCAATCGACTATCACACCTCAACTCACGATAACCCAGCCTATTCTCTATTTTTCTTTCATCTATTCTTTTAGTTTATTGCTTTTACTTTTCTCGTTAATTAAAACCTCTATTATCAATTGTGTTTTTATTTTCACAGTGCAGTAACTTAAACAAAGTGGCCCAAACCAATCCCTGTGGAGACGATACTCGATACTCATATCACTTTATTACTTGCGACGTGTATACTTGCACATTTGCGTAGCACTTATTACACGCAACAAGTTTTTGGCGCCGTTGCCGTGGATTGGCAATTGGTGTTAGTTGTTTTTGTTATTGCATTTTTTTTCTCTTAGTTTTACTAACTTTTCTTTTTGTTTGTTTTATCAAAAAAAAATTTAGGTGTGCTACAAGTTAAGGAACATCAACATGTTGGGAAATAAAAGCCAATCTATTCGAGAGATGATGTTGGAAGATATAAATCAATCCAATCAAGAGTTCCTTGCACCCTTTGATGATTACGTATACCAACCGAGAAAAGCCCAAAGAACTTATACCATAGAAAAATCTTGTGCTATGTGTGG
Source organism: Hibiscus mutabilis (assembly GCA_019671005.1). Classification (NCBI taxonomy): domain Eukaryota; kingdom Viridiplantae; phylum Streptophyta; class Magnoliopsida; order Malvales; family Malvaceae; genus Hibiscus; species Hibiscus mutabilis. The sequence continues at coordinate 14,367,295 of CM033735.1, read as the reverse complement.
AGAACATCATGTGTTTGAAAATTGCCCTCACATTTTCGGTGCATATAACTACATGGAGGACCATAGAGGGAACCAGAAGCAAAATTCTTCATGGTATGGTCAAAAAGCTCAAAATTTTTTTTACCATAACAATTTTGCCGCGACAACAGATATGCCATGGCAATGTAGTCCTTTTCAAGAGCATTCCAATTCCTTGGAGCAAACGTTACTAGCTTCCTTGGCTAGACTTGACGGATCAATTGAAGAGATTCGAGAACTATCAAAATCTATGGATTCGAGGATAGCTCAGTGGGATGCAACCTTAGGGGATTCAGAAGATCAATTGGGGAGATCCACATATGTCATGGATAACATGCACCAACAATTCATTCCTAGGGATACTGACGTCCCAATGCAAGAGGATAAGGAGCAATACAAAGAAATCTCTCCGATGTGTGAGGAACAACTAGAACCTCAAAGTCAAGAGGATGCCAATGAGAGAGACTGCCCAACACATGATGAGCTTTAACAACAAATTGCCTCGGCAATGATTGAGGAGCCTGAACAGAGCAATGCCGCGACAACACTCGGTGAAGCTGAGAACAACAATACTACAGCAAATTCGAGGAACCCGATGCCCGAAAGTTATAACGTTGATGTTGAAGCGAATGTGTAGATTGCTCTCATCTACAATTGCCACGGCAATTACACGACCACATGCAAGATCAACGAGATGATAATACTTTGCCAATGGAATATGAGCAGGTAATAGTTGAACCTTTTGAATTCTTTAAAAACTCACCTCGTCCATTGCAGGTATGTCTTGAGGAACCGAGGTTGGTAGATTTGAAGCCATCTAAATCTCTACCGATGGAGATGTTTGAGAGGCCAAAAGAAAAAGGTGTTTGGATTCATAAAGCTCTTGAAAAATTGATTATTCCCTTGACTTAAAGCAAAATTTGACAACTGATTGCCACGGCAATTGGCTTGAGCAAAGAATTGCCCACGACAACAAAGGCTACATCCAACCATGATAGAAGTCGACAAGAATGAGGTAATTGAATGGTTGAGAATGGATATAATTTTTCCTATTAATATATTTGTGCCTTCAGGAATAGTAGCAAGGTGGAGAGTATACATGGACTACAAGCGAACAAAGAAGAAAGACACCTCTACCATGGTAATGCAAAAGGGAGTAGCTGGGAGCACATTGGCCCAACTCTTTTTGGGCAATATTGTCACCCGATGGAGGGTACGGATGGACTATAAGAAGTATCAGAAACGACTCTCCTCAAGTTTTCTCAGATATGCAGTAACATTAGAAGTGGTCACTTTAGGAGATGCCTGAGCATGCTTTCCTTTCAATATTTTCTTTTTCTTTTTCTTTTTCTTTTTATTTTCATTTTTATTTTTAGGAGATATTTTATTTTTCTTCATTATCTTTAGTTTCCAAGTTTTCTTTATTTTCTTTTCCACAACAAGACTCACAACCACCATGATAAGGAAATTTACTGCCGACTACTCGCCACAGCAACCACAACAGAAACTGGCGATGCCGAGGCAACAACAATGGGTTCAGCAACTACTGATGCCCATGCAAGTAAACCTGCATCGGCAAACATGGACCAAATCAAGGCAATGCTATTCATGCGGTACCAGCCACAAGCATTCAACCACTGACCGGAAATTGAATCAAGCAAATGACACGAAGGAAACTCATCACTCAAGGTGACGACCTCTCTGACTAACTCATTTCATTTAGTTTCTTTTAAATTTTGTTTCACTTTTACGTGCATTGAGGACAATGCTTCTCTCGAGTTTGGGAGGGTGTTGGTTTCTAGTTAGTTTCATGTTTAGTTGCATTCATCTTTAGCAATCACATATAGGTTGCATATGTTACTTGCCATGCCTTTAATTTGATTTAATTGCTTAAGACTTGTTGAATATCCAATGATGAATTTTTGCCACTGCACTTAATTGAAAGAACCTTTAATTTTAGGATTACATGAAAAGAACTTAGAATTTTACTATGATGCTGAATTTTTTTTACACGGTTGTGGCTTGTTGATTGAAAGAAACTTAGTGAACTTAGGTTGCTTAAAATTAGGGTAAATTTAAAATTGAAAATTAAAAGTTAATTTTTTGCTAGAGGTGCCTGAAACTGGCTCTAGTAGTAAATGCACTTTCTTGCTAGAGGTGCCCGAAATTGGCTCTAGTCGACTAAAATAAAATGAGAAATTGCTTACTTTACTAAAGGTACCCGAAATTGGCTCTAGTGAAAATTAAAATAAATGCCCCAGTAATTAAATTGATAAAAGCCTACTATTCACATAGAATCTTGAAAATCAACTTGTACACAACTACGCACACACATTGTCATGAGCACTATAGTTTGGTTCCGGGTAATTTTTGTGTTATCCGAAAAATTAAAAGGTGATCATACTTTGTGCCACGGTTTCGAGGTTTGAATTCAAGTTTGAAGCATGACTTTGATGATTAAAGTCTTGGCAGCTCATATTGGTTGCATAATTAGTTATTCATGCATTAATTCATGTTTCTTTCCACCGTTGAGCTTGATTACATAACTTGGTGATTTTTGTGGGAAAATATGCTGCTTTGGTGTACTTTTGTGTGTGTGCAGGATCATTTGCCAAAGCAAGGCTAGTACTAGTTGCCAGGGTAATGCATGAAGGAGACGCCGAGCTAGTTGCCAGGGCAATGCATGAAGGAGACGCCGAGCCAGTTGCCATGGCAATTGTCGACATGAGCAAAGGTGATATGGTAGTCGAAATTGATGACTAGACAAGCGCAAGATGACGTGGAGCAAAGCCCAAACCCAAAGGAATTTTATTTCCATGCAGAGATTAAAGAAGAATTAAATTCCAAGAAGATAGGAGAAGTTCTAGTAGGAATACAATTATAATAAAGATTTATATTCTTTAAAGATAATTTAATTCCAACTTAAACTCCTCCTCAAATAAAGACTTTGGCCTAGCCCTATAAATAAGAAGGAGATTTCGACAATTCCAGGGAGAGCAAGAGGAGAGGATTTTCGAAAACTCCAAAGGGCAAGAAGGAAGAGATTTCGACAAGATAGCAAGGAGGGAGAGAGTTCGATTTCTTCTTCTTCTTTGCTTCCATTAGATTCATGGTTTGGGGATTATTCTTTGTATATCTTTTGAACCCAACCATGAACTAACTTGATTGGTTGGTGTTATTGTGTTTTGTTGTTGTGAGGAACAATTGGATTTTGTTTAGGTAATAAGAGTTTGCACTTTCAATTCAAGGTTTACTCATTCTTGTTTCTTATTCTTGTTTGCGAGTGAATTGGGAGAGGATCTCGTAACTTCATCTATTTATCTAATATCGGGAGAGTTAGATTCAAGAAATGAATGAGTATGGTCTTTATTCGATCTATTGATGGTGAAGATTAATCCAGCTTAGGAATAAGTTAAGGATTTCAATGGCTAAGAGGAGCGCAAGATTGGTTGTTGTTCACCCTTGATTCACGCAGGGATGTATTATCAAGGCATGCATAAGTAGCTAGAGTTTCGACTTATGGATAAGAAGAAACCATTGAAGAACGCTTCGCCGAACCTTGAATTTGCTACCCAGACGCCCAAGTAGTTGCCCAGCTCGTTGCCCAGGCAACCATCGATTAGTTGCCAAGGCAACCCCGCTGTGCAAGTTGCCACGGCAACTGAGTTGCCCTTGCACTCTTTTACCAAGACGATCCAATCGGCTATCACACCTCAACTCACGATAACCTGGCCTATTCTCTCTTTTCTTTCATCTATTCTTTTAGTTTATTGCTTTTACTTTTCTCATTAATTAAAACCTCTATTATCAATTGTGTTTTTATTTTCACAGTGCAGTAACTTAAGCAAAGTGGCCCAAACCAATCCCTGTGGAGACGATACTCGATACTCATATCACTTTATTACTTGCGACGTGTATACTTGCACATTTGCGTAGCACTTATTACACGCAACAGGTACCATAATTAGAATTGACCCCATGTGTGTGAATCTAAGAAGCCCACCCCGTTACAGCCATGTAGATAACCTTAGCGAACTAGAATTCTTGCGGTTAGGGTTCTTGCTTTAATTGTTTGCCTTCTACTTAATTGGTTTGTGTTTTTCAAAATGATTGATTATCTTATGACTAACAGACTTCTCTTTGTTTTCTTTTCTTTTCCTTTTACCTTTTTGTTCTGAATCATGTCATGAAGAGCGTACTGAGTTAGAAATAGTTTGAAGTTAAAGACCGGATCAATGGGAGATTTAATCTGCAGCAGTGACGAAAAGAATTCTGATGTTCAGATATGGTCAGAAGGGGGACAGTTGCATGAGGGAGACAGTATTATCACTGGGTTCATATCATCCAAGTTAACCACGACATTCATGAACACCGGGTTTAACGATGTATCTAATATGAAGCTGGTTTGGAACAGCTGGGACTTTGAAACAAAGAATACTTTCAAGGAAGAATATGGTGACATCGCATATTTGTTGGAGGTTCTAGTTGACCAAGCACTATTGCAAGCTTTAGTGGGTTTCTAGAACTCTGCCTACAACTGCTTTACCATCGATAACGTCGACCTGACCCCAACAATCGAGGAATACCGGGACCTTATAAATTGCAAAAAGATTGACATGGATCAGGTGTACTCGAAGCCAAGTAAGAATAAGGCTTTTCGGGCTAAGCTAAAGAAATTTTCAGACACGTTGCCAACCTGGGTTGAACAGCAGGTCACTACTTGGAACCATAGGGAATATCTCAAATGGGAAGGAATTTTGGCCCTAGCCTCTGTACATCCTGTGGGTCAGGTTCAGCGTAACCTCTCTGCATTGTTGATTTATGGATTAGTACTTTTCCCTCGAGCATTGGGACTCATTGATCCATCAGTGTTAGATCTTTTTGATCGATTGAGTTGTGGGACCAACCCAGTACCCTTGATTTTGTCTGAAACTTTTCGATCTTTGAGGTTCTCTCGAGAAAATGGTGGAGGGCACTTTCGAGGGTGCTCACAACTTCTGACTATCTGTTTCTACAGCCACCTTTGGACTGACCCTAGTTTCTCCAGGCCCCTCTATGACAGCAAGTTCTCACCTCTAGAGGAGTTCCTCAAAAAGACTGATTGTCCAACCCCCAGGTCCGAAAAGGTATGGCAGAATGTTCTCGGGTGTTTAAAACAGGAAGATGTAGTTTGGAGAGCACCATGGTTATTGGCGAAGAACATTCTCTATAGATGCGGAGAGCATCCGTGGGTACCCCTACTTGGCCTCTAGGGGCATACTGTATATGTGCCTCTACTAGTTCAGCGGGAATACGGCTTAAAACAGTTCGTTCCAGCCACCAAGGGTTTGAATGAGTTAAATGTGGATTACTCAAAGGAGAAGGGCTATAAGACGATAGTGTACAATGCTTCTTCGGCATGGAATAATGTCAGACGAGTTAGGATTGTAAATGCCCTGTATATGGTCACTCCGAATTACGAGGCACGGAGGTTTAAGCGTGTTAACGGCAATATCCCTTAGTTCAGTTCTGATAGAGGAAGATCAATGGAAGAGAGGTTTTCCACACTCCCCACCGAAGCCGAGTTGATAAGGAAGCAACTGGAGGAGGAACAAAAAAAGTGCCTTAAGCTTGAAGAAGAGGCCCGCCAAGAGAAATTTAACTACGAACTAGAGAAGACACAATTTGAAGGAGTAATTAAGGGTCTGCAGAGAAAAAAGATGAGTTGGAACTCGAGCTCAGATTGGAGAAAGAGGAGATTTAAAAAATCAAAAGGTTGAATAGTGGTAGGAGAGTTGCAGAATGAAGACCAAGTAAGGGCTTAGAACTCTGACTTAAAGAAGAAAAAGCCCGAGCTGAGAACTACAAGAGAATGTATTATGAGCACAAGGACCAGGTGCTCGCGTTGACCTTAGAAATGAAGAATTTGAAGGTTTTCCGCTCTAGGTAGATTGAGAAGGAACAACACCAAAATAACGCTTTGAAAGATCAGGTGAAATGTTTGGAAAAGTCCCTTTTCAAGCACTAGGGCTCAACTAGCAAGTTGAAGGCCAGCAATGCAGAAAACCAAGTCCTGATGACACGCATTGAAGGATTGGAAGAGAATGTTCAGTAGCTCAAGGATCATATGGCTAGCCTTAGAGGGGCAATTCAAGTACGGCTGACACCGAGTTTGGAACAACTACAGTTTGCCGCATATACAATCTGGAAATAGGAACAAGAGTTAGCATGGTGGACAACACAGATAACAAAGGTTGCTCAGAAGATATAGTTTCTTGCGGAAGATGCCACCGAACTTCACGACTGTGTAGACAATGAGTCCGAAGAAGGGGAAAGGATCGTATGGGTCCTAAGGGAGATTATTAACCTCGATACTACTTTGAAGCCATATATGTAGTGGGGTTTCTTTAAGTTATTGTAACCAGACTACGTTCCTATTAATGTGAGTCATTTAACGATGATATTCGAACTCAGTATCGCTCTATGCATTCATGCATTGTTTTGAACTTTGCCTGCATTTTCAGAATGTTAATAATCTTTTAACCAGTTTATATGCTTGCATCCTGACTAATTACTATCGATTAATTAAAAGGTTTTTTATTTCAAAAAGATAGCATTTTGATCATTTGCATTACAATCATTCCACATCCCTACCGTACTCGCTTACAAATAAGGCAAATGGAATAAGGTTTTGCCAAGTTAGAAGCTGATTTTAGAGGCCAGCTCGAACGTGCCCAGCAAGAATTGAGGGAAACTATCATCAAGTCCCAACAGGATATGATGAAGGAGATTTCCCAACTGATAAAGGGTAATTTAAGAGGAAAGGATGCCGTTGAGAACCCAACTCAAGACTCGGGAGATCGCTCATATGCCCCATTTTCAACAATCCTCTCTTTACTAATCCACCTAACCCCCACAATGAATGTCTTCATCTTATCAGGCTAGCACCTCTACCCCAGCTCAGCCAGGCATAACACTCAGAAATGTTGAGAATGTTGAGGATAGTATCCCAGATTTCGATGAGTTGGAAAATTTCAACCAGGTAAAGGCAGAGTTCTCAAAACAGTTAGAGGACACTCGGAAGGACCTTGAAGAAAAATTTCGGGTAAAGGAGGATGAAGAGGGACCTATGGGCTAAATGCGCGAGAACTTAGTTTAGTTCCGGATGTGGAGATTCCTTACAAATTCAAGACTTCAGACTTTGAGAAATTCGATGGAACAACCTTCCCCACCACCCATTTGACCATGTTTTACCAGAAAATGGCAAGATACACGGATAACGAAAAACTCTTAATCCACTGTTTTCAAGACAGTTTAGCATGGTTTGTTTCAAGGTAGTATAATTAGCTCACTCGCGCTCAGATCAAGTCATGGAAGGATCTGGCCAAAGCCTTTAACAACCAATGCAAGCATATAGCAAACATGGTCCCTAATCACCTTCTGTTGCAAGGAATGGAGCAGAAACGTAATGAAAGCCTCTAGGAATACGCTCAACGGTGGCACGATATAGCGGCTCAAGTTCAGCCACCACTTTTCGAGAATGAAATGACACCAATGTTCGTAGACACGCTGAAGGGGACACTTTATGATCGATTGATCAGCAACCCCATTAGCAATTTTGCAGAAATGGTAATGACTGGTGAACGCATCAAGGATGCCATTAAAAGTGGGAGAATTGACAGTGGGGAGTCAGCACGAAAGAACTACAAGAAGAGGGACAACGAAGTAAACAACACCAATACTTATGAGGCCGTCAAAAACCTCACCATCTCCTAACCCCAAGCAGTGGTAGGAAGTGCTAGAGGCTTCAACAAGAGGGAGGAAAGGAGACCTAAGAAAGAAAATGAGAACCAATCTTTCACTCCTATACCGATGTCTTACAAGGAAATCTACTTAGAGTTATATAAGGCGTATTTAGTTCACACGTATCATGTCACACCTTACAACCTTCGTACCCGGCATGGTACAATCCCAAGGTGCAATATGAGTACCACGCTGACGTCCTTGGACACTCGATTGAGAATTGTGTGGCTTTCAAGAAGTTTGTCCAAAATTTAATTCGGACTGGGGTCCTGCAGTTTGGGGAACCCACTACAGCCAACAACCCCTCGTCAAACCACAGAGGGCAAGGTATAAATGACATTGAAGAAGAATATCCTCAAAGGGCCAAGGGCAAAGGTATCTGAGGTACGATCCCCGCTAAGTTGGGTCTTTCAGCAGTTGTGTATGGCACGTCTCATTGATCGAGGAATGATAATCGTGAGAAAAGGGTGTGGCCCATACTACGAATACCATCAGTCAAGAGATCACGAGATTCAGGATTGCGAAGAGCTTCGCCAACTAGTTCAGCACATGGTAGACAATAAGGAGATTCAGTTCTTCGAGAAGGAATGAGAAGAAAAAGAGTCAGAAGTATGCGCCTCTGAAGACCAAAATGCTAAGTACAATGCAAAGAGACCATTTGTCCCCTGCCTCCAGCCGGGCGAGGCAAGCATGCAAAAAATGAATCCCAAGATTATAATTGCTACTCCAAAGTCTTTTCCTTTCAAGGATACGCAGATGGTCCCATTGAATTACACTATAAGCGTAACAATACCAGGCTCCCCCAGTTCGCCGAAAGGAGAAAAGGTGGGAATGGAAACAAAGCTTGGGGGTCTTTCAGAGCCCAATAATAAAGATGCAAAAGATGTGGGGCTTCTCACAAGGAGTGGACGGTGCTATGCCTTGAAAAACGAAATGGCACCAGAAGGGAAAGAAGGAAAGAATAAGGAAATTGAGGGGGAATTGGAGAAGATGTTCAGAAAAGATCTACCGTTAAAAATTAAAGAACCTGTCACAAAAAACCAAGCCCAAGAATTCTTGAGATTTCTAAAACACAGTGAATATAACGTTGTAGAACAATTATGGAAGCAGCCAGCCAGGATCTCGGTATTGGACCTCCTGCTAAGCTTAGAAAAACACCGAGATACGTTATTGAAGGTCTTAAATCAGGCTTTCATCCTAGACGATATCTCGGTTGAGAAGTTAGGACGGATCGTCGGACACATTATTGCCGATAATTTCATTACCTTCAACGATGACGAAATACCAGGAGAGGGCAGAGGGTCCACAAAGGCTCTGAACACTACCACTTATTGTAAGGGCTACGTATTACCAGTAGTGTTGGTCGACAACGGTTCTGCCTTGAATGTCATGCCATTAGCCACTCTACAGCGATTACCAATTGATAGCTCACACATGAAGCCCTGTCACAACACAGTGCACGCTTTCGATGGGACCTAATGAGATGTGGTCGGGAAGATAGAAGTTCCCCTTCTTGTCGGTCCTACAGAATATGTCGTTGAATTTGTGGTTATGGATATTCGGTCATTTACAATTGCCTGTTAGGAAGGTCGTGGATACATTTGGCTGGTGCCGTCCCATCTTCACTACACCAGAAGTTAAAATTTGTGATCGGAGGAAAGTTGGTAATAGTAAACGCCGAGCAAGATATTGTCGCTTCGGTTACCCCAGACACACCATATGTTTATACCGACGAGGAGACGATGGAATTCGTGTTCAGGGCATTGGAATTTGTCAATGCTACTTTTGTCGCTGAGGGGAACCCACTTCCTTGTCCTAGGTTGTCCAATTGTACCAAAATGGTAGTGTTTGAGACCCTAGGAAGAGAGGCAAGGAAAGCAAAAGATTTGGGATAAAATCTACAAGGACGCCTCCGACCCATTAGGGTAATTCACAAAGTCGACCGATTTGGGCTTGGGTATAGACCAAATTTTCTGCAAAAGAGGCAAGAATGGAGAAATAGACAGGAACAAAGGAAGGTCCGGCTCAGAGGGGAGGACATCCCTTGGGCCCCCATAACCTATACTGATTTCAAAGGCATCTTTAAGTCGGGTGGACTCAAGAATCCTGAACAAGACATTCAAGAAACAATTCAGGAGGGAGAGAAGTACCTTCAGGAAGAATTGGTCAGTGAAACTTTGGAATGAATGAACTTAAATGTGATTTGCAAAGACGAAGAGGCTACCCAGCCGTTGGCCAAGATTCACCCATGTCTTCCGGGTGAAAAACTCACCAACTGGGCCTGCGAGGATATACTTGTGACTGTTATACTCAAACCAAAGTAATGCCCAGAATCACCACGCTACTCTCAGCCTAAGAGCTACGTGTATCTTTTGTAAAAAGGCCACTATGTCCCCATCTATCCGTTTTTAATAAAATGAGTCATTTCGTGACTTTATCAAATGGCAAATATAGCATTCATTTCATTCATTTATTATTTATTTTATTCACTTATAAATTTCTCCTTCCATTTCCAAAGCACGCTTCCATAATCATGCAGGCCTCCTAACTTAAACTGTATGAATGATTCAGAACCTAATCCCGAGGTAGATTTCGAGCTACCCGTATGCTTGGCAGAAGTGGACGAGGGGGATGACGAGGTCCCGGAGGAATTGTTGAGGATGATGGAAAGAGAAGAAAAGCAAATCCTTCCATACCAAGAACAGGTAGAGATCTTGAACCTGGGGACTGAAGAGGAAAAAGAGAAATAAGAATCGATAGTACGTTATCATCAGAAGTAAGGAAGGAGTTGGTGGAGTTACTTTCAGAATTCAAAGACGTGTTTGCATGGACATATCGGGACATGCTGGGTTTGAACACGGATATTATGGTTCACAAACTTCCCATCAGACCATAATGCAAGCCGGTCCAACAAAAGCTCAGGAGGATGAAAGCGAATATGTTGCTCAAAGTTAGAGAAGAAGTATAAAAACATTTCGAGGCGGGATTCTTAAAGGTTTCCAAATACCCGGATTGGGTAGCCAATATAGTGCCAGTACCTAAAAAAGACAGAAAGGTTCGCATGTGCATGGATTACAAGGACCTTAACAAGGAGAGCCCCAAAGATAACTTTCCATTGCCTCACATTGATGCCTTGGTTGATAACACCACCGGAAACGCGTGGTTCTCGTTTATGGATGGCTTTTCGGGATATAATCAAATCAAAATGAATTTTGAGGACATGGAGAAGTCCATTTTTGTGACCATGTGGGGGACCTTTTGTTACAAGGTAATGCATATTGGGTTAAAAAATGACGGGGCAACATAACAGCGAGCCATCGTGAACTTGTTTCACGACATGATGCGCAAAGAAATCGAGGTATATGTAGATGACATGATAGCCAAATCAAGAACTAAAGGGGAGCATATCCATAATTTACAAAAACTCTTTATAAGACTGAGAAAATACCAGCTGAAGCTCAAACCTGCCAAGTGTACCTTTGCAGATACATCCGAGAAACTATTGGGTTTTGTGGTAAGTCGAAAGGTGATCGAGATTGACCCTGACAAGGTAAGAGCAATCCAAGATCTACCACCACCTCAAACACAAAATGAAGCCCGTGGATTCTTGGGAAGATTGAATTACATATCGCGGTTCATTTCCCAATTAACTGAGAAATGTGACGGTCTTCAGACTTCTTCGGAAGAACAACCCGGGAGTCTGGGATGAAGATTGTCAAGAAGCATTAGAAAAAATTAAAAAGTATCTGACCAATGCTCCGATTTTGGTAGCACCAACATCGAAAAGACCGTTGATCCTGTACCTAACTATGTTTGAAAATTTGATGGGTTGCATACTAGGACAGCATGATGATTCTGGCAGGAAAGAAAGGGTGTTCTATTATTTAAGTAAGAAGTTCACCGAGTGTGAAGTACGGTACCCCTTGATTCAAAAGCTGTGTTGTACCTTGGTATGGGACACAAAGCGAATCAGGCAATACATGTTGTATCACACCACCTACCTAATCTCTCGGTTGGACCCATTAAAGTTTCTAATAGAGGCACCAGCGCTCACTGGGTAGATGGCTCGTTGGCAAATGTTACTGTCAGAATTCGACATTGTCTACGTGAATCAGAAGGCAGTGAAGGGAAGTGTAATGGTCGATCTATTGGCAAGTCGCGCTTCAGATGACTATGAACCCTTGGGTTTTGACTTCCCAGATGAGTATTTGATCAGCACCATCTTCAAAAACGAGCTCGTTGCCAAAGGGAAAACCTAGAGACTTTACTTTGACGGAGCCTCCAACGCCTTGGGGCATGGAATAGGGGCAGTATTAATCTCTCCTGATAAAGTCTACTACCCCTTTACCAGTAGACTAGAATTTTTCTGCACTAACAACATAGCCGAGTACGAGGCTTGCGCCATGGGGCTCCAAGCGGCCATTGAAAGGAAAGTCAAAGTACTTTATGTTTACGGGGATTCCTCCTTGGTGATCTACCAGCTTCGAAGGGAATGGGAAACTAGAGATCCTAAATTGATCAAGTACTACGAATTAATTCAAGATCTGGTCAAGAAGTTCGAAGAAGTTAGCTTTGTTTACTTGCCAAGGGAAGATAATCAGATGGCCGACGCCCTGACAACTTTGGCCGCCATTTTCAATTTAAATTCGGCAGCCGAAGTGAAGTCCGTTGAAGCGCAGACTTTCGAGGTACCTGCCCATTGTTACAATTTGGAGAATGATGGAGATAGTAATTCATGGTACAATGATATCCTCCAATACCTCAAGTTCCGGGCTTACCCGAAAGAGGCCGATGACAATGATAAAAGAACTATTCGAAGGTTGGCATCATGATTTGTCCTTGATAGGGAGATTTTATGCAAAAGGAGCAAAGATCAGGTACTTTTAAGATGTGTCGATGCTCAAGAAGTGGAAGTTATTCTAACCGAAGTCCACGGAGGGTTATGTGGAACCCACGCTAGTAGATTCTCAATGGCAAGAAAGATAATTCGATATGGCTACTTCTGGTCATCTATGGAGGGAGATTGTATTCACTATTCCAAAAAGTGCCACAAGTGTCAGATATATGCCAATAAGATACACTCCCCGCCAATTCCACTCCACACTATGAACTACCCATGGCCTTTTGCTGCTTGAGGCATGGACGTCATTGGTCAAATACATCTGAAGGCTTCCAACAGGCATCGGTTCATCTTGGTAGCCATAGATTATTTCACCAAGTGGGTGGAAGCCGCCTCTTACGCCAGCATCACCAGAGCAACGGTTTACAAGTTTTTGAAGAAAGAAATTATATGTCGTATTGGTCTGCCCTAATGAATCGTCATCGATAATCCCTCTAACTTAAACAATAAAATAATGACCAAAGTATGCGAGCAGTTCAGAATCGTGCACCATAATTCTACCGTGTATCGCCTTAAGATGAATGGGGCGGTGGAAGCAGCAAATAAGAACATCAAAAATATCATAGCTAAGACTACTGAGACTTTTAGAGATTGGCACGAAAGGCTCCCCTTCGCCCTGTTCGCCTATCGAACCTCTGTAAGAACCTCTACTAGGGAAACGCCATATTCCTTGGTGTATGGCACAGAGGCAGTATTACCCATCGAGATAGCTAGGATTGATCAACTTAACCTTACTGAGGAGAAAAGGTTGAGAGCCATTAGTCATGGCCAGATGTATTAGAAAATGATGATGCGGGCTTACAACAAGAAAGTTCGCCCGAGGGAGTTTCGAGTGGGAGATCTGGTGCTCAAAAGATCCTGGTAAATCAAAGAGATTTTTGGGGAAAGTGGATACCAAATTGGGAAGGACCTTACGTCGTGAAAAAGGTTTTCTCCGGGGGAGCAATAATTTTAGCAGAAATGGATAGAAGAGAACTGAGTAACCCTATTAATTCGGACTCTGTCAAGAAATATTACACTTTAAAAGAGAAAAAAGAAAAAGAGAAAAGAAAAATTAAAAAAGAGAAAATGAGGGTTTAAGGTGAAAACCCAAATATGGGCGCCTTAAAACCAAAAGTGGGTCTGAATTGAAAATCCAAGAGGACAATTTAGATAAACAAAGACCTATGGCATCTGATTGACAGGCCGGGTTCTGGAGGGAAGACTACACTCCGTTCCTCATATTATCATAAGTGGCGACCAGAATGGCTAGGAAGGGATCTACCGAGGTCGTTGGGTCCATTTCATTCATGCAGTTAACATATTTTTTCGCTTCTTTTATGTTTACCATACTTGCCAAAATTATCGCAATACTACATTTAAAATCAATAAAGCTTTGTTCCAATATCCATTTCCTATTTCACCAATTTCATACGGATGGATTAACATATATCATGAAACAAAGGATTTCTCGGCATTACTATAGTTTAACCTATCAAGTGCAGGTTTTGATCTAAAAACATAAAAAGAAGATAGGAGTTCACCAAGGATAGGGTAAAGAATATAAGGAGAAAGAGGCGGGACACCCAACGAAGAAGGGGAAAAGGGAAAGGAAACAAAAGATAATAGCAAGAAAAAGGAAAAAAAGGAAAAAAAAGAAAAAGAAGAAGAAAAAATAGAAAGAAAGAGAGAAGAAGAAAAACAAATAAGAACAAAGAAAAAGAAAATGGGGAAAGGGATTCAGGAAGAAGAAACTTGAGAGGGTACTCTGGATCAAAAGATCGGGGACTCGAGGGAAAAAGGGGCATGATGGGAAAACTCGAGTACGAGATGGAGCACCGCCATCACCAAAGAAGAAGGAAGAAGAACAAGATAAGGTTAAATTTGAGGAATCAATGAGAGAAAGTGTCCAAGAAAATTGACTTCATTCATGCATCATGCCTAGTTAGATATACCTAAGTTAGGAGCATGCTAACTCATTCTTTCATAATCATTCAGTTTTTACAGGTTCAAAGGAAAGATCAGACACTCTATAAGAAGGAGCGTAAAGCGAAGCAAAACTTTAAGAAGTGATTACGAAGCAAAGAATTTCAAAATCATCACCCCTAGGATTTCAAAGCTAAAGATACCACTTCAGAAAAATGCATTTATACTATTAGCACTTTGGAGGGACACGCCATCCCCCCTTTTTGCCACTCAAGGAAACAAACCCCTTTTTAAGGATGCATGACTCGATCGCCGCTGCTTTGAAGCGTCATGTTGTCCATTTGACTCTCTGCCATTTCGGGGAAGCATGTTATTTGGATTCACTCACTACTATTTTGGAGGATTGATTCTTGCGAAGGTTGGTTGGCCCGACTATTACCGTTTTAGGAAGACATGTCAACGCCACCAGATTTGTTTTCGGCCATTTCGGGGAAACAAGTGGTTTGTGCTCGTTCATGGTCGTTTTAGAATAATGAGTCATTTGCTAGCTGACCTGTTCATCACCGTTTCGGAAGAACACACCAGTATTACATGATTTGCTTTTGCCGCTTTGGGAAAGCAAGTTATTCAGATTTTTTCATTGCCACTTTGGAGGAGCAAATCGTTGATAGGGAAGTCGGATAAAATTAGTGCTTATGGTATTTGCTTTATTCTTGTTACACAAGGATAAGCAAAGAGGGGCAGCTATAATCGCTAATTTTATCCGGGGAATTAACCCGTTATTTTTACATTCTTGAATAAGGGCTTCATTAACATTAATAGATTAGTATTACCATTTACCTTTACTATGTGTTTCACCTTATAACCAGTATCTTATAATACTACTATTGTCTATCTTAAATATATATGGGAAATGAAAGTTTTTAACATTGTTATTAGATGATGTTGTTATATTAATTAGTATTACAATAATAATTAAATATGTAAGCCTAATGTATTTAAACAAAAGAGAGGCCCAAGTCTTTATTCAAACAGTCCACTTACAAAATATAATAATTTACAGCTGGCCCAACAAGACCCTAAATACATCAAAAATAAACCCTAATCATCTTTATCTCTGCGCAACTAATCATGGGTCGTTGGATCCAAGATAAGGATCGAACGGCTAAGGCACGTGCAGAACGTTCCAGATAGCCCTACGCGCGACTGTTCAAGAACCCTCACGCGCACGTGGGAGTTACGCACGGCTCCTTCATCTTCCACTCGTGTGTCTGACGCCTCAATTTCTGCGCGTGATGAATGATCATCTGCTCCAATCGCCACGCGGATGGATCCAACGGCTCCCAGAGGTCCTCATTCCCTGAGCCTTTTCTCACTCTGGTCCCCTCCCCTCTTCAGTCTGCCACGCCATTCTAAAGGACGAATGTCGTGCTATCTGACCATCCTCTTCCACAGCCAGACGTCACGACTCACGGGTAAGGCAAACAAAGGCAAGAGCATTAGAGATAACAGGCCGACAACCAAATCAAAAGACAGCAAAAGCGTTATCAACAGGCAGCCAATAGGATTTTTCTTTTCATTTTCAAACAAATGTAACCCTAGGATAAAAAATGGAACCCAACAGATAGGTAACACATATTTGGAATTCCAACCAGCAATACAAAAAACAGATTCCAAAGGTACATTTATCTTTCAAAAAAATGCATATAGATAGATAACTAGGGTTAGATTATACCTTCGAGCCTGTTTTACCTTCTGATGGCAAGCCTTGTAGCGTCGTTCGGCGTTACAAAGCATGAGTCGACAGGGGAAAGGTGTCGCTTCGAGTCTCGTTTCAAAAGGGGGGACTTTTTGTTTCAGCTTTTTGAGGAAGAGAGGGTTTTCATTTGATTCTGTTGAAACTAGGTTTAGATCAGAGTTTAGGAGGCAGATAGGAGTGTTTGGGGGTATATCTAAGATTGCCAGCCGTCGGCGAACGGCGGCCGATGTGGCGAAGCATGGCCAGATTCTAGAGATTGAAGTGATTTCTAGTTTTGGGGATGAACACTACGGCGGTGTTCATCCCCGTTCTGGAAAAAAAGAAGAACGGGGAAAGGATTTTAGGGCTGAAAATATAACCAAAAAGGGAAATTGTTATAAAACATTATGTTTTATACAAAGCCCGTCCTTTTGTGGGTTATTCACGTTATGAGTCCCTCCGCCTTATTATAAATGCTCCAGGAGGGTCTCTACATGGGTAAATAACCCATTTGATCCCTCTGCATGGTCTAATTACCGGATAGAGGCCATTTCGCCTTTTTTTAATCACCATTTGGGTCCTCAAACTTTCCACCAGTTCGCAATTGCACCCATTTTCTTCTTTTTCTTTCTACATTAGTCCATTGAATTTTGTTTCTTTATAATTTGGTCTCTTCCAGTGTTTAATTTCCTTTTAATGTACATGCATTTTATTTCAATTTGTCTATGTTATTATTTCTACTAACGATTCATTTTACTATTTGGATGTAATTATTAGAACCTTTATTTTGTCTATTTGTTTCAATATACATATTTGCCCTAGGTAAAGTTTACTACGTGTGTATTTTAATTCAATATATGATTATCTCCTTTTAAATGGAAAGATAAAAAGCAAAAAAAGACAACTTAAAGTATGTATTCTTTCGACATATGGACATTGAAAGTTTCATTTAACTAAGCATGATATGTTTTTCCTTAAAGTGTATGTATTTAGGTTTTGAAATTCAAATATATGTGGGTTTAGCTGCTTTGGGCCTTTCTTCTTGGACTAAGCTTAGAAACTTGGGCTACTTGGTCTGTTGGGCTTTGGGTTTGTTAGATTAGGCCTCTTGAATTATATTAAGAAAAACTAGTTTAATTAATTTAAAATCGTGTACTCGTCTTATAGGGACACGATTTTTAAATTGATTAAATTAATTTAGGACTATAATTTTTAGAGCCTTAGTTAGAATTTACGCTTAAACTAGATTAATCAACTTAAATTTGTCCTAGTCTTATTGGGATAAATGTTAAGTCCGTTAAGTTAGTTAAACGACTCCATAATTACCTTTAAGATAAAATTAATAAGGAGATTAGATTGGCACTTAATTAAGGCCCTAATTAACTTGATTAGTTCTTAAATAGTGTTCTCGACTTATTGGAATACTAGTATAGAACCGATCGAATTAATTACCATGTTATAAGATATCCATAACTTATTAGGGTTTCCTAGATTTTAGGGTTTAATTAATTTAAGAGAACATTAGATTCACTTAGTTAATAATTAGATCACCAATTGATTTTTTCATAATTTGGGCCTTTCAGGTTAGGACTTTTATGGGCTTTGGAGTGTTTATCTTTAAGCCTTTTGCTTGGAATTCATTTTTAATTGTCGTTTATTTGGAATTAATCACTCTAAGACATAGAAAATGAGGTAGTTATTAATTCTGATATTTGTGTCATAACGGTCTTACCTTAAGGGACGTTGACCAAATATTTGGATTAATCCCTACCATCCCGAGGTAAATGATAATCCAAATTGGCAATATCATGACATCACATCTTAAATGTTTGCATCATTCATAAAGGTGACGTATGAAAATTGAATCATAAATTAACACGACAGTCGGACTTATTCGATGTCTGTTTAATCTATGGTCCAATGTATCGTTAACCTTACTAGTTAAATGTCCAATTAATTTGAACCCGCCAATTTGATAAAGCCCGTTCAATTAAATTCAATTTTCAATTAGGGTCACCAAGTTAAAATTCTTTTCAAATTTCAACAATTTTCTTTAATTGAAAGCAACAAATATTTTCGGTCCCGATTTCCGAGCGTGATAGGGTGTTAATTTTCCAAGTGGTGTCTGGCCTACCTTATCCAAGTGGCCGGTGGCGACTTCAAGTTTTTATCAATTTTCAAAAGAATAAGTTTTTTTTAAAAGCCAAGATTACAAAGAAATGATTCTGGGGGTAACCCGTAGTGCGAAATCCATAAATTATCTACTCTGCCAAGAAAAGTCACCACAATACCAGTTAGAATGGACTACGGTCTTTCTAAACTAACTGACTTATATATCAAGGAAGTCATTCGACTCCACAATGTGCCACAGTTTATCTTCTCTGGTCGGGATCAACGATTTGCCCCTCCTCAAGCCTAATCACCACATACGTGGGATTAGGATATTGAGTTCCTTCAATTGAAGGAAAGCCCAATTGAAAACAAAAGTAAAAGGAAAAGAAAGAAGCTTAACTCAAGCAAGCACCTCACCTCTTCATCATCTTCTTCTTCTAAGCACACACCTCTATTAGGGAGTGGACCAAGCTTTGAATTTCTCAAGTTTCTTGATCATAGATTATAGCTATCTGTTGGGTAAAAAGTCTCCCTCAATTCGTTTATTGATTCCATGGTTAAACTATGTTTAGTTCAAGTCCAAGAATTCAGGAACCCTAGAAATTCTCTAGGGATATTATGGCTTATTCGTTATTGTTTTCCTAGCTATCGAGTTTCTATGAATTCGTTATTGATATCGAGTCCTTGTAATTCCTATTCCTTGTAGCTCAAGAGATTCAAGGTGAAGAATCACAAAATCCTCCCAATTCCACCAAATCCAAGAACAAAGGGGTTGTCATCTGGGAGCCTCGAAAGCCTCAGAATCATCAATGAAAGTAGTCAAAGTCAAGGGATTGGCTAGGTGCCTTCCTGAATTCATTGATGTCAACTTATTGTATTATCATCATTGACCAAAGTAGGTTTACATTAAGACCTCATTGGAGGCATCATCGGAAGGCTTTGGCAAGCTTATTTAAAATAGCTAAGTTGACTATTGAATCCCTACATGATCATTGATAGTACAAAAGTATCGAAATGACCATTTGAACATGTTATGATTCATTGTCATTGGCATTGTATTGCTATTGTTACCACATTGGTTATTGTTATTGCCATTGACATTGTTATTGACAAGTATTGAATCCTTGGATATGAATGGACATGGAATACAATTGGAATGTCATAGAATTCATGAGATCATTGGTAAGGAGTGGGCTATGGTCCTTGAGCTAAGGCTCTTATTGGTGATGTTCACGGGATACAGTAGTGTTGGTCTTATCAGTGATGTTGGAGGATATTGACCATTCATTATTGGCGATGTTGGTTAGGAATTTGCAAATCCACAATACATGTCGATCCAAGGAAAATATGTGAATAATTGTTGCAAGCATTGTTAAATTATGATTTGAGATGCACTTTCATTTGTTATACATGTTATGATCTTCATTGATTCTCATACGATTGCCTTTGACCACCTCACTAGGCTAAGTAATCCTAATGCATCTTATTTCCATGCATTTTTATGTTAAAGCATAATTGGATCAAGGATCGGAGCAATGAGCATTTTGAAGCAAGTCACTATCTTCTATGTAATGTTAATCTAGTCCTTGAACTCCTAGAATGGTGGCGTAGGGCCTAGACAAGTTGGTTTAGTCCCATTTTGCATGTATATGTGGTACACTGTGTTAAAAGGGTTAAAATGCCCATTTTGGTCATGTTAGTGTTTTGGTTAAAAGCACCAAATATGCATATTTGGCCTAACTAGTGAAAACATTGTAAATGGATTCATTTGATCATTAACTTTGTGTGCCAATAGATTTTAGTGTTTAAAAGTTGCTGGTAAAAATTCATTGCATTTGGACATCGTTCAACAGGTTAAATTGATTAAAAACCAAAAGAAATTTATCATTACAATACAGGCATATCGATACAGGTCAAGCTGTTCCGGTACAGCCTTGCTTATTTGGTCAGTCAAAGCTTAAGTCAACTAGGGCGTACCGATACGACCTAGGACGTTTTGGTATAGAAATTGACAGTAAGGTTTTGGAATTTAATTGCATCGGTACGACCTTTGGGCGTATCAAAACAGGTTAACCATTTTTCAATTTGTATCGATACGGCCCCAGCTGTATCGAAACATGTAAGGTCTTGGCAATTGTAGTTTCAAAACTGTGTGAATCGGTATTGATATGGCCCTAGGCGTATCGAAACAGTAGTCAAGGAACAAGTCAAAGTTGGTCAACCTGTATCAATACGAATCAACCGGTATCGAAACTAGATTTGATAGTCTCAAGTTGTTTGTTAAATCGTGCAAGTCCGTGTTGATACAGTCCTTGGGCGTTTCGGCACGGAGTCTGTTATTTCCGTTAAAAGGGGTAAGAACACAGTTTTAGTAGTTTACAGATTGATCACTAAAAATGGCATGGCTTAATTGAACTGATTAATAAACCCCAAATGTTATGAAAATTTGTATAAACCCTAGTTATGAGGTGAATTGCATTGTGGTGTAGTTAATTTCAAGAAAGGACCCTTGAATTATAGAAATTATAGTTTAGCCCCTAAAACTTGTAAAAGACTAAAATTAGTCCCTGAATTGTAGATCCAAGCATTGGATTGAATTGGTAAACCTCTTATATTGACTTTGCATGATTGGTCAAGCATGTATTGATTCTTTATCAAATTACGGTTAAATTTTTTTGTAGCGATCACCGTTTTGTTCCCTGTTAGCATTCTCTGACCTAGATTTCTACCAGGCCGGGTAGGGGATGTTACATGCACAACGAGAGTTTAGCAAATATCCCTCCAAAACCACAATGAATCCATTGCCTTTATTACTACTACTCTAGTTCAAAAACCATACTTTCAAATAGCTCAAATCCTTGGATTCCCCTTCCCTTGCTCGCTACCTCAAACCTTTAATTCTCCACATCGATGGACAAAGAAAGCATAAGCACACTAGTCTTAGTGATGAGTGCTCAAAAGCAGCCACCATCAATGCAATTAAAATCGTTATTAAAACCTCTTGAAAATCTCATTTAAACATCTTTCAGAACATCATGGCTTACAAACCATGCACTTAACATTTCCAAAACTATGCATATTAAACCGTATGTAACATGTATCATGGATCAACGACAAAATCCCCATTTTCAAACCCTCAATTTTAGCTTTCCCTTGCATGACAACCCATATGCAAGGCTTAAAGAGTAAACATGTATAAACAAACATTATACAACATAATCCATCAACATGATACATTATCAATTATATCGGCTTTCAAGTGATCATAAACCAAGTTCCACTTTACAAAATATTACATTGGATACACGGATACAACAAGTGTCCTCTCAACACTTCATAGAATCTCAACCGGAATTCAGGTACGA
This sequence comes from Hibiscus mutabilis, assembly GCA_019671005.1. Classification (NCBI taxonomy): domain Eukaryota; kingdom Viridiplantae; phylum Streptophyta; class Magnoliopsida; order Malvales; family Malvaceae; genus Hibiscus; species Hibiscus mutabilis. The sequence goes on along the minus strand of CM033735.1, from coordinate 14,345,475 downwards.
TCACAGCTAGGTACCATCACAACTCAATCATCGGTTAGATGTATAATCCACTAACGGGAGTTTTCGGTACCATATAACCCCTCAACCGTTGGGGTACTTGTGGTGGAGTATTCAGTACACATAAACCCCTCAACACTCGAGGTGACTTATTATAGTGCACTATCAATTCTATGGCCGGCCAACTATATCCAATAACATTTTAAACCACATCACTTGCCAATATAATTTCATTATTAACCACGTACCTCACTATTTTTATATTCAACATTCAAAAACCATTTCCAATGCATTAAACCATGCATTCACAAGTATTCCTCATACATACATGGATCATTTTCTCAATGCATCCATCATCAATATATGATCAAAAAATAGTATTAAAATACTTAAAGCATGCTTAAACAGTAGGTACCACGTAATTCAAAAACAAGTGCATACAATCAATTTCACCAAAGCACGATCGAGGGAGAAATCTCATCATACTTACTTTCGAGTTTAAACATCATTTCAAGCTTAATATAAACTCCCAAAATAACCTTTAAACCATTTCAAAGCTAAAATCCACGCTCTCACTCACCGACTACGCAAAACTTCATCTGTCAATTCAAACTATTCCTCCAAAGCTTTTGAAACGGTGCCACAAGCTTGAAGATCAATCACCCCTGATTTAACCACACAAAAACACATGATTCAATGCATCTAAATGCATTCAAAGACTCAGCAACATTAATCCACAAAAAATCTAACCAAAACCCCTCCACAACAACCAAAAGCAACATCAAACACCTTCCAAACTTAACCCAGCCAAACCTAAAGGTTTACTCCATCTATTATCTTCAAATAACATCCAAAAACAACCTAACATCATCTTTATACCTTCAGCATTCATAAAACACCCATAACTCACCAAAAACATCACATTAGGGACCTAAGAAATTAGAGATTCACTTAGTTTCGGGACTCCAATGTTAAAACCTACTTATTAACATTATAAAACATCAAAATTATGATTAGAATCAATCAAGAACTCAACAAAATAGATCCATAATGAAAATCACTTAATCTCGTCAATTAAACCTTGTTTTAACCAATTTCCGTAATTAAATCATTAAAACTCATTAGAAAACATTAAACTAGGATCAAATACTTGGGAATTTAAATAAAGAACCATTCATTAGAGGAGAAGAACGAACCTTATCTCTAATGAGTGAATTTCCTCTCAATTGGATGTTTTAATCTTGAAAACAAAGGAAAACAATAAGATTTTGTAAAACAAGATTGAAGAATCCATTAGAAATAAAGAATTTAAGAAATCAACAATATTACCTCAAATATTTGATGCAAAAGAGAGTGTTTGGCTGAAGAAACCTTGAGAGAAAAGTTTTAGAGAAAGAGTTACGTCAAAAGTGGTTTTAAGAAAATAACTACCTTTCCTTAATTAAATCCCCTTAATTCACTAATTAAAACCCATCTAAAATAATCCAATCTGAGAGAAAAATCATATTAAAACATTTGGTAAATTTTCTTCTTAAAAATTCTAAGATTTGACCCTTTTTCAAAATAGTCACTAAAAACAGTTTTTCACTCTTAACATTTTGGTCACTAGCCAAAATGTCCAATTTCCAAATTCCATTTTTCAAAATTGACTTTACCAAAAATATCCATATATTAAATAATGATTTTAGGATATTTTCTCATATATTTTCTCACAAAAAGTATTTATTTTGATTTTTATCCTGAATCTAACTCGAATCTCAATCCCGATCCACTAAACCATCTAATCATCCTAGAAACTCCTAGGCCCAAAAATGGGGCATTACATGAGAAATTAGCTCCTACATCTAGTCTTGGGGGGCCAAACAGTATTTGAGCTTGAACAAGATTTTCTATAGTTGAGCCGATATGCCGCAGAGTTAGTTGCCACCGAGGAGTTGAGGTGTAAGAGGTTTAGGCATGGATTAAATATTGACCTTCAGATGCATGTGAAAGCGGGTCCACTTGGGAAATTCTCAGAGTTATCCAATAGTGCAAAGACACTCAAACAACTTTAGAGTTCAACACCGAGTCAAATTGAAGACTCAAGGGATTACACCTTGGGAACTTAGGACATCATAGGTCTTTCTCAGGCTTTGTCTAGTTGGTTTCGTACTTCGAGGGGTTAAAAGTAAGTCACTTTATATTAAGACAAATAGTGATGTTGTAACACCCCTTTCCCGGCCTAGTCGAGAACCAGGTCAGAGTTTGTTACTGGAGATCGAAACGATGATTAAAACATTATTTTGATCCTTGTTTAGTGTTTTAATGAATTAAAACCAATGAAATATTTTATTCAGTGTCTTAAAACAATACTAGGTCTATATAGTGAAGCAGTGATTCGATATAACTCATTAGTCTTGAATTTAGAACCAATTTTAAACCTTTACAAGTTTTAGGGACTAATCTATAAATTTAGTAAATTAGAGGTCTTATACTAAATTTAACTATACCACAATGAAATTTAACCTATAATCAATGAACATACAAATTTTCATGTCAATCAAAGTCCATTTACCATTCAATTAAGCTAATCAAAAACAGGTGACCACTTTGTAAATTAACAGAATTACTCAACATCTTATAACCCAATTATCTATATCGATATCGATACTCGAGAGGCCATATTGGTACGCCATGCACATTTTATAAATTATCAGATTCCAGTGACCAAAACTCGTATAAGTACAGTTGGGTTGTACCGGTACAGATGGACCAATATTGGTATGCCTTGATATCATACCAATGCATTTTTACAAACCAATTTCCTGTGTTGACTTTTCATACTAATATGCTAAAGTTCGTATCGATATGCCTAGCTTACCCGCATTGACTTGATCCAATTATGCATTGCCATACCGATACGCCATCATCCATATCGATACAATAGGGTTTGTAATGACAGATTTAGTCTGGTTTTTATCCAATTTGATCCATCAATCAATATCCAAATCTTATGAAATTTTTCTGACAAGTTTATAAGACCATAATCTACTAGCATGCCAAATTTCATAGCCATATGAATCCATTTACTAGGTTTTTACCTTTTTAGGCCAAATATGCATGTTTTTACCACTTTTAGCCAATTTCAAAACATTATTTAGGGCCTTTAACACTTATACATAACATAAGCAATACATACACTACAAAAGGGCAAAACGTGACCAATTTAACTACTTTTCCACCATACTAGGAGTTTGTAGGGATGATATACATTACTTTAGGCTTGTAGTGACTTGCCAAGACCTCCAATGAACCCCGATCTCAAAGCAATGATCCCTTTAACCTGAAATGCATTAGGCATACTTTTCCTAGTGAGGTAGTCATAAACAATTTCATTATCAATAGGATGCATTCCAAATCATGTTCTACCAAATACAATGCAATGCTTCATTTCCAATGGCAATTATATCATATTTCAACATTATTCCTTATATCGAATCAAGATAATGGATACGCGAATTCTTATGCCTCGACAAATTAATGAATGGTCTAGTCCCTCTGCCTCGTCAATTGACCAATATCACAAACATCCCTTTGCCTCACCACAATAAAGGCCGTAGTCGAGGTCTGTAGTCCACCTATAACAATGAGCTCATGAATTCTATGGCATGCCAATTGTATCCAATGTCCTTTCAAATCCAAGGTTCGTTAACAATATCATTAACAGCGTCAGTGACAATATTTCAATGAAAATAGCAATATACATACCAATGCTTCAATATCAATGTACATGATAAATGTGTCAATAATAATGGCAATATCAATGATCAATAGTTATATTAATGCCTAATTCAATATCCAATGTCTATAGCCATGACACTAAAAATATCCAATGGTCAATATTTTATACTTTAATGTTAAAATATTAACAATTGTAATATCAATGGTGCTATGATTAATGTTTCGATGCTATACTTACCTATGCTTACCAATAAGCCATCCAATGAGGTTCGGTGCAATGACTCCTTAACAAAATGTTAGTTATGCAAAAATCAATATCATTGACATCGGGAAAAGCACCTAGCCTATTCCCGAGACTCTGACTACACTCACCTTATTTTTTGAAGCTCTTACGGTTCTCGGATGACAACTCCCTTGTTCCTAGCCTTAGATGAAGATGATGGTCGTTCTTTCCCCAACTCTTGAGCTAGGTAAATAAAAAGGACATGTTAAGATCGATTAATCGATATCGAATTCAATATTCAAACTCAAAATAGGTATTAGCTATTGAACTTAACATATGTATTCAATAACTTTAGCTTGAAATTGAGCATCCACAATCCATGGAAATTGACAATTAATAGGGGGTTTACTCTTACCCAACCAATGGCTATCCAATAGTATCAATGGATCAAAAGAAGCTTAAATTTTGGATGCTTACTAAGAGAAGTGCTAGCTTAAGCTCAAGGAAGAAGACAATAATGGTGGTGTGTGCTTGTCTTAAAACAAAGGTTGAAACATTAGATAGAGCAATGGTTCAGTGTATGTTGTAGACAAAAGATAGAAAGTATTAGGTGTTGTAAAACACTTTACTCCCTAGGGATATAACCGGTGAAGCTTTTCCTTCCTAAAAGGGTAAGCTTAATATAATAATTTCTATCTTTTCTTTCCTTTATCTCAAATCAATTTAATCCATCACATTATCATCTTTTGAGACAAAAGATGGTCGACTCACATGAATGGGAAGGAAGCAAGTAGGAGACTCACCCTCATAGTGGGAAAATTACGAGGATAGTCCTTCAACTTTTGGATCTTCACACATTAGTTCCAAACTTTTAATTTCCACAATTTAGTCATTAAATGACTTTCAAAGTATTCAATAAGGTCCTTAAACAATAAATTAACTCATTAGAGTCCAATGTTAATATAATTGACTGCATGGTCAAAGTCAATACAATATTTTGACATTTCTGGTGTAGGGTTCCCGATTGCCGGAACCTAATTCTGACTAGACCGGTTTTCAGTGTGTTACAGATACACTTTAAAGCAAGTATACTCATTGAATCAAGTAATAAAGTGATAGAGTATAGTGTCGAACCCACGAGGATTGGATCAATAACTAGGAAGTTATCGAACTTAAGATTGTTGAGCAAGTATCGGTGGTTGTTGATTTAACAAAACTAAAAACAATTACAATAAAGGTAGCTATGATTAAGACAAATAGATGTTGCAGCAAATAATAGATAATTATGGAGGTTAGGTTTATTGCTAGGGATATATGCTTGATTACTTATTTCAATGCTATAGCAACTAACAATACATATATGCCTAAACCTGTAACACCCCTACCCCGGGTTAGTAGCAAATCGGTTCGGGAGCGTTACCAAGCAAGAACGAGGCAAGGAAAGGTGAACTCAACCCTAAAAGATGAGTTCCTTAACTAACAAGCAACATGGCATTCTTAACTTATCAAGCAAGCAAGCAATGTGCCAATTCTTACCATTCGGCATTTACCATTTCAAATGTACATATAACATTCATGCCATTCAATCAAGTATACAATTATTCACGCAAGCATATGAGTAACATTGTTAAGCTAGAACATGATTAATCCCTTCAATTACACATATATGCGCAACAACAATCTTTAATTACATGGAATTTGTGTTCATTACATACTTTAGTCTTAACAACTATGTTCTTAACATGGAAGGCCCATACAAGAGCATATATAATACAAGTACTCAAAACATCAAGTGGCCATGTTCATGCATATATACAATCCTCCCAAAACAAACAAGATGCATGGTCTAGTCCTAGCTACATATATATGTCTAGGTGCCAACAACTAGGAGAAATACAAAACAAGTATGAAATCATACTTTAACTTTGCTTGTGCCTTGCTTCGAGCTCAAGAAATCAGGCTTCAGGATCAAGCAACGATCAAATCCTTTTATCCTGTGGTTGGGAAGGATGAAAACAAGAATGATAAGTACAAGAATGTACTTAGTGAGGTAGTAATTAGTTCTAACTAATTATTATATCAAATTAAGTGTCAATTAGTCAAGAATAATCCTAGCTAAGGATTTCAAGGCATTCGAATAGCATAAGAAGCAAGAGACAATGAATCATAATTCATGCTTAATCCAATTCAAGTAATCAAGCTATTCATGGTCACATATCAAGTAGTCAAGCAATTCATGCTTACATAACAAGACATCAAGCAATTCATGCTTACATGACAAGTAATCAAGCTATTCATGGTCATATATCAAGTAGTCAAGAAATTCATGCTTGCATAACAAGAAATTAAGCAATTCATGCTTACATAACAAGAAATAAGCAATTCATGCTTACATAACAAGAAACCAAGCAATTCATGCTTATATGACAAGTAATCAAGCTATTCATGTTTATTAGCTCATTTATTATCTTTTAACACAATCCTTGGTTCATAGTTTTTCTAGGTAATCGAGTCATCAACCAACTGTCGCCACAAGATGTACCGTAGTACTGGTCAACCCTCCTACTGTCGCCAAATACCACATGCGTACCCTCCGTCTGTCGCCAATTAGGGGCCTTAGCCCTAGACCGTAGTCCACCCTGACACAATGAGCTCTAGACTCTAAGGCATGCTCTTCTACCTATTCAACTAGCAACCAAGGTTGTTTGGTTATAATTCATTTATTCAAGATTTCAAGCTTTTCAAGTTCAAGATCATGTATCATTCAAGTGTACAAGTTCATGTCAAGCATTATCTTTTTAAAGAGTCGTTTTGAGTATTGCATGGCAAGTTTATACATGAATTAATCCCTTAGGCCAATAGAGCCATAACTCATCATTTCAAGTATCCATTACATCATCTAAGCTAGAACTTCAATCATTCTGTTTAAGCAATTGGTCACAATACCATGTCATACATACAAGCATCAATGTTACCACATATACATGCTAGCATTCGATTTATACAACAATTCAAGGATGTAGTCAAGTTTCATGTATTATCTTAATTCATACTTCCCTTATTAGGTCAGGATCATATTAAGTCCAATTTAACAATACAAGAATTTAGACATGCATGATTTGGTTAGGACCTAGTCCTAACCCTAGAATAAACTACACCCACAATACTTCCCAAGCTAGCTAGTCTCAAAAGACTATTCCCTTTTACTTATCCCTTGAATGCTCGAATTTAGATCCTTCTCCAAAGTCCCCTCCTTGCTCTAGTAAATCGCATAGATAGAACAAGGTCAAAACATGCAATCACAAAGTCATTCAACATGGCAGCAAGGTTAATACATTATATATACAAAACAGATAGCATATTCATGTACACACCTTAACGCACATTACCAAACTACCTACATTCAATATTAAGGCAAAACAGGGCAGCAATTAAACTGTCCCAAAACTGTTTGCAAAACAGTTTACTGTATACAATTACCTAGACTGCTGCTACCAGGCAGCATGTACTCTGCTCACTTAAACATACATAACTTTCATTTTGTGCGTCAGAATTTAAATTAGTTTACACCGTTAGAAAGCTTACTTAGCCCTCTTTCTAACCATATAGGTCTTACATTTTAATCCTTTGCCATTTAATACAGTTTTTGTCTTAAAGACAGACCTATTGCATTACTGGACAGTTTGCACTGTCAAGAGATTTTCATTTCCAGAATCCATTATACAACCCATAATTTAGTTCTGTTTTCTCCTAATGAATTTAGACATGTTAAGGCACTGTCCATAAAATTTTCAGCCTTAAATTCCATTTATAAAATTTATGGTGATTTTTCGAAGTTACTGCCCAAAACAAAGTATTCTGGGCAGATTACACTAGGTTAAGTTTTAGCCTCATATTCATTCAAGCAAAGATTCTAACATTATAATTAAACTTATATACTTGTTTCTACAAGCTTAGATCAGTCCAATTCACCTAGAAATGTGATCAAAACAGGGCAGCATATACAATTAAGCATGTTTACACATTTTTATCTAGCAAAACAGTCCCTAATTGAAACTAGTTTCAACCATGATCCCTATTCTCAATTTCCAACAACCCATACACATCTCTTTAGCAATTTGATTAATAACACTCACAATTTCAAGGACCATTAGAAGCTAACATCATTTTAACATGCATAACAATCATCCTATTCAAATTAGGCAACAAGAATATCACTAATTCAAGATTCAAACATGCAATTGAAGTGAGGAATCAAGCATTTACCTTCCTCAATGTGAATTCTTATTCAATTTAGTCCTAACCGTAGCTTAATCTCTCAAGGATTCCATGGATATCACTCAAGCTTTCTCTATTCTCTCTCTTTCCTTCACATTCGGTTTTGGCCAAAATGAGAAGATGGAGTCTTCCTCTATAGTGGCCGATTGTTCAAGGAGAGAAGGACATGTGTAAGGTCCACCAACCATTTTAATTCCACCATGCAATGCTTAAGTTTTGCCTAATATTCAAGATGGTCCTTTTAATTTCGGCACTATACTTGTTGGCTATAACATCTTAGTCCTTTAGTTATTTGTTAGCTAATGTTCTTTCCTCTTTAATTTGATTACTCAGTTTAGGGAGCAATACAAACTAATCACTACAATTCGAGTATCATTCTATTAATTTCCTCAATTAACTCTCAATTCTTTCAATTTGATTAGCACATAATTCAATTAGTCAATAGCTTAGATAGTGGTAACCTTCTTAGGCCCGGTTTAGGGTGTTACAAAACCATTATAATCTTTATCTACTCGACGAGATTTTTTAATGAACTTTTGACTTTCTCGATGCCTAGAAGTTAATAGCATTGAAGCTAAGGTAATACATGTCTGTGTGAACCCTAACAACTCTATTATTTGTTTAAGAACTCCTTTTTAGTCGTTAAAACCCTAGACTTATGTATAAGCTGGATTTAGACTAATTTAACTGCCTAGCCCCACTATTCACGTTTTTTTAACCTAACTCTCTGGATATTAAGCCACATATCAATAATTAAAAGGCCTCTCTCGATAGCTCTTACAATAACTATGCATGAATAAAATTGAACAAAATAGATAAAGGGAAGAGGACTATAGCATTAAAATAAAGTATTCAAAACATAAAATCATGGGAAGCAATAAACCCAACTAAAGTACTTAGCTCATGCCTGAGCCCAAATATCCATACGAAAATAATAAAAGTATGATATTTTATCAAGAAAAGGATAAAAAAAAGGGTCAAGCGTCCATGACAATCTTCCTCCGTGTTGTCCAACTATTGCTACAGGTCTCCCGCTCCTTTTTCCTCTCTAGATGACATTTTTTGTGAGGAGATTTCTCTAAAACTTCGAATCTGGTGGTTATCCGATAGGTGAAGACTAGGATTGTCTTTTGTAATTCCATTATCCCTGAATTGTTGTCCAAGTCTCCCTTTTATAGGCAAGGAAACTAGGGTATCATAACCCTAAAGCGCACATCCTAATTTAAGAGGGCCATTAACTTCACACTATCTTTTAATGTTCTGTATCTAGGAGAAAGTCCACCTAGGTCAAAGGTAGATTCTTTACCAACTCTTCTAGCCTAGTCAGCTCCAGCCGAGAGATCTACTACTCTTTCGCTCCAAATTTCCTCCAACTCCAATGATTCATGCGCATGCACCATAAAACACTACATTTCCCATGAAAAGCACCAATATATATAACATTTAAGCACAAGAAGTCTAACTTCCTAACTACATGCAAACTATATGCAATCTACTCCTAAATGCAACTAAATGGGCTTGAAAACATGCAAAAGACAAGTAAAGAGGATATGCAATATAGTTCATTTACACACTTGTCAAATACCCCCAAATTTGAATTGTTGCTTGTCCTCAAACAATGCTATCTAAACAAAAACAAAAAATAAAAACAGTGAATAGCCCATAGTTCCCAAGCTTCGAAAGAAGCTATAATTACTAGGATTCCAAGACATGCTACAACAGTAATTCATTCATCGGCTATTTTAATGAGATGCAATGCATTAGAGCTTGAAGTTTTGTTCCAAGGATCAATTCTACTGTAGGTGCAGTGGGTGATGTGTCACATGCATTCATCACTTAATGGCCTTAGAAAAATTTAACGATTGCTCTCTATTCTTGCCTATACATTTTCTTTTTTAAGTACAATATTGTACTCCCCTTCATTCTTTTTAAGTTTAAAAACTATATCCTTGGGGCTTCAGCTTATCACAAATACTCTTCAAACATAAAGATAGGGTGGAGCAAACAGCCCATCCTCGATCCCTACGAGAAACATCATCCTTTGAAGACTTTAATTCGCTCTTATGGTAGTACTATCATTCCTACCAAAGAAAGTTAAATGGAGCAAACATAACTCATCTAGTGTACTAAGATAACAAGATGCATAGAAGAGTGTCCTTCAACAGTTTTGCTAATGTTATCGAGTTTTAATTATTTTAATTAATTTCTCAATTTTAAGGGAGCTTTTCAACCTTTAATTGCTACATTGAGGATTTAGTTTATTCACATTAATTCATGCATTGGCCTCAGAGAGTCGACTTAGAATTTCTTTAAGGTTTCTTAAGCTTTTGGAAAGCATGCAACATGTGATTTAAGGGCTATAGCAGATTCAACACTAAGTTCAAAACACGAAAGCTCTTAACACATTGCAAACCATTAATCATGGATTAATCATAGGAAATCATGATCAACGCAGTAGCAATTTTAGAATCAATGGAATCATAGCAAAAGGGAACCATCAAATACATACACTACAACAAATTTGTTTATTAGTGGCATCTAAAATATTGTCACGAAAACTTACATTTACATCACTATTTGTATTTTGTAACGTAAAACTTGATGTCACGACGTTCGTCATGCTAGGTGCGTCGCTAAATGTCTAGCGTGACGATATACTTATTTTTGTCACGTATTGTCGAGAATATAGTGGCGTTAATGTGTAACGTCACCTTATAACTTGTATTCAGTGAAGGTTATTTGCGTCATCAAATGATACAAAATTTCATCATGATCATTTGTATCGTCGCCAATAATACAAAAAAAATCATTGTATATGTGACGGAAATAATTTCGTCACATTATTATTGACATAATATATTGTCACCTAATAATAGCATGAATGAAGGCAGTACATAACGTCACTTAATAATTTATATTCGATGACAACTAATTACGTCACCAAATTACAAAAATATCGTTATTAATCATTGTTATCGTCCCAAATACCACATTAACTTCAACATGCACGTGACAAAACAACATCATCACATTTTTAGTGACGTAATATATCATCACCCAAAATACTAAAATAATGTCATGAATTTTTTATTAATTTCCAATTTAAAATCTTAACGTATTACCAATTCTATCACTTAATTAGGCTATATTGTCATTAATTATATTAAGATTATTACCAATAATACAATGGAATTATTATTGATAGAAGCAAAATCATAAAAAATAAAAATGATATAATTATTTTCATATAAAATGATAAGAAAAAATTACATTATTCTTCAAAAATATTTACATTATTCTAAAATCTCATGTAATTCATTTCCTACCCAACAATAAATGTGAAACAATCAAAATTGTTAACCTTCTTTTTTATTCCTAAAATAATAAAACTTAAATGTTAAAAGAAAAAATTTGACCGTAATACGTGTGTCTAACCCATATTCTTGCCAACTTGATGACTTAATCTGGTAGAATTTTGTATAACCATTAGGAATGAATCCAAATCATCTTCAGCAACAACAATGAGGCAAGGCACCTCATAAACAGCCTTCCCCATGACCGGCAACATCCATAAGGAATTAATTTAGTTGCTCTCTTCCATACTCGTAAAAACTGCAAAGAAATTCTTAAATATAACAACAATTGAATGTAAATTAATTTGAAAGACATTACCTTCACAGAATCAGGGACCATACCCTTGTATAATGCTCCAAAGCCTTAATTCCTTACAATTTTCTAAAAAGAATCATGCCAATATATTCATTACACTATTTGGATGCTAAAGCCTTTAATAAAATAAACCAAATAAATAAAATTTTAAAGACATAAATGCATAATTAGCTGAGATGTACATAGATAGTGAAACAAAGGGGTTTTCATTTACTGCTAAAAAGGTTATTATTTTAGCAGATTTGCATCAAAAGTTATATTGAGTAGAACTAATAGTAAATACCCTGATAAACATTAATTACTTTCAAGTTCACAAATTCCAAATTATGATTTTAAGGTAATAGAATGATTAGAAACAAACATATATTCGCAATAAACGGAACACAATATTACTTATCAGTTGAATTTAACTAATGTTATTTCAAACTTTTATGTATTAGTCTTCAGATTAAACTAAACTATGAATTTATTTTATAATATATGATAATAAGTTTATATTATATATTATAATAACTTCAAAGAATTAAACGAAAAAATATTTAGTACTGCCAGAAAAGTAGTTGCAAAAATTGAGTTGAAAGAAGAATTTTCCTATCAAAGTAACCATGACAAAAGACTTCATTTGGACGTAGATCCATGGCTAATAAAAAAATCATCATTTAGGGATCAAGTAAAATAACAAACTTATATAGTCTTCACTCTTTTAAGAAAACCATCATCCACATATTCAAATCAAAAGTTAAAAGTCAAGCTCAAAGAACTTTGAGGTAGCAAAATCATAATAACTCTAAAGAAATGTCCAAGAGAAGAAAAAAAGATAACAAAGAATGTTTTAGATAGACATACAAAACAATTACCTTTTAGCCTAACAAGCCTCAAGCCAGTTCATCAGCAATTTATTGCAGCAACAACAACACCAATCTGCCTGCTGATGACTGTACAGTTCCTAACATAGGTATGTGCAACTACAACAATAAACCCATCAATGTGGCAACCATATCACTGCATCCAGAGGGGATAAAGATAAAGCTAATTCATTTGCCATTCAAAAAGGTGAAAAAGAAAGACTAAATTACAAATTTCATTATCAATTTTCAAACTTTTGAACAAAAACTAACATTAAAAAACACTTACTCTCCTATAAGTGCATCACCCTTCTCACAAATGTCAACAATCTTAGTTTTTGCCTTGCATTCTTTACAGCTAATTGTAGAGTCTTTGTAAATTTCCAAATATAACAAAAATGTTAAACTAAAATTACATTTAAAACACATTCCAATAAACTTAATTTTTAATTAAATAAAAAGAAATGAATTAATTGTTAACAATCTCGCAACACTTATATATTTACTAACAACTTCAGAGGATGTGCAATCTCACTCTTACTCCTCTCTCTTGTTATCCAACATCGTTTTACAATCATATAAAAGAATCTATTTAATTTCTGAAAATATATATAAAAAGTTAGTAAATGGATATTTGAAAATTAGCTGTAATAACTAAGGTTAAATCAAAAGGTTGAAAGGGAAAAATTGAGTTAGAGAATTAAAGGAGCTTACTGGTTGAAATTGGGCAGTGAGTAAAGGAGCGAGAGTTTTTGTCCTTGAATAGTTGATGAGAGCAGAGAGACCATATCATTAAGATTTCCATAACAGCTCGAAGCCTCAAACATGAAAATCATGAATGAAATCAATTTCATGTTAAGCTTTTGTAGCATATACAATACTAAAAGACAATGTTAATTGAGTTCATAGATTAAGAAGACCAAAGAAAAACTAAATTAGAACAAACCATCAAATATATGACATTGAAGAGCTGCAAAATTTTTTGAGGAGTTTCTTGCCTCAGGCAATACACATAAGATCGATATTCGATCCCATCATGTATGCCAAACCTTAAATTTTAATAAGAACAAGTTCTCGTTACTACCGCTAGGAAAGGAATGACACTACTTTGCTAGCAATTTCAATTTTCAAAAGGATTCTAGCATCTTCTATTTACGATATAAAACTGTATATGGATATAGAGAAAACAAGACTAACCGTAAAAATTAATATTTTGATTTTACGCTTATGAAGAACTATTTTATATGTCCATTTCAAAAAATGGAACTGGTAACAACCTAGAATTAAAAAAAAAATAACCTTGAGACATGATCATGATGATAAATAATTAAGTGAGGGAATTAAGCCAAAAACACTGGAAAAAATGAATTTCATACCTTTCATTTATTGATAACGAATTGAAAAAGCCTGATTCCATTAGCCTTTAAGAACTAATTGTTTGCTTCCGAATAGTGCTCGGGGAAAAGATTTCTACAGAAAAAGGAACATAAAAAGAAATTTAAAATTTGAAAATAAAGAAAATTTACATTTGCGATAGACATCAACAGAAACTATGGATTAGTGACTCACATAATGGGACGAAGCCCTAGTGATTTCAAGAAGCTAAAATTGATGGAATCGGGGAAACCAGACCTGCAAACTCCATTATCAACAATGGAAAAATTCAATGTACTCTAAAAACATATGATTTAATTTTGCATCAGTATGTAAAAAACTTGTGTTTATTGTAGTTGATTTATTTTACTTTGTAAAATAAAACGTGTTTGCTGATTAAATCCTTGTTGTGTTGTTTTGAATTATTATTTCAATAGGGTTCTTCGATAATAGTTAAATTAAATGAAATTTTATTAAAATAAATATGGATCATCTTTAATTGTATTTTTTTTCCTTTTATGTTCATCGTAGAGAAGCCTCTAATCATCCAAACACTGCTCTAGGAATATATTGAAAACCCTGAGATTTGATGTTCCATGTTGATAGTGATGTCTTAAGATCATATTTGGACTACCTTATATAGGAACCCATGGCAAGGAGCCTGCATGAGCTAGATAACACTGCTCTGCTGAATCTTCTTAATGATATTTCATTATGGGTAAAATGCCCTGATTATGAGAGTAAGTATTTGAAATCTATGTTAATTCGACTCTTAATTTTTAAAAAATACATGTATTCAAAACTTGTGTCCAACACATTTAAATATAAAAATAAAGTTATATGTTTATAAGGTTCTTTTGGAGATATGAATTTTCTGAAAAGATAAAACGAAAAGAAAATGGACATACCCATATAAGAAATATATTGTACTCAACATTAACCTCTAATTTTGAGTAATGTAACTAAAAATTATGATTATTGTTGCAATGATGCAGGTAGATTGGCTGAACAAGTTCATTGCTGATATGTGGCCATACCTTGAAAAGGTTGTTTGATGACTAATATGTATTCAGATTTTTTATTTTTCGATATTAGATTTTTTTTCGATTATCAAGCTGGGTTTTCACTTTAATCCACAGGCAACTTGTGCTTCAATAAGAAGCACCACAAAACCCATGTTTGCAGAGTATATTGGGATGTTTCAGATAAAAGCCATTGAGTATGAAAAGTTAACCCTCGGAACACTTCCTCCTGAAATTTATGGTAAGTTCTTTGCTGCTATTTCTTTAAAAAAATTATTCACTGTTATGAGTATTTATGTCGAAGGTTAGAATTTGTAAGCAAAAAAGTATGCAATAGGACATCAAAATATAAAATGATATGCACAAGAGACGAAATTGAACATTATTTGATCTTATCTATCTCAATGGATGAAAGAAACAATAATGCACACTATAAACTTAAATATCATAAAAAACTCAAATACATAAATTCCTCGCATTTCCCATACCCATTGTATCCCAAAACCTCTTTTAATATCCTATAAAACTTTAATAGCTCCATAGGTCATGAAAAGAATTATACCTTTTCAAAAATAATTTTCTTCCATATTTACAAAGTCAAATACCTAGTTATCAAGAAACTTTATTTCATAAGACTTTTTACCGACGTATAAATAAGTAAACTTAATTATTAAATAATTTTCGACCATTATAATTATAATAAAATCAACTTAATTACAAACTAGAATTCTAATTAATATGAAATATATTTTTGAAATATTATTCTATTATATTCATGTTATATTATATGTTCAACACATTTGTCAAATATAATTTACAAAATATGAAAAAATAAGGGTAACATTAGAGTATCAATTTCAAGTTTAAGATTATACGGAAAATATATATATACAAATAAGAAGGGGTTCTTCTTAGTTTTGTATCATTTTATTGTATTTTCACAATTTGCAGGTCTTAAAATCATTGAAACTAATGAGAACGAACTAGTGCTTGAACCAACAATTAGATGGGCTGGCAATCCAAACATTATTTTGGGGGTGAAATTGTTGTCTTTTCGAATCACAATTCTGGTAGGAATAGTTTAGACTAAAGGTGTTAATGGACCAGATTAAGTCAAGAAGGTTAAGTATTAACATTATTTTATTGTTGTCTTTTCCATGTCCATTTAGTTCCTGGAATGCTCAGGTCGCGAAGTACTTAATCATGGGTGGAGTTGGTGGCCGTCATCGCAAAGTCTGCATGCTCATTCTCTGCGTAATTAAGATGAAATAATTTGTTGATAGTTACAGCAGAGAAATTTACCATTTTCCCACGAACAAAGGCTTTTGTATCATCAGCCTTAGTGATATGGGTGTAAAACTCATGGACCTAAGAAACATTGATCCACTCTGGCTGCCGGGCAAGCTCCTCCCAATTGTGAGTTTTGATGACGGAATGGATGTTGTCTTCGAACTAGAGTTTGTGCTTTCCAATGAATTTCATCCCTTCTTCCGACATGGGATGGCGGTTTTGGGAGTTCTCGTAACAATGCTCCATGTTAGTGTTGTAAAAGATCTTCTAATTAAGTTCCTTCTGCACTGGAGGAGTACGCAACGATGTTGAAGAGGAGGGCTTTCTAGACAGAGTGGTGTCGGTTTGTTTTGGTGAAACAGGAGAAGCGCGTGCACTAGTGCGACCGACTGTTTTTGTTTTTGCCATGACTGGAAACTTTGAGAAGAATTGTTAAGAAAAAGATAGAGTTCTGGGATTTGGTGAAGGATCAAGAAAACAAGAAAGGAGAAACGTGTCTTTCTCTCTAGTAAAGAGAGTTCATGAAACTATGACGGGTTTATGGATGGCTTGGTGAATGAGGGAAAGAGGGTCTTAATTGTGTGGGATTGATGGAAAGGACGTCTGGCTGCAGGAAAAAAGTCTGTAGGGTAAAGTGATAGAGAGAAAATCGGGATAATGATTTTAGGGTAAAGGTAATGTGTTTAAAATAAAAATTTTCTCTCCTTTTTCTGAGAAATAACCCAATCTGCCAAGGAATCCTTGGTTACAATCCTAAGTGGGACCTAGCAGGTATTCCCTGTGTTATAACTGCCATATAACTGTCAAAAATAAAGCAAAATATATTAAATAACACCTAATTTACTAGGAAGAAAAAGGGAAAATTACGAGGAAGTAACGACTATAGAATTAAAATGAGAGAAATTAAATGCATAAAAATAAAATGTGTAAAAGTAAAAGGGATAAATTTGGATGGGTTAATTATCCAATAACTTGACAAGAGTTTTATCACGATGGATCGGTGCTCCTTTATAAATCTTAAACCCTTTCAACACCTTGGTAAGTTTGCTTAAGCATTGATCGAGAAATGGCAATGGTTTGTGATCCCATGAACTATCCAAGATGGAATAGATAATTTCAGTGTCGAACCATTTGATGATCTCCTTTTTCACCACAGTCTTCATGGTTGGATTGAGTTCTATCTAGCTTTTGTGATTATCTGCAAGCAAATCTTCCGCATACACAAAGTAGGGCTTATACCCTTCAAGTCAATAATAGTCCAACCAATAGCTTTCGTATGTTGAGATAAGAAATGTAATAGTTTAGCTTCTTTGTCAGATATTAAGCTAGCAAATATATCAACAGGCAGCGAATTATTTTCCCCTAGATATACATACTTTAATTGTGGGGGAAGGGGTTTAATATCAAGTACCGAAGGATGCTCTAGTGATGGCTTGGGAGATTTGAACTCAGCATAATCCAAAGGTTCAAAGGTCATACCTGGTATGGTAAGCACAACATTGGATTGTTCAATCTCAACCTTACCTTCTTTTTCAGCTTCTTACATAGACTCATCAAAGTCAGCTTGCTCTACAACGCTAAGCACATTGCTACAACATATCTCTTGCAAACTTTCTTCAATTAGGGTTTCTTCACTTTGCACAAACTGGCATTCCTCATAATCATCCCCGTAATTGAGAGTGTTGAAGACATTGAGTGTGATATTTTGGTCATTCATCTTCATAGTAAATTCACCTTTCTCACAATCAATCACAATACGCCCTATGGCAAAAAATGGTCTATTGAGGATGATGGGAGCATTCTCATCAGCTTCAAAATAAAGGATGATAAAAGCTGTCGGAAAGACAAAATCTATCTACCTTTACTGACACATCTTCAATTATGCCCTCGGGTCAGATTTGAGAACGATCGATCAATTGAAGGATCACCAATCTAGGCTTAGCTCTTCTCATCCCTAGTCGTGTAAACACAACTTTCGGCATTAAGTTGAAACTTGCACCGAGATCACATAGGGCACGGCCAAAGTAGGTATGGCCTATGGAGCATGGAATGGTAAAACTGCTAGGGTCATTCATCATGGGTGGTAAATCACTCAGCGCAGCCACACAATTGCTCATCATAGCAACAATTTCAACTTTACCCACCATCATTTTCATGGTCGTGATCTCTTTTAGAAACTTCATATAAATAGACATTTGATTAATGACCTATAGGAATGTGACATTGATGTGCAACTGTTTTACCATATCTAGAAACTTGTGGAACTGGACATCTTGTTTCTGAGCTTTCAATCATTGTGGGAATGGAGGTGGTAGTCCGGGCTCTTTGTGTGGTTTACTGGATGCAGTAGCATCCTTGGCTTTGTCATCCTTGCCATCAGTAGCAAGGTCTCTCACTACATCAGACAAAGAGTTGTTTCCTTAGGTGCATGAGCATCATTGGATGGCGTGCTTGGAGTGGAATTAGTATGGGAACCTCCCCCAAACTTGTCATTTTTCTTCAATTGGGTTCCAGTACATAGTGTGATGGCATTGCATTGTTTTTCATGATCGATTGCTGATTTTGCAACATAGCATCTTGCGTTGTGAGCATGTCATTATGGTTCTTTAATTGTGCCGCTTGAGCCTGCATAATAATTCAGGCAGTTTCCATGAAATTTTTATATGTAGAATCAAGAGAATTGGGATTTGAGTTAGAAACTCCTTGGTTCTACCTCTGAGCCTTTTGTTAGAACCTAGAAGGTTCTACTGTGGCGTTCTGTCGCGCTCTTGAATTATTTGTATTGCCTTCCCACCCAAAATTCAGATGTTACCAGCACCCTAGGTTGTAGGTGTTGAAGTAAGGATTATTGTTCGGTTGGCATTCCCTACATAGCATCTAGATTCTTGTTGATGGGGGTATTCATTCGACTGGTGTTTCCCATCACAATGCTCACATGTGTATTGAATGACCTTAGCCTCTTGTGCATTGGATGTCGAATGTATGTTCTTGAGTAGATTAGTGATGGTGGAGAGATGAGCTACTACACTTTAGGAATCAACCAATTGGATTGATCTAGGAGATTTAGGATTCGGCTTCAATCTTCCCCTCAAAAACTGGTAGTCGTTATTGGTTATATGGTCTAGTAATTCAAAAACCTCCTTAAGATATTTTCCTATCAAAATACCATTGGTTGAAGAATCCATCGTCATCCTTGTTGGTGCATTGACGTCATTATAGAACGTCATGATTTGTATCCAATAATGAAATCCAAGAATCAAGCACTTGCGTAGCATATCTTTGTATATGTCCCAACATTCATACATGGATTCATCATCAAGCTGTGTGAATGAGATAATCTCGCTTCATTTCTGATTGTGCACGTTCAGTGGATCATATTTGTGCAAAATGTTCCTGTAGAAATTATCACAGGGTGTGATAGATCCTAAGGAATTAGTCTTCAACCATGCTCTGGCTTGATCTCGCAAGGAGTAGGGGAATAGTTTGAGTCTCAACAGATCATCTGGAACTCCTGTTGTTTGAAAGAGTCACAAACTTGTAGGAAAGCTTGAATGTGTTCTCTAGCATCTTCTCTTGTTGATCCTTTGAATTGTCCAATGGAGTTGAGCATATTGAAGATAATGGGCTTCAACTCAAAGTGAACTACCCCTAGATCCGGCACAATGATCAATGGTATGAGGTTGTTGATAAAATGCTCAATGTTATCTCTAATGGGCATTCTTGGTCTGGGAGGTGGGGAGCCTCCTGTCATACATGGGCTCCATTATGGGATACGTTTTCAAGAATTCTTTGTCCTTCTACCAATGGTATGCCATTGTTACAATCATTCTCACGGTCGTTCTCTCCGTATATCTCTCAAAGTTCTTTCGATCTCTGGTTTATATGAAGAATAGTTTCCGAGTTTGAGCATCTGATCATGCACTAGAACGTAACTGAGAAATAAAAAAAATTAAATGCAAATAAAATAAAATCTTAAGCACAATTACAACGTAATTCTCAATCCCCGGAAACAACACCAAAAACTTGATGATTGTCGAATAGTGATGCACTTTAGAGATAGTAAATTGGCCAAATCATGTAATAAAGTGATAGAGTAGAGTGTAGAACCCATGACGATTGGATCAATAAATACGAAGTTATCGAACTTAAGAATGTTAGAGCAAGTATTGGTGGTTGTTGATTTATCAAAATTAAACACAATTAAAGTAAAGGTAGCTATGATTAAGACAAATAGATGATGCAGAAAATAACAGATAATTATGGAGTCTAGGTTTATTGATAATGATATATGCTTGATTACTTATTTCAATGCTATAACAACTGTCAATACATGTCTATGTAAACCATTAAGATATTTATCTACTCGACATGATTTTCTAATGAACTTCAGACTCTCTTGATGCCTAGAAGTTAATAGTATTGAAGGTAAGGTAATACATGTCTGCGTGAACCCTAACAACTTTATTATCTGTTTAAGAACTCTTTTTTAGTCATTGAAACCCTAAACTTATGTTTAAGCCATATTAAGATTAAGTTATCAGCTTAGCCCTGTTGTTCATATTTGTTTAACCTAACTCTCTTGATATTAAGCCACATATCAATAATTAAAAGGTCTTTCTCGATAACTCTTACAATAACTACACATGAAGAACATTGGACATAATAGATAAAGGGAAGATAACGATAGCATTAAAATAAAGTATTCAAAACATAAAATCTTGGGAAGCAATAAACCCAGCTAAAGTATTTAGCTCATGTATGAGCCTAAAACATCCATAAAAAATAATAAAATTACGGCAGTTTATCAAGCAATGGGTAGAAAAGGGTCAAGCGTCCTTGACGATCTTCCTCTTTGTTGTCCAACTATTTTTGGAGGTCTCCTACTCCTTCTGCCTCTCTCGGTGGCGTCTATTGTGAGGAGATTCTCTAGCACTTCAAATCCTGTGGTTATCCGATAGCGAAAGACTAGGACTGTCGTCTGTAGTCGAGTTCTCCCTGAATTGTTGTCCAAATCTCTCTTTTATAGGCTGGAAAGCTAGGGTTTTCAGAACCCTGAAGTGTGCAACCTTATTTAAGAGGGTCATTGATTTCCCGTTATCTTTTAATGTTTCGTGTCTAGGAGAAAGTCCACCTAGGTCAAAGATAGATTCCTCTTTAACGCTTCTTCCTTAGTCAGCTCCAGCCAAGAGATCTGCTACTCTTCTACTCCAGCATTCCTCCAGCTCCAATGGTCACTAACTACATGCAAACTATATGCAATCTACTCCTAAATGCAACTAAATGGGCTTGAAAACATGCAAAAAAACAAGTAAAAAATGTATGCAATATTGGTCATTTACACACTCGTCACTATTTAAAATGCTTATTTATTTATATAGATTTATGGATGATTTAATGCTTTTAAAATGGCTAAACTTATGGTTTTAAATGGAAATTTGATGGGTCGGGCTTTTGGTGCCCCGAATGTAGTACTTCGGATATGGAATTTGAATCGGGGTGTTACACATAAGGTTTAGCAGCCAAAGATATGTCTACTTCTTAAAAACTCTCTAATTTTTATAGAAGTTAAAATCCGTTCGTTTCAATTGGGTAGACTTCGTAGAGGTCAGAACGTTGTCGTAACGACTTGGATTAGAGGTCATATGGAAAGAATATGATCCGCCTAACGTCCCCATGGTTTTTTAGATTTATTTGAGGTAACACTACATCCCTTTCACACCGACTCGTTCCTTGTATATGGACCACTATTAAAATTTGGCGGATAATTTTTCCACTACGCCATGAGGTGTACCAGTATTTTCCATCAACGGGGGCACGGACGGAGGTATGACAATTGTAGGCGGAAATATAACATTTTGAAACAGAGGTCTAACAATTTCATACATCACACTGATAAAAATATTTAAAAGACTATACCACTTACTTCAAATCGCTATTATGCCATCCCTAACTCATTATTTACATTCCTCCCTCCAAACGGAGGAAAATCAATGTTAAAAATGTATATCATAGGTTAGACACTAGTTTAGCTGAGAAAATCATGTAATAATTTTTTTCAAAATAATAAATTCTGTTATAAGAGTTATATATATATATATGAGATATGATCCCCTTACACTATATAAAACCTAAAAGTTTTACACTTTTTTTGGACCATTGGCTGAATGTAAATGGAAGGTTGAGATTAATAGTAGAAAATGTGAAGATTATCACAAAAAAGAGATAAGATAATAATCTTAGCTATTTATTATCATCATCTAACGGTCTATAAGAAGTGTAAAAGTAATTGAGTTTGAGAGAGGGAGTATAACATTAAATAAGAATCTCAATGGACGAATGGTTAATATGGGAGATTTATTATCTTTAGATGCAATTTGGATTGGTTTCATGTAATATAATAAGTTAAACTACATCCATGGTCACTAAAGTTTCAGTAAATCTTTGTTTTTATCATTAGTCTTGTAAAATTTATGTTTTGATCACTAAAATTATGGATAAATCACAAAATGGTCACTCTGCCATTGGCTCCCATTCTGTTGATGAAGTAGCACGTTTGCATAAAAAAGTAGCATGTTAACAAAATGGGCTATATATATCCCAATTGATCCCTAAACTATATTTTAAACATCAATTTGGTGATTTATCGATAATTTTTAACTAAAAATTTAAAAAAAACTTCAAATCACACAACAAGAAATTTAAAAATACTTTTTAACTATTTTTTCCTTACATACTTTCACCCATTTTAAAAATAGGGTAAACTACATAAATGGTCATCGAATATAACACCCACTACCCGGGCTAGTAGCAAACCGGCTCGGAAGCGTTACATTAAGCAAGCAACAAGGACAAGGCAAGAAATACAATACAAGCAACCAACAAAGCAAACATTGATAAGTCATCCTTATTAGATGAGTTACTTAACTAACAAGTAATCAAGCATACCTACTTAACAAACAAGCAATTCACATTTGATTCTTACTTCAACCTCAAGCATTCGAATAGGTCACTAAGATTTTTCCTTTTATACTTACATTATAGGTTACTACATTATCAATACAATTTACTTCATTTTATACCTATTATTCGAATGAACTAAGGCAAACAACCTAATTCCATTTCATTTCATTGTTCCTTAGATTTATACATGTAACTAGCTTCCATTCAAGTCTTATTCCATGTTTAACCATTCGGCAATCATCTATTCAAACGTACATAACACATACAACAAGGTATGATCATACACATGAGACCATAAAATTTCCAAAGCATTCGAGTATCAATGTAGCTAGATAGTTCACTTGAACATTCATAAGTTATTCAATATTTGCGCAGCAAAACATCATTTATTACATGTAATCTAAGTTAATTACATACTTGCCAATAGGTTCATAACATAGTAGGCCGAACGAGAACATATATAGAAATACAAATTAAAGTGTACCAAAATGCATGATCAAGCTAAAGTCTATACAATCTAGTGCCACCAAGATAAGAGATATACAAAACAAGTATGAAACCATACTTTAACTATGCTTGTGTCTTGTATCGAGCTCAAGTAATCAAGCTTCAAGATCAAGCAACACTCGAATCCTTTATCCTGTAGTTGGGAAGAATGAAAATGAGAGTGATAAGTACAAGAATGTACTTAGAGAGGTAGTAACTAGTTCTAACCATTTATTATATCAAGTTTTGTGTCATTTAAATCAAGTATGAACCTAGCTAAGGATTTCAAGCATTACAATAGTCCTATCTAAGGCTTTCAAGCATTAGAATAATCCTAGCTAAGGATATCAAGCATTAGAGTAATCCGAGCTAAGGATCATAGCATTCGGCTATCAAGGAACAAGAACATGGAATCATACTTCATGTATTCATATCAAGAATCAAGCACATCATGCTTACAAAACAAGTAATCAAGAAAGTCATGCTTACATGACAAGTAACATACTATTCATAGCTTTCAAGACAAGTCACAAGTGTTTTAGGATTGTTATTACATTTGTTATCAGTTAAACAACCCCTTGGTACTTAGTTTGTATAGGTAATCGAGTCTCCAACCAACTGTCGCCGCAAGATGCACCGTAGTGCTGGTCAAACCCTCCTACTATCGCCAAAGACCACATACGTACCCTCCATCTGTCGCCAAATAGGGGCCTTAGCCCTGGACCGTAGTCTACCCTGACACAATGAGCTCTAGACTCTAAGGCATGCCCTTCTACCTAGTCCAACTAGCTACTAAGGTTGTTCGATTTACCATTTATACAAGTGTTTCAAGATCAAGATATGTCAAGCAAGTTCATTTCATGCTAGGCTCTTAGGCCAATTGAGCCATAACTCACATATCAAGTATTTCTTATGTGTTCATTTCATCAAGTGTGATAACATTACAAGCAAGTTCTTTAAGCACTGATCACATGTCACATGATACATACAAGCACTAATGTTACCACTCAACATGATTAGCAATCGAATCAAACATGTATACAAGGTTGAGATCAAGTTTCATGCATTACTTTAATCATTCTTCCCTTATAGATCAAGTTCACATTAAGTCAATTAGCAATTCAAGAATTTAGACATGCTTTCTATAGTTAGGACCTAGTCCTAACTCTCAAGTAAACTACACTCACAATACTCCAAGCTAGCTAGTATTGGATCCACACTCCTTTGTTCTTGGCCTTAGGATGATCCACTCTATCCTCTTCTACCAAGTTTACTTCTGGTTCTATCACATTACAAGTGCAACCATGTCAAGACAAGTTCATATGATCATTCAATCAACCAATGTTACAAGCACATAACATACACAAATTTGGCAGCATGTTCATGTACATTCTTCATTACACTTAACTACACTTATCTATACTCTAGTTCATGTAAAACAAGGCAGAATCAATGTCCTAAAACTGTTTACAAAACAGTTTACAAATTGCCACAAAACAGTGTGCAATTACCTATACTGCTGCTGCCAGGCAGCTTGCACTCTAGTCACTTAATCATGCATAACTTTCATTCCGTACGGTAGAATTTCAATTGGTTTACACCGTTGGAAAGCTAACATAATTGTCTTTATAACCATATAAGGCTTTCATTTTAGTTCTTTTCCAATTAATACAGGTTTTAACTTAAAGACAGGGTAATTTGCTACACTAGACAGTTTGTACTGTCCCTAGTGTTTCTTCTCTACATTTCATTATACAACCCAGAATTCAGTTCTGTTTTCTCCTAATGAATTTATACATATCAAGGTGTTGTCCATAAAAATTTCAGCCTTAAATTCATTATATAAAATTTATAGTGACTTTTCAAAGTTACTGCCCATAACAGAGTGTTCTGGGCAGATTACACTAGGTTGAATTTCTAGCTTCTTAACTCATTTTAACAAGGTTCGAACATGGCAATTCAATTCATTTTCAAGTTCTTACATGTCTAGGTCAATATAATACACCTATCAATGTGCTTAAAACAGCCATTATCATGTTGAACCCAATTTGATCTATTTGATCAATATTGCACATCCAATTTACCAATTGAGCAGTCCATTACCTAATTTAACTAGTCCAATTAGGTGCTTTCACATTTCAGCAAGTTATCTATTCAATTCAATCTTCATTTCATATAGATACATGATCAAAATAGGGTTCTATATCCAATTGACATGTCTAAACATTTTCACTGTCCAAAACAGTCCCTAATCAAGACTGTTTTCAACCATGTACATATTTCTCAAATTTCCAGCAACTATACATATTTTCTTTATCAAATTGACTACTAGTATCCACAATTTCAAGTTCAAATTGAAGCTAGCATGACCCTAACATACATAACAATCATCCAATTCAAGAATCAACCATTCTATAACATGTAAAGTCAAGCATTATACCTTCTCCAAGCTAAATTTGATCAAGGCTTAAATCAAGAAGCTTGAATTTGAAGATGTTACATGAAGATTTTCTCTCCCTTTTTCTCTCTCAATAATCGACCAAGGTGGATGATAATGGGAGGAATATGACAATATGTTTGTTCATCTTTCCTCCTTGGCCATGAGTCACCATCCAAATTGGCACATGTTCTCTTCCAATGAGAACATGTGTCAAAGCCTTGATCTAATTTCAATTTTACATGCAATCTTCATAGCTTTGCATGTTTACAATTTCATCCTTCCATTTAAGTCTTCTAGTTTTAATTTCAATTCAATTTGTTTCTAATTTCACCTATTTGATCTTAAGGATAGCTAATTTTTATTCTTCTTTAATTTGATTACCACATATATTCAATTAGCCTATAGTTTAGATAGTGGTAACTTTTCTAGGCCAATTTTAGGGTGTTACATCGAACTTTTAGGGCGCTTACATTTTGGTCATCGAAGTTTTAAAACATGTGTATAATCACCAAACTTTTAGTTGCTTTCAGTATAGTCCCTCCCATTACCTTCCGTTAGAAGTTGATGATGTGGCACGTTCGTTTTCAGTTTTCCTAAATAAAACAATGGGTAAACTACACTATTCATCACTTAACTTTCTTCTCACTCTATTTTGGTCACCAAACTTTTAGTTCGCTTTCAGTATGGTCCCTCCCATTACCTCTCCTTAGAAGCTGATGACGTGGCCTGTTAATTTTCATTTTTCCTGGTTAAAATAATGGGTATACTAAACTATTCATCGCTCAACTTTCTTCTCACTCATATTTTGGTCACTGAAGTGTAAAAATTTTCAATTTAATAACTTAGCTTTCGAATTGTTCTTATTTGGTCACTCTTGATAGGCATGGCCTTTTATCATGGGAGAAGACATGATAAGTGGTTAATTTGGGTACTAATTTATCTTTAATTTTGTCCTTAATGAGTAGTTCATGTTGCTGATTTGGACGTTTTCTTGTGTGTTTTCTGTGTAGGACTACAATTCTGGAAATTGCACTAAAAGGTAGAGTTTTGCAGTTTTTTGTTCTGGAATCAAGGCTGGGCTAGTGGGCATGAGTCTGGGCATGAAGTCTGATGTGACATCTAGTCAACGGCTTCTAGAAGATCCAGTCAGTGGCTTCCAGAAGGTGACATCAGCAATAGCGGATAAGCAGATCAGCTGCGTTTTGAATTTCAAACTTGGATTTATCTTTTGTTTTTAGGATTTAAATTTAAATATTTTTAAGATTTATCTTTTATCTTTTTTAGGTTATTTTTAGGGTTTTAGAATACTATAAATACCTCATCGGGGTAAGCTACAAAGGCATCTATCATTCTTAGTTTTGTTTTTACTTTTGAAGTTTTATAAAATTATTTCTTTTCTTTAGTTCTTGCTTTAAGTTTTTATTTATTTTTCTTTTATGCGAAGTATGATTTTTTACCATAATCATGCTTAGTTAAATTTTCCTATTAGCCAAAGGCTTAGAGCGAAGCTTCAATTCACTTTGTGAGAATTAAAAAACACTCAACATCTTTGTATTACATTCTCGATTTTCTGGAAACTTAGATCGGCGCCTTCCTATTAAAAATCTTTACGTTTTCATTTCAAAAAGCTAGCGTTGGCTTGAATGTTGTTTAGATTTATAGTTGGGAGGAAGGATCGGCTTGTAGCAAATTCGACTTCCTATGAACACACTTAGTGACAGATTCGCTAAGGGAAATTGAGATCAGATTCGATTCTCATCGAGACAACATAGTCTGAGTCGGGTTTTTCCAAATTTTAAAACTATTTTATTCTAACGATGATAGTCATGGTTAGTCTAACCAGAAAATTGAAATTCAAAAATTGATTTTGGATTATCGGTTTACCGGAGAGAAAAACAAGTTACAAGGGTTGGGCTTGTAGACTGTAACCGGCATGTATCTGGAGTAAAATCCTTTTTCGATGATCAGTTTGAATTGAAGCTAAGCAACGCTTGAAGCTAATTTATTTAATTAATTTTCTTCTCAAAAATATTTATTTCCGTCATTTTCTCCAAATTTGTTTTTATTATTTTACCTTTACTTTCTACTCTATCAAAACCCCCCATTATTTTTATTTTCTCACTAAAGTCAGAATCAAAACCTCTCTACATCAGAAGCTCTATAATTCCCGTGGATCGATCCTTCTTCTCTTTATACTACGTTATTTTTATATTCATTTGAGATTAAGGAATATTTATTTTACAGTATACAACGCTTGTCATATTGGCGTCGTTGTCGGGGACTTCGGCAAAGTTACTGATAAAATTTGTTTTGATTTATGACCAGGAAGAATCTGGGCAAACTAGCAGATTTTAACCCAGAAATTGAAGCATTAGCCCAAAGTCTACATTGACAAACACTTCGAAAATTACATGAATACTACGACAACAACAACTCAAACGTGATCTAAAATTATCCTCCGAAGCTGAAACACACTTCGAGTACACCAACGACGAGCATACTTTAATGGCGAACAACCGACCAAACCATTCGCCAACTTGTTGCAACACCTGAAGATCAACAACCGTTGTGCATTACATTCCTCATTCGCACTCAAGACAAGCCTGATACACCTCCTACCAACCTATCATGGTTTGCCTAATGAGAATCCACACAAACACCTCAAAGAATTCTACATGGTTTGTCTAAGTACAAAACCACACGGAGTATCCGAAGACCAAATCAAACTCTGTGTTTTCCCTATTTCCTTAGCCGATATGGCTAAAGATTGGTTGTTTGATTTACCTTCAAATTCAGTTACTACCTGGACTGACATGACTCGACTTTTTCTTGACAGGTTCTTCCCTATAGCGAAGGCGAGCGAACTAAGGCAAAGTATATTGAGTATCCTACAAAAAGACACATAGTCATTATATGAAAACTGGAGAGATTCAAGAAATTATACACAAATTGTCCACAACACGGACTATCGGAACAAACGCTTCTTCAATACTTCTACGAAGACCTAACTCCAATAGAGATGAAGATGATCGATGCAGCAAGTGGAGGGGCACTTGTGAACATGACTCCAACGGATGCAAGAACTTTAATTTCTACTATGTCCGCTAACTCCCAACAATTTATCCCTTCAAGTGAACCCTCTCGACGGGTTCACGAGGTTAGTGTAGTTTCTTTGGAAAATAAAACTGACAAATTGGCTAACATTGTGCAATCCTTTGTTGCAGATAAAGACATAATTAGACTTCGTGGAATATGTACGATGTCGGACCATCCCACAGATTACTGTCCAATTTTGCAAGAGGACATTGTTGCTCAAGAAAATGCAGTAGGTAATTTCCCAAGACCTCCTCAGAGACCTTACAATCCTAACGGCAACACATACAATTTGGGATGAAGGGATCATATGAACTTTAGTTATATGCAAAACCAGAGGCCAAATCAAGTGCATCAGCCGAGACTGCCTCCACAACAGTCGTATCAACAACCGAAGTCGTTATTAGAATCTATCGTTAAACGGTTGGCACAGTCTCAAGAAAAATTTTAGAATCACACCGAGGCTCATCAACAAGAGTTAGACAAGAAAATAAGCCAACTAGATCAGGCAGTAGGATGAATCGAATCTCAAGGTAAATTACCTTCTCAAACAGAACCTAATCTGAGAGAGAATGTCAAGGTCATCACTCTCCGAAGTGGTATCGTTGTCGCACCAAAAACCAGAGAATAAGGCACCCAAAAGAAAGACAAAGCAAGAGCACCATCTCCTACCATACAAGGTACGTCTGACTCACCTCCCACTCCCATTCCCTCTCCTTATGCCATTCCACCTCCTTTTCCATCAAGATTGGTAAAACGAGATAAACAAGTTGAAGAGAAGAAGATCTTAGATGTATTCCAGAAATTGGAAATTAATATTCCACTTCTTGAAGTAATCCGAAAAGTGCCAAGATATGCCAAGTTCCTAAAATATCTATACACAAATAAAAGACGGCTTACCGAAATAGAGAAAGTGAATTTAGGGGAACACGTCTCAGCTGTTTTCAACGAAAGCTTCCACCAAAGTTGAAGGAGCAAGCTATGTTCGCTATTCCTTGTAAAATCGGTAAGATCGGGATTAAACGCACAATGTGTAATTTAGGCGCATCTATTAATGTTATGCCTCTTTCTTTGTACAACTCACTCTTTGCTGAGCCTTTGAAGGATACGAAAAAAACGATACAATTGGCTGACCGGTCCGTGATTTACCTAGAAGGACTCCTTGAGAGTGTTTTAGTAAAGGTAAATGAGCTTATTTTTCCAGCAGATTTTTATGTCATTGACATAGAAAATGATCGATCAAACACTTCTTCAGAAATCCTTCTCAATCGTCATTTCCTTAGTATAGCAAATATAAAAATCGATATGAGAAGTAGAATTCTTACAATGGAGTTCGATGGTGAGGTTGTTAAGTTTGATGTTTACAAGGCGTTGTGATATCCTGATAATGTCGCTAGTATTAATTTTATTATTGTTATTGAGCCTGCCATTGAAGACTTTTTTTAATCTAACTTTATTGATGATTTGTGAAGAGAATTGGAAGACTTTGAAGAGGAAATTAGGGAGTTTGAGAAATTATTTTCAGTTAATTTTGATTCATGTCTTACTTCGTCTAAATCTAAACTCTTACCTTCAGTTTTGCAAGCACCACAAGTCGAACTTAAACAGTTGCCGGATCACCTGAAATACGCATTTTTAAGAGAGAACGATACTTTGCCAGTAATTATCTTGAATAAGCTATTAGAAGAAGAGGAAGAAGACTTAGTGACGGTGTTGCGCGTACATAAAGGAGAAATCAGATGGACTATCGCAAATATTAAGGAATTTAGTCCCTTGACCTATATGCATAAGATAAAAATTGAAGAGGGAACAAAACCATCACGAGAAAGTCAACGTCGATTAAACCCACCAATGATGGATACAAAAACTTCTTGATGCTGAAGTCATCTATCCGATATCATATAGTAATTGGGTAAGTCCAGTCCATGTGGTCCCAAAGAAAACCAGAGTTACGGTAATCAAAAACTTGGAAAGTGAGTTAGTTCTGACACGAGTGCAAAAATGGATGGAGAGACTGCATCAACTACAGGAAGTTGAATTTGTTAAATCAAAAAGATCATTTCCCCTTCCCTTTATAGATCAAATGATAGAAAGATTAGCCGATAAATCTCATTATTGTTGCCTTGATGGATTTTCAGGTTTCTTTCAAATCCAAGTGGCACTAGAAGACCATGGGAAAACAATGTTTACATGTCCCTTCAGTACTTTCTCTTATCGGCAAATGATATTCAGCCTTTGTAACGCCTCTGCTGCGTTCCAGAGATGTATGCTTAGTATATTTTTTAATTATGTCGAGAAGGGAATTGAAGTCTTCATGGAAGACTTCACGGTATATGGTAATTCTTTTGGTGAGTGTCTCTTGAATTTGACTAATGTTCTTAGACGATGTCTAGAATTTAACCTCATGTTAAATTATAAAAAAATCCATTTTATGGTTGATAAGGGATTAATTATAGGCCATATTGTTTCTTCTAATGGAATTACGGTTGATAAAGCAAAAACTGATATTATTCGCTCACTCCCATACCCCACAACTGTGAGGGAAGTTAGTTCGTTTCTTGGACATGCAGGATTTTATCGCAGGTTTATAAAAAAAATTTCCAAGATTTTTTGATTTTGACGATGACTGCCAGAAAGCTTTTGACATCCTCAAAGAAAGGCTCGTTTTGGCACCTATAGTATAGCCACCTAATTGGGATTATCCCTTTGAAATAATGTGAGATGCGAGTGACTCAAGCGTTGGAGCCGTGCTTGGGCAGAAAATCGGCAAAGAACCTCACGTGATAGCTTATGCGTCTAGGACATAGACATGGCTCAATGAAATTATTCGACTACCAAAAAGGAGCTTTTTGCTATTATTTTTACATTAGATAAATTTTGCTCATATCTTCTCAGTACTAATATTGTTGTTTATTATGACCATGTAGCTATAAAATACTTGCTAAGTAAGAAGGAAACGAAACCCCGCCTGATTCGATGGATTCTACTCTTACAAGAGTTTAATCTTCAGATTAAGGATAAAAAATGATGTGAAAATCTAGTCGCATATCACTTGAGCCGTCTCCCTATCTCCTAACTTGAAGCGCCAGTTCGAGAAAAATTCCCTGAGGAACATTTATTTTTGACACAAGCTATATGGTTCCATGGTATGTCGATATGGTTAATTACTTAGCCACATGGGTACTTCTTTCAGATCTAAACCGTTCCGAGGTAAGTAGAATCAAGCGAGAATCTTGATTTTATATTTGGGATGATCCCTACCTTTGGAAACACTACTCGGATCAGGTACTTCGGTGATGTGTTGCCGAAAGCGAGATAAATTATATCCTTAGTTTTTGTCATTCTTATTCTTGCAGAGGTCATTTTGGACCAAAACGAACTACGCACAAAATCCTTCAGTGCGGTTTTTACTGGCCAAATATTTTTTGCGATGCTTATACATTTTGTAAATCCTGTGAAAAATGTCAACGTGCCTGCAATTTAAGCTGTCGCAATAAAATGCCTCTTAATCCAATTCATGTTTGCGAAATATTTGATGTATGTGGTATTGACTATATGGGTCCGTTTGTTTCTTCCTTTGGTAACTGTTATATACTTTTAGCTATTGATTACGTGTCGAAATGGGTAGAAGCTAAAGCTACTAATAACAACGATGCTAGAACTACTGCCGAATTTCTAAAAACTTGTATTTTTCCAAGTTCGGCACTCCGAGAGCGATAATCAATGACCAAGGAACACACTTTGTTAATCGCATCATCGAGGCACTCATGAAGAAGTATGGCATTACCCACCAGATCGCCATGGCCTACCATCCTCAAACTAACGGACAAGCATAAGTTTCAAATCGAGAGCTCAAGTCAATTCTTGACAAGATTGTAAAGCCTAATAGGAAAGATTGGAGTTTGAAATTAAACGATGCATTATGGGCATATCGTACCACTTACAGAGGTCCTGTCGGCATGTCCCTATATCGCCGAGTGTTTGGTAAACTGTGTCATTTACTGGTTAAACTAGAACACAGAGCTTATTAGGCAGTTAAAGAATGTAATACGGAAATGAATGCAATTGGTGAAGCACGCAAATTACATCTTCAAAAACTTGAGGAAATTCGTAGAAATGCTTACGATAGCGCTCGTATTTTTAAAGACAAAACAAAAGAATTCCATGATCGTAACATTTCTTTTAAATCTGTTTATGTTGGTCAAAAGGTCCTATTATTTAATTCCAAGTTTAAACTTTTTACAGGAAAACTTAGGTCGATGTGGCTCGGACCCTTTACAGTAACTCAAGTTTTTCCTCATGGTGCGATCAAAGTCAAAGATGACTCAGGAGAGTCGTTTAAAGTAAACGGTCAATGGTTGAAGTCGTATTACGAAAACGCTCAATTGGTTTAATCGAAGAATTTGATTTGGAAGAACCTGTAGTATCAATCAGGTCATCGAGCTAAACGATATTAAATAAAGCGCTAAATAGGAGGCAACCAATTTTATTTTATTTTTAATTTTTGTTCATTTTCTAATTTATTTAATTTTATTCATTTTTGACTTATATTTTATTTTATTTTTACAAGTACTCCAAATATTTTGAATCAAACTAACAGTGAGTTTTGATCGAACATGGACCGATAACCAGTCCGTGGGAATACTTTACGCAGTGGAGAAATCATTTTGAGTCAACGGCACACATTAGCAAACCCCCCATCCTCCGATGCATGATAGCCCAACCCAAACTTATTTGCCGCCTTTATCCTTATTTCAATCTTTATTTCAAACCATTTATTCAAACTTCCCCCCGTGGACCCCACGCTTATCAAATAATCCAAACAACTTCTTTTTTCTTTTTATTATTTTATTATTATTATTCCCTCACATGTTCAATAAACCTAAATTCTTTCTTTTTCTTTCTTCATCAGCCGCATACTCTCCCCCACCCTAACCTCTGACAACATCACACATCCTCTATCTTTCAACCATGGTGCAAACACGAGAGCAAGCTCGCCGGCTTCCACAGGAATCGGTCATTGTCGAAAACCATCGCCGGTTTATGCCGCCGTAATTCGTCCAAGTTTTGAGCAACTCTGACTCTATTCTGCCATCGCCTCCTCCTCCCCATAATAATCGACGGCAGCAAGTAGAGGCCACTCTGCCGGTCGAACCCGAGGCTTCCCCTATTCGCGCCGATTCCCCAGTCGTCCCACTTCCGTCCGCCGGCCATTCCTCTCGTTCTTCTTGACACCACACTGCCATCGGCACTTCTCAAACATAGCAAAACGACCCATCACGACTGGCATCATCATTGTCATTCCGATCAATGCCCATTGCCTCTTTGTCTCAATCGATGCCGGATGCTGCCCTTTCCCACTCCATGCATTCATCCGCGTCGGACCACAAAGACGAGATAAATTTTGATCCAATTTTCATTCGTCCTTTACTAATGTACCACCCTACTTTTGGTTACACAGAGAACTTTGACACTGGATTCCATATAGGTGGACCATCGGCGGGGCAACCACAATTTAGATGCGAGCAACTTGCTTCCTCTCACTCTCACACTGAAAGGCCAACTTCCCCCTCCTTTGGGGCTAGTTCTAGAGGAAGTGCCATTCCAAACGACACACCACACGACCATGGTGAACACTCTGAGCGTCACCGTCGGGGCCGTACATATTCTGTCCCAATTGAAGAAGTCTTGAAAGGGTATTTAGAATTTGATGTTGAAGAAATTTAAAGGTTTAATAGTATATGCCATCGAAGATTTCAGGTTTGCAAGTATATCCCTCCCCATACTCTGGATATCTTGCATTTGTGCGAGTCTACTATGCAATTTTTCGATGCCATTGGCTGGACTTTATACCCTGCGATTAGGTGTAGAACGTATTATTGAATTAGTATTTGAATTTTATACTACCTTTTTATTTCGGCAAGATCGAGTCATTACTGTACATTCGCCTGATGTTGTTCCTTTTCGTTTGCTTGGGCAATACTTTCAAATGTCTATTTCAGATTTTAACTTTTCTATAGGATTCGTGACGGATGTCACG
Organism: Hibiscus mutabilis; assembly: GCA_019671005.1. NCBI lineage: Eukaryota > Viridiplantae > Streptophyta > Magnoliopsida > Malvales > Malvaceae > Hibiscus > Hibiscus mutabilis. Next base: position 14,310,038 of record CM033735.1, on the reverse strand, counting down.
AATCATGGTTATTTAATTGTTTTACTTGAGATTCTACAGGACTTTGACACTGATCTTACTTACGAAGGACTCACTGGCATGGCATGAGTGATGTTCGATGTCAGTAAGACAAAAGGATGACATATGCATAACCTCACACTTCGCTACATTCACCGGTTCTTAGCATACAACTATTTCAGACGTAACGACACTTCGTCCTATTTAAGTAAGATTGAACTTTTCTTTTTGTGGTGCATGCAAACCGAAACAAAGGTAACCTTAGGCTTTTGGTTCGCCTGCGCTTTTGAACGTGTCGTGCGGGCTGATCACCCATTAATTCTCGGGCCTTATATTACCCATCTTGAATCTCATCTTTTTCCATTGACGTTTGACACTTCACAGTTTACTTATGCCTTTGGGATGGATGCTTTAGATACGCGATGTTTGGATACGATGGGACTCCTAGCCGGTACCCTAGATGCACCATATATCATTTCTCACAGCTCCATTACCCCTCGTAATAGGCACATCCAGACGTCCACGCTCCCGAGCTAGTAGCGGAGCCTTAACCAGACGTCCACGCTCAAATGGATGAAATGCACGGTCGCCTCCACTCCATTGAGACGAACCTTGCTAAGGTTTTGTCCTATCTTCGCCCGGGCACATCCAGACGTGCTCGTGGCCGCGGCCGTTGTTAGACCGGGGAGTATCTTTATTCCCTCTCTTGTACTTTCAAATTTTATATTGGGGCAATATGTTTTAAGTGATGGGGTAGAATACGTTTGCATCAAATTGCTTATCTTTTGTTCATATGCTTGAAATTAATTTGCTTGAGGACAAGCACTGAATAAGTGATGGGGAATTTGATAATTGGTTAATTTGGGCACTAATTTATCTTTAATTTTGTCCTTAATGATTAGTTCATGTTGCTTATTTGGACATTTTCTTGTGTGTTTTCTATGCAGGACTACAATTCTGGAAATTGCACTAAAAGGCAGAGTTTTACAGTTTTTTTTGTTCTGGAATAAAGGTTGGGCTAATGGGCATGAGTCTGGGCATGAAGTCTGACATGGCATCCAGTCAACGGCTTCTAGAAGGTGACGTCAACAACAGAGGATAAGCATATCAACTGCTTTTTGAATTTCAAACTTGGATTTATCTTTTGTTTTTAGGATTTAAATTTGAATATTTTTAGGATTTATTTTTTTATCTTTTTTAGGTTATTTTTAGGGTTTCAGAATACTATAAATACCCCCTTGGGGTAAGCTACAAGGGCATCTCTCATTCTTAGTTTTGTTTTTACTTTTGAAGTTTTATAAAATTCTTTCTTTTCTTTAGTTCTTGCTTTAAGTTTTTTTTTTTATTTTTCTTTTATGCTAAGTATGATTTTTACCATAATCATGCTTAGCTAAATTTTCCTATTAGCCAAAGGCTTAGAGCGAAGCTTTAATTCACCTTGTGAGAATTAAAAATCACTCAACATCTTCGTCTTACATTCTCATTTTCTGGAAACTTAGATCGGCAATTGGCCTTTCTATTAAAAATCTTTACGTTTTCATTTCAAAAAGCTAGCGTTGACTTGAATGTTGTTCAGATTTATAGTTGGAAGGAAGGATCGACTTGAAGCAAATTCGACTTCCTATGAACACACTTAGCTACGGATTCGCTAAGGGAAATTGAGATCGGATTCGATTCTCATCGAGACAACATAGTCCGAGTCGGGTTTTTCCAAATTTTAATTTTTTTTTATTCTAACGACGATAGTCGTGGTTAGTCTAACCTGAAAACTAAAATTCAAAAATTGATTTTGAATTATCAGTTTACTGGAGAGAAAAACAAGTTACAAGGGTTGGGCCTTGTAGACTGTAACCGGCATGTATCCAAAGTAAAATCCTTTTTCGATGATCAGTTTGAATTGAAGCTAAGCAAAGCTTGAGGCTAATTTATTTAATTAATTTTCTTCTAAAAAATATTTACTTCCGTCATTTTCTCCAAATTTGTTTTTATTATTTTACTTTTAGTTTCTACTCTATCAAAACCCCTATTATTTTTATTTTCTCACTAAAGTCGGAATCAAAACCTCTTTACATCAGAAGCTCCATAGTCCCTGAGGATCGACCCTTCTTCTCTCTATAGTACGTTATTTTTATATTCATTTGAGATTAAGGAATATTTATTTGACAATATACAACGCTTGTCAAGACAAATGTTTATCCCCGTTTTAAATTTAGTCTTCTTGGTTGAGAGACTGTTACTAGAAAAAGAAAATGAAAAAAGGAATGAAAAATATAAATGACTTTTGTTGTTGTTCAAACTTTACGATGTTGTATAATACAATACAATCCCAAATAAGAATATGTTGATGATTAAGTGGATAATTTGTTGGTGAAAACATGTAAAGATTGAGTGTGATTGTCAGATTTTGTTGCCTTAGAATTCCTATTGGATTTGTGTTTTTTATTATTACGGTCAGGAGTGTGTAAAATTGGGTGCAATTAATCCTAAAAATATTTTGGTTAATTGATAAATTTGGATTATTCAATTCTCAATCTAATATTTTACCAATTAAATCAAAATCAATTGACCTGTTAACCGAAATATTTGATTCAGGTAATGATTTTTTTACTTTTCTTATTAAAATATCAAATATAATAATATGGTAAATTTAATAATTTTTAGGGTGTGATAAAAGTGTAAAAACAACTAGAAAGTTAAAAATTAAGAGTTCAAACCTAGTAATCCTACCTAAAGCCAAAACGTCTTTAAAAAACCAGAAGGGTATCAAAATCACTATACTATAAGATATTTTAATGCATAAAATTTATAAAAATTGTATATAACTGATCATATCGGTTAATCGATTTTGCTTAAAATTGTGAACCGTAACCGAATCGAAATAATTTATTTTAAAAAATATGTATTGAAATCAAAATTTTCTATTTATATAACCATGTCATTTGAGAGTGGCCAAAATAGAAACAATTCGAAGGTTGAGCTATTAAATTGAAAATTTTTAAACTTTAGTAACCAAAATATGAGTGAGAAGAAAGTTGAGTGATGAACGATGTAGTTTGCCTATTATTTTATTTAAGAAAAATAAAAACTAACGTGTCACGCCAGTAGCTTCTAACGGAAGGCAACATAAGGGGCCATACTGGAATTAAAATATTTTTAAACTTTAGTGACCAAAATGAAATCTTACGGGTGTCAACAAAAGAGTCGATAATTTTAGTAAACAAATTGAAAGCTCCCTAAAATTTTAGCGACATGAGTGTAATTTATCCATATAATAATTATTGGAGAAGTATACGATGAGAGATCTCGACTTTTATTTTTTGCGATATCATGAAATAAAAAAGTTCTTATTATGATATTTTCGGATCTCATGAAATAAATAAAAAAAGAAGCTATTATGATATTTTGGGATCTCATGAAATAAAAAATGTTCTTATTATGAATAAATTCTTTGCAAATCCGCTGCTTCAAATTTCCTTTAAACACTCGTAACTAGCAATGAATAGAAATTATCGTCCTTTAGTGTTATTTATGTCACAATATTAAAAAATTAGGTTTAGAGTTGTAGTTCAAATTTAAGATTTAAGATTTAATTTTTAAAGTTTATAATTTAAGATTTAAAATTTAAAAATTAGGGTTAGAGCTTAGGTTTAATTTTTGTATTGTTAAGATATTGATATGGACATATAAAACAGACGTATAATTTTTGTGCCCTAACGCTTGCTCTTAACCGAATATAACAGAATTTCAAACCAAAAAAATTAAAACTATATCTACACATTGCAACAAATCCCTCATTTCAAAACAATTATTTTCCCCTTTTGTCTCTAAAATCCAATCCCATTTTTGCTTTTCATGTTTTCTTGATTGTAAAAAGCAAAATAATAATAATAAAAAAGAGCTCAGAAGGGGGGAATGGCAATTTTGAGTACTCTGATGGGAATTATTGGCTTTGGAATTGGAGTTCCTTTTGGACTCTTTCTTGGATTTTATTTCTTCATTTACTCTAACCCTAAAATTATAAAGGTAAACAAAGAATTTATCCCAGCTTCAATTTCTATCTATTTATCATTCTTATTTAGATCTCAATTTAGGTTTTTGTTGTGCAACTATTTTCTTTGTAGCCTTTATAAAAATGAGAGATATCATTTTCTCTTTGTTATGTCAAAGTTCAATGCTTTTTTATTTATTTTGTGTTTTTTCTTGCTTGGATATCATTTGGGTATTTGTTAGCTTTTTTATTGTCATTGTAAAAATGGTTTTGTATTATATAATCCCTTTTGTCATTACTGATTCTGGCATAAGAATGTATGAAAGATTCATTGCATTTTATATTAAGGTTTTAGATTGCATCTGGGTATTTACTGGTTTCTTCTAAGCCTTAACAAAAATGGGTTTTTCCTTCTTTAATTTCTGGCAAAGTAGAATTACAGTTCCATAGTTTTTTTTTTTTCCACATTTACTGTAGTATGGACTTAAAGAAAATTGTATTGTAATTATATACAACATTTTATACAATAAAAGTATCATTGCCTGGACCTAAAACTCTAGCTTGTAATTATAATTATATGATTTAATTTTGCATCAATATGTAAAAAACTTGTGTTTATTGTAGTTGATTTATTTTACTTTGTAAAATAAAACGTGTTTGCTGATTAAATCCTTGTTGTGTTGTTTTGAATTATTATTTCAATAGGGTTCTTCGATAATAGTTAAATTAAATGAAATTTTATGAAAATAAATATGGATCATCTTTAATTGTATTTTCTTGCTTTTTATGTTCATCGTAGAGAAGCCTTTAATCATGCAAACACTGCTCTAGGAATATATTGAAAACCTTGAGATTTGATGTTCCATGTTGCTCATATTTGGACTACCTTATATAGGAACCAATGGCAAGGAGCCTGCATGAGCTAGATAACACTGCTCTGCTGAATCTTCTTAATGATATTCCATTATGGGTAAAATGCCCTGATTATGCGAGAGTAAGTATTTGAAATCTATGTTAATTCGACTCTTAATTTTTTAAAAAATATATGTATTCAAAACTTGTGTCCAACACATATTTAAATATAAAAATAAAGTTATATGTTTATAAGGTTCTTTCGGAGATATGAATTTTTTGAAAAGATAAAACCAAAAGAAAATGGACATACCCATATAAGAAATATATTGTACTCAACATTAACCTCTAATTTTGAGTAATGTAATTAAAAATTATGATTATTTTTGCAATGATGCAGGTAGATTGGCTGAACAAGTTCATTGCTGATATGTGGCCATACCTTGAAAAGGTTGTTTGATGACTAATATTTGTATTCAGATTTTTCATTTGTCGATTTTAGATTTTTTTTTCGATTATCAAGCTGGGTTTTCACTTTAATCCGCAGGCAACTTGTGCTTCAATAAGAAGCACCACAGAACCCATGTTTGCAGAGTATATTGGGATGTTTCAGATAAAAGCCATTGAGTATGAAAAGTTAACCCTCGGAACACTTCCTCCTGAAATTTATGGTAAGTTCTTTGCTGCTATTTCTTTAAAAAAAATTATTCACTGTTATGAGTATTTATGTCGAATGTTAGAATTTGTAAGCATAAAAGTAAACAATAGGACATCAAAATATAAAATGATATGCACAAGAGATGCAATTGAACATTATTCGATCTTATCTATATCAACGGATGAAAGAAACAATAATGCACACTATAAACTTAGATATCACAAACAACACAAATACATAAATTCCTCGTATATCCCATACCCATTGTATCCCAAAACTTCTTTTAATATCCTATAAAACTTTAATAGCTCCATAGGTCACGAAAAGAATTATACCTTTCCAAAAATAATTTTCTTCCTTATTTATAAAGTCAAATACTTAGTTATCAAGAAACTTTATTTCATAAGATTTTTTACCGACGTTTAAATATTTATTTATTAAGTAAACATAATTATCAAATAATTTTTGACCATTATAATTATAATAAAATCAACTTAATTACAAACTAGAATTCGAATTAATATGAAATATATTTTTGAAATATTATCCTATTATATTCATGTTATATTATATGTTCAACACATTTGTCAAATATAATTTACAAAATATGAAAAATAAGGGTAACATTAAAGTATCAGTTTCAAGTTTAAGATTATACCATATATATATATATACAAATAAGATGGGATTCTTCTTAGTTTTGTATCATTTTATTGTATTTTCACAATTTGCAGGTCTTAAAATCATTGAAACTAATGAGAACGAACTAGTGCTTGAACCAGCAATTAGATGGGCTGGCAATCCAGACATTATTTTGGTGGTGAAATTTTTGTCTTTTCGAATCACAATTCAGGTAGGAATAGTTTAGACTAAAGGTGTTAATGGATCAGATTAAGTCAAGAAGGATAAGTATTAACATCATTTATATTTGTTCAAATTCTATCTAGTTTGAAATATGTATGAATCTCATTTTTTTTTCAAATTCACCCGTATTGTTTTTAAAAAATGTGTTATTTTTATAATATAGTAATTTTACATGTTTTTATTAAAATCATAAAGATAGAACAATTAATTTTTTATACTTACATTATATTATCATATAAATAGTATTTTTCATGTGACATAAAGTTCATGATATAATATATATCACAAACTTAAAATAATTGGACCAAGCCAGACTTTGAAACGTAGAATTTAATTTTGGCCCGTTATTTAAATAGGCCTAAATTTTTTGTCCAAGTCTATTTTTCAAATACAATATTTTAAACTTGGCCACAAGACATGTTTAGTTTAGAGACATAGAAGAACAACACATCTCGTTTTTGTTTCTGAAAGAAAGGCGTATCTCAAGAAAAGTTTGATCATTTCTTCTTCACAGATTGCAGATATACAACTATTAATGACACCAAGGGTAACTTTGAAACCTCTGGTTCCAACCTTACCGTGTTTTGCAAATGCTTCAATATCTCTACTGAAAAGGGTTTGTGAAACTTTCTGAATCTTAAACCTTATACACAAATGAAAATAACCATTATTGCGATCACGATGTTTGCTATCTTCTTTCAGCCTGAGATAGACTTTGGAATGAATGTTCTTGGAGGGGATGTTATGTCTGTACCCGGACTTTATCATCTTGTCCAGGTGCTGTACCGGTAATTCCAATGTTGAAGTAGGATTTTTATTACTTATTTTACCAAGTCAGAAATTTTTTTTTTGAAGATCAAATTAAATTAATTTTTTATGTAGTTGATGTTTTTGCCTAAAAAGATGTCAACTAACTTATCTAGTTGCCTGCAGAGAACAATTAAAATGCAACTCTCAAGCCTCTATCTCTGGCCACAATCATTGGATGTTTATATTCTTGATCCCTCAACGTAAGTTGTTATTGTTGTTGTTACTTGTTACCAACTTCTAAACTGTTTTGTATACAACTTGAATGTGCATACAAGGTAGATTTTGTCACACCAACTTTAACTAGACCTTCAAATATTTAACCGTTACCAATATGAACCTAACTTATTTTAAGTTATCACAACTATAAATAAGATGAAATTAGAAACAAAAAAAATAAAAAATATAGTTAAAAATAAAGAATTCTAACTAAAATATATAAAACAATCCTAAATTAAAAAGAGTAGTTTTTTAATAAATATCTTCAATCATAACTTTAAAATAAAAGATCCATTCAACTGTGAATAATAGGTATCTCAGAGAAGAATTCTCTATTTTAATATTCTTAACTAGAATAACTTTACAGGAAGTGTTGTATAACTAGAGTACAAGGAGTTTACCAGTAAGTAAACTACTCCTAAGTGATTAATCCTTATTAGATGATAGGATAGAGTCATTGTACATCTATACAACTACTAAGCTAACTTTTAGGATAATATCTACAATGATCTCTATAAGTATCTCTTTTATTTACACGATACTAACTTACACTCCCCCTCAAGCTGGTGAGTATATGTTATGAACTCCCAGTTTAGATGTCATCTCATCAAAGTTCACTCAAGCCAGTGTCTTGGTGACTGGGAGTTGATCTCTAGTTGAAATAAACTAAAGCTTCACAACTCTATTATTAACCTTCTTTGATATAAAATGTACGTGGATTTCAACATGCTTGGTTCGATCATGATACACTAGATTTTTGGCAATGCTAATTGTTGGTTGACTGTCACTAAGCAACTCAAAGCTTTGACAGTCATCTAGTTCTAGTTATGAAAGAAGCTTTTTTAACCACATTTCTTCGCAAATCTCCTGTAACACCCCCTACCCCGGGCTAGTAACAAACCGGCTCAAGAGCGTTACTTAAGCAAGGACAAGGACAAGGCAAGCAATACAAGCAATACAATACAAAGCAAGACATTGATAACTCATCCTTATTAGATGAACTACTTAACTAACAAGCAACCAAATTTTGATTTCCAAACATGAAGGCATTCGATTAGATCATTAGGAAATTTAAAAGATTTCTTTCATTGCTTACACTATAAGTTACTACTTTCATGATTCACTTAAGTTCATCTTATACCTTAATCATTCGAATGGCCCTAGTATGCAACATAATTCCAGTTCATCTTATACCTTAACCAAATTTGTTTCATGTACTAATGTCATACCTAAATTCAATATACATGACCATGTAAACATACAATTTAGTGTAACTTATTTCAAGCATATAGACCATTCGACAATCCTATTCAAACACACAATATACATACATCATGGTCTATTCACACACACAAATGACCCTAACATCCTACAAAGCATTCGATTGGTGAGTCAAGTAGCATGGTTGATCTCATTCTACTTTCAATTCAAACAAAACATGACACATTTCATGCTACTCATTCAATCCTATACATGTACACTAAGTGAGGCATTCAAATGCTCCAAGGTAATCTAAATCAAACATTTGATCATTCCGATACAAATTCATTACATGCGCAGAAAACAACATTCCATTACATGAAATTTAAGTTCATTACATGTTTCATAATGTCATCCAAGATCATGACATAATAAGCCCATACAAGAACAATATGTACAAGTACCAAAATGCATGATCAAGCTAAAGTCTATACAATCTAGTGCCACCAATCTAGGAGATATACAAAACAAGTATGAAACCATACTTAGGCAATGCTTGTGACTTGCTTTGAGCTCAAGTAATCAGGCTTCAAGATCAAGCAACACTCGAATCCTTTATCTTGTAGTTGGGAAGAATGAAACAAGAGTGATAAGTACAAGATGTACTTAGTGAGGTAGTACTAGTTCTAACCATTTATTATATCAAGTTTTGTGTCATTTAAACAAGAATGAACCTAGCTAGGGGTTTCAAGCATTAGAATGATTCTAGCTAAGGCTTTCAAGCATTAAAATAATCCTAGCTAAGGATATCAAACATTCGGCTATCAAGGAACAAGAACATGGAATCATACTTTATGTATTCATATAAAAATCAAGCACATCATGCTTACAAAACAAGTAATCAAGAAAGTCATGCTTACATGACAAGTAACATACAATTCATGGCTTTCATGTCAAGTAACATACTATTCATAGCTTTCAAGACAAGTCACATGTGTTTTAGGATTGTTATTACATTTGTTATTAATTAAACAACCCCCTTGGTACTTAGGTTGTATAGGTAATTGAGTCTCCAACCAATTGTCGCCACAAGATGCACCGTAGTGCTGGTCAACCCTCCTACTGTCGCCAAAGACCACGTACGTACCCTCCGTCTGTCGCCAAATAGGGGCCTTAGCCTTGAACCATAGTCCACCCTGACACAATGAGCTCTAGACTCTAAGGCATGCCCTTCTACCTAGTCCAACTAGCTACCAAGGTTGTTCGATTTACTATTTATTCAAGTGTTTCAAGATCAAGATCATGTCAAGCAAGTTTATTTCATATTAGGCCCTTAGGACATTTGAGCCATAGCTCACATATCATGTAATTTTCATGTTTCATTTCATCTAGATGAGATAATATCTCAAGCAAGTTCTTTAGCATTCGATCACATGCAACATGACACATACAAGTACCAATATTATCACTTAAACATGCTTAGTATTCGAATCAAACATGTATTCAAGATGTGATCAAATTTCATGCATTACAAGTCATTCTTCCCTTATTAAGTCAAGTCCTTATTAGGTTCATTTAAGCAATTCAAGAATGTAAACAAGCATGCATTGGTTAGGACCTAGTCCTAACCCTAGAGATAACTACACTCACAATACTCTAAGCTTAGCTAGTCTTGGATCCAAAATCCTTTGTTCTTGGCTTTAGGATGATCCACTCTATCCTCTTCCACCAAGTTCAATCTTGGTTCTAACACATTACAAGCAAACATAAATCAAAACAAGTTCACAAAGTCATTCAATCAAGGCAAGGTTACAAGTATACAACATTCACAAATTTGACAGCATGTTCATATACATTCTACACTACACTTATCTATACTTTAGTTCATGTAAAACAGGGCAGAATCAATGTCCTAAAACTGTTTACAAAACAGTTTACAAATTGCCACAAAATAGTGTACAATTACCTATATTGCTGTTGCCAGGCAGCTTGCACTCTATTCACTTAATCATGCATAACTTTCATTCCGTAACGGAATTTCTATTGTTTTACACCATTGGAAAGCTAACTTAACTGTATTTCTAACCATATAGGCCTTGTATTTTATTTCTTTTCCAATTAATACAATTGTTAACTTAAAGACAGGACAATTTGCTACATTTGATAGTCTGCTTTCTTCCCTACAATTCATTCTACAATCCAGAATTTAGTTCTGTTTTCTCCTAATGAATTTAGACATATCAAGGTGTTGTCCATAAAAAAATCAGCCTTAAATTCATTTTATACAATTTATGGTGATTTTTCAAAGTTGCTGCTCAGAACAGAGCATTCTGGGCAGATTACACTAGGTTGAGTTTCTAGCTTCTTAACTCATTGTAACAAGGTTCTAACATGGAAATTCAATTCATTTTCACGTTCTTACATGTCTAGGTCAGTCTAATACACCTAGCAATATGCTTAAAACGGGGCATTATCATGTTAAATCTAATTTGATCTACTTGATCAACATTATACATCCAATTTATGAATTGAGCAGTCCATTACCTAATTTAACTAATCCAATTAGGTGCATTCATTTTCCAGCAAGTTAGCTATTCTATTCAAGCCTCAATTCATCTAAAAACATGATCAAAACATGGTTCTATATTCAATTAACATGCTTAAACATTTTCACTACCAAAACAGTCCCAATTCAACACTGTTTCCAATCATATACACATTTCTTAAATTTTTAGCAACCATATACATTTCCTTTTGCAATTTAGCTACTAGCAATCAAAATTTCAAGTTCAATTAAAACCTAGCATGATCCTAACATACAACAAGAACATCATCAATCACTCATTCAAACAAGTTGCTAGGGAGGAAGGATTTAGAATCCACTTACAATCTTCCTAGCTATTCAATTTTCATGCAATTGTGATCACATGCAAGCTTCCTTCATCTAAAATGGTGACTTTCTTTTCTTAGATGGATGAGAGGAATTTTCGGCCAAGGTGGAGAAGATGATAGAAAGATGGCCACTTGGCTATGTTGTTATCACATGGCTTGACTATTTGCCTCCACTTGGCAAATTATGATCTAATTGCTTCATAAATCCTTAATTACATATCCTTATTGCATGCAATTCTACATTTACCATTTGTTACTATTTGATCCTTCATTATTAGGCTACTTCTTTACCAATCCATCTAATTTAGTCACTAGGTTTAATTAATTCTTCACATATGTAAATTGTTTGTACAATTAAGTTCTAATTAGTTTATGACATGTTGCTAGGCCATGATTTGGGGTATTACATCCCCTATGATCGTGGCCTATATTCTGATTCAGCACTAATCTGAGACACTACAAACTATTTTTTGTGTCTCCAAGTAACTAGATTACTCCAAACAAATGAACAATACCCACTGATAAATTTTCTATATGTTAATTCACTTGCTCAACTAGCATCAGTGTAAATTTTAGCAGATTTATCTGTATTTTCCTTGAAAAATAGACCATAACTAGGATTCGATTTGAGATACCTCAGAATTCTATACATTGCATCCATGTGCTTTTCTCTACGGTCACTCATGGACTGGCTAACTATGTTGACTGAGTCGGCTATGCCTGGTCGAGTTAAAGACAAGTAAATTAATTTACCAACCAGCCTTTGTTATGATTCTTGATTAATAGGTCCTCCCATGTCATCTTTTCTCAATTTCAAATTTGATTCCATAGGAGTGTATACTAGTTTGCAATTGAGCATTCGAGTTTCAAAAAGCAAATCCAATATATATTTCCTCTGATTGATGATTATACCTTTTGTTGATCTAGCAACCTCCATTCCCATAAAGTATCTCAAACTTCCCAGATCCTTAGTCTCAAATTCCCTTGCCAGTAGTCTCTTTAAATTTATCAAACCAGGCTCTTAGAGATTGTTTTAAACCATAACGAAACTTATTTAACTTACATACCTTATGTCCTATTTAACTATCAACCCTAAAGGAATTTCAATGTACACCTCTTCAAGAGTTCCACTCAAGAAAGTATTCTTGATGTCTAACTGGTGTAGCTTCCAATCCTCATTTGCAGCTAAGGAAAAAAGTACTCTAATGGTGTTTAGCTTTGCACAAGTGTAAAAGCCTCTTGATTATCTATCCCATAGGACTGTGTGTACCCTTTTGCTACCAACGGAGCTTTAAACCTTTCTACAATGCCATCTAAATTGTACTTAACTTTTTGTGAATACCACTTACAGCTAACTGCATTCTTTCCTTTCGGTAACTCGGTCAGGCTCCATGTCTAGTTGAGTTGAAGGGCTTTGATTTCTTCCTCCACTACCTTTCCCCACTTAGGATCTCTTACTTCTTTATCCATTATTTTTGGAATGGTTATACTGTCCACCTTAGTTGTAAATGCTTTAAACTTAGGCATTAATTTTCCATAGGCAATAAACCTTTCAATGGGATGAGATGTGCACTCTATAACACCTTTCCTTTGGGTAATTGGAAGTTCTGTAGTGTCAATAATAGGAGCATTGTTTTGAGGAACACCATTACCTTTCGAGGTTGTAGAATCCAGTTCTAGTTCTCGGCATATGCTAGACTGAGTAATATTTTTTGAAAGTGGTCACTTTCTCCTTTTATAAACACAAAGTTGTTTATTTTAAAGCTGTGGAGTTAAGGTTTTTTGTGGTGTTTTTGGCAGGGACGTATGTGTTTGAATCGGAGTAGTAGGATTGTTGAGAGTTTTAGGACTAGGTGAATGTATGTCTACTGTATTTGCAGAGTGTATAAGTTGAATGTTCTACTGAGATTGAATTTCAGTAGGGATAGGTTGTGGAAGCAAAGGTCTGGATATACTCCAATGGAAGGAGGTTAATTTTGTTTAGTGTGTTTGGCAAGTTGACATTTATCATAAACAAGGAATTTTGGATTTTTATTCACAAATAAATGGGGAAATAACTTTGCCATATAATCAATGTTTGGATGGCCTAATTTAAAATGCCATAACATTATATCACTAGAAAGAATAGTATGTAAATGTGTAGTTTGAAGGTACCAGCTTGAAGATACTTTTTTATTTGAAGAAAATCCAAAAAGGATGTAGAGCTCGTTACTTAGCCTAGCACTGCCAATCATTGTCCCTGAACCCTATGCCTAAAATTCTCAAACATCCAAAGAAAATTATATATCACAATACAGATCAGTAGATAACTTGTTAACAGATAGAAGATTGCAAGTAAGTGTCGGAATATAAAAAACATTGTGCAAGAAAATTAGTTTCATTAAGCTTTATTGAACCACTCCCTTCAATAACTGAAAGAGAACCATCTGTTGTCCTAACTGACAATGAGGAATGCATTTTGTTGAGTTCGTGAAAGACATGAGGATTTCCCGTCATATGATCTGATGTACTAGAGCCTACAACCCAGTTTGTAGATTTATAGTTGGCAAGAAAGGATATACTACCTTCATTTGTAGTGAAGGCAGTAGGTGACTTAGTGGAAGGGCCAAATTGGTAAAGAGCTACTTTAATTTCTCTAGTTGTTTACCGAAGTTGCTTGTGGAAGAGTTCATAGGAACCACCAAATTATACTGCATATCCCTCTAATTTTGGAATCTCTAAGGTTTCTAGTCTACAAGTTCTCTATTCAATTTCCAGCACTGGTCCATCATGTCCTACTCTCTTGCAGTTATCACACTAGGGTTTATCCTTCATTCTAATGTTCCTCGAACTGTTGTTGGTGACTAGAGCAAATTCTTCAGAGTGCACAGGTTTGGATAGCATTAGGGTTCTCTTACTCTCTCTTCTCTTTTAATTTTAAAGAAAGCTTCCCTCATGAGAGGCAAAGGCTTTGTAGCCAGAATCCTACTCTTAGCCCCATCGAATTCCCTATTTAACCCAAACAAAAATTGGAACTCTCTTCTAATTTGTCAGTTTTCTGTAGAAGACAATATCATCCACACACTTCTATTCATTTATCTCATACATGTCAATCTACTACCAAAACCTAGTTAAAATACCAAAATATTGAGTCACTGTCACATCTAATTGCCTCAGCTCCTTGATCTAGTTTTCAATTCCAAACAACTTTGAGGTATTGTTTGTGCTAAAGTATGTATCTCGAGTAGCACTCCAAATCTCAACGGCTGTCTTGTAGAGCATGAAATTCTCACCAATCTTAGGAAGCATGGAGTTAACGAGCCAAGACATAATCATGGTGTTTTCACTAAACCATTTGTTGTAGGTTGGATCAAACTCCTCTAGAATTCATTAAATCTGACAGATAGGAAGCTTTCCTTCTCCCAGTAATATAAAGTCTTACAGGTTGAGACCAAGGTAAATAATTTTTTTGTTTGATTTGTAAGAAGTAATGGATGAAGGAGAGGAATATGTGATACTAAAATCAGACACTTGAGGTTCAAATTGGAAACTAACTTCTAAATTTTCTGGTTGAACCATGACTGACAGGGTATAGATCGAAACACCTAAACTCATATCATGTGAATTATAGGCATTTCAGAGAAGAATTATCTATTTTAGTATTCTTCAATAGAATAACTTTACAAGAAGTGTTATATAACTAGAGTACAAAGAGTTTTCTTTAAGTAAACTACTCCTAAGAGATTAATCTCTGTCAGATGATAAAATAGAGTCATTGTACATCTATACAATTGCTAAGCTAACTTTTAGGATAATATCTACAATTATCTCTTTTATTTACATGATACTAACTTACATCAAACCTTTAATCCATATATTTTGAAGGGAAAACCTTTTTGGGTAAGGTTATAACCTTTTTGCAATGCCTTAATTGTATCAGAACCCTTAAAAGGAAATAATGAATAAAGCTAATCAAAGAATAATTTTGTTTCAAAACTCTAAAAATTGACACGACTTTAAATGAATATTTATACCCTTTAAAAGGAAATTGACATTCATTGTTTGTTCCCACCTACTTAAAAAATTCATTCATAAAAAAATTTAATTTTGACACCCTAAACTAAATTTTCTAGTTTCGTCCCTGACTGTACGTAGTGAACTATTTTAAGAGCATTGTTTGATTCTTGTCGAGCATATCCACAAAATGTTCAAATGCATTTTGTATTAGAACCCTTGCTCAAATATATTTTACCTTTTAAAATTGTATTTGTAAAAATTGTATCTACTTAGAAAAACTAAACTTAAAACCATTATGTTATGCTTAACCCTCTTAAAATGTACATAAATATATGTTAATCATGCAATCATACATCCTAGTACCACAAAGAATGATACCATCAAAATCAAAGAATTAAACACAAGTTCATACTTGAACTCATGCACCAATAACAAAGTCTCAATTAACAATAACATTGTAAGCTCTCACCTACTTAAAAAATTCATTCATAAAAAAATTAATTTTGACACCCTAAACTAAATTTTCTAGTTTCGTCCCTGACTGTACGTAGTGAACTATTTTAAGAGCATTGTTTGATTCTTGTTGAGCATATCCACAAAATGTTCAAATGCATTTTGTATTAGAACCCTTGCTCAAATATATTTTACCTTTTAAAATTGTATTTATAAAAATTGTATCTACTTAGAAAAACTAAACTTAAAACGATTATGTTATGCTTAACCCTCTTAAAATGTACATAAATATATGTTAATCATGCAATCATACATCCTAGTACCACAAAGAATGATACCATCAAAATCAAAGAATTAAGCACAAGTTCATACTTGAGCTCATGCACCAATAACAAAGTCTCAATTAACAATAACATTGTAAGCTCTCAGCGCGAAGAATAAATCAAGAGGAGTGATTGGATTTCATAAAGCATGTTTAGGAAATTTTAGCTCAAATATGTAAATGAAAGATTTTGATCTATAAATCCAATCACTAAGTAACAATTTAACAAAACACCGAAGGGAAATAAATCTAACACACAGGTTAACAGTGGTTCACCTCGCTTTTCTCTCCTTTAGTATTATTTGTCAAGGAATTTCTATTTTATTATTATGAATTGTTACATTTTCGAAGATAAGGTATAACATTTGCGATGTATATCCTTTCAACTAAAAATAGCAAACAATCTCCTATTCGTTAATGGTTAAAATAACAACCACTATAACTTTTAAGTCTATGCTAGCAACCTCGCCTATTATAATTGGTGCTTTTGTGTAAACAAAGGAAAATTATCTAAGGTAAAGTATTACAATATTGAGCTTGAAAATAAAAGAATAATAAAAGGTTGAAGTAAATGAATGCAAGAAGTTTTCATTATCTAAAGCATAATAAAAACTAAAAAACTTTAAGAACTTAAGAGATGAGAAATATGATTTAATTTTGCTCTCTTTAATAAAAGAATGATCTCTCTTTTATCTCTTGTAATTTTAGAGGAGAGGAAATAGTTTAAATGGTCAGTTCAATTGGTTTTTTTAATGAACCGACTATAATCTATAAAAATCAAATTGGTCGACTTAAATAGATAAAATTGAATTAACCGAACCGAGATAACTTTAGTTGATTTTACCACGAAGAGTCTTTCAAAAACACATTCTCCCATGGTTTTTGAATCTAACTATTTAAGGTAGTTTTCAAAAAATCTCGGATCGCATTGATCTTTTCTTTGGTTTTGGCGATCATTTTTAGGCCAAGAGATCAATTTTCACCAAGTTCAGATAAAAAGAGTAGTGCATGATCATACAAAACCTCAAACTAAGCCATTTGTGGATACTTCATAAAAGTTATTATGGTACACACTTGATCTGATATGATGGAGGTCAGAACATTGTGGAGTCTAATAACCTCTAATATAAAGCTCGATTAACTTCTCAAGGCTTGAATCAGTTCTGTTCAGAATGAAGTAAGTGGATTCGGTTAATCAGTAAAATTATACCCATATTGATTCATTCTTTCTCAAAGTTAAAGGTAAGCCAATTATGAAGTCTATAGTGACTTGTTCCCCCTTCCAATAAGGAAGTCTGATAGCCTAGAGCAACCCTTTGTGCTCAACTTTACCAATGGGTAGGTCAAGCACATAAAAACCTAAAAACATGCTAACATCATAGAAATTAACAAATGTGGAACACAAGGCTCAACCATACCATACCATAATATCACTGAAGTGAGGCTCGGGTTACACAGCATCGAGAACGTACACACTATGGGTGAGGCCGACTCATGCAGCATCGAAACATACACCATGGGGGAGGCCGGGTCACCTAGCATCAAAACATACACCCATACTCATAATCCCCCCTCGGTTATTCTTCAAATGAAGTTCGGGTCACATAGCAACGGTAACCTTCATTCAGTATCTCTTACCATGGTATTGCAACACGTCTCGAGTATCTGGAACCTATCAATCAAGTGCCCACATGGCACAAAACATCATCATACAACATACAACACTATGGTTTCTAATAAGATTTAGGCCACACAAGTCATTTACCAAGTTACTACACATTATGATCAAGTACGTGGGTAAAATCTAGGTTTCTCAATTTTACATCTCATTTTACCCCATTAAAAGTCTATTGAAGGGAATATTGTAATTTTTTATCCCCTAGGCTCAAACTCAACTTTTGGGGCAGAATGCTAGTAGGTACCGACACTGGTTCCCGTATACCAGTACGGTACCCTTGGGTCACTCGAATTTTATCAAGCCTTACCATACCAATACTGCTTTCCATGGCGTACAGATACAAGTTAAACATCGTCAAAGTTCATCTTAATGGAACAATGTTCTTAAACCCAGAACACTAGGGTACTGGTACTACCACCCTGAGTATCGATACCGAAGCTCAAAAATAGCTTCCTAGGCTCGGGAAATCACTTCCCAAGCCCTAAAAACACAACATTTAACCCTTAAACTCTAACTTGCATATTATGGAAGTTATTAGGGTGGTTTACTATCATTTTTACGTGTTATTAACATCAAATTCGAGTTTCACCATTAAAGAGGGTCTTAAGCTCTTAACACCAAAACAACAACCAAGAACATCAAATCTACAAAACGAAGCATCCTTAGGATATTCACAAAACAAAAGGATTTGGAATTGTACTAACCTTCCTTTAAAGCTGGAAAAACTACATTTTCTCAAAGCTCAAGCCTTCCTCTTTCCATGCTCCTTGGAATGCTCTCCAACCTCTTTCACAACAACAAAATGTTGTAAAACAGATTACAACATTGCTAAAAGGAATAAAGATTACTAAGGAAAAATCTAACAACAAGAAATGTGGTTAAATCTTCCATTCTCGTTCATCTTCTCCAACCCCACCAAGAATCCATTTTCACAACCCTCACGTTTCCTTTCATTTTTACCTTGATTGATAGATCTTTTGAGGTAGATTTCAACCTTCTCTAACCAAAATCCGAGATTACAACTCAAAACAAAAAAGATTCCTCATTTGTCTTGAAACTTAGACCAAAACGGTGAAGAAAGATGGAAGAAGAAAAAAGACAAGAGTGAGGTGACATATTTCGTCTTTTTGCAGCCCATAAATTAAATTTTTAGCCATTCCCTTTCAAAAAAAGCATTTTACTCAAATGCCCCTCCATCATCTCCCCTAAACCCAAGCTCACAAGCCAACAACATAGAGGAA
The DNA here is from genome assembly GCA_019671005.1 of Hibiscus mutabilis. Lineage (NCBI taxonomy): Eukaryota > Viridiplantae > Streptophyta > Magnoliopsida > Malvales > Malvaceae > Hibiscus > Hibiscus mutabilis. Next base: position 14,290,871 of record CM033735.1, on the reverse strand, counting down.
GCCTACTAAGGCTTCCATGAGCACCCAAAGGCCTAAATTCATGGCCTAAAATGCCAAACCCACGGCTCGAGTTAAACCGACCCATGGATTTCAAAATTTGGCTCATTACAACTCTCTCCTCCTTAAAGCAATTTTCATCCTAGAAATTTACCTGATAGAAAAAGGTACGGGTAAAGCAAGTTCATGTCTTCCTCAACTTCCTACGTGGCTTGCTCAACCTCGTGGTTCCTCCACAAAATCTTCACCAAGGGTATACACTTGTTACGAAGTTCCTTAATTGTAACACCCTTGACCCAGCCTAGGATTTAAACCAAACCAATTGAGCTACATTAGGTTTGCCAAAGCAAACCTGAACCGAATATCCTGAATTAAGTCCATTATTTTCTTTTTATCTTATCTAGATGCATCATTAGAACCTAGGGTGTACATTATGGCAGCGGTGAAAACTAAACAGAAACGTACGTTGATTCAACATTCAATTTTACAAATTTGCAATTTAGGTGCCAAGTTGCAAATATGGAAAATTACGAGGACTTACATAGATTTAGGGTTACCAATCTTTAATTAGTCAGGTTACATGCCCTCAATTTTAAGTTTAGCAAAAATGGATCAATCTAACGCATTCAATTTGTATACATACGAAATATGGACTAAAAAGAAAGAATCTCAACTTCGACATCCAAATAACTAACTTAACAGCCTTCGATATCGGTACACGAGGTACTATACTAAAACTATGCTTCGTATAAAAGGGTCCATACTGATACATGAACAAGCGTATCGATACCATGTTCATAAAATACAAGGTACATACTGATATGCTTCCTCGAGTATCGACACACATGCTTATTTGGCCAAAGCACAAATTCTAGTAGCTAAAACTCGTACTGATATGCCTTCCTGAGTATCAGTACCCAGGCTAATTTCTCACTTCTTAGGCATGATTCAGTCCTTGGGTACCGATACAGTGAACCCCGCATCAATACCCAAAGACTTGTAATGTCCTTTTTATCTTGTTTTTGACCTTTAAACCAACACAAAATAGCCCCAAACAACCTACCATGCATACTAAACATGTTTAGCATATAAGGGCTATCATTCACAGCATGCCAAGCCATCGAATATGCATTCTTGAATACAAAAGCATAAACTATAGGCATGTTTCCTAAACATTTTAACAACCATACTCAAAATTGTAACAAAGCATGAATCCATCATCACACACAACAAATCTAAACAACAACCAAATATCCAATGAGATACAATCCTCGGAAGTGAATACAATCAACATACAAATCCCCAATCTTGGCCGACACATTGTCTTATTATCAAAAGCTTTAAGCTAAAAAACCGTACTCAAATTCAAATGATGTCTTTGGATCTCCTCTCGGCAATGCTCCCACAAACCTTAATTTTCTACAAAGAAGAATGAGAGCGTAAGCAAACATATACTTAGTGGTGCCACCCTACACATTCATCAAGGCACTAAAAACATGAGTATAAAACCAACACTTTTGAATCCCTTTTCAAATAATGGCATGCATAACATCATATGCAAAATATAGTTTTCCACTTGTTTCTCATATATTGGTAAGTATAGTGATATTAGATAAATTGTTATTCCAATAAAACATATCGAATACAGGGATTTCCCGATAGACTCACCTCTACCAAACCATACATTGCCTTGTTAAACCACAAGATACGTCACCCTTGCCTAGTTAAACCGCAAGGAACAACAACTTGGGTTGCCTAGTTAAACTGTAATCCACAAGTGATACCCAATAACCCGAGTAGCCTAGTTAAACCGCTTTTCTCAAGGATCGTGGTGCGATCGACTTTACATATTATAGTGCACTTTAAACCCTACGACATACCGACTATAACCGATACATTATTTCCATTTTCACATAGCCAATATACATCTTTAAACACATTTACTTACTGATTTCATCTGCATTTATCAAAACATTTCCATATGCAAAACCACATTGCCCAAGGCAACAATCACATTCCATTTAGGAACCATTTCTCAATACTCTAAGCATCCACATACTTAGTAAACCATTGCATATCATTTAAAAGATGCATAAAATAGTAAGTAAACTAATCCACGCTTTTAAACGAAAACATGTAATTCAAATCGCATATCAAACCAATATTCAAGATAAAAATAGGGAAAACTTACTTCTGAGTTTAGCTAAGCTTTTCAGGCTTAATCTAAACTCCCAACTCCTTATTCAAACCTTTAGGAGTGTCCTAAACACATTTACACTAACCGATACATAACACCTTGCTTGTCGTTGCATTCTAAGCCTCCAAAACGAGTCGATTTGCACAAAATGAGCTAGGCTTGATCCTCTCCTATTTTGGCAACACAAAACAAGAGGCAAAATACATTAAAATACATTCTAACACCAGCCTACAATCATCCCCTGTAACCTATACGAAATTGCATCCAAAAACCATCTAAAAACACCTAAAACTACTCCAAACAACATCCCATCAACATCAATAGACATCCAAAAACACATTCCAACCATCCTTATACCTCCAACAATCAAGAATCTATCAAAATAGCCCCAAAAATACTCTTAAACTACCTTAGAAATTAGCCATTTAAATAGTTTCGGGATTGATTATGAAAATCTCATTCACATTATATTTATACAATCAAAATGTGAATTAACCCAATAGAAATCTCCAGCAATCATCTTGTAAAACAAGAATTGAGGCAAAATCATCAAATAATTTTATTTTCTTGAATTAAATTGCAAAATCATGTTATAATCTACAAAACATAAGCCAGTCACTAGGGAATATCAATAAAAAACCTTAGTTTTAAGAGAGAAGAAGAAATTCACCTTTGAAGAACCTTCCACCAAAATTGACGTAAGTTTTTTCTTGAAAATAACTTGGAAAATAGATGAGATCTTTATGAAATCTCAACAAGGTTTTGTTAGGAATTAGATTAGGAATCAAATGATGAAATATCCATTGAAAAACAAAAAATAAATCTGAAAACCTTGTTTGGAAGAAAGTGATAAAAAATGAGAGAAAATTCCAAGAAAATGATAGAATAGTAAAATAATTTGGGAAAACAATTAACCGTCAAAACCTTACTCAATTAAGATGGAAAACCTTTAATTAAAACATTTGGAAAAATAGTTCTCTAAGGATTCTTAGTATTGGCCCAATTATACATTAGTTCTTAAAAATAGTATTTCATTTCTTACATTTTGGCCACTAAATACCAAAATGTCACCTTAATTAATCAAATCGATTTCCAATTTTTAACCCATAACATTTAACATAATTATTAAAAAAATTTAAAAGCTTTACCAAACTTTATCCCTTTGAAATTCCATTTCTAAAATATTTATTTCCCCCAAACGTATTTTAACCGCTAAACCCGGTTCACCGCTCTGAACCTAAACCACCAAAACTCCTAAGCCCATTTTCGGGGCGTTACATTAACTCCCTTATCAAGGACTATTATAGGCTTCTCCTCATAGGTTTGTTGATCTCAATCTCTTCAAGCAGGATAACGTGCGATGGATCGGAACGATAACGCTTCAACATGGAAACATGGATGACATTATGAATGTGTACCATCTCTAGAGTTAAAGCTAAACGATATGCCATGGGTACAACCCTCTCTAACACCTCGTACAATCCAATAAACCCTAGGCTCAACTTGTCCCTCTGGCCAAAGCAAATAACTCTCTTACACGGTGACACTTTGAGGAACACTTTGTCATCAACCTCGTACTTGATGTCCCTACGTCTCTAATCAGCATAGGCTTTTTAACGGTCAAAGGAAGCCTGTAATCTTTCCTTGATAATCTAAACTTTCTCCTTAATTTATATGATTAAATCGGATTTCACGATCCTCCTCTCATTGAGTTTCGTCCAACACAACGGTGTCCTACACTTGCTCCCATACAAGGCCTCGAAAGGGGCCATCTTGATGCTCGACTGAAAAATGTTGTTGTAGGCAAACTCAACTACTAGGAGCTGTTCCTCCCAACTACCCTCAAAATCAATGATGCAACAACGAAGCATATCCACCAGAATCTAGATATCTCTTTCGGTTCTAAGAATGAAAAGCGGTGATGAAATGCAATCTTGTGTCTAAAGCTTCATAAATTTTCTTCTACAGTCTCGTTGTGAACTGGAGATTTCTATCCATAATGATCGATGAGGGTACTCCATGCAACCTCATTATTTCTTGGATGTACAACCGTACAAGTCTCTCAAGTGTGAAACTCATACACACAAGTAAGAAATGAGTAGCCTTGGTCAAATGATCCACAATCACCCAAATTGCATCATGCCTCCTTTGTGTTAACAGAAATCCTGTCACAAAATTCATGGTGACTTGATCCCACTTCCACTATAGAATTTGGAAGGGTTAAAGCAAACTTGAAGGAACCTGATGCTCTGCCTTGACTTGCTGACATGCTAGGCACATTGTTACGAACTTTGGCACATCTCTTTTCATGCTAGGCCACCAATAAAAAGGGCGTAAGTCTTGATACATCTTGTTACTGCCCGAATGCACAAAAAATGGGCTATGGTGAGCCTCCTGGAGAACCCAATCTTGCAAATCCTCCAATGTCGGAACATATAACCGACTTTTAAAGTACAAGACCCCACCGTCTCATACTTTGAAGCTTGATGTCTCACCTCGCTGAACCAAATCTATATTGGATACCAAATCCTCATCTAGAAATCGAGTCATCTTGATTTGTTATACTAAGGTAGGTTCCACACGAAGCTTGCTAACAATACACCATCCTCAACCAAGCAAACATTGCTCTCAAGTCTGACATAGACTTCCGACTCAAAACGTCAACCACAACATTAGCTTTATCTAGATGATACTCTACGATGCAATCTTAATCCTTTAACAACTCAATCTATCTTCTTTGTCTCAAGCTCAACTCTTCCTGGGTGAGCAGATACTTAAGGCTCTTATGGTCAGTGTAGATGTAGTACTTCTCTCCATACAGATAATGCCTCTAAATCTTCAAAGCGAAGATGACTACGACAAGCTCCAAATCATACATAGGATAATTCCATTCATGAGGCTTAAGTAACCATCTTACCCTCTTGCATGAGGACACAACCAAGCTCATTCAACGAAGCATTATTGAAAACCATATAGTATTTTCCCAGTTTGGGTTACGTCAACACTTGGCTTTTTTTAGAGAAGCCTTTAACTGTTCAAAACTTTGCTGCCTCTTCTTATTCCACTCAAACGAAACTCTCTTTTGTAACAACTTTGTCGTAGGCACCGCTATGATAGAAAATCCATTGATGAAATGATAGTAGTACTCGACAAGTCTATGAAAACTACAAACTTCTGAGATATTCCTAGGTAGTTTCCACTCCACCACAGCCTACATCTTTTGTTGATCCACATGAATCCTATCTGCCACCACAATATGGCCCAATAATGCCACCTTAGAAAGCCAAAACTCGTACTTACTGAACTTGATGAACAACTGTCTATCTCTCAAGATCTGAAGGACAACACGAAAATGATAATCATGCTCGTCCTCCAAGATTGAGTAAACAAAGATATCATCTGTAAAGACCACAACAAAATGATCTGAATAGGGCTGGAAGATTCGATTCATCAAGTCCATAAAAGTTAACGGTGCATTAGTTAATCCAAAGGGCATAACCAAGAACTCATAATGGCCATACTACATCTTAAAAGTGGTCTTCTAAATATATCCCCAACCCTTACTTTCAACTGGTAATATCCTGATCTCAGATCGATCTTTGAGAACAAGTGAGCACCTTTCAACTTGTCAAACATATCATCTATTCTTGGAAGAGGGTAACGGTTCTTCACCGTCACCTTGTTGAGTTTGCGATAGTCGATGCACAACCTCATCAAACCATCCTTATTCTTGACAAACAAGACCGGAGCACCCCAAGGTTAGATGCTTGGTCGAATGAAACCTCTCTCCAATAATTTGTGGATCTAATTCTTTAGTTCCTTTAATTGTATTGGTGCCCTGTGATACTGAGCAATGGACATTGGTGGCGTACCCAACATTACCTCTATCTAGAAATCTAGCGCATGATCTGGAGGTAGTCTGAGTAACTATTCTAGAAGCACATCGTCAAACTCTCAACTCCTGTATCAACTACGTGAGTGAAGAAGGCTTCACAACCCTATTAAATCATCTTTTATGCTGCTAAGGCTGACACCACATTGGACATGTAAGGATTCCTTTCTCCCTTCACCACAAGCTTGGCCCCATAACCACGAAGCTTAAGGTTCTTTGCTCTACATCCCAGACATACGTCATGCTCAAACAACCAATCCATACCCAAGATAATATCAAACTATTGAAAGGGCAAAACCATCAAACCCGTAGGGAATGTCGAACTCAGAACCTCTATCTCTAATAAACCTTGTCTACCTACACATCATACCTCAAAGTTCTGGTTATGCAGACCCCAACCTCTAGGTCCTTGACAGGAATACCCTACTAATGGGATATCCCACTGTGAATATAAGAATAGGTAGACCCTGAGTCTGAGAAAGCAATAATAATAACTAAAAACAAGGTAAATTTACTTAAGATGAAGTCGGTACTCTCACAGTCTTTTTGAGCCTTGACTGCATATTGTCTTACCGGTGCCCTTGTAGTTGACTGAAAAGTGCACCCACTTTGTTATCCCGACATGTGGCTCAATCCTCCCCTAACAAAGCCTCAGCCTTATTAAGATGTGAAGAAAGTCCTTTGATTCTGAACTGGGGTAGTGTCCATGGCCTTAGGGAAGTCTCTCACAAAGTGGTCAGGTGATCCACAACCATACCATACCTAGCACTCCCCATGGTATGTACGCCCATACTGGCCACAAATAGGTGCACTCGACCCTCTATTTGAACCTCCAGAACTCATGGCCAAAGAGGGGGGATTTGGCCTCCAACGGCCAGTAGACTCATACCTACGGTATAACCTTGTAGACTATTTCGATACTCATCTACCTTGATTCTAAATACCTTTATACCTCATAGAATGGGAATGCAACTGATTGGAGTGGGAATGATTCCCTCCACTTGAACTTCCATGACCCCCCGCGTGGCCAAAGGTCAATCCTTGCACTTGATTAAGGGATTTGGCACTAGTGGTCAAGTCTGAAAACACTTTTGGTGGATAGATTGTCAAGTGCGTATGGATTTCTTTCCCCAATCCACTTCGAAAGCTCTTGCATCGCATCTTTTTTATAGCAACCAACTCTAGGGCATACATGCTCAGCTGCAGGAACTCTTTCAGTGTATGAACCGATCCCTCAAACTATCAATGTAGGCTTCACCCACATACTTCTTTTCGAACTCATCTAGGAAGTCATCCTAAGTGGCTCGGTTAGGTTACCATCCTAACTCCATGATTTTCCACCATTCGTGAGCATTCTCCTTTAACAGTGAATCGATGCACTTCAGCTTGTCTTTAGGTTCCAACCCCCTTTGACACAAGATCCAATGGGTATCTATCAACCAATTGTCTGCCTTGATCGAATTGTCTTGTCTCGTTCCAAGAAAATCTACCGCACCATGACGACAAAGCCTCCAATTAGGGCCTCATGAGGGGTAGTTGAAGGACTGGGAATGGCCCTTGCGTTGAAGGGCCCGACGCAGGTGGTTGAAGTAATTGGTCCTTCGACCCCTCTCGTCCTCCGATATTTCAATGGTGTCATGAACATAGTCCTCATCATAACTCTCTTCTCAAGAGCCCCAACTTTCATCACGATCACACGTCCTCTAGGCATGATTAAATTCTGCACAGATAAACAAACAAGATTACTCCATCAGATATTCAAATTTAAACGAGTACAACTTCCACTTATGGGCATGTATTTACTAGACACCCCTTTTTACGACTCTCTGCTACCCCTGAGGTTTCCTAAAACTAGCAAACCTAGACTCTGATATATAACTCCCTAAACCCAACTTCCACAAATAAAATTTTGCAACTAGATTTAGCTTAATCCATAACCATTTTTATAAATCCATCAAATTTTAAATTGATATGATAGAGAAATAGTTAGAACGTTTACAAGGGAGCTCCAAATTTTAAACAAAATAGTTTAAAACATTCGACATAATTAAATAAATCCAAATAAGAATTACAGACATAAAATCAAGGATCCTATGAATATATTGCCTAACAAATCTAAGTATTGTACTTTTGATCACATCAATACGCTAAAGTCCTACTTCGATGGGGATCCTTCGATGCAACGCTAAAACCTAAAAATCCTGTGAATGAAAACAACAATTCCGAATACTGAGCTCATAAAGCTTAGCAGGTACACCTCTGCTCTACCATTCTTCATACAAATCATAAAAATGTTGCTAGATAAGATGATATGGAAACTAGAATGATACATGGCATTAAATTAATCACCTAAACACATGCTAACATCATAGAAATCAACAAATGTTGCACACAAGGCTCAACCATACCATAACAACACTGGAGTGAGGCCTGGGTTATACAGCATCATGAACATACATTCTATGAGTAAGGCCAGGTCATACGGCATCAGAACATACACCTTGGGGAGGTTGGGTAACCGAACATCGAAACATACACCCATACTCAGAATCCCCACTCAAGTATTCTTCGAAGGAGGCATGGGTCACATAGAATAGGTAACCTTCATTCAGTATCTCTTACCATGGTGTTGCAACACATCTTGGGTATCCAAATCTCATCGATCAAGTGCCCATATGGCACACAACATCATTATACAACATACAACCCTATGGTTGCAAATAACATTTAGGTCACACAAGTCATTTATCAAGTTATTACACATTATGATCAAGTATCTGGGTAAAATCTAGGTTTCTCAATTTTACATCACATTTTACCCTATTAGAAGTCTATTGAATTGAATATTGTAATTTTTCAGCCCCTAGGCTCAAACTCAACTTTTAGGGCATAATGTCGAGTGGGTACCGGTACTGGTTCTCGCGTATCGGTACAGTACCCTCAAACTCAAAAAACATAAATGGCTTTCTAAGCTCAGGAAATCACTTCCCAAGCCCCCAAAACACAACATTTAACACTCAAACTCAAAACTACATCTTATGGAGGTTATTAGGGTAGTTTACTATCATTTTTACGTTTTATTCAAATTTGAGTTTCACCATTAAGTAAGGTCTCAAGCTCTTAACACCCAAACAACAACGAAGAACATCAAATCTAGCAAACAAAGCATCATTCTTATGATGTTCATGAAACAAAAGGAGTTGGAAGTCTACTAACTTTCCTTTTAAATTTGGAAAAACAACCTTTTCCCAAAGCTCAAGCCTTCCTCTTTCCTTGCTCCTCGAAATACTCTCCAACCTCTTTCACTACAACCAAATGTTATAAAATAGATTACAACATTGCTAAAAGGAATAAAGATGAATAAGGAAGAATCTAACAACAAGAAACGTGGTTAAATATTACATTCTCATTCATCTTCTCCAACCTCCACCTAGAAACTATTTTCACAACCCTCACCATTTCATTTCATTTTTACCTTGATTGATAGATCCTTTGCTGCAGATTTCAACTTCCTCTAAAATCTAAGATTACAAGTCAAAACAACAAAGATTGCTCCTTTGTCTTGAAACCAAAATGGGGAAAGAATATGGGAGAAGAAAAGAGAAAAGAGTGAGATCACTTATTTCTTCTTTTTACAGCCCATAAATGAAATTTTCATCCATTACCTTACAAAAAGAAGCATTTTACTCAAATGCCCTCTACCATCTCCCCTCAACCCAAGCTCACAAGCCCAAGAACATAGAGGAAGCCAACTAAGGCTTACATGAGCACCCAAAGGCCCAAAATCACGTCCCAAAATGCCAAGCCCACGACTCGGGTTAAACTGACCCATAAATTCCAAAATCTTAGTTGTTACATTCAATTTTTATTTCCAATAGAGTATCCAAGTTGTTCATTTAGAGTACATATAGTAATTTATATCAGTATTTGATAGGTTTAGGTTTCCTTGTCATTTGGAGTAGTGAGAGGATAAATTCGATATAGGTCAACTTTATAAATTCGAGCTTAGGATTTGAAAACTTGAGACTGAGAAGTATCATTGATGAATTTCACGAACAAAGTAGTCGTACTCATATAACATGATATTCATTCAAAAGAAGATATGCATCACTTGGAGTCTGAGTTAGGGTATTCAATTTTCAAGAGTTCAATGTTCCTCTTTTAAAGAATGAGATATGCAGCACTCATAGTCGAGAGGATCCACTAACAATCTTCAAATATTCACGACTCTTTTAGAATTGATTAATGCATTACATTGTACATAGCAAAGTATATCGCATCAAGTAACAAGTTAATTTTTAATTCAAAATTTAGACTCTTAGGTGGCATATATTGACACTTACCGACTTAACATGCTTTAGTCTAGTTATAGAATCGACTACATATAACATCAAGCACCAAATAGTTAATTTACTTAATTATCAAACACCAAATAGTTAATTTACTCAATTGATGGCAATAGTATCGATACTTGTTTTTGAGTATTGATACCCTTCATCTAGTATCGATATCATTACAAGGCACTAATACCAAGTTGAGGTTCAATGTCTGAAACTTTGCATTAAAATAAGGGTATTGATATTTTAACATTTGGTATTGATACTTCTTGAATAGGTACCCATACCTATACCATGTATCAATACTAAAATGAGCTTCAATATGTCAATTGATTCTATTTAATTCAGAGGTATCAATACCAATGTTTAGATATCGATACCTAAACCCATAATTGCAAAACTTTTGCAATTTTTAACAATATTAAATTACCTAAACTCACCAACACATGCCAAAACATAGATAAACATAAATGAGCAAGTTATATATGCTTTAAACTACATGGAAACTTTAGTTTCATATCAAATGATGCATTGAATTAAGTTTTAGCATAGTATATTTTGTTGACATTTTGAGAATTTACACACTTCAAATTGACTATAACAAACTACTTTCCATACCAATCTTACACCAATGCATCATATTCAATCTAAAAGCATTTCATTCCTATATAGCCAATAAACAAACCTGCGAATTGAACACATAAAAATTTCCATTATGCAAAGAACTATCATACTATCACTTACAAAGCTTACACTTTAGCATATCATGATCGTCATAAATATCAAACTCCAAGAATTAAGCATATATCTATAATACAATTTTTTATCATCCAACCATTATCATAGGAAGCTTATCATTAAACATAAAAACATTAATATGTCAACACTTCATGAATATTGATCAATCAAACTACATCGTCTTGTACATTTCCATGCTCAAACAAGTTACTTATGAAATTCATAATTTGGCATGTCACACACATACATATAGCATACTGTAGGCATAATCCAGAAATAGAATTAGGCTTAATGAAAAATATATTAGATATGATCCCAAATACAGTTATGAGCAAAGTAGTCTAATGTTATGTAATAACTAGAAGAATACATGTGTCAATGACTTAAAGCCCACAACAACACAAAGCCAAAACCACAAAGAATATATCTATTAAAACGGCAAAAAGCCAACACCATACAACACAGTGATTCATAGCCACCGTGATAAACATAACAACACAAGCGACCACCACAATAATCATGCACCACAATCCCTAAAATAGATCATATGCTATTCCTACTATATTTGATATCGTACTAAGATAAGTAAGGATCATTTACATAATTTCACAATTTCAATACATCTTTTTTTCATCTACACATATTCATATAACATATATTAATATTTTACATAATTCATACATTATCAAGTCATCTATAACATCAAACACTAGTCTCGATACTATATTTACATACCTTGTATGAGTAATTATTATTTCAGATAGGTTTTATATTTGGCAACCAATTAATAAAATCATCTTCAAAGCAAAAAATTAAAGGAAAGATGATGGTTTAAGATTTCTAAATGTCCTTACCTTGCCTATAAGACCAAATATACATCAAATTATCAATCTCTCACACTATTTTCTTCAAGTAGCTAATGAGTCTCATTCATCATATCATAATCTATAGATTTGATTTGTTATTATTAAAAAAATTTAAAGTATTTTCCTCCAATAAAACATGACACTTTTCTTTTATGAGCAATAAAAAAGATGATAAAATGATGGTTTAAATTCCTTGCCTCATTTAGTGGATAAGCTGGAAACATAAACTTTAATAAACCATATTTTACATTCTAAAGTTTAACTCAATGACTAGGATTTTCTATTGGTCACATATAGTGTAAATCAAGGGTGGGAATGCTTTCAACAAACCTCTCAATCATTCATTTGAGGTGAAATTATCAATTAAGGACCTCGACCTTGAAGCAATTCAATTATCAACAATTTGTAATACACAAAGAACTATTATTAGTTTGAAACCAATTGGCCAATTCTCAGTTTAGCAACAAAGAAAGTTGACCAACACAAACTAATAGGGTTCATATTCCAAATATTAATTTAATTAATAAATTAATCAATTCAACTTCTATACATTTGATTTTGGTCAAATTTTGAGTATCAAAATTAGGGATGTTACACACTTATTCGATAATAACTCTCATAAGGCTTTTTAGTTTATTTATCACCATTCTTTTGTAATCATTCATATGTTTCCATATTTCTTTGGTATTCTGGTGTTTCCTGAACTTATTTGATATTTCATAGAAATATGGTGGTCATAGTGCAAGTATACATCGCATTAAACAAAGTATTAAGTTCTACAAAGACATACAATATGAAATAAGTTCAGAAAACACCATATTTCTAAGATCACACGGGATCAGTAGCTAGAAACAAGTCCTTCCCAGGCACTTGAGTCTTACGCTGGCCACTACTGCAATTGTCGATCTAGGCAGCCTTTCGGCCTTCTTGTTGCTTCCTTCTTCACCAAGACCTCCAAACTCCTTAAGCTTCCATGGTCATGGGTATTTTCTTGGGAAGAAAGATTTTCCCAAGAAAACGAGCTCTCATAAGACTCTCCAAACAAACCTCATTTTCTTGGAAAAAGGGTTCTCTTTATATATATGGAGGAGTGAGAAATGACAGCCAATGATATTGCATCACTTTTTACTCTTCCTTGTGTTCATGTCTCGACAAGGGCATTTGTCTTGATACAGCTGTCATAGTGCAGCTTCAGGATCTATTTGGTGGCCCGACTTGACAATTTATCTTGATGCAACAGGCAGTCTGTGGCCTGTGGCGCACAATGGTACCAGCACCTCCAAGCACAACGTGACTTGTATTGGAGCACCCATGAAGGCCAGACTGTAATAGTTGCCCCATGTGGTCCCAAACTTTCTCTAGCGAACAACTGTCCCTTGGCCCAAAATATCAAGGTCGCACCTTTATCTTTTCTAAGCTCCTGGGCTCTCTTGCGTCATAGCAAGCAAACAAATTATGCAGCTCTGTATATACACAAATAAGTGATGTACCGACACACTAAGCGGAAATCCTAAAACTATAACTAAATGCATGAAAACCTAAGTAAAGGACAAGAATATAAACGAAGAAGGTAAAAATCATAGGTAAAAAGATGCATAGATAGATGAATAATTGAGAGTTATCATATTCTCACAAGAGAAAGCTTAGAGTAATCATCATGACATAAGGTATAAAAGAGAGTGCGGATGGCCATAGCATTTGATTGAGTCTTTCTTATATCAATTACTTCTCATTTTTTCTCCCATAGGCACTCCTAAGGATGATTTTTAAGTATTCTCGAAAATTATAATCAATTGTTTAAATATGTTTGCAGTTATTGCTAAAATTATCATCATTAAAAAAGTTTGAAGTTATTGCTAAAGTTTATAGTTTTGTTTTCCCATAGAGTCGTTATAAATAAGCCTGTGGGAATACTACACGTAATGGTTGTTCGAGCACACAAGCTGTTAAAGATGGACTTCCTGGGAACATCTGATCCTTATGTCAAATTAAGTCTAACTGGAGAGAGTTTCCCTGTCAAGAAAACAACAATCAAGAAGAGAAATTTGAATCCCGTCTGGAATGAGAAGTTCAAGCTTATCGTAAAGGACCCAAGTTCTCAAGTTCTTCAGTTGGAAGTCTTCGACTGGGACAAGGTTTTTACTTGATTTTAATGGAATCCACATTTTCAGGTAAAAACTAAAAGGAATAAGATGAGATATATGAATTGTGGTGGTAGTGCAGGTGGGCGCCCATGACAGGCTTGGAATGCAATTCGTCCCTTTGAAACTTCTTACACCTAACGAGAGCAGGGAATTTAAACTTGATTTGCTGAAGCAGACATTCATTGGCGATCCCAATGATAGGAAGCAACGAGGGAATATTGTGATCGAGCTGACGTATGCGCCATTCCGAGAAGACAACATTAAAGTAGATAGTCCTTGCGACGGCCTTGGAGGAAAGGAAAGCAGTTTTGAGAGGCTATCTGAAGCTGATGTTTTTAGTGGTGCAGGTTTGCTTTCGGTCATAGTTCAAGGAGCAGAGGATATTGACGGTGTACGCCACAACAACCCCTACGCTGTGGTTCGATTCCGAGGAGAAAAAAAGAAGACCAAGGTAATTCCCTCATTGCTCAACTTCTGCTGTTGCTTGCTTCAACTTTGACTTCCCTTCTTTGTTTAACGTTCTTGGCCCAGGCCTTAGGGTGCAACTAAAAAAATGACCAACATAAGTTCTTACCATTTTAGTAACAATTTAAGTTGAACCTAATCTTTTACCAACTGAGTAAGGTTTTAAGTTTGTAACCGAAATTCTTCTAATTGAATAAGACTTTAGTTAGAACCGAATTTCTTTTATTGTCCATATTATTTTTTAAGTTATAACCTAAATTCTTATTATTTGGATAAAATTTTAGATTAAATTTATCTTATGTAAAAATTTATGTTATAACCTAAATTGAAGGCCGCCTTAATTTAGACGCATCCTAAGGTTCCGCAAAACAGAACCTCCCCTCAGTCTGTCCTACAAAAATTACTAACCTTCGTTTTACCCAAATACACATGTCCAACATCAAGTAAACATTCAAACTAAGAAATGAAATCTATTAAACCATCAAACCGGTAATTTGAATAAATTAAATTAATTGATGAATTTTGACTATTAAATTTTAATAATTTTATTTATTAAATATTATCGTCACATGGAAGACTTTAATAATTTTAAAGAAAAAATATATTAAAAATTTAATAATTTTATGGAAATCCCACTTGGAAACACCTTTATGTGATATGTGGCATCAACTGGTCTAAAAAATTATTAGATTTAATGATAAACATTAGTAAAAGGATTATTAATAAAATTCAAAGTATATGAGATTGATTAGATAAAAAAAGTTTAGAGACTTAATTATTATTTTTTTTAAAAATACGAGAATTCTTGATACCCTTAAACCAAATAAATAAATCAATTGAAATAATAGGTTTCACATGTTTTAGGGAAAACAACTTTTTTCTTGTTTCTTGATTTTGGTGGATATAATGAAATGAAAAATTACAATTACTTTAGGGTGATTCTGAATTATATTATTGGGACTCATAAATCAATGTTAAGTATAAATGTCATCCATGTAGATATGCTCAATTACTAAAACTGTATTTATGAATTTGAAGAGTTATACATGTCCTTATTCATGTTTAAATATGTGTTAAAGTCATACATTCAGGAGAATGAAGAATCGAATCGACTGATTTTATATTGCACTAGTGAGTACAGATAGTTATGATTCAACAATTTGGGACGTTTCTGAGTTGTACAATGGTGTTTTCAGAAGCTCAAGAAAACACGCAATCCGCTATGGAACGAAGAGTTCCAATTTATGCTAGAGGAGCCACCTTTAAATGACACGATTCGTATCCAAGTTAATAGCAGGAGAAAAGGCATTGGTTTCCATTCCAAGGTACACGCCGAATTCGGATAATAACAGTTCGGTTCGAATTTTGTTTAAAAATAACTATAATTAACCATAACATATTGGTGGGAAAATATTTTATGCCGTGACGGTGGAAAATTTGTTTTTTTATAAGTGCCTAA
Source organism: Hibiscus mutabilis (assembly GCA_019671005.1). Classification (NCBI taxonomy): domain Eukaryota; kingdom Viridiplantae; phylum Streptophyta; class Magnoliopsida; order Malvales; family Malvaceae; genus Hibiscus; species Hibiscus mutabilis. The sequence continues at coordinate 14,274,776 of CM033735.1, read as the reverse complement.
TTTTCAGGTTTAGAGGTAGAGTTTATGGGTAGGGTTGTAGTGTTTGTGGTTAGTTTTTAAAGTTTGAGAATAGATTTTATGGTTTAATTTTTAAAATTTAGAGTCTAGGGCCCCTAAAGGGACATATGAGAGCTTTAAAAACTTGTTTGTGGAAAAATACTTTCAACCGATGGTGCATCAAATAATTACTCTATATTGATTTTTAAACTATCAAACTAAAATAGAACCGAACTTTTCTAGTTTGGATTGACTTGATTCATTGGGTTATTTATTTATTTATTTATTAATACTTTTATATATCATCACTAATTTAAATAAAATATATATTTTAAAATTTCAAAACTAAGTATAAATTAAATAAAAAAATTAATCTACGAATAATTTCAGCATTTAAATTTGTGAATAAAAAACTAAACCTAATCAAATACAGTTAGATAATATCAGTCTAGTTTTATTAAAACCTACCCAACCAAATCCATGGTTGAAATCGATTTTGGGTTTTCTCATACAAAATGATGATGTGTTGTAGGAGTGTTTGGGAAAATTGGATATCAATCTCACGGATGTGGTCCATAACGGTCGAATCAACCAAATATACCATCTCTTGAATTCAAAGAACGGAAAGATACACGTTGAGATCAAATGGACGACTACTTGTTGAGATCATCAGATGCATAGTTTAACCTTCGTTACAGCTAACATGAATCCAATTCTTACATGAACATGCATAGATTGCTAAAATGTCTGGGAAAGAAGGTATTGAAGATTCAACGGACAAAACAACAACTCAGAAATACACAAGATAGTTTTACTTCAGAAACAACAAGACCAAAAGGCTACTGTATATAACCTCAGTTAAATTTTGTTATGGATGGGAAATAGATGGATAAAAATCAGATAGTAGGGATTACTCGTTATTTTTTGGATTCCGATATTGGTTTTTTTATCCAATACGGATTCGAATGTGAATAATTATGTATTTATTATTTATGTTTGGTTTTGGTTTTGGTTCACATAATTTTCATTATTAGATTTCATTTGTTTTTATGGATAATAAATCTGAATATAAGATTTTGTTTACTTATTTGCAAATAAAATTTAGCTTATTTAAATATCTAACATATAATACTCTATCTCTGTTAACTCCATAAAAAGGCATATTTCACGCCTTTTACTTGGATTATTACTTATTCTGAACTCATTTAATTCTATTTCGTTGCATTTCATATGCATTTATGGAGTTACTTACGAGCTTTAAAGTTTTATCAAATGATGCTATGACGAGGGGAAGGTAGGGTTTTGGTGGTTGTTTTGCAAGTTTTAAGGTGATCATGCAAGGTGGTGAATTGTTGTAGCATTTCAAGGACGAAGGACGAGCGAGTTTTTTTCGTAGCATTCCTGGGAGCAAAACGACAAAAATTAAAAAGTGTATGCACACTCTGCAAAAAGGAGTCCTACTAGCTATCACGCTCTGTACGTGGAGGGAATATTCCTTAGAACATTTATAAAGAATAAGGGTAGCAAACCCTATATTTTAGAGACCTAAAATATTAGAGAAAAATAACTTGTAAATGATTTATATATTTGATAATTGATCATGTTTACAATTGATTAAATACAAATCAAATATTTAAATACAAGATAAGATAGAGATAGAGATAGAATAAGATAGGATTTGAATGAGATTTGACTAAGAGTTATCTCATAGATTTGGATGAGATAAAAGTTATCTCATCTTATCTTTATCCTTAATACGCCCCCGCAAGATAGAGGATCCATCGGAGACTCCAATATTGGACCGAAAATGGATGAAGAGATTACGACCAAGCGGTTTGGTGAGTATGTCCGCAATCTGAGCTTTAGAGGGAATGTGTTGAACAAGTAGGGAACCCGCAGCAACTAAGTCATGAACAAAGAAGTAATCAAGGGCAAGATGCTTCATACGAGAATGAAAAACTGGATTTTTGTAAACATATGGCACTGGAATTTTCGCCGAAGAGAGATGGTGGTTTTGGTAATGCCACGGTAATTTCTTGAAGAAGACATTGGACCCAAACCACTTCAGCAGTTGCATTTTCCACGACACGATATTCAACTTTTGTGGAGGAACGAGAAACAGTTTTCTGACGAGCTAACTTCCAAGAAAGAAAGTTAGATCCAAGATAAATAGCATATCCAGTAGTGGATCGACCGTCCGTAGAGGATCTTCCCCAGTCCGCATCGGCAAAGGCGGTGAGATGAAGGGAAGATGTCGAACGAAAAAGAATGCCATGGCATAATATTCCTTTGAGATAACTTAGGACACGCTTAGCTGTTGTCCAATGTACAAGTGAAGGACCATGCATGTATTGCGATAGACGATTCATGGCAAAAGAAATATTCGGATGAGTAAATGTGATATACTGAAGGAGACCAAGTAGTCGACGATACCCAGAAATATCAAGTGTTGTGGATGGCTCCGTCGGAGGTAGCTTATCGGAAGATGACATAGGTGTGGAAATTGCCTTGGCATTTTCCATCTAAAACTGAGTTAAGATGTCAGATATATATTGTCCCTGAGATAAAAACAATCCATCAGGAGTAGAAATAACTTCAATGCCAAGAAAATGGCTGAGCAAGCCCATACCCTTCAAAGAAAACTTCGTAGATAATATGTTGGTAAAATGAGCAATAAAATCAGTGTTATTACCAGTAAGCACAATTCATCCACGTAGACTAGAAAATATAAAATAACTCCATTTGCATTATAGATGAAGAGAGAAACATCAACCTTTGATTTCGTAAAACCAAAGTGAATGAGAAATTGAGAGAGTTTAACATACCATGCCCTCGGGGATTTCTTGAGTCCATACAAGGCTTTACGCAACCGACAAATATGAGATGGGTGAGTAGAATCAACATACCCTAGAGGTTGTTCTAGATAGACTTCATCATGTAAGGTGCTATTTAAGAAGGCATTATTAATGTCAAGTTGCTTTATGGTCCATGCATGATGGAGGGAAAGAGTGAAAATAATACACACCGTAACAGGTTTCATCACAGGACTAAAAGTCTCAAAGTTGTCACGACCCTTTCGCTATCGGTCAAGCCTTGTATCGATCAACAGATTGTCTAGACCGTGGAATAAGATCTCATGTTTGGTTACGTAGCCAGGAATTAAACTCGTCATCCATGGCTTGTCTCCATAGTGGGTCTTTGAGAGCTTGAGTAATAGTCTTTGGCTCTATTGTGGAAGGCAAATGATGATATGTAGTAGCATTAACAAATGAAGGACCAAAGTACCTCGGATTTGGCTGGTGAATCCGCTATTGTGGAGGATCATGTTGTGGCATGCTAAGGGAGAGAGCTTGTTGTGGCAAGTTAGGGGCGACATCTTGCTATGGCAAATCAGCCAAAGGAACTAATGTGGCAATGGAATCATCAGGTTGCCATGGCAGGTTACCCAAAGGAACTGGTGTGGCAATGAAATCATCAAGATTTTGTGGCATATTAGACAATGAAGCATTAGGTTGTCGTGGCATAGAAGGCAATGAAGCATTGGGTTGTCGTGTCATAGTAGGCAATGAAGCATCCGGTTGTTGTGGCATAGGAAAGACACGACGTTTAGCAAAAGGGATGATGTGAGGAATAAACTGAACATGGTGAGAGACATAGACTCTGTTAGTGGTCGGGTCTAGGCATTTATAAGCAGATTGCGTCACAGAGTATCCAAGGAAAACGTATTCAGCGGACCATGGCTCAAGTTTATGTGTCATGTATGGTCTCAGCCAAGGAAAGCATAAGCATCCGAATAGTTAAAGCTTGTCATAGTTTGGTGCTTGTTGATAAAGGATAATGTAAGGCGATACATTACCCAGTATCGGTGTTGGCATCCGATTAATAAGATAAGTAGCTTCATGAAAAGTATGAGGCCAATACTTTGTTGGGAGAGATGCAAAGTGAAGTAGAGAGAGTTCAGTCTCCACTATGTGACGATGTCTCCGTTCAGCAGTCCTGTTGTATTCAGGAGTATGGGGTGGTGAATTAAAGTGGGAAATACTACCCAAATTCAAAATGGGCAAGAGCTTAACAAACTCACCTCTATTATCAAAGAATAGAGATACAATGGTTTGATGAAAAAAGCTTTCAACAAGCCTTTTAATTTGAGAAAATATTGCTGCAACATCAGATTTCTTCTTCATCGGGTATAGCCATATATACTTGGTAAAATGATCAACAAACACTACATAGTATGAATATCCATCATAAGATACATGTTTAGTGCTCCAAACATCAGAATAAAGCAATTCAAGAGGACGAGATCATGACATAGTATTTTGACCAAATGGCAATTTATGACTTATTAATAAGACATGAAGTACAATGATAGTTCGTCAAATTAGTTGGGTCATAAGATATATTACAAGTGTGTAATATAGAGGCTAAGACTTTATCAGATGGATGACCAAACTTGTGATGCAGCTGATGCACAGACAAGTAATTAACTGAGTTGATTGGGGATAAAAGGATCGCGAAGCATAGTAGACACCACCAATTTTATTGCCTCAAAGAAAGGGAATTCTCGTGGGTCAATCCTTAACAACAAAAATAAGAGTCAAAGAATTTAACAGACACATCATTAGTCTGACATAATTTAGAAACTGGCATCAAATTTGTATTTAACTAAGGAACACATAAGACATTTGTGAGAGAAATAGGCTTGGTAACCTTGGGAACAGTGCATCGGTCAATATGAGATATAGGTAGAGATTTACCATTACCCAGATGAATTGTATCAGGACCATCATAAGGGGAGATACCCTAAAGAGATCCAGTGGTCATTGTGGTGTGATGTGAGGCACCACTATCAAACATCCAAGGAGCTGGATCAGATAATGAAATATCAATAGCAATGTTAACAACCGGTGAATCAGACGATGGCTGATGATAAAAGTTGTTGTTGTGAAGGAATTGAACAAGCTTACGATAATATAGAACAACATGCCCTGACAAATTACAAAACTTTCACGCAACATCTTATCGTCTAGAATGACTAGATTGGGGAACAAGACTACGACCGCCACCAAAAAATGAATGGCCAGGGCAATCACCCTTCCCTCGAGAACGGTTGGTGGAATAACCATGATTTGAATTAGCCAGTTATGCAGAATATGTCGTGGCAAGAGGTGTAGCTTGGTCAGACTCTTGTAAGAGTCTCTCATGATCAGTTAAGATCTCAGACAATTGAAGCATGGATGTTGATGTGTTACGTACACGAAGGGAAGCAACAATTGGACGATAATCATCACCCAATTGATTGACAATAGAAACCAAGAGATATGCATCAGAGACAGGACAGTTTGCCAAGGCAAGATCAGAGGCAATATCATGCATGTCTTTTATGTAGTAGGAGATAGACCTGGAACCACGTGGATTGCGAGCCAATTCGGACTTAAGAGCAAGGATTCGACTGGGAAATGCTTGAACATAACTTGCAACTAGACTATCCCATGCAATTTTGGCGGTGATAGCGGGTGAAATAAGTGGTTGAACTTGATCATCACAACTACCAAGAAGAGCACTGATAAGAATTTGATCCTGATGATACCATCGTAGATATTCAGGATTAGCAATTGTTGTTGTGGCATTGGTAAACTTAGATGGGGAAGGCTGTGAATCATCGATATAACTGAGTACCCCAAAACCAATGAGAGTAGCCTCCACTTGGCAAGTCAACTAGGAAAGTTGGCAGACGTAAGTTTGATTGGGAAGTTGGTCGGTGCACTAAGATGCAAAAGATCATTGGAAGTAGAAGACGGAGCCATAAAAGGAAATTCAGTTTAAAGAAGAGCTAAAAGAGAGGGGAAAATGAGTAGAGAAATTCTACTTGGCTCTGATTACCATGTAAAGGATTTGTATATTTGATAATTGATAATGTTTACAATTGACCTATATATATGCTTACAAATGAATATACAAGGATAAGGAAATCAAATATTAAATACAAATCAAATATTTAAATACAAGATAAGATTGAGATAGAGATAGGATAAGATAGGATTTGAATGAGATTTGACTAAGAGTTATCTCATGGATTTGAATGAGATAAAAGTTATCTCATCTTATCTTTATCCTTAACACAACCTTTCTTCTCTCTTCTTTGGAAAAACAAATGACTGCGTAAAGAACCTATATTTTTGGTCCTTTTACTTAGCATATTACATGTGTTCGAGCTTATTTAGTTGCATTTAGGAGTAGTTTGCATGTAGTTATAGAGTTTTGGTGTTTGAGCTTAAACGTTTATATATTGGTGTTATTAACGGGAAAGGTAGCATTTTTAGTGGTACTTGTGCAAGAAGCAATGAAGTGGAAAGAAAGTCGTAGAGCGCAAGAAGTATTGGATTTGCATCTCTCTTGATGGACACGATGCCACATCATTGTTGTGAGGATGAAGGTGAATCTTTAACCTTTGACCGAGAATCAACGTGTGGACCCCTCTTCTTTATGAATTTATTGAATGTTGTGAAAAGCTATATCCTCATTAAAGGATCGTGAGTCCTTTAGGGTTTCTTAACCGTAGCTTTGCCGCACTTTTATATAAAGACAACTTGGGAAACAATTTACATAAGCTTGATTCTACAAAGAAGCCCCTTGTTTTCGTCAATCAAAGAACCACCATTGTCGAAGGTCTAAAGAAGTCTCTAATGACAAAAAGCTTTCGAAAGAGGCTTGAGGAGTTGGAGCGTTGGAATATTGTTTCAATGGCTTAAAGAATGATTTTGAGGACACTTGAATTCTCTTTCTCTCTTGCTTAATAAATTGACATGACATACTTGGTTTACTGTTTGCTCAGACATGAGCTAAATACTCTTTGGTTTGGTTTATTGTTTTGAAGATACTATGCTTTAATTATCGTTTAATGCTATAGCACTTGTTTCTCATCTATTATGTTCATTGTTCTTAATGCTTAATTATTGTAAGAGCTATCGAGAGAAGTCATTAATTAATTATTTGTGACTTAATATCGAGAGACTTAAGTTATACCACATGAACAATGGAGTTTAAGCTATTAACTTAGGTTCTAATCTGACTTAGACATAATTTTAGGATTTCAATGACTAATAAGGGGAACTTGAATAAACAATAAGTTGTTAGGGTTTATGCAGACATGTATTGCCATAAACATCTTGTTATCAACTTCTAGATATCGAAAGACTTTAGGAGTTAATTAGAAAATTCTGTCAAGTGGGTAAGAGTTGTCTCATCGCTATAACATTCAAATGATAATTAGTATAGGTCTTAGGAAATAAACCTAGTGTCCATAATCATTTGAATCTTTGCTAGAACATCTACTTATTCTTGATCATTGCTTTAACTTACTTTATTTGCATTTAGTTTATAATCTTAATCACACCATCATTGTTTCACTAACTCTTAAGTGCGATCACTTTGAGTTTGTCACTCCAATTCATGTGGGTTCAACACTCTACTTATTACTATTTTACGCGCAACAAGTTTTTGGCGTCATTGTCGGGGATTAACAATTGGTGATATTAGCTTAGTAATTGCACTTAATTTTAAGTTTACTTCTAACTTTTATTCTATTGTTTTTATTTTTTTTCTTCTCAAGAGTGTCAGCAGTGCATAACTCGGCATACAAATCAAGAACTTCTTTATCTGGTTGAATCTGAAATCGAGAGACTTTACCATGCTAGATAACAAGAACAAAGAATCGTGCACCGCGATAAAGATAACAATCTGGATGATCCACCAGTTGGAGGAGCGCTCGATAATGGACAACAGAATGGACGATAAGTAGTTCGAAGGAGACCCATCTAGGAAAACTTTGAACCCGTTCTAGATGACCTAACTCCAGGGATCATTGTACCAACAATACATGCAGCTCAATTCGAGTTAAAGCTTGTTATGTTCAACATGTTGAACTCTATTGGATAGTTTAGCATATCAATATGGGAAGATGCTAGAGTGCCTGATGATGTGTTGGAGCTTAAAATCTTCCCTTATTCTTGGAAGTATTCTTGGAAGTATGTGAATTCTTCAAGCAAGAAAGAGTGCCTGATGATGTGTTGAAGCTTAAAATCTTCCCTTATTCTTTGAGAGATAGAGTAAGAGCATGGTTGAAGGGAGTATCACTAGAATTTACTATGTCCTAGGACGACCTTTGCAAACACTTTATACTCCAATACAATCCATCGAACATGAACAACCAGTTGTGGAGCGACATCATAGCATTCTAATAGCGGGATGATCGATGCATATATAAATGTCAGGACAAATACAAAGATATGTTGCACAAGTGTTTGATTCATGGTTTCTAGGATTGGCTTCAAGTGGTAAAATTATATAATGGCGTTAACGCTCCCATAAGAATGATGATTGATTAATTGGCCAATGGCATATTGTTAGATAAAGATCCCGATGAAGCATTCAAAATTCTTGACCATATAGCTAATAATGACTATCAATTCCCTACGGTGATAATGAGTCACAGTCTTAAATCTTCCAGAACCCTCCACTTGGACGATTCCCAAAGCGTGGCGACTCAACTCTCCGTTATCACAAATATGCTCAAGAACTTACAACCATCATCAATCGCTTGAGATGTCAAAGTGGTCCAATACACTTGTGAGAGTTGCGATGGGGAACATCAGTCGAATGAATGTACCCAGCAACAAGAATTCAAATGCTAGGTGGGGAACTACAACTGAAACAATAATCCCTACTCGAACACCTATCATCCTAAGTGGTGACATCATCCAAATTTCGGAAGGGGCAACAAAGGAGAAAACACATTCAACACATGAGTTAAACAGAATGCTACGACAAAACCTCCTGGATTCTAACAAAAACCCAAAAGTAGAATTAGGGAGTTCATTCTTCTAATTCTAATTCTTTTGAAACTTCTGATCAAGGTTTTATGGACACTTCTATGGTTATTTTACAGGATCATTCGAAAAACCCTAAGATCCATGGAGATATGCTGACAACACAAGAGGTTATGTTGCAAAACCAACAATCCATCATGCAAAATCATATCACTTCACTAAGGTCATTGGAAACACAAGTTGGGAAAATCACCAAAATTCTGAAGACTAGACCTCAAGGTGGCCTACCTAGTGATATTGAAGTCACTAAAACCTTTGTTGGGGAGCAATGTAATGTCGTTACATTGCGCAATGCCAAACAGTTGGACAAATATGACAAGTTTGGGGGAGGACACCCTTGTTGATTCCACCCCGAACAAGAGACCAGTTGGTGCACCGGCACCGAATGATGTTCCACCTGTACCATACACAGTGAAAACCTTGTTGCTGATGGCAATGAGAGCAAAGAACATGATGCCACAACATCCAAAGCACCACGAGACGAGCCTAGACCTTTGCCACTATTTCTATAACGATTGAGAGTTCAAAAGCAAGATGTGCAATTCCATAAATTTATGTATGTGCTTAAACAGTTGCACATCGATTTACTACTACTAGAAGCCATTGATCAGATGTCGATCTGTGCAAAAGTTTTGAAAGAGACCGTGACCAAAAAGCGAATGGCAGGAAAGGTTGAAACGATTGCCACAACATGCGAATGCGTGGTGGTCTTGAGTAACTTACCGCCCAAGATGAAAGATCCAGACAGCTTTACCATCCCATGTTCCATAGGACGCAATTACACGGAATTTGCGTTGTGAGACCTTGATGCTAGTGTGAACTTGATGCCGAAATCTACTTTCATGAAACTTGTCATGATAAGAGCTAGACCTACATCGGTCATCCTACAATTGACCGATCCATCTCAAGTTCAACCCGAAGTGAGAGTTGAAGATGTCATTCTCAAGGTCAATAGACTTGTTTCTCGGTAGATTTTATCATTCTTGACTGTGAGGCTGATGAGAATGCTCCCATCATCCTAGGGAGACCATTCCTTGCTACTGGGCGCATAGTTATTGATTGCGAGAAGGGGAATTTCCCATGAAGATGAATGAACAAAAGATTGCACTAAATGTCTTCAACCAACATCCTTATGTTTGCGGATGAGCATGAAGAGTGCAAGCTTGTACACAGTGAAGAGTCATTCGTCAAAGAGAGCCTTCAAGAAATTCGTTGTAGCAATATACTTGATGCTACCGAGCAGTTAGAATTTGATGAGGCGGTGATGGAGGCACAAGATGAAAGCGAAGAGTATGTTAAGCAATCCAATGTTGTGATCACCAGGCCAGATACATCTTTTGAACATTTTGATTATACAGAGTTTAAGTCTCCCAAACCATTGCTGGAGCATCCACCTGGATTAGAGTTAAAACCCCTTCCCCCGCAACTCAAGTATGTATATTTAGAGGAGAATAATACGTTCTCTGTGATTATATCTTCTAGTCTTACTTCCGACCAGGAAAATAGTCTATTAAATGTTTTGACTCAACATAAGAAAGTTATTGGTTGGACTATTGCTGACATAAGCCCTACTATTTGTATGCACAAGTTTTTGCTTGCAGATGGCCACAACAACTCGATTGAACCACAATGAAAACTATATCCGATCATGAAGAACGTGGTTATGAAGGAAATCAAATGGCTAGATGCATGAATCATCTATCTCATCTCAGATAGTTCATGGGTGAGTCATGTTTAATGCATGCCAAAGAAGGGAAGCATGATTGTGATAAATAACGAAGCCGGTGAGCTCCTCCCTACAAGTTTTAGACTTGTTTTGTTTTTTATTTTACTTTATTTGATAAGTTGTCACAACTAATAAAAATAAAAATTTGAACATTTTAAAAGTTTAATATTTTAGCATTCAAAATAATTTAAAAAGGGAACGAAGATTTGTAAACATAAAGTATATTTATTTAAAATTTAACATATTGATTATATTATAAAAATTATAAGTATAAAGATTTTACACAAATTTTAGATAATGTAACAAAAAATAATTTTATGCAAATATTTTTAATTTAATATTAAAATTTGGCTTAAAGGCCCATTTGGCCCCTGAAGTATACACAAAATGCCGAACATCCCCCTAAAGTATTTTTTGGGAAGTTGTGGCCTCTAAACTAAAAAGCGTTATCCCGTTTGGCCCTTTTGTCTAATACAGTTTAAAAAAATTATAGGTCAATCAGAACGCTCCACGTGTCATTTTATTAACAAAAAAATAATATGACTTAAATAAAATGGGTAAATTGCATATTAAGTATGCCATAATTTATTTTTTGCTCATTTTAGTCACTAACAAATTCTACTTGCAATCTACTGAAGCAAATGGTGAATTTCTACTTGATTTTCCAATTTGATTCTAGTAAATTTAATTTTGAGGTAAGAAATCATTTGTTTGATGTATTTTCTAATTATTTGAGGTTATAAAATAAAAATTCTAATCTTATTTTGAAAAATCAACTTCATCTTCTTCCTCAAGCTTGTTCATATAAAGGTCCATTTACAGGCCAAGGGCATAAAGGACTATATGAAATCCTAACAACATCATGGCATGCTCAATTATCTCTTAACTTAGCTATGTTAGGTTCTTTAACCATTGTTGTAGCTCACCATATGTACTCCATGCCCCCTTATCCATATCTAGCTACTGATTATGGTACACAACTGTTATTGTTCACACATAACATGTGGATTGGTAGATTTCTCATAGTGGGTGCTGCTGCGCATACAGCCATTTTTATGGTAAGAGACTATGATCCAACTACTCGATACAACGATCTATTAGATCGTGTCCTTAGGCATCGTGATGCAATCATATCACATCTGAACTATGTATATTTTTAGGCTTTCACAGTTTTGGTTTGTATATTCATAATGATACCATGAGCGCTTTAGGGCGTCCGCAAGATATATTTTTCAGATAGTGATTTTTTTAAACTTTTTTTCTGAATCGGATTAGACCCATTTCTTGGTTCTTTTCAAAACGTCTCGATCACCGGGAAAACCGAGCGGCTCCCCATCTTGCAGCTGGGGGGGGGGGGGGAAGCAATATAGATGAGAGAAAGAATCGAAGTGAATTTTGTATATGGTAACTTTAAAACCAAATCTCACTTCCTTTCTTGCTCTTCATTTTTCCTTTTTCTAAATCTATAGATCCAATAATTAAAAAAAAATACGGGTAAACACTAAACACACGGTGATGAGCTTAATTGTTGCAGTGAGATAGATAAACGCATATGGTTACAATTAATTGTGAAAAATTAAAAGTTCTGGGTTTCTTTCGGTTCGAACATGGGGAATTTAAAATTCCTTTTGTTAATTAATAAATTGCCAGTCTCCACCCACCATCTCTTTGTTTTTTTTCTGGGGTTTCTCTCCTTTTCACTATTATCGCATTGAGGTACAGCGTTGCACAAGACATGCAGCCACTTCGTTGAAGGAGAAGAAGAGAGATAGAGGAGACAAGGAAAAAAATTTAAATCCTTAAAGACTAAATTGAATGAAAATAAAACTTAAAAGGGTTAACATGTAATTATGGGTTAAATAAAAATTTCAAGGGACTAAAATGAAAAAATAAATTTTACATATTTAACGTGTAATTTACCTTTTTTAGTTAAATTCAATTATTTTTGTGTTAATAAAATGACACGTAACACATACTAATTGGCTCGTAAATTTTTTTTAAATGACGTTAGACAGAAGAGTTAAACATGATAACAATTTTTAGTTTATGGGCCACAACATCTCAAAAAATACTTTAGGTGGCAGTTTGGTATTTTGTGTATACTTCAAGGGCTAATGGGCTTTTAAACCTTAAAATTTTAACATGTTAAAAAGAAATATATGATAAGGACAAGTTAATAAAATTTACTTCTGGATAATCTTATACTCTCCCAAAAAAAACAATATAATTTTATTTTCTTACCAAATAAACTAAACAAAGTATTGTAATATTCTCATTAAAATATTACATTCTGAAAATCATATTCCCATAAATAATATTACATTTTATAAACTTACATGGTTTACATCTTGGTGGCTAATGGAGAATGATTGCAGTAACAACGAATAATCAATCTAACATTTTCCTCTATTTTAATTCTGTAATTTTAAAGAGGCTCCAATGTCCAAATGGAGCATAGATCAGGAAACATAATATAGATATCAACTTCCAAACTAATAATTGAATTTTTTTAGCAAGTTCAGAAATTGAATTTCAGTAATCCATTCTCTCATGCACCACGACCTCTTTTATAAAATAAAAAAAATGCAAGCTTTAAGCAAAATCAAGATTTTCAATTTTAATTTTGAGAATTTAAGGAGAATATCTTGAAGAAGAGTTAGAATTAATTCAAATCCATTTTGATGCAAGTGATAGTGAGATCGGGCAACAGAAAAAAAAGCTCGAGTATCTTCCCCATCTACCAATAATACATGCGCTGTTCATTTTTATTCGATCAAATACTCGAAACAATAAATAGCAATACCAATCATGCTTGTTACCTCATCAGACAATTATGCAGGCCTAGTTGTCCTCGCACCACCATACATGTTGGCTAACCATACGGCAGTAACCTTATCAGAGGTTTTTCCAGCAAATGCCAAATCCCCTTCGGACCGCCTAGCCATGCACAATGCAGCAGTAACCCAAAAATCGGTAAAGAACCTCAGGAGAAAGATGGTTACAACCCTGCGAACAGCCAGGCTTCATTTAAATTTCATCATCACCATCTGACAGCAAAAAATCTTGTATTTGCTCCCTACAAACAGGAATCCAGAAAAAGAATGTTATAAAATTTGAAGAGGTAATATAGGATACTTTTACTTTACAAGACCACATCATATGCGGCATATAAATTATTTTTACATGCACCTAGAACAGAAAAGCCATTAGTTTGATGTTGATGAATCATGAGCTTATATTTTTATGAAAAGTTGTGTTCATGAAAATTTAGTTTCACACCTTAGTGAACTGACATTCCCTCTATCACCATGCTTTGCTCTTGTAATCATTGGCTGAGGTAAGAGGGAAACAAACTGCTCCATTAATGAGAGGTCTTTAGGAAGTATCTGAAACTGGCAACTTGAACAAGCAGCAACAAAAAGATCTGAAGTTTGTGGACTTTCATTTCTCAAACTTGATGATGAGTTTGATGTTTTGAGCGGACTATTGCAAATAGCGCAAAACGACTCTGAGGAGATAGATCCATTCGACTTGAGACCATGTCTCCTGTGATGTCTACGAGTTGCCAAAGGAACATTAGAGACCTGGATTTCTGGAATCCTGTTGAAGTGAAATGGAGTGAGCTTCCCAGCTGTTCGTACAATTGTGCACTCTCGAGAAAGATTTTCTTCCTGAAAAAAACACAGAATTTTAGTTGGGCACACACTGGTTTAGTTCTCTTAATAGGAACTTCTGGGAAGACAAACTGCTACTGGCCATACTTTAAATGACTAACTACAAATGGAATTTCCTTTTCCACATAAAATAAGTGCCTGGATCTCACATAACTTAATCCAGTTGAAGAAAATTGCCTTTGGGGTTCAAAGGACATATAAAAAGGACCGCTCAATGAGGCATGGCACTCTGCCTAATTTACATGCCCTCCAAACCAGAACAAAAAGACTCTATGCAAAGAATATGCCCCTAAAAAGACACTATAACTAGCAACACATAATAACAGAATGTGAAAACTCCAACAAGATCTACCTGCAGCACTTTAACAAATGAAGATACCAAGCCATTGATGCCAGAGCATGGACCATTAAGCATTTCCACTATCTTCAGACTGCCCAGCCAAAATGAGTTTAGAATAAATTAGATGATTAATCAGGTATACATAGACATATTTTCACAAAATGATATGATTGTCGCATAATGGAGAAAGGACGTAAAGCTGATTAAAACAGAACATCCAACTAAAAGCATATAAAAGTTTTATAATGCAAAAATGAAAAACAAATATGAAGTATAAGGTTCCCACCCATCAAGGCTGCAAAGGGTGTTGAGCTCTTGTGCAGGACAATCACGAAGTGGAAGCACGACAGGAATCTCCCATCTCGAATCAACAAACTGTATGTCAGCTGATAAAGAATAGCCCTGACCCTGAAAAGAGCAAAGTGATCAAATTAGATAGTGAAGTATAATGAGAACTCAAAGGGCAAGAAATTGTGAATGAATATCTAGGTTAACAGTGCAGGAGGGGGCTTTGAGGTCATGGGACTAGTGCACCCAAGCATGCCTATTTCACCAGAAAATATAAAACTAGTTAGGTACGAGGATAAAATGAACATTTACAGCTCTCCAAGTTATACTTTTTATTGCAGTACCGAGCACAACAACCTCTATTTCATGCATGTTTCTTGCTTTAACACCGTAAAACCAGCAATGACAACTAATGACTAAGGTAGAAAAACACAAAAGCCTCAATTCTCAGTACATAGTCAATATTTTTTTACAATTGCACTTAATTGTGTTATATTTGCATCAAGTTGTGGAAACTCCTCTAGTTTTCCATTCTGCCTAGCAATTTGCCACTCCAATTATATATTGCTCCAACTCTTTAATTCTTTTTTTAGTTATCCGTACTCAATACTCGTGTCTAACACATGAATATGGGGATATGACCTCCAAGGTTCCTCATACATTGGAAACCTTAGAAAAATATAACCATACCCATGTCAGACATACACCTATATCCGACACCATGTAACATAAGACCTCATACCAACCTCAAAGCTCCTTCAGATAATCCCTTAGCAACTTGAGATAAAACCAACATCTAAGCTTTACTCTACCGATAAAATCAGTTAGATGCGTTCACCATAGAAAATATAAATAGCTTTCCCAAACAAAGGTCAAGCGAGGACACACCTTTACTGTGGCAGAAATGACATAGCAAGCTATCCTCGACGTGCAGGATCCTAGCACAACTCTAGTGTAACCATTTTCAGAAGCAATCTACAACAGGATCATTAATCAATTCTCCATATTCTTTTTCCAGTTCAAATGTAAAATTTAATGTCAAACCTTTTGCAAGGACAACATCCGTAAATGAATGAGAAGATCTTCTTTCCCAGTAACATCACCAAGAGCATCTAATAACTTCTTCAATCTCTCCTTACAATCAATACCGTCCGAAGAGAAAATACTCTCAATCGGAACAACAAACAACTCTTTTGATGGTGGGGCTAGATTCAACACAATAGATCTTATATCCTCAATTGCCTTCTCAAATTGTTGAGAGGCAAATGAATTAATGGAACTTTCATCAATAAATGCAACTCCAACACCAAAAACCGGCAATGACTTATCTTTACTAGCATCGTAATTCTTTTGCGCTCTATATTGCATCTCATGTACAAATTGTAAAAGTACCCTAAAATCACAACACAAAAAAAATTCTCAGAAACATATTCCAAGTGATTCACATTAAGAGAGAGAGGCGAGAGAAGAGAAACCTAGAGGAAGGTCCACCAGAGAAAGCAACGAGAACTTTATCAGGAGGAGTAATCATGGCGTTATAAGTAACAGCCTGCTTGAACTTTCCATAGAGATTGTTCTTAAAGCAATCCTTACAAAATCTGGAATCTTCGCCACCGATCCCACAGCAAACGGGTTCGCTGGACTTGCACTTCACGCAGAGGTTTTGACGACTGTTGCTCCCCTTTACCGCTGCTCTCGTCTTTGACTTGTGCTGTTCTTCCTCCTCGTACTCCTTGTAGTAAGCGGATGAATTGCAGGTCGACGAATTGCACGCCATCACACTCTTTTTTGCTTCGTATCTTTGTCCTAGGGTTTAGGGTTTGATAGCTTGAAAAACTCCATTGCCACTTTCAGACTATAACCGCTCAAATTACTCGACCCTTTTTCAAAATGGTTTAATAGACAAAATAGCCCTAAAAGGTACCAGAGTCTCATATAGTCCCTTAACAAATAGTCTTCTTGTCACCTATTTTTGCCTATTTTATTATGGCTTAAATATACATTTGGTACTTAAACTACGCACCTTCTTTTAAGTTAGTACTTAAAGAATTTTTCTTCCAAATTTGTACATGAACTCAAAATGTAGCCAGGATCGAACATTGGAAGGGCCAACATACTAAATTTAAAAAATTCAAGGGCTTGAGAAGGGTTATTAATGGGGTTTGAACCTTTAACCTCTTATGTAATAAGCCTCAAGCCTTAGCCATCTAAGCTAAGGCCATTCTTAGTCTTAAGCCTCGTTCAGCAGAAATTCTTAAGCACTCGGTGAGAGTAAAGCGGCCAATTGGGGGTAGAAGTTGGATTTTCCAGTAGTGGCAGAATGCCTGTTTAAGAGCTCCGGTGGAAAAACAAGAGCCAATGCCCGTTTGTTGGCCTTTTCAGCAACACTTTTTCATTTGGCACTCCAACGCCCATCCCATAAGCATTTTTTAATGCAACCTTAGCGTATCTCAGGTTAACTTTAAGCAGTTTTTGAATAGTCTAAACCAATAATAAGTAAGTCAACCAAACCCACAGTCCTAATTAAATACCCATTTGTATCTGAAAAATATCAGAGAGATCTAGAACCCCCAAACTTTTCATCTACCTAAATCTTCACCACCGTCAATCTTAGCCACCACCGCACTATGACCTTCACCACCTTTACCAGCTCAACCGTCGCCCACTCCCGACCACGCCCTGGCCACCACTCACGCTGAAGCTTCGTCGCTCGCCGTGAAGATTAGTTTGAAAGATCGTCAAACCCATTTTTTGATCGAGCTCCGGCCAACCATCTCCGTCGGTTTGTGGCTTGCACCACCACCACCTCCATGTTCCCTGTCGTCCCGTTAACAAAACACTACCTTCCACTCGTCATGTTTCTGCATCGTCTATCATGGAGTCGAGTAGAAAATTTGTCAAGAACCCTAAATTCTTCTATTTTCACTGATTTTGGCCGCCTCTACCGTTTGTGCGTCACAATGCCTCCACCACTAAACTCCTCATCAACCCGCGAGCAAAACCCATCTACTAGCCCCCTCGTCGATCGTTGCTTTCTTTAAAATGGTGGGAAGTCATTCAGTTTCAGTTTTAAGTTTGTCTTATCATGCTCTCCTCCGTTCACCGGTGTGGATATGGTCGAAATCGGCATCTGTGGGTCATCGATGTGTGTTATCGGTGACCAGCGTCGTATGGGTTGTGGGTGTTTGTTATTCAACTAATTGATCTTAAACCCATGCATCTGGTGGGAAGTTCAAACCCCATTGGCCCAATGCCCGAACCATTTATGTCCCAGCTCGAACCATTGAACCAAGCCTGGATCAGAATCTACTGACTTGACTTGGTTGACGCGGTTTGTCCTTTGACTCGTTGACTTTGACCAAAAGTTAACTTTTTTCGAAAAGTCATATTTTGGGTTTTTCAACATCCTAAGTTCGTTTTTAAGCCCGTTTCGCGAAATTCAAACCTGGTAAGCTATTTTTCAGCGTTTGATCATTCGATTATAACGTTTAAGTTTTGTTTCTGATGTAAGTAGTTTTGCCATGTATCTGAGATATTGAGGGATGTCGAATTTGAGAGTGATCGAAGAGAGTTTCAAAGGTCGATCGATGTAGCTCGGAGTCAAGGTAATACCTTACTACCTATTGCATGCTTTACGAAACACATAGGTAATTGGTTAATGCATGAATATGATTGGTAAATTGGTTAAATTCTGAATGACTCGAATAAGAAATTTGATGAACGGTAGGAAATTCCAAGTTCAGTGAATAATTGATAAAGCGATTAACCTCAAAACTTTTAATTTTGATTATTCTTGTTAAAAAAATTAATGTCTTAAATACTTAGATTAGAAATGACAAAAATACCCTTAGGGTGTAAAAAGGAGCCTGAATACCCATGAAAGTGGAACTGACATGGGAATTCATACTTAACCTAATAGAACTACTGATTCTCTTGTTAAATTCTAGATTTGTTTGAAAAATCCCGATAACAAGTTTCTAACCTTCGAGATTGTAAAATACTTAGTTTTCCCAATTTTTGAGTAAACATCTAAAGACCAATTTACCGGAAGTACTACGTATGGCTGGATCGATTGAAATGACTAAAATATCCCTAGACTCCTCACGACTAAAACACCATTGGGCATTGAAATGACAATAATACCTCTGCGACTTGGAATAAGTGAAAGCCTTTATAATTCTGAAAATGCTAATACAACCTAAATGACTGTAATGCACTAAGGGTTGAGAAACCTAACCCAGGTTTGTCTGTCATTCATGATATTGTTACAGTCCTTGAAGAATATTGTTCAAATACATGTCTGCTCGAGGTACGCACAATGTTGACTTGTGAAGATGATCTGTACAGCTATACAATGCAATCAGTTTTAAGAAATGAATACTCGTGAGATGTCCTTGTCCGAATACTTGGAAAGTATCACAGTATTGAGATCTATATAGTTTGAATGGACTTGAAAGCCAGGTAAGTCGTTAGAAATCTTGAATAATACAAATCACCATTTTACCGCTATTAGGTTGTTTTGCTAAAGTTGCCCCTGGAGTAAAAATGTCTAAAAAACCATGTAGGCCTAAATGAGGGGATCACTTATGGCATATCTGAATCCTGAATAATCTTGATGTATCGATTCCTGGCTACTTGGGTGGAACTGTTAGTCATCGAACCCCCTTTTAATAGGGATCTCGTCTCTAAAATCAGTTCGAAATGTCGAACGCCCATTGTTCCCTTTTCTTGTAAATACCAAGTACCTCAAAGAAATATTTGACCATCTAGTGTGTTCCATGTGCATATGAATATTCTCTCTTATTTGAAATCAAGACTATCTCCTCTAATTTAAAAGTACGGCTATGCTATCTGAAATGAAAACATGACTTCTGGATTATGTTTTCTGGTATAAAGGTATATCTGATTCCTGATATTACTGTATACTAGCTAAAACTAATTTTAATTGGGGTACACTATCTATGATCTAATCGAAGCTCTATAGGCTCAGCTCTAATCAAGTTGGTAAGTCCTTCAGGACCTAAGACATCTTCTTAGGTAGGCTCCTACGCCCAATGGGCCTAGTGTAAGTCCTTCATGACATAAGGTGTAACACCTTCAACCTGAATGTCACATTTAGGCCTCAAGCCCAACCCATTACCAAATAATTTTCAACCTAGTTTAGTCCAAACAGATTCATTTTCATAAAATCCACCAAGTTTAAATATTTCAACATAAATAAATATTTAAAAATGTTACATGGGAGCTCCATTTAAAATACATAATAGAAAGTATTTGACTCGCGATATGAAATCCAAAATAAAACTACAATACAACATAGGGTCCTACGAATATATAGCCCAAATAATCTAAGTACTGTTGTCACTAAATTTTCACCCATTCTTATTGTTATACATATATAATTACATTTATGTATATATATTTTATATAATATTAGTATTATTGTTAGAATTAAAACCCATAATAAAAAGAGCCCATTTTAAATAATAAAGAAGGTTAATTTAATAAATAATAAGGACCATTTTAAAACCCACTTTAAATAAATAAAGGTCCATACAATGATGGTCCAAAAAATACTCTAAAATGAACCCAACTAACCCATTTTCCCCCATGTGCAGGATTATTGTGGTCCGTCAAATCTAGGGCTAGGGGGATCAAAGGCTAGGATCAAATCAGCCAAAAAAGAGGGAGGGATGACCACCCACGCAGCCATGCGCCTGGCACGTGCACTGCACGCGCGCGGGATGGTTCCTCCCAAACCCTCCCCTGTTCCAAGCAACAGTTGCTGCTGCCCTTTCCCCGACCGCCTATGCCGTGATGGCCACACCGATGATGCTGGGAGGCCGACCAGCCTACCACGAAGCCGCAAACGTTGTCACTCTCCCCCGTCTCCGTCCGGTTACCTTCAAACGAGAGAAAAAAAGATGAAACCCTATGCTCAAAATTGAGGGAAAATCATCCAAAATTATTCGAATCTAAACCAAATCGGATGGAAATTAGAGCTGATTTCGAATATAAGGAAAGTCAAACAATCAAGAACCATTTTAGGACTGTTATCCAACTGAAATTAAGGATCTTTGTCTCAAATTTCCTTATAATTCAAGTTCTTGAACCCTATAAAAAAACCACTCCCCATTGTAATTTTACACCGAATATTCACTAGAAATCCACTAAAACGTAGTACGAATCTGCAGTATTGTGCTCGAATTTTTTGGAATAAGAAGAAAGCAAATTCCTCTTCATTTTGGAATTGTTCTCTGCCTTTCCTTAATTTTGTTCCAAATTTAAATTTTATTTTGGGTTTTGTTCACACTTTTGATTGAAGGAGATGTTGTTGAACTTTGATCCTCTTTTTTCGAATTTAAAATTGGTTTTTGGTTTTTTAGAGTTGTTTTTTTTAAATAATATAAAAGGGTACCACCGTTGACAAGCGGCGGTCGGCGCCGATGGTAGACGGCCGGTACGGTGGTTGTTTATCGGTGTTCTTAATTTTTGAAGAACACCAAGAACAATGAGAGGTTTTTGTTTTGTTTGGAATTTGATCCATTTTGTGTTAAAAAATACAAGGAAAAATGTTTATAAAAATTTTGGGGTTTATACCCAAAAATAATTGGGTTTTTCCTTTTCTTTAAATGTCCTTTTCCCACTATTTTTATTCCGAAAATTAAACTTTAAAACTTCACAAATCAGTCATTGTTTTCTTGGCAACGAATTTGTGTCTTTTTTAATATGGTCATTTAAAAAAAAGTAAATTTAAAATAAATTATCTCTTCTCTTTTCTTAAAAAAGAAAATAAAAACAAAAGAACAATATTTTTTTTTTTAAATCTAATTTGCCTTGTCTCTTTCTTGTTTCTTATTTGATTAGCTTAGGTGACCCTAGGATTAGGATCTTAAAAGCCCTAAGTATAGACTCTTTCTTTTAATAAAATGTTCTTTTCACAAAAATCATAAAATACACTTAACTATATTTAACCCTTAATAGATAAAAAATTTAGACAAGTCTTTATAGGGTTAATAATCAATAATTTAGGATAATAAAAGCCTTAACACACTAAATATTTCTTTGCTTGTTTGTTAAGAAAGCGAAACATAAATAATGCGGTGTCTTACTAAGCGAAAATGACGGGTTAGTGCTAGAAGTGTTGGTGGTGATTTGAGGTCATTTTTAAACTTTACGTGAATCAGCAAAATCTAACTTTTAAACTTTTTGTAATCGGCTAGGTACCAATTTTTGGGCGTTGTGGGGGTGCTAACCCTTCCCCACACGTAATCGACTCCCGAACCCATTTTTTGTGTTTGCGTAGACTAAAACCATTGTTTTAATAAAATAAAAGGATTTTATTAAAATAACTCGTTTTTAGGTGATCCAATCACACCTTTTAAAAGATTGGTGGCGACTCTGTTGTTTTTGTTTTCAAAACGTCGAACACCTCGAAAGGGGTTGCAATTGCTTCGCGACTCTGCTAGGGACACTTTTTGTTTTCACAAAAAAAGAGAGTCAGGCCACAAGCCGATTACACCTGGTTTTAATGTCAGAAACTGCAAATTCACATAAAGCTTAACTTTATTGTCTGTTTATAAATTTAATTCCATTTTACGCATTTAAAACTTAATTCCAAGCTCTAGACCTGAGCTTCGTCCCGTCCATTTAAGTGAGGGGAAACGCTATTGCTCTTGTGTGAATACTGATTCTCCGTATGGCCTAGTAAGTAACTCCGCGACCCACGCTCTATGTCTTCGTGTGGATATTGATCCTTCGTATGGGCATAAGAGTGGGTCCCCTTGAGTTGAACCTGATTCGTTTGAAGCCTATAATGGGCAAGAATCAGGGGCCTTGCTACCCTTAGTAGGAGACAACGAGGACAATTCAGGGACCCTTTTAGAACCGAACCTTTGTGAGAATCTAGAAGTCCACCCCATTAGAGCCATGCGGGAAAACCTAGGTCTTAGAGTTCAGTCCAAATTTTTTCGTCAGAATAGTCCATGGAGACATGTCCAGAAGTGTTGGAATGCTGCCCAGTTACTATTCATACAAAGAAATTATTTTGAACCTTTTATGTTTTTATCTCTGTTCTGTTAAGTGTACTAATCATGTGTCCTTCTCTTTCTTGTTTGTTTTGTATATTCATCATCATTTCATACTTAGAAGGGGTTGATTCTTGAGACACTTGCTCAGTTAGAAAATAGCTTTTGATCATGGATGAGAGACTCCTTTAAAAGGAAGAGGACAATGCGGATGTGTATCACTGATCTAAGGTCAACCAACAGGCGTATGGGGACAGTTTGACAAATGAACATGTGACAAAAACTTCAGAGTATGCCCACATTAGTGTCAAAAAAATAATGTTCAGGAGCTACGTGAAATCTGGGAACGTTTTGACTACTCAATAAGCAGCTGTTCCTTGACACCTATGGCGACATAGCATATCCATTGCATGTGGAGGTAGATGAACCATTCCTCAAAGTGCTAATCCAGTTCTGGAACCTAGGGTATTGTTGTTTCACATTCAATGGTGAGGATATGATATTCTTCACTTTTTAATTTACGTGAAATGAAAAGGGACCAAGTCTATGCTAAGCCGCCTAAGAACAAAAACGCTTACTTGAGGCTCGAAATTTTTGCCGGTATGGGAGACAGATGTGTTAAAGGTCTAATATAGAAAAGAGGGGGCAACTTTTCCTTCTCATGGAGGAGTATCCGAAACATAATTCCCACTCATCCTAATAAAGAGAAAATGGTAGATCTGCTAGCAATAGCAATTTATGGCTTGGTTATCTTCCCGAGAGTATTAGGTAACATCGATGTGGCTATGTTAGATCTTTTTGAACAGTTGAAGAGAGGGACCAACTCGGTACCAGCAGTGCCGGAAGCTGGAAGACGTGCGTTTCAGAGGATGTGCTCAATTGCTCCTAGTTTGGGCCCTTAGCCACTTTTAGAAATGCCCAACCTTGACTTTACCCAACATATTCTCCCCAAACTTTTCTCTACTCCGAGAGTTTCATAAAGAAAAATGGTCGGTAATGAAGAGAAAAAAGTGGACAGATATTTTCTGAGACCGCCGTGATCAAGACATTGTCTAGAGGGCTCCATGGTTAGGTCACACCAAGTTTTTGTATAAGTGTGGGGATTATAATCATCTAATGCTGCTAGGCTTATGGTGTGGAATTGGTTGTGCTCCCTTGTTGATATCGCGGCAACATAGCTCCTGACAGTTTGTTCCTTTTACCGCAGGCCTTGACTCAATGGAATTCAAGTTTCAAGGAGAATTTAGAGAAAAGATTCGAGCTATCAACGATTCATGGAAGCATTGCTACCGCATGAAAGTGAAGCACAACAACAGGTGTATGCTTACCCCCAATATGATGAATGGAGGTGCACGAGGGTGAATGACAAGATTCTACCACCTATCAGCCAAGCCAAGCCTATAGAAGAGCATCTGAAGGTGATCCCATCTGAAGCTGATGTTTTGAGGGCTGAACTCAAAAGAACCAAGGCCAAGATGGAATCTCTAGAAGAGCAACATGCGAGAGACCTATACGAGGTAAGCTTAGAAGTGGAAAAATACAAAGGAGGGACATATCAGATAGTAAAGATGTACAAGGACCTAGAGGGAAAGTTTGAGATACAAAGAGTTGATTTTCGCAAGTTTTAAGCCACGGTTCGTAACGCAGATTTGAGAAAGACTCTGGAATAGTGGAAGCAAGGAATATAGTATGCTGTTGGAAAAGAGAAAGAGCGTGGCAAGCGTGAAATTGAGAAAAACAGGTAGACCCTTGCTAAGGAGAGAAAGAAAGGTAAGCAAGCAGTTGAAAATGAGAAAGGCAAAAGAACCCTCAAGAAGGAGAAAGAAAACGTGGCTGCATGGAAAAGGAAAGCCCATACGACAAAATCTGTGTGTGCGAGCTGCAATCTTAGTGTGAGGTAACCTATGAGAGGTTGAGATAGAGCCAGTCCATTATTTTTGAGTTACAGGCCAAGGTAGCAGAACTAAGCCATTCTTTGCATGCCCTCCAGAACCATCACACGTATATCGAGCTTTAGGCTAGACAGACAGAAAATAGAACTCTGAAAGGAGCAAGTGGAAGCTATGGAAAGCACCATCTATGAGTACAGAACGAAGATCTTGGTCCTAGAAGATGTCAATGAGGGCGTCAATGATTACTGGTTCACTCGGCTTAGGGACAGCGCCAGAAGATTCCAAGAACAATATGAGTTTGACAAAACCGTTATGACCCAGGCCCAGGATGTGGCCAAACATGTGATGATGCTAGCTACAGAGGCTACGACTATTCGTCAGTATATCAGGCCAGTCGGAGAGGTGGGGCCAAGACTCATGTGGCTAATAGAGGAAGTGAAGGAGTTAGGTGCTCGGGCAGAAAAATATTCGTAGTAATGTCAGAAAAAACTTTTGTAACAAGGATCTTTTTATTCAATAAAAAGCTTGTTATATGAGCAATTACTTTATGGAATCAATGGCCATTCGTTTACATTCATGCATTTTTATATTTACGCATTTTCTTGTTTGTTTTGCATTAGTTTAATATCATTGCATACATATACATAACATAAGGATTTAACCGAAATAATTTACTTAAACAAAAAATTCAAAATAGCAACTCACAAATACGATACCCGTTCCAAAACTAGGGCAATGGTCAAAAGCACTGAAGACAAAGTGATATCCCTCGAAATCAACCACAAGAGTACCCAATATAGGTTGGAAAAGATAGAGAACGACTTAAAGCATGAAATTGAACTGGCGCACAAGAAGACGGTCAACCAGGTTGCGGCCATGCTAGGGTTCAAGGACCCTGATGCGTAACAGGACCTAGGGAATGCTAACACTCAACCATAGTTTCAGGGGATCCCCCTAGAATAAAAAGAGGGGACTCCTCATCCAAATCCAAGCTCCTGCTCTACTTCGTAAAATCTCATGCACACACGCAAACAGAGCCAGGGGCCAACCTTGGGGGAACTCATGACTATGAGGTCCCAGACCTTGACGAAAATGTTGATAAGGTCAACGTGAACAAGAAACTGGAAGATCGCTGCGATAAGTTAGAAGAGATCATTAGAACCTTCCAAGAAGGGAATATCCATGGCGGCATAGACGCCAGGGACCTAAGTCTTGTAACCAACCTGACAATGCCCCTAAAATTCATGACCCCTGACTTCGATAAGTATGGTGGAACTATGTGTCCTAAGGCCCATCTAACCATGTAATGTCGTAGGATGTCGATGTACTTGGACAATGAAAAACTCCTCATTCACTACTTCTAGGATAGCTTGTATAGATCCACGTCCTACTGGTATACTCAACTAAGCCATGAAAATATTCGAACTTTGAAGGATTTGTCAAGGGCGTTTGGCGAGCAGTACAAACACTTTACTGACATGGTTCCAAACAGGCTTATTTTACAAGGGATGGAACAGAGGCATAATGGAAGTTTCTGCCAATACGCCTAGAGGAGGCAAGATGTGGCTGCTCAAGTTCAGCCGCCACTATTGGGAAATTAGATAACTCTCATGTTCGTGGAGACCCTTAAAGGCACTTTCTATGATCGTATAATCAAGCATGCAACGAAGAGTTTTACGGACATGCTAATGAATGGGGAGCTGATTCTGGTAGCTGTTAAGAGTGGGAAACTTGATGGAGGAGAGACGAAGAAGTCGTACAATAAGAAGGACAATGAAGTTGGTATGACAAGTTTCTACAACCCCAACTACTCAAAGAGGGTAGTCCTTAATAAGCCCGTTGTCCAAAATACTAACCATGTGGCCCCAAACCCACCGAAAGATGAACGGTAGTACCAAGGGAACAAGAAGCCCTACTTTCCTCCCATCTACATAACGTACACCAAGTTATTCTCTGAGCTGGTTGAAGCACGGATGGTGCTACCATGACACGTTCCCCCATTTTCTCCTCTATACCGACCATGGTATGACGAGAAGACACAGTATGAATACCACGCTGGGAACAAGGGGCATACGATTGAGAACTGCACTACCTTCAAGAGAGTAGTAGATGATCTACGAAAATCAGGCATGTTATCTTTCGATATGTCTAATGAGAAGGAAAACCTGCTGCCCAACCACCAGAAGACTGGAGTGAATGCAGTGGTTGGGGAAGAGGATAAGGCGGTCAAGAAATATGTTGAAGAAGTCAAGACACCTATGGCATGGGTATGGGCCCAAATGGTTGAGCCCGGATTGCTAAGAAATGAAATGTGGAAGTTGAAGGATAATGATGAGCTCTTCTACGAGCATCATCAGGTAGGAGGTCATGAAATTCAGTACTGTTCTAAATTTAGGAAGTTGGTCCAAGTCAAGATGGACAATAGAGAGCTAGAATTCTTTGAGAAAAAAGAAAAAAGCTGTGTGCTGGATGTATGCGCTTCGGATTAAATTCCCGCTGGAAGAAATCATGCGGGAATAAAGCCCTTAGTGATCAAGACGAAGGCCAGAGCCACCGAGTCCTAGAAAAGTGCAACCCCGAGGTTAGTCATAAAGGCACCTGCCCTTTTTCCATACAAGGACAATAAGCAAGTGCCCTGGAATTATTCTTGCTCAATAACAACCCCAAGAGGTACATCATTTGAAGAAGGAACAAAAAAGAGAACCAGTTACTCGGGTGGGCAACTTCACAAGAAGTGGACAGTGTTACATACCACCGGAAGTCGAAGATAGAGACGCCGCTCAGAGGAAGGAAAAGAATGAAGAACCTAAGGGTGAGAAAGATTTTTTTATGGAGAAACCCAGGAAGTACCATGAGCCGGTGAAGGAGTCAGAGGCTCAAGAATTTCTAAAAGTACTCAAGCATAGCGAGTATAGTGTGGTGGAGCAGCTACATAAGCTCCCGACAAGAATTTCGATGCTATCTCTATTGTTGAGTTTAGAGGGCCACCGTGACGCCCTCTTAAAAATTTTAAATCAGACTTTTGTGCCAAAGGAGATAACGATTGACAAGATGGACAAGTTGGTTAGCAATATCACAGTGAATAACTTC
The DNA here is from genome assembly GCA_019671005.1 of Hibiscus mutabilis. Taxonomy (NCBI): domain Eukaryota; kingdom Viridiplantae; phylum Streptophyta; class Magnoliopsida; order Malvales; family Malvaceae; genus Hibiscus; species Hibiscus mutabilis. The sequence continues at coordinate 14,246,854 of CM033735.1, read as the reverse complement.
ATCACGTTTAGTGACAAGGAGATTTCAAAAAGTGGGTGGGGATCATACAAAGCCCCCATATCTCTGCTCTATATAGAGGGCACATGCTACTAGGAGTCCTTATTGATAACGAGTTAGCTCTGAATGTGCTGCCCCTAGCTACCCTGAAAAAGCTGCCAGTTGATGGCTCTTACATGACTACATACCAAAATACTGTGAGAGCATTTGATGGAACCCAAAGGGATGTTCTGGGAAAAATAGAGATACCCCTATAGATTGGGCCATCCACTTTTGAAATAGATTTCGTTGTGATGAACATCAAGCCCACCTACAACTGCCTGCTGGGACACCCTTGGATCCACACTGCAGGGCCTGTCCCTTCTACTTTGCATTAGAAGTTGAAGTTCATAGTTGATGGCCAGTTGGTGATCGTTGGAGCTTAAGAAGAGATTATTGCTTCAGTATCAACTAGTGCCCCCTATATAGATATTGACGAAGGAGCACTCGAGTGTCATTTCAAGATGCTTGAGCTCGTTAACGCTACCTTCATCGTCGAATGAAGCAAGGTCCCCGGGCCAAAATTATCAAACAATGCAAAGATGCAAGTTAAGTAGACCTTAGGAAAAGGAGCAAAGGCTGGCAAGGGCATCGACAAGTAGCTTTAGGGGAGGCCATATCCCGTGATGATCCCCGATAAGAGAGACCGGTTTAGGCTAGGTTACAAGCCTAACCCTATATAGAGGAGATCAACAATAAGAGAATGACAAGAAAGAAGGAAAATGAGATTGAACGGGGAAGAAATAAAGTGAGAGTCGATGATATTCCCACCACTGAGCCAAAATTTCAGATCATGAGGCATCATATATCATAATACTTCAAATGATGTGGAGGAGAAAGGAAATAATGAGCTTGAGAAGGTTTTTGAAAAGCTGAACATCAATGCTATATCAGAGAAGGATGAGAGAAACGAGTACCTCTCCATGATTCTCCTCTGCTCAGAGCTGAACAACTAGACTGTGGAAGAAATCCCTGTAGCTTTTAGGTCATCCATAGAGTAATGCTCAAAACTAACCCTTTTTCCTTAGGCCCGAAGGTATTTAGGGATCTCTTGTTAAGGGTCTATGTTAAAAACCATTACGGTTCTCATTATCAATAAAAAAATGTTTGTCAAATAAATCTTGTGTGGCAAACTTTCTTTTGTGAATAATTAAAACACCATAAATAAGCCCAAAGCAAATAAAGTAAAATACACCAAAACAAACACAATAATCATTCCATTCATTTGTTTAACTTTCCACCTTTGTTGTGTATATATATTCTATTCCATTTTTTAGGTTTTCGGATATCAATGGTACAAATGGCACCGAATCTGACCTAGAGATTGACTTCGAGCTGCCCATGTGTTTAGAAGAGGTCGAAGGCTGCAAAGATGAGGAAGAATATGATCTACCTAACGATATGCTCAGGATGTTACAAAGTAAAGAGAAACATATTCTACCTCACAAGGAAGAATTAGAAATTTTGAATATCGAGAATGAAGAAGAAAAGCGCGAGGTGAAGATCGGCACTTCTATCACCGTTGAGACTCGACAGAATTTGGTTAAACTCTTGCAAGAACATAAGGATATATTTACCTGGTTGTATCAAGACATGCCTGTTTTAGACACTGACATTGTTGTGCACCGACTTCCCATCAGACCCGAATGCAAGCCTATGCAACAGAAGATAAGGAGGATGCTCGAAATGCTTCAAAAAATCAGAGATGAAGTGAAAAAGTAGTATGACGCCAAATTCCTTGAAGTGGTTAAGTACTCCGAATGGGTAGCTAACATCATCCTAGTCCCAAAAAAGACGGGAAAATGCGTATGTGCGTTGACTATCGAGAACTTAATAGGGTGAGCCCTAAAGATAACTTCCCATTGCCGCACATTGACACACTAGTGGATAACATAGTAGGACATTCTCTTTTTTCTTTCATGGACGGATTCTCAGGGTACAACTAGATCAAAATATGCCTAGAATATAAGAACAAAGCCACATTCGTAATATGGCGGGGAACCTTTTGTTACAAAGTCATGCCTTTTGGTCTGAAGAATGCAGAGGCAACCTACCAACGAGCCATGGTAACCTTGTTCCATGATATGATGCACAAAGAGATAGAGGTGTATGTTGACGACATGATTGTTAAATCCCGATCAGAAGAGGAACATATTGAGAACTTGGAAAAACTCTTCAAAAGGTTGAGAAATTTCCAGTTAAGACTCGATCTGTCTAAGTGCACTTTCGGAGTGCGATTAGGAAAACTGCTAGGTTTCCTTGTGAGTGAAAGAAGGATTGAAGTCAATCCAGACAAAGTTAAGGCCATCCAGGAACTTCCTCTACCTCGAACACAAAAAGAGGCCTGAGGCTTCCTCGAAAGGTTAAATTATATTGCCTGCTTTATTTCCTAGTTAATAGAGAAAAACATCTCTGTATTTAGGTTACTTCAGAAAAACAACCCAGGAACATGGAATGAAGAATGTCAAATAGCCTTAGAAGAGATTAAGAAGCAGTTGATGAACCCTCCAATTCTGGTACCACTTATTCCAGGAAAACCCCTGATCCTATACCTAACCGTCCATGAAAACTCGATGGGATGCGTATTAGGGAAACATGATAAAATCGGGGGAAAAGAAAAGGCAATCTATTATCTAAGCTAGAAGTTCACAGACTGCAAAATCAGATATTCCCCAATTGAAAAACTATGTTGCACTTTAGTGTGGGCAGCTAAAAGGCTTAGGTAGTACATATTGTACTATACCACATGGCTGATATCGAAGCTGGATCCTCTGAAGTTCATGATTGAAGCACCGGCCTTATCAAGAAGAATGGTGTGCTGGCAAATGCTACTCTCAGAATTTGACATTCAATATATGAGCCAGAAAGCAATAAAGGGGAGTGTCATAGCAGACTTTTTGGCAAGTCGTGCTTGCGAAGATTATGAGGCCTTGAACTTTAATTTCCTGGATGAAGATTTAATGTGCATTTCGACTGAAGATGATGATAGCCTAGAAGAATCATGGGTGATGAACTTTGATGGAGCCGCTAATGCCTTGGGACGTGGCATTGAGGTAGTCTTAATTTCACGAGAAAGAAACAACTACCCTTTCTCCAGTCAGTTAAAATTCTTCTGCACCAATAACATGGCAAAATACGAAGCTTGCATAATGGGTCTACAAGCAGCCATCGAAAGGAAGATTAAGGTTATAAGAGTTTTTGAAGATTCGACACTGGTTATCTACCAAATTTGCAGAGAGTGGGAGACCAAGAATGCAAAATTAATTGAATATCATAAGTTGGTCCTCGAACTAATCAAGGAGTTCAACGAAACCACCTTCAAGTATCTCCCGAGAGAGGATAACCAGATGGCTGACACCCTTGCCACCCTAGCTGCTATGTTTAAGGCTAGTGAAGGCACTGAAATGATGCCAGTCAAGGTACAAATGTTTGATTCGCCAGCTCACTGCTACAATGTGGAAGAAGAAGCGAATGGCCTCCCATGGTACCATGACATTTTGCAGTATATAAAGACCCAAGAATATCCATTACAAGCAACCGACAATGATAAGAAAATGATCAAAAAGTTGGTTGCAGGGTATATCCTCGATGGCAAAGTCCTATATAAAAAGAGTCGAGATCAAGTGCTATTGAGATACGTGGAAACCAAAGAAGCTCAAACAATCCTAGAAGAAGTTCATGAAGGGGTCTGTGGAACTCACCCTAGTGGTTTTACCATGGCTAGACGAATTATGCGCTTTGGATGTTACTGGTCCATTATGGAAGCCGATTGCATCAACTACACTCGGAAATGTCACAAATGTCAAGTCTATGCTGACAAGATTCATGCACCTCCTCTACCATTCCATGTCATGACATCCCTGTGGCCATTCTCAATGTAGGGCATGGATGTAATTGGTCAGATCTATCCTAAATCTTCAAACAACCATAGGTTCATCCTAGTGGCTATCGACTACTTCACCAAATGGGTGGAAGCAGCCTCATACGCGAATGTCACCAGATCGGTTGTTTGTAAATTCCTAAAAAAAGAGATCATTTGTCGCTATGGCTTACCAGAGAGAATCATCACCAACAATGCATCCAATCTAAACAACAAGATGATAGATGAGGTTTGTGAACAGTTTCAGATCAAACATCACAACTCAGTAACCTATCACCCAAAGATGAATGGGGCTGTAGAGGCTGGAAATAAAAACATCAAGAAAATAGTCGCAAAGATGGCAAACACTTACACTGATTGGCATGTGAAGTTGCCATTTGCATTATATGCTTATAGAACGACTGTATGAACTTCCACTAGGGCAACACCATTTTCATTAGTATGTGGGATGGAAGTTGTGCTGCCAATTGAAGTTGAAATGCCTTCTCTCTGTGTTTTGATGGATGCGAAACTAGAGGAGGCCGAATGGGTTCAAGCAAGATACGACCAATTAAACCTCATCCTGAAAAGAGGCTGAAAGTAATCTGCCACGGTCAGATGTACCTGAAGAGAATGATACGAGTATATGACAAGAAGGTCTACCCGTAAAAGTTCAGAGTATGAGATTTAGTGCTAAAAAGATGTCGTCAGTCTAAAGGGATTCGCGAGGGAAATGGGAACCTAACTAGGAGGGCCCTATGTGGTATCAAAGGCCTTCGACGAATGGGCATTATTTTTGGCTGAAATGGGTGGAGATGAGCTCAAGAATCTAATGAATTCTAATTCAGTCAAGAAATATTATACATGAAAAAGGAAAGAAGAAGAAGGAAAATCTAAAGTGAAAACCCGCAAAGGGCGCTTCAGATAAAAATAGAAAAATAAAAAATAAAAAAAGAAAAAGAAAAGAAGGGTTCAAGATGAAAACCTGCAAAGGGCGTCTTGAAACCAAAGGAGGATTCGAGTCGAAAACCCGTAAAGGGCGGCTCGAATTATTACAATTAAACAAGCAACAAATGATCCCCTTAGAGACTTGTCATTCAGAAGAAATTTCATATCTTCAGCCGTCGTTGTAGTGGATGAAATCTTTTCGACATGGGCACCACTCGAAGACGTTGCAAGGGAGTTCGGGCCTTTGATATCTGGAAACTTGTCTTTTGTACCTTTCTTTTATGTTTGCCACAACTTCAATAAATTCTCTTTTCAACCATTGCCATTTGTTACCCTTTTCTCTATATAAACATCTTTTTATTGGGATAAGAACTGTTTGGCTAAACATCATTAAAATATGCAAGATATTTTTATGCATTACTCTAGAAATGGTCTGAGAATACATGGACTATGACACAATTAAATTGTTAAGCTTCGAGTCTTTGACATGGGGCATGTTACAATTAGGGGTAATTAATACCCAATTCAGATAATAATAAGCTTGAAAAGAAAAGATTAAAGCACCAATATCATTCAAGATGGTGATTCCCTAGTAAGGTTCGAGAATTCATAAAGACCTTTTACCCAGTATTGATGTATCAACTACAATGATAGTTGAATGTGTGAAAACATGAGACATCCGCATACGAAAACCAGATGCTTTCTGTGAAACAAATAGGTACAAAAAATTGAGAATGGCGAAGCAGAGATAGTTGAAGAAGTCTTTCTTTCCCACTAGGAATGCAAGATCACCAGATTGAGTAAACAAAGATCAAATGTTTTCCATGAAGCAAAGAAATACAAAGAATGTGAATGATGAAGTAGAGATAGTGGAGATGGCCACTTATTTGGGTTAACAAGTTAAAAAAGACTATAAAACTTGGCATGCATTCATGTTCTAGACATCCTTAGGGGCATGCCCATCATAATTGCATCATATATCAGGTTTTTTCAGGTATACAAAATACTTCAGCAAAAGAACCCGCTTATCCGTTCAGGTGTAAGGAGAATGGAACCCGCTTAACTATTCAGGCATCAAGAGAATAGAACCCGCTTATCTATTCAAGCATTAGGAGAATATAACCCATCTATCGGTTCAGACATAAGGAGAATGGAACTCGATCATTTATTCAGGCACATAAAGAATAGAACCCGTCTATCCGTTCAGACGTAAAGAAAATGGAACCCGCTCAACTATTCGGGCACATGGAGAATAGAACACGCCTCTCCATTCGGGCTCAAGAAGAATAGATCCCACCTATCTATTCAGGCATCAAGAGAATAGAACTCACTCAATCGTTCAGGCATGAGGAGAACAGAACCGGGTAGCAAATCGGTGATTGGTGAAAATCAGTGCCTCCTATTATTTGCTATATCCCTGTTTCACTGGAATAAGCAAAGAAAGGACAGTTGTTGTCACTGAATTTTCACCCATTCTTATTCTTTTTATATATATATAATTATATTTATGTATATATATTATATAATTTTAGTATTATTGTTAGAATTAAAACCCAAAAAATATAATAAAGGAGGTCCATTTAATAAATAATAAGGGCCATTTTAAAACCCACTTTAAATAAATATAGGTCCATACTTTGATGGCCCAAAAAATACTCTAAAATGAGGCCAACTAACCTATTTTTCCCCATGTACAGGATTATTGTGGTCCGTCATATCTAGGGCTAATGGGATCAAAGGCTAGGATTAAATCAGCCAAAAAAGAAGGAGGGAAGACTACCTAAGCTGCCACGCGCGCGGGGTGGTTCCTTCATAACCCTCCCCTGTTCGAAGCAGCAGCTACTGTTGCCCTTTCCCCTACCGCCTGCGCCACAGTGGCTGTCAGCGATGATGCTGGAAAGCCGACCAGCCCTCGTCGAAGCCGCTAACGCAATCCTTCTCCCACGCCGCCGTCCGATCACCTGCAAATGAAAGAAAGAAAGAGATGAAACCCTAAGCTCGAAATTAGGGGAAAATCATCCAAAATTATTCAAATCCAAGCAAAATTGGATAGAAAACAAAGCTGATTTCAAATATAAGGAAACTCAAACAATCAAGAACCATTTTTAGGACTGTAATCCAACCAAAATTGAGGATCTTTGTCTCAAATTTCCTTGTAATTCAAGTTCTTGAACCCTATAAACCCCCATTATAATTTGACACCAAAAATTCACTAGAAATCCACTGGAAAGTAGTACAAATCTGTAGTATTGTGTTCAAATTTTTTGGAATAAGGAGCAAGAAATTCCTCTTCATTATGGTATTGTTCTCTGCCTTTCTATTAATTTTGTTTTGAATTTAAATTTTATTTTGGGTTTTGTTCATACCTTTGATTGAATGAAATGTTGTTAAACTTTGATCCTCTTTTTTTGAATTTAAAACTGATTTTTGGTATTTTTTTAGAGTTATTTTTTTTAAAAAATAATATAAAAGGTGTACCACTGCCGACAAGCAGCGGCTGGCGCCAGTTGTAGGCGGCCGGTACGGTGGTTGTTCATCGGTGTTCTTCGCTTTTGATGAACACCAATAACAATGAGAGGTTTTTGTTTTATTTGGAATTTGATCCATTTTGTGTTAAAAATACAAGGAAAAAGTATTTATAAAAATTTTGGGCTTTATACCCAAAAATAATAGGGTTATTCCTTTTCATTAAATCCCCATGTTCCCACTATTTTTATTCTGAAAATGAAGCTTTAAAAATTCACAAATCAGTCACTGTTTCCTGGGCAACAAATTTTGTCTCTTTTTTAATATGGTTATTTTTTTAAAAATAAATTTTAAATAAATTAGCTTTTCTCTTTTTTTAAAAAAAGAAAATAAAAACAAAAGAACAATAAAAACTTTTTTAAAAATCTAATTTGCCTTGTCTCTTTCTTGTTTCTTATTTGATTAGCTTAGGTGACCTTAGGATTAGGATCTTAAAAGCCCTAATTAGAGACTCTCTCTTTGAATAAAATGTTCTTTTCACAAAAATCATAAAATACGCTTAACTATTTTAACCCTTAATAGATAAAAAAATTAGACAAGTCTCTATAGGGTTATTAATCAATAATTTAGGATAATAAAAGCCTTAATACACTAAATACTTTTTTGCTTGTTTGTTAAGAAAGCGAAACATAACTAATGTGGTGTCTTACTAAGCGGAAATGACGGGTTAGCGCTAGAAGTATTGGTGGTGATTGGAGTTCATTTTCAAATAGTAAGGCCGTTAATATGGAATTAAATGCATAAACGGACAATAATTTTAAACTTTACGTGAATCCGCAAAATCCAACTTTTAAACTTTTTGTAATCGGCTAGGTACCAATTTTTGGGCCCTGTGGGGGTGATAACCCTTCCCTACACATAATCGACTCCCGAACCCTTTTTTGTGTTTACGCAGACCAAAACCGTTGTTTTAATAAAATAAAAGGATTTTATTAAAATGACCCGCTTTTAGGTGATCCAATGACACCTTTTAAAAGATTGGTGGCGACTCCGTTGTTTTTGTTTTGAAAACGTTGAACACCTCGAAAGGGGGTTGCGACAAGTATTGTACTCGAGACAAGTTGATGTTGAAGTCCTACTCCGATGGTGCTCCAACGATGCATGTTAACCTACTAACCTGCGAACGGAAACAAAAATTTCGATTGCTAAGCTAACAAAGCTCAATGAATACACTTAACTCAACCATGCTTCATGAAAATCGTAAATAAGAGCATGTAGCTAAAAATGATAACATGGAAATACAACTATATATATAAGGCATTACCTCTAGCCACCTAAACACATAGAAAACAACAAAGATGAATTAATCTCACACAACACATATGCATCATACCACCAAACCTAGAGTGAGGCTCGATGTTACATAGCCTCGTGAATGTATACTCTGAGTGAGACCCAGTGTCACACAACCTCGGGAACATACACTCTTACTTGGAATCTCCCATCGAGTATCATCATATGAGGCAGGGTGTCACATAGCCTTAGGAACGTACACCCGACATCTCATCTCGTGGTGTTGTAACACGTTCTCTGGGTATCCAGATCCCAGCAACCAACGTAACTCGACCAACCAAATGCCCTTACGTGGCACGCAATAATACTCGTTCCACCAAGGATCCCATTTTGTTACTATTACAAACAAGTCACGCCACATTTACCAAGTTATTACTCATTATGCTCGAATATGAGGGTTGAATCTCAGTTTCTCAGTTTTACTATTTATTGTATCACATTAGAAGCCCATTGAGCCATAGTTTCTGAATTATAAGCCCCTCAAACTCAAATTACATTTTTTTGGGTAGATTGCCTAGTGGGTATCGATACCCACCCAAGTGTACCGATATGCCTCTATGAGTACCGATACCTACCCTATGCATACCGATACCCAGCTTCACATGAGAACGAGTTTGACCAACAACCTCGTACCAGTACACACGGGACATAAACCGATACCCCTTTGGTACCGTTACGCTCCCAAGCGTACTGGTACATTTTTTCGCTACTGGAATTTGCTAAAACTAGGGGATACTAATACCCATATTAGGTGTACCGATACACTTCAAGAATTTCCTTTGTTCCTCACCAAAAACATAGGGTACCGATACATGTTCAACCCGTATCGGTACTTGAATCATTTTCTAGAGTTCGTAAATCATCTCTCATGCCTCCAAAACCCAAAGTTAAGACCCCAAAATAAACCTATGAGTTATGAGAGGTGGTTTAAGTGGTTTCCTACCATTTTAAGCCATTTTAGCACCAATTTTAGGATTAGCCATTAAAGAGGTCTCAAGCATTCAAGCAACCAAAATATCAACCAAGCAACAAGGCAATCAAATTTATGATTTCCAGGAACACAAAGGAGTTAGTAGTGTACTAACCTTACCCTGCAATTGAGAATGAAGCTCCTAGCCCAAGCTTCAAGCTTTCTTCTTCCCTTGCTCCTTGGAAGAATTTCCATCTTTTTTCACTACAAGAAAATGTTGTATAAAAAGTTACAACACTACTGGAAACTTAAGATATGCTAAAGGAAGAATTCTACAACAAGAAATGGAGTTAAATCCTTCATTCTCGTTCTTCCTCTTTAACCCCCACCAAGCACTTATTTTCTAACCTCCACCAAACTTGACAAATTTTACCTTAAAATGTAGATCCTTAGAAGTTGATCACAACTCCCTTAACTGAATTTCGAGATTCACATTTCTAAATTCAAAGATTGAACCTTTTAGTTTTGGTGTTTGGGAGGAAGATGTGAGTGAATGAAGAGAGAAGACAAGGAGCAATGTGATATCACCATTCCACTTTTCTGCAGACCAAAATTAATGAGCTCTCTCATTTCTCTCTTCAAAAGAGGAAATTACCTTTTTACCCTCTTATCTACCTCCTAACCCATAGCTAAACCCAAAAATTCAAGCTCAACTACCAGGACAAGCTCAACAAGCCCCCTAAAGGCCTAAACTCAGAACCCAAATGTGAAGCCCACACTTCGGGTTAAACCGTCCCTCAGATTCAAAATCTGAGTTGTTACATAAGGTATCCTCTTAGGCAGGCTCCTACGCCCAATGGGGTAAGTCCTTCAGGACCTAAGGTATCCTTTTAGGTAGGCTCCTATGCCTAATGGGCTTAGGGTAAGTCCTTCATGACCTAAAGTATCCCCTTAGGTAGGCTCCTACACCTAATGGGCCTAGGATAAGTCCTTATAGACCTAAGGTATCCCTTAAGTAGGATTCTACGCCCAATGGGCCTAGGGTAAGTCCTTTTGGATACAATTTTAGGAAACTACATATCGATGTTCGGTTGGAGGGTAGTTAGGTTCCTCAAATAAGATTTTCCCGCCTCTTTCAAATCTACCCTTTAGAACTAATTTATCAATGTCTGGAACTTTCTGTAAGTTTCAATATGCACTTGTTGGAACACACTAAACTTCTTAGTTCAACTTTCGTAATCTATCTCTCTTATGATTCTCCAGACTATAAGCTTCTCACCTAATACTATGCTTTGCCATATACTTGCTTGTGCCTTTAGCATCTCTTGGTAGTTCTCTATTATTGAGCTTTTCCAAACTCATGTTGTTATTTACCATCATAGGTTAAAATATTGATCATGGTGTAGTTATCGACATCAGTATGAGAGTTCATTCGACACTGTTTGCGGAATACGGTCTCTATGTAATTAGGGGGCATGCATGTCATGTCTTATTTTATATTTGAGTTTGAAACTCGTATTATAATGTGTATTTATGAATATTGTCTTGTTAAATGAATAATTTTTGAACTTGCATTTTAAATTCAGAATTTTTTATGGTTTTAAATGGTTTAACAATTTGTTTTATCTGAAATTTTAATGTGGGTCACTCCGGTGACCCGAATGTGACACCTCAGATTGGATCGGGCAATCCTTATCGATTCAGGTGTTAACATAAATTGCTATTAGACCAAAACATTTGAAGGTACAAACCCATCCTTATTTAGTTCAACCCATACTTGATTAAATATTTAATAAGCTCTTATATTTTTTTAACTTAAATATTTATTTTTTTACATAGACTAAATTATAAATAGATCAAATATTTAAGATTTATAACAGAGGCCTGGCCCCATTGGGTCCAGCCCCCAAGGGATCTTCACCCCTACCTAAACTAGCCACATTCTCCCAAGTCGGTACCTAAAGAATTTTTACTTCCAAGTTGGTACTTGAACTAGACACTTTCTCCCAAATTGGTACCAAAAATGTATACATTTTATCAATTTGATCCTAATTCGAAACAAGTCAATAAATTTAACCTTATATATTTAAAAATTCTATCAATTTAATCTTTGTTATTCTCACATAAAAGTTATATACTTTCCAGCTATAATTAAAGTTTAATAATAACTTATTGTTTTATCGTAGAATACATTTATTCAATTTTTGCTTTAATCTGGTAGACTCGATTGGTTTGACAGTATTGTGAAAAATTGACTAAATTGATGTAATTTTTAAATAGGCTTAACTTAGAAATAGGTGCCCAAACTATACACTTTTTGTGAGATAGGTGCCTAATATTTTTGGCTAAAATATGTGCCTAAAGTTTAATTCCGTTAGTGTTTTAAGGTAACACCGTTAAAAAATTTATCACTCAATAATAGATTGACATGTGGATTTTGTTTTTATTTATATTTAAAAAAACTGAATTGAAAATAAAATAAATTAAACAATATCTCAAAAATTACAAAATATTCCCCAAATCTCTAAAACCCAAAATTGACGCCACTACCGCCGTCGATAGCCTTGTCGAACCCCACCGTGGCCATTACCTGAGGTCACCGCCCATTTTCCCCAACCACCCATCGCTGGCAATCGGTGGGAGGGGTGTCAATCAGACATTAAACGACGAACGCAAAAGGCTTTGGTCGTTCGACGTCCGATTGGCACACCTCTCGCCGGTTAACGACGATGGGTGGTTAGTGGAAATGGGCGGTGGCCTCAGGCGACAACAACAGCAGGGTCCGGCGAGGCTATCAATGATGGTAGTTGCGTCAATTTTGGGATTTTGAGGTTTGGGGTTTTAGGGATTTTAGACCTTTTTTGGAGATTTTAAGTCTTTTAAGATTTTTTTTAAAAATAAAAATAAAAACAGGTGTTAAATTCTGATTGGGTGATGAAGTTTTTTAAGGTGTAACCTTAAAATACTAACATAATGAAACTTTAGGCACCTATTTCAGCAAAAAAAAAAACATTAGGCATCTATCTCAGAAAAAGTGTATAGTTTGGGCACCTATTTCTGAGTTAAGCCTTTTAATTATGAAGGGTTAAATTTTTTGAATTGTTTTGAATTATAATCAAAATGATAGAATGTATAAGTTTTGAGGACTAAAACTGTTAATAAAGATATTAAAAACAATGAATAAAATTAAAGTTCGGGTAACAACTTGAGAGAAAATATTCTTTAAGTACCAACTTAGGAGAAAATGTCTAATTTAAATATCCACTTGAGAACAATTTTTTTTAAGTAACAACTTGGGAGAAAGTATCTAGTTCAAATATGTATATTTAAGACTTTTACTAACGATGTCAAAAAACTGTGGCACTATGCAACTAATAAGAAGTCGACATTTAGTGAAAATTTTGACACAACAATACCAATGTGTAAATATTTTTTGAGGTAAATTAGGTAAATCATCATTAAACTTTATTTTCAAATTTATTGTTCAGTGAACCTTCAAAATGTTCAATTTATTCACTGAACTTTATACATTAATTTTTTATCACTCTTGCATTAACTTTCTATTATCGTTATGACGTAAATTAAATAAATAATAAAATATTAATATAACAAAAACATGTCAGTTTTTTTCTCTCCCTTTTCTTAAACTTTTTTTTTGTTTTTACACCTCATCTTCTCAATAACAACTTTAAACCTACAAATAATAAAATATTAATATAATAAATAATTTACCCTATTTTTTATTTTATGAAATTTAGAAAATTTTGACGTTTGAGGGTGCTGGAATTGATAAGATTTATTTAGAAACATAATTCAAGACGCTCATAACCACCTATAACATAAGGTGCAGATACATAGGGGAAAGGATGTATCAATACTTTTCTATATTCATTGATATCTTGAGCAGAGGTGTGCAAAATATTTGATCTAAATGATCCGATTATCTATTGATTCGATCTAAAAATTAGATATCTAATTTGAATTTTATTTCGGAACGAATATTTGATCTATTTTTTATTTTTCCAATCGAATACGAATCACAATATTTTAAGTTTTAGATTATCTGAAAATTCAAAATATCCAAAAATTCAAGATTTCATTATTATATGAATCTTGTTATATTTAATAATTTGATGTTTTTTATATCCGAAAATTAAAAAATTTCATTAGATGTGAATGTTGTTATAGTTGGAAATTTGTTGTTTGTTATATTCGAAAATCTAAAATTTTCATAGATATAACCGCCAAATACGAAAAATATTTAAATCAAATTATATATACGGATATTCGAATATCCTAATATCTGATTTTTTTCAGATCAAATATAGATCGCTATTACCGATCTGAAATTTCGGATTTACGATTTTTAGATCGAATCTGGTCTAATATCCGAAAATGCACACCCCTAATCTTGAGACACGAAACGCTACTCACAATATTTTTTTGAAAAATTAAAAATATCGAGGCCTATTTTGATATCGACACTTAGGAATAATATTGATACCTTAAATGGGTATTACTACTTTTGAATTGTATTGGTAAATAGTAAGAGTTAAAGGTGTGTAAAAATATTCGATCCGATTATCTGTTGATTTGATTAAAAAATTCAGATATACGATACGATTTTTATTTTTGGATCAAATATTTGATCTAATTTTTTATTTTTCGAATTAGATACGGATCGCAATATTTCAAGTTTCGAATTATCCGAAATATCCAAAAATTCAAAATTTTATGGATATGAATCTTATTATATTTAGCAATCTGATGCTTGTTATATCCGAAATTTGGAAAATGCAAATTCTCATAGATGCGAATCTTGTTATATTTGACAATTTGTTGCTTGTTATATTTGAAAATTCGAAATTTTTATAGATACGACCGCTAAATTCAATAAAAATACTTGAACTAAATTATATACTATATATCCAATTTTTCAGATCGAATCGGATATTATATCTGAAAATGCAAGGTGCTAGTAAGATTATGATACTTTGGGTAAATATAGACACCCTTAGGTATGCATATTTTCTTTGAGTCTTGAAAGTAGTTTTTAATTTTATAAAATCGTTGATGATTATTTTAGGTTTGGGTAAACTATATAAATATTCACTGAAATTTAAGACGCTTTTATTTTAGTCATCAAATTTTTAAAACTTATGTTATAGTCACTAAACTTTTAGATCACTTTCAGTTTGGTCTCTCCCGTTACATTCTATTAGAAGCTCTTGACGTGACACATTAGCTTTCATATTTTTGAATCAAATGATGACTAAATTACACCGTTCATCGCTCAGCTTTCTTCCTACTCTTATTTTGGTTAATGAAGTTTAAAAATTTTCAATTTAATAACTCAACTTTTAAATTGTTTCTATTTTGGTCACTCTCGAATGACATGGTTATACAAACCGAAAAATTAATTTCGGTACATATATTTTTAAATAAATTATTTCAATATGGTTACAGTTCACAATTTTAAGCAAAAGCAATTAACTGATCTAATCAATTATATGCAATATTTATAAATTTTATGCACTAAAATATCTTATAGTCTAGTGATTTTGATACCCTTCTGATTTTTTAAAGACGTTTTAGCTCTAGGTAGAATTACTAGGTCTGAACTCTCAATTTTTGACTTTCTAGTTGTTTTTACACTTTTATCACAACTGAACAATTATTAAATTTACCATATTATCATATTTTTGTTATTTTAATAAGCAAAGTAAAAAAAATCATTACACGAATCAAATATTTCGGTTAATTGGTCAATTTTTTATCTGATTTGATTGGTACAATATAAGACTGAGATTTGAATAATCCAAATTTACCAAACTAATTTTTAAGGATTAATCGAACAAGATTTTACACACTCCTAACCATAACAATAAAACACACAATTCTGATAGGAATTTCAAGGTAACAAAATCCAATAATCACACGCAATCTTTACACGTTTTCTGTAATACCCCGATCCTAATCCAAATTCGAAGTACTACATTCTTGTCACCCAAAGCCCGACCCAAAAATTTTTGTTTGAAAACCAGAAGTTTAGTCATTTTAAAACATTTAAATCATTCATAATTTCATGTAATTAAGTAAGCATTAGAAATAGGTTTACAAAAAGGAACTCCGAATACATCATATATAAAAATAGTATTTCAAAGTAGAGTCACAGACACAACACTTGTAAGGTCCTATGAATACATAAGCCCAAGACTAAATATTCAATATTGTACTCTGCAACAATGTGATGCTGGGAGGTCCCTCGATGATGTGCTCTTTGATCACGATCAACCTACTAACCTAAAAACAGAAACAACAATTCCGAATGCTGAGCTTACATAGCTCAGTGGCACATTTCTACTCTACCATAATTCTTGATTATCATAAAATATTTAACTCCCCGAAGTTGGGCCTAGATGTTAGCTGAATTCGCTTGAGGGTTCGATTGAACCGGTTTTAGCAGTTTAGACTAGTTTCAGGATTTAATTTGGTAAAAGTGGGTTTTCATCAAAATAAAATATGGAAAAATATTTTATAATCCTTATTAAATATATATGTGATTATAGTGAAATCAATTTTGGGAAAGGTGATTTGGGAGTTTGACATTTTCAGACTAGTGACCAAAATGTAAAATGTGCAAAACTGTTTTTAGTGATTGAATCGTAATAGATCAAAACTTTGAATCTTTAAGGAGCTTTGACCAAGAGTCTAATTATGGCTTTTCCTTTCAAAGTGGCTGACTTCTAAATGATTTTAATTAAATAAAACACGTGGACAGAACTAATTACTCACTTTATTTTCCAAAACACATTTTACGTAACTACCTTTTCTCTCTTCCGTTTTCTCTCAAATTCTCTCCAGCCAAACCTTCATTTTCTTTCAAAGATTTGAGGTAAACATCAGATTTGATTTATCTTTGTGATCTTAAATGGTTTCTTAATGTTTTCTTAACAAAACTTTGTTGTTTTATCTTTGTTTTCTCATGTAAATCTTCTTAATTGAAAGGGAAAGTCATCATTAGAGGTAAGGTTTCATTCTTCTCATCTAATGGAAGGTTCTTTACTGAAATTCCCAAGTTCTTGATCTTTTATGATTGATTTCTAATGAGTTTTGATAATATGATTATGGAGAATTGGTTTAAATAATGTTAATTGATGGATTTTGTAAAGATTTGCTATGATCTGTTAATGCTGGGTTTTATGATTGAGATTTATGATATTTTGGATGGGTAATAATGTTGAATAAGTGATTTTATCAATGGAATCCCGAAACTAGGTAGGTTGCTAAGTTTTGATGTTGATATCTTTGAGGTTATGACTTGTTTATGTGGTTAATTGATGGCTATTGATAATAGGGTGTGGAGGATGTGTTTTTGGATGTATGTTGATGTTGTTTTGTTGCTAATCTCGCTGGGTATTGGCTGGATATTAGTTAGTAAGGTTTTGCCTTCGTTTTCGGTTGTTTTCGTTAGGCGAAAGCTTGTTTATGTTGAGACGAAAGTGTTGTTGTGTGTTGCTGGAGGTTTTGATGCAAAGAAGTGCATTAATCCTCTGTTTTACTTTGGTAAGAAGCAGGGGATGTTGATTCGTTAGCTTCGAAGGGTTTTGTGGACGTTTCGAAAGCTTAAAATCGCTTTGGCAAGGCGAACGCGGTGTAGTTGGTGAGTGGCACTATTTTAAAGCTTTTCAAAGGTTTAAAATAAAGGTTTGGGGGTTTAGATTAAGCTTGAAATGCTAATCTAAGCTCGGAAGTAAGTATGAGATGTTTTGCTCTCGTTTCTCGGTTATTCCCATTGTCTTGGTTAATCATGCTCATGTTTTGGGAATGGTTTTGTTACCTACTATTATACATGTTTTTATGCATTGAGAAATGATTCATGTTATCCCATGAGGTTGATTTATGGTTTTCAAGAGGTTACATCTTGATGAGATAATGCTATGTATTGATTTACGATTTAAAATGGGATATGCTATGGTTTATGTTGATGCATTGGAAAACAATAGGTTAACATGATTTTAAAGTATATATTGACAAGTGATGATGTTTATTATAATCGGATATAATTGGTCGACCAATAGAATGAGAGTGCATTATAAAAATGTAGCAAAATTTGAATGTGCGTGCGGCCTTCGGCTCCGCAATAGCTGATCAACTATTGTGTTGAGGGAACCGAAGTATATTCTGGTGAGAGCAGCAAGCACCACGGGATCCTTAAATGGTGAGAGCATCAAGCACCATGAGATCCGCCTTATGGAGAGAGCGGCAAGCTCTATAAGTATTGATGGAGAGAGCAGCAAGTTCCTTCAATGAGTATCTGCATATCCGATGTGTTTATTTAAGGAGAGTGCAGCAAGCTCCTTGTGTATTGGGATGGCAAAGCAACCATCTGGGTCACTTGAATGCCAATATATGAGTTTACATGTATCATGGTTTTGAAATGAGATTGTATATGAGATTTTTACATGAGATTATATCTTGAGATGTGTGGAAAGCTTAAGCATGTGAAGCTTGCATTGAGATTTGCTTTGGTTTAAAGCATGAGCCTTCATGATACATGTGTTATGAGATAAATGATTTTACTTTAATGGGTTTTAAAGCATAAGCCTTGTTATGAGCATGATGAGAAAAGATTTGCTGAGAAATGGTTTTTGGAAACACAGTGTTAGTGGTTTTGTTTTTGAGCAGCCCTCACTAAGCTTATTGCTTACGCTCTCTTTTCTTAACAATGCAGATAAGTAGAGAGATCGGGCAGCAAGGTAGCAAGCGAAGTAGTCCAAGCGTTGCTCATACCTCAAGTATGGTTTTACATTTCAATAGTAATAAGTTTGACAATGAGAGAATACCTTTTGGTTTTGGGAGCGTATGTTGTGAACTCCCTAGTTTGGCACAATTGTGTAGTGCCTATATGAGTTGTAAATGGCCTTTATATGCTGGTTTTTGGTTGGTTGAAGTTTTGGAGGCCTTTGTGGTTGCTTTGCTAGGATGTATGCCTCTAGATTTCATTTGGATTATGACAACTTATATGGTTGATGTTTCTGTTGAAAGAAATGATGTGGATCGATCCTTGAATATGTTTGTTATATGTTAGGAGCATGCCTAAGGGTTTAAATGTGGTTTACAGTTGTTTACCGAGCCAAAAATGAAACTACAGGCCCAGGCGTATTGGTACTCGAGTCACCGTATTGATACCGTATAGCTGAAATAGGGATGGGTATCAATACCGTGAGCACTATATCGATATGGTGTAAGAAGGAATTGGCCAAGTGTATCGATACTCGAGACCATATCAATACAGTTTTACGCTACTAGAATTTTGGGTTTGAGAATACAAAGGACCGTATCGATACCGTGGTTAAGTGTATCGATACCCTGTTAGTTAAAGTTGGTTAAAAACATCTTCTGAAGTTTCTGTTCTTCACGTTTTAGTATCTGAATGTTTGTAAATGCAATTGGCGATGTTTAGTTGATCGAATCAAGTTTAAAATTTGCATGTGAGCATGAAACCTGACTAATTGAATGTATGTAATATCAATTTGGTAAAAAAACCCTATTTTGTATAGTTTTACAATTTGGTCCCTAGTTCGCGTAATGGGACATTCAAATGTTGTTTTGGCACCCGATCGAGTGGAAATTTTGACCGCTGCTTTCTCTTACGCTTAGGTTAACTAAGTTGCATCTAGAAAAGTTAAAAAGGAAAAAAAGAAACAAAAGGGGTTGTTTACTGAAGTGAAACTTTCAGGTTTTACTCTAATATTCCCAATGTGACTCACTCGATTTGGTCTTGCGATTAGACCGGTTCAAGGGGTTATATTTGTTGGTATTAGAGTCAGGTTTACAAAAAATTAGGAGGTGAGATGGTTGAATTCTTGATGTTTGATATGTACGGTGTTTGATAGCATGATTATCTGATATGTTATATGATGATTTGGGGTTAAATATTGGGGTATCTATTGCCACTATTACTATTGGTGTAAAGAGAATTGTTTTAAAAACATTTGAGTGACTTGGAACCTTGCTTCTTGTTGGCCTAACTGTTTTAAATGTTGCATTTTACATGCTAGAAATTCATTCTGTTTTCATATGGGTCCGAGACTAGAGCAAAGGATGAATGTACGTAATGTGATAGAAGATGAGCGTAATGAGGATGTTATACCACCTCCTCCACCTGTTGGTGAAGGAGATGGTGTGGGAGGTGCTGGACCTCAGGGAGCTCATGGGCAGGTTATGGGTGATGTAACACAGTTGGTTCAGGCCATTGCTGGAGCCTTCCAGGCTGTAGTGGCGGATATGCATGCAGTTGTTCCACAACCTGCAATTAATCCTAGTTTGCCTTTGGAGCACTCACGTAGTCTGGGAGGTACCAAGTTCAGAGGTTTGTCTCCAGAGGGTTTCGAGGCATGTTTGAGAGTATCCAGAGGATTCTTGGACAGATGGAGTGCACGGATGTGCATAAGCTGGGATAGGACCTACGAATGTTACGTGGGAGTTTTTCGGACCTGCTTTCTAAATGAAGTATTTGGGTACTCGCTATCAAGGTGAGGATGTGGTTGCAGGAACGTTTGCTTAAGAGTTCTTTTCCTGTAGCATCAGTGCGGTAATTAGCGATAATGGTGTTGCATTGGTTTAGTATTTTTTTGGTGAGTAGATGGTGAATGTCCCAATGGCATTCGAGGTTGTGAAGAGACAAGTATTCTGAGAATACTTGGGTTTAAGTTTAGCAAGAGTGGTAGCGGTTTCGTGTGCAATGATGTGCCGAAACGAATCTTGATTGACAATCAAGATGTGAAGTGGACTTTGTATTGAAGCTTTTGTGTTAGAGTTGGATAGGTGCAAATTTTGACGAAGATGTATGGGGTACTCTGGGGATGCAAATTTGGTTGCGGGTGATCAGTCCGAGAATATTGTTGGTAAGTGTTAATTGTTAATCATGCACAATACAAAACACTTATATGTATATATTTAAATATGTCATTACATGCATTCATTTGGGCATGACGTTAGAAATTTTGCATACATATGCATAGGCATCTGTGAGGGCATGTAGTTGGGCATATACGTATATGTTCACACTTACAGATGATTTCTTGAGGATTGATGAAGATGAGATGTATGTAGTGTTTGCAAAAAGATCCTTTAGGATCCCGAAGAGTAAATGAGGTGTTTAAGGTGGTTTGTGGAGGTTAGTGTTTGGAGTACGAGGTCTTTTTCTGGGATTAGTTGTTGCTAATAAAGTGCGTTGAGGAAATTTTCTTAAGTTGTAACGCCGTTGGCAAAGTTGCAACATTAGAGATGCCTAGACAGTGCAAGGTCATATGTTTACAATTGATTTGATGGAGTGGCCTTTCTATGGTTTTAATGTTATCTTGGGAATAGATTGGTTGTCTGAGCATAGGGTTGTGGTAGATTGTGAAAGCAAGCGTGTTTCATTGAAGCTTGCCGATGATTATGAAGTTGTGGTGGTGGGTGAGAATGCGAAGTTCTTATCCAATGTTGTTTCAGCGATGAAGGTGCAAAGGTTGATGAAATGAGGATGTCAGGCATACTTGGCGCATGTCACGAATCGAAATATGAAGGAGGCACTTCCTTAGGATATTTGAACAGTTTGTGATTATCCGGGAGTGTTTCCGGAATAGTTGCCTGGTTTGCCACCAGATAGGGAGGTAGAGTTTTGTATCGAGACGTATACAGATACGGCTCCGGTGTCCATTGCCCCGTATCGCATGGCACACAAGTAGTTAAAGAGTTGAAGACGCAACTTCAGGAGTTTCTAGACCGTGGATTCATTCGGCCTAGTATGTCGCCTTGGGGAGCTCTAGTGTTGTTTGTGAAGAAGAAAGATGGCACCATGAGAATGTGCATCGATTATCGGCAACTGAACAAGTTGACGATAAAGAATAAGTATCCTCTATCGTGAATTGACGACCTTTTTGATCAATTTCGTGGTGCAACGGTGTTTTCTAAGATCGATTTGAGATCGGGATACCACCAGTTGAAGGTGAAGGACAATGATGTGTTGAAGATAGCTTCTCGCACTCGATACTGGCATTATGAGTTCATGGTAATACCGTTCGGGTTGACAAATGCTTCAGCTGCTTTCATGGACATGATGAATCAGGTATTATTAATATTTGTGTAGTTAATATATTTTTAAACTTTTAATTGTTTTAAACTATGAAGACTTTTTAAATATAAATATTGAAGACTTTATTTGGTTGAATTTTTTTAAACTATTAAATTTAGTAGTAATAAATATATAAAACGGTTCATGGTTAACCGAAAAACCATACCGAATAAACTAGTTAACCGTTTAGGCAGTAATTGGTTTAAACAGGAAGATAACAGTTCATCAAAATGTTGAACCGAAACTTTCGATAATCGCACCGATAAGCTATGTTAGTACGGTTAACCATGCATAGACCTAAGTGCACATACCCTTATATAAGTACCGCAGTACTGACCTCGGGACATCCGGCTTCCTTTGTACAACATTCATGAGATAAGAAATACTCTCCGGATATTGATACACCCCATTACGAGGTAAGGCCCCAAGGCCACACTATCAAGCAACGCCCCAAGGAATGACACTTGTAACACCCCTTCCCGGCCTGGTCGAGAATCGGGTCAGAGAGTGCTACCGGTGAACAATACAGAGATCGGTGTGAAAAAATTTCAATTAATGACCATGTAACACCCTCAATCCATTTTAGGATAAAAACTGAAATTGAGGATGTAACTACAAGAGAATTCATGAAACATGCTACATACCCCCAAACATCCAAAATAATTTACAACAGGTTAACAAAGCTTTCCTTTAAACTATTATTACCATAAAGGTCTAACGTGTTAATCATACGATTTAATTATTTTACACTTGACATTTCATGAAGCAACTCACTTCTCATACAAGTAGTACTATCAAAAATCAAGATCAATTGAACAATCACACATGAAGAGTCTTATAATTGTGGTCACAAAGATTAATGTCATTTTTACATTTATTGTACCACGGACAAAATTTTCCCTTTTTAATTAATTCATTTAAAAACATAAGCTCAAATAGTAAGCCAACTTAATCAAAAGTTCTGAAACATAGGTTCAATCGCAAGTCACTACGTTCTTAAGATATCAGCATAGGTTTGGACAACAATCAATGTATTCATAGGATTCCAAACATAAGTTCAAACAACAGGGCAATGTATTTAAAAGGTCTCCAACATAGATTATTTTCTTTAACCATCTATGCACTTGTACCTTGCTCACTACTATTGTTTTCTATATAAGTTATCAATAAGGTGCATTGCTACTCTAAGCATTCGGACACAATCTTATTCATTTGCTTAACAGGATACACAAGGATCATTTAGATGCTTAATATTTTTAGTATTCGAGCATAACACTTATATATATACACACACTAGGATATTCGAACATAGCATGTCTACATATATTCATAGGTACTTAACAAGCATATGCATTTGGCATTCATAACACACATAAACATGTAAGCCTTCTAATAAAGCATATTAAGATCATTGGTTTCATGACATACAAGATATTAAACACAACATATCATGCATACAACTTACTTATCTTATAAGTTATCAATACAATCCACAAACTTTGATTTGTAAGTTGTTTGCTCGGTATTTAATGTAACTTAACAAACCAACAATGTGAGGTATGAGAGAACATTTACAAGCTTGCATTAATTTACATACTACAACAACGAAGTTATGAGTATGCTTCTATACATATGCTATGCCACCATCTAAGGAGTTTAACAAGGGAAAGTTATATTAAACTAAGAACTTTAGAAGTGACTTGCAACACTTGACCACAATATAACACCAGGCTTCATAATCCTTGAAAATGCATGACAATGAATGCATTAGGCTTATGTAGCCTAAGTGCGGTAGTAACATCAAAATAACAAAGCATAATGTCCATGATATGAAATGGAAAATCAAAGAATACAAGCATAAGTTAGCATTTGGTTTTAGTGCCTTAATAATAACTTTTACAAGCTTTCTTGGGGTTCATATTCTTTCAGATCTTAATTGAGTTTCATTGAATTTCATACCGATCTTATTAAATATCATACTTTATCTCATTGAAGTCTTCTCAAGACTTATTGGAGTATTTATTAAAGCTTTTAGATTTTTTATTAAATCTTCTCAAAACACTTATCAGAGTTTTTTTCCAAAGTTTATTGCCTCATATTAGGCATATATTCACCGCATGTTAATTTCTTATCATAAGTGAGCATTGTTCCATATCTTTATTAACATTGCCACCAAGGCATTTCTCATAATTCATCACCAGTTCACTTTAATTCAAATCTTTTAAATCATTTGCCTTGGATCACATTTGGACATGAGTAACATTGGTCCGTGTTTGACCATATTGGTCTGTATTACACATAGCTCAAAACACATAGCAATGACTAGTGTCTGATCATAACAATCATATTTTCTCTTCTCTATCCAACAAAACTGTCGCCAATCTCCGTGTCATCTCCCCCATTACCTCCTACTATCGCCAATATATCACATATATAAAAGGGCATCCCCCGAGCTGTAGTTCATGGACCATAGTCCCGAAATATACCATGTACTATGCCAAAGTGTCCAAGGTCTTCCATTGAATAGGAAACTTAAATATCTTATGACTTGAAGTTAGGAAAGATTTCTTATGTTTCAAGTAAACTTACTCATTTTCTTACTTAGTATCTTATGGCAAAGATGAGCTAATAGTTCCGGTAAGCTTAAGGATTATTAGCTTACATCATTTTAAGCTTGACTTATTATATTAGAGTTTTATGAACAGGGAGTTGTGATTTAACTCTTAAATTTTTAATCAAAATACAACACCATATACGAAACCATTGCATAGATGCATATGAAATGCAACATCAACGAAGAAACTTTCTCAAATGCCATGCTTGGATGCCCTTCCTCAATGTGCTCTACTAGAGCTTATGCAAAATGTATACATTTAAACATAGTAATCACTTAACAAGAATTAGAATGACACCTTGTCATCCCAAATGCATAACTACACTCACCTCTTATCCCGAAGTTACAGGATACCTGAATCCACAATTACTCATAGCTTCCAACTATCTCTTCTCTTCTACCTTTTCCTTATCATGATAGGTACCTCACCCAAATTAACAAGTCAGTAGGAATAATTCAATTATTCATATATATATATATATATATATATATATGTACATCAATCAACCTTTATCATGCCTATGTATACATCTTTTTAAAACAACCTATAAACTTCTAAAAAAATTTTATATACTACACAATCAATCTTTGGCCTTTTAGATACTCAAAAACAATCTTCTAACCTTTACATTAAGCCAAAACAGTCCACTTAATCATGTATTATCACAAAACAGTCAACTTAATCATGTATAAAAATAGACATGTCAAAACAGTCCAATTAATCATGTATCGTCACAAAATATTCCACATAATCATGTATACAAATTGACGTGTCAAAACAGTCCAATTAATCATGTATTATCACAAAACAGTCCACATAATCATGTATACAAATGGACATGTCAAAACAGTCCAATTAACCATGTATTATCACAAAACAGTCCACATAATCATGTATACAAATAGACATGTCAAAACAGTCCAATTAATCATGTATTATCACAAAACAGTCCACATAATCATGTATAAAAATAGACTTGTCAAAACAGTCCAATTAATCATATATTTATACCTACATAACCCCAACAGTCCATCATTTTTTAATGTATTCAAAACAACCCCTAAAATGCTTGTACTCAAACCAACAATGTCATATTCAAGTATAAACATTTATAACTTCACCAAGCGGCCCTTTAACATATATTCTAATGAAATTTCAGTTCTTTAACAATCAAGATTACATATTTTAGTCTCCAAAATAGATTACACAATGATATACTTAACTATATCTACCATAACAATCATTATAATTTTATTTATGCACAATCCAGCCCCTCCCCTGTTTTTGTCAACTTTACAAACTTCAAAGATCAGTCTCAAAGAACAATTTAAATCCCTAAACACATAAATCAGTCCATATCAGTCCATAACACAAGTTAACCGAAACCTCCAATGAATCAACAAGAATTTTCGCACAAAATTACATACGTGGATAGTTATTTCAACATGTTTTTCCATGGCATGTTTTAATTTTTCAAGACATATACATATATACTTCATCTAGCACAACTTACATACAAGTCTAACAACAATAACTCTACTAAAATGGAAAGGAAAGAAAGAATGATCACCTATTCCAAGCTATTCAAACAAAGAGTGTGAATTGAACAAGAATTTCACCAAGGTTGCAAGCCTTTCCTTTTCCACTCTTCAATGGGGAATTCGGTTCAAGGAAGGCATGTGGTAGAAGATGATGACTGTCACACCTCGAGAACCGGTCTAGTCGGGGTTAAGTTCTGGTGATCGAATATTTTGTACCGGTTAAATAATTAGCTCGACCTTGTACCTAATTTGAAGCAGTAAAGGTTACTCAGGCTAACCGTATTAGTTTATTATATATATATATATATATGTATATGCCGTGAGTGGGAGGACCCACGACAATTCCTTCAATTAAAGGAAATTACCGTGAATCATCCACATAAGGGATGATTCGGCACAAAGGGGGGAGGCAAGGTGGCATGTTAACACCATGTGGCCCAAGCCAAGGGCATTATGCCCCAAATGAGTGCCACGGCTCCAACAAACGTGGAGCGTGGAAAATGTAATTGAAGGCTGGCAAATTTAGTATAAATAGGGGGTTATGCGCAAGATGAGGAGAAAATAAGGAAGAAACAAACAATTCGATCCAGTGATAGGTTGGTAAGCCCGAGTTTTTCGGTTCGATTAAATCAAGTCCTTGCTATCGATTGGCTCAAGGGGTTTATACAGAACAACCGTCATCTCTTCCAAAAGCCAAGAATAAAGGCGCCGTTATTCGAAAGTCTTAAAAACGTAGGGTTGTCGAGGTAAGTGTAGTTGTGTCAAAGAGATAGGCTCGGTGCCATCCCGTTGCATTATTTTATGATTATGTTTGTATTTGTTTAAGGGCCCCCGTAGAGCAATTATGTCGAATTCTATTGGCAAATCTGGTAAGTACTTACATTGCTTTGATATGTGCAAATATGACTATGATATGCTACACGTATGTGAAATATGAAATTAATATGAAATGTGACATGATATGGAGCTAAGGCTCATTTTGATATTTGATATGATATGACTTGAAAAATGTGGACTATGTGAATTTGTGTAAGTATGGACATTAGATACAATTGGAATGCCATAGGATTATTGAGCTCGGTTAAGTAAGGGAGGACTGCGGTCCAGGGCTACGACCTATATGTGGGGGAAATAAGGTCGGCTGTGTAAGGGATATATCTTCGAAGCTACAACTCAAGGGCTACAACCCATTCTCCATTATATGTGTTGGTGTATAGGGGAATCCGCGTATCCAATGGTACCTATTATGATATGTGCCTATGAATTGTGCTATGACAATATGATTATGATATGACTATGTGACATGTAATATGTGAATACGAAAGCATGAATTGTGCATAGTATAATATGACTACTTGTATATCTGATTGTCATGCATTTCATAATATTAATCACATTGTAATTGTTATAACTACCTCACTAGGCTATGTAAGCCTAACATGTGTGTCGCATGCATTTTCAGGACCTTGATCAATTTCGAGCTTTGATCGTGTTATTGCGGTTGCAAGTCACGTCCCTGCCATATATGTATGTTATCTTTTACTATAAACTCCTAGTAAAGTGGCATATGGTCCAACTTGTTTTGTATAAGCCTTTCTAGATATATATGATAACTTGGTAAAATGGTTTTGGGTAGGTTAAAATGTGCCTAAGGTGAAAACTTGGTAAATGGATTCCGAACACCCTAAAATTTGACGTACCAATAAAAACATGATTTGTAAGTGTACTGGTATAATTTGGTAAGGTTTGGAAATCACCTGATAGGTTAATCCGAATAAAACAGTTTTGAACAGTTTACAAAATGGTCACTAAATATTGTATCGTCTAATAAGATAGGTAAATAACCTCCGTTAGTGATGAAATTTCACAAGCTAATAATTAGTAAGATTAATTTTAGTATAAGGTTAAGAAAAGTTTAAAATTGACCCCAACTCTGATCAAGTTTAGTAACCAACAAGTGGATAAGTCTTAAGAATAATAAATATGATACTTAGATTAGATTTTGAACTATGGAACTTTTTTTGAACCTCTGATTAGTCTTTAGATAACACTATCCGACCCGAATCTCTACCAGACTGGGAAGAGGGTGTTATAATTGTGGTATCAGAGCCTAGGTTTAGTTAATTCTAGGACTAACCAAGCATCTGTTATGAGTCTGTGTCTGCATATGCCACTTAGGAGTTATTTGAATATGTATTTTGTGACTTGCAACTTACACAATTTAATCCTTTTATGTATATTAGATCTAAAATGTCTGGTCCTACCGATAGAATGGTAGTGATCGAACCTCATCCGGGCTCATCCTCAACTTGGGAGGACAATTTGAGGCCTAAAATCCAACCCGAGCGTGTTGGACAGAACGACCCACCTCACCTTCCATCAATGCCACCTGTTCAGCAAGCATATTTGATGTCTATGGCGGACATGATTAAGCAAGTGGTGGTGTCCCTCCGTCAGGAACCACATCCTTCGCATGCTGAAACCTCTCTGCCTACTTCGAGAGTTCCTGTTGATAAGCTCAAGCAATACCCTGTGCATACGTTCACCGGCCATGACCTGGATAACCCCGAGATCGCAGAATACTGGTTAGAGAACACTCTGAAAGTACTGAATAAGCAAATGAAGTGTCCTAAGGAGCACAAGCTTGAATGTGCCCTGGCTTTGATAGCTAAAGAGGCCCAAAGCTGGTAGGATACGGTGACCCTCACTGTTCTTGAACATCGTGTCACGTGGGACTTTTTTCTTCAGGAGTTCCGCAAAAAGTATATCAGTGAGCACTACATTGCAAAAAGACGCAAGAAATTCCTCCATCTAAGGCAAGGGGGAAGACCAGTGGAGCAGTACATCCACGATTTCTGCAAGTACGCAAGATATGGTGCTGAGATCATTCGTACCGAGAAGGAAAAATGCATAATGTTTATAGATGACCTTTGTGATGAACTTAGTCCTCTCTTAATTGCTCTAGAGATTGATGACTTTCAGACCCTTGTCAATTGGGCCATCGCAACCGATGCTTCACAAAATGCCTTCGAGAGGAGAAAGGGGAACCAGACTCGACCTGATAAGAGGTTCTGAGATGATTCCAAGTCACCCACGTCCCAGAAGAAGGGAAGACAATAGGACCAGAAGTCTGCTACCTACCAACAGTTGCCTCGATCTGGGTATGTACTTCAGTTCCAGTCTGCCAGAACAACTGTTACTCGCACAGCTTCCGTGGATAGCACGAGTGGTTCTACAAAAGGGTTCCCAGACTCCCTTATGCAAATTTTGCCAGAAGAGGCACTCGGGGCAGCGTCGTAGGCAATCCGGTTCTTGTTACCTTTGTGGAGAGTCTGGACACTTCATCCTTCAGTACCCACAGTACCCTTAGGCTCCTATATCTGTAGCTTCTTAGAACAATCATAATAAGGGGAGAGGAGCAAAGCCAATACCATCCGGATCTACAGGTAGACCCCACAACAACAATACTCCTTCAGCTGGTCGTGACCCACAGACTTAAGCTCAAATGTACCACGTTCGAGGTTGCGAGCAAGATGATGATCCTGATGTGATTGTAGGTATGGTGGAATTATGTTATGAACTTGTTTATTCTTTGATAGATCCATGCTCCACACATTCCTTTAATAGCGAGCCCTTGATTGAAAAGTATGCTTTAGACTGTGAACCTGTTGCTTCCGAGATACTTGTTTCAAATCCGCTAGGAGATAGTGTGGCTATTCGAACAATCTGTAGAGCTTGTCCCTTAAGGATCCAAGGGATCCCATTTCTGGCCAACTTGATGGCTTTACCCTTCTATGAGTTCGATCTCATTCTAGGCTTCGATTGGCTAGCTGAACATCAAGCGTGGGTGGATTGTTCAAAGAAGAAATTATATCTTCATGGACTCAGTAAGGAGAGCATAACCTTGATGAAGTCCGAACAAGAGCCTAAAAAGAGTCTCATGTATGCCATGGAGTCTAAGAAAGACTTGAAAATTGAAGACATGCCCGTGGTGAAAGAATTTCTTGATTTGTTTCCCAATGAACTTCCAGGACTCCCTCCCACTCGTGAAGTCGAGTTCGGGATAGAAGTATAACCTGGAACTACTCCGGTCTCCACTACTCCATATATGATGGCTCCGGTAGAGTTGAGGGAGCTAAAGACCCAAACCCAAGACCTCCTAGATAAGGGATTCATCCGACCAACTTCTTCACCTTGGGGAGCACTAGTTCTGTTTGTCAAAAAGAAGGATGGACCGATGCGTCTATATAGAACTCCCCTATGCTGGTCCTAACTTGGAGAAAACAAAGTGTTAGGACCTCAAATGCTTAGAGAAACCAAAGAACAAGTTCGAATAATCCATGATAGATTGAATCAAGCCTTTGATAGGCAAAAATCCTATGCAGACTTGAAATGAAGAGACATTCAATACAATGTAGGAGATAAAGTCTTTCTCAAAGTTTCTCCTTGGAAGAAGGCTCTCAGATTTGGTAAGAAAGGAAAGCTCAGCCCCCGGTTCATTGGACCATTCGATATAGTTGAAAGGATTGGTCCAGTGGCTTATCGTTTAGCACTCCCTAGTGAATTCGATAAGATCCACAACATATTCCATGCTTCGATGCTCAAAAAGTACCAATCTGATCCATCTCATGTTCTAGAACCAGAAGATGTTGAATTGAATCCTGATTTATCCTACGAAGAAGAACCAATCCAAATCCTTGATAAGGAAGTCAAAAGACTTCGAAACAAGAACATCTCCCTAGTGAAAGTCTTGTGGAGGAATCACAAGATGGAATAAGCAACTTGGGAGCCTGAGGATGCAATGAGAAAGAAATATCCTCAATTATTCAATTCAGGTAAAAATTCGAGGGTGGAATTTCCTTTTTAAGGAGGGGAGAATTGTAACACCCTAAACCGAGCTTATGATTATTGCTACTATTTATAATCTTTAAATAATTAAAGAAGTCATATTGAATAGAACCTAATTAGGGATCAAAATACAAAAGCAACAAAATTAAGTGCCGAATTCAAATGGAATAAAAAGACAATTGATTTAGGGACTTAAGTGTAGCAATTGACAAATAGGCTTGCTAAATTAAGGTGATTAACTTGAAAACTCTAGCAAATTGAAAGATTGCATGCTAAATTTC
Organism: Hibiscus mutabilis; assembly: GCA_019671005.1. Classification (NCBI taxonomy): domain Eukaryota; kingdom Viridiplantae; phylum Streptophyta; class Magnoliopsida; order Malvales; family Malvaceae; genus Hibiscus; species Hibiscus mutabilis. The sequence continues at coordinate 14,215,873 of CM033735.1, read as the reverse complement.
CTAACATCTCTAAAATACCCTTGATTAATCCATCATTAGTGGATAATTTAAGGACAAAATGGACCATTCATTAAGGGAAAATTAGATGAATCATCAGCCAACCCCTTTCTCCTTCATTCTACCCGATTTCAACTAGAGAAAAGAAGGCTTGAGGGAGAAAGCTTGAAATCCATGGCAATGCAACCTTGATTTAGCTCCTAATTAAGTCTAGATTGTATAGTGAGTAAGGAAACCACTTTTTTCTTTTGTAATTTCATGTTTGAATTGAATGAGAGATAGGAAATTTGAGTGAATAGATGCTGGAAATGTTATGAGTGTATAATCGGTCTATGTGAATTGCGGGAATGGATCTTAAATTTGTTAGATGACATGTTTAGGTTGTAACGAATGCTTGAGTTGTTGTGTTATATGCTGGAAAATGAAGAATTAGAAGCATGGATTAAAAAGGGTTTAAGTTGAAACTGTTTTGCTGGATTGGAAATGCACAAACATGTTTAATTAAGCAAATTGATCACCATGCCCTGTTTAGATCACCTTGATAAACATAAATGAACTGACCAAAGTATGTATAGAAATGTATGAAATCTGGATTTTAATGCCAGAATTTGGTTTAAATGAATCTAAGAAGCTAAACATGACTTAGTGCAATTCTGCCCATAATACTCTATTTTGGGCAGCAACTTTAAAAATTCAGCATAATTAGTATACATGGAATTTAAGGCTGAAAATTTAATGGATGATGCTTTGATATGTATATTTTCATTAGGAGAAAACATAGTTGAATTCTGGGTTGTGAGTTGGAAACTGTAAATGAAAACCTCTGGACAGTGCGAATTGTCCAGAATCAAAATTTTCCCTATCTTTGAACAATAAACTGTACTAAATGGCAAAGAATTAAAATGTAAGGTTTACATGAGTAGATAGAGGATTAAATAAGATTTCCAAAAGTGTGAATTAATTGAATTTTCAATGTATAGAATGAAAGTTATGCCTGTTTAAGCATTTAGTGTACAAGCTGCCAGGCAGCAGCAGTCTAGCTAATTAGAAACTGTTTTGTGCATAGTTTAATGAACTGTTTTGTAACAGTTTGGAACAATTAAATCATGTCTAGTCTTGCTTATTTAAATATTGGTTGTTTTGTATGTATATGTGTTGAAGCAACCTTGCTGCCATGTTGAATTGTCCTTGTGCATACATATTGATGTGTGTTTAACTATGAATTGCTAGAGCAAAATTTGAACCCGGTGGAAGAAGAACGAGTAGAGCACTTAAAGGCTAAGAACAAGGGGATTCGAATTCAAGACACTAGCTAGCTTGGAATGTTTTGTGAGTGTAGTTTTATTTAGGGTTGGGACTAGTGACTTAACCAACAATCCATGTCTAAATTCTTGCATGATAATTGATAGTATGAAATGAACTTAATCCATATTTGGTAAATCAATTTAAGGGAACAATGGACTAAATGGAAACTTGGTGATTGAATTATGTTTGATACATGATAGCTAGTGAAATTGTAATATAAAACAATTGCTTGAACACCTACCTTGTATTGTGGCAGTTCGAATAGGATTAGTATAATCCTTGCTTGATACTTGTTGATGCTTGAATATGAGTATGCTGGAAATTCATGAGATCTTGTAAAATGATCTAGGATTCACTTGACTTAGAGACTTGAAATGGACTTGACCTTGCTATGCTTGATGCTTAATCACTTGATGTGTGATTGCTTGAACTAAAAGATTCAATAAGCCCTTGGTTGTTAGTCAATTTAGGTAGAACGGCATGCCTTAAAGTCTAGAGCTTGACTTGTTTAGGTACTTTGTGTACCATCTTGCTTGGTGTTATAAACACCTTCTTCTTAGATGTCGTGAGCATCATCTTGCTAGGTACTTTGTGTACCCACTTGTGTGGTGTTGTGGACACCTTCTTGTTTAGGTACTTGTGTACCCACTTGCTAGGTACTTTGTGTACCCACTTGAGACTTGATTACCTAGTCCTACTATCTACCAAGGCAAAATGAATTAATAAGATATAATAAGACATGTTAACATGATAATGAATGAGCAAACTTGACTCTTGTTAATGAGCTGGTAATGAGATGGAATTACATAAAAGAAATGATACACATGTTATCTTGAATTGATCATCACTTGAAAGATAAGACATAGGGAAGAATGCCCTTTTCAGATTGGAATGATTGATCTCTATACTTGAAATGCTTGATTCTTGCTAAACATTGCTTGATTGATTACTAGAACTTGTACTTGGTTACTTGCTTGACTTGTTCATTGTGAGACTTGAAATGAATCATTGAATTCTTGAATCTTTGCATTCAAATGGTACATGATGAACTAGCTAGGATTTGACTTTGCTTAAATGAAGCCTAGCTAGGTTAAACTTGATTGAAATGATTAAAAGACACCTAAAGCTAATAATCTTGATAACTTGCTAGATCTAGGTGCTACCTCACTAAGTACATTACATACTTACCACTCTCGTTTTCCCTTCTTTCCAAACTACAGGTTTAAGGAGACTTAAACCAGACACTTGATCGATAAGTTATCTTACTTGGACTTGAAGCAAGAAACAAGCATAGTCAAAGTATGATTTTGGTACTCATTGTCGATACTCCTAGATGGTGGCAGTTAGAGTTAACTTTAGAACTCATGCTAGTTCACATGCTTGGAACTTTAAGGATTATAATTATATGTACTTGATAGTTATGGTAATGTGTTATCCCTAATATATTAGATCATGCATTTTGTGATATGTAAATATTTTGTGTATGAACTTTACTATCATGGTTGTAAATGACTTAAAACCTATCTTTAACCTTAATGGCACTTTTGGATTGTATATAAATGTGTTAAGTTAAGGTATTTTGTATGAATCTTGTTGACTTGTTAAATGAATGAATGATCTTGAAGTTGCCTAAACTATTGTATTCAAATAATGTAGGTGATCTAATGAAATGAACTTGTTAAATTGTATTTAGAACATACCTAGCATAAATTACCCTATTCAAATGGAATCTAGAAGGCTTAAGATGATTGTTTGATTCATTTGAAGTCTTAGAAGTCTAGACTAATCTAAATCAAAAGAAGATGATAGTTCAATAAAATGTAATGGTGTAATGCTGCGCATATGTGAAATGAACATAGAGAACTTGATTGTTGTTAATGAATATATAGAATACATGTTGATGAATGATACTAGCTTGATGAATGGTTAATCATATAGGGTAGTGCTCGATTAGTACCATGTCTCCTAAGTTAAAATGGTTAATTGAGATTGTTATCTAGTTAGCCGAATAGTACCTTGAACAATAAGCTAAATGGATGGCTAATCTTCTTGTCTAGTTGTCGAATGGTGTCTTGTACATCAAGTACATGAAAAAAAATTTAATTGGCCCCTAATCTTGTATGTTATAGCTTGTAATGGATAACTTGATTTACCTCATTTCTTGTCCCGGTAACGCTCCTCGCTCCTAACCCGGGTGAGGGATGTTACACAATCGATAGCCACTAATCGATATCGATAAATCAAAGGAGATTCAAGCTTCACAAAGCTCAACAATGGAGGTGCATTCTTGCAAGAAGAAGATGATGGATGAGATAGAGGTGCTTGCTTCCTTACAAATTGGGTAAGGTTCTATCTTTGTTTCATTTCCTTTACTCCTGTTTTAATTAGGAGCTTTCCTTCAAGTGAAGGAATTCCTTCAGACAATCCCACGTATGTGGTGATTATAATTGGAGAGGGGTTAATCGCAAGGTTAGCCCCTTGAGTCTTCATATTCTATGTTTTTACACCCAAGCTTTCAATTTCTATGATTTAGTCACTAAATAACTTTCAATGTATTCGATAAGGTCCTTGATCAACAAATTGACTCAATTAGATTGCAATGTCAATATAATTGATCATAAGATCAAAGTCAATACAATATTTGGACCTTTTCGATGTAGGGTTTTCGATCGCTGAAACCCAATTCTGATTAGACCGATTTTTGGTGTGTTACAATATCGACCTGTGAATCGACCCAGACCCGAATCTCAACCCCTACCCTACTTTACCGAGGCTTATACCACAGCCCCTCAGTTTTACATTCATGCTATTAGGTACCTTTTCTTCCATTTCTGCCTTTAAATTTTCATTTTTATTCAATTCAGTCATTTTAAATCCTAATGTTATTTAATTTGTCTATGTTTTTATTGCTCGTAGTTTATAATTCCTTGTTTTATGTTTTAGGAATAAAGCTCGTTATTTAAACTCTTAGGTTATTACTTTAGGTAGTTAGAGCCCATGGTTTAGTATTTCTTTTAATTAACACTATCTTCCTTAGGTTTAAACATTAAATCAATTCCATAAAGTTTAGTTTCCTAGGTTAGACTCCCTAGATTAAGTTCGTAAATCACACTTTAGATTGAGTTGATTAGGCTTTAAACAAATCTTTTTATTAAGGTTAGTTTAGGTCTTTTAATAACTAACTCCTAATAATTTTGTTAAGTGTTATCCTAATTAGGTTATCTTAATCAAAGAGAAACCTTGAAAATAAAAAAAGAAACATAGACTTTGAGAACTTGATTGTTGTTAATGAATATATAGAATACATGTTGATGAATGATACTAGCTTGATGAATGGTTAATCATATAGGGTAGTGCTTGATTAGTACCATGTTTTCTAAGTTAAAAAGGTTAATTGAGATTGTTATCTAGTTAGCCGAATAGTACCTTGAACAATAAGCTAAATGGATGGCTAATCTTCTTGTCTAGTTGTCGAATGGTGTCTTGTACATCAAGTACATGAAAAAAAATTTAATTGGCCCCTAATCTTGTATGTTATAGCTTGTAATGGATAACTTGATTTACCTCATTTCTTGTCCCGGTAACGCTCCTCGCTCCTAACCCGGGTGAGGGATGTTACACAATCGATAGCCACTAATCGATATCGATAAATCAAAGGAGATTCAAGCTTCACAAAGCTCAACAATGGAGGTGCGTTATTGTAAGAAGAAGATGATGGATGAGATAGAGGTGCTTGCTTCCTCACAAATTGGGTAAGGTTCTATCTTTGTTTCATTTCCTTTACTCATGTTTTAATTAGGAGCTTTCCTTCAAGTGAAGGAATTCCTTCAGACAATCCCACGTATGTGGTGATTATAATTGGAGAGGGGTTACTCGCAAGGTTAGCCCATCGACTCTTCATATTCTATGTTTTTACACCCAAGCTTTCGATTTCTATGATTTAGTCACTAAATAACTTTCAATGTATTCGATAAGGTCCTTGATCAACAAATTGACTCAATTAGATTCCAATGTCAATATAATTGATCATACGATCAAAATCAATACAATATTTGGACCTTTTCGATGTAGGGTTTCCGATCACTGAAACCCAATTCTGACTAGACCAATTTTTGGTGTGTTACAATATCAACCTGTGAACCGACCGGGACCCGGATCTCGACCCCGACCCTACTTTACCGGGGCTTATACCACATCCTCTCAGTTTTACATTCATGCTATTTGGTACCTTTTCTTTCATTTATGCTTTTAAATTTTCACTCTTTTTCAATTCGGTCATTTTTAAATCCTAATGTTATTTAATTTGTCTCTGTTTTTATTGGTCGTAGTTTATAATTCCTTGTTTTATGTTTTAGGAATAAAGCTCGTTATTTAAACTCTTAGGTTATTACTTTAGGTAGTTAGAGCCCATGGTTTAGTATTTCTTTTAATTAACACTATCTTCCTTAGGTTTAAACATTAAATCAATTCCATAAAGTTTAGTTTCCTAGGTTAGACTCCCTAGATTAAGTTCGTAAATCACACTTTAGATTGAGTTAATTAGGCTTTAAAAAAATCTTTTTATTAAGGTTAGTTTAGGTCTTTTAATAACTAACTCCTAATAATTTTGTTAAGTGTTATCTTAATTAGGTTATGTTAATCAAAGAGAAACCTTGAAAATAAAAAAAAGAAACATAGACTTTAGGCCCAGTTATGTAAACCAAAATACCTTAAAAATATTAGTGACCAAATAAACGTCATTCTACGGGCGTTGTAGGGGTTCTAGTCCTTCCCCACGCGTAACCGTGCCCTCGAACCCAAAATTTAGTAATCTCTGGTTTGTTTTAGGTTTTCAGTCCGCTTTCATAAAAGGATCAGTGGTGACTCCAAACGTGTTTTCATCTACCCTGAGCCCATGGCCGCGACAACTTAACGACTCCGTTGGGGACTCTTTTAAGAAGGCACAACTTTTATTTGGTCACGAGGTATTTTCTTTCGTATTTTGGGTTTTTGTTATTTGTTTTCTTTTTCTTTTTTATATTTATGAACTAATGTTTATTTTGTTTTGCCTTTTGAGAGTGCATCATGACATGGGCCTTCTACTCGGGCTTAATCCTTTTAGATGGAAGTTAGTAGCTCTGCCTCCGTGAGTAATCCTCCGTATGGGCTAGTGAACACTTTCGGGTTCCAAAGTGCCTATGCCTTCTTTCTTATGGGCATAGAGAAATGTATCCCTCGAACTATGTTCGATCCGTAAGCCAGTAATGGGCCAGGATCACACTTCTCACCTACCTTCTTAAGGGGTGGGGTCGGTTCGAGTATCCTTTAGATCATGAACCCATATGAATGAGAATCTAGGAATCCCACCCCACTAGAGCCTTGCAAACAAGCTTAGAGAACTAGAATGCATGCAGATTAGGGTTTTATTATCTTTGTAATGTATTATGTTTTACTAACCCTTTTTGTTGTATGTTTTTGTATTTATTTATTGTGCATCATATCATACAACCTGTCCAAGTTGATCGCTTTGTGGGAAAGCCTGAAGACTCAGGACCAAGCCATATTTGCTAGAAAATTTAGGGACATAGCCATGTTTGTAACGCCTCGGTTTTGGGCCTAAGAGTTTCTAGGTTGATTAGACGGTCTGGTGGACCAGGATTAGAGATTTGAGTCAGATTCAAGATTAAAATTGGAATAAATATTTTTAGTGTAAGAAAAATACGTGAAATATCTGAAAATCATTATTTAATATAAGGATATTTTTGGTAAAGTCAATTTTGGAAAATGAAATTTGGAAATTGGGCATTTTGGCTAGTGACCAAAATATAAAGAATGAAAACTGTTTTTAGTAACTGTTTTGAAAAAGGGTCAAATCTTAGAATCCTTAAGAAGCTATTTTACCTAATATTTCTAATCTGATTTTTCTCTTAATTGAGATTATTTTAATGAGTTTTAATTAAGGAAATTAAAAGGGGAATTAATTAAGGAAGATAGTTATTTCCTAAAAATAAAATATCTAAAAATCATTATTTAATATATGGATATTTTTGGTAAAGTCAATTTTGGAAGATGGAATTTGGAAACTAGGCATTTTGGCTGGTGACCAAAATGTAAAGAATGAAAACCGGTTTTAGTGACTATTTTGAAAAAGGGTCAAAACTTAGAATCCTTAAGGAGCTATTTTACCTAATGTTTTTAATCTGATTTTCCTCTTAATTGAGATTGTTTTAATTAAGGAAATTAAAAGGGGAATTAGTTAAGGAAGGTAGTTATTTCCTAAAAATCATTTTTTGAGGTAACTTATTTTCTCAAACTTTTCTCTCAACTTGTCTTCAGCCAAACACTTTCTTTTAAATCAAAGATTTGAGGTAATGATCTTGATTTCTTAAACTTTTCGTTTCTAATGGATTCTTCAATTTTGTTTTCCAAAATCTCATTGTCTTCTTTAGTTTTTCAAGAGTAAAACATCCAATTGAGAGGAAATTCACTCATTAGAGGTAAGGTTCATTCTTCTCCTCTAATGAATGGTTCTTTATTGAAATCCCAAGTATTTGATCCCTGTTTAATGTTTTCTAATGAGTTTTAATGATTAAATTGTGGAAATTGGTTAAATTAAGGTTTAATTGATGAGATTGAGTGATTTTCATTTCGAATCTATTTTGTTGAGTTGTTGATTGGTTATAGTCATGATTTTGATGTTTTATAATGTTAATAAGTTGGTTTTAACATTGGCGTCCCGAAACTAAGTGAATCTCTAATTTCTTAGGTTGCTAATATTGTATTTTTGGTGAGTTATGAGTGTTTAATGAATGCTGGAAGTATAAGAATGATATTAAGTTGGTTTTGGATGTTAATTGAAGTTAATTGATGGATTAAACCTTTAGGTTTTGGCTGGGGTTAAGATTGGAAGGTGTTTGATGTTGTTTTCAATTGTTGTGGAGGGGTTTCAGTTAGAGTTTGAGGATGATTGTTGTGAATTGTTGTTGGTGGGTTTGTGAATGCATTTTGATGCATTGAGTCCTCTGTTTTATGTGGTGAATTCAGGGGAAGATGATGATCAAGCTTGAGGCACCATTTCGGAAGCTTTGGAGGAGTAGTTCGCATCGACGAACGAGGTTTTGTAAAGTCGGTGAATGAGAACATGGATTTCAGCTTTGAAATGGTTTAAAGGTTGTTTTGGGAGTTTAAATTAAGTTTGAAATGCTGGTTTAAACTCGGAAGTACATATGATGAGATTTCTCCCTCGATTGTGCTTTGGCAAAAATGTTTTTATGCACTTGGGTGTTGAGGGGTTTATGTGTACCGAATACTCCACCACGAGTACCCTAACGTTTAAGGGGTTATATGCTATCGAAAACTCCCGTTAGTGGACTATGCATATAACCGATGATTGGGTTGTGATTGTACCCGGATGTGATTGTACCTAGTTGTGATTGTACATTGAATTCCGGTTGAGATTGCATGAAGTGTTGAGAGGACACTTGTTGAATCCGTGTATCCGATGTAATATTTTGTAAAGTGGAATTTGATTTATGATCACTTGAAGCCAATATAATTGATAATGTATCATGTTGATGGATTATGTTGTATAATGTTGATTTATACATGTTTACTCTTTAAGGCTTGCATATGGGTTGTTATGCATGGGAAAGCTTAAATTAGGGGCAGCAAATGGGATTTTGCTGTTGATCTATGATATATGTTGCATATGGTTTGATATGCATGTTTTGGAAATGTTAAGTCCATAGTTTGAAAGGCATGATGTTTTAAAAGTTGTTTTAAATAGTGCTTTCATTGTGAGTTGAAAACCGATTTTAATCGCATTGATGGTGCTGTGTTTTGAGCACTCCTCACTAAGCCTTATGTGCTTATGCTCTCTTTGTCCATCAATGCATAGAATTAAAGGTTGGAGGCAGCGAGCAAGCGAGGGGAAATCCAAGGACTTGAATAACTCAAAAGTATGGTTTTTGAACTAGACTAGTGGTAACAAAGGCAATATGGTTCATTGTTGTTGTTTGGGAGGGTTATTGGCTAAGCTCCCTATTTGTGCAAGTTTGTAATGTTGTTGTGGTGCTGTATTAGGTTTTATATGATTGGTTTAGATGTGGACTTATGTTTTGAGTTTTGGATGGTTGAGCTTTTAGGAATTATGCCTCTCTTTGTCCATCAATGCAGAGAATTAAAGGTTGGAGGCAGCGAGCAAGCGAGGGGAAATCCAAGGACTTGAATAACTCAAAAGTATGGTTTTTGAACTAGACTAGTAGTAATAAAGGCATTTGGGTCCATTGTTGTTGTTTGGGAGGGTTATTGGCTAAGCTCCCTATTTGTGCAAGTTTATAATGTGTTGTGGTGTTGTATGAGGTTTTATATGATTGGTTTAGATGTGGACTTATGTTTTGAGTTTTGGATTGTTGATCTTTTAGGAATTATGCCTCTAGATTCTTGATTGAAGTATATTGTTATGTTTTAAGCATGTTTCCTTGATGATCTAGCTTGGTTTGATCCTTAGTTAAGTGGTTTACATGTTTATGGATGGTTAAAACATGTTTGAATCCTTGATTGTCTGAAAAACCAGCAAAAATGTGCATTTTGTGTCAGGCCGTACCGATACGCAGGGCCTCGTATCGGTTTAGGTATGCTGGATGTTGGCCTAGGATCGGTACAGGTAAGGCTGTATCGGTATGGGCTTTAGCTACTAGAAATCCACTTTTTGCAACTGAGCCCACGTACTGCTACACCTTAGCTTTGTATCGGTACGCCCTATTGGATTGAAGCCCCATATCGGTACGGGTGCCCCATGTACCTATACGGGCTGCCGTTAATTTAGTTAATGTGATTCTTGAAGTTTCTGTTTCTTTCATTTTGGTCCCTGATGTTCTTGAATGAGTATGGATTATCGTTTTAAGCTAAATTTTGACAAGCAAGTGTGTAATCTAATTAATTGAGGTTTGATAACTCGAATTTTAATTAAACCCTTGCAACTTTGCCAATTTGCATTTTAGTCCCTAAAAGGCAATTTGTGCAATTGGATGTCTAATCGACGCCTGATTTAGTTGAGATTTCACCCACTACCAGCATCTCACTATATGATGTAATGTTGCATCTAGGCAAGATAAAAATAAAAAAAGAACCTAAGTTTAGTTTACCATTTCGGGTTTTCTTTTAGTAGAACCCAATGTAGCTCGCTTGGTTCGGTCTAGCGTCTAAGCTGAGTCGAGGGGGCTGCATTTGGTGGTATCAGAACTAGGTTTGCAATAAATGAGATGATGTTATGATTGTTGGAATATTGTTATTAATTGATTGCTATTGTTAGCTATGCACGGTGAATATTTCTATGTTCGTTGGTTGACATATGTTATGTTGGGGGATATTTGTGGGACACATTGCCTTATTATTATGTTTGAAATGTTTTATTTGGAAAGAAAGTCTTGGATCTTCGGTTGAAACTGGCCTGATTATTTTTGTTTTGGTGCAATTTATCATGCCTTAGAAATAGTGTTATGTTACGACCGAGGAGAGAATTGAGGCTAGCACAAATGTTGTTGCCATTAGGCAAGGGAATTAGGAGGATGTTATACCTCCTAGAGGTTTGTCACCTCCTCCGCCTAATCAACCTGTAGAAGTGGAGCAAGTTCCACTTACGTCAGCTGTGCTAGTGTTGGGTGATATGACGTCTTTGATACATGCGATAAACAAAGCTTTTCAAGCTGTTGTTGTTGGGGTGCATGTGCCTGCACCAACTGTTGGGTAAACGGGGTTACCGTTGGAATGTTTGTGTAGTTTGGGAGAAATTGAGTTTTGAGGGTTGGCACTCAACGCATCTGAGGAGTGGATGACCAGTACTGATCAGATTTTGGTACAAGTGGCGTGCAGTGATGCCCGTAAGCTAGGATGTGTTGTATTCTTATTGCAATGAGAGGTGTATGGTCGGTGGACAACCATGACTGCGGGCATGGAACCCGATGTTGTGACCTAGGAGTTCTTTCAAACTGTCTTTAAGAAGTATCTGGAGTTAGATATTTGGATGAGAAGGAACGGGAGTTCATGGCTTTAGGTTTAGGGCAGTATGTCTGTAGTGGAGTATGAGGTTCAGTTTGGTCGGTTGAGTCAGTATGCTCCTGAACTGGTACCGGATGAGAGGCATCGTTGTGACTGATTCCATTATGGATTGGTATAGGATGTTAGTATAATATCTTCAAAATTAGTATAAAGGAAGTTATTACAATGCCTTCATTTAATCCGTAATTGATTGAAATTAAGGTACTAAGTCTAGTTATTAAGGACTATAATTGTATAAATGAAAAAGTGGAAACCTAATGTATAAGTGACCAAACCGAAACAAGTGACAAATTAAAGGAATGCATGCAAAATTCTTACATTCCTAAAATGCCCCTACACATGTCATTAATTAATGGATAATTAAGGACAAATTAGTCATTTATGAGGAGATAATTGATGAACCATTGTCATCTTTCTCCTTTGATAGCCGAATGAATGAGAAAAGAAGAGAGAAAAGGAGTTTGAGTGAGAAAACTCTATAATCATAGATTCAAGCTTGAATTTGGAGAAATTGGAGGTGCTAGCATTCATATAATCTTGATAGGGAGGTAAAATCTCTTCCTTAATGTGTTATAGATTCAAATGATGCAAGTAGATTTAGGGTTCTTGCTTGAATTACATGAATTTGATGAATAGATAGTGAATTGATGCTATGATCTAGTTAAGAAGTTCAATTGATTGATCAATCCATGAAATTGATTGTTCCATTCGAATGAGTAGGAGAAATTGATGTTGTCAATAGCCAAATTGATGGTGAAATGCTATGCTAGTTGCTAGAAAATTTAGATGATGATTATAATGGATGATTGATATGTGAATTGAAATTGTGGTTGCTGGAAATTCTAGTGAATTGATGTCTTAATGAATCAAATTGAAAATATTGCTCAATTGCCCTGTTTTTATAGGATTGACACATAATTGGATTCACTTATACATGTATGAATGAGTTTATATATTGAACAATCATGTTAGAATCCTTGTTTAAGTGATTAATGAAGCTAGAAACTAGCTAAAATGAAGTTGTCCAGGATACTCTATTTTGGGCAGTGAGTTTGAAGATTTGTAGAAAATCACATAGACCAAATTAGGGAGTAAATCTTATATGTATAGAATCATGAGAATTTCTAGTTTCATATACAACAAACAGAATCGAATTCTGAGTTATAAAACAATATGTAGAGACAAATATCTAAGGATAGTGCAAACTATCCAATGGCATAATTTGGTATGCCTTTAAACGAAAAACTGTATTAATTCACTATGAGTAAAATTGTAAGGCCTATATGGTTAGAAGAACAACTAAGTTATCTTTCTAATGGTGTAAACGGTTTGAAATTTTGACGTACGAAATAAAAGATATGAACATTTAAGTAAGCAGTGCACATGCTGCCAGACAACAACAGTCTTGATGTTTGTATTGAATTGAATGCTTGAGTATATGGAGTCACATAATGACTCAATTGGTTGCTGGATTGTATCTAATACACAATGTATTGCATGAATGTTAGATCAAGTGGAAATTGAGGGAAAATGGCTCACTTAGATCAGCAAGCTAGTAGAAGGAAAGGGATTACAATCCAGGATTGACAATAGTTCAAAAAATTCCTATGAGTGTAGTTTAAAGTTTGGAGAGAGCGGTAACCTCTCCAAGTCTATTTCTGATTTGTAATTCTTATTGATTCTTGAGTATAAATTGTATAATGAGCTTGCTATGGAGCATTAGCAAGGTAAGTGCTCTTTTGGGTGGTTACTTGAATGTGAAACATGTTTGAATTGCTATTGATTATCATGATATTCTTATTGCCTAATTGAAACATATTGAAATGAAGCATGATGTTATAGTTGAAATAACTCAATTCAATGTTTAATGACATATTGATTGACACACCTTCATTGACTATTGAAACATTGATATTGGTATTGGCTTGAACCCTTTTTTATTGGAATGGGATATTGGCACAAAATGTGCACATTGAATTGAATCATGCTTCTAATTGTTTGAAAGTGATAACTATTGTAAGCCTTGGTCTCGAGTCGGTCTTAGATATAGTTGGCATGCCATAGAGTCTATAGATCTTATTATCAGGGTGGACTACGGTCTGCGACATTGGTCCCTAATTGGCGACAGTAGGAGGGAAGTATTGTTATTGGTCATTGGCGACAGTAGGAGGGATTTGACCTGGTACTTGGTACCATATTGACTATTGTTATTGGCGACGGGTTTGTTGGAGACTCGAGTATCTAGACTGAGTAATCGATTCTCAAGGCTTTACCTAAAATGAACTAATAACTTCTGTACATTGAACTTATTGCTACATTGAATTGCATTGATTGATAGTAAAGGAAAATTGAATGTCATGAACTATTGATATTGAAACATTGATTGAACATTGCTTATGAGATTGCTTGATTGTAAAGAAAACATCAAATGCCATGAACTATTGAACATTGCTTATGTGATTGCTTGTGTATTGAAACATTGATTGTGTTCAAAGGATATGTTATACCTCAGTAGTCGAATGGGATGATTAAGCATGTCTAAACTTCAAGCCTTGTATTGATATTGGATTGAAAATTAAGCAATGTACCTAGTATTGTTTGCCTAGTTTCGAATGGTTCCTTATAGATAGGGGAACCATACCATCTATTTGATGGTTCGTAGTTGAGACTTATTGTATTGTTGCCTTGTAACTTTAACTCACTCACTAAGCTTTGCTTATTCAAGTCTCATTTCTATGATACATGTTGATATTGGATACTATCTCAAAGTCGAAGCTCGTACAAGTGACATTTTGCTTGAAAAAGTGTGTTTCTATCTTGTTATAGTTCTCCTAGGATGGTGGCACCTAAGGCATGTATATTCATGAGCACTTTGTTATAGTTTGTATAAATTAACTCCATCTATGACCTATAAAGAATATGGTATGTATATATGAGCATGTATGCACTTTATATAGCTTGAATGCTTGTTAGCCTAAGGTTAGATTTTCCATGGTTGGATTATGCATGTAATGGTTGAATAGATCTCTTGAAATTGGCTAGTTAACAATAGGTAAATGTAGTAATCCACATGTTTAGACCTGAACCACTTTGGTCATATATGGTACTAGCCGAATGATGTATATAACATTGAAAGCTTATATGTTTGATTAAGGTCACTTAAGTAAAAGAGGTAATCACCTATTGGTATGCCTAATAGCTACATGAAATGTTGAAATTTGCTGTTGTGTTATACATCTAATCGAATGGTTGCTTGTAAAACAAGAAAGTCCTAATTGGTATTGATTTTGATAACAAAGTGCATTATAGGTCCTCACCTATTCGAAACCTTTCTTGATGTGCAAGAAAGGCTTAAAACAAATTGAACTCACTATCTTTAATAGTATGGATCATTGATTGTAATTGCGGCAACTTACCTAATCCTAATAGGGTGGTTAGAGTATGTTACAGAATGGTAATCAAAGCTTATGGTTGCATGATTCTAGGGTCTATTGCATGAATAGGCTATTGTCATTGATCATTTAGGTGCCACCTAGGAGTTACTTGAATATTGATTGGATTGTGACTTGAGCTTGACTTCTCTTATTCCTTATATATAGAACGTCTGAGACAAGTTTAGGCAAGGATAATGAAAGCCCGACTGGCTCCTCCAATGAGGGAGGGAGCGTAAGGATGAACCAGGATCCCCTGAAGCCTGTTGAACTCCAACAAGTGCAGCAGGAAGTTCCCGTGATTCATCCTATTCAACGAGAATGCTTCTCCAGTCTGAAGGAGATGTTTGATCAGATGATTGTCTCAACGAGAGACAAAGTACTTCTGACTCTCCGGTAGCAAAACTGGCAAGAGCTCCTATTGATAAGTTAGCTCAACACCGAGCTTACACCTTTACTGGAACAAGTGAAGACAAGCTAGAAGAAGCGGGGTACTGGCTAGAGAATACGACAAGAATCTTGTCTAAACAAAAACAGTGCTCAGAAGAACATAAGCTGGAGTGTGCAGTAGCTTTATTGGCCGATGAGGCATTGAATTGGTGGGAAACTACTACCTTGGCAGCACCTGAAGAAGCTCCTTAAAGAATTCAAAAAGAAGTATATAAGTGATCGGTATCTTGATGATCGCAAAAAGAAGTTCTTGTACCTGAAACAAGGAGGAAAGCCTATCAAGCAACATGTCAGCAAATTATGCAAATATTGCAAATACGGATCAGAATTCATAAACAAAGAGGAGGATAAGTATAGAATGTTCATCGACGGTCTTAATGACGAGTTAGGTCCTATGTTCACTGCTTTGGGGATTATTGACTTCCAAGAACTGGTTAACAGAGTTATAGCTACCGAAGCCAAGATGAAGACTTTAGCAAAACGATTAGAGAATCAGTCCCAAGATAACAAAAGATCGAGGGATGATCACAAGCCTCATTGGCGTAACAAGAAACAAAAGCATCAAGGAGGAAATTCTTCCAATCAAGGAAATTTCTTTAAGGTTAGCTATATACCCAAGCCACATGCTATGTCCAGATCCTCAATGCATATGGTGTCCTTGGATAGCATTGGGAATACTAGGAGGGAGAACGAAATCCCTACTTGCAAGACTTGTCAAAAGAATCATACTGGAGTTTGTAGAAATCTCACTAATGCTTGTTACTTGTGCGGAGATACGATGCACTATGTCAAAGATTGCCTCTAAAATTCGAACAAGTTGCCTTCTCTTGTTTCTCGCAAATCGAATCAAGCTCCTTTACCCATGGGAAAGGGTTCGAAACAAGCTAACTCAGGCAACTACGGGAAGAGCAAAGGCCAAGGGTCTAATGCTACATATCAAGAGTCCCGGGCACCTGCTCGAGGCTATCATATTCGGGGTCGGGAGAAGGAAGAATCTCCTAACGTAATTGCAGGTATAATCTACCTCGATACTTATCCTACTTATGCTTTATTTGATACGGGATCAACTCATTCATTCATAAGCTCTCCTTTAATTGAAAAGCTTAAATTGAGGCATGAATATGTCAGTTGTAGCTTAATTGCTACCAATCCTTTAAGATACAATGTAATAGTGAACCAAATATGTAAAGATTGCCCTTTATTCATTCAGGGCATCTCATTCCTAGCCGACTTGTTATTATTGCCTTTTGTTGAATTCGATCTCATTATGGGATTAGATTGGTTAGGAAGGCATCAAGCTTGGGTAGATTGCCAAAAGGGAAAATTGTTTCTCCGAGGTCTAGGAGAAAAATCCATTACCTTGATCGATAAGAAACCTATTAGAATCTTTGCTGCTATGATTAAAAGTGATGAAATTGCATTCGGGGTGAGACATTTCCTGTTGTTTCTGACTTACCTGATGTTTTTCTTGAGGAATTTCTGAGATTGCCCCCTATTCGGGAAGTTGAATTCAAGATTGAAGTTCAACACATGAGTGATCCAGTGTCTATCGCTCCATATCGAATGGCCCCTATTGAACTCAAAGAGCTTAAGCAACAGTTGCAAGAGCTTCAAGACAAGGGCTTCATTCGACCTAGCTCTTCACCCTGAGGAGTACCCATATTGTTCGTTAAGAAGAAAGATGGGTCGATGAGGCTATGTATCGATTATCGTCAACTAAACCAGCCCACTATCAAGAACAAGTATCCATTGCCGAGGAGTGAGGACTTGTTCGATCAATTCAAGGATGCCAAAGTCTTCTCCAAGATCAATTTGCGATCGGGGTACTATCAGATGAGAATACAAGACCCGGATGTACCCAAAACGGTTTTTAGGACTCGTTATGGTCACTACGAGTTCCTAATTATGCCCTTTGGGCTAACCAATGCTCCAACAGCTTTCATGGACTTAATGAACCGAGTGTTCAAACCCTATTTGGAAAAGTTTGTGGTTGTTTTTATTGATGACATTCTTGTCTATTCAAAGGACAAAGAAGAACATGCTAATCACCTTCGAATTGTACTCCAAACATTGAGAGAGAATCGACTATATGCCAAATTTAGCAAATGCGAGTTCTGGCTCTCAGAAGTATCTTTCCTTGGCCATGTTATCTCAGCCGAAGGGATAAAGGTTGATCCTAAGAAGATTCAAACCATCATCGAGTGGAGACCTCCAAGAAATGTTAGCGAGGTTAGGAGTTTTCTCGGTTTAGCTGGGTATTACCGAAGATTCGTGAAAGGATTCTCGATTCTTGCTACTCCATTGACTCAACTCATTCGAAAGAATACTCTATTTAAATGGTCTGAGGACCAACAAATGAGCTTCGATTAATTGAAGCAAGTCCTAACTAAAGCTCCTATTTTAATCCAACATGAATTGGGAAAAGACTTTACAGTCTTCAGTGATACTTCCCACCTCGGTTTAGTGTGTGTATTGATGCAAGATTACAAGGTCATTGCCTATGATTCTCGGCAACTCAAGCCACATGAATTGAACTATCCAACACAAGACTTGGAGCTAGCTGCGGTCGTGTTTGCTTTAAAGATCTAGAGACATTACCTATATGGAGAGAAATGTCAATTATTTACGGATCATAAGAGTTTAAAATACATCCTAACTCAGAAGGAGTTAAATCTTCGACAACGAAGATGGGTGGAACTACTAAAAGACTATGATCTAATCATTGACTACCACTCGGGCAAGGCAAATGTTGTGGCTGATGCGCTCAGTACCAAACATGCAATTAGTAAGATCGAATACGAATTTCCAACATTGTTTATCCCCCTATTCGAATGGATGATAATAAAATCCACTAATTGAAATCCTTTAATTGTAGCTTCAACTACTTTCAATCTCCATTTTAAGCTCCTAAAGAACCGGAGATATGTGGTAGAACTTCAAGTTAAATCCGACTTGAATTTGAGGATCAAAGAGCTTCAACAAAATGATCCCGAACTTCAGAAGATATTGAAAGAGATTGATTCCAAACTGAGCACTGAATTCTCACTTCAATCGAATGGTGTACTCTACTTCAAGAATCGGGTTTGTGTACCCAATGATCCAATCCTTAAGAGAGAAATGCTTCAAGAAGCACATAGTAGCCCTTTTTCAATACATCCGGGAGTGATCAAGATGTATAAGGACTTGAAGGAAGTCTATTGGTGGCCTGGATTGAAGGCTGATATTGTTGACTTTGTATTGAAGTGCCTCACTTGCTAGAAGGAGAAGGCCGAACACCAACTACCTACTGGACTCATACAACCTATCGAATTGCCACAGTGGAAGTGGGAGTGTATAACAATGTACTTTGTATCGGGATTGCCTCTATCACCAAGGAAAAAAGATGCTATTTGGGTGATCGTTGATAGGTTCACCAAATCGGCTCACTTCCTACCTGTTCAAATGAACATGAGCCTCAAACAGCTAGCTGAATTATACTTGAAAGAAATATTCAGACTTCACGGTGTTCCTAGATCTATCATATCTGATCAGGACTCTCATTTTACTTCTCAATTTCGGAGGGCACTTCAAGAAGCTATGGGAACTAAGCTAAACCTTAGCACTGCCTTGCATCCACAAACTGATGGACAATCTGAAAGGGTAATCCAAGTGCTTGAAGACATGCTTCGAGCTTGCATTATTGACTTCAGTAAAGTCTGGGAGAAATCTCTATCATTAGCCGAGTTTGCCTACAACAACAACCATCAAGCCTCTATCAAAATGGCACCATTCAAAGCATTGTATGGAAGGAAATGTAGAACTCCCCTATGCCTGGTCTGAATTGGGGGAAAACAAGGTCTTAGGACCTGAATTGATTCGTGAAACCGAAAATCAAGTTCAGGTGATTCATAGTAGACTGAAAGAGGCCTTTGATAGGAAAAAGGCTTATGCCGATCTCAAGAGAAGAAACATTGAATATCGTATGGGAGATTACGTATTCTTGAAGGTATCTCCTTGGAGGAAAATCCTTAGATTCGGGAAGAAGGGTAAATTAAGCCCTCGATTCATCGGACCCTTTGAAGTCTTGGAAAAGATCAGTCCAGTTGCTTACAAGCTAGCACTCCCTGCTGAATTCAATAGAATCAACATCTTCCATGTATCGATGTTGAGGAAATATCGATCAGATCCATCACATGTTCTAGAACCTGATGAAGTGGAACTTAATCCTGATCTATCGTACGATGAAGAGCCAATTCAAATACTTGATAAAGAAGTCAAGAGACTTCACATTAAGAATGTGTCATTGGTGAAAGTCCTATGGAAGAACCATAATGTAAAAGAAGCCACTTGGGAACCCGAAGCAACAATGAGAAAGCAGTACCCTCATCTATTCCCCTTAGGTAAATTCGAGGATGAATTTTTTTAAGGGGGGAGGGAATTGTAATATCCTCAAAATTATTATAAAGGAAGTTATTACAATGCCTTCATTTAATCCCTAATTGATTGAAAGTAAGGTACTAAGTCTAGTTATTAAAGACTAGAATGCTATAAATTAAAAAGTGGTAACCTAATGTATAAGTGACCAAACCGAAACAAGTGAAAAATTAAAGGAATGCATGCAGAATTCTTATATTCCTAAAAAGCCCCTACACATGTCATTAATTAATGGATAATTAAGGACAAATTAGTCATTATGAGGAGATAATTGATGAACTATTTTCATCTTTCTCCTTTGAGAGCCGAATGAATAAGCAAAGAAGAGAGAAAAGGGGTTTGAGTGAGAAAACTCTATAATCATAGATTCAAGCTTGAATTTGGAGAAATTGGAGTTTCTAGCATTCATAAAATCTTGATTGGAAGATAAAATGTCTTCCTTAATGCGTAACACCCCTAGCCCGGGTTAGGAGCGAGAAGCGTTACGACGAGAAAACGAACAAGCAAAACGAAAATACGAGTCAATTAAAATTTTTCTTTTCATCTAGAACCCATCTCTAATAAATGAGTTGCTTATATAACAAGATATTATTGTGATCAATCTTGATTAAGTTTACATTCATTTTAGGTTACCGATCTGATTTAAACACAAGTGTTTCCCATTCATGCTTGTTACCATTTACAATTCAAGTGACAACTAAGGCATTTGAACTGCAAATAACAAACATGGCAAATCAATTTCATTTTCATTTAGAGTATAAGCGCAACACAAGATGAATTCAAAAGCAAGCAAGTATAGTTACTAGGTCTTGTTTATTTAGATTAATTTATATATGAATTCCTATCATAGTCTAACAATCTAACACAACATTCTCTTATATCCATTCTTACATGATTTGAAAATACAAGCATACATGAACCTAAGAATCACATAAGAAATCATACAAATCATAGCCAATTCGAATGGTTCAAGAAGCATAACATCAAGGGATCATTTACAAACAATTCAATCATTTATCCATTCAAGCATTTCAAGCATATATTATCATAGGCAATCACAAGCTTCAAGAAATTCCATTTTAATCATTCTATGGCATATTCGAATCTCAAGAAAACCTTATATTTACATACTAAGTTCATTAAGCCAAAAGCAAATACATATATACAATATTTTAACAAAACATGATGCATATGAACAAGTCTAAATCTACCTATGTGCCACCAACTAGGAGAATTCAATAAAGCTAAAACCATACTTCAAGCTTCGAATATCTCGCTTTGGTTCCAAGAAAGATACCTTCAAGGTCAAGGTATCGTTCGGAATAACTTTAACCTAAGGTTTGGGAAGAATGCAAACAAGAGTGATAAGTACATAATGTACTTAGTGAGGTAGTATCTAGAACTAGCAGCTTATCAAGTTTAAGGTCTTTAATTCAATTACCACTTAATCAAGTTTTAATCAAGTTAGTTTGAAGCATAACTTAGAGTTCAATCATCAATTGAGTATACAATCACACAATGATCAAGGGGTTTAATTCAAGGGTTTACCTTACACATTCAACAAGCATCTCATATTAAAAAACTAGGCAACAATCAAGTGTTCAATCATTTCATTCGATTTAGGCCACCAAACTAGACAATCAAACCTTCCTATTTAATTTAGATTCATTTTTGCTTTAACTTATCTTTCGAGAAACAAGTATCTTAACCATCCATTTATCAAGTATCTTAACTGACCTTTTACTTATATACATCACTCAAATCATTTCTTTTACTTCATAGCATGTAAACTTATTAGACAATTTGGTTAAGCCTAATATTCTATATTAGTTAGCTCTTGTCTTGGTTTCAAGTATAATTATCTAAGGTGATTCACTATTCAAGGTAAAGAGTTCATTTAGGACAGTAACCAAAACTGTCCAAACTATTTACAATACAGTTTACAAAACTATCCAAATCACCTAGAATACTACTGCCAGACAGCTTGTGCACTGTTTACTTAAACATACATAATTTTCATTCTGTACGTTGAAATTTCAATTAGTTTACACTATTTGAAAGCTTACTTAACCCTCTTTCAACCGTTTAGACCTTTCAATTAGTTTACAACTATTTACTTAAGCATACATAATTTTCATTCTGTACGTTGAAATTTCAATTATGTTTTCTCCTAATGAAAACAGACATATTGAGGTACATTCCATATAAATTTCAGCCCTTAATTTGACCTACACAATTTATGGTGATTTTTCAAAGTTGCTACCCAGAATGGAGTTTTCTGGGTAGATTTCACTAGACTTGATTTTAGCTTCATTATTTACCTAGACCATGCTTCTAACATTATTATTCAACATATACACATATTCTTACTAGTCTAGGTCAGTTCAATTTACCTATTAATGGGGTTAAAATAGGGCATTGTAGTACTATGTTTGAATTAATCCATTTGATCAACAACATTTCTTTAATTCACTATTGGGCAGTCCATCATCTAGTCTTAGCCAATTCAATTCCATGTAGTTATGGTTCATTTTAATCCATTAAACTAGCGTGAATAATCACTTATATTAAATCTAAACTTCTAATTCATGTTAGGTTGAGATAGACAAGCAATTTAGGACTCTAGTCCTATTCGAACAACAACAAGGTAAACTTATCTTATATAGCATCATTCTACATTTAATTCATTTAGATTTAGTCCAATTACTTAGAATCTTAACTCTATTCGAATTAAGTAGACTTATAGATGCAATTCCATTTCCAAACAAGAATTAAATCTATCTTAAGAACCAAGCAAACCAATTCAAAGTCATTCATCTCACCAATCAAGCAAGGATTACAACTACAAGCATTAAGCAATATCTATCAAACAATCACATATTCCCAATTCGATTAGGAGCTCTTATTTTCGTGTTCGATTATTCAATTTTACAAGTATTCTTAGGGTGACAAGCTCATCAAATCATTCATATGAATTCTTTACAATTTTCCTTATCAAGAAACAAGAGCACACATATTTCAATCAAGTGTAGCTTAGCTCATTTTAATCTTATTATCAAGTTTTGTTCATTTTAATCAAGTTTAACCATGTTAAGCCCGATTAAGCAAAGACAAGTCCTAGCTAGTTCAACTAGCATCTTTCGAATGGGCAAGCTCATGAAATCAAGGATCCATTTCAAGAAATTATATTGTACAATTCAAGCAAGTAGCCATTTACATGTATTAGGTGATCTAGCAAGCAATGTTTTAGCAAGAATCAAACATATCAAGCAAATAAAGCATAGAGATCACCAAATCCAATTCGAATAGGATCTTTCACCTTATGATTTATCCTTCAAGTAATGAGCAATTCAAGGTAGCATGTACATTATTTTATTCATGTATCCTTCAAGTAATGAACAAATCAAGATAGCATGTACATCGTTTTATTCATGTAATTTCATTACATTACAAGTTCATTTGCAAGTGTCAAATTTGCTCATTCTTCATTCATGTTCACAAGTCTTGTTTCAAGTTTAATTAATCTTATTTTGCCTTGGAAGATAGTAGGACTAGGTAATCAAGTCTCAAGTGGGTACACAAAGTACCTAGCAAATGGGTACACAAAGTACCTAAACAAGTTGGTACACAAAGTACCTAGCAAGTGGGTACACAAAGTACCTAAACAAGAAGGTGTCCACAACACCACATAAGTGGGTACACAAAGTACCTAGCAAGATGATACCCAACGTATCTAACAAGAAGGTGTCTATAACACCAAGCAAGGTGGTACACAAAGTACCTAACAAGTGAAGATCTAGAATCTAAGGCATGCTGTTCTACCTAAGACCAACTAGTAACCAAGGACTTATTGAATCTTTTATTATCAAGCAATCACACATCAAGTTTTTAAGCATCAAGCAATTCAAGATCAAATTCATTTTAAGCCTTTAAGCCATGTGAACCTTAGTTCACTTTACAAGTGATCAAGAATTTCAAGCATCAAGTAAGGTCACTCAAACCTTCAAGCAATTCGAACAAGCCATTCAAGACAAGGTAGCACGTTTCATTCATTTTCATTAGGTACCAAGCAAGAATTTTTCTTAACCATTCATGTAGTATTCGAATAGTCATATTAACCATTTGTTTCATAGTCTAGTTTTAGTATCAAGTTATTTACATATCCAACATTTAATAGTTCCAACTGTATATTCAATTTAAATGTCCATTAGCTATCAATCAAGGTCATCTAGTCAATCAAATGTTTAAATCAAAATCACTTAAGTATCAAGCTTATCCAAGTTTAAGTATTTAATAGTCAAGCACATTCAAGTTCAAGCCTTATTCTTCAAGGTTATGGTCGCCCTTAAGTTAATTAGAGTCTTAGCTCAAGTGATATGTATCATTCTGGTATTGTCAAGTATATATATTCATGTTTTAGGTTATCAAGCATGTTTATCCTAGAAATATCAATAAGCATTCAAATAAAGTATTTAAGAATTCAAGTAAATTCAAACAATGGTCACATAGTCCATTTGCATGGCCAGAATTACATCAAGCATATCTCATTAATCCAATTTCCATTTAAGCATTCTTCCCTTATACATTTACCGAATAGAATTTAGGTTCATTTCATGACAATTCCATATCAACAAGGTAACAAATGTAATTGGTTAGGACCTAAGTCATAACCCTAAGTAAAGCTACACTCATCTTGTATCCCAAAGTTACGGGATACCCGAATCCTCATTCATATCCCGATACTTTTCCATCCTTTCTATCATCTTCTTAATCTAGTTTTCAAATAATGTAAGCATGTATTAGAACCAATATCAAACTCAATTCACACATGCATTCGATTTCAAGTATACATGCTATTACAAACACCAAAACTGTTTTCTGGCAGTTTGTACACCCTTCACTACATTGTCTATATCTTTTAATATACACGTTGGAATTTAAATTCGTTTATACTGTTGGAAAGCTAAATTAATTATCTATCAATCCATATACGACTCATGTTTTTATCCCTTCTACATCAATACAGTTTTTTAGTTAAAGTCGGGTCAATTTACAGTTTCAAAACTGCCCAGATTACACTTAGGTCCACTTCAGTAAGCTAATTAGCCTATGACCCTTATTCCATTAAATTTAGTCCTTTTAGATCTTTATTACCCTGTTTTTAAAAGTCAAGATTGGTCCCTAATTAGTTCATTTCAGTCCTCAATTTAACAGTTTTTCCAGAATAGTCCATATTTCACTAATTCTACCAGCTAACACTTTAAGCAGCCCATTTAGCTTCAATTCATGAAATTCAAGTTATCTAGCATTCATTTTAGGTCCTCCCATGTTTTTAGCTAACTTATCCAGCCTTTAATCTTATCCAATTCAATCCCGAATTTACCAATTTATTCAAAACAGTCCAGATAGTGAATTAGGCTAGTTAGGTGACTAGTTTCATTACTAGTTCAATTTTCAGAAATTGGACACTATTTATAATTGTTCAATGACTCAATTCATTTACTATTCATGTTTTTCCAGCAAGTATTTCATTCAAATTAAATCTCAATCTTCATAACTGATTAATTACATGTGTTTATGACACCATTTAGCCTATAACGAAACAGAACAGTCCAGAAAACAATTTCCATGTGTTCTATATACGAACATAATTGTTTCTTTAATCGAACTTATCAATTTAATAATCTATTTCGAGCTTAAATAGTTCACTAGCATTTTAGTAATCAAAACAGTCATATTTTAGATTACTTCTGAACAGGGAAGCTTCCAAGTCTATTTTAATATTCAAGTCAGTTCTTACAAATTCATACCCAAAATTTCCAGCATTGTAATTCATTTAAATGAATCAAATCAAACGTTTAATTCTACCAAACAAGAATTGGTTCCGAAGTCCTAACTCTAACAACCATATTCGAAATCAAGAAAGAGCAAGGGAAACTTACATTCATAGACATGCAAGCATCAATCAAGCATTAAACCTTTAATTCAAGCTTAAATCTAGATTTTCCATGGCTGATTATCCCTCCTCTCTCTCTAGAATTCTCTCTCCCTCTATTCTTTCTTAACCCACGGCTGGATGGAGAAGAATGAAGATGATGTCTTCATTTTAATGGATTTTGGAAATAACCATTTTACCCTTAATTAATCATTAGTTAGAGACATAATCAAGTGTACACTTAGGAATTAAAATCTTTAGCATGCAATCTCATTCTTTCTCATTTAATTCGATTTGGCCACTCTTAAATTGGTCATTCAATTCATTAAATCTTTCAATTAGGTCACCAATCATCCTAATTGATTTAGGATCAAGCTTAATTAAGCTAGCTAATTAGGTTATTTAGCTTGATTACTTCTAGGGTACGTTTTAGGGTATTATAATTCCCCACCCTTAAAAAGAAATTCTCCCTCAAATTTCTCTAACGATAACAAATTATTTTATCAAGTTCAGAATATTTCCATATACTCTGAAGATCGAATCAGAATGAACAAACTCGTATTGGTTACAAATTACCAATACAAGGCAAGACTTGAACTCCTAGGTGGCACAAATACCTATAATGATGCATGACGACCCGGTTTAGTCTGAGAATCGGCTAAACCTAAGCTTTGATACCAAACTTGTAACACCCCTCGCACGGGTTAGGAGCGAGAAGCGTTACGACGAGAAAATGAACAAGCAAAACAAAAATACGGGTCAATTAAAAATTTTCTTTTCATATAGAACTCATCTCTAATAAATTAGTTGCTTATCTAACAAGATATTATTGCGATTAATCTTGATTAAGCTTACATTCATTTTAGGTTACCGATCTGATTTAAACACAAGTGTTTCCTATTCATGCTTGTTACCATTTAGAATTCAAGTGACGACTAAGGCATTCGAACTACAAATAACAAACATGGCAAATCAATTTCATTTTCATTTAGAGTATAAGCGCAGCACAAGATGAATTCAAAACCAAGCAAGTATAGTTACTAGGTATTGTTTATTTAGATTAATTTATATATGAATTCCTATCATAGTCTAACAATCTAACGTAGCATTCTCTTCTATCCATTCTTACATGACTTGAAAATACTAGCATACATGAACCTAAGAATCACATAAGCAATCATACAAATCATAGCCAATTCGAATGGTTCAAGAAGCATAACATCAAGGGATCATTTACATACAATTCAATCATTTATCCATTCAAGCATTTAAAGCATATATTATCATAGGCAATCACAAGCTTCAAGCAATTCCATTTCAATCATCCCATGGCATATTCGAATCTCAAAAAAAACTTATATTTACATACCAAGTTCATTAAGCCAAAAGCAAATACATATATAAACTATTTTAACAAAACATGATGCATATGAACAAGTCTAAATCTACCTATGTGCCACCAAGTAGGAGAATTCAATATAGCTACAAACCATACTTCAAGCTTCGAATATCTCGCTTTGGTTCCAAGAAAGATAGCTTCAAGGTCAAGGTATCGTTCGGAATAGCTTTAACCTGAGGTTTGGGAAGAATGCAAACAAGAGTGATAAGTACATAATGTACTTAGTGAGGTAGTATCTAGAACTAGTAGCTTATCAAGTTTAGGGTCTTTAATTCAATTACCAAACCACTTAATCAAGTTTTAATCAAGTTAGTTTGAAGCATAACTTAGAGTTCAATCTTCAATTGAGTATACAATCACACAATGATCAAGGGGTTCAATTCAAGGGTTTACCTTACACATTCAACAAGCATCTCATAATAAAAAACTAGGCACCAATCAAGTGTTCAATCATTTCATTCGATTTAGACCACCAAACTAGACAATCAAACCTTCCTATTTAATTTAGATTCATTTTTGCTTTAACTTATCTTTCGAGAAACAAGTAGTCTTAACCTTCCATTTATCAAGTATCTTAACTGACCTTTTACTTATATACATCACTCAAATCATTTCTTTTACTTCATAGCATGTAAACTTATTAGACTATTTGGTTAAGCCTAGTATTCTATATTAGTTAGATCTTGTCTTGGTTTCAAGTATAATTATCTAAGGTGATTCACTATTCAAGGTGAAGAGTTCATTTAGTGCAGTAACCAAAACTGTCCAAATTGATTACAATACAATTTACAAAACTATCCAAGTCACCTAGACTACTACCGCCAGACAGCTTGTGCAATCGCTTACTTAAACATACATAATTTTCATTCCGTGACGTTGAAATTTCAATTAGTTTACACTGTATTTAACCCTCTTCACAACCGTTTAGACCTTTCATTTTAATGTCTTTCCAATTAATACAGGTTTTAGTTCCAAGACAAGGCAATTGCATTTTTGTGCTATTTACTTTGCACTCTCCGAGGTTTTCATTTCCAGATTCCATCTCAAAATCCAAAATTCAATTATGTTTTCTCTAATGAAAATAGACATATTAAGGTTCATTCCATATAAATTTCAGCCTTAATTTGACCTACACAATTTATGGTGATTTTTCAAAGTTGCTGCCCGTAATGGAGTTTTACGGGCATATTTCACTAGACTTGATTTTAGCTTCATTATTTACCTAGACCATGCTTCTAACATTATTATTCAACATATACACATATTCTTACTAGTCTAGGTCAGTCCAATTTACCTATTAATGGGGTTAAAATAGGGCATTGTAGTACTATGTTTGAATTAATCCATTTGATCAACAACATTTCTTTAATTCACTATTTGGGCAGTCCATCATCTAGCCTTAGCCAATGCAATTCCATGTAGTTATGGTTCATTTTAATCTATTAAACTAGCGTGAATAATCCCTTATATAAAATCTAAACTTCTAATTCATGTTAGGTTGAGCTAGACAAGCAATTTAGGATTCTAGTCCTATTCGAACAACAACAAGGTAAACTTATCTTATATATCATCATTATACATTTAATTCATTTAGATTTAGTCCAATTACTTAGAATCTTAACTCTATTTGAATTAAGTAGACTTATAGATATGATTCCATTTCCAAACAAGAATTAAATCAATCTCAAGAACCAAGCAAACCAATTCAAAGTCATTCATCTCACCAATCAAGCAAGGATTAAAACTACAAGCATTAAGCAATATCTATCAAACAATCACATATTCCCATTTCGATTAGGAGCTCTTATTTCCAAGTTCGATTATTCAATTTTACAAGTATTCTTAGGGTGACAAGCTCATCAAATCATTCATATGAATTCTTTACAATTTTCCTTATCAAGAAACAAGAGCACACATATTTCAATCAAGTGTAGTTTAGCTCATTTTAATCTTATTATCAAGTTTTGTTCATTTTAATCAAGTTTAACCATGTTAAGCCTAATCAAGCAAAGACAAGTCATAGCTAGTTAATCTAGCATCTTTCGAATGGGCAAGCTCATGAAATCAAGGATCCATTTCAAGAAATTATATTGCATAATTCAAGCAAGTAGCCATTTACATGTATTAGGTGATCTAGCAAGCAATGTTTTAGCAAGAATCAAACATATCAAGCAAATCAAGCACAAAGATCACCAAATCCAATTCGAATAGGATCTTTCACCTTATGGTTTATCCTTCAAGTAATGAGCAATTCAAGATAGCATGTATCCTTCAAGTAATTTATTCATGTTTTATTCATTTCATTACATTACAAGTTCATTTGCAAGTGTCAAATTTGCTCATTCTTCATTCATGTTCACAAGTCTTGTTTCAAGTTTAATTAATCTTATTTTGCCTTGGTAGATAGTAGGACTAGGTAATCAAGTCTCAAGTGGGTACATAAAGTACCTAGCAAATGGGTATACAAAGTACCTAAACAAGTTGGTACACAAAGTACCTAGCAAGTGGGTACACAAAGTACCTAAACAAGAAGGTGTCCACAACACCACACAAGTGGGTACACAAAGTACCTAGCAAGATGATACCCAACGTATCTAACAAGAAGGTGTCTATAACACCAAGCAAGATGGTACACAATGTACCTAACAAGTGAAGATCTAGACTCTAAGGCATGCTGTTCTACCTAAGACCAACTAGCAACCAAGGACTTATTGAATCTTTTATTATCAAGCAATCACACATCAAGTTTTTAAGCATCAAGCAATTCAAGATCAAATTCATTTTAAGCCTTTAAGCCATGTGAACCTTAGTTCATTTTACAAGTGATCAAGAATTTCAAGCATCAAGTAAGGTCACTCAAACCTTCAAGCAATTCAACAAGCCATTCAAGACAAGGTAGCATGTTTCATTCATTTTCATTAGGTATCAAGTAAGAATTTTTCTTAACTATTCATGTAGTATTCAAATGGTCATATTAACCATTTGTTTCATAGTCTAGTTTTAGTATCAAGTTATTTACATATCCAACATTTAATAGTTCCAACTGTATATTCAATTTAAATGTCCATTAGCTATCAATCAAGGTCATCTAGTCAATCAAATGTTTAAATCAAAATCACTTAAGTATCAAGCTTATCCAAGTTTAAGTATTTAATAGTCAAGCACATTCAAGTTCAAGCCTTATTCTTCAAGGTTATGGTCGCCCTTAAGTTAATTAGAGTCTTAGCTCAAGTGATATGTATCATTCTGGTATTGTCAAGTATATATATTCATGTTTTAGGTTATCAAGCATGTTTATCCTAGAAATATCAATAAGCATTCAAATAAAGTATTTAAGAATTCAAGTAAATTCAAACAATGGTCACATAGTCCATTTGCATGGCCAGAATTACATCAAGCATATCTCATTAATCCAATTTCCATTTAAGCATTCTTCCCTTATACATTTACCGAATAGAATTTAGGTTCATTTCATGACAATTCCATATCAACAAGGTAACAAATGTAATTGGTTAGGACCTAAGTCATAACCCTAAGTAAAGCTACACTCATCTTGTATCCCAAAGTTACGGGATACCCGAATCCTCATTCATATCCCGATACTTTTCCATCCTTTCTATCATCTTCTTAATCTAGTTTTCAAATAATGTAAGCATGTATTAGAACCAATATCAAACTCAATTCACACATGCATTCCATTTCAAGTATACATGCTATTACAAACACCAAAACTGTTTTCTGGCAGTTTGTACACCCTTCACTAAATTGTCTATATCTTTTAATATACACGTTGGAATTTAAATTCGTTTATACTGTTGGAAATTTAAATTAATTATCTATCAATCCATATACGACTCATGTTTTTATCCCTTCTACATCAATACAGTTTTTAGTTAAAGTCGGGTCAATTTACAGTTTCAAAACTGCCCAGATTACACTTAGGTCCACTTCAGTAAGCTAATTAGCCTATGACCCTTATTCCATTAAATTTAGTCCTTTTAGATCTTTATTGTTTTTACCCTGTTTTTAAAAGTCAAGATTGGTCCCTAATTAGTTCATTTCAGTCCTCAATTTAACAGTTTTTCCAGAATAGTCCATATTTCACTAATTCTACCAGCTAACACTTTAAGCAGCCATTTAGCTTCAATTCATGAAATTCAAGTTATCTAGCATTCATTTTAGGTCCTCCCATGTTTTTAGCTAACTTATCCAGCCTTTAATCTTATCCAATTCAATCCCGAATTTACCAATTTATTCAAAACAGTCCAGATAGTGAATTAGGCTAGTTAGGTGACTAGTTTCATTACTAGTTCAATTTTCAGAAATTGGACACTATTTATAATTGTTCAATGACTCAATTCATTTACTATTCATGTTTTTCCAGCAAGTATTTCATTCAAATTAAATCTCAATCTTCATAACTGATTAATTACATGTGTTTATGACACCATTTAGCCTATAACGAAACAGAACAGTCCAGAAAACAATTTCCATGTGTTCTATATACGAACATAATTGTTTCTTTAATCGAACTTATCAATTTAATAATCTATTTTGAGCTTAAATAGTTCACTAGCATTTTAGTAATCAAAACAGTCATATTTTAGATTACTTCTGAACAGGGCAGCTTCAAGTCTATTTTAATATTCAAGTCAGTTCTTACAAATTCATACCCAAAATTTCCAGCATTGTAATTCATTTAAATGAATCAAATCAAACGTTTAATTCTACCAAACAAGAATTGGTTCCCAAATCCTAACTCTAACAACCATATTCGAAATCAAGAAAGAGCAAGGGAAACTTACATTCATAGACATGCAAGCATCAATCAAGCATTAAACCTTTAATTCAAGCTTAAATCTAGATTTTCCATGGCTGATTATCCTCCTCTCTCTCTAGAATTCTCTCTCCCTCTATTCTTTCTTAACCCACGGCTGGATGGAGAAGAATGAAGATGATGTCTTCATTTTAATGGATTTTGGAAATAACCATTTTACCCTTAATTAATCATTAGTTAGAGACATAATCAAGTGTACACTTAGGAATTAAAATCTTTAGCATGCAATCTCATTCTTTCTCATTTAATTCGATTTGGCCACTCTTAAATTGGTCATTCAATTCATTAAATCTTTCAATTAGGTCACCAATCATCCTAATTGATTTAGGATCAAGCTTAATTAAGCTAGCTAATTAGGTTATTTAGCTTGATTACTTCTAGGGTACGTTTTAGGGTATTATAATTCCCCACCCTTAAAAAGAAATTCTCCCTCAAATTTCTCTAACGATAACAAATTATTTTATCAAGTTCAGAATATTTCCATATACTCAAGATCGAATCGTAATGAACAAACTCGTATTGGTTACAAATTACCAATACAAGGCAAGACTTGAACTCCTAGGTGGCACAAATACCTATAATGATGCATGACGACCCGGTTTAGTCTGAGAATCGGCTAAACCTAAGCTTTGATACCAAACTTGTAACACCCCTCGCACGGGTTAGGAGCGAGAAGCGTTACGACGAGAAAATGAACAAGCAAAACAAAAATACGGGTCAATTAAAAATTTTCTTTTCATATAGAACTCATCTCTAATAAATTAGTTGCTTATCTAACAAGATATTATTGCGATTAATCTTGATTAAGCTTACATTCATTTTAGGTTACCGA
Source organism: Hibiscus mutabilis (assembly GCA_019671005.1). Lineage (NCBI taxonomy): Eukaryota > Viridiplantae > Streptophyta > Magnoliopsida > Malvales > Malvaceae > Hibiscus > Hibiscus mutabilis. The sequence continues at coordinate 14,183,236 of CM033735.1, read as the reverse complement.
TCTGATTTAAACACAAGTGTTTCCTATTCATGCTTGTTACCATTTAGAATTCAAGTGACGACTAAGGCATTCGAACTACAAATAACAAACATGGCAAATCAATTTCATTTTCATTTAGAGTATAAAAGCGCGCAGACAAGATGAATTCAAAACCAAGCAAGTATAGTTACTAGGTATTGTTTATTTAGATTAATTTATATATGAATTCCTATCATAGTCTAACAATCTAACGTAGCATTCTCTTCTATCCATTCTTACATGACTTGAAAATACTAGCATACATGAACCTAAGAATCACATAAGCAATCATACAAATCATAGCCAATTCGAATGGTTCAAGAAGCATAACATCAAGGGATCATTTACATACAATTCAATCATTTATCCATTCAAGCATTTAAAGCATATATTATCATAGGCAATCACAAGCTTCAAGCAATTCCATTTCAATCATCCCATGGCATATTCGAATCTCAAAAAAAACTTATATTTACATACCAAGTTCATTAAGCCAAAAGCAAATACATATATAAACTATTTTAACAAAACATGATGCATATGAACAAGTCTAAATCTACCTATGTGCCACCAAGTAGGAGAATTCAATATAGCTACAAACCATACTTCAAGCTTCGAATATCTCGCTTTGGTTCCAAGAAAGATAGCTTCAAGGTCAAGGTATCGTTCGAATAGCTTTAACCTGAGGTTTGGGAAGAATGCAAACAAGAGTGATAAGTACATAATGTACTTAGTGAGGTAGTATCTAGAACTAGTAGCTTATCAAGTTTAGGGTCTTTAATTCAATTACCAAACCACTTAATCAAGTTTTAATCAAGTTAGTTTGAAGCATAACTTAGAGTTCAATCTTCAATTGAGTATACAATCACACAATGATCAAGGGGTTCAATTCAAGGGTTTACCTTACACATTCAACAAGCATCTCATAATAAAAAACTAGGCACCAATCAAGTGTTCAATCATTTCATTCGATTTAGACCACCAAACTAGACAATCAAACCTTCCTATTTAATTTAGATTCATTTTTGCTTTAACTTATCTTTCGAGAAACAAGTAGTCTTAACCTTCCATTTATCAAGTATCTTAACTGACCTTTTACTTATATACATCACTCAAATCATTTCTTTTACTTCATAGCATGTAAACTTATTAGACTATTTGGTTAAGCCTAGTATTCTATATTAGTTAGATCTTGTCTTGGTTTCAAGTATAATTATCTAAGGTGATTCACTATTCAAGGTGAAGAGTTCATTTAGTGCAGTAACCAAAACTGTCCAAATTGATTACAATACAATTTACAAAACTATCCAAGTCACCTAGACTACTACTGCCAGACAGCTTGTGCACTGTTTACTTAAACATACATAATTTTCATTCCGTACGTCGAAATTTCAATTAGTTTACACTGTACTTAACCCTCTTCACAACCGTTTAGACCTTTCATTTTAATGTCTTTCCAATTAATACAGGTTTTAGTTCCAAGACAAGGCAATTGCATTTTTGTACAGTTTGCACTCTCCAGAGGTTTTCATTTCCAGATTCCATCTCAAAATCCAAAATTCAATTCTGTTTTCTCCTAATGAAAATAGACATATTAAGGTTCATTCCATATAAATTTCAGCCTTAATTCGACCTACACAATTTATGGTGATTTTTCAAAGTTGCTGCCCAGAACGGAGTTTTCTGGGCATATTTCACTAGACTTGATTTTAGCTTCATTATTTACCTAGACCATGCTTCTAACATTATTATTCAACATATACACATATTCTTACTAGTCTAGGTCAGTCCAATTTACCTATTAATGGGGTTAAAACAGGGCATTGTAGTACTATGTTCGAATTAATCCATTTGATCAACAACATTTCTTTAATTCACTATTTGGGCAGTCCATCATCTAGCCTTAGCCAATGCAATTCCATGTAGTTATGGTTCATTTTAATCTATTAAACTAGCGTGAATAATCCCTTATATAAAATCTAAACTTCTAATTCATGTTAGGTTGAGCTAGACAAGCAATTTAGGATTCTAGTCCTATTCGAACAACAACAAGGTAAACTTATCTTATATATCATCATTATACATTTAATTCATTTAGATTTAGTCCAATTACTTAGAATCTTAACTCTATTTGAATTAAGTAGACTTATAGATATGATTCCATTTCCAAACAAGAATTAAATCAATCTCAAGAACCAAGCAAACCAATTCAAAGTCATTCATCTCACCAATCAAGCAAGGATTAAAACTACAAGCATTAAGCAATATCTATCAAACAATCACATATTCCCATTTCGATTAGGAGCTCTTATTTCCAAGTTCGATTATTCAATTTTACAAGTATTCTTAGGGTGACAAGCTCATCAAATCATTCATATGAATTCTTTACAATTTTCCTTATCAAGAAACAAGAGCACACATATTTCAATCAAGTGTAGTTTAGCTCATTTTAATCTTATTATCAAGTTTTGTTCATTTTAATCAAGTCTAACCATGTTAAGCCTAATCAAGCAAAGACAAGTCATAGCTAGTTAATCTAGCATCTTTCGAATGGGCAAGCTCATGAAATCAAGGATCCATTTCAAGAAATTGTATTGCATAATTCAAGCAAGTAGCCATTTACATGTATTAGGTGATCTAGCAAGCAATGTTTTAGCAAGAATCAAACATATCAAGCAAATCAAGCACAAAGATCACCAAATCCAATTCGAATAGGATCTTTCACCTTATGGTTTATCCTTCAAGTAATGAGCAATTCAAGATAGCATGTACATCGTTTTATTCATGTAATTTCATTACATTACAAGTTCATTTGCAAGTGTCAAATTTGCTCATTCTTCATTCATGTTCACAAGTCTTGTTTCAAGTTTAATTAATCTTATTTTGCCTTGGTAGATAGTAGGACTAGGTAATCAAGTCTCAAGTGGGTACATAAAGTACCTAGCAAGTGGGTATACAAAGTACCTAAACAAGTGGGTACACAAAGTACCTAGCAAGTGGGTACACAAAGTACCTAAACAAGAAGGTGTCCACAGCACCACACAAGTGGGTACACAAAGTACCTAGCAAGATGATACCCAAGGTATCTAACAAGAAGGTGTCTATAACACCAAGCAAGATGGTACACAATGTACCTAACAAGTCGAGCTCTAGACTCTAAGGCATGCCGTTCTACCTAAGACCAACTAGCAACCAAGGACTTATTGAATCTTTTATTATCAAGCAATCACACATCAAGTTTTTAAGCATCAAGCAATTCAAGATCAAATTCATTTTAAGCCTTTAAGCCATGTGAACCTTAGTTCATTTTACAAGTGGTCAAGAATTTCAAGCATCAAGTAAGGTCACTCAAACCTTCAAGCAATTCGAACAAGCTATTCAAGACAAGGTAGCATGTTTCATTCATTTTCATTAGGTATCAAGTAAGAATTTTTCTTAACTATTCATGTAGTATTCAAATGGTCTTGTTAAGCATTTGTTTCATAGTCTAGCTTTAGTATCAAGTTATTTACATATCCAACATTCAATAGTTCCAAGAGTATATTCAATTTAAATGTCCATTAGCTATCAAGCAAGGTCATGTAGTCAATCAAATGTTTAAATCACAATCACTTAAGTATCAAGCTTATCCAAGTTTAAGTATTTAATAGTCAAGCACATTCAAGTTCAAGCCTTATTCTTCAAGGTTATGATCGCCCTTAAGTTAATTAGAGTCTTAGCTCAAGTGATATGTATCATCCTGGTATTGTCAAGTACATATATTCATGTTTTAGGTTATCAAGCATGTTTATCCTAGACATATCAAGAACCATTCAAATAAAGCATTCAACAATTCAAGTAAATTCAAACAATGGTCACATAGTCCATTTGCATGGCCAGAATTACATTAAGCATATCTCATTAATCCAATTTCCATTTAAGCATTCTTCCCTTATACATTTACCGAATAGAATTTAGGTTCATTTCATGACAATTCCATATCAACAAGGTAACAAATGTAATTGGTTAGGACGTAAGTCATAACCCTAAGTAAAGCTACACTCACCTTGTATCCTGCAGTTACGGGATACCCGAATCCTCATTCATATCCCGATACTTATCCATCCTTCCTATCATTTTCTTAATCTAGTATTCAAATAATGTAAGCATGTATTAGAACCAATATCAAACTCAATTCACGCATGCATTCCACTTCAAGTATACATGCTATTACAAACACCAAAACTGTTTTCTGGCAGTTTGTACACCCTTCACTAAATTGTCTATATCTTTTAATATACACGTCGGAATTTAAATCCGTTTTTACCGTTGGAAATTTAACTTAATTATCTATCCATCCATATATGGCTAATGTTTTTATCCCTTCTACGTCAATACAGTTTTTTAGTTAAAGTCGGGTCAATTTACAGTTTCAAAACTGCCCAGATTACACTTAGGTCCACTTCAGTAAGCTAATTAGCCTATGACCCTTATTCAATTAAATTTAGTCCTTTTAGATCTTTATTACCCTGTTTTTACCCTGTTTTTAAAAGTCAAGATTGGTCCCTAATTAATTCATTTCAGTCCTCAATTTAACAGTTTTTCCAGAATAGTCCATATTTCACTAATTCTACCAGCTAACACTTTAAGCAGTCCATTTAGCTTCAATTCATGAAATTCAAGTTATCTAGCATTCATTTTAGGTCCTCCCCTGTTTTTAGCTAACTTATCCAGACTTTAATCGTATCCAATTCAATCCCGAATTTACCAATTTATTCAAAACAGTCTAGACTGGTGAATTAGGCTAGCTAGGTGACTAGTTTCATTACTAGTTCAATTTTCAGAAATTAGACACTATTTATAATTGTTCAATGACTCAATTCATTTCCTATTCATGTTTTTCCAGCAAGTATTTCATTCAAATTAAATCTCAATCTTCATAACCGATTAATTACATGTGTTTATGACACCATTTAGCCTATAACGAAACAAAACAGTCCAGAAAACAGTTTCCATGTGTTCTATATACGAACATAATTGTTTCTTTAATCGAACTTATCAATTTAATAATCTATTTTGAGCTTAAACAGTTCACTAGCATTTTAGTAATCAAAACAATCATATTTTTAGATTACTTCCGAACAGGGCAGCTTCTAAGTCTATTGTAATACTCAAGTCAGTTCATACAAATTCATACCCAAAATTTCCAGCATTGTAATTCATTCAAATGAATCAAATCAAACGTTTAATTCTACCAAACAAGAATCGGTTCCCAAATCCTAACTCTAATCGCCATATTCGAAATCAAGAAAGAGCAAGGGAAAGTTACATTCATAGACATGCAAGCATCAATCAAGCATTAAACCTTTAATTCAAGCTTAAATCTAGATTTTCCATGGCTGATTATCCCTCCTCTTGTAACAACCCAAATTCTAGTCTAGAAGTATTGGAATAAAATTGTATAAGTTGATAGCTTAATTGAATTAAGAATTAAGCTAAATTGAATAGTTAAGGGTCTAATTGAAAGGATGAATGAAATAAGTGACCAAATTAGAATGATTACAATGAATTAAAAGAGAAAGATTGAGATTGCATGATAAATATCATGAACCTCTTATTTCCCTTAACTAATTACAAGATTAGTAACTAATTAAGGGACAATTTAGACAAAGCACAATTCCAATAACATGGAATTGTTGTTGTCATCTTTTTCATTATTCCCTTGTTTGGCCGAAAATTGGAGAAGAGAAAATTGAGAGAAAAAGCTAAGGAAAACACCATTTAAGAAAGAATTTAAGCTTGCATGTGTAGTGATTTTTCAAGGAAATTAAGCAAGAAGCAAAGTAAGTATAGTTCTTCTTGTGTTTAATTGAATAGACAATTATCTTGTTGAAATTGGACTGATTTTGATGATGTTAGATGAATTAGACATTGAATATGTTGTTAGGTGATTATATGGTTGTTGAATCATGCAAAATTGAAGAATGAAACTAGGTACAAGGCTGGAAATTATGTGTTCATGCTAGTGAAATAAACCTAGGTTGCTGGAAAATGTATTGTGTCGTTAAAGTGGAAATTGAATGATTTGAATATGAAATTGAGCTAAGAAAATAATGAATTGATGATAATCATGAATAGGTAATGTAAAGAAGAGGTTGAACAAATTGAATAGTAGGTAAACAATGCTAGAAATTGAAGATAAGAACATGAACATAGTTGTATAATCTAGAAACTGTTTTGTGGTATTGAAATTGAGTAAACATGCAAGATTAGGCTTTGTAATCAACTTGCCCTGTTTTGACAGCCTTGATTAATGAACTAACATGGACCTAACATGTTTAGAATGTCATATGAAATGAATTATAGGGCCAAGACATTGGTTAAAATGGATTAAAGGCATTAAAATGTAATTAGATGCAATCTGCCCAAAATTGCTCTGTTATGGGCAGTCACTTTGAAAATTCACCAAAAATTGTATGGTTTGAATTCAGGGCTGAAATTTTAATGACATGATCCTTAGAATGTCTATTTTCATTAGGTGAAATCATAACTGAAAACTGTAAATAGGTATTGCTGGACAGTGCAAACTGTCCAGGCAGTGTAAATGCCCTGTCTTTGAACAATAAACTGTATTAATTGGCTAAGAAATAAAATGCAAGTATATTATGGTCTTATATTAAATTTTGTAATATTTCCAACGGTGTATATAAATTGAAATTCGAACGTACGAATTAAAAGATATGGCCATTTTAAGGGACAGTGTGCAAACTGCCAGGCAGTAGTGTCCTGGGCAGTTTGGGACTGTTTTTGCACCTAGTAGGAAACTGTTTCCAAAATAGTTTTGAGACATTGTAATCTGTCCAGTTATGTATTAAGATGAAGTAATAACAATGTGAAGAAGCATAAAAACAATAGCTAAATGTTAGGTAAAATGTAGTAACATTGCTACTTTGATTGTGTGACTTTATGTGCTTGTTTTGATGATATGTGTATATGTTATGCTTGGTAGATCAAGGACAGCAGATTGGGTAAGAAGAGGATAGGAGTGGACATCCCAAAGCTAGAGGCAAAGGGATTTGGATTCAAGATAGTTGAATTGCTAGGAGTATTGTGAGTGTAACTATCCTTAGGGTTGGGACTAGGTCCTAACCAACCTTGTTATTGTTTAAATGAAATGCTAATGCCATGTAACATGACTTAAAGAATATTTGGCTAATTAAGGGAAGAATGAAATGTATGATAACATGATTGATGCCATGATCTTTGTGTTTACTTGGGTGTTAAGCAATTGAAATGAAATGTATGTTCATTGCATTGCTTATGCCTAAGGTATGAAATGGCGTGCTTGCTTGGAGAATATGGTAAGCACAATGCATACATATGCTTGTGTTTGTGAATGATATACATGGCTGAATGATTCGAATGTTATGGATTGTTATGTATTGGGAGTTAAGACTCCATAAGCCTAAGGGCTTGGCCATTGAATGGCTTATTGTTATATTGAATCATGAAATGTACAAAGATTAAATGAAATGGATAATCAACAACCTTGGTAGCTAGTTTGATGGATAGGAGGGCATGCCTTAGAATCTTGAGCTCATATTGGCACTACGGTATATATTGGCACGACGGTATATATTGGCACGACGGTGCATATTGGCATTTCGATGCATATTGGCACTACGGTGCATATTGGCACTTCGGTGCATATTGTTAAGATTTGATTATCTAGTAAGCTACTTACCAAGGAGGTTGTAAAAGGACTTAATAAAACAAATGAGCATTGCTTGTATTGTAAGAAAGTTGTATGAACTTCATTGCTTTGGAAGATGAAACATGAATGGTTGCTAAACTTGTTTCTTGTCATGGAAGAAATGTATGTTCATGGTTTATGTATAAATGCCTACTTAATGGATTGAATGATGGATTTCTTGTCTTCCAAGCATGTTGTTCGAATGGTTTATGAGTACCATGATGAATATGTTATGTTGATTGTATGATATGTAAGGATTGTCTAAATTTCCCTATGCAATTCGAATAGAATATGTATTTTAAAGATGGGTTTGATCCTTTGAAATACATGACTACTTGAATTTAGTTGCTTTGAGAAAATTGACTAGACTTAGTGTTACCTCACTAAGTACACAACTTGTACTTACTACTCTACTCTTCATTCTTCCCATAACAGATTAAAGATTACTTCAAGAGGATATCTTGGGTTTGAAGAAACACTTGAGGCAAGCTTGAAAGTATGAATCCATACTCTTTGTATACTCCTAGTTTGGTGGCACTAGATTTTGTATTAGGTAGCTTTGATCATGCATTTGGTTATGTGTATATGACTAGTTTTGTAATGTTTTGAATGGGCCTACTATGTAATCTATTTTGGATGACTTATACTATGTTGAACCATGATCTTATGTATATATATATATAAGAAGTAGACGCTGCGCATATGGTGATAGAACCAATGTGTCATGAAATCTTGTCTAAATTGAATGCTAAATCTATGTTGTATGTTCATGCATTTACTCCTATATCCATTGACATGATTCGAAAACATGGATAATAAGGCCAAGGTATGTTCAATCATGCATTATCAATGTAATAACCAAATATGCTATGTAATGTGATGACTTGATTGCAAAGAAACAATTGAAATACTATTAGGAACACCATGTTGATCGAATGGATGCATGAATGTGGTTCGGATTACATGAAAATTGAATAGGATGCTAGATCATGTAAAAAGAGTGTAAGTTGAATGCTTATAATGTTCATGTAGAATGGTTGATTGTGTAGTTTCTTAAGTTGCAAGTAAACTAGTTAAGACATACTTAGTGACCACCTAGAGAATTCGAATATGGCTTTGGAATGATAGAATGAATGAAAGTTAAATCATGTCTAATAGTAACTTAAATGAGAAGTATGCTACACGTGTATTGTTGTTTGATTGATGTATGTAATTGAATAGAATAGAAACAAGATAATAGTAACTTAAGTTATAAGTAAAGAACGAAACAAAATGGTACCTAAAATTGTATGTTACGAATGTTGTTTGGTTGCTTAATGTGGCTTTGCTTGATTGTATTGAATGTTTTGAAAGGTTCAGTTTAGATTGGGTTACTTGCGCAGCAAGGCAAGTATCTTGAGGTTACTTATTCGACAAGTAACCTATCAATCGCTTTGCTTCCACTTTGGTAACGCTCCCGAACTAGGTTACGGCTAACCCGGGGATGGGGTGTTACACCTCTCTCTCTAGAATTCTCTCTCCCTCTATTATTTCTTAACCCACGACTGAATGGAGAAGAATGAAGATGATGTCTTCATTTTAATGGGTTTTGGAGATAACCATTTTACCCTTAATTAATCATTAATTAGAGACATAATCAAGGGTACACTTAGGAATTAAAATCTTTAGCATGCAATCTCATTCTTTCTCATTTAATTCGATTTGGTCACTCTTAAATTGGTCATTCAATTCATTCAATCTTTCAATTAGGTCATCAATCATCCTAATTGATTTAGGATCAAGCTTAATTAAGTTAGCTAATTAGGTTATTTAGCTTGATTACTTCTAGGGTACATTTTAGGGTATTACATAATGTGTTATAGATTCAAATGATGCATGTAGATTTAGGGTTCTTGCTTGAATTACATGAATTTGATGAATAGATAGTGAATTGATGCTATGAACTAGTTAAGAAGTTCAATTGATTGATCAATCCATGAAATTGATTGTGTCATTCGAATGTGTAGGAGAAATTGATGTTTTCAATAGCCAAATTGATGGTGAAATGCTATGCGAGTTGCTGGAAAATTTGGTTGATGGTTAGAATGGATGATTGATATGTGAATTGAAATTGTGGTTGCTGGAAATTCTAGTGAATTGATGTCTTAATGAATCAAATTGAAAATATTGCTCAATTGTGCTGTTTTTATAGGATTGACACATAATTGGATTGACTTATACATGCATGAATGAGTTTATATATTGAACAATCATGTTAGGATCCTTGCTTAAGTGATTAATGAAGCTAGAAACTAGCTAAAGTGAAGCTGTCCAGGATACTCTGTTTGGCAGTGAGTTTGAAAATTTGTAGAAAATCACATAGACCAAATAAGGGAGTAAATATTTTATGTATAGAATCACGAGAATGTCTAGTTTTGTATACAACAAACGAAATCGAATTCTGAGTTATAAAACAGTATGTAGAAACAAATCTCTAAGGATAGTGCAAACTGTCCAGTGGCATAATTTGGTCTACCTTTAAACGAAAAACTGTATTAATTCACTATGAGTAAAATTGTAAGGCCTAATGGTTAGAAGGAAAATTAAGTTATCTTTCTAACGGTGTAAACGGTTTGAAATTCTTACGTACGAAATAAAAGATATGAACATTTAAGTAAGTAGTGCACATGCTGCCCGGCAACAACAGTCTTGATGTTTGTATTGAATTGAATGCTTGAGTATATGGAGTCACATAATGACTCAATTGGTTGCTGGATTGTATCTAATACACTATGTATTGTATGAATGTTAGGTCAAGTGGAATTTGAGGAAAAAAAGGGCTCACTTAGATCAGCAAGCTAGTAGAGGGAAAGGGATTACAATCTGGGATCGACAATAGCTCAGAAAATTCCTGTGAGTGTAGTTTAAAGTTTGGAGAGGGCGGTAACCTCTGAAAGTCTATTTCTGATTTGTAATTCTTATTGATTCTTGAGTATAAATTGTATAATGAGCTTGCTATGGAGCATTAGCAAGGTACGTGCTCTTTTGGGTGGTTACTTGAATGTGAAGCATGTTTGAATTGCTACTGATTATCATGATATGCTTATTGCCTAATTGAAATATATTGAAATGAAGCATGATGTTATAGTTGAAATAACTCAATTCATTGTTTGATTACATATTGATTGACACACCTTCATTGACTATTGAAACATTGATATTGGTATTGTCTTGAACCCTATTCGATTGAAAGGGGATATTGGTACAAAATGTGCATATTGAATTGAATCATGCTTCTAATTGATTGAAAGTGATAACTATTGTAAGCCTTGGTCCCGAGTCGGTCTTAGATATAGTTGGCATGCCATAGAGTCTATAGAACTCATTATCGGGGTGGACTACGGTCTGAGACATTGGTCCCTAATTGGCAACAGTAGGAGGGAAGTATTGTTATTGGTCATTGACTACAGTAGGAGAGATTTGACCAGGTACTTGGTACCATATTGACTATTTTTATTGGTGACAGTTTGGTTGGAGACTCGAGTATCTAGACTGAGTAATCGATTCTCAAGGCTATACCTAAAATGAACTAATAACTCATGTACATTGAACTTATTGCTACATTGAATTGCATTGATTGATAGTAAAAGAAAATTGAATGCCATGAACTATTGATATTGAAACATTGATTGAACATTGCTTATGAGATTGCTTGATTGTAAAGAAAACATCAAATGCCATGAACTATTGAACATTGCTTATGCGATTGCTTGTGTATTAAAACATTGATTGTGTTCAAAGGATATGTTATGCCTAAGTAGTCGAATGGGATGATTAAGCATGTCTAAATTTCAAGCCTTGTATTGATATTAGATTGAAAATTAAGCAATGTACCTAGTATTGTTTGCCTAGTTTCGAATGGTTCCTTATAGATAGGGGAACCATACCATCTATTTGATGGTTCGTAGTTGAGACTTATTGTATTGTTGCCTTGTAACTTTAACTCACTCACTAAGCTTTGCTTATTCAAGTCCCATTTCTACGATACAGGTTGATATTGGATACTATCTTGAAGTCTAAGCTCGTACAAGTCACATTTTGCTTGAAAAAGTATGTTTCTATCTTGTTATAGTTCTCCTAGGATGGTGGCACCTAAGGCATGTATATTCATGAGCACTTAGTTATGGTTTGTATAAATTAACTCCATCTATGACCTATAAAGAATATGGTATGTATGCACTTTATATAGCTTGAATGCTTGTTAGCCTAATGTTAGATTTTCCATGGTTGAATTATGCATGTAATGGTTGAATAGATCTCTTGAAATTGGCTAGTTAACAATAGGTAAATGTAGTAATCCACATGTTTAGACTTGAACCACTTTGGTCATATATAGTACTAGTAGAATGATGTATATAACATTGAAAGCTTATATGTTTGATTAAGGTCATTTAAGTAAAATAGGTAATCACCTATTGGTATGCCTAATAGCTTCATGAAATGTTGAAATTTGTTGTTGTGTTGTACATCTAGTTGAATGGTTGCTTGTAAAACAAGAAAGTCCTAATTGGTATTGATTTTGATAACAAAGTGCATTATAGGTCCTCACCTATTCTAAACCTTTCTTGATGTGTAAGAAAGGCTTAAAACAAATTGAACTCACTATCTTTAATAGTATGGATCATTGATTGTAATTATGGTAACTTACCTAATCCTACTAGGGTGGTTAGAGTATGTTACAGTTAGGACATATATGTTGGCTTCTGACTACACCAATTTCAACGTGTTGGTTACACGAGCGAAGGATATTGAGTAGAACCTGGGTTTATCGGTTCACGTGGGAGGTTCTGGCTCTGGAAAAAGAGTTGCGGACTCTGGTTCCGGTGGTGGTTAGTTTGAGAAACATCATGACAAAAGGTATCACCCTAAGTTGAGGCGAGGTGGAGGTAGTGCTAGGCGAGGATCGCAGGGTCAGGGTACCTAGGCTAGAGCATCACATAATACCTGTTGGGTTTGTGGATTGCGTGATCACATGATGCGAGACTATCCATGTTTGACTCGTGAGGGACATGATCTTGCGCTTGTTGTTGCTAAATTTTGCTAGAGTGTGGAACGAACAATCATCTCAAAAGTGTTAGATATGGTTATGCAAGTAACTAGTCCATTCGGGGAGATGGTTGTTATAAGAAGGTTATTTAGGAGATGTCCTTTGATGGTTCAAGGTCATGTGTTGCGATTGATTTGGTGGAGTTGCCATTTCACAGTTTTAATGTAATTTTGGGCATGGGTTGGTTGTCTGAGCATAGAGTTTTGGTTGATTTTGAAACCAAGCAAGTTTCCATGAAACTTGCTGATGATTACAAAGTGGTTATTGTGGGTGAAAATGCTAAGTTCTTGCTCAATGTTGTTTTGGCTCTGGAAGCGAGTCATTTGATGGATTCTGGATGTCAGACATTCTTGGCCTATGTTATGAATTTGGGATCAAAAGAGGTGCGCATTCAGGACATCTGCACGGTATGTAAGTTTTCGGGTGTTTTTCTAGAGGAGTTGTCGCGTTTGCCACCGGATAGAGAGGTTGTGTTTGGCATTGAGTTGTATGCAAATACATCTCCAATGTCTATTGCTCCATATCGCATGGCAGCGAATGAGTTGAAGCAGTTAAAGACACAACTTCAGAAGTTGCTTGATCGAGGGTTTATTAGGCCTAGTGTTTCACCGTGGGGTGCACCGATGTTGTTTGTGAAAAAGAAAGATGGCACAATAAGGATGTACATTGATTATCGGCAACTAAACAAGTTGACAATTAAGAATAAGTATCTTTTGTCTTATATTGATGATTTGTTTGATCAGTTTAGAGGTGCTTCGGTGTTTTCTATGTTGATTTGAGGTCTGGGTATTGTCAGTTGAAAGTAAAGGATGTGGATGTGCCTAAGATTATCTTTCTTCTGAGGTATAGGCATCATATGTTCTCGGTGATGCCATTTGATTTGACCAATACGCTGGCTGTGTTCATGAATATGATGAATCGGATATTCCACGAGTTTTTGGATCAATTCGTTGTTTTGTTTATTGATGATATTCTTATGTGCAAAGGTACATAAAAGGAGCTTGGTCGACAAATATGAATGGTTTTACAGGCTTTTGTGGAGAAGCGAATGTTTGTTATTTATTTGGGTAAGTGCGATTTTGGCATGTTGGAAGGGATACTAGTTCTAAGAACGTTATTAGTAAGTGTTAACAGTTAAACATGCACAGTGTAAAAACACTTATATGTATATATTTAAATATGCCAGTGCATGCATACATTTCGGCATGACATTAGAGGTTTTGGATACATACACATAGACATCTATGAGAGCATATAAGTAATCATGCATACATATGTTCACACTTACGAGTGACTTTTTGGGGGCCGATGGAGTGCTGGTGTAACCAAGGTAGCTTATGTAAGTAGCTTTAGTAATATGGTTCTTTGGAGTTCTCAAAGTTTGTAGGAGGTGTTAAAGGTTGGTTCTTGGAAGTTTGAATTGTGCTAATTTTGAAGCAACCAAGTTGGTGTTAAAAGTACGTGGGTTTTCTAGATTCAGTGGATTAATATCAAGGTTTGTTGAGGAATCTTCTAAGATTTTTACATCGCTAGCTAAGTTGTGGCTTATGCATCTAGACAGTTGAATGTGCACAAGTGCAATTATCCTACACATGATATTGAGCTTGTCGTGATTGTGTTTGCTTTGAAGATTCAAAGGCACTATCTCTATGGTGAGAAGTGTGTTGTGTAAACGGATCATAAGAGTTTGAAATACTTGATGACTCAAAAGGATTTGAATCTTCAGCAACGGAGATGGTTGGAGTTGCTTAAGGATTATGATTTAATGATTGGGTATCATCCTAAAAAGGCTAATATTGTGGCCGATGCTTTGAGTAGGAAAGTTGTGCTGGAGATGAGGGTGACGTTTGCGCGGTTAAGTGTGACGTGGGGTGTAGGCTTGTTGGTCGAGTTATAGGTAAAGCCATCCTTGTCTCAATTGACTAATGAAAAGCAACCTTAGCTTCGTACCGGTACGCCATGTTGGATTGAAGCCTCGTATCGGTACGGGTGCCTCATGTATCAATACGGTCTACCATTCATTCAGTTAATGTGATTCCTGAAGTTTTTGTTTCTTTCATTTTGGTCCCTGATGTTCTTAAATGCAATTGTATGAGTATGGATTATCGTTTTGAGCTGAAATTTGACAAGCAAGTGTGTAATCTAATTAATTGAGGTTTGGTAACTTGAATTTTAATTAAACCCTCTTAACTTTCCCGATTTGCATTTTAGTCCCTAAAATGCAATTTGTGCAATTGGATGTCTAACTAGTACCTGATTTAGTTGAGATTTCACCCGCTGCCAGCATGTTCACTATATGATGTAATGTTGATTCTAGACAAGATAAAAAGGAAAAAATCTACCTAAGTTTAGTTAATCGTTTCAGGTTTTGTTTCGGTAGAACCCAATGTAGCTCGCTCGGTTCGGTATGGCGTCTAGGCCGGGTCGAGGGGGTTACAATGTTACTCAAAGTAGAGGTGAATGAACCCATGATTTCAGTGGACATTAAATTCTACATCCCAACATATATGTGTTTGTCTTCAACCAATAATACATGACTCTTACCATCGAGGAGTACATGGTCCTGCTACGCTTGGAAATAGAGGGGCCAAATGTAATCTACTCGAGGGACAGAAATGTGGGTTACCAAAGAAATCTAACAGGCTCATTAGTTTGAAAGTTGAAGAAGTGGATGCCCATATTGAAATAAAGAATACGATCCAGTGCCTCATTGCAGATTTCATGTATTCCCAGATTATGAAGAACATGAAACATGAGAATGCATTGGATCTGCTTGCCTTAGCCATTTACGGGCTAGTAATTTTCCAAAGGTCCTAGGCACGTAGAGATAGTTGTGATTAAGTTACTGGCCCATAAAGACATAAATCTATTCCCAAAAATCCTAGCTGAAATAGTCAAATTATTGAATTATTTTTGAACCCGTGGAAGTGGCTGACTTTACGAGACATGGTCCCGATTAGAGAAATTACCAAGAAAAGATGGTCGTGATACAGAAATCGCGATTAGTGGGAGAATTTGTTCCAGATTCTGACTAGCAATCATGTGACTTTAAGAGCTCTATGGATGTATCCCATGCCTATCCTATACAAATGTGAAGAAATGGAATGGGTTCCACTCATGGGCTTGAGAGGAGCAACTAGCTACACACCCTTACTTGTGAAACAACAATATGGATCCCGCCAGTTTATCTCAGCCACCCACGGGATACAAGGAAAGGAGTTCGCATACAAGGAGCTTGACTCTACAAAACAGGTTGAACAGATGGTCAATGCATGGAAGCAACCATGCCGCATTGAAGTGGCCCTATTTGATGGAGTCACATCTATTTACACGGAGTAGAGAAAGCGAAGAGTTGATAACTTGGGCACCATCTACAATGCACAGGGTAGACAACCCTCTGCCTGGAGCTTTGATGACAGAGCTAGATGTCTACAAGCAGGATTTTGAAAAAGAAAAGGGCATTGTGGAAAAGGGTTATTGAGCTCGAGGGAAAGCTTGTTACGGAAGAATACCAGAGAAAGGGCTATCGGAAAGAGGTGAAACGTTTGTTGGCCAAGTAAGAGCTTCATCTGAAAGATGTTCGGGATTTGACCCTAGAAGACAACCACTTGAAGGCAAAAATAGTACGTGCCAACAGCTCCAAACCCTCGAAGGAAGAAAAGGCACATATCAAAGAGAAAAAAAAGAATTAAAACACTGGTAGCATGAGGCCCAAAAGCAAAAAGAGAGAGTTGATCTACAATTTGGCAAGAAGTGACCAAGAGTTGCAGACGAAGCTATGTGAGGAAGAAATAAAAGGCGCTGGGGCTGAGTTACTCTGCTACGACATTGAGGACCTAAAAGAACAATTGCAAGCAAACAAGGTCCATATTCACACCCTCCTAGAAGATTGGGATTACAAGAGGATCTAGTGGGACGGTTGGGAAGCAATTATACATCGATCAATTTACCTCTCAATTACGAAAAAGTCTTTAAGGCCCACGAGATGGAGAATAGAGCCGAGGCACTACGAGAGAGGTTCCTTCAAACCGAGGAAGATGGGCAATTACTGTTGAACTTCTTGGATGAGGCACTTGAGCAATACCAGCAGGCGAACTCATTTTTTGGCGAGCTAGAAGAGAGGTCGTCCCAACTCTAGAGATCGAGCAACCAACACTAAAGCACCTCAGAAGGGGACAAGAGAAATCATTATGATGTATTCATCTCATGTTTCTTTTTAAAATAATGTGTACACGAACTACATGATCAATGAAACATGCTTTTGATTTTGGAACATCAATGGTCTTTGATCATTTGCATCATTCATTTGTATTACATCATAATAACTTGCATTTAGTTAATCACGCCGGTAAATTAACTACGATAAGTTCAATGGAAGTAGATTACCACAAGATTACGCACAAGTACGGTATCCGTTCCCAGACCAAGAAAATGGAAAATAGAATGTTAGCCGTGGAAGTCAGCCTAAAGGGAGTGTAACACCCTAAAAATTGGCCTAGAAATGTTACCACAATATAAACTATAGGCTAATTGAATTCATAAGCTACTCAATTTAAAAGAAGAATGAACATTGGCCATCCTTAAGATCAAATAAGTGAAATTGAACCAAATTGAATTGAAATTAAAACTAGAAGGCACAATTAGAAGGATGGAATTGTGATCATGCAAAACTCTATGGTTTGCATGCAAATAGAATAAAATTTAGGGCCTTGACACATGTTCTCAATTGAAGAGAACATGTGCCAAGGTGAATCATGACTCACGGCTAGGTGGAGGAAAGATGAACAAAAATAGAATCATCTCCTTTCTCCCAAAACATCCAGTGCCGAAACACTAGAGAGAGAAAGCGGAGGGACAATTTGCATGAAAACACCTTCAATTCAAGCTTCTTGATTCATCCATTGATCAAATTTAGCTTGGAGAAGGTATAATACTTGATTCTAACTTGTTATAGATTGTTTGAATATGCAAATGATGATGTTCTTGTTGCCTTGATGAGATTGGATGATTTCCATGTATGTTAGGGTCATGCTAGCTTCAAATAGAGCTTGGAAATTGAATGCTAGAAACTAAATTGCTGATGAGATATATGTATAGTTGCTGGAAAATTGAGAAAAATGTGTTTGATTGAAAACATCTTGATTATGGACTGTTTTGATGGAGAAATTGTGTAAACATGACAATTGAACATAGAACCCTATTTTGATCATGTTGCTAGATAAAATGAAGATTGAATTGAATAGATATGTTGCGGTAAAATGACTACAACTAATTGGACTAGTTAAACTAAGCAATGGACTGCCTAGTTGATGAATTGAATGTGCAAAGTTGATCAAATAGATCACATTAGGTTCAACATGATTATCCCTGTTTTAAGCTCATTTCTAGGTGAAGTATAATGACCTAGACATGTAAGAACATGAACATGAATTGAATTTCCATGTTAGAACATTGCTTAGGTGAATTAGGAAGCTAGAAATTCAACCTAGTGTAATATGCCCATAATGCTCTATTTTGGGCAGTAACTTTGAAAATTCGCTATAAATTGTATATAATGAATTTAAGGCTGAAATTTTTATGGAAAACACCTTGGTATGTCTATATTCATTAGGATAAAACAGAACCGAACTCTTGGTTGTATACTGAAATGTAGAGAAGAAACACTAGGGACAGTGCAAATTGTCCAGTATAGCAAAATGCCCTGTCATTAAGTTAAAAATTGTGTTAATTGGAAAAGAACTAAAATGCAAGCCTTATATGGTCACAAATACAATTTTGTTATCTTTCCAACAGTGCAATCCAATTGAAATTCCGACGTACGAAATGAAAGTTATGCATGACTAAGTGACTAGAGTGCAAGCTGCCTGGCAGCAGCAATATAGACAATTGCACACTGTTTTGTGGCAAATTGCAAACTGTCTTGTAAACAGTTTTAGGGCATTGATTATGCCTTGTTTCACATGAACTAGAACATAGATAAGTGTAATGGAAAATTTACACGAACATGCTGCCAAAATTGTGAATGTTGTATACTTGTAATCTTGTCTCGAATTGAATGACTTTGTGATCTTGTTTTGACATGCTTATACTTGTAATGTGATAGAACCATGAGTAAACTTAGTGGAAGAGGATAGAGTGGATCATCCTAAAGCCAAGAACAAGGGAGTGTGGATCCAAGACTAGCTAAGCTTGGAGTATTGTGAGTGTAGTTACCTCTAGGGTTAGGACTAGGTCCTAACCAATGTATTCTTGTTACATTCTTGAAATGTTAAATGAATTTAATCATGAACTTGACCTAATAAGGGAAGGATGACTAAAGTAATACATGAAACTTGATCCTAGCCTTGTATACATGATCAATTCGAATGCTTAAGTATGATTATGTGATAACATGGATGCTTGTATGTGCTATGATGCAATGTGATTGAATGTTATAGACTTGCTTGAGACATATTCTGATCTTGATGGAATGAAACATGAAACTACTTGATATATGAGCTATGGCTCAATGGCCTAATATGAAATGAAATTGCTTGACATGATCTTGATCTTGAAACACTTGAGTAAATGGTAAATCGAACAACCTTGTTAGCTAGTTGGACTAGGTAGAAGGGCATGCCTTAGAGTCTAGAGCTCATTGTGTTAGGGTGGACTACGGTCTAGGGCACGACCCCTATTTTTCTACAGACAGAGGGTACGTATGTGGTCTTTGGCGACAATAGGAGGGTTTAACCTGCACTATGGTGCATCTTGTGGAGACAGTTGGTTGGAGACTCGATTACCTTTACAATCTAAGAACCAAGGGGGTTCTTTAATGAATAACAATTGAAATAAAAATCCTACATCATATGTTACTTGACTTGAAAGCATGACTCCTTGATTTCTTGTTTTGCAAGCATGATGTGCTTGATTCATGATATGAATTTCTTGATTCTTGTTCCTTGAATGGCCAAATGCTTGAATCCTTAATTAGGATTATCTTGATGCTTGATATCCTTAGCTAGGATTGTTCAAATGCTTGAAGCCTTAGTTAGGATCACTCTAATGCTTGAGGCCTTAGATAAGATCACTCTATTGCTTGTAAACCTTATCTAGGTTAATACTTGACTAAATGACATATAAAACTTGAAATAACAAATGATTAGATTTAGTACTACCTCACTAAGTACATTCTTGTACTTATCACTCTCGTTTTCATTCTTCCCAACTATAGGATAAAGGATACGAGTGTTGCTTGATCTTGAAGCATGTTACCTTGAGCTAGAAGTGACTCACACAAGCTTTGTCTAAGTATGGTTTCATATTTGTTTTGTATATCTCCTAGAATGGTGGCACTATAATGTATATAGTTAGCTTGATCATGCATTCTGAAGCTTGTATATAATGTCTTGATGGGCCTACTATGTTATGTATTTAGTAACAAGTATGTAATGAACTTAGATAACATGTAATGGATGATGTTTTGCTGGGCATTTGATAATAGGATGAAGTGATCTAATGTTTAATGTAGTACACCTTGGGACATTTGAATGCCATATTCATGCACATGTGTTTGCTTGTATTGATGGATGTATGATTGAATGATGCTTGCTTGTCTTATATTCAATTGCCTTGGGAAATATATGATCTCTTGCGTGTTTGATTGACAAGGCCGAATGGTCTACTATGAGTTTGTGATGATGGCCGAATGGTTAGGCATAGAGAATGACTTGAATGAACCTAGTTACATGTAAATAGAAATGACCAAATGATCATGTTTAGAAATCTAACTATGAAATGTTAAAAGGTATACAAATTATGGTTCAAGGAAATGAGTGGAAGCATGTTACACCTAGTTCGTTCGATTAGGATAGGATAACAAAGATTGAATGTTGTAATATGAATCATGTAAGTAATAACTTGTAATGTAAGCATGAAAGAAGATAATTTGGTACCTTTTTCGAATGCTTTGATGGTTTGAAATCAAACATGAGTTGCTTGTATGATAAGTATGTTTGCTTGTTCTTGTATTGTTTGTATTGTATTGCTTGTCCTTGTCCTTGTCCTTGATCATTTCCATTGCTTGCTTGTTAAGTAACGCACTCGAGCCGGGATGCTACTAGCCCGGGTAGGGGGTGTTACATTTAATTGGTAATCAGAGCTTTAGGTTTAGTCGATTGTAGGACTAAACCGGGCTATCATGCATCATATAGGATACTTGTGCCACCTAGGAGTCTTGTATTGAATAGCTTGTGTCTTGCTTATTAAACCAAACTCCTAATTGTTATATTTGAATGTAGAATGTCTGAAACAAGACTTGGTTGGGATAATGAAAGTCCTGAAGGCTCCTTGAATAAAGGAGACAGTGTGAGGATAGAGCAGAATCCTCCACAACAACAAACTCAACCTCGATCCCGAGCTGCTGCTCAACAGGAAGCTCCTACTATAAATCTTGTGCAACAAGAATGTCTCATGAGCATGACGAAGATGTTCAATCATCTTCTAACTGCTTTAAAACAAGATCATCCTATTTCTCCTCCTGTTTCTGTGCCAAGTAGAGCCCCGATTGCTAAGCTGGCTCAACATCGGGCCTATACTTTCACTGGCACTGATGAAGCTAATCTCGAAACTGGTTATAGGCCACTACTCAAATCTTGACCAAGTAATTACCTTGTCCCAATGAGCACAAGCTTGAATGTGCTATAGCTTTGTTGGCTGATGAAGCTTTAATTTGGTGGGAAACCACTACCCTAACTGTTCTTGGTGAAGCCGTAACATGGAAATTCTTCCTCAAGGAATTCAGGAAGAAATACATTAGTGAACAGTACCTGGCTGAGCGCTGAAAATGTTTCTTGTACCTCAAGCAAGGTGCCTGACCCATTGAACAATACGTGAGTGACTTCCTTAAGTATTGCAAGTACGGGTCAGAATACATCAAGACTGAAGCTAATAAATGTCGGATGTTCATCATGGACTGAATGATGAACTGAGTCGAATCTTCACTACCCTGGGTATCACCGACTTCTAGAATTTAGTGAACCGGGTTATTGCAACCGAGGCAAAGATGAAGGCCTTAGAAAAAAGGAAGAGTGGTAACTCCTGGAAGGACAAACGATTCAGGAATGATGACAAGCCTCATTGGTAGTCAAAGAAATCTAAGCACTCTAAAGATCACTCCTCGAATTACACTTATGTTCAGAAGAGCAATTACATACAAAAACCTCAAACGGTAATCAAGTCTTCAGCCCCGATCATCTCTGTTTATAGTACGGGGAATTCTGGCAAAGCTATTCAATATCCTACTTGCAAGTTCTATCAGAAGCACCACACCGGGCAATGAAGAACTCAACAAAATTTGTGTTTCTTATGTGGAGCCTCCGATCATTATATTTGGGATTGTCCTCAGAATCCTAACAAGGTTTCAACTCGAACTTCTGCAAATGCTAGTACAACTCCATCTAATCGAAACAAGGGCCCGAGACAAGATCAGTCCGGGAATCAAAGCAAAAGTAGAGGCCAACGTTCGACACCTACACACCAAGAATCCCGAGCCCCTGCTCAAATCTACCATATTCGTGGGAAAGATGAAGAAGAAGCACCTGATGTTATCGCATGTATTGTTGAATTAAGTTCAAAACCTGCATATGGTTTGATTGATTCGGGATCTACCCACTCCTTTATATGTTCTTCCTTGATTGCTAAGTTAAACTTAAAACTCGAACTTGTTAAAACTAGCCTTGTAGTTTCGAACCCTATAGGAGGAAATATGCCTATTAACTTCTTTTGCAAGTAATGTCCTATAAGCATTCGAAATGTACCTTTTCCCATGGACCTTTATGTCTTGCCTTCTTGTGAGTTCAATCTACTGTTAGGACTAGATTGGCTAAGCAAACATGAAGCCTGAATAGATTGCCAAAATAGGAGACTGTATCTCTGGGTTTAGGGAAAGAATCAATCCTTCTAATTGATAGAAAACTGACCTCAATCTTTGTTGCCATGACTATGCAAGATGAATTTGAATTTGGCTTACCTAGTATGCCAATTGTATCTAAATTCATTGATGTTTTTCCCGAGGAACTCCCTGGTCTCCCTCCAACCAGAGAATTAGAGTTCAGGATTGAAGTTCAACCTGGAACAACTCCGGTGTCCATCACACCCTATCGAATAGCACATGTTGAATTGAAAGAACTCAAGAAACAACTCCAAGAGCTACAAGACAAAGGCTTTATTCGGCCTAGCTTATCTCCTTGGGGTGCTTCAATCTTGTTCATGAAGAAGAAAGACGGGACTATGAGACTCTATATTGACTATAGACAATTGAACAAGCTTACTATCAAGAATCGGTATCCTCACCCAAGGATAGAAGATCTCTTTTATTAACTTAAGGATGCTTTGGTGTTCTCAAAGATCGATCTTCGATCGAGATACTATCAATTGAGTGTAAAAGAAGAAGATGTACCCAAGATAGCCTTTCGTACTCGATATGGCCACTTTGAATTCCTTGTAATGCCATTTGGGTTAACGAATGCTCCAACTGCTTTCATGGACCTCATGAACTGTGTATTCAAGCCCTATCTTGACAAGTTTGTGGTCGTCTTCATCGATGACATCTTGGTGTATTATTGGAATAATGAAGAACACTCCGAGCACCTTCGAATTGTATTGCAAACTCTCCAAGAATGTAAATTGTTTGCAATGTTCTCTAAGTGTGAATTTTGGCTATCAAAAGTCTCATTCCTTGGCCATGTTATCTCGGTAGAAGGAATTAAAGTAGACTCAAGAAAAATTTGATCCATCACGGATTAGAAACCTCCGAAGAATGTTGGTGAGGTCAGAAGCTTTCTCAGTTTAGCCAGATATTATTGGTGATTTGTCAAAGGATTCTCATCCATTGCCACAAGCTTGACTAAGCTAACCCATAAAGACACGCCTTTTGTTTGGTTGGAGAACCAACAACGATGCTTCGATCAACTTAAATAAGCCCTAACTTATGCACCAGTTCTTATCCAACCAGAATCGGGTAAAGAATTCACTGTCTATAGTGATGCCTCTCATTTAGGACAAGGATGTGTCCTAATGCAAGTTGGAAAAGTGGTAGCTTACACTTCAAGGCAACTAAAACCACACGAGTCAAACTATCCTACATACGATCTAGAATTTGCAGCTATTGTGTTTGCTTCCAAAATATGGAGGCATTACTTGTACGGGGAGAAATGTAACCTGTTCACAAACCACAAGAGTCTCAAATACCCCCTGACTCAGAAAGATTTGAATCTGAGACAAATAAGATGGCTAGAATTGCTTAAATAATACGATTTGGTTATCGACTACTATCTGGGGAAAGCAAACGTGGTTGTTGATGCCCTTAGTCACAAACCATACTCGGGTAAAACTCTAACTCTCAATTCTAGAATATTTTCATTCGAAGTTTAGACTTTCTTGGATTACAAGTAATCCATTCGAATACCTTTCTCGTTTTGCAAGAAACTACTCAAAAATCCCTCATAGTAATCTTGTGTATTCTTTGTAGCTTCCTTGGCTATCAATGCTCACTTTTGTTTATCCAAAGGATGAAAATTCTTGTCTGAACTTCAAGTTCAATCAAGCTTAATCTCGAGAATTAAAGAACTCCAACAAATTGATCCAGACCTTCAGAAGATCGTATCCAAGCTAGACTCTGAGTCTAATTTTAACTACTCTCTCAAGTCGAATGGACTCCTCTACTTCAAGGATATAGTATTTGTTCATAACAATGAGGAACTAAAACAATAAGTGCTACAAGAAGCTCACCAAAGCTCATTCTCGATTCACCCAGGATCGGTTAAGATGTACAAGGATCTTAAGCCAATATACTGGTGGCTGGGCATGAAATTGGCTATCACAGACTTCGTATCGAAGTGTCTAACTTGTCAAAGAGTTAAAGCCGAGCATCAAGTCTCTACTAGATTGCTCCAACCTATCGAATTCCTCAGTGGAAATGGGATCGTATTACAATGGATTTCGTTACTGGTCTTCCTTCCACTCCAAGAAAGAATGATGTTGTATGGGTGATTGTTGATAGATTCACAAGTCTACTCACTTCATGCATGTTCGAATGAACATGATCTTGGAAACCTTAGCCGAGCTATACATCCATGAAGTGATTCGATTACACAGTGTACCTACAGCTATAATCTCTGATCGTGACCCCATATTTGCTTCTCGATTATGGAATTCCTTGTAGAAGGCTCTAGGAGCTAAAGTGCATCTTAGTACAGCATTTCATCCTCAATCAGATGGACAATCAGAAAGAATCATTCAAGTGCTTGAAGACATGCTATGTGCTTGTGTTACAGACTTTGAAAAGAATTGGGAGAAATCTCTACCCCTAGTAGAGTTTGCTTACAACAATAGCTATTAGACATCTATTCAGATGGCACCCTTCGAAGCTCTATACGAAAGAAAATGTAGAACTCCATTGTGCTGGTCTGAATTGGGAGAAAGCAAGGTTTTAGGACCTCAATTGCTCAGAGAAACCGAAGAACAAGTGAAGATCATTCATGATCGATTGAAGGTAGCTTTCGATAGGCAAAAAGCTTATGCTGACGTGAAAAGGAGGGACATCCAATACAATGTTGGAGACGAGGTCTTTCTCAAAGTATCTCCTTGGAAGAAAGTCCTTCGGTTTGGAAGAAAAGGAAAGCTCAGCCCTCGGTTTATCAGACCATTTAAAATCATTGAAAAGATTGGTCCAGTGGCTTATCGATTGGCACTTCCTAGTGAATTCGATAAGATTCACAATTTCTTCCATGTGTCAATGCTTAGAAGATATAGGTTTGACCCATCTCATGTTCTTGAACCCGAAGAGGTGGAATTGAATCACGATCTATCGTAAGAAGAAGAGCCTATTCAGATACTTGAGAAGAAAGTCAGAAGACTTCGAAACAAGAATGTTCCTCTTGTCAAAGTCTTGTGGAGAAATCACAAGGTTGAAGAGGCAACTTGGGAATTTGAAGAAATCATGAGAAGCAATATCCTCACCTATTTGATTCAGGTAAATTCGAGGACGAAATTATTTTAAGGGGAGGAGAATTGTAACACCATAAAAATTGGCCTAGAAATGTTACCACAATATAAACTATTGGCTAATTGAATTCATAAGCTAATCAATTTAAAAGAAGAATGGACATTGGTCATCCTGAAGATCAAATAAGTGAAATTGAACCAAATTGAATTGAAATTAAAACTAGAAGGCAGAAATAGAAGGATGGAATTGTGATCATGCAAAACTCTATCGTTTGCATGGAAATAGAATAAAATTTAGGGCCTTGACACATGTTCTCAATTGAAGTGAACATGTGCCAAAGTGAAGCATGACCCACGGCTATTTGGAGGAAAGATGAAAAAAATAGAATCATCTCCTTTCTACCAAAATATCCATGGCCGAAACACTAGAGAGAGAAAGGGGAGAGAAAATTTGCATGCAAACAACTTCAATTCAAGCTTCTTGATTCATCCATTTATCAAATTTATCTTGGAGAAGGTATAATACTTGATTATAACTTGTTATAGATTGTTTGAATATGCAAATGATGATGTTCTTGTTGCCTTGATGAAGTTGGATGATTGCCATGTATGTTAGGGTCATGCTAGCTTCAATTAGAGCTTGGAAATTGAATGCTAGAAACTAAATTGCTAATGAGATATATGTATAGTTGCTGGAAAATTGAGAAATATGTGCTTGATTGAAAACAGTCTTGATTAGGGACTGTTTTGATGGAGAAATTGTGTAAACATGACAATTGAACATAGAACCCTTTTTTAATCATGTTGCTAGATAAAATGAAGATTGAATTGAATAGATATGTTGCTGGAAAATGACTACAACTAATTGGACTAGTTAAATTAAGCAATGGACTGCCTAGTTGATGAATTGAATGTGCAAAGTTGATCAAATAGATCAAATTAGGTTCAACATGATTATGCCCTGTTTTAAGCTCATTTCTAGGTGAATTATAATGACCTATACATGTAAGAACATGAATTGAATTGCCATGTTAGAACATTTCTTAGGTGAATTAAGAAGCTAGAAATTCAACCTAGTGTAATCTGCCCAAAATGTTCTATTTTGGGAAGTAACTTTTGAAAATCACTATAAATTGTATATAATGAATTTAAGGCTGAAATTTTATGGACAACACTTTTGGTATGTCTAAATTCATTAGGATAAAACATAACTAAACTTTGGGTTGTATACTGAAATGTAGAGAAGTAACACTAGGGACACTGCAAACTGTCCAGTATAGCAAAATGCCATGTCTTTAAGTTTAAAAATATGTTAATTGGCAATGAACTAAAATGCAAGACTTATATGGTCATACATACAATTTTTTTAGCTTTCCAATGGTGCAAACCAATTGAAATTCTGACGTACAAAATGAAAGTTATGCATGATTCAGTGACTATAGTGCAAGTTACCTAGCAACAACAATATAGACAATTGCACACTGTTTTGTGGCAATTTGCAAACTGTCTTGTAAATAGTTTTAGGCCATTGATTATGCCTTGCTTTACATGAACTAGAATATAGATAAGTGTAGTTAAGTGTAATGGAAAATGTACATGAACATGCTGCCAAAATTGTGAATGTTGTATACTTGTAATCTTGTCTTCAATTGAATGACTTCGTGACCTTGTTTTGACATGCTTATACTTGTAATGTGATAGAACCATGAGTAAACTTGGTGGAAGAGGATAGAGTGGATCATCCTAAAGCCAAAACAAGGGAGTGTGGATCCAAGACTAGCTAAGCTTGGAGTATTGTGAGTGTAGTTGCCTCTAGGGTTAGGACTAGGTCCTAACCAATGTATTCTTGTTACATTCTTGAAATGTTAAATGAATTTAATCATGAACTTGACCTAATAAGGGAAGGATGACTAAAGTAATACATGAAACTTGATCCTAGCCTTGTATACATTATCAATTCGAATGCTTAAGTATGATTATATGATAACTTGGAAGCTTGTATGCGCTATGATGCAATGTGATTGAATGTTAAAGACTTGCTTGAGACATATTCTGATCTTGATGGAATGAAACATGAAACTACTTGATATGTGAGCTATGGCTCAATGGCCTAATATGAAATGAACTTGCTTGACATGACCTTGATCATGAAACACTTGAATAAATGGTAAATCGAACAACCTTGGTAGTTAGTTGGACTAGGTAGAAGGGCATGCCTTAGAGTCTAGAGCTCATTGTGTCAGGGTGGAATACGGTCCAGGGATAAGGCCCCTATTTGGCGACAGACGGAGGGTACGTATGTGGTCTTTGGTGACAGTAGGAGGGTTTGACCAGCACTACGGTGTATCTTGTGGCGACAGTTGGTTGGAGACTTGATTACCTATACAAACTGAGTACCAAGGGGGTTGTTTAATGAATAACAATTGAAATAACAATCCTACATCATATGTTACTTGTATTGAATCCCATGAATTTGTATGTTACTTGACTTGAAAGCATGACTCCTTGATTTCTTATTTTGCAAGCATGATGTGCTTGATTCATGATATGAATTTCTTGATTCTTGTTCCTTGAATGGCCAAATGCTTGAATCCTTAATTAGGATTATCTTGATGCTTGATATCCTTAGCTAGGATTCTTCAAATGCTTGAAGCCTTGGTTAAGATCACTCTAATGCTTGAGGCCTTAACTAAGATCACTATATTGGTTGTAAAACTTAGCTAGGTCAATACTTGATTAAATGACACATAAAACTTGAAATAACAAATGATTAGATTTAGTACTACCTCACTAAGTACATTCTTGAACTTATCACTCTCGTTTTCATTCTTCCCAACTACAGGATAAAGGATACGAGTGTTGCTTGATCTTGAAGCCTGTTACCTTGAGCTAGAAGCGACTCACACAAGCTTTGGCTAAGTATGGTTTCATACTTATTTTGTATATCTCCTAGAATGGTGGCACTAGAATGTATATAGTTAGCTTGATCATGCGTTCTGAAGCTTGTATATAATGTCTTGATGGGCCTACTATGTTATGTATTTAGTAACAAGTATGTAATAAACTTAGATAACATGTAATGGATGATGTTTTGCTGCGCATTTGATAATAGGATGAAGTGATCTAATGTTTAATCTAGTACACCTTGGTACATTCGAATGCCATATTCATGTATATGTGTTTGCTTGTATTGATGGATGTATGATCGAATGATGCTTGCTTGTCTTCTATTCGATTGCCTTAGGAAATATATGATCTTTTGTTTGTTTGATTGGTAAGGCCGAATGGTCTAATATGAGTTTGTGATGATGGCCGAATGGTTAGGTATAGAGAATGACTTGAATGAACCTAGTTACATGTAAATAGAAATGACCAAATGATCATGTTTAGAAATCTAACTATGAAATGTTAAAAGGTATACAAATTATGGTTCAAGGAAATGAGTGGAAGCATTTTACAGCTAGTTTATTCGATTAGGATAGGATAACAAAGATTGAATGTTGTAATATGAATCATGTAAGTAATAATGTAAGCATGAAAGAAGATTATTTGGTACCTTGTTCGAATACTTTGATGGTTTGAAATCAAACATGAGTTGCTTGTATGATAAGTATGTTTGCTTGTTCTTGTATTGTTTGTATTGTATTGCTTGTCCTTGTCATTGATCATTGACATTGCCTGCTTGTTAAGTAACGCACTCGAGCCAGGTTGCTACTAACCCGGGTAGGGGGTGCTACAGGGAGCCCAAGACAATCTCAAAAGATCGAGAAGGACTTGAAGGACGAAATTACTCTGGCCCATAAAAGCACTATCTGGCAGATAGCTTTCATGCTCGGATTCAAGGACCTTGAAGTGGGAAAAACAATCAAAGTTGTTGACGTGACATTACCTTCACCAAGAGTGACGCATGAAACATTCCGACCCAAGGGAAAATTACCAATCCACATGGTTGGAACATCTGCTCGTGTTCCAGCCGAGTTTGGGATGGGTCATGTAGAAAATCAAGATGTCAAGGTTCTAGATCTCGATGAGATAGCTGTCAAGGACAAAGCGAATAATAACTAGAAGATCATCGTGACAAGCTGAAGGGGATCGTTAAAGCCCTACAATGAGGAGCCATACATGGTGGCACGGATGCCTGAGAGCTAAGTCTGGTCATTGATCTGGTAATTCCTCCAGAGTTCAAAGCTTCTGACTTCAATAAGTATGATGGAACCACCTACCCTTCAGCAAATCTCACCATGTACTGTCGGAAGATGTCCTTACACTTAGAAACAATAAGCTTCTTATACATTACTTCTAGGACAGCCTAGTGGTACACCCAATTAAGCCGAGACAACATACGAGCTTGGATGGATTCATCAAGAGCTTTCTTAGAACAATACAAACCATGTGACTGATATGGTTCCGTATCGCCTCGTGCTACAAGGGATGGAACAAAGGCCCAATGAGAGCTTCCGCTAGTACGTGCCAAGATGGCAAGACGTAGCCGCCTAGGTTCAGTCACAGCTTCTAGAAAATGAGATCACACCAATGTTCATAGAAACGCTGAAATGACCATTCTATGACTGCATGTTTAATCATGCCACCAAGAATTTTGTTGATATGCTTATGAATAGAGAATTAATATTGGAGGCAATCAAGAGTGGGAAGCTCAATGAGGATGACACGATGAAACCTTATAAGAAGAAAGAGGCTAAGGTAAACATGACCAGAGATTACAACCCAAACTACTCAAAGGGGTGGTCATCAGTAAACCTAATACGCCAACCATGGGAACAACAACCGAAAACCTATAGAATCAAGGAAACAGAAATGCAAAGTTATTCCCATAGTTGGCCGAATCTCGACTAGTGGTGCCATGACACCTCATTCCTTTTTTGCCCCCATACCCACCATGTTATGACGCCAACACGTACTACGAGTATCATTCCGTGATTATGGGACACACTATTGAGAACTGCACCGCCTTCAAAAGAGTGGTGGAATATCTATGGAAGGTAAGAATGTTGTCATTTGATAAGCCCGAGGTAAAGGGAAATCCCTTACCCAATTTAGGAGCAAATGCAATCATGGAGGAAGATGGCAAGATGGTTAAGAAGCACGTGTTAGAAATAAAAGCCCTGTTGAGACGGGTATGGGCAAAAATGATAGAGGTTTGAATAATGGTTAGTAGGCCTTGCTGCAATCATCACAAGGAAGAAAGACACGAGATCTATCTTTGTCCGAAGTTTAGACACATGGTCCAAACTAAGATGGATAGTGGAGAACTTGAATTCTTCGAGAAAAAAGACACGTGCTGTCAAGTTGAAGTATACACATCGGAGGAGTTTCCGATTGAAAAGAAATTTGCTGGAATAAAGCCTTTGGTGACTAGAACCAAGTCCTGAAGTGACGAGTTACCCAAGAAATAGCTAGTGATATCCAACCCTTTTTCCCTACAAAGACAATAAGCTAGTGCCATGGAATTACGTCTGCACCGTTGTGACTCCAGAAGGTTCTGAGTCAGCTGAGAATAGGCCAGAAGATGTCAATGAGGTGGACCATTTTGCATAAAGTGGTAGATATTATTCCCCACAAGTGGTCGAGGATCAGGTTGCGGACCAAAGAAAGGCCACAACTAATGGGCTTGAAAAGAGTTTCTACAAGGAGCAACTCCCAAATTACCATGAGCTCATGAAGGAGTAAGAGGCTCCAGAGTTTTTGAAAATTCTCAAGCATAGCGAGTACAACGTGGTGGAGTAGCTAATCGGTTATGAAATGTCATAGCAATTGTGCAAGCATACACGGTCGATGCAAGTATAGTTGATAGGTTGATCCTATCGGATATCAATCCCACAAGGAAAGCAGTTTTCTACCTATTTACATCAGTGCAAAAGTTTTGAAAATAAAAAGAAATATGAGTTAAGTTGTCGGTGCAAAGAAATGTAAATGCAAAAGATTTTAGATAGTGATGTGGATGCACTAGCAACAAAATAGTAAAAAAATGATATTCTATAAAAATACTGGATTCCCTCGGTGTAACACGGCAGATTACCAATTGCTGCAAGGTCAAAGCACGAGATGATTATAAAACAATAAAGATCAAAATTATCCTACAAACCTTCCTTCAGTTCTCGGCTAATGACTTAACAAACAAATGTACCACAACTTTTGTTGCTGGGGGATATTGTGTGTCCTCGAACGAGTGGACCAAATTTTGTTGCGTCCCCACCCAACTCTTATTGTGATGCTCATTAACTTGAACCGTCACTACACCTCTCAATGATAGTGAATACATTAAACACTTCCATGCAAAATGGCATACAAACCCAAAAGTTGAAAAAAGAAAGAAAGCTTCATAAAATAAGTTGAGGATCATAATCCAAAATAACTCTCGTTCTTAAGGAAAGAAAACAGTAAATCACCATTCATTGAATTATAAAAAAACATGTAAAAAATGGAAACCTCTATTCCTAGCTTGATTCAGAATGAATCTACACGTTCCTCATTGCTTCAGCACTTAGATCCTCTTTGTCACTAAGTAATCCGCCTCATCTTCACTCGG
This sequence comes from Hibiscus mutabilis, assembly GCA_019671005.1. NCBI lineage: Eukaryota > Viridiplantae > Streptophyta > Magnoliopsida > Malvales > Malvaceae > Hibiscus > Hibiscus mutabilis. The sequence continues at coordinate 14,150,869 of CM033735.1, read as the reverse complement.
TTCACCAGAAATAAGCTCAAGCCGCCATAGATGCAGCTTCCCAAGAAGGAGAGAAATGATCTTCCAAAAGTTGATAGCTAATGGAAAAGGTAAGGATAAGATGATATATATATATATATATATATCAAGATGCCTTGTTTCTTTCCAATAGGGTAAATACATGTGTCCTTCATGGATTTTACAGCTATGAAAATTCGTACAAGGTAGTTGCAACAAATTTTCATCTCATCATCCTTTGATCTTATCTTTTTGACAACTTTCAAAGCGCTAACAATCCTGGACACAATTTGGTGATAATCCTATTTCAATGTGGCGACATCCAGTTCGTACAACAGCTGTCGTAACTAACTGCTAGCTCATTGTCATTTGATCTTATCCCCACAGTTGTTGACAACTATCAATGTGACGACAATGACTGTTTTGTTGCGCCCACATCAGGTCCAGACAAAAGTTATTCTAACTAACTGCCAGCTCAATATCCTTTGATCTTATCTTGATAGCTCTTGACAGCTGTCAATGTGGTGACAATGACTGGATGCAATCTAAGCAACGCTTATGTAGTGACACATTATACAATAATAGTCCTAGCTGCAATAATAAGATGCATTTACAACGACATTAGCAGTGTAGTTACAAAACAACAAAATTGGCAAAAATAAAGAGAAATCGAGTAAAGTAAACTAAGTTAGAAAATACACAAATAGTAAATTAAAAATGCAAGAATGCATGCATGAGATACCAATGTGGGGACAAATTAATTGATAAATAAGGGGAAAATATGTGCTCTTTAGAGTACCATCACACCCCCAAACTTGAGTCTTTGCTTGTCCTCAAGCAAAAAAAATAAGCAGCAAGGTCTACCAAAAGTTTAAGGAGATTTTAGTTACTTGAGTCATTCCAACGAATCAATGAATCAATTGCACCAACAAGATAAAAGGCTGCATCAACAACTCAAGCATAAATACATGAACTAGCATTTCAACAATACATAGCATCATGCCTATCAAATCAGAATCCTTCTACCACACAAGATTTATTTAACACAAAACAACTAACATATATTATTTTATTTGTAGCGAGGGGTATCGAACAATGAATGCAACCTAAACCCTGAGAAGTAAGATTTTGTGCAACGAACCCCTAAGAAGTACTGTATTGAATCGACAAACACTCATGCAGTGAAAGCCGTTGGCCAGATAAATTTTTCTAACGCATGCATTGGAGTTTTCCCCTTAAGCTACTATTTATTGCACTCACATTGGAATGTCATTTATTTACACATAATAAGTACTATTATTATATATAACACAAGCTAAACAAGGTAGAATTCATCCAAAATCAAAGAGATGATGCTAGATATCCTTTACTCAAGCAAGTAACGTATTCATGCAGAGTTAAAATGCAATCATCCAACATATTTATCCAACCAACTCATCAATAATTTTTTGAAATTGAAAATAAAGAGAACCTTGATTTTGCTTAAATATTTTTTTAAATAGGGGTACATTTCAACTCCTAGGTGTATTCCCCCAAACTTAAATATTGCATTGTCCCCAATGCAAAAATAGAATAAAATGATAGAATGTAGTTACAATGATGAATGCAATGAAAATAGAACTAAATGCAATTTCAATGAGAATGCATATATGATGACAATATAGATAAAAAAATGAAAGTATACTGCATGGTATGCATGCCTACAAAATCTCAACACTAACTCAGTCATTTATGGCTCTTGAGATGAGGAATCAGAGCATGATGCTTCTGCTTTTCTTCTTCCTCTCCTCCTTCTTTCAACACTACTTGCCCTTAGGTTTGGATCTCTTTCACTTCGTTTCTTAACTTTTGGGAGCTGCATCTGATTGTTCTTGTAGTTCTAGCTCCACTTCGACATCATCAGACGCTTAAAGGTAGGTCCTTTTTGTTGCATCCATAACCATGATGGAATGACATCTAATATTTTGCATCCACTGTACTGGTGTACGACACTTATATCGGATAAGGATCAAATGCTATGCAAGTGTTTTCTTATTCTGAATAAAGAAAATAAAAGAGATTATCACATAAAAAGAAAAAGAAAATAAAAGCAACAAAACTCTATACTAGAAAAAGTAAAACATTTAATCATAAATAGTTGACCACTTGAATGGTCTCAACCAACTTAGGATCGAAGTCTCTTCCTTGCGTTTGATGTTGGTTGATCCTTAATTTCTTCTTTTTGTTCCGGCTAGACATCATCAGCTGCCCCTGGTTCAGAAGAAAACACTTTGAATGGCTCCACAATTTCAACAACTTGATCGCCTCTTCTACCATTTTGTCCATAATTTCTGCCAGTCACACTACATCTTACTCACATTGATTGTGGCCTAGTGAATTAGTTGCAGTGACATTCTTGAACACATCCACTGTTGTACCAAACAATTCATTGATTGTGGCCGGGTTCCAGGGAATTAACCACTCACATTCCTTAGATTTCTCATAGGTTGAATCATCTAGTATGTGGTCAAAATGACACTCTTCTTTAGCTCAACATTGCATCGACAATTGGTGTTTCCTTGACATCTTAGATTTCAGAATTGATCGTAAAAAGTGATAACTTGAGGAGTAACATACTTCATGCTTTCATCCACCCCATCCTTAGTGACTTGATATTTGTTAGATGACTCACCTTGATCTTGAGCAAATGTAATTGAGTTTTGAACCAACTTACTTAACTGTATATTGGTCCTTGGAGTGGTAGCCTTGCAATGTTCGTTCTCGTTGATAACCGGAGTTACAGTGGCACTAGGGAGTGTGCTTGGTTGTCAATAAGTCATAGTAGATGCTAGATGTCCCATTTGAACCTCCAAAGTACGAATTGAAAATGTGTTGCCTTGCACCATGACTTCAATTTAAGAAATATATTCTTGGATTAATGCTTTGAAATGAGCAAAATGATCAGATGTAGATGTCTGAACATATTATTCTTGACTAGGTTATGATTGTAGCAGAGTCTATGAACTATGTTGTGGTTGCAGATTTTTCCAAGGAAAATATTGTGGCTTCATTGTGTTATGATGTGACTACAACGAAACTTACTGAGTGTAATGTTGTTGCGGTTAGTTGAAGTTCACTTGTCACACATTAGAATTCCTTTGGAAAGTAATATTCACAAAGCTAATTGCTCCAACATGTTATTTGCAATTTGAATTTCCCTATGACTGACGTGTGGCAGCATTTTAGGAAATACCAAGGAAATTGCCTCGCATAATGTTCACATAACACACATTCTCCACATACTGTCAGAAAACTTTGTAGTTATGGTTTTCACTGCAAATCTTGCAGCAGAATGTAGGGACATCAACTGGTTGAGCAATTGGAATGGGTGCAACTTTAGCACAAAGAGCAAAAATTTCATCCAACTCTATAACTCTCAAAGCATATCTATAAATAGAACATTGATAAGATTCTCGAAGCATATCTCTCTGAAATACCAATTGTAACACCCTCTACCCCGGGCTAGTAGCAACCCGGCTCGAGAGCGTTACTAAGGCAAGAACATGGCAGATCAAGCAATACAAGCAAGAACAAGGCAAGACAATAATTGATAACTCATCCCTATTAGATGAGTTACTTAACTAGCAAGCAACCAAGCATTCACCACTTAACATGCAAGCAAACTCACATTTGATTTCAAGTCATCATAGGCATTCAAATAAGCCATTAAGTTGTTTCTTATCATCCTTATATTATAGGTTACTACATTCAAGATTCATTTTACATATTCAATCTTTGATATCCCATCACATTCGAATGACCTAAATGTACAAACATGCTTCCTTTCATTTCATTGTTCCTAGATGCATACATGTACATCTCATACCTATACTGCTAAACTTGATTATTGAACATACATTTGCATGAACTTGTTTCCAATCAAGCCATACACATTCGGCAATTAACTATACAAATACACAAAACACATACATCATGGTATGCACACACACACAAGTGACCATATAGTTCTCAAGGCAATTCGAATGGTTCAATGTAAACTAGATCAAACGCTTGATCATTTCATTTGTATCATCATATGCGTAGCAAACATTATTCCATTACATGAAATTTAAGTTCATTACATACTTGTTCACATTGTCAACCAAGTCTATGACATAGTAGGCCCATCAAGAACACACATATATACAAGTTCAAGTGTTCCAAAATGCATGATCAAGCTAAACTCTATACAATCTAGTGCCACCAATCTAGGGGATATACAAAACAAGTATGAAACCATACTTAGGAAATGCTTGTGTCTTGCTTCGAGCTCAAGATAGCATGCTTCAAGATCAAGCAACACTCGAATCATTTATCCTATAGGTTGGGAAGAATGAAACAAGAGTGATAAGTACAAGAATGTACTTAGTGAGGTAGTAACTAGCTCTAACCATTTGTTATATCAAGTTAAGAGTCAATTAAACAAGAATGATCCTAGCTAAGGATTTCAAGCATTAGAGTAATCCTAGCTAAGAATTATAGCATTCAGCTAGTATAGGATACAAGAAACATGGAATCATACTTCATGCTTTCATATCAAGAATCAAGCAAATCATACTTACATAACAAGTAATCAAGCAAGTCATGCTTACATGACAAGTAACATACAATTCATGGCTTTCATGTCAAGTAACATTCATGATATAACTTTCAAGACAAGTAACATTCAATTCATGGCTTTCAAGACAAGCAACATGTGATGTAGGATTGTTATTTCATTTGTTATCAATTAAACAACCCCCTTGGTACTTACTTTGTATAGGTAATCGAGTCTATGTCAAGAATCAAGCAAATCATGCTTATATATCAAGACATCAAGCTAATTGTGCTTGCATGACAAGTAACATACAATTCAAGGCTTCCAAGACAAGTAACATACAATTCAAGGCTTTCAAGAGAAGTAACATATGTTATTGGATTGTTATTTCATGTGTTATCAATTAAACAACCCCCTTGGTACTTAGTTTGTATAGGTAATCGAGTCTCCAACCAACTGTCGCTACAAGATGCACTGTAGTGGTAGTCAACCCTCCTACTATTGCCAAAGACCACATATGTACCATCCCTCTATCACCAAATAGGGGCCTTAGCCCTGGACCATAGTCCACCCTGACACAATGAGATCTAGACTCTAAGGCATGCCCTTCTACCTAGTCCAACTAGCTACCAAGGTTGTTCGATTTACCATTTGTACAAGTATTTCAAGTTCAAGATCATGTCAAGCAAGTTCATTTCATACTAGGCCCTTAGGCCAATTTAGCCATAGCTCACATATCATGTAATTCTCAAGTTTCATTTCATCAAGTAAGATATCATTACAAGTAAGTTCTTTAAGTCATTCGATTTCATGCCATATCACACATTCAAGCACCAATGTTGCCATTTAAACATGCTTTGCAATCGAATTGAACATGTATTCAAGGATGTGATCAAGTATCATTCATTACTTAAAACATTCTTCCCTTATTAAGTCAATTTAAACATTGCAAGAATATAGACATGCAAGTATTGGTTAGGACCTTGTCCTAACCCTAGAAACAACTACACTCACAATACTCCAAGCTTAGCTAGTCTTGGATCCACACTCCATTGTTCTTGGCTTTAGGATGTTCCACTTTTTCCTCATCCACCAAGTTCACTCCTGGTTCTAACACATTACACAAGTATAAACATGTCAAAACAAGTTCACATGATCATTCAATCAAGGCAATGCTACAAGTACACATCATATACAAATATGGCAGTATGTTCATATACATTCTTTACTACACATAACTACACTTATCTATACTTTAATTCATGTAAAACAGGGCAGAAATCAATGTCCCAAAACTGTTTACCAAATAGTTTTCAAACTGCCACAAAATACTGTACAATTGCCTAAACTGTTGTTACTAGGCAGCATGTAGTCTGTTCACTTAAACATGCATAACTTTCATTCCGTACGTCAGAATTTCAATTGGTTTACACCGTTGGAAAGCTAAATTAACAGTGTTTCTAACCGTATAGGCCTTGCATTTTAGTTCTTTTCCAATTCATACAGTTTTTAACATAAAAATAGGGCAATTTACAACACTGGACAGTTTGCACTATCCCAAGTGTTTCTTCTCTATAATTCATTCTACAATCCATAATTCAGTTCTTTTTTCTCCTAATGAAATTAGACATGTCAAGGCGTTGTCCATAAAATTTTCAGCCTTAAATTCCTTTTATACAATTTATGGTGATTTTTCAAAGTTGCTGCCCAGAACAGAGTATTCTGGGCAGATTACACTAGGTTGATTTTCTAGTTTCATAACTCATTTAAACAAGATTCTAACATTGCAATTCAACTTATTTTCAAGTTCTTACATGTCTAGGTCAGTATAATTCACCTAGCAATGTGCTTAAAATAGGACATTTGTAACACCCCATCCTTGGGTTAGCCGTAACCCGGTTCCTGAGCATTACCGGAACAAAAACAAAGCGATAGATAGGTTACTTGTCGAACAAGTAACCTCAGGATACTTTCCTTGTTGCGCAAGTAACCTAGACTGAAACTTTCAATACAAACAATTCATACAAGCAATCACATTAAACAACCCAACAACATTCATAGCATACAACTTTAGGTACCATTTTGTTTCATTTCATGCTTATAACCTAAGTTACTATTGTCCAATTATCATTACATCATTCAAACAACAATTCAAGTGTTGCATACTTTACTTAAAGCTACTATTCAACATGTTTCAACTTTCATTCTCTTTTTAATTCCAATGCCATGTTCGATTACTCTAGGCGATCGCTAAGCATATCTAAACTAACTTACTTACATTTCAAGAAACTACTTCATCAACCAATTAACATGTTCAACACAAAGCATCTAACACACATCTTGTTACACATTCATACATCCATTCGAACAACATGGAATCATAATCATATTTCATTTGTTTCTTTACAATCAAGTCATCGCATTACATAGCATACTTGATTAGTACATTGATAATGCATGCTTGACGTACCTTAGCCTCAATCTTATATTTGCCGAATAATGTCAATGGACATAGGAGCAAATGCATGAACATACGACATAGGTTTAGCATTCAAATTAAACAAGATTTCATCACACATTGGTTCTACATTGGAATCATACATGGTTTCATTCAATGATGCATTCTTTCACAAATTTGCGCAGCTATTACTTCATATATACATGTACATAATATCATGGTTCAAACATAGTTTAAGTCATCCAAATAGATTACATAATAGGCCTATCAAAACATTTCACAAACTAGTCCTATACACATAATCAAATGCATGATCAAAGCTACCTAATACAAAATCTAGTGCCACCAAATTAGGAGTATACAAAGAGTATGAATTCATACTTTCAAGCTTGCCTCAAGTGTTGCTTCAAACCCAAGATATCCTCTTGAAGTATTCTTTAATCTGTTATAGGAAGAATGAAGAGTAGAGTGGTAAGTACAAGATGTGTACTTAGTGAGGTAACACTAAATCTAACCAATTTCAAAGCATATAAGTCCAAGTTTACATGTAATCCAAGGAATCAAGACCATCAATACAAAACACATGTTTCTCCGAATTGCATAGGGTAACTTAGGCAATCTTTACATATCATACAATCAACATAGCAACATCCACCATGTTTCTCATAGGTTATTTGAACATCATGCTTAGAGGACTGTTGCGCGTAATAAGTGCTACGCAAATGTGCAAGTATACACGTCGCAAGTTATAGTATAAAAGATATCGTCTCCACAGGGATTGGTGCCACTTCAAGAATCTAGTCTCTTGCACTGTAAAAAGTAAAAACACAAGTAAAGGATTATAGAAGTTTTAACTAATAACTAATCTAGAAAGCAATTAAGTAAAAGAAAAGATGAATTCAATTGAGAGAGATAGGCTAGGTTATCGTGAGTTGAGGTGTGATAGCCGATTGGATTGTCTTGGTAAAAGAGTGCACGGGCAACTCAGTTGCCGTGGCAACTTGCACGACGGGGTTGCCGTAGCAACTAATTGATGGTTGCTTGGGCGACTAGTTGGGCAACTACTTGGGCGACTGGGCAGCAACTTCAAGGTTCGGCGGAGCGTTCTTCAATGGTTTCTTCTTATCCCTAAGTCGAAACTCTAGCTATTTGCGCATGCCTTGATAATACATCCCTGCGTGAATCAAGGGTGAACAACAACCAATCTTGCGCTCCTCTTAGCCGTTGAAATCCTTAACTTATTCCTAAGCCGAATTAATCTTCACCATCATTGGATTGAATAAAGATCATATTCATTCGTTTCTTGAATCTAACTCTCCCGATATTAGATAAATGGATGAAATCACGAGATCCTCTCCCAATTCACTCGCAAACAATAATAAGAACCAAGAATGAATAAACCTTGAAATAGAAAAGTGCAAACTCTTATTACCTAAACAAAAACCAATAGTTTCTCACAATCTCAAAACACAATAACCATAGCCAAGTAAATTTAGTTCATGGCTAGGTTCCAAAGAAACACAAGATAAACAATCCCTAGCATGAACCCAATCGAACAAGGAAGAAAAGATGAAGCTTGTCGAAAATTCCTTGCCCTAGATGCTTGCCGAAAATTCCCCTTGCTTCCTCTCTTGGAGTTGTCGAAATTCCCTCTTGCTCTCCCCCTCTGGAATTGTCGAAATCTCCTTGATATTTATAGGGCTAGGCCAAAGTCCTTCTTTGAGGAGGAGTTTGAGTTGGAATTAAATTATCTTTAAAGAATATAATTCTTTATTATAATTTTATTCCTATTAGAACATCTCCTATCCTCTTGGGATTTAATTCTTCTTTAATCTCTGCATGGCAATCAAATTCCTTTGGGCTTGGACCTTGCTCCATGTCATCTTGGGCTTGTAAAAGCATGAATTTCGACATCCATATTGCTTTTGGTCTTTGTCGACAAATGCCATGGCAACTGGCTCGGCGTCTCCTTCATGCACTGCCCTGGCAACTAGCTCGGCATATCCTTCATGCATTGCCCTGGCAACTAGCTCGGCATTGCTTTGGCAAGTGATCCTGCACATACACACACAAAAACACACCAAAGCAGCATCTATTTCCACAAAAATCACCAAGTTATGTAATCAAGCTCAACGATTGAAGGAAACATGGATTAATGCATGAATGGCTAACTATGCAACTAATATGAGCCTAAGTCTAACAATAATATGAGTAAAAAGGGTAAGAAAAATAGTACTTTTGAACACTTATCACACCCCCAAACTCGAACTATTGCTTGTCCTCAAGCAATGCAAACTCATAATTACCTGCCAAGACTTCAAATTTTCACAAACTTAGCTTTGAACTTGATTTCAATTCTCTGAACCGGGGCACAAAGTATGATTGGCTTTTTATTTTTCGGAAAACTGAGGAGTTACTCGGAATCAAACTATAATGCTTGTGCGTGTGTGCGGAGTTGTGTGCAAGTTGATTTTTCGGATTCTATGCAAACAGTAGGTTTTCAAATTACTTCATTGGGTTCTTTTTAACTTGTTTTAACTAGAGCCAATTTCGGGCACCTCTAGTGTTTTATTTTTAGTTTTCTTAAGTTAATTTAATCGACTAGAGCCGGTTTCGGGCACCTGTAGTTAAAAAAAAAAATTTAACGCCTCCTAGAGCCAGTTTCAGGCACCTCTAGTGATCAATTTTTTAGCATATGCTAGAGCCAATTCCGGGCACCTCTAGCATTCATCTAATCCCCCAATTAGTTAATTATCCACCTAAGTTTACTAGAACTCCTTAAATCAATCAAACCACAACAGTGTTTCATCAAATTTAGCATCATAGTAAAATTCTAAGTTTTTCCATGGTTATCCTAGAATAAAAATTCTATCAATTAAGTGCATTGGTAAAGTCATCATTGAATATTCATCAAATCTAAGCAATTCTTGTTCCAATTAAAGGCATGGCAAGCAATTTATGTATCCTAAATGTAATGCTTAAGATTAATGTAACTAAACATGGTAATTACTAATAACAATCCCCCCCCAAACTCGAGTGAGGCATTGTCCTCAATGCATGCATAAAAATAACGAAAAATAACAATAAAAATAAAAATGCATACGAGGACTTACTCTGAGAGTTCGTCATCGTAGATGATTAGTTTCCTTCTAGTTGGCGTCTTGATTTCTTGCTTGAACGCGATGGTTGTTTTCTTGTTGCCGGGACGTCTTGAGCTTTGGTTGCCGTGGCATCTTCATGGTTGGTTGCCGTGGCATCAGCTTGTGCAGGCACGATGTAGGTTGCCGCGGCATCTTCTTCATTGGTTGTCGGGGCAAGGGTCTCGGCAGTAAATTTCCTTAGCATAGTAGTTGTGAGTCTTGTTGTGAAAAAGAAAACAAAGAAAACCTGAAAACTAAAGATAATAAAATATCTCCTAAAAATAAAAATGAAAATAAAAAGAAAAAGAAAAAGGAAATACTGAAAGGAGAGCATGCTCATGCATCTCCTAAGTTGACCACTTCCTTGTTACGTTCTACATGGGCACCATTGTAGTGCTTCAATCTTTGTCCATTAACTTTGAATTCATGGTTGTCAGAGATGGACTTGATTATCACAGCACCATGGGAGAATGGTTTGACGACTTCAAATGGTCCCGACCATCTTGATTTCAGCTTTCCCGGGAAAAGTTTTAGCCGAGAATTGAATAGGAGAACTAGTTGCCCTGGCGTGAATTGCCGTGGCAATAGTTTCTTGTCGTGCCATCGCTTTGTTTTCTCCTTGTAGATTCGTGCATTGTTATAGGCGAGTGCACGAAATTCTTCTATCTCATTGAGATCCATCAAGCGCTTTTGTCCGGCTTTTTCCCAATCCATATTCACGGTCTTGATTGCCCAAGACGCCTTGTGCTCGATTTCCACCGGTAGATGACATGTTTTACCATAGACAAGCCGGAAGGGGGGACATACCTAATGGTGTTTTGAATGCAGTGCGATATGCCCAAAGTCGTCATCTAGTCTTAATGAACACCAATCCTTCCTTGAGGGATTTACAACTTTCTCGAGTATTCCCTTCAACTCCCGGTTGGAAATTTCTGCTTGCCCGTTGGTTTGTGGGTGATATGCCGTGGCGATCTTGTGTGATATGCCAAGCGTTGCAACATCTTGGCAATTAGTCTGTTATCAAAATGCTTGCCCCGTCGCTGATAATTGCCCTCGGCATCCCAAACCGTGTAAATATGTTTTTCTGCAGAATCGTTGCACGGTCTTGGAATCGTCGTTGGGAACTGCAGCTGCCTCTACCCATTTAGACACATAGTCGACGGCGAGTAAGATGTAGAGGTTGCGAATGAAGATGGGAAAGGTCCCATAAAATCGATCCCCATACATCGAACAGTTCCACCTCGATGATGTTCGAGTGGCATCTCATGTCGCTCTAGAGATATTGCCCGTCCTCCGCAACGATCACATTGCTTGTAAAAGTTCTGGCATCTTTGTACAATGTTGGCCAATACAAACCGGATTGCAAGACTTTGGCGCGATACGAGTTCCTCCAAAATGTCCTCCATAGGGTGAAGAATGGCATTGCCGAGTACATTCTGTTGTTGCTCTTCTTGAGGACACATCGGCGTATAACCTGATCTGCACATTGTTTAAACAAAAGAGGCTCGTCCCAAAAGTAATGCTTAGCATCATGGCGGAACCGCTTCTTCCCTTGGTGAGTAATGCCATACGGAAGAATACCACAAACAAGGAAGTTAACTAAATCTGCGTACGAGGGTATTGCCGGGCATGTGCTTGCCGTAGTGTTCGCTCCCAAAATTGCCGAGGCGTGCTCGTCAAAGACTGCTGCGGCGTCGAGAGTTGCCGAGGCGTGTGCTTCCATGGTTGCCGAGGCGTCATGGGCTGTCGAGGCGTCAAGGGTTGCCGAGGCGATTAGAATTTGTTCATCCGGGAATGCATCGCATATCTCTAGATCCGCGTCTTTCTCCCTATTGCGTTCCAAACGTGATAAGTGATCGGCCACTTGATTTTCTGTTCCTTTCCTGTCCTTAATTTCAATATCAAATTCTTGTAAAAGTAATATCCAACGAATCAAACGAGGTTTAGCATCCTTTTTAGCAAATAAGTATTTGATTGCCGAATGGTCCGTATGAACAATTACCTTTGTACCAATTAAATAGGATCGGAACTTGTCAAATGCGAAAACTACAGCTAGTAACTCTTTCTCCATTGTTGTGTAATTCACTTGAGCATCATTAAGAGTTTTACTAGCGTAGTATATCACATGGAAGGTCTTACCTGTGCGTTGGCCTAGGACTGCTCCTACCGCAAAATCACTTGCATCACACATGAGCTCAAAAGGTAGCGTCCAATCTGGTGGAACGACAATGGGTGCCGAGGCAAGCTTTTTCTTTAGGGTTTCGAATGCTTGAGTGCAAGAATCATCAAAATCGAAGACTTTATCCTGTTCAAGCAGATTACACAAAGGTTTAGTGATTTTAGAAAAATTATGAATGAACCTCCTGTAAAAACTTGCATGTCCGAGAAAACTTCGAATTCCTTTAACCAAATTTGGTGGGGGTAATCTCTCGATCACGTCCACCTTGGCTTTGTCTACTTCAATTCCCTTGGATGAAATCTTATGGCCGAGCACTATTCCTTCATTTACCATAAAGTGGCATTTCTCCCAATTGAGGACTAAATCCGTTTCTTCGCATCTTGCCAACACCCTCTCTAAATTGCCGAGACAGCCGTCGGTCATTACCAAAAAACCGAAAAATCATCCATGAAGATCTCAAGGAAGTCTTCGACCATGTCTGAAAAGAGCGCCATCATGCATCTTTGGAAGGTTGCCGGGGCGTTACATAATCCGAACGGCATCCTTCGGAAGGCATAAGTACCGTATGGGCATGTGAAGGTTGTCTTTTCTTGATCTTTTGGTGCTATGGCAATCTGATTGTAACCTGAATAACCATCAAGAAAACAGTAAAAGGGTTTACCTGCAAGACGGTCAAGCATTTGATCAATAAAGGGTAATGGGAAGTGATCTTTCCTAGTGGCTTTGTTTAGCTTTCGATAGTCCATACAAACCCTCCAACCGGTCACAGTCCTGGTTGGGATAAGTTCATTATTTTCATTGCTTACCACTGTTATACCTCCCTTTTTCGGCACACATTGTACCGGACTTACCCACGTACTATCGGAGATAGGGTATATAATGCCGGCGTCAAGCCACTTGATGATTTCTTTCATTACAACCCCTTTCATGGCATGATTCAGTCTCCTCTGGGCCTCAATTGAAGGTTTGTGGTCATCTTCCAACAAGATCTTGTGCATGCACACCGCCAGGCTAATTCCCTTCAAGTCGGCAATTGTCCACCCTATTGCCTTTTTATGTAGCTTCAACATGTTGATCAGCTTCTTTTCCTGCTCAGGCTGTAACTTAGAAGAAATAATTACAGGTAATGTATTATCGATCCCTAAGTATACATATTTCATTGCTCTCGCAATTGTTTCAACTCAAGAATTGGTGGATTTTCGATAGAGGGTTTTTCGATCTTACCTTCCTTACCCGAGTAGTCCAGGTGGTTCAAAGTATGTACCGGTCGATTGACTAGCCAATTTGCCTCTTCTGGTTGTTCCTCATCGACCGGCTCTTCATACTCCTCGGGTTCCTCTTGATCGGCAATGTAGTTGCCGAGGCAACTAAATTCCTCATCGGTTAAACTTTGCCGTGGCATGAAGTAGTTGGCATTCTTCCGATCATCGGCATGCCTTAGTGTTTGGAACACATTTAGTTTTACCTGCTGGTCATTCACCCTCATTGTGAGTTCTCCTTTTCAACATCAATCAAAGTTCTCCCTGCCGCTAGGAATGGTCTTCCGAGAATGATAGGCGCATGCTCATCTCGCTTCACAATCCAAAACAATAAAGTCAGCGGGAAAAATAAATTTATCAACTTTTACCAAGTATGTCCTCGATTTTTCCCTCTAGATGCACATAGGATCTGGCTTGCTAGTCAGTAGCATAATCAATTGTAGGTCTTGCCTTCCCGATTCCTAGTTTCGAAAAAACGATTTAGGCATCAAGTTTATGCTAGCCCCTAGGTCGCATAGTGCTTTCCCGACATAGTGATTTCCAATAGAACAGGGTATTGTGAAACTTCCGGGATCCTTCAACTTGGGCGGCATACGATTGTGCAACATTGCCATGCATCCCTCTGTTGTGGCAATTGTTTCAAACTCTCCTAGCCTTGTTCTCTTGGACACAATGTCTTTAAGAAACTTGGCATAGTTTGGCATTTGTTCAATTGCTTCCACCAATGGCAAGTTGATGTGGACTTGCTTTAGGATATCAAGAAACTTCTTGAATTGGTATTCTTGCTTTTGTCGCTTCAACCTTTGTGGGAATGGTGGTGGAAGTCGGATATCTTCGATCTTTTCATTGGTTTGAAACCTGATTGACGGCATTACAGGGCTATCTGGAGTTGCCGATGCGTTACCAACTGGGGTTGCCGAGGCGTGCTTATCGCCGGTTGCCGCAGCAATTCCTGGTTCAGCATCTGAGACTTTGCCGCTAGGTTCGTCTTGATCTTTTTGTGGAGTTTTGTTTGACGAGCGGGTTTGAACCTCTCTAAGTTGTTGGCCACTTCTGGTGGTGATTGCCTTACATTGCTCATGGCCAGTTCCTCTTGCGACTTCAGTATCACTAGGTAAACCTCCTTGTGGTCTAGTGTTCAGATTTTGAGCAAATTGTCCGACTTGATTTTCCAATGATTTGATTGCCGCCTCTTGGTTTTGCAATCTCATCTCGGTCCTGTTAATAAAAGCATCAGTTCTTTTTATGAAATTACTATTCTCAGCCATATAAGATTCAGTTTTCATCATAAAAGCATTTAGAGAATTTTCCAAAGAACTAGATGTCGCTCGGTTGTTGCCGCGGCATCATTTGCCGTGGCATATTCTCTGGAATCCCGATGCTTGTGCATTCTGATTGTTCTGGTTTAGAGCATTGTTGGGATTACTCCATGAAAAATTCGGTGCTTCTTCCAAGCTGGATTGTATGTATTTGACATCATGTTGTTGCCCAGATTGTAATTCCCCACATAGAAGCTAGATTCCGTTCTGCATACATTCGTAAGAATTATGGTTATCGCCACATAACTCACAAAAAGAATCCATTACCTTGACTTCATGTGTGTTGTTTGGTTTTTGCATGTTCGGACCATCTTGGTTAAAGCGCCAATTGTGCCAAATTGAATCGATGATCCTAGTTCATGTATTGTGGCTTGCGTCTAACTCCTCCTCTTCTAGTAGATGGGAATTGATAATCATTCTTGGCCAGCCTGTTTAAAATTTGCATTGCTTCTTCCGGTGACTTATCTAGGAGTATGCCGTTTGCCGAGGCGTCTAGCATCATCCTTGTTGGTGTATTCACGGCATTGTAAAACATTGTTACTTGAGTCCACACCGGGAATCCATGTAAAGGGCATTTGTGTAAAAGTTCTCTATACCGCTCCCAAGCCTCGTACATGGATTCATCATCTGCTGCCGAAAAAGAAGTAATATCGTTACGAAGCTTATCGATTAAATTTGTAGGATTAAATCTAGCAAGGAAATCACGACAAAGATCAGTCCAAGATGCTATGGATCCGGCAGAATGCTATTTAGCCATGCTTTCGTCCTATCCCTCAGTGAATAGGGAATAATCTTAATCGTAAGACATCAGGGGTGACTCCGTGTATCTTGAACGAGTTGCAAATCTCGAGGAAAGATTTCAGATGTTGTCGTGCATCTTCAGATTCTTTGAGCCGCCAAATTGACCTATTGTGTTGATCATATTAAACATTACCGGTTTCAACTCAAAGTGGTCGGCTTCAATTTCGTGCGACAACTCTCGGTTAAGTCCATCAAGATCTTCTTCAAGATAGTCTCGAATAGTTCTGCTTTCGTGCAAGAATCACTCCTCCTCCTGCTCGAACATCTTGATTAATATTGCCGTCTTGATTTGCCATTGCTTCTCTTATCCTTCGTCTAAGTCTTTGTAAGGTTCGTTCGATTTCTGGATCAAAGGGATATTCTGGTGAAGTCGGTCTCGCCCTGGTCATATACCAATGCAAAACCAAAGTTTGTTAGCCCTTTGAATTTTAAACAAGAAAAAGAAAGTGCAAGAAAGTAAAAACAAAGTTGCTATTGCCAATCCCAGGCAACGGCGCCAAAAACTTGTTGCGCGTAATAAGTGCTACGCAAATGTGCAAGTATACACGTCGCAAGTTATAGTATAAAAGATATCGTCTCCACAGGGATTGGTGCCACTTCAAGAATCTAGTCTCTTGCACTGTAAAAAGTAAAAACACAAGTAAAGGATTATAGAAGTTTTAACTAATAACTAATCTAGAAAGCAATTAAGTAAAAGAAAAGATGAATTCAGTTGAGAGAGATAGGCTAGGTTATCGTGAGTTGAGGTGTGATAGCCGATTGGATTGTCTTGGTAAAAGAGTGCACGGGCAACTCAGTTGCCGTGGCAACTTGCACGACGGGGTTGCCGTAGCAACTAATTGATGGTTGCTTGGGCGACTAGTTGGGCAACTACTTGGGCGACTGGGCAGCAACTTCAAGGTTCGGCGGAGCGTTCTTCAATGGTTTCTTCTTATCCCTAAGTCGAAACTCTAGCTATTTGTGCATGCCTTGATAATACATCCCTGCGTGAATCAAGGGTGAACAACAACCAATCTTGCGCTCCTCTTAGCCGTTGAAATCCTTAACTTATTCCTAAGCCGAATTAATCTTCACCATCATTGGATTGAATAAAGATCATATTCATTCGTTTCTTGAATCTAACTCTCCCGATATTAGATAAATGGATGAAATCACGAGATCTTCTCCCAATTCATTCGCAAACAATAATAAGAACCAAGAATGAATAAACCTTGAAATAGAAAAGTGCAAACTCTTATTACCTAAACAAAAACCAATAGTTTCTCACAATCTCAAAACACAATAACCATAGCCAAGTAAATTTAGTTCATGGCTAGGTTCCAAAGAAACACAAGATAAACAATCCCTAGCATGAACCCAATCGAACAAGGAAGAAAAGATGAAGCTTGTCGAAAATTCCTTGCCCTAGATGCTTGCCGAAAATTCCCCTTGCTTCCTCTCTTGGAGTTGTCGAAATTCCCTCTTGCTCTCCCCCTCGAATTGTCGAAATCTCCTTGATATTTATAGGGCTAGGCCAAAGTCCTTCTTTGAGGAGGAGTTTGAGTTGGAATTAAATTATCTTTAAAGAATATAATTCTTTATTATAATTTTATTCCTATTAGAACTTCTCCTATCCTCTTGGAATTTAATTCTTCTTTAATCTCTGCATGGCAATCAAATTCCTTTGGGCTTGGACCTTGCTCCATGTCATCTTGGGCTTGTAAAATCATGAATTTCGACATCCATATTGCTTTTGGTCTTTGTCGACAAATGCCATGGCAACTGGCTCGGCGTCTCCTTCATGCACTGCCCTGGCAACTAGCTCGGCATATCCTTCATGCATTGCCCTAGCAACTAGCTCGGCATTGCTTTGGCAAGTGATCCTGCACATACACACACAAAAACACACCAAAGCAGCATCTATTTCCACAAGAATCACCAAGTTATGTAATCAAGCTCAACGATTGAAGGAAACATGGATTAATGCATGAATGGCTAACTATGCAACTAATATGAGCCTAAGTCTAACAATAATATGAGTAAAAAGGGTAAGAAAAATAGTACTTTTGAACACTTATCAAGGACAAGCAACCAATCACTCAAATTATCAAGTAGGCATTTATAGATAAAGCCATCATCCATACATTTCTTTCATGACAAGTAACAAGTTTTGCAACCATTCATGTGTCATCTTTCAAAGCAAGAAAGTCCATTCAGATATCTTACAATACAAGCAATGTTCATGTCCCACATCTAAGCAAACAATGTCCATTTAATTTATTAAGTCATCTTACAACATCCTTCAACATCCTTGGTAAGTAGCTTAATACATAATCAAATCTTAACAATATACACCGAAGTGCCAATATGCACCGAAGTGCCAATATGAGCTCAAGATTCTAAGGCATGCCCTCCTATCTATCAACCTATCTACCAAGGTTGTTGATTATCCATTTCATTTAAGCTTTATAAATTTCTTGATTCAATTTAACATTATGTCATTCAAAGGCCAAGCCCTTAGGCTTATGGAGTATTAACTCCCAATACATAACTATCCATACCATTCGATTCAATCAGCCATGTATAACATTCACAAAGACAAGCATATGTATGCAATGTACATACCTTATTCTCCAAGCAAGCATGCCATTTCATACCTTAGGCATAAGCAATGCACATGACAAGCATTTGATTACATTTGCTTAACACCCAAGTAAACACAAAGATCATGGCATCAATCAAGTTGTCATACATTTCATTCTTCCCTTAATTAGCCAAATATACTTTAAGTCATGTTGCATGGCACTGACATTTCATTTAAGCAATAACAAGGTTGGTTAGGACCTAAGTCCCAACCCTAAGGATAGTTACACTAACAATACCCCTAGCAATTCAACTATCTTGGATCCAAATCCCTTTGCCTCTAGCTTTGGGATGTCCACTCCTATCCTCTTCTTCTCCAATTTGTTGTCCTTGGTCTATCAAGCATAACACATACACATTTCATAAAAAACAAGCACAATATATCATACAATCATAGTAGCAATGTTATCACATTTTACCTAACATTTAGCTACTATTTTTATGCTTCCGTTTAACCTTTTCTTACCAATTCGTCTCCACATTGTTATTACTTCATTTTAAGACATAATTGTACAGATTAAAATGTCCCAAACCTATTTTAGAAATAGTTTGCATTTTGGTGCAAAAACAGTCCCAAACTGCCCAGGACACTGCTGCCTGGTAGTTTGCACACTGTCCCTTTAAATGGCCATAACTTTTAATCCGTACGTCGGAATTTTGAATGCTATACACCGTTGGAAAGATAACAAAATTTCCTTAATACCAGGTAAGTCTTGCATTTTAGTCAATTAATACAGTTTATTGTTCAAACACAGGGAATTTACATTGCCTGGACAGTTTGCACTGTCCAGCAATTCCTAATTACAGTTTCCAGCATAGGACCCAGTTTTCAGTTATGTTTTCACTTATGAAAATAGATATTCTAAGGATTATGTCAATAAAATTTTAGCCCTGAATTCAATCTATACAATTTTTGGTGAATTGTCAAAGTGACTGCCCAGAACAGAGCAATTATGGGCAGATTGTATCTAATCACATTTTAATGCCTTTAATTCATTTTAAACAATTTTGGTTATAATGATATCCTAAACATGTTAAGTCAATTTTAATCCATTATACAAGGCTGTCAAAATAGAGCAAGTTGGTTATAATGCCTAATCTTGCATGTTTACTCAATTTCAATTCCACAAAACAGTTTCTATGTTACATAACTATGTTCATGCTTTTATCTTCCATTTCCAGCATTGTTTGCTAACAATTAAATTTGTTTGACACCTTCTAAACATTACCTATTCATGATCATAATCAATTCATTAATTCTATAGCTCAATTTTAAGTTCTAATCATTCAATTTCCACTTCAACATTACAATTCAATTTTCCAGCAACCTAGTTTATTACACTAACATAAACACACGATTTCAGCTTTGTACCTAATGTTCATTCTTCAATTTTGCATAATTCTACAATCATTCAATCATCTAACAACATATTCAATGTCTAATTCATCTAACATCATCAAAATCAGTCCAATTCCACAATCATAGTTGCCTATACAATTAAACACAAGAAGAATTATACTTACTTTGTGTCTTGCTTAATTTCAATGAAAATTTCCTACACATGCAAAGCTTAATTTCTTCTTCAATGGCTGAATTTCCCAGCTTTGTCTCTCACTTTCCTTTCTCTCTAGTTTCGGCCAAATGCATAAAGATGATGATGACCATTTGGTATCCACAATAGTGGAATTAGGATTTTACTAGTCTATCCCTTAATTAGTTACTAATCATGCAATTAGTCAAGGGCAAATAAGAGAACCATGAAATTTAGCATACATTCCTCTTCTTACTTGTTTAATTCAATGTAGTCATTCTAATTTGGTCACTTATTTCATTCATTCTTTCAATTAGGCCCTTCACTATTCAATTTAGCTTAATTCTAAATTCAATTAAGCTATTCACTTATTCAATTTGGTTCCAATAATTCTAGGCTAGAATTTGGGGTGTTGCAATTCTCCGCCCTCTTAAATTAAATTCGTCCTCGAATTTACCTGAATTGAATAGGCGAGGATACTGCTTACTCATGACATCTTCAGATTCCTAGGTAGCTTCTTCCACCTTATGTTTTCTCCATAAGATTTTAACAAGAGGAACAATCTTGTTCCGAAGCTTTCTTACTTTTCGGTCAAGAATCTGAATAGGTTATTCTTCGTAGGACAAATCGAGATTCAATTCAACTTCTTATGGCACATGAATGTGTGAAGGATCAGATCGATACCTTCTAAGCATTGAAACATGGAAGACATTGTGTATTCTATCAAATTCTCTATGAAGAGCTAATCGATAGACTACTGGACCAATTCTTTCAATAACTTCAAATGGTCTGATATATCGGGGACTGAGCTTCCCTTTTCTTCCAAATCTGAGCACTTTATTCCAAGGTGAGACCTTTATGAAGACTTTGTCTCCAATAGCATACTGAATATCTCTCCTTTTCAAGTCAGCATACGCTTTCTGTCTATCGAAAGCTTCCTTCAATCGATCATGAACGATCTTCATTTGTTCTTTGGTTTCCTGAAGCAATTGAGGTCTCAATATTTTGTTTTCCTCCAATTCCGACCAACATAAGGGAGTTCTACATCTTCTACCATATAGAGCTTCAAATGGTGCCATTTGAATAGAAGATTGATAGCTATTGTTGTAGGCAAACTCTACAAGAGGTAGGGATTTCTCCCAATTCTTCCCGAAGTCAATAACACAAGCCCGTAGCATATCTTCTAATACTTGAATGATTCTCTCAGATTGGCCATCCGATTGAGGATGAAAGGCCGTACTAAGATGTAGTATAGCTCCTAGAGCTTTCTGCAAAGAATTCCAAAATCGAGAAGCAAATCGAGGGTCACGATCAGAGATAATTGCTGTAGGTACACCGTGTAACCGAATCACTTCACGAATAGACAGCTCGGCAAGGGTTTCCAAGCTCATGTTCATACGAACAAGGATGAAGTGTGTAGATTTAGTGAATCTATCAACAATCACCCATACATCATCGTTCTTTCTTGGAGTAGAAGGAAGACCGGTGACAAAGTCCATAGTAATTCGATCCCACTTCCACTGGGGGAGTTCAATAGGTTCAAGCAATCCAGTAGGGACCTGATGCTCGGTTTTGACATGTTAAGCACTTGGATACGAAGTCCGTAATTGAATATTTCATTCCTGGCCACCAGTATAGTGGCTTTAGGTCCTTATACATCTTAACCGATCCAGGGTGGATTGAGAAAGAACTTTGATGAGCTTCTTTCAACATTTCTTGTCTTAATTCCTCATTGTTAGGAACACAAACTCTATCTTTGATATAGAGGAGTCCATTTGACTTTAGGGAGAAGTCGGAGCTAGACTCAGAAGCAAGCTTATATATGATCTTCTGAAGATCTGGATCAACTTGTTGAAGTTCCTTAATTCTCGAGACAAAATCGGATCGAACTTGAAGTTTAGACAGAAATTTATGGCTCTTAGATAGTCGGAAATGAGCATTGATAGCAGTAGTAGCTACTAAAGCATTAACAAAGTCATTAGAATGATTTTCAATAGGTTACTTACAGTGCAAGGCATTATTCGAATTGTTCCTTGCATAACAAACCATTGTTCGAATTCTTTCTTACAAGCTAAGAAAGATTCGGTTTTCAACGGTTACAAGTATTTTAGGCTCAATTCTCTTTAGAATGGGTTACTTGTATTTTAAGAAATGTTTGAATAGTAACTTGTAGCTTAAGAAAGCTCTAAATTCATTGTTTGCAAAACAATAGAAGGCATAATTCAATTGAATTTAATCAGAATTCTAGATTTAGGAGTTACCCGAGTATGGTGCGACTAAGGGCGTCAGCAACTACGTTTTCTTTCCCTGGATGGTAGTCAATAACCAAATCGTAGTCCTTAAGCAATTCGAGCTATCTCTGTTGCCTCAGATTCAAGTACTTTTGAGATAGGAGGTATTTGAGACTTTTGTGATCGGTAAATAGATTGCATTTTTCTCCGTATAGATAGTGTCTCCATATCTTGAGAGCAAATACGATAGCCGCTAGTTCCAGATCGTGTGTTGGATAATTAGAATAGTGTGGCTTCAGTTGCCTTGAAGCGTAAGCCATTACTTTCCCATCTTGCATCAAGACACAACCGAGTCCTAGATGAGAAGCATCACTATAAACAGTGAATTCCTTGCCCGATTATGGTTGGAGAAGTACCAGGGCATGAGTCATAGCTTGCTTAAGTTGATCGAAGCTTCGTTGTTGGCTCTTCGACCAAACGAAAGGCGTATCTTTGCGAGTAAGCTTGGTAAGACTTGCAACAGTAGAGGAAAAGCCCTTAACAAATCATCTATAATACCTGGCTAAACCGAGAAAGCTTTGGACCTCGCTTACATTCTTAGGAGGTCTCCAATTCAGAATAGACTGAATCTTACTTGGATCGAGTTTGATTCCTTCAGCTGAGATAACATGGCCAAGGAAATAAACTTTTGGTAACCACAATAAACATTTGGAGAAATTGGCATACAATTGATGTTCTCATAGTCTTTGTAAGACAATTTAGAGGTGTTAAGCATATTCCTCCTTATTCCGAGAGTACACCAAAATGCCATCGATGAATACGACCATAAACTTGTCAAGATAGGGCTTGAATACCCGATTCATGAGATCTATGAAAGCAGTCAGAGCATTCATTAACCCGAATGGCATTACGAGGAATTCAACGTGGCCATATCGAGTAGGAAAGGCTATCTTAGGCACGTCTTGTTCTTTTACTTTCATTTGGTAGTATCCCGATCGAAGGTCGATCTTAGAGAATACGAAAACATCCCTAAGTTGATCGAAAAGATCTTCAATTCTGGGCAAGGGATACCGATACTTGATAGTAAGCTTATTTAGTTGACGGTAATCAATACAAAGCCGCATAGTCCCATCTTTCTTCTTTACAAACAAAACTGGTGCACCCCAAAGAGAAGTGCTAGGCCGAATGAAACCTTTATCTTGCAACTCCTAAAGTTGCATCTTTAATTCTTTCAACTCGATAGGTGTCATTCTGTAAGGTGTAATGGACTTCGGAGCTATTCCAGGCTAAACTTCTAGCCCGAACTCTACTTCTCAGGTCGGAGGGACACCAGGGAGTTCCTCGGGAAAAAACATCAGTGAATTCAGAAACGACAAGCATGCTAGGCAAACTGAATTCAATTTCATCTTGAAGGATCATTTTAGCAAAGATGGAAGTTGGTTTCTTGTCTATTAAGAGAAAGGATTCTTTCCTTAAACCCAGAGATACAATCTCCGATTTTGGCAATCTATCCAGGCCTCGTGTTTACTTAACCAATCTAACCCCAATATTAAGTCAAATTCACAATATGGTAAGACATAAAGATCAATGGAAAATGGAATATTTTGAATGGTCATGCTTCTGGCGCAAGTTAATATGTGTTTTCCCCCTAATGGATTCGAAACTATAAGATGTAATTCAATAATTTCGGGTTTCAATTTTAACTTGTTAATCAAGGCAGAACAAACAAAAGAATGGGTAGACCCCGAATCAATTAAAGTATATGCAGGACTGGAATTTAACTCAACGGTACTTGTGATAACACCGAGAGCTTCCTCATCATCTTTTACCACGAATATGATACATACGAGCAGGGGCTCGAGATTCCTGATGAGTCTGAGCATTCGAATAGGGGCCCTTCTATTTCCCATGATTCTCGGACTGAGCTTGTCTGGGTGCTTTGTTTCGGTTAGGAGGAGTTGAGCTAGCAATTGCAAAAGTTTGATTCGAAGCCTTGTTGGGATTTTGGGGACAATCCCGAATATAATGACCAGAGGCTCCACATGAAAAGCATAAATTCTGTTGAACTCTGCACTAGCCAGTATGATGTTTCTGGCAGAACTTGCAAATAGGGTATTGAGTAGTTTTAGCCTGAT
Organism: Hibiscus mutabilis; assembly: GCA_019671005.1. Taxonomy (NCBI): domain Eukaryota; kingdom Viridiplantae; phylum Streptophyta; class Magnoliopsida; order Malvales; family Malvaceae; genus Hibiscus; species Hibiscus mutabilis. The sequence goes on along the minus strand of CM033735.1, from coordinate 14,126,620 downwards.
TCACCGTGCTGTCAATAGAAAGACAGGGGCAGAAGTCTTTACAACCGCTTGAGGTTTCAGAATGTAACCACTCTTCTGATTAGGGGTATAGTTTGAAGAGTGTCCTTTGGAATGTTTGGACTTCTTTGATTTCCAGTGTGGCTTATCATCGTTCTTTGGTCGTTTGTCTTTCCAGGAGTGTTCGCTTTTGCGTCTTTTCGAGGCTTTCATCTTCACATTAGTAGCAATGGCCCGATTTACTAGATTTTGGAAGTCGGTAATGCCCAAGCCAGTGAATATCGGGATTAATTCATCATTTAACCTGTCGATGAATATTCGGTACTTGTCGGCCTCAATTTTGATATATTCAGACCCATACTTGCAAAAGTCGCTCACATATCGCTCGATAGGTCGGCCGGCTTGTTTAAGATATAGGAATTATTTTTTGCGTTCGTCCAGATATTGTTTGCTGATATACTTCTTCTTGAACTCATCAATGAAGAACTTCCAAGTAATAGACTCCGCATGAGCAGTCAGGATAGTGGCTTCCCACCAGCTCAATGCTTCGTCTGCTAATAGAGCAATGGCGCACTCGAGTTTATGTTCGTCAGGACATGGCAATTGTTTGATCAAAATGAGAGTACTGGCCTCTAACCAGTACTCGGCTACTTCCGGATTAGCCTCATCAATGCCAGTGAAGGTGTATGCCCGATGTTGAGCCATCTTGTCAATAGGGGCTCGGTTTGGCACAGCAACTGTAGGAGCAATAGGGTGGTCTTGTTTTATGGCAGTTATGAGATGATTGAACGTCTATTTCATACTTGTAAGACATTCTTGCTGCACAAGATTGATAGCATGAGCTTCCTGTTGAGCAGCAGCCTAAGCTCGATGTTGAGCTTGTTGTTGAGGAGGATTCTGTTCCAACCTCGCACTATCTCCTTCGTTCGAGGAGCCTACAAGACTTTCAAAATCCCGACCCAATCTTGTTTCTAACATTCTAGTTCAATCAAAACAAATAGAGTCTTAGATATCACATTTACATATTTATGCAACAACACAAGCTTATATCAAGTCTCTTAGGTGGCACATATCCTATATGATGCAAATGAGCTTATAGAATCCACCAAAAAGCTCTGATACCAATAAATGTAACACTCTATCCCCAAGCTAGCCATAACCTAGTTCTGGAGTGTTACTAGAGCTAAAACAAAGTGATAGATAGGTTACTTGTCAAACAAGTAACCTCGAGATACTTGCCTTGTTGCACAAGTAACCTAAACCGAACTTTTCAATACAAACAATTCATACAAGCGATCACATTAAACAACCCAACAACATTCATAGCATACAACTTTACGTACCATTTTGTTTCATCTCATGCTTATAACCTAAGTTACTGTTGTCCTATTATCATTACATCATTCAAACAACAATTAAAGTGTGGCATACTTTACTTAAAGCTACTATTCAACATGTTTCAACTTTCATTCTCTTTTTAATTCCAATGCCATGTTCGATTACTCTAGGTGATCATTAAGCATATCTTAACTAACTTACATTTCAAGAAACTACTTCATCAACCAATTAACATGTTCAACACAAAGCATCTAACATACATCTTGTTACACATTCATACATCCATTCGAATAACATGGAATCCTAATCATATTTCATTTGTTTCTTTACAATCAAGTCATCACATTACATAACATACTTGACTAGTACATTGATAATGCATGCTTGACGTACCTTAGCCTCAATCTTATCCTTGCCGAATCATGTAAATGGACATAGCAGCAAATGCATGAACATACAACATAGGTTTAACATTCAAATTAAACAGGATTTCATCACATATTGGTTCTACATTAGAATCATACATGGTTTCATTCAACAATGCATTTTTTCACAAATTTGCGCAACTATTACTTCATATTTACATGTACATAATATCATGGTTCAAACATAGTTTAAGTCATCCAAATAGATTACATAATAGGCCCATCAAAACATTTCACAAACTACTCCTATACACATAATCAAATGCATGATCAAAGCTACCTAATACAAAATCTAGTGCCACCAAACTAGGAGTATACAAAGAGTATGAATTCATACTTTCAAGCTTGCCTCAAGTGTTGGTTTAAACCCAAGATATCCTCTTGAAGTATTCTTTAATCTGTTATGGGAAGAATGAAGAGTAGAGTGGTAAGTACAAGATGTGTACTTAGTGAGGTAACATTAAATCTAACCAATTTCAAAGCATATAAGTCCAAGTTTACATGTAATCAAGGAATCAAGACCATCAATACAAAGCACATGCTTATTCGAATTGCATAGGGTAACTTAGGCAATCTTTACATATCATACAATCAACATAGCAACATCCACCATGTTTCTCATAGGTTATTCGAACATCATGCTTGGAGGACAAGCAACCAATCACACAAATTATCAAGTAGGCATTTATACATAAAGCCATCATCCATACATTTCTTTCATGACAAGTAACAAGTTTTGCAACCATTCATGTGTCATCTTTCAAAGCAAGAAAGTCCATTCAAGTATCTTATAATACAAGCAATGTTCATGTCCCACATCTAAGCAAACAATGTTCATTTAATTTATTAAGTCATCTTACAACATCCTTGGTAAGTAGCTTACTAGATAATCAAATCTTAACAATATGCACCGAAGTGCCAATATGCTCCGTAGTGCCAATATGCACCGTCGTGCCAATATGCACCGTCGTACCAATATGAGCTCAAGATTCTAAGGAATGCCCTCCTATCTATCAAACTAGCTACCAAGGTTGTGGATTATCCATTTCATTTCAGCTTTATACATTTCTTGATTCAATATAACATTATGCCATTCAAAGGCCAAGCCCTTAGGCTTATGGAGTCTTATCTCCCAATACATAACTATCCATATCATTCGATTCAATCAGCCATGTATAACATTCACAAACACAAGCATATGTATGCATTGTGCGTACCTTATTCTCCAAGCAAGCATGCCATTTCATACCTTAGGCATAAGCAATGCACATGACAAGCATTTGATTACATTTGCTTAACACCCAAGTAAACACAAAGATTATGGAATCAATCAAGTTGTCATACATTTCATTCTTCCCTTAATTAGCCAAATATACTTTAAGTCATGTTACATGGCATTGACATTTCATTTAAGCAATAACAAGGTTGGTTAGGACCTATGTCCCAACCCTAAGGATAGTTACACTCACAATACTCCTAGCAATTCAACTATCTTGGATCCAAATCCCTTTGCCTCTAGCTTTGGGATGTACACTCCTATCCTCTTCTTCCCCAATTTGTTGTCCTTGGTATAGCAAGCATAACACATACACATTTCATCAAAAACAAGCACAATATATCATACAATCATAGTAGCAGTGTTATCACATTTTACCTAACATTTAGCTACTGTTTTTATGCTTCCTTTTAAGCATTTCTTACCAATTCGTCTCCACATTGTTAATACTTCATTTTAAGACATAATTGGACAGATTTCAATGTCCCAAAACAGTTTGCATTTAGGTGCAAAAATAGTCCTAAACTGCCTAGGACACTGCTGCCTGGCAGTTTGCACATTGTCCCTTTAAATGGCCATAACTTTTAATCCGTATGTCGGAATTTCAATTTCTATAAACCGTTGGAAAGATAACAAAATTTCATATAAGACCATGTAAGGCTTACATCTTAGTTCTTATCCAATTAATACATTTTATTGTTCAAAGATAGGGCATTTACACTGCCTGGACAGTTTGCACTGTCCAGCAATTCCTATTTACAGTTTCCAGAATAGGACCCAGTTTTCAGTTCTGTTTGCACCTAATGAAAATAGACATTTTAAGTATTATTTCATTAAAATTTCAGCCCTGAATTCAATCTATACAATTTTTTGGTGAATTTTCAAAGTGACTGCCCAGAACAGAGCAATTCTGGGCAGATTGCATCTAATCACATTTTAATGCCTTTAATTCATTTTAACCAATGTCTTGACCCTATAATTCATTTCATATGATATCCTAAACATGTTAAGTATATTTTAATCCATTATACAAGGCTGTCAAAATAGAGCAAGTTGGTTATAATGCCTAATCGTGCATGTTTACTCAATTTCAATTCCTCAAAACAGTTTATATGTTACATAACTATGTTCAAGCTTTTTTCTTCCATTTCCAGCATTTTTTGCTAACAATTAAATTTGTTTGACACCTTCTAAACATTACCTATTCATGATCATAATCAATTCATTAATTCTATAGCTCAATTTTAAGTTCTAATCATTCAATTTCCACTTCAACATTACAATTCAATTTTCCAGCAACCTAGTTTATTACACTAGCATAAACACATGATTTCAGCTTTGTACCTAATGTTCATTCTTCAATTTTGCATAATTCTATAATCATTCAGTCATCTAACAACATATTCAATGTCTAATTCATCTAACATTATCAAAATCAGTCCAATTCCACAATCATAGTTTCCTATACTATTAAACACAAGAAGAATTATACTTTGCTTCTTGCTTAATTTCAATGAAAATTTCCTACACATGCAAGCTTAATTTCTTCTTCAATGGCTGAATTTCCAAGCTTTCTCTCTCACTTTTCTTTCTCTCTAGTTTCGGCCAGATGCATGAAGAAGATGATGACCATTTGGTTATCCACATTAGTGGAATTAGGATTTTACAAATTTATCCCTTAATTAGTTACTAATCATGTAATTAGTCAAGGGCAAATAAGAGAACCATGAAGTTTATCATGCATTCCTCTTCTTTCTTATTTAATTCTATGTAGTCATTCTAATTTGGTCACTTATTTCATTCATTCTTTCAATTAGGCCCTTGACTATTCAATTTAGCTTAATTCTAAATTCAATTAAGCTATTCACTTATTCAAATTGGTTCCAATAATTCTAGGCTAGAATTTGGGGTGTTATAGCATTATCATGTTAAATTCAATTTGATCTATTTGATCAACACTGTACTTCTAATTCATCAATTGAGCAGTCCATTACCTAGTTTTAACTAATCTAATTAGGTGCATTCATTTTTAAGCAAGTTATCTACTCTATTCAATCTTTAATTCATCTACCAACATGATCAAAACAGGGTTTTACATTCAATTAGCATGCTTAAACATTTTCACCTATCAAAATAGTCCCAATTCAAAACTGTTTTCAACCATGATCCTATTCTCAAATTTCCAGCATCACTTACACATAATTAGGTATACACAATTGGTAAAATCAGCAAGTCCTATTCAAACTAACCCATGATTTCAAAAACAAGAACAAACATCATATAAATTCAAAGAAATATGTTCACACATGAACAATTTCGAATTAAGCAACAAGTTTATCACATAATTGATATTTCAAGTATAAAATTGCATGAATCAACATGTTGTTACCTTCCTTAATCTTGAATTCTAACTCAATTTTGTTATCTACAAAAGCTCGGCCCTTGTCTTTCTCAAACTACTTTCTCTCTTTTCTCTTTTTCCCTAATTCATTTGTATAATCAAATGAAGAAGAAGGGGGTTTCCTCCCAAGTGGCCGGTTGGACCCTTCCACCATTCATCTCAATTTGACAAGTGTAATGACCATAACCTTAGATTTGTTTAACATGCAATCTCAAATCTTTATTATGTTTCTATTTAGCTCTTAATAATTTGGCCATCAACTTAGTCTTCCCTTCTAATTTAGTCATTAGGTCTAATCAACTCTTCTAATTATTAGATTGTTTGTACAATTAAGTTCTAATTAGTTTGTGACATGTTACTAGGCCATGATTTGGGGTATTCGCCAATTGGCTCATTGTAGGTACAATCCAACAAAGATCCATTGTATGATCTATTGATATGATTCCTAGTTTGTGAATTCAGCTCATTATAGAAAATCTCAATCTGTGTCTCTTTCTAAATGTCGTGCATGGGGAAACGTAGAAGCAATGATATATAACGGGTCCAATATAAAGCTCAATTAGAAATGTACGCCATTAAACCCCAACAAAATGGCTGCACAATAAGATTAAATCAAATTTAATTTTAGGTTTTTGAACAAGATAATATAGCTGAACCTAAATTTTATAGCGTTTTACGTGGTTAAAATTCTAACTAGTCCACTATAAAGTCCATTAAGAAAAGCACACCTTAAACCCCAACAAAACATCTAAAAAATAAGATTAAATCAAATATAACGTGTTCAAATATTTAATTATGAGCTTTTGAACACGGTTATATAGCTTAACCAAAATTTTGAGAGCTTTTTACTAGGTTAAAATTCCTACGGGTCCACTGTAAAGCCCAATTAGATATGCACGCCTTAACCCCCAACAAAACGTACGCACAATAAGATTAAATCAAATTTAATGAGTTCAAATATTTGATTATGGGCTTTTGAACATGATGATATAGCTTAACCAAAATTTCAGATTCTTTTACTTGGTTTAAAATCCAACGGGTCTACTGTAAAGCCTTTTTAGATATGCATGCCTTAAACCTTAACAAAAAGGCCAAAAAATAAGATTAAATCAAATTTCATGAGTTCAAATAATTTGTTTTTGGCTTTTGAACATCATTATATAGCTTAACTTCAATTTTATAGCTTTTTACTTAGTTAAAATTTCAATGCCTCCACCATAAAAGCCCATTTAGAAATGCACTCCTTAAACCTCAGCAAAACGTCCGCAAAATAATTTTAAATAAAATTTAATGAGTTCAAGTATTTAATTATAGGCTTTTGAACAAGATAATATAGCTGAACCTAAATTTTACAGCATTTTACTCGGTTAAAATTCCATTATGTCCATTATAAAGCCCATTAAGGAATGCACGCCTTAAACCCCAACAAAATGTCAAAAAATAACATTAAATCAAATATAATGAGTTCAAATATTTAATTATGGGCTTTTGAACATGATTATATAGCTTAACCAAATTTTTCAGAGCTTTTTACTAGTTTAAAATTCCTACGGGTCCACTGTAAAGCTCATTTAGATATGCACGCCTTAACCCCCAACAAAACGTACGAACAATGAGATTAAATAAAGTTTAATGAGTTCAAATGTTTGATTATTGGCTTTTGTACAAGATTATATAGCTTGACCAAAATTTCAAAGCTTTTTACTAGGTTAAAATTTCATCGTCTCTACTGTAAAGCCCATTTAGATATGCACGCCTTAACCCCCTAACAAAACGTATGTAAAATAAGATTAAATCAAACATAACGAGTTCAAATGTTTGATTATGGGCTTTTGAACATGATTATATAGCTTAATCAAAATTCCAGAGCTTTTTACTCAGTCAAAATTTCAACGGGTCCACTGTAGAGCCTATTTAGACATGGACGCCTTAAACCCAAACAAAAGACCGCAAAATAAGATTAAATCAAATTTCATGAGTTCAAAATTTTTTTTGGGCGTTTGAACATGGTTATCTATCATAACCTCGATTTTAGAGCTTTTTACTTGGTTAAAATTCCAATATGTCCACTATAAAGCCCATTTATAAATGCACGCCTTAAACCCCAACAAGACGTCCGCAAAATAATTTTAAACCAAATTTAATGAGTTCAAATACTTAATTATGGGCTTCTTAATATGATTATATAGCTTAACTAAAATTTTGGACCTTTTTGCTCGGTTAAAATTAAAATGGGTCCACTATAAAAAGCTCATTTAGAATTACACGCCTTAAACCCTAACAAAAGGCCGCAAAATAAGATTAAATCAAATTTCATGAGTTCAAATATTTTTTTGGGCTTTTCAACATGATTATATATCTTAACATCAATTTCAAAGCTTTTTACTCGGTTAAAATTCCAATTGATCCCTGATAAAGCCCAATAAGAAATGTACGCCTTAAACCCCAATAAAACGATTGCAAAATAAGATTAAATAAAATTTAATGAGTTCAAATATTTAATTCTAGGATTTTGAACATGATTATATAGCTTAACAAAAATTTCAGAGCTTTTTACTCGGTTAAAATTCTAACGGATCCTATGTAAGGCCCATTATGCACGACTTAAATACCAATAAAGCGTTAGCAAAATAGTTTTAAATCAAATTTAATAAGTTCAAATATTTAATTATGGTCTTTTTAATATGATTATATAGCTTAATCGAAATTCTTGAGCTTTTTACTTGATTAAAATTCCAACGGATCCACTATAAAGCACATTTAGAAATGCACGCCTTAAACCCTAACAAAAAAGCTGCAAAATAAGATTAAATCAATTTTCATGAGTTCCAATATTTTGTTTTGGACTTTCGAGCATGATAGTACAACTTAACCTCAATTTCATAGCTTTTTACTCGGTTAAAATTCCAACGGGTCCACTATAAAGCCAAAATTTAAATCAAATTTAATGAGTTCAAATATTTAATTATAGGCTTTTGAAGATGATTATGTTGCTTACCCAAAATTTCCAGAGCTTTTTACTCAGTTAAAATTCCAACGGGTCCACTATAAAAGCCCATTTAGACATGCACACCTTGACCCCCAACAAAACGTACGCACAATAAGATTAAATAAAAAATAATGAGTTCAAATGTTTGATTATGATCTTTTGAACTTGATTATATATCTTAACCAAAATTTTAGAGCTTTTTACTCGATTAAAATTTCATCGGGTATACTGTAAAGCCCATTTAGACATGCACGCCTTAACCCCCAACAAAACGTACGCAAAAAGATTAAATCAAATATAATGAGTTCAAATGTTTGATTATTGGAGTTTTGAATATGATTATACAGCTTAACCAAAATTTTAGAGTTTTATACTCGGTTAAAATTCGAACGAGTCCATTATAAAGCCGATTTAGACATGCATGCCTTAAACCCTAACAAAAAGTCGCAAAATAAGATTAAATCAAATTTCATGAGTTCAAATGTTTGATTATGGGCTTTTGAAAATGATTATAATTCTTAACCTCAATTTTAGAGATTTCTAATCGGTTAAAATTCCAACGGGTCCACTATAAATCTCATTTAGAAATGCACGCCTTAAACACCAACAAAACATTCGCAAAATAACTTTAAATCAAATTTAATGGGTTCAAATACTTAATTATGGGCTTTTTAGTATGATTATATAACTTAACTAAAATTTTAGAGCTTTTTACCCAATTAAAATTCCAACAGGTCCACTGTAAAAGCTCATTTAGACATGCAGTATTAAATCCTAACAGGAAGGTCGTAAAATAAGATTAAATCAAATTTCATGAGTTAAAATATTTGTTTGGGCTTTTCAACATGATTATATAACTTCACCTCAATTTCATAGCTTTTTACTCGGTTAAAATTCCAACGGGTCCACTATAAAGCCCACTAAAAAATACAACTTTAAACCCCAACAAAACGTCTGCAAAATAAGATTAAATCAAATTTAATGAGTTCAAATATTTAATTCTAGGATTTTAAACATGATTATATCGCTTAACCAAAATCTTCAGAGCTTTTTACTAGGATAAAATTCCTACGGGTCTTCTATAAGCCCATTTAGACATGCACACCTTAAACCAAAACGTACGCAAAATAATATTAAATCAAATTTAATGGGTTCAAATATTCGATTATGTCCTTTTGAACTTGATTATATAGCTTAACCTAAATTTTAGAGATTTTTACTTGGTTAAATTTCCATCGTGACTACTGTAAAGCCCATTTAGACATGCACGCCTTAAACCCTAACAAAAAGGCAGCAAAATAAGATTAAATCAAATTTCATGAGTTCAAATACTTTGTTTTCGGCTTTTCAACATGATTATATAACTTCACCTAAATTTAATGAGTTCAAATATTTAATACTAGGATTTTGAACATGATTATATAGCTTAACCTCAATTTTAGAGCTTTTTACTTGGTTAAAATTTCAACGGGTCCACCATAAAGCCCATTTAGAAATGCACAGCTTAAACCAAAACAAAGCGTCACGCAAAAATAATTTTAAACCAAATTTAATGTGTTCAAATATTTAATTATGGGCTTCTTAATATTATTATATAGCTTAACCAAAATTCTAGACCTTTTTACTCGGTTAAAATTAAAACATGTCCACTGTAAAAGCTCGTTTAGAATTGCACGCCTTAAACCATAACAAAAAGGCCAAAAAATAATATTAAATCAAATTTCATGAGTTCAAATATTTTGTTTTTGGCTTTTCAACATGATTATATAGTTTAACATCAATTTCAAAGCTTTTTATCCGATTAAAATTCCAACGGGTCCCCTATAAAGGCCATTAAGAAATGCACGCCTTAAACCCCAATAAAATGAGTGCAAAATAAGATTAAATAAAATTTAATGAGTTCAAATATTTAATTCTAGGATTTTTTAACATGGTTATATAGCTTAACCAAAATTTTAGAGCTTTTTACTCGGTTAAAATTCCGACAGGTCCACTGTAATGCAAATTTAGAGCTGCACGCCTTAAACCCCAACAAAAAGTCCAAAAAATAAGATAAAATCAAATATAATAAGTTCACATATTTAATTATGGGCTTTTGAACATGAATATATAGCTTAACCAAAATTTTCTAAGCTTTTTACTCGGTTAAAATTCCAACGGGTCAACTTTAAAACCCATTTAGACATGCACGCCTTAACACCCAATTAAACCTACACAAAGTAAGATTAAATCAATTTTAATGAGTCCAAATGTATGATTATGAGCTTCTAAACATGATTAAATAGCTTAACCAAAATTTTAGAGCTTTTTACTCGGTTAAAATTCCAATGAATCCATTCTAATGCCCATTTAGACATGCACGCCTTAAAACCTAACAAAAAGGCCTCAAAATAAGATCAAATCAAATTTCACGAGTTCAAATGAGCTTTTAAACATGATTATATAGCTTATGCAAAATTTGAGAGCTTTTTACTTGGTTAAAATTCCAACGGGTCCACTATAAAGCCCATTTAGAAATGCACGCCTTAAACACCAAAAAAATGTCCGCAAAAATAATTTTAAATTGTTCAAATATTTATTTATGAGATTTAGAATATGATTATATAGCTTAACCAAAATTTCATATTTTTTACTCGATTAAAATTCCAACGAGACCACTATAAAACTCATTTAGACATGCACGCCTTAGACCCTAACAAAAAGGCCGTAAAATAAGAATAAATCAAATTTCATGAGTTCAAATATTTTGTGTTGGGATTTTCAACATGATTATATAGCTTAACCTCAATTTTATAGCTTTTTACTCGGTTAAAATTCCAACGGATCCACTATAAAGCTCATTAAGAAATGTACGCCTTAAACCCAACAAAATGGCTGCAAAATAAGATTAAATCAAATTCATGAGTTCAAATATTTAATTATAGGCTTTTAAACATTATTATATAGCTTCACTAAAATTTTAGAGCTTTTTACTCGGCTAAAATTCTAATGGGTCCTCTATAAAGCCAATTTAGACATACACGCCTAAAACCCCAACAAAACGTCAGCAAAATAATATTAAATCAATTTTAATGAGTTAAAATATTTGACTATGGGATTTTGTACATGATTATATAGCTTAACATAAATTTTAGAGGGTTTTACTCGGTTAAAATTCAAACGGGTCCACTATAAAGCCCATTTAGACATGCACGCGTTAAACCGCAAAAAATATCAAAGAAATAAGATTAAATAAAATATAACGAGTTTAAATATTTAATTATGGGCTTTTGAACATGATTATATAGGTTAACCAAAATTTTCAGACCTTTTTACTCTATTAAAATACCAATGGGCTTACTGTAAAGCACATTTAGACATACACACATTAATCTCCAACAAAAAGTACACAAAAAAAAATTAAACCAATTTTAATGAGTCCAAATGTTTGATTGATTATGGGATTTTGAACATGAATATATAGCTTAACCAAAATTTTAGAGCTTTTACTCGGTTAAAATTCCAACGGATCCACTTTAAAGCCCATTTAGACACGCACACCTTAAACCCTAACAAAAAGGAAAAAAAATAATGAGCAAGCAAGAATCCAAGGCCCCTGCCCAGATTTATCATGTGACGAGGAGGGAAGAAGAGAATGAACCAGATGTCATTACAGGTACCATTGAATTGTATTCCTATCCTTTATATGCATTGATTGATCCTAGTTCTACCCACTCTTTTATAAGCACGTGTTGGCTAAAAGGCATAGATTATCGTTTGAACCCATAACACAGAGGATTTCTGTAACCAATCTGATGGGTGATTGTGTCACCCTAAGCTTTGTGTCTAAGAACTATCCCTTATTGATTCAAGGGATTCCTTTTCCCCCCAACTTGTTGGCCCTACCGATCTATGAGTTTGATGTCATACCAGGTCTAGACTGGATTAGTGAGCATCAAGCGTAGGTAGATTGTAGCTGATAAGTGTTCAAAAGTACTATTTTTATTACCCTTTTTACTCATATTATTGTTAGACTTAAGCTCATATTAGTTGCATAATTAGTTATTCATGCATTAATTCATGTTTCTTTCCACTGTTGAGCTTGATTACATAACTTGGTGATTTTTGTGGAAAAAGATGTTGTTTTGGTGTGTTTTTGTGTGTGTATGTGCAGGATCACTTGCCAAAGCAATGCCGAGCTAGTTGCCTGGGCAATGCATGAAGGATATGCCGAGCTAGTTGCCAGGGCAATGCATGAAGGAGACGCCGAGCCAGTTGCCATGGCAATTGTCGACAAAGAGAAGATGCAATAGGGATGTCGAAATTGATGACTAGACAAGCCCAAGATAACGTGGAGCAAAGCCCAAACCCAAAGGAATTTGATTTCCATGCAGAGATTAAAGAAGAATTAAATTCCAAGAAGATAGGAGAAGTTCTAATAGGAATAAAATTATAATAAAGAATTATATTCTTTAAAGATAATTTAATTCCAACTCAAACTCCTCCTCAAAGAAGGACTTTGGCCTAGCCCTATAAATAGCAAGGAGATTTCGACAATCCATATAGAGAGAAAAATAGAGAAATTTCGATAGAGAGCATTAGGGGAAATTTCGACTTCTTCTTCTTTGCTTCCATTAGATTCATGGTTTGGGGATTATTCTTTGTATATCTTTTGAACCCAACCATGAACTAACTTGATCGGTTGGGGTTATTGTGTTTTGTTGTTGTGAAAAACAATTGGATTTTGTTTAGGTAATAAGAGTTTGCACTTTCAATTCAAGGTTTACTCATTCTTGGTTCTTATTCTTGTTTGCGAGTGAATTGGGAGAGGATCTCGTAACTTCATCTATTTATCTAATATCGGGAGAGTTAGATTCAAGAAACGAATGAGTATGGTCTTTATTCAATCCAATGATGGTGAAGATTAATCCGGCTTAGGAATAAGTTAAGGATTTCAACGGCTAAGAGGAGCGCAAGATTGGTTGTTGTTCACCCTTGATTCACGCAGGGATGTATTATCAAGGCATGCACAAGTAGCTAGAGTTTCGACTTAGGGATAAGAAGAAACCATTAAAGAACACTCCGCCGAACCTTGAAGTTGCTGCCCAGACGCCCAAGTAGTTGCCCAGCTAGTTGCCCAGGCAACCATCGATTAGTTGCCAAGGCAACCCCGCTGTGCAAGTTGCCACGGCAACTGAGTTGCCCTTGCACTCTTTTACCAAGACGATCCAATCGGCTATCACACCTCAACTCACGATAACCTGGCCTATTCTCTCTTTTTCTTTCATCTATTCTTTTAGTTTATTGCTTTTACTTTTCTCGTTAATTAAAACCTCTATTATCAATTGTGTTTTTATTTTCACAGTGCAGTAACTTAAGCAAAGTGGCCCAAACCAATCCTCTGTGGAGACGATACTCGATACTCGTATCACTTTATTACTTATGACGTGTGTATACTTGCACATTTGCGTAGCACTTATCACACGCAACAAGTTTTTGGCGCCGTTGTTGGGGGATGGCAATTGGTGTTAGTTGTTTTTGTTATTGCATTTTTTTTCTCTTAGTTTTACTAACTTTTCTTTTTGTTTGTTTATCAAAAAAAAAAAATTAGGTGCGCTACAAGTTAAGGGACATCAACATGTCGGGAAATAAAAGCCGATCTATTCGAGAGATGATGTTGGGAGATATGAATCAATCCAATCAAGAGTTTCTTGCACCCTTTGATGATTACCTATACCAACCGAGAAAAGCCCAAAGAACTTATACCGTGGAAAATTCTTGTGCTATGTGTGGAGAACATCATGTGTTTGAAAATTGCCCTCACATTTTCTGTGCATATAACTACATGGAGGACCATAGAGGGAACCATCAGCAAAATTCTTCATGGTATGGTCAAAAAGCTCAAAAATTTTTTTACCATAACAATTTTGCCGCAGCAACAGATACGCCATGGCAATGTAGTCCTTTTCAAGAGCATTCCAATTCCTTGGAGGAAACGTTACTAGCTTCTTTGGCTAGACTTGACGGATCAATTGAAGAGATTCGAGAACTATCAAAATCTATGGATACGAGGATAGCTCAAAGTGGGATGCAACCTTAGGGGATTCAAGATCAATTGGGGAGATCCACATATGTCATGGATAACATGCACCAACAATTCATTCCTAGGGATACTCAAGTCCCAAGGCAAGAGGACAAGGAGCAATGCAAAGAAATCTCTCGATGTGTGAGGAACAACTAGAATCTCAAAGTCAAGAGGATGCCAATGAGAGAGACTGCCCAACACATGATGAGCATGAACAACAAATTGCCTCGACAATGATTGAGGAGCCTGAACAGAGCAATGCCGCGACAACACTCAGTGAAGCTGAGAACAATAATACTACAGCAAATTCTGAGGAACCTGATGCCCAAAAGGTTACAACGTTGATGTTGAAGCAGGAATCTGTAGATTGCTCTCATCTACAATTGCCACGGCAATTACTCGACCACATGCAAGATCAACGAGATGATAATACTTTGCCAATGGAATATGAGCAGGTAATAGTTGAACCTTTTGAATTCTTTAAAAACTCACCTCGTCCATTGCAGGTATGTCTTGAGGAACCGAGGTTGGTAGATTTGAAGCCATCGAAATCTCTACTGATGGAGATGTTTGAGAGGCCAAAAGAAAAAGGTGTTTGGATTCATAAAGCTCTTGAGAAAAATTGATTCTTCCCTTGACTTAGAGCAAAATTTGACAACGATTGCCACGGCAATTGGCTTGAGCAGCAATTGCCACGACAACAAAGGCTACATCCAACCATGATAGAAGTCGACAAGAATGAGGTAATTGAATGGTTGAGAATGGATATAATTTTTCCTATTAATATATTTGTGCCTTCAGGAATAGTAGCAAGGTGGAGAGTATACATGGACTACAAGCGAACAAAGAAGAAAGACACCTCCACCATGGTAACGCAAAAGGGAGTAGTGGCAAGCACATTTGCCAAACTCTTTTTGGGCAATATTATCACCCGATGGAGGGTGCAGATGGACTATAAGAAGTATCGAAAACGGAAACCTTCAACACCGCAACAACTCCTGATACGCACGCCTCGGCAACCATGGACGCGCACGCCTCGGCAACCCCTGACGCCTCGGCAACCATGGATGTGCATGCCTCGGCAACCCTCGACGCCACGGCAACTACTGATACATTTATTTTTATTTTTTTGAACTATTTTGTTATATTATTTTTTGTTATTTTTTCTCTTTATTTTTTTAGGATATATTTTATTTTTCTTCATTATCTTTAGTTTCCAGGTTTCTTTATTTTTTTTTTCACAACAAAACTCACAGCCACCATGATAAGGAAATTTACTGCCGACTACTCGCCACAGCAACCACAACAGAAACTGGCGATGCCTAGGCAACAACAATGGCTTCGGCAACTATTGATGGCCATGCAAGTAAACCTGCATCGGCAAACATGGACCAAATCAAGGCAATGCTATTCACGCGGTACCAGCCACAAGCATTCAACCACTAATCGGAAAATGAATCAAGCAAACGGCACGAAGGAAACTCATCACTCGAGGTGACGACCTCTCTGACTAACTCATTTCATTTAGTTTCTTTTAAATTTTGTTTCACTTTTACGTGCATTGAGGACAATGTTTCTCTCGAGTTTGGGGGGTGTTGGTTTCTAGTTAGGTTCATGTTTAGTTGCATTCATCTTTAGCAATCACATATAGGTTGCATATGTTACTTGCCATGCCTTTAATTTGATTTAATTGCTTAAGACTTGTTGAAAATCCAATGATGAATTTTTGCCACTACACTTAATTGAAATAACCTTTAATTTTAGGATTGCATGAAAAGAACTTAGAGTTTTACTATGATGCTGAATTTTTTTTACACGGTTGTGGCTTGTTGATTGAAAGAAACTTAGTGAATTTAGGTTGCTTAAAATTAGGGTAAATTTAAAATTAAAAATTAAAAGTTAATTTCTTGCTAGAGGTGCCCAAAACTGGCTCTAGTAGTAAATGAATTTTCTTGCTAGAGGTGCCCGAAACTGGCTCTAGTAGTTAATGCACATTAAAGAATCGCTAGAGGTGCCCGAAATTGGCTCTAGTCGACTAAAATAAAATGAGAAATAGCTTACTTTGCTAGAGGTGCCCGAAATTGGCTCTAGTGAAAATAAAAAACAAATGCCCCGATAATTAAATTGATAAAAGCCTATTGTTCACATAGAATCTTGAAAATCAACTTGTTCACAACTACGCACACACATTGTCACGAGCACTATAGTTTGGTTCCGGTAATTTTTGTGCTATCCGAAAAATTAAAAGGTGATCATACTTTGTGACACGGTTCCGAGGTTTGAATTCAAGTTTGAAGCATGTCTTTGATGATTAAAGTCTTGGCGGTAATTGTTAGTTTGCATTGCTTGAGGACAAGCACTAGTTCGAGTTTGGGGGCGTGATAAGTGTTCAAAAGTACTATTTTTATTACCCTTTTTACTCATATTATTGTTAGACTTAAGCTCATATTAGTTGCATAATTAGTTATTCATGCATTAATTCATGTTTCTTTCCACTGTTGAGCTTGATTACATAACTTGGTGATTTTTGTGGAAAAAGATGTTGTTTTGGTGTGTTTTTGTGTGTGTATGTGCAGGATCACTTGCCAAAGCAATGCCGAGCTAGTTGCCAGGGCAATGCATGAAGGATATGCCGAGCTAGTTGCCAGGGCAATGCATGAAGGAGACGCCGAGCCAGTTGCCATGGCAATTGTCGACAAAGAGAAGATGCAATAGGGATGTCGAAATTGATGACTAGACAAGCCCAAGATAACGTGGAGCAAAGCCCAAACCCAAAGGAATTTGATTTCCATGCAGAGATTAAAGAAGAATTAAATTCCAAGAAGATAGGAGAAGTTCTAATAGGAATAAAATTATAATAAAGAATTATATTCTTTAAAGATAATTTAATTCCAACTCAAACTCCTCCTCAAAGAAGGACTTTGGCCTAGCCCTATAAATAGCAAGGAGATTTTGACAATCCATATAGAGAAAAAAATAGAGAAATTTCGATAGAGAGCATTAGGGAAATTTAGAACTTCTTCTTCTTTGCTTCCATTAGATTCATGGTTTGGGGATTATTCTTTGTATATCTTTTGAACCCAACCATGAACTAACTTGATCGGTTGGGGTTATTGTGTTTTGTTGTTGTGAAAAACAATTGGATTTTGTTTAGGTAATAAGAGTTTGCACTTTCAATTCAAGGTTTACTCATTCTTGGTTCTTATTCTTGTTTTGCAGTGAATTGGGAGAGGATCTCGTAACTTCATCTATTTATCTAATATCGGGAGAGTTAGATTCAAGAAACGAATGAGTATGGTCTTTATTCAATCCAATGATGGTGAAGATTAATCCGGCTTAGGAATAAGTTAAGGATTTCAACGGCTAAGAGGAGCGCAAGATTGGTTGTTGTTCACCCTTGATTCACGCAGGGATGTATTATCAAGGCATGCACAAGTAGCTAGAGTTTCGACTTAGGGATAAGAAGAAACCATTAAAGAACACTCCGCCGAACCTTGAAGTTGCTGCCCAGACGCCCAAGTAGTTGCCCAGCTAGTTGCCCAGGCAACCATCGATTAGTTGCCAAGGCAACCCCGCTGTGCAAGTTGCCACGGCAACTGAGTTGCCCTTGCACTCTTTTACCAAGACGATCCAATCGGCTATCACACCTCAACTCACGATAACCTGGCCTATTCTCTCTTTTTCTTTCATCTATTCTTTTAGTTTATTGCTTTTACTTTTCTCGTTAATTAAAACCTCTATTATCAATTGTGTTTTTATTTTCACAGTGCAGTAACTTAAGCAAAGTGGCCCAAACCAATCCCTGTGGAGACGATACTCGATACTCGTATCACTTTATTACTTGCGACGTGTATACTTGCACATTTGCGTAGCACTTATCACACGCAACAGTAGCAAGAGGAAGTTTTATCTTCAAGGTCTTGGCAAGGAAAGTATCGTGTTGATGAGTTCGAGAAACCCTTCGTTGCAAGCTTTGACATTGTAAGCTAAGGATGAACCTCGTTTTGTGGAGGTTGACACTGTATGTGAGTTTCCTGATGTCTTTCTTGATAAACTTCTGAGATTTCCTCTAATCTGTGAATTTGAATTTGGTATCGAAGTGCAATCTGGCACTGCACCAGTTTCTATTGCACCTTACCGCATGGCAGTCGTCAAACTCAAAGAGCTGAAGGCTTAAATTCAAGACCTTTTGAGCAAAGGTTTCATTCGACCAAGTTCATTTCCTTGGGGAGCACCGGTTCTCTTTATTAAGAAGAAATATGGTTCCATGAGATTGTGTATCGACTACCGACAGTTGAACAAGGTAACCATCAAGAATAAGTATCCTTTGCCAAGGATAGATGACCTATTCGATCAGCTTAAGGAAGCGTTCGTGTTCTCCAAGATCGATTTAAGTTCTGGGTATTATCAGATGAGAGTAAAAGAATGTGATGTACCCAAGACAACTTTTCAAACAAGATACAGACACTACGAATTCTTGGTGATGCCTTTTGGGCTAAGCAATGCACCAATAGACTTTATGGATTTAATGAATCAAGTTTTCAGACCCTACCTTGATAAATTCGTAGCGGTGTTCATTGACGGCATTCTGATCTATTCTAAGAACCCTACTGAGTATCGAGATCACCTTCGTATTATGCTTCAAACTCTGCAGGAGAAGCAATTGTTTGCTAAGTTCTCTAAATGTGAGTTTTGGCTCACTGAAGTTGACTTCCTTGGGCACATTGTATCGGCTTCGGGCATACATGTGGATCTGAAGAAAATCCAAGCCATTATTGATTGGTACCCACCGAACAATATTGGTGAGGTGATAAGTTTTCTTGGACTCACTGGCTATTATAGAAGATTCGTCAAAGGATTCTCTATGATAGCAGCTCCTCTTACTAAGATGTTGAGTAAGGAAACTCCGTTCGTTTGGTCTGCGGATCAACAAAGAAGCTTTGATCAATTGAAACAAGTGTTAACCCATGCACCGGTCCTAACCCAAATCGAGCCTAGAAAGGACTACACCATTTACAGTGATTCTTCGCATATCGGGTTAGGATGCGTATTTGTAGCATCCCTTCCCGGTCTAGTCGAGAACTGGTCGGAGAGTACTACCGGTGAACAATACGGTGATCGGTGCGATAAAAATTCAGTTAATGTCCAACTCTTAAATGATGTTATGCTTTTTAAACATTACCCAACATAAGCATTAGTCCAATTTGTTCAATATGAAACAAAGATTCACTACTTAGGACCAATTTCTAACATTTACAAGTTAGAGGGACTAAATAGTAATTTCCATGTTTTAGAGGTCCTTCTTTGAAATTAATCACACCACAATGAAATTCACACAGTAATCAATAATCCTTCCAATTTTCATTTTAAACGGAATCCATTTATCCAGCCAATTAGACTATTCAATTTTAGTGACCATTTTGTAAGCTATTTAAAACTGTATTCAAAGTCTTCTAACAGAATTAACTACCACCGTATCGATAGACCAAGGTGCTGTATTGATACGGATATGAAAAGATTCAGATTCCAACTTAAAAGACCAATGTCTTGTATCGAAACAACTGAGGCTGTATCGATAATGGTTGACATGTTTCGATCTCCCCAAGACCGTATCGATACCATTATTTCGCCAAACCTTACTGTGGTTTTCCGTATCGATACACCCCCTTTGGTGTATCGATACACCCTATTTTCTAATGTCCAATTATGCTTAGCTTACCCGTATCGATAGGCTACCCTCGTATCGATATGCACTGCATTGTAATGACAAATTTCTTCTGGTTTTTATTCGAGTTAACATGTTGAACGATGTCCAAATGCAATGAAATTTTACCAAAACTATTCAATCACTAAAGCCTACTAGCATGTCAAATTTTAGGATCATTTGAATCCGTTTACCAGGTTTTCACCTTTTTATGCCAAATATGCCATTTTTAGCCATTTTTAGACAATACCAAAAGGTCAATTAGAGTCTTAGTAACTTTTACCATCAATGCATAATACAAGCGTATTAAAAGAGTAACAAATGGCTAGTCTAGGTACTTTGCCACCAATCTAGGAGTTCATAAAGACAAAATACATTACTTTAGCCTTGTTTGTGACTTGTCAAAGCTCACGACTTCTACAATCAGAGATTATTGAAGTAGGGATGCCATGAAGTCTAATTATCTCTCGGATATACAGTTCTGCTAATTGATCCAGACTCATTCTCAAACGAACATGGAGAAAGTGAGTAGACTTAGAAAATATGTCTATAATTACCCAGATTGCATCATTCTTCTTAGGAGACAATGGTAATCCACTAACAAAGTCCATCGTTATCTGATCCCATTTCCATTGCAGAATCTCAATGGGCTGTAAAAGTCCCGAGGGAACCTGATGTTCAGCTTTCACCTTTTGGCATACAAGACATTTTGACACAAAGTCAGTTATAGCAGCCTTCATTCCGGGCCACCAATAAAGACCCTTTAAGTCCTTATACATCTTCACAGAACTGGGATGTATTGAAAAAGAACTGTTGTGGGCTTCGTGCAAGATTTCTCTTCTTAATTATGAATCGTTAGGAACACACGTCATATTCCTAAAATAAAGCAACACATCCTCTTTTATTGTGAATTCTGATTGAGAATTCCCATCCAATTTGAGCTTAATTCTGAGCAATTCGAGATTTGATTGTTGTAGCAGTCAATTAGATCCTTACACATCATATTCTTGAAATAAAGTAACCCGTCCTTGAATAACTATTTCAGATTTAGCTTTTCAATTAAAGGAAAATGGATAAAAGAATAGGTAGACCCCAGATCAGTTTAAGCATATACAAGACTATAATTTAGTTCAACAGTACCTGCTATGACATCAGGTGCCTCTTCTTCATCACAGCTCTGAATATGATACATCCGAGCAGGGGCCCGAGACTCCTAATGAGTGGTAGTGACAGCCTGACCCCGAGATCTTCCTGAGTTTCCCGATTGAGCTTGTCTCGGCCTCTTTCCCTTTAGAGGTGTAGTTTGATTCGAATTAGAGGCTACCTTTGTAACACCCCAAATCCTAGCCTAGAAGTATTGAAACCAATTGCATAAGTTGATAGCTTAATTGAACCTAGAATTTAAGCTACATTGATTAGTCAAGGATCTAATTGAAATAGTGAATGAAATAAGTGATCAATTTAAAGTGACTACATTGAATTAAATGAGAAAGATGGGGAATGCATGCTAAATTCCTTGTTTCCCCTAATGCCCATGATTAAGTTAATAATAAGGATTAATTCAGGGACATTTTAGACAATTCATAAATCCAATAACTTGGATTAATCATAGCCATCGTCTTCTTCATTCCTCATTTGGCCGAATTTGAAGAAGAAAATAGGGAGAAAGGATTCTTGTGAGAGAAAGCTTAAATCTATGGTGTTTAGGTTGAATTTGAGCTAAATTCAACTTGGTGGCAGCATTACTAAGGTAAATTCATGCTGTCCAAACTGATTTATGTTTGAAATTCCGATTTAGATGATGTTAAATGCTTAGTTGAGTTATTAGGTTGTTTGAAGTGAAGAGAATGATGAAATTGAACTTGTATATATCATGGATGACTTGAATTAGAGTAGAATTCAAGTGTAAGGAATGGTGTAACAAAACTAGGTGGCTGGAAATTTGAAATTAGATGTTGATGTAAGAATAAAATGGTTAGAACTTGTAATTGAGCTATGGAATTAATGAATTGAATATGATCATGACTAGATAATGAAAATAAGGGGTTTAACAAGCTGAATTGTTAGTAACCAATGCTGGAAATGAAAGATAAAAGTATGAACATAGTCATATAGCATAGAAACTGTTTTAGTAATAACCTATTGTGTAAACATGCAAAATTAAGCATTGTAACCAAGTCACTCTGTTTTGGCTGCCTTGAATAATGAATTAACATTGACTAAACATGTTTAGGATGTCATATGAAATGAATTATAGGGCCAAAACATTGGTTAAAATGAATTTAAGGAATTAAAATGTGTATAGGTGCAATCTGCCCAGAATTGCTTTGTTATGGGCAGTAACTTTGAAAATTCCCCAAAATTTGTATATATCAAATTCAGGGCTGAAATTTTAGTGACATGATCCTTAGTATGTCTACTTTCATTAGCTGAAAATAGAACTGAAAACTGGGTCCTATGCTGGAAACTGCAAATAGAAATTGCTGGACAGTGCAAACTGTCCAGGCAGTGTAAATGCCCTGTCTTTGAACAATAAACTGTATTAATTGGCTATGAACTAAAATGAAAGCCTTATATGATCATATATATAATTTTTTTTATATTTCCAACGATATAAATTAATCGAAATTCTGACGTACGGATTAAAAGATATGACCTTTTAAAGGGACAGTGTGCAAACTGCCAGGCAGCAGTGTCCTAGGCAGTTTGGGACTGTTTTTGCACCTAGAAGTAAATTGTTTCCAAAACAGTTTTGGGACATTGTAATCTGTTCAGTTATGTCTTAAAATGAGGTAATAACAATATAGAGATGAACTAGTAAGAAATGCTTAAAAGAAGGCATAAAAACAATAGCTAAATGTTAGGTACAAAAGTGGTAACATTGCTACTATATATGTGTGACATTATGTGCATGTTTTGATGAATTGTATGTGTTATGCTTTCTAGAACAAGGGCAGCAAGTTGTGGAAGAAGAAGATAAGAGTGGACATCCCAAAGCAAGAGGCAAAGGGATTTGGATACAAGACAAGTGATTAGCTAGGAGTATTGTGAGTGTAACTATCCTTAGGGTTGGAACTTAGGTCCTAACCAACCTTGTTACCGTCTTAATTCAATGTCATTGCCATGTAACATGACCTAATACATATTTTGCAAATTAAGGGAAGAATGAAATGTATGACAACTTGTTTGATGTCATGATCTATTTGTTTACTTGAGTGTTAAGCAAATGAAATGTAATGCTTGATATGTTGCATTCCTTATGCAAAAGGTAAGAAAAGGCATGCTTGCTTGGAGAATAAGGTACGCACTGTAACACCCCAAATCCTATCCTAGAAGTATTGGAACTAAATTTCATAAGTTGATAGCTTAATTGAATTTAGAATTAAGCCAAATTGAATAATCAAGGGCCTAATTGAAAGAATGAATTAAGTGACCACTTTAAAAGTGACTACATTGAATTAAAGGAGAAAGATGGGAATGCATGCTAAATTTATCATTTCCCCTAATGCCCTTGATTAAGTTAATATTAAGGATTAAGTAAGGGCCATTTTAGACAATACACAATTCCAATAACATGGATTTATTGTTGTCATATTCTCCACTATCATCCATCTAGCTGAAAATAGAAGAGAAAATTTGAGAGAGAAACCTTGAGAGAATTCAGCCATTGAAGAAGGGAATTTAGCTTGCATGTGTAGGAATTTTTCATTGAAATCAAGCTAGAAGCAAAGTAAGTATAATTCTTCTTGTGTCAATTGAATAGGCAACTATGATTGTTGTATTGGACTGTTTCGATGATTATAGATAAGATTTGCTATTTAATATGTTGTTAGATGATTGATTGGTTATAGAATTATATAAATTTGAAGAATGAACACTAGGTTCAATGCTGGAAATTATGTGTTTATGCTAGTGTAATAAGCTAGGTTGCTGGAAAATTGAATTGTGATATTGAAGTGGAATTGAATGATTAGAACTTAAAATTGAATTGTTAGCAAACAATGCTGGAAATGAAGGATAAAAGCATGAACATAGTCACACAACATAGAAACTGTTTTGTGGAATTGAAGTTGAGTAAACATGCAATATTAGGCATTATAACCAACCTACTCTATTTTGGCAGCCTTGTATAATGAATTAACATGTTTAGGATATCATATGAAATGAATTATAGGGCCAAGACATTGGTTAAAATGAATTAAAGGCATTAAAATGTGATTAGATGCAATCTGCCCAGAATTCATCTGTTTTGGGCAGTAACTTTGAAAATTAACCAATAATTATATAGATTGAATTCATGGCTGAAATTTTAATGACAAGATCCTTAGAATGTCTATTTTCATTAGGTGAAAAAAGAACTGAAAACTGGGTCCTATGCTGGAAACTGTAAATAGGAATTGCTGGACAGTGCAAACTGTCTAGGTAGTGTAAATGCCCTGTCTTTGAACAATAACTGTATTAATTGCCTAAGAACTAAAATGCAAGTCTTACATGGTATTATAGGAAATTTTGTTAGCTTTCCAACGGTGTATAGAAATCAAAATTCTGATGTACGGATTAAAAGATATGACCATTTAATGGGACAGTGTGCAAACTGCTAGGCAGCAGTGTCCTAGGCAGTTTGGGACTGTTTTTGCAGCTAGTAACAAACTGTTTCCAAAACAGTTTTGGGACATTGTAACCTGTCCAATTATGCTTTAAAATGAAGTAATAACAATATGGAAATGAAATAGTATGAAATGCTTAAAAGGAAGCATAAAAACAGTAGCTAAATGTTAGGTGTGATACCATTGCTACTATCATTGTGTGATATATTGTGCTTGTTTTGATGGAATATGTATATGCTATACTTGCTAGACCAAGGGCAGCAAGTTGGGGAAGAAGAGGATAGGAGTGGAAATCCTAGTTTTGATTAGGGTCTGTTGTACTAGTGAAAATGTTTAAGCATCTAATTGAATGTAATGCCCTGTTTTGATCATGTTGGTAGGTGAATTGAGGATTGAATAGAGTAGATAACTTGCTGGAAAATGAATACACCTAATTGGATTAGTTAAAACTAGGTAATGGACTGCTCAAATGGTGGATTGGATGAATGGTGTTGATCAAATAGATGAAATTGAATTTAACATGATAATGCCCTATTTTAAGCACATTGCTAGGTGAATTAGATTGATCTAGACATGTAAAAACATGAAATTAAGTTGAATTTCCATGTTAGAATCTTGTTTAAATGAGTTATGAAACTAGAAACTTAACCTAGTGTAATCTGCCGAGAATACTCTGTTCTGGGCAGTAACTTTGAAAAATCACCATAAATTGTATAAAAGGAATTTAAGGCTGAAAATTTTATGGATAATGCCTTGACATGTCTGAAATTATTAGGATAAAACAGAACTGAATTCTGGATTGTAGAATGAGTTGTAGAGAATAAACACTAGGGACAGTGCAAACTGTCCAATGTAGTAAATTGCCCTATCTTTAAGTTAAAAACTGTATTAATTGGCAAATAAATAAAATGCAAGGCCTATATCGTTAGAAAGACAATTAACTTATCTTTCCAACTATGTAAACCAATTGAAATTCTAACGTACGGAATGAAAGTTATGCATGTTTAAGTGAACAGACTACATGTTGCCTAGTAACAACAGTTTAGGTAATTGTACACTGTTTTGTGCCAGTTTGAAAACTGTTTTGTAAACAGTTTTGGGACATTGATTTCTGCCATGTTTTACATGAATTAGAGTATAGATAAGTGTAATTAATTGTAGTAAAGGATGTATATGAACATGCTGCCATATTTGTATATGTTGTGTACTTCTAACATTGCCTTAATTGAATGATTATGTGAACTTGTTTTGACATGTTTATACTTGTGTAATGTGTTAGAACCAGGAGTGAACTTGGTGGATGAGTAAAAAGTGGAACATCCTAATGCCAGGAACAAAGGAATGTGTTATCTCACTTGATGAAATGAACACATGAAAATTACATGATATGTGAGCTATGGCTTAATTGGCCTAAGGGCCTAGTATGAAATGAACTTGCTTGACATGATCTTGAACTTGAAATACTTGTATAAATGGCTATAATCGAACAACCTTGGTAGCTAGCTGGACTAGGTAGAAGGCCATGCCTTAGAGTCTAGAGCTCATTGTGTCAGGGTGGACTACGGTCCAGGGCTAAGGCCCCTATTTGGCGACAGACGGAGGGTACGTATGTGGTCTTTGGCGATAGTAAGAGGGCTTGACCTGCGCTACGGTGCATCTTGTGGCGACAGTTGGTTGGAGACTCGATTACCTATATAAACTAAGTACCAAAGGGGTTATTTAATTGATAACAAAAGAAATAACAATCCTATGTCACATGTTACTTGTCTTGAAACCCATGATTTGTATGTTACTAGACATGAAAGCCATGAATTGTATGTTACTTGACATGAAAGCCGCGAATTGTATGTTACTTGTCATGTAAGCATGACTTACTTGATTACTTGTTATGTAAGTATAATTTGCTTGATTCTTGATATGAAAGCATGAAGTATGATTCCATGTTCTTGTATCCTATACTAGCCGAATGATATAACCCTAAGCTAGGATTAATCTAATGCTTGAAATCCTTAGCTAGGATCATTCTTGTTTAATTGACACTTAACTTGATATAACAAATGGTTAGAGCTAGTTACTACCTCGCTAAGTACATTCTTGTACTTATCACTCTCGTTTTCATTCTTCCCAACCTACAGGATAAAGAATTTGTTCGTAGCTTGATTCTGAAGCCTGTTACCGTGAGCTCGAAGCAAGACACAAGCATTGCCTAAGTATGGTTTCATACTTGTTTTGTATATCTCCTAGATTGGTGGCACTAGATTGTATTGAGTTTATCTTGATCATGCATTTTGGGAATCCTTAAACTTGTTTATATGCGTGTTCTTGAATTAGCCTACTATGTTATGAACTTATTGGCAAGTTTGTATTGAACGTAAATCACATGTAATAGAATGATGTTTTGTTGCGCAAGTAAGGATTTATATATGGAATGATCAAGTCTTTGATCTAGATTACATTGAACCATTCGAATGTCTTGTGGAATGTAATGGTCTTGTATGAATTTACCATGATGAAAGTATTGTTATGTGTTTGGATGGTAAAGGCCAAATAGTCTAGTTTATGAACATACCATGATGTAAGTGTTTTGTGAGTTGTATGATGATTGCCGAATGGTCTATATGTTTGAAAACTAGTTACATGCAATTGTATGTTAACATGATCATGTTTAGTAATCTAGGTATGAAACGTTATATGTATCAAGCTAAAGAACATTGAAATGAAATGGAAGCATGTTGCATACTAGGGTCATTCGAATGATTATGGTATAAGATGAAGTGAATCATGAAAGTAGTACCCTATAAATGAATCATGAAAGGAAACAACTTAATGATCTACTCAAATGCCTATAATGACATGAAAATCAAAATGCGAGTTGCCTGATTGCTAAGTAAGTATGCTTGGTTGCTTGCTAGTTAAGTAACTCATCTAATAGGGATAACTTTATCAATCCTTACCTTGTTCTTGTTGCTTGCTTTTATTGTCTTGCCTTGTCCATTCATTAGTAACGCTCCCGAGCTACTAACCCGGGGTAGGGGGTGTTACAGCATCAACACACACCCTAACCCCACATAGGATGCATCGCTATAAATCCTAAACTCTTTTCCTGACTCGGGTTGAATCAAGATCGGAGCTCGCGTCAAAGATTCCTTCAACTTCTCAAAATCTTGTTGCCTCGCCTCCGTCCACTCAAACTTAACATCCTTCTGCAACAATTCTGTCAAAGGAGTAGCAACCATAGAAAAACCATCCACAAAACGACAATAATATCCTGCCAAAACAAATAAATTATGAACCTCCATCACTGACTTAGGTTGTTTCCAATTCATAATCGCCACATTTTTTTGCGAATCCACACGAATCCCTTCCGCCGATACAATGTGACCAAGGAACATCACTTCCTTAATCCAAAACTCACACTTGCTTAACTTTGCATACAACTGATTATCCACCAAAACTTGCAAAACAATTCGCATTGCACAATTATTAAAGACCAAGATAAACACCAACAACATAGCAAAGCACAATCCAATCATTAAAGGCCATTTACAAATCCTTAAAGGCAACACAAACTTGTGCCAAAACAGGAAGTTTCATAAAACATGCTCCCAAACCAATAGGTACCTCCCATTACCAATTATTACTACCAACTAGCTCAAAACCATACTTGAGCTAAGTGAAATCTCTTGGACTGCCACTCTTGCCTCCTTGCTGTCCAACAAACTACTTCTCTGCATTGTCAAGAAGAGAGAGTGTAAGCAATAGAGCTTAGTGAGGGACGCTCAATTAAAAACCAACAACAATGCCCTTTAAACCATTCCTTAATAAAACCATTTATCATCATGCTCAAATATAGCCTCATGCTTTAGAACTTCATCAAAGAAAAACCATTTAAAACCATGATACACGTAAACTCATATATTGGCATTCAAGTGACCCGGATGGCACTACCCCCATCCTTGAATAGCACTACCCCTATCCATTAATGTTCGGATATACGGATACCTTGATGGCACTACCCCCATCAAGTTTCATGGTGAAACTACCCTCACCATAATCTCACTTCGGCCAGGTTGGCACTACCTCCATTGCCTGTTGGTGATGGCACTACCCTTATTGTGTAACCGAAGAATTTATCTCACGTACGAATTTTGTATATATTATAGTGCACTTCTCATCCTATTTGTTGACCAATTATATCTGATTATAATAATCTCATCACTTTCCAATATACACTTTAAAACCATGTTGCCTTACTATTTTTCAATGCATAAATGTAAACCATTTCTCATCCCATTTCCAAAGCATAATCAATACATATCATTTTCTCATCAAGATATAATCTCTTTAAAAATCATAAAACAATCTCATGGGACCACATGAATCATCTCACAATTCATGAAAATATGCATAACAGTAGGTAACAAATCTATCACCAAAACATGAGCATGATTTAACAAAACAATGGGAAAACCGAAAACTGAGAGCGAAATCTTTCATACTTACTTTCGAGCTTAGATTAGCATTTCAAGATAATTCTAAACCCCCAAACCTTGCTTTCAAACCTTTGAATAGCTTTTAAAATCATTTCCACTCACAGATAATGCCTCGCTTGCTTTGCCGAAGCGATCTAAAGCCTCTGGATCAACCGAGACTTCCTCCAACATAAATGGATCAATATCCCATGCTTACAACCAAAAAAAATAGAGGATTAATGCACAACCTTGCATCAAAATCCCCAGCAACTCAACTCCACACTTTCTCTACTCAACTACCAACATTTCACTATTAGAAAACCACCGAAAACATGGGCGAAACCACTCTAAACAATCTCCAGCCATTACCTAGCGAGATTAACATAAAAACATCATCAATATACATCTAAAAACATCCCTTCAACATCCAAATATCATCAGCAACCAATCAACCTCTTAAACAAGCCATAATCTCAAATATCACAACCTAGAAATCTAGCAATTCACCTAGTTTCGGGATCACCAGAACAAAACCTATTAATCCACGTTGTTAAACATCAAAATTTTGATTAATCTTAATCTAAAACCCAGCATTGCCAAATCAAAGCGAACCTCAATTGATTCCATCAATTAAACTCTAATTTAACCAATTTTCCACACTTTAATCATCAAAACTCATTAGAAATCATTCATAAAGGATCAAATTTGGGAATTTCAGTAAAGAACCTTTCATTAGAGGAGAAGAATGAAAACTTACCTCCAATAATTGCTTTCCCCCCCAGTTGTATAGATTTACATGAGAAAACAAAGATAAAACAATAAGGTTTTGATAGGGAATCATTTGGAAACCATTTAGAGTTAAAAGATAAATCAAATCAAGTGTTTACCTGAAATTTTTGAATAAGAAATTGATGTTTGGCTGGAGAGATTTTGAGAGAAAATAGTAGAGAGAAAATGTAGTTACGTCAAATTTGTTTTAAAGACTTAATCACTAATTAATTCTCTCTAAGCTAATTTTATTTAATAAAACCTTGTTAAAATTAACCAATTAAGGGGTAATGTCTAATATTAGACTCTGGGTCAATTGCTCCGTAAAGATTCAAAGTTCTGATCCATTTACAGAATAGTCAATAAAAATAGTTTTATAACTTTACATTTTGGTCACTAGTCCCAAAATGTCAAACCTCCGAAATTCATTTCCCGAAATTGATTCCACCGAAATAATTTATATATTATATAAAGATTTTAAAGCATTTCTCCATATTTTATCTCTTCCAAATCGTTTTATTCCTAAAACTAGCCAAAATTGCTGAAACCATTTCGACCGAACTGTCAAGCCAAACCCGGCTAACTCCTAAGCCCAAAACTGGAACGTTACAACTCTCCCCCACTTAAGAAATTTCATCCTCGAAATTTACCTGGTGGAAAAAGATAAGGAAATTGTTTCATCATCTCATCCTTCCTTTCCTACGTAGCTTTCTCGACACCTTAGTGTCGCCACAACACCTTAACCAACTCTATGGTCTTCCCTCTAAGTACCTTGTTGTCCACATCAAAGATCTTGACCGGTTCCTCATCATAAGTCAGAGCTAGATTCAACTCGACTTCCTCAATAGGCATAACATGCGACGGATCGGATCTATACTTCTGAAGCATTAACACATGGAAAACATCATGTATCTTTTGTATCTCAAGTGGCAACCTCAACCTGTAAGCCACCGAACCAACGCACTCAAGCACCTCATATGGTCCAATAAACCTCGGACTCGACTTACCTTTTCGGCCAAATCTCATCACCTTCTTCCAAGGCAAAATTTTCAAAAACACTTTATCACCTACCGCATACTCAATCTCTTTACGCTTCAAATCCGCGTAAGACTTTTGTCGATCCGAAGATGCCCTCAAATGATCACTAATAAGCTTCATTTTTTCTATTATTCCTTTAAGCATAGCCGGCAAAGAATCAAACTTTTCCCTCGCCTCCGCCCAACAAAGAGGTGTTCTACACTTCCTACCATACAAAGCTTCATATGGAGCCAGTTGTATACTTGTTTGATAGCTAATATTATAAGAAAACTCCACCAAAGGCAAATATTTCTCCCAAGATCCTTGGAATCTATAACACAACACCGCAACATATCTTCAAGCACTTTGATAACTCGCATAGACTGACCATCCGTTTATGGATGATACAAAGTATTGAAATTGAGTTGTGTACCCAAAGCTCCATGTAAACATTCCCAAAACCTTGATGTAAAATGCAGATCTCTTTCTGCAATGGACTTAGGCACCCCATGCTACCTCACAACCTCTGCGATGTACAACTCTGCTAGCTTACCCAGCGTATACGTAGTATGCACAGCTATGAAATGTGCACACTTCGTAAAATGATCCACAACCACCCAAATAGAGTTCTTCTTTAATGGGGTCAAAGGCAAACCCGATACAAAATCCGTTTTTATCCTCTCCTATTTCCATTCCGATATCCTCAAAGGTTGTAACAACCAGGAAGGAAATCGATGTTTAGCTTTCACTCGTTGACAAACCATACGCTTACTCACATAATCGACGATATCCCTCTTTAAACCAATCCAATAGTATTCATCCTGCAACCCACGGTACATCTTAGTACTACAAGGATGCATAGAAAAAGGACTACTGTGCGCCTCAGTCAAAATAGTACGCCTCAACTCAACATCTTCCGGCATAACTATTCAACTCTTGAAACACAAAACATTGTCATCATTAAAACAAAAGTCCGTCGGATTACCTTCCGCAATGTTCGTAACATGCGGTACCAATGAATCATCGAGCAACTACTTCTCCGTAATCAACTGAGCTAAGAAAGGCTTCCCTTGCAACTCGGCTACCAACTTGCCATCCCGCGACAAACTCCTTCTGCAACATCAAATATTTCAAACTTTTATGATCCGTATACACCACACATTTCTCGCCATAAAGAAAATGTCTCCAAATCTTTAGCTGCGGCCAACTCAATATCATGTGTAGGATAATTGCGCTCGTGAACCTTCAACTATCTTGTTGCGTAAGCCACAACTCTACCACCTTGTAATACCCCTTACCCGGTCTAGGAGAAATCGGGCTAAGAAGTATTACCAAACAATAACACAACAAACAAAAGATACCTTAACACTTCACAACAGATCATGTAACCCAAAAACTTGGGGTAATTTAAAACTTTTTAGTTGTGACATAGAAAAACCTCAACTTTAAACCCTGCAAATATATCTTACAACATTTAACATTAACTTTGGCCACCAATTTTGAAACATGTTTTTTATAACTTAGATTACCATCTAAGATTCATGTATCACGATTAGACATATAACCATAGAAATCCTTTACACTTCATGTTTTACATAGCTTAAACTTGAAGCAATCATGAGGCATTTTAAAACATACATACAAAGATGTTAATCTTGATTATATACTAACGTCAAAGTTATTCCAAGCTTGCACCAATTATATCCATTCACGTAACTTTCGCACAGAAATACTTCGCATGCAAATGTCGACATACTTATCATTTGTTTAGTTGGTAATCGATTTAATCACATAACTATGTTACCAATTTAAAGTTAACACATGTTAGTAGACATATATATAATTATCAATCCACGTATACGCATGACATCATGGTAGTCAAGCAACTTAAAGCACATATAAATGTCTACACAATCATACAATCATATTAGCAATTATAACTCACTAGTAAGCAGCCATGAGACATCCAATTGTCATCTTAAGCCTCACTTATCACAACTAGCATGCAAGCATAGAAATAAGCATTCTAAAAGCACAACCAACCTAACTTAATCATGTGACTATGTTATCTTTTTAATAGACTTATATATATATATATATAGACTTTGCCCTCATACGCGCATGTCATCAAGGTGGCCTAGTTCTTTATATTACAATTAAATATTTAGTCAACTAAGCGATCATGCTAATCATACCAATCACATAGCAAGCAATCATAGAATAATTAGAGGCCCATTGCAAAACTTGAACTCTTAAACGGCTTATAAACATATGAAAACAACATGAATTGTAATGCACAATGCATTCCTAATAAACTATGTGCCACCATCTAGAAGCTTCTAAGGAATACCCACGAACAACCTGATACTCGTGATCTCATCCGAGCTCAGAGTTCTCACAAACAAGTTCTTCTTGAAATACATTGAAAGGATAGAGTAAGCCTAGGCTTAGTGAGGTAGCTTAGGGGAATTAATAGTATGAAACAGTAAACTATCCTTTCCACAAACACTATACAACCTACTTCTTTCATTAGAAAGAAGTACCAGGCTTAGACAAGAATTTAGCCCATTTAGGGTACGCAAGAAATCATATATGTTTATACAAGGTATTTTTATCAAACATGTACGAACACATATATAATAATCCCAACTAGCATTTTATTCACATTGTTACTTGGCTTATAATCTAACAATCTCGTTCATGGACAATCAAAATGCTTGTCACATATGGCCTAGTCATATCAAATCACCTTTATGAACTACTCATACGTTTACAAAACACTCCCAGTCATATTCTTTTCTATCAAACTATCTATTTAACATATATTCACCTTTTATCATTTCAAATTAGTCCATATAGCCTGTATACACAACTTGTCATCACCAAAACAATCCATATAGCATGTATACAATATTTATCATCACCAAACAGTCCATGTTATTCATGTTTAGTCAAAATAGTCCATATAGCATGTATACTAGATTTGTCATCACCAAAGCAGTCCATATAGCATGTGTACATAATTAATCATCTCCAAAACAGTCCATGTTATTCATGTTTAACCAAAACAGTCCATATATCATGTGTACTCAATTTACCATCACCAAAACAGTCCATATAGCATGTATACACAATTAATAATCACCAAAACAGTCCATACTATTCATGTTTATCCAAAACAGTCCATATATCATGTGTACTCAATTTATCATCACCAAAACAGTCCATATTACTCATGTTTAACCAAAACAGACCATGTAGCATGTATACTTAATTTATCATCACCAAAAAAGTCCATATAGCATGTATACAGTTAGGTAATACTTATTTCACAACGTTTAAACAAACATGTAAATCACTAGGCATTCAATCAAGCATAACATATCATACTTAAATCTTGCTTGCCTTACAAGCTATCAAATCATATCATATCATATCATTCTTATAATTTGCTTATCTAATAAGTTATCAAGTTGTAACATATCATAGTTATAGATTTCGTAGTATACAAGATATCGAGTTTAACCCTTTACATGGTTCATGAATTTCAATATTCAATCTTTAAATAGCCTTGAGAATCAAGTAACAGCCTAGGTACACAAATCTTATGACGTCTGTCGTCAAACAAGGGTACTTGAAGTACGAAACAAGGGACCGTAGTCCAAACAAGGGACCAAAGTCCAAACAAGGGACCGAAATCCAAACTATCAAGGATCTCTATAGACTCTATGGCATGCCAACTATACCTAAGACTGACTCGAGACCAAACCTTTCACATTAAAACGTTTTATTAGCATATGACGAGCATAGCTCCTTATCAAGATCATATCACAACGTTCGACTTACTGCCTTTTTCAAGATAACATATATATTCACCTCCGTGAATTTCTCATTAGTTCATTCCTCTTATTCGAAGAGTATTATAACAAAGATGAACATCAATAAGTATCATATGTAGTTTCCATTGTGAGCTTATTTACAAGATCACAAAACCATATCATCTCAAGCATATAGAATCTCATGTATATTTCAAACATATATCGTGCCATCATCAAGTATTTCACCTCATAAGATACTTAATTTACTTAAACGCACGACAATTTACTTAATTTAATAGCAAGCAATGTAATTTAAGGCAAATAATGATGCTCGGGATAGTTTTCAATCTATCCCCGAGACTTTAAACTACACTCACATGTCACTCTGAGTTAGTTTTGTTCCCGAATCACGATTCTCTCTTTTTGCTTATCAACAACTTGATCTACCTTAGGCCTCACTTGTTCAATCCCCTCTGTCTAATTTATAACAAGGAATTCGTCATACATTAGTAGTGATTCCTAGCTTTTCAATCATTTAATTCAAAACAACACACCAACATTCATGTTGATACAAAACAACCCATAAATGCACTTCAAAACATTTCTCTTGGTTAATTACTCAAAATAGGGCAGCTTACTTATACATGTTCACAATACAATCAAATTTGCATATCAATACACTTATACACTCAAACAGGGCAGCTTTACATCTTCACATATTTTTATATATACTCAAGTTGTCCAATTACATAATTATACATATTAGTGACCCCTAAATAGTCTTGAATCCCCTTATACAATGTCATGACAGTCCAAAAATCGTGCATTTACATATGTACACTTAACAAGGCAGATCATACATATATATATATATACACGTTTATACACACATATGACTGGATTCAAAACAGGGCAGCAACATATATACATATATACACATTTATACACACATATGACTTGATTCAATGTACATCTTCATATGCATCAAAACAGTCCTCTAGGACTCATATATGTGAAATTCCATTATGTTTTCATATGTATTTCTATTCATGTTTAAAATCAGCCCATATATAATTACCTCATCACACAACAACCCTCATTACACCTATTTTCACAAATTTAATCACAAGACAGCCCACTAAACATCAACTGTGCAAACAACAAAGATGCAAGTCGAACACTTCATTCTCAACCATCTTAAAATCTATTTTGAAGGAACAAGTGAATCATATTATAGTTCATTATCAAAGCATGAAACAACCAAATGTTTCAAGAAAACGTTGATAGCATGTATCTCTCTCTCTTTAACCGATTCACCAACATACAAATTACATAGAATTTTCATATATGGTTCTTGATTTAAGCTCTAAGCAAGAAGAAAACATGAATACTTACATTCTCCCTAAGAAGATCGAATCACAACCATGAGCTTGAACTTAAAGCTTCCAAAATTCCATGGCAACTCTAAATTTCCTATTAAGCTCTCTCTTTATTCTTTGAATCGGTTCAAAGAATATGAAGAAGATGGTTTGGAGTTAATCCTCCTAGGTAGCCTAACCTCTCCCCCCATGTCCTCATATTGTTATGCCAAGTTTACACATCCTTGGATATACAATTATTTAGCATGCAAATTCTAATTTTACCAGGTTAATCATTTTAGTCCCTTTTTCTATATTACCCATCTAATTCTTATTTGTTTCTAGTTAAGTGCCAATTCACTTATTTTATCAAGTAGGTGGCAAGTTTGCAACAATTCAGTTAGAAATCAATTTGTAGAAAACTTCTAAATCAAACTTATATTTTATTTACTTACTAATCCACTTAATGAATTTATTAAGTGACTCCTTAAAATGTTCAATTTCACAATCTAACCAATTACATACTTCTAGGCCAATTTTGGGATGTTGCACACCTTGCATCAACACACACCCTAACCCCACTTAGGATGCATCGCTATAAATCATAAACACTTTTCCTGACTCGGGTTGAATCAAGATCAGAGCTCGCATCAAAGCTTCCTTCAACTTCTCAAAAGCTTGTTACCTCGCCTCTGTTCACTAAAACTTAACATCCTTTTGCAACAACTTCGTCAAAGGAGAAATAACCTTAGAAAAACCATCCACAAAACGACGATAATATCCCGCCAAACCCAAGAAACTAAGAACCTCCATCACTAACTTAGGTTGTTTCCAATTTACAATCGCCACGATTTTTGCGGATCCACACGAATCCCATCGGCCGATACAACGTGACCAAGGAACACCACTTCCTTAATCCAAAACTCGCACTTGCTTAACTTAGAATACAACTGATTATCCACATAAACTTGCAAAACAATTCGCAAATGCCTATCATGATCCTCATCAGTAAGTGAATACACAAGGATATCATCGATAAACACAACCACAAACTGATCCAAAAACTTGTGGAACACCCGATTTATCATGTCCATGAAAGCTGTCAAGCCAAACGGCATCACCAAGAACTCATAATGCCTCTAACGGGTGCAAAAGGCTATCTTCGGTACATCCTTATCCTTCACCTTCAGTTGATAGTATCCTGATCTCAAATCAATCTTGGAAAACACCGTTGCAACACGGAATTGATCGAATAGGTCATCAATTCGCATTAAAGGATACTTATTCTTTATCTCCAACTTATTCAGTTGCCGATAATTGATGCACATCCTCATAATGCTATATTTCTTTTTCAGAAACAACACCGGCACTCCCAACGGTGACACACTAGGACGAATGAACCCACGGTCTAACAACTCCTAAAGTTGCGTATTCAACCCTTTAACTCTTTAGGCACCATGTGATACGGAGCAATGGTCATTGAAGTCGTATCCGCATACGTCTCGATACAAAACTCCACCTCCCTATTCGACGAAAAACCAAGCAACTCATTCAGAAACACCTCCGAAAAATCACAAACAGTCCAGATATCCTGGGGACGTACCTCCTTCATTTTCGGATTCATAACATACACCAAGTATACTTGACATCCCACTTCCAACAACTTATGCGCTTCCACAGCCGAAGCAACATTAGAAAAGAACTTAACATTCTCACCCACCACTACAACCTCATAATCATCGGCAAGCTTCAACGAAATGCGCTTGGTTTCATAATCCATCATAGCCCTATGCTCAGTTAACCAATCCATACAAAGAATGACGTCAAAACCATAGAAAGGCAACTCCATCATATCAACCGCAAACACATGCCCTCGAACCATCAACGGACATCTCCTATACAACTTCCTAACCACAACCGTCTCACCGAAAGAACTCATCACTTGCATAACCACATCTAAAAACTCAACTGGTATATCAAGCAGCTGTGCATGTTCGTGAAAGATGTATGAATGCATGGAACAAAAATCAATAAAAAAGAGTAATGACAAGGATTGCAAAGTAAAGGTACCTACGATCACATCTGTGTCATTCCTCCCTTTGCGGTGCACATACACCCTAGCTGGTCCACCTCCCTCAAGTTGAACAGCCACAACATGAGCAACATTCCTCTGACCATCCTCCCTACGCTAAAAATTACCTCGGCCATGCCCACGGCCCCTCTAAGGCTCAACAACACGCAGTAGTGCATGTCTAGCAAACTAAGGACAATCATGCTTCACATGACCCTGTGAACCACAACCCCAGCAAACACCAAGATTACCCCAGCACACTCCAAAATGTCGCATCCCAAAATGGCTAACTCAGGAGAGCGTACCACAGCATTTTGGCCTTGCTCTCTGCGGCCTATGTTACCACCACCACCACGCCTCCAATTCGGGTAAGATTTCTTATCACGCTGCCTCTTGTAACGATCCCTTCCACCATCAATCTCAGCAACCCTCTTCCTGGAAATAGAATTCCTCGAGCGAGAAGACAAACCCAAGCTCTACTCAAAGTCTTTGGCACGAGTGACCAAGACATCGAAATCTGTATACTCCAAAGCCAACATATAGGTCTTCACTTCCTTCACCAAACCATATCGGAAGCGATCACATCTCTTTTGTTCTTCGGTAACCAGCTCAAGAGCATACTAGCTCAACCTGACAAACTAAACCTCGTACTCTACAACAGACATGTTTTCTTACACTAAAGCTATAAACTCTCACTTCTTCTCGTCTTGATAACGAGTACCCAAATATAATTTTAGGAAAGCAATTATGAAGAACTCCCAGGTCACCTCAGCAGGTTCCGTCCCCCAATACTGTTAGTTCACCACGAATAAGCATCTTTCAAACACATGTATCATAAATCTCATGCATTAATCCCAATGCAAATCTCAAAGCAAGCTTCTCGTGCTTTATCATTACACAACATATTTCTAAATCGAATATCATGAAAAAATCCCATTATACAAATCCATTTAAAACCATGATAGACGTAAACTCATATATTGGCATTCAAGTGACTCGGATGGCACTACCCCCATCCTTGGATAGCACTACCCCTATCCATTAATGTTCGGATATGCAAATACCATGATGGCACTACCCTATCAAGTTTCATGGTGAAACTACCCTCACCATAATCTCACTTCGGCCGCCCATCACTCGCAACACAATAGCACTACCCCTATTGTGTAACCGAAGAATTTATCTCACGCACGAATTTTGTATATATTACAGTGCACTTCTCATCCTATTGGTCAAACAATTATATCTTATTATAATAATCTCATCACTTGCCAATATACATTTTAAAACTATGTTACCTTACTGTTTTTCAATGCATAAATGTAAACCATTTCTCATCCCATTTTAAAAGCATAGCCAATGCATAGCATTTTCTCATCAAGATATAATCTCTTTAAAT
Organism: Hibiscus mutabilis; assembly: GCA_019671005.1. Lineage (NCBI taxonomy): Eukaryota > Viridiplantae > Streptophyta > Magnoliopsida > Malvales > Malvaceae > Hibiscus > Hibiscus mutabilis. Next base: position 14,086,916 of record CM033735.1, on the reverse strand, counting down.
AAAACAATATCATGGGACCACATGAATCATCTCGCAATTCATGAAAACATGCATAACAGTAGGTAACAAATCTATCATAAAAACATGAGCATGATTTAACAAAACAATGGGAAAAACTGAAAATTGAGAGCGAAATTTTTCATACTTACTTCCGAGCTTAGATTAGCATTTCAAGCTAATTCTAAACCCCAAACCTTGCTTTCAAACCTTTGAATAGCTTTTAAAATCATTTACACTCATCGACAACGCCTTGCTTGCTTTGCCGAAGCGATCTCAAGCCTCTGGATCAACCGAGCCTTCCTCCAATGTTAATGGATCAATCTCCCCTACTTCTAACCAAAGCAAAACAGAGGATTAATGCACAACCATGCATGAAAATCCCCAGCAACTCAACTCCATACTTTCTCTACTCAAATACCAACATTTCGCTATCCGAAAACCACCGAAAACATTGACGAAACGACTCTAAACAATCTCCAGCCATTACCTAGCGAGATTAACATCAAAACATCATCGATATACATCTAAAACATCCCCTCAACATCCAAATATCATCAAAAACCAATTAACCTCTTAAACAAGCCATGATCTCAAAGATAACAACTAGAAATCTTACAATTCACCTAGTTTTGGGATTACCATAACAAAACCTATTAATCCACATTGTTAATCATCAAAATTATGATTAATCTCAATATAAAACCTAGCATTATCAAATCAAAGCGGACCTCAATTGATTCCATCATTTAAACTATAATTAAACCAATTTTCCACACTTTAATCGTCAAAACTCATTAGAAATCGTTCATATAGGATCAAGAACTAGGGAATTTCAATAAAGAACCTTTCATTAGAGGAGAAGAATGAAACCTTACCTCTAATGATTGCTTTCCCCCCCCCCCCAACTGTATAGATTTACATGAGAAAACAAAGATAAAACAATAAGGTTTTAATTGAAAATCATTTGGAAACCATTTAGAGTTAAAAGATAAATCAAATCAAGTGTTTACCTGAAATCTTTGAAGAAGAAATTGATGTTTGGCTGGAGAGAATTTGAGAGAAAATAGTAGAGAGAAAAGGTAGTTACGTCAAATTTGTTTCAAATACTTAGTCACCAATTAATTCTCTCCAAGCTAATATTTTTAATAAAACCATGTTAAAATTAACCAATTAAGGGGTAAAGTATGATATTAGACTTTGGGTCAATTGCTCTTAAAAGATTCAAAGTTCTGATCCATTTACAAAATAGTCACTAAAATAGTTTTATAACTTTTCATTTTGGTCACTAGTCCCAAAATGTTAAACCTCCAAAATTCATTTCCCAAAATTGATTCATCCAAAATCATTTATATATTAAATAAAGATTTTAAATCATTTTTCCATATTTTATATCTTTTAAAAACCTTCAAATCGATTTATTCTAGAAACTAGTCTAAATTGCCAAAATATGTTCGACCGAACCGTCAAGCCAAACCCGGCTAACTCCTAGGCACAAAGTCGGGGCATTTGTAATACCCTGAATTTTAGCTTAGAAGTATACATTAACTTAAATTTGAGTCATTGGTAATTTAAATTATCATTTGGCAAAGTAACCAAAGGATCTTTAGGACCAAAATCAAAGAGTTTGAACTTGGGTAGATAATTGTTGCATGACCAAACCAAAAAGTTTAGTGAACCTTTAATTTCCATGATAAAAGTATAATCATGTGGGGGTTAGATGAGGTGTCTCGCGTTGGTAGAGCTTGAGTGGGAGGGAGAGTTGAGTCATCAAAACCATTCATCATATTCCTCCCACATTAGAGAATCTGAAATGGTTGTGAGAGAAAGGAAATTAGGGGAAAACTATTCTAGAATCATTTCAATTCTCGTGTACTTAAGTTTCTTGATTAAGTCTTGACCGATCAAGCTCGTAAGAAGGTAATTGTTTAACCTTCCTTTGTTCGTTTGGGATTCTTGTTGTTACTTGTAAAAGAGATTCATGAAATCCTTGAGTTTGGTTAGATAGTTAATGGAGAAGTTGTATACGCATGAATTTGGATTGAACCATTATTTGATTGTGTCATTTGAATGGACTGTTATATAGTAGGAAAATTGATGGTCATGCTATACACATTTATGTATACATTTAGAATGTTTGGATTGATTTATACGCATGCTTCGAACTTGCCAAATTTTGATGTGTAATGGCTATAAGAAAACTGTTCTAAAGGATTAATTACATACCTTCTTGGACTGCTCTATTTTAATAAAAATGTATGAAAAATGGACGTATAATGGATGTCTTAGATGTGGTCGTAACAGGGGAATGTTATGGGCAGAATTGGTTATGTGTCTATGGGTTTAAAACTGTTTGTAACAAAGATGATGTTGATTGAATCAGTTTAAATTGTAAATTAAGAAAATGAACTGTTTAGAAGCACATATATTCTGATTCGGGAATGTTTCAAGTGTTTAATGGACTGATTCGAATAAACTGCTTTGAATGTGTTTATAAGTATATAAGGGTTGTTTGAACATGTATACATGTGTGTAGGTTGGGCTGATCGATGAATATTTATATGTATATAAGTACACATGAAAAGTTGGATTGTTCGTAAATGAGTTGAATCGATCTTAATGATTTAAAAGAATTGAATAAAATTGAACATGTGATGAATTATAAAATGCAGTAAAACAGTTTGAGTAAATGCACGAAAACAGTTTTGTGGATCAGTGCAGTCCAGTATAATGTGTAATTTGTGTAGTTTTGAATATGCAGTCCTGTATAATGCGTAATTTGTGCAGTTCTGAAAATGCAGTCTAGAACGCATGTACAGTGTGCAGTTTTAAATAGATATGTATTGTTAAGATAGTAGTAAAATTTTTGGGTTAGAAAATAAGATAGTGGACTGTTTAGTGAATTTATATGTGTAAATATGCATGTTAAGGACTGCAATGTTTTGATATAAACGTTAGTAATCTAATTTATGACTATATAAATATATATAGTATGATGGGACTATTTTAACACAAGTACGAGTATTGTGAACATGTATGTATATATAAAAAATCATTTGATGTGTATACCATACATAATGGGCTGTTTGGAGATACATGTATGCAAGCATGTGAATTGTTTTGAATGTAAACTTATGAAATTGGTTAGTTATGTGCATAAATAAGAATAAGTGCATTTGTATAAAGAATTATCTTGGTTAGTAATGAATTGCTAATTGTTTTGTGGTGCATACACTAACAAGGAAGCCTAAGAAATGGAATTGTTGGGAAGAAAGATAGGATTGTGGATTCAGGTATCTCGTAACTTCGGGATAAAAGGTGAGTGTAGTTGTGTTTGTCTCGGGTGACACAGAGTCATTTCAGATCTTGTTTCTCTGATTTGTTGAAATTGCTTCTAGGCATATGTATAAAGCTCATATAGAGCACAACATGTGAGAGTATACATGGTATGGCATCCTTGGTAAACATTCAGAATTATGAATGCATTGCATAAATACATTATGCCTTGCTATGTTATGGTTGAAATGGATGATTATGTGTACCTTATGATAGCTTTGAAGTTAATCACAGGTCAATGTTTCCATAAAACTTAAGAAGAATAATTAATCTTAACCCTACAACTTATGAACTCATAAGTATAAGGAGCTACAAGCTCAATGCAAATTATAAGATACTAAGTAAGATTACTTGTGCAATAAGATACTCTCCAATTCTCAAACATAAGATATCTAAGTTGCCTACTCAATGGAAGCCCTTGGACACTTTGGCATAGTACATGGCATGTTTCGGGACTACGGTCCATGAGCTACAGCTCGGGAGACGCTCCTTATTACGTATGATATATTGGGGACAGTAGGAGGTAACGATGGAGATGTACGGAGATTGGAGATAGTTTGGTTGGATAGAGAAGAGAAGTTAGGATTGTTATGATCAGATACATGTCATTGCTTTGTGATTTGAGCTATGTGTAACACGGACCATTGTTGCTTATGTCCAAATGTGATCCAAGGCAAACTATTTAAAAGTTTTGAATTAAAAGTTGAATTGGTAATGAAATATGTGAAATGCCTTGTTGACAAAGTTAATAAAGAAATATGGAGCAATGCTCATTTATGATAAGAATTCACATATGGTGAATGTATGCCTAATATGAGGCAACAAACTTTGAAAAGAACTCCGATAAGTGTCTTGAGAAGTTTTAATAAGAAATTCGGAACTTTAATAAATACTCTGATAAGTCTTGAAAAGACTTCAATGAGATGATGTACGATCTTTGATAAGATCGATATGAAATTCAATGAAACTTAACTTAGACTCGAAAGAGTTTGAACCTCAATAAGGCTTGTAAAGTAAGATTAAGACTTTTAGAACAATTACTAACTTATGTTGTATACTTTGATTTTTATCATTTTATATATCATTGATAATATGCTATGTAATTTTGATGTCACTACCTCACTTAGGCTATGTAAGCCTAATGCACTCATATTCATGCATTGCAGGATAATTAAAGCTTATATGTTTCAGGTGTGGTTGAGAGTTTCGAATCTTTATTCAATATCTAAGTAGAGTTTGGAACTCTCCTTAAGTAGTATACTCCTAGAATGGTGGCACATTGCTTTGATTTATATACGTAGCGTATTCTCAGTTTTGTACAATCTATCAATACCATATACTGCATGTAATCAATATTATATATATATAATTTGAATGGTTTCTTAGAGATCAAGTTACGTAAGTAGAATATTCGAATGGGTGACTGTTGACTAAATATAGCTATGTTATTCGAATGATCAGATGGTAAATTAAGACATGATTGAGGGGGTTCAAATGGTTCCTTGACTATCAAGTCACATTAGTATGATATTTGAATATCAGCTTGTAGTTTAAGTTATGTTAGAATGTTGGATAATAATGTTCTAGGTATGTGATGCAATATAACTCAAATAAGTGGGGCTTATGAAAGTACCTTAACGGCATAAAATTGTTGGCACATATAATCCTAAATTGTGATCATAGTGATTATTTGTTAATTAATGAAATGTTTAATGAGATATCTATACTATGGCAGATTGTTATTTTCTACGTATTTTACGAAAGTTGTGATTAAAATTCTTGCATGTTAATTTGACAAGGATCATAATCTCGATTATTTTGTTAGGCCCTGAATCGTTAATGAACCCTACAAGTTCTAAGATTTGTTCAAGGCTTGTATATTTTTGTAATCAATTTTGGCCTGTCCCCTTGACTTGAATGATTGAAATAAATTATATTCTAAAATGGATTAAAGACCCACACATGATTAAGTATAATTGAGATGTAACAATGAGATTCATGTATCTTATAAAAGGAGTATGTTTGACAATAATTTGAATGAGCCAAGATAATGGAATCCAAATTCACTAATGAATTTGAATTGTCTGAAGGGGCCTCACTCAAGCTTCTTAATGTGTTGTTTACCAAGTCTTATGTATTAAGTATGTGATTAGAATGAACCCTTGTTAGACAAGACATGTTAGATAATTTTCGAACGGTTGTTTGATTGGTTAGAAAAGGGTTCAATTGTCTTTTACGAGTGAGATAGTTTAGAATTGATGTTCGAATAATTGCTATATAGATCACATGTATGATAGTGTCATGAACCTACTTGAGTAAGAATTTTAAAATCCAACATACATGTATGACGAACATTTTTTTGCGGTTTAGGCTTTAATAGCCTGATGATAATATGGTTCAAATTTGAAGTATCCATGCCTATCAATTCATTTTTTGTTACGAATTGGTAATAAGACACTCTAGTCAAGTGTAGGTTTTATGTGTTTTAGATTTGGTTGTAAGAATTAAATAATCATAGGTTTAGCTATGGTTTAAAGACAATCATAAATTTGATAATACTTTTGGAAATTAAGATTACTTTTGTGGTATTAAAGAGTCGTGTGGTAATAACGAAAAAGTAAAATTTGCTAACCTGTCTTGTTAAATTTTAAAAAAGTTCAAAGTTTTGGTTCTTAAATTTTTGGTTTTCCTTGCTATAACATTTTAACTTCCGGTTTTCTTCTAAAATGGATTGAGGGTGTTATAGCGTTATAGCTCATCTAGTGGAACATCTTCTGTCGAAGCTTCTCTCTTTAGTATCTGGAAATTGATCGTTACCTCTCAAGTCTATTAAGATATAAGGCGCAATAAGCAAACAATACCAATTGTCGTATGGAAAAGAATTTAGAAAAAGGTAATGCTAGCCAGATAGAAAATAATGCTAAGACATTCAAATTATTAAAAACATAAAATAGAGCATTAATCGCAAACATCCCCAACCAACTATAAAAGCTTAGTTCATGGTTGGGGATCCATCCACCAAATATCATCGTATCTCAACATCATCACTTTAATGAAAATAAAAATAAAACTAAGAGAATAGGCAAGAAGGAGATCCGTCGATGTAGCCCTTCGAAGCTCTAAAGCTCTCGGTCTAAGATGGTTGAACCACACAACCTCTAACTTCCTCTTGCACCACGGTGCTCTCTCCCAATTGTTGTTGATCGATCTCTTCTCTTCCTTTAAATATGTATGCGTGGAAACCCTTGAATTAGGTTTGAAATTTAAATTTGAGTAACACACCAAGATAAGCGTGTTATCCTCTTATCCACTTTTGAATTTTAGGGCTGATGTGTACTGGGTTCAATGACTACTCGGACCGGGCATCAAACTTCACTTCTTTGCTCGTTGAGCTTGGCAATCTCTGGTCCAACTTTGCCAACTGTGTCTCGGCAATTCTTTTCTACTTTCTTATTTCCTACTCCTGCGCTACTCTACCAAGTCTGCCCTACATCGTTGCCAACAAAACAACCATTCACACTGCAAAATAACAACTCCCTAACTCCTTATGCAAATACAGGATTTTAACAACTAAATGCAAACATATATACCTAAAGACAAGCAAAAGCATTGTGAAATATGCATAAAATCAGTACTTTCTAGGAATTAACACTTCCCTAAACCTAGCTCTTTGCTTGTCTTCAAGTAATGAAATTAAGAAAAATAGAACAAAATAAAAATAGGTACCTCGGCAAGAATTGTTATGAATGTCAACAAGTGCTAGTAAGCAGAATCTGGCCCTAGTTCTGTCCTCAGATATCTCAGTGCAACAATGCCAAGTAGATAAGCAAATTCAAGTGCAGCAATGTAACACTAGCATAGGGTCATGAAGTGTGCATGAAGTGCAAGCAGTATGCATCAAGTATCCTCTTACTCCCTTAGTCAAATTTACTAACCAAACTCAGAATTATTTTTTGATTCGCCAAAGGTTTCTACTGGCAATATTTTTAGACTTGCTTCGTAATATTGTTTGGTGTGAGAAATTTGAGGGAGCATACCACGAACCCCCACGTTAGTCTAGACATTACTAGGCTTTACTCTTCAACTCATACCCTGAAGTTTTTGACTTGAGAACTAAGAGGGAGCAAACCACGAAGCCCCAAGCTACTTATTATCTCTAAGGAAAAGGAGAGTTCTTACATTTTTTCTTGCCTTGGAAAAACATTGTTGCCTTATTATTTCCTTTTTCTGAGCTTAGTTTCAAGAATTCTAAGTTTTTTTTAGGAACTAGATGCATACTACGTGTTAAGTGAGACTTCAATTTCCTAAACTATAGATCAATTAGAAGTCCTGACATTACTAATCTACTGGCACATACAACTAAAGATTTACAATTTCATCATCGGATAGAGTATTCTAGAGCAAATTAAACTATACTTGCAAGGTATTGACAAAATTTCCAAATTTAACCGAGGCAACAAATTTTTTTTTATGGTTTGGTATGCATAATTACACCTAATCTATATGGAAACAAAATTCAAATAAAATATCAACATGAATGCATGGCATGACAACAAATGTGATGCAACACACACCCCCAAACCAAAGGTGTGCATTGTCCTAAATGCATGAAAACTAATATAAACAAAAGAAAAAATATGACATGCATAAACAAATGAACAAAATGAATGTAAGGAGTTTAAGAGGAAGATGACTCCTCTTTAGAGTTTTCTAGGCGTGATTCAAGGGTCTTCCTCTTGACAAATCTCCCATGATCAGGAGCCATGCGTTTCTTCCCCTTCATGTTGGGCTTTAATGCGACTGTGGAAGCTCCAATGTCACGGAGGACTTCTTTGACAATATGCACTGGCTCTGATGATGCAAGAGCTTCCGTGGCAGCATATGAGGCAGGTGCAACAAGTGTTGTAGTAGCTTTGGCTTGGATTTCTTCTTCTTCTAATTCGGGTAACGTGTCTGTTCTTGTAGACTCAACTTGAACAAGGGACACTGGTACGGTGGCATCTAATTGTGTCAGAGTATGGACTGAATGATGACTGGCTGACACATCATCATTGGTAAAGAGGTCAGTGGGGAACTCAAGAAAAGTTGGCAAGACACTTGTGGACATTCCTTCAAGAGTTTTCTTGATGGCATAATCCCAGGAATGAGTATAATGCCAGAGCTTAGTGTTATGCTCCTCTACTTTCTCCAGCTTTTGAAGAATGATCTCCTAGCGTTGGCAAATTTGGAAAAGCATTGCCACTGAACCAGCTAGCATAGGAGTTTCAGGTTCTGCGTTGGGCACCTTGGCCTTAGACACCAGCTCTGTAGCCTTTCCTTTGCCCTTCTCCTTGGACTCTATGACAGTGAGTTGCCTCCATAGAGCAAGGGTGATAGTTGTTCCCTTGCTTTCTTAGACCTTGTTCGAATCAAGCTTTGGTACACTATGCTTCATGCAAATATTAGAAATCAATAAAGGGAAAAACAAACTTCCACTGCCCTTACCAACACACTTAAAATTTTCATCAAAAATGATACGACCGATGTTGATCTGACGACCCACGATGATTGAATGCAATGAAGCCATCCTCTCCTCAGAGACAATCTCATTATGGGTGATCGACATCAAATTTGCCTTCAAGAAGTGATTCCACCCCTTGGCTGTGGCTTCAGTGCCAGTCGTTTCACCATCTAGTGGCCCTTTGATTATACATTCCTCTTGGTGCTAGGTTCGTATAGGTCCTTCAACAACATCTTTCTCTTGGCATCGTTCAAAGAATCCACAAATTTAGAGTGTTTTTCCTCTACACCATCCAAATTAACCATCTCATTAATATAACCTTCATCAAATTGTACACGCTTACCTCGCACCATCAAGAAAGATGAGTCTTTGGTTGTGAGATGAACATAAAATTCTTCGACAATATTGGAGTAGACTTCCCATGTTTGTTGGCAAAACAACTCCCATTTTTGCTTCTTGATCACTACTATGAACTCTGACGAATAACTCAAGTGGGGTTCGTTCTTGAACTCAATTTTTTTCTTGAAATAAAGCGTTCTTGTTGCAATGTTTTGCTCATACTTCTTGCAGATTTATTCATTAAAGAAGATCTTGAAAAGAGTTAAAGAAGATGCCATGGAAAAACTTTTAGGGAAATTGGAAGAAGTTTGGGAAATAAAAGGTGGATTCTTGCTTTCTTGTTGAAGAAGATGAAAAGAAAGAGTAAAGTTTTAACTAAGGAAAAAGTTGGGCTTGAGTAGAGGGAAAGAGTAATGGTTGAGTGTTTTAATGGGAGTGTTTAATTTAGGCGATTAAATAGGGATAATGATGAAGAAATGGCATGTTTAAGGAAGAGAGATAATGTTGGATGAAAAGATGAAGGTGAAGAGACAGCGCGAGAAAGAGATAATATGATAAAGTTAAAATTTGAATTTAAAAGATTTAACCTAGATGGCTAGGGTTTATCTATCACTTAGCAAAATCTTCACTCTTCCTTGGGCCTAACTCACACAAGTCCAAGCGTGCAATGTTGGATTCCCACATGCCAGCCCTGACCATCGCATGCTGTCAGGAAATATAATATGTACCTATACTCACTCAAAGCAAACCTTTCAAAACAGAAAAATAAAATAAAGAAAATACTAATTGAATTAAATACTGCAAAATCAAAGAAAAACATCTAACCTACTATGTACATACATCAACCTGTGATGGTGTTGGAGCATACTAAATTTCTGCCAGGAGAATAATCTCCTTGGCATTACCGCGATTACTTTCCAAATAATGTTTTAACCTTTGGTCGTTTACCTTAAAATTTGTTTCAGTCTTCAAATCCTTGATATCAACTGCTCCACGAGCATATGATTTGACAACTTTGAAGGGTCCCGACCATCTGGACTTAAGCTTCCTAGGAAATAGTTTTAACCTAGACTTAAATAATAGACTCTTTGTCCGGTATCAAACAGACTTGGCAAGATCATGTTATCATGCCACCTTTTTTGTCTTTTCTTTATACAACTTGGCATTCTCATAGGCTTGAGCTCGAAATTCCTCTAATTCATTCATATCTAATAGTCTCTTCTCACCAGTAGCTCTCCATTCCATGATAAGCTTTTTGGTTGCCCAATAAGCTCGATGTTCCAATTCCACTAGCAAGTGGTATGCCTTCCCAAAAAATAGTTTGTATGGGGAGGTTCCCAAAGGAGTTTTAAAATCTATTCTGTAAGCCGAAAGGGAATCATCTAGTCTCAAGGACCATTCATTCCTTATTGGATTCACAGTCTTCTCCAAAATGTTTCTAATCTCTTTATTTGAGATATACACTTGACCATTTGTTCGGGGATGGTAGGATATGGAAATTTGTTGCTAGATTCTATACTTGCAAAAAACTTTAGAAATTAAGTTACATTTGAAGTGGGTACCTTCAACATGAATAATAGCTCTGGGGGCACCGAATTGAGTAAAAGTATGCTTATATAGGAACTTGGCAACAGCCTTGGAATCATTTGTTGGCAAAGCAACAACTTCAACCCATTTTGAAACGTAGTTAATGGCCACAAGAATATATAGGTTACCAAATGATGGGGGAAAGGGATCCATGAAGTCTATTCCCCATACGTCAAATAGTTCTATTGGCATAATGTTCTGGAGTGGTAACTGATGTCTGCTAGAGATGTTACCCATCCGCTGGTATCGGTAACATGCCTTGGAAAAATTATGGGCATCCTTATATAGTTGGGCCAAAAGAATCCTGACTGCAGTACTTTGGCCACGATTTTCATCCCAGCAAAATGGCCTCCATACAATGTTGCATGGCATAATTGTAATATGTTATGTTGTTCATCTTCTGGCACGCACCGATGTATCACTTGATCAGCACACTACTGAAACAAAATTAGTTCATCCCAATAATATTGTTGAACATCTCGCAAGAATCATTTCTTAGCATTGCTTGCCAAATCCGGTGGCAAAATATTGCTTACCAAGTAGTTGATAATGTCAGCGTACCATGACAGTCTTGACTACAAGTAAGTGCTCACTAGGGAATTCATCCCTTATGACAGCGGTATTACTATCCTCAAGGTGATGCTCTAATCGTGATAAATGGTCAGCTACCAAGTCCTCACTCCCCTTCTTGTCTCGAATCTTGAGATCAAATTCTTGCAGCAAGAGCGTCCATCGAATTAGTTTGGGCTTGGCATCCTTTTTTTCCAAGATATATTTTAATGTCGAATGGTCTGTGTACACCACCACTTTGCTACCTACCAAGTAAGATCTGAACTTGGCAAATGCAAAGACAACAATGAGAAATTCTTTCCTGGTTGTGGTATAGTTTAGCTGGGGCTCCATTTAGCGTACGACTAACATAGTAAATGGAATGAAAAACTTTCCATGCCTCTGTCCCAATACTACTCCAATGACATAATCGTTGGCATCGTACATGACCTCAAATGGCTCATTCCAATCTGGTGCCACCACTATAGGTGCATTAATCAACCTTTCTTTAAGTTCCTAAAATGGTTTTAAGAAAACATCATCAAATGCAAAAGTGGCATTTTGTTCCAAAAGTAAGCATAAAGGTTTAGAAATTTTTGAGAATTCTTTAATAAAACGACGATAAAAACTTACGTGTCCCAAAAAACTTCTGATACCTTTTACGCTTATAGGAGGTGGCAACTGTTTGATTACCTCAACTTTTGCTTTGTCAACTTCCAGTCCTCTCTGGGTCACTTTGTGTCTGAGAACTATGCCTTCCTTCACCATGAAGTGGCATTTTTCATAGTCCAGGACCATGTTAGTCTCAAAACATCTCTTCAAAACAAGTTCCAAACTTTGAATGCATTCTTGGAATGTTTTACCAGAAACTAAGAAGTCATCCATGAACCCTTCCAGGTTGTTTTTGATCATGTCAGAAAAAATAGACATCATGCAACGTTGAAACATTGCTGAAGCATTCAACAAGCCAAATGGCATTCTTCTAAAAGCAAATGTCCCATATAGAGAAGCGAACGTGGTTTTCTCCGGATCATCTGGGGCAATGACAATCTGGTGTAGCCCGAGTAGCCATCTAGGAAGCAATAGAATGCCTTACCTACCAACCTGTCTAACATATGGTCGATGAAGGGCAATGGAAAGTGGTTCTTTCATGTGGCATTGTTTATCCTCCTGTAATCCGTGCACACTCTCCAACATGTGACAGTCCTAGAGGGCACCAACTTATCTTTTCTATTTTGTACCTTGGTCATGCCACCTTTCTTTGGCACACATTGCACTAGGCTGACCCACGTGTAACAACGGTCTCGCCTGCGATGGTGCTTGATGCATTTTTATGAAAATATTTGGGATAGAGTCGACACCAATCTTTTTAATTTAGGTGCGATTGGATCACCTGAAACCCAGTTATTTTAATACAATTTGTTTTTGTGTCACTTTATTAAAACAACGAGTTTGGGCTTGCGAAACAAGAAAATAGGTTCGGGAGTCAGTTATGTGCTAGGAAGGGCGAGCACCCCCACTACACCCAAAATTGGTACCTATCGATTATTTAGTGTCTTAATGATGGAAATTAAGAATTCGAATTTCATTTAAAATTTGTGATCCCTTAAAATATTTAAAAAATTATTTCTTTGTATGAAAGGAATTTACACCCCTACACCTGGGGCATAATTTTCGTTAGATTCTCGAATGAAGGGAAACTATTTAGAAAATTATAATTTAGAATTAAAAAATTTATTTTGTAATAAAGACCAATGGAAAGCGGCACCTCTTATGTTCGAGATACGTTTTTCACAATAATCCCTAATGAAGAAATTATTTTTTATTTTTTTTAAAAAATGGTTAAAACAGACGAATGCGAAATTTATACGGATGTATATATATATGTATAGTTATATTAATACATTAACATCAAAGGAATGATAATAGTAATATTAATAAAATTAGTACTTATAATAATAACAGTTATATATATATATCACTAATGAATGAAAATAATAATAATACGTAATATATAACAATAGTAATAATTCTATAATAATAATAATAATAAAATAGAAATTAAAAAGCAGTGACCAAAATATAATAAAAACAAAATTAAAATGCTGAATTGCAAGGATACATAAACGACAGACCGCGGGCATAATTTGCTCATTTCTATTGAAAACGTGCGGATCCTCTCGGGTCGGGTCACATATCCGGATATGAGAGCCAAAACAAAGTCTTTTGGAAGCCATATAAACATCCAAATTTGCCCTAAAAATTCATTTTTCCCTTTGATTACAAAAAAAACACACAAACACTCTCTCAACCCCTTTTCCCTCACTCAACCAAGCTTCCCCAAAGCCACCTAGGGTCGCCGCAACTGCCACCGTGCGTCGTCTTTCACCAGCGGCGGAGTACATGCAAAAGGGGTAGTTCGATTCGATTTTTCATCCTAAGGTAAGATCTGAGGGTTTTTTTTCTAAATCTCACCCAAATAGTATATATATGAGAAAATCTAAAGGACTTTTTACCTTTTTGAATATGTTTTTGCCTTTTTGTTTCAATTTATCTATTTTTTTATTTCCCTTCCGTTCTCGCTAGTCTCTAATCTCTATTTTTTGGCCAGTTTGACTCCCTTTTATAGGGCCTCAAATTTGGGGTGAGGTGGAAAGAAAAGGACAGATGGTGGCTTAACGTGGCTAGATTTGGGCGGTGAAGATGATGACAAAGCGGTGACAGAAGGTGAATGGTTTAAAAGGGGAATTAGGGCGGTGGTGACAGAGGGTAATCAAATTTTTTAGGGTTTAATTTGGGTGTCAGTAGTAGCTAAAACTTGTTAGGATCGGTGGCGACGTGGCTTGAACAGCGGCAGCTTTAGGCGAGCAACGGTGGCTTGGGGGTGAAGGCGGCGGCGGCTGAAGGCTATGGTTAGTTTAGGATATTAGGGTTTGGGTTTTCTTTTGGGTAATGGGTTATAGTTATTGGGCTAGGTTTTAATTGGGTTAATGGATTTAGGTTTAGTTTTTTAGTTGTAAAAGGGTATTGGGTATTAATTTATTAATTTGAGTTTGTAATAATATTTGGGCTTTCAGGCCCAGATAAAATGGATTACTACAGTTGCCCCTCTTTGCTCATGGTTGTATAATGGCAATGAAGCAAAGATAAGAAGGAATCCATTTCGTCCGGTATGGTTTGTTTATATTCTGTGTGACATCTTTTGTCTTCGATCTTCTTTTCTGCTCTTGAAAAAGTAAACTAGGTGATTTGTTCCCTTGCATTTTCATGGAAACATGATCTGTTGTTGTGTTTATTTCGCTCTAATTCTATGGAGATAAACTTGCTAGTGTATTCATTCCATTGCATCCCCATGGAGATGAAATTGTTGTTATACTCATTCTGCTGTAAATTCAGGGAGATGAGTTTATCATAACGTTGTCTATTTCACTGCAAATTCAGGGAGACGACTCTCGGTGTCCATTCTACTGCATCCTCAATGAGATAAACTTACTGGTGTATTCATTCCACTGCATCCTCAGGGAGATGAATTTGGAACCATGATCATTCCGCTGTATTTTAAGGGAGATGAGGTCGTTGAGGCTTTATCTGTTCCACCGCAAATTTAGGGACATAGATTTGTTGTGATGTTCATTCTACTGCATCCTTAGGGAGATAAACCTATGATCTTGTTTGTTTCACTGCAAATTCAGGGAGACAGATTTGTCGTCAGTTCATTCTACTGCATCCTCAAGGAGATGAACTCGTGGTTGTATTCATTCTGCTACAACTTTATGAAGCTGCACTTGTTGTTGTACTCATTCCACTACAACTTTAAGGAGATGAGTTTACCATCATGTTCATTCCATAGCAACTTCAGGGAGATGAACTTGTGATTTTATATGTTCGATTTTGAGTTGATATGTTCTACCACTTGTCGGAGAGATAGAATCTGTAAAACTTGTTTTGCAGACACATTTAGGATGCTATGATTAGTATGAGTCAAATGATCCTATCTTAAACATGTCTAATGAATGCATGAATTATTCTAATATGAATGCAAAATGCTATTTGGAAATGTTTGGATGTTGGAGTCAGCTTGAGCATTTGTATCTGCCCTAAAACTGACATCATTGGCTGTTCGAACTCTGATTATTTTGAGTCACCATACCTTATTTTGTTTAGATCTGATCGGATTACAAAAATATTCATTGCCCCTCATTTCCTAGTCGTCTCCTCGGTGTATGACTAAGGGCGATGTCTCTCTTCTCTCGAGCCCTTTTACCCATGGAAATGTCCCTTTGTAGTCAGAATTGCCTTTGGTCCATGTATTTTTAGAAATCTTTCAAAAGCAATGTAAATGGATCTTTTCATATTTATGAAATTGTTAGCTCACTGATCATTCAATGTATAATACTCGTGTAAACAAAGGCATAAGATGGAATGAAAAATTTATTGAGAGTAAGGTTCATATTTTTAGATAGCAAACATTGAAAGAGAATAAATCAAAAAACAAAATTAGGTGCCCCAGATATCGAGCAAGTGAGCCTTGCTGGATCATCTTGTTGAGAACTTTTTTGCGCCGGATATGTGTTTAGGAGACCTTGAGGGCTTTGTGGATATGCCAAGATGTGAAATTCCCTATTGTAACCAAGTTTTCGAGGGATCTGGTCGCCGTATGCCTTTTCCCCTTTTGATCAAAATTTGAGCCGCCCTTTTTTGGTTTTTAACTCAAAACCTCCTTTGGTCTCAAGACGCCCTTTGTGGGTTTTCATCTTGAACCCTCCTTTTTCTTTTCTTTTCTTTTTCTCTCAAAGCGCCCTTTCAGGTTATCACTTTGTTGTTTGTTTTCTGTCTTTCTTTTTTTTGATTTTTTTGTTTGTTTGTTTTTGCTTTTTTTGTTTATTTTTTCTTGTTTTCAAGTAAAATACTTCTTGACTGAATAAGAATTTACAGGGCTTGGCAGATCTTCACCATCCATTTCATCCAAGATCAAAGCTCTTCTAGAAAAGGCCTTTTTCACCATGAAAGGTCCTTCCAAATTTGGCATTCATTTCCCTTGAGAATCTCTCTAAGTCGGTAGGATATTTTTTAGAGCTAGATCCCCTTCCTGGAATTCCTTTGGGCGAACCTTCTTGTTATAAGCTCGCATCATCCTCTTATGGTACATTTGACCATGTTGGATGGCTTTCAGTCTTTTTTCCTCAATCAAAGCCAGTTGGTCATATCTGGCTTGGATCCATTCTACTTCATCTAATTTTAATTCAGACAAATTTTGGAGGGAAGGAATCACGAGCTTGATGGGTAGTACCGCTTCCATCCCATAAACCAATGAAAAAGGTAATGTCCCGATAAAGGTTCTGATTGATGTATGGTAATCATATAGAGAAAATGGTAGCTTCTCATGCTAGTCTTTGCAAGTTTCTGTCATTTTTCCAACAATCCTTTTAATGTTCTTGTTGACCGCTTCCACTACTTCGTTCATCTAAGGGCGGTATGGTGACAAATTGTGGTGTCGTATGTTGAACTATTTGAACACTTCGACTATGGTCTTATTATTCAGGTTCAATGCATTTCAGATATGATACTCTTCGGCATCCCATACTGACATATAATCTTTTTCTTCAGAAATTTGCTAACAGAAGATTTGGTGACTGTAGACTATCTAAGTGAATGCTGGCAAAAGGGGCAGAAGATATGTACTGGAAAAGTAATAAAACATTGCCAAGATGAGTCTTTTGTGTGCAAGTATATACGGTCTACAAGTAATACAGTAGTTAAGATGAGTATCGATCCCACAGAGATCGACTTGGAATTCAATTGTTTGATTGTTACTTGCCTTGGAAGAAAATATATTTGTTTTGAAGATTGTTTTGCAAGAACTAAAATGAAAAGAAAATTGAAGTAAGAAGTTGGCAAGGAATGTCTTATAATGAGTGATGAGCATTAGCAGAGAATGTTTGGTTTCTACACTTTTCATGTCGTGCCAGCCTTTAATGTCAACTTGTCTAGGCATTGTTTGTTGAGCATATTCAAAATTAGCAAAGCCTCTCTCGATGGACATTGCCCTAATTTTTTCATATAAAAACCCCTTTATCTCTATAGTGCATGTTTTTAAATAAAGCAATTTGATTAAGAACCAATATATACTCTTAAGGGGTAGATATCACTCCCGAAGTAAGTTTATCTACTTGAACGATTTCTCTCGAAGCTTCTCTCCTTAGTATTTAACAACTCAATCG
Organism: Hibiscus mutabilis; assembly: GCA_019671005.1. Lineage (NCBI taxonomy): Eukaryota > Viridiplantae > Streptophyta > Magnoliopsida > Malvales > Malvaceae > Hibiscus > Hibiscus mutabilis. Next base: position 14,069,387 of record CM033735.1, on the reverse strand, counting down.
TTGCCACCCCAAGTCTGTTAAGATATTGAGGAGCAACAGGCCAATAGTGCCAGCTCTCGTTTGGCAGAGAATTTAGGAAAAATTCAAGTATGCCAAATAGAAAAACTTTTCGAAATAGATTTATCATTAAAGAAACTAAAGCATAAAATCAACGTTTAAACCAAACATCCCCCATCAACTATGAAATTAGATCATGGTGAGAGATTTAACCATCAAAACCATAATCGTTTTCAAATACATCATCATAAAAATAAATGTAAAATAAATGTAAAACCATAACCCTCAAATCCAGACTCTCAGCCATGTGGTTAAACCACCTTCCTCGGTGCAGCAAACTATCACTCGTCGAGCACTCCAACACCTCACTCCGATCTCTTTAAGTCTTCACAATCCTCTCTCAAATGCTTGATCAGTTGGTGTTTAAATTGGCATGCAAGGAAGGGAATGGGATATCTTCTTCGTTTGAATTTCAAACGCTCAAAGGATAAGAGATAGAGTCTTACCCGATCGGTGTGATAGCTTATCAGGCTAGGGCTGGCGTCATCATGCCTATATGCCTTGGCATCCAAGCATAGCATTTATTGCTAACATAACTTGGCACCACCTTAGCTGCTATTTTTTCAAAGATTGATCCATTTTCGATCTTTTAGGAGCCTGATCTTATCCTATTTTTTCAGGGTTCAACAGCCTCTTGGCATGGCATCAAGTTCACTTCTTTGCCAACAGGTGCTTGACATTGTCTGGGCCTTTTGTGCCAACAACACTTGGCATTCTCCTTGGCAATCCTAACTGTGTTGCTTTCCTGCACCTAATCCTATGCTAAACCTGCAAAATAGCCACAAAACAACCCTTCACACTGGTATAGACATAATACTAAACTCCTTATGCAAATGCATGATTCTAACAACCTAATGCAACTGAATGTACCTAAAAACAAGCAAAAGCATTGTAACATTGGCATTAAAAACAGTACTTTTTGAGAGGTAATACACCCCCAAACCTAACTCATTGCTTGTCCTCAAGTAATGTAAATAAAAACAAAAACTGTGAAAATATTACCTCAACAAAATTTTAATTGGAGTGCCAACAAGTGCTGGCAAGCAGAATTTGGCTTTATTTCTGTCCTCAGCATCTTAGTGCAGTAATGCCAAGCAAGTAATAATTCCAGTGCAACAATATAACTCTAGTCTAAGCTCATTAAGAGTGCATGATGTGTAGGCAATATGCATCAAGTATCTTTTCACTCCCTTAGTCTATTTTACCACCTAAACTCATATTCTTCTTCTTTTTTCTCTTTTTCTTTCTTGCTAAGGGTTCTATTGGCATTAATTTAAGCTTGCTTCGTTACACTATTTAGCATGAGTGATAAGAGGGAGCATACCACGAATCCCCACCTTAATCCAGACATCACTAGGATTTCTCTTCAACTCATACCCTAGGGTTTTGGACTTGAGAACTAAGAGGGAGCAAACCACGAAGCCCCAAGTAACTTATTATCCCTAGGTAGATGAGAGTTCTATTTTTTATTACCTTGGCAGGACATTGTTGCCCTATTAGTTTCTTTTTACCCTAGCATCATTTTCTATTTTTTTCAATCTGAGCATAGCTTCAAATAGTCTAAGTTTGCTAGGGAACTAGATACATATCATGTGTTAAGTGTAAATTCAATTCCCTAAACTAGAGATCAATTGCCAAGCTAACCTAGCATACTATTTGCTAACATGGCATGACAACTAAATATTAAAATTTCCTCATCGGGTAGACATCTAGATCAAATTAAACTTGCCTAACAAATGGTAATATTCTTCAAAATTAATCTCAGGCAAAATTTTCTTTTTTTTTCTTTTTTAGTGGTTCGGCATGCATCTATTCTAAATGACTTAAAATGGCATGGCAATCAAAATTAAACATGAAATACATGGCATAAATGTGAGGAAATGCACACCCCCAAACCTAAGATGTGCATTGTCCTCAATGCATGAAAACAACACATATATACAAAAAAAAAAAAAATAAAATGCATGATCATGAAAAATGCAATGTAATGGAATTCAAAGGAGTTTAGGAAGAGGAGGACTCCCTTTCGGATGAAAGTTCTTTTGTGACTTAGGTTTTTCTCTTCACAAAGGTCCCACAATCGGAGGCCATTCTCTTTCTTCCCTTCATTGTTGGCTTTGTGGAAGTGGAGGCTCCAACATTCCGGAGGACTTCCTCCACAATCTTTCCAAGGTCCTATGCGACAAGAGTAGTAGTGGCATCGGAATGAGCAGGTGACACTGGTGGCGTGGCAGGCTTCTTGGTACACTTTGCTTTGGTAACTTGGGTTTCGGTTCCTTTGATTCAATCTCGAATTCAAAACTAGCAGATTTAACTTAGACTGAAGACAACGTGACTGTGGCATCAAATGGGGTATGAACTAAGTGAGGACGGGCTGGCATGGCATCATCGCTGGTAAGGATCTCGGCAGGGAAATCTGGGAAGTCTGGCGAGACACTTGGGGATAGGCCTTCAAGAGTCTCTTTGGTGGCAACATCTCTGCATGAGCATACCGTAAGAACTTAGGAGTCTGCTCCTCAGCTGCCTCAAAATTTCGGAGAATACTCTACTTGCGTTGGTAGATCTAAGAGAGCAATGCCACTGCATCAGTTGGCATGGGAGCTGGCTCTACCTTTGTCACATTGGGCTTTAGCGTTGGCACCTTTCCTTCCCCTTACCTTTTTCCTTGGCCTCGGTAGCGGTGAGGTTCTTTCAAATATCAGCTGTGATTGTAGTTCCCTTGATCTTTTGGCCTTTAACAGTATCAAGCTTGGACACACCATGTTGCATGCAAATGTTAGAAATCAACAGAGGGAAAAACTAACTACCATTACCTCTCGCCGTACATTTATATGTTTCTTCAATGATGAACCGACCAATATTGATTTTTTCACCGATGATGATCGAATGCAGTAATGCCAGCTTCTCCTCTGACACGGTTTCATTGTGCGATGTGGGCATCAAATTTGCCTTCAAGAAATGGTTCCAACCCCTCAGCTAAGGCTTCAATGCCACCCTTTTCACCGTCTGGTGTCCTTTCGACGATACGATCCATACCGTGCCAAGTTCAAAAAAGTCAGTCAACACTTTTTTTCTCTTAGTCACACTCATTAAATTGGCAAACTCAAAGTGTTCATCCCCTGCACATTCCAACCTAAACAACATGTTAATATACCCTTCATCGAAACGCACACACTTACCTTGAATCATCAAGAAGGGCGAGTCTTTGGTCACAAGATGAGCGTAGAACTCTTGAACTAGGGTCGCATAAATCTCCTCTTTTTGTTGACAGAACTTTTTCCACTTGTGCAAGTCAACTAACGCCATGAACTCTGAGGGGACAATCAACGACTGCTTCATTCTCAAAATCAAAGTGCTTCTGGTAGCAAAAGGATCTCGAAGAAAAGTTTGCTTCAAACTTCTTCCGAATCTCCTTGTTGAAAAACCTTTGGATAGTAGTTGATGATGAAGCCATTGGAGCAAAAAGAAATCTTGGAATGGTTTGAAAAAAAGGAAGAAGAAGAAAGGGAAATATGATTCTTGGTTTATTACTTGAAAAAGAAAGGAAAAAATGAGAAAAAGGGATGGAGATTTTGGTTCTTGAAATGGTAGGGGTAGGTAGAAAGTAAAGAGATTGAGTGGTTTAATTGGTGTAATAGAGGTGGCCAAATTTAATGGAGATAATGATGGAAAGTAAAGGCTTGATTTGAAAAAGGGTAAAGTGATAAGGGTGATGTGATAAGGTGTAAGTGGTAGGATAAGTTTTAAAGATTGGAGTGATAAGGTGATTAAGTTGAATTTAAATCCGACCTAATTTTGGGCGACTAGGGTTAAGTCTCAAATAAAAATACTCTCTCTAATGGCCCGGTCTTAATCAAGCTAGCGTAATCTTTTCTTCCAATATTCTACTCCAACGCATGCCTAGCCTCAGTGTTGGCATTCTGCTTGTTTTCGCTTGGCACGCAGATCTCACTCAGTGTGTCATCGTCTTAAGCCAAGTATGGCTTTGGTATTGTACCTAGCATTGTACCTATCATTCTAAATCTGCACAAACTCAAAGAAAACCTTTGAATGCAACAAAGGAAAATTAAAAATAAAAGAATAAAAACTAAACAAAGAAAATACTGAAAAATAAAACATCTAAACCTAATATTTACAAAGATTCAAAACCATGATGATGGTATTATGGTACCTCTGCAAAGAGGATAACCTCCTTGGCATTGTTTCGATTGCCATCCATATATTGTTTCAATCTTTGGCCCTTGGTTGGTGGGTGGTAGGCTGTGGCAATCCTTTGTTGAATAATCAACATAGAATGCCAAAGAATTACTTTGCTTTGAGTATGCCGAACCCTTGATGGCACAATGAGAGAGAACATTTTGCCATGGTAGCCTTGAACAACCACCTTAAAAACTGAAGAATCTATTTGTTGTCGAGGCACAATCATCCTCATCTTGTTCCAGAATCTTCATGAAATCTTCAATTTTGAACCGCAACATCACTGGCATTTTTTTCACAGCAAAATTTTCTTGCTTCAGCTCTTCACTCATTCATTTGGCATCCACTTTTCCTTCCAGCAACGAGCCATTTGAGCACACCTCACTTCATGGCATCAGTCCTAACTAGAATCGATCTTCTCTGTCTCTTATTTGTTTTGCCATCGCATTTTTGTTTTATGGCATATGCTTTCATTCCTTGACAATTCAATGTCATGTTCTCATCCAAAATAGATTCCATTGGCTCAACTACATGGCATACAATTTCATTTGTACATTTAAGAATTTTAAAGTTGTCGACGGTAATACCTGCTCGTCTTACCGACATAGGGTTGACAAATAATAGCTCCACTGGTTTTGTTAAGGTGGTGTTGGCATCATCAACCTTTTTGGCATTGATATGTTGTTTGGCATTAGTTCTGGCATCATTTTTGGCATCGTTGTTGGCACCGGTTCTAGCACGGTACTGGCATTACCACTAGCAACATCTGTTTTAATTTCCTCTTTCTCTGTTTTTCTAGGCTTGTCTGTCGGCACTGACTTTTCACTTTGGCAGTTAACTGGCTGCTTGGCAGCCATCTCTGCCTCGCACTGCTTACCACTTTGAAAGGTTATGGCCTTGCATTGCTTATTGACTTTGTGTCGAGCATATTCACTGTCACTTGGCAAGGCTCCTTGGGTCGATTAATTAGTGCATTGGAAAGTTGTCCAATTTGAATTTCCAATTTTCTTATTATTGCTTCCAAGCTCTGGATTGTGACATCATTCTTTTCCATGTAATTATTGGGAGGACCTCCTTGGTTGAATCTCTACCCTTACTGGTAATTGTTTTGGGCTTTCTGTGGCATGGCATTCTAGTATAATGCTGGCATAAAATTTACCGACCTAGGATTGGCAAGGCATTTATCCATATGGTGGTTCTCTCTAGAAATGGTGTATAATGGGTCTAATGCTCTAACTTCTCGGGACTCGTTGTTCAAGTTCTCTTGCCAAGATAAATGCATTGTATCAGCAAAGTTGTAATCATCATAGAAGTCTATTTGAGCATCATACAAGTAATTCAGCTGATGTTGAGGATTGTTTTGCCATGGCATATGTGTTGCAACAGTAATGTCATTATCGCAAGCAAAAAAGTCAGCTCCTTGATCAAACCATGGAAAATTTTGTTGGTAATGCCATCGGTTGTAAGCTCTAATATGGTCTCTATGGCTCATTCTCCAATCCTTAATGTTCCTAGAAGCACCAAAAACAACTGAAATTAAAATTTTGTTAGAAAAAATAAATAATAAAAGGAAAATAATCATAAACTAAAACAAAGACAAGAAGACTAAAAATAATCAATTTTGTTGCAATCCCGACAACGACGCCAAAAACTATGTAGACTCTCTAAGTGAATGCTGGAAAAAGGGGCATAAGATATGCATTGGAAAAGTAATAAAATAGTGCCAAGATGAGTCTTTTGCGTGCAAGTATACATGGTCTACAAGTAATACAACAGTTAAGCTGAGTATCGATCCCACAAAGATTGACTTGGAATTCGATTATTTGATTATTACTTGCCTTGGAAGAAAAGATGTTTGTTTTGAAGATTGTTTTGGAATTACTAAAAAAAAAAAAAATGAAGTAAAATATTGGAAAGGAAGGTCTTTTAATGAGTGATGAGCAATGGTAGGGAATGCCTGGTTTATACACTTTTCATGTCGTGCAAGCATTTAATGTCAACTTATCTTGGCATTGTTTGCTGAGCAGATTCAAAATTAGCAAAGCCTTTCTCGATGGTCATTGCCCTAAGTCGATCATATAAAAACCCCTATATCTCTATAGTGCACGTTTTTAAATAAACCAATTTGATTAAGAACTAATCTATACTCATAAGGGGTAGATATCACTCCCGAAGTAAGTTCATATATTGAATAACTTCTCTCGAAGCTTCTCTCCTTAGTATTTAACAACTCAATCGTTGCCACCCCAAGTCTATTAAGATATTGAGGAGCAATAGGCCAATAGTGTCAGCTCTCACTTGGCTGAGTATTTAGGAAAATTTCAAGTATGTCAAATAGAAAACTTTATCGAAACAGATTTATCATTAAAGAAACTAAAGCATAAAATAAACGTTTAAACCAAAAATCCCCCACCAACTATGAAATTAGTTCATGGTGAGGGATTTAACCAACAAAACCATAACCGTTTTCAAATACATCATCATAAAAATAAAAGTAAAACAACTTAAAACCAAGAGAATGGACACGATAGGTCTCTTGATGCAACCCTCAAATCCAGGCTCTCGGCCAAATGGTTAAACCACCTTCCTTAGTGCAACTGACCGTCACTCACCGAGAACTCCAACACCTTACTTCGATCACTTTAAGTCTTCATGGTCCTCTCTCAAATGCTTGATCAATTGGTGTTTAAATAGGCGTGCAAGGAAGGGAATAGGATAGCTTATTTGTTTGAATTTCAACGCTCAAAGGATAAGAGATAGATTCTTATCCGATAGGTGTGATATCTAATCAGGCTAGGGCTGACTTCATCATGCCAATGTGCCTTGGCATCCAAGCTTGGCACGTCATTGCCAACATAACTTGACACCACCTTATCTTCTATTTTTTCGGAGATTGATCCATTTACGATCTTTTAAGAGCCTGATCTTATCCTATTTTTTCAAGGTTCAACAACCTCTTGGCATGGCATCAAGTTCACTTCTCTGCCAACAGGTGCTTGACACCATCTAGGCCTTCTATGCCAATAACACTTGGTATTCTCCTTGGCAATCCTAACTGTATTGATTTCTTGCGCCTAATCCTATGCCAAACTTGCAAAATAGCCACAACACAACCCTCCACACTGGTATAGACAGAATACTAAACTTCTTATGCAAATGCATGATTCTAACAACCTAATGCAACTAAATGTACCTAAAAACAAGCAAAAACATTGTAAGATTGAAATTAAAAATAGTAATTTTGGATACGTAACAGTGACATTAGCATAAGTGGATATTTCTACCCATTTGGTGAAGTAGTCAATAACCACAAAGATAAACTGATGCCCATTGGAAGCTTTCGGTGATATAGGCCCGATGACATCCATGCCCCATGTAGAAAATGGCCATGGGGAATTCATGACATGTAGGGGGATGAAGGAACATGAATCTTATCTACGTAAATTTGACACTTGTGGCATCTCTTGGCGTAGGAGATACAGTCCCCTTCCATTGTGGACCAGTAGTAGCCGAATCTCATAATTTGCCTTGCCATAGTAAAACCATTGGCGTGTGTCCCACATACACCCTCAGGGACATCTTCAAGGATCATTTTGGCTTCGACAACATCCATACATCACAGTAGCAGTTGATCTTTTCTTCTTTTGTACGAGATCTCTCTGTCTAGGACATGCTTGCTTGTTAGCCTCCGCAACATCCTCTTTTCATTTTTAGTAACCTACTCTAGATATTCACGACTTTTTATATACTACAAAATGTCGTGATACCAAGGATGTTCATCTTGCTCACCTTTTTCAATGCTATAACAATAGGCTGGAGACTGGTATATACTCATTTGTATGGGCCTCAAATCAGACTGCTTGTTGACTTTAATCAATGAAGATAGAGTAGCCATGGTGTCTTCCATTTGGTTGTCTTCTCGTGGGAGATAGTGGAAGGTTATCTCATAGAACTCTTTAATCAAGTCTAGGACGAGATTTCGATAATCCATACACTTGGAACCTCTGGTCCCCTATTCTCCTCGGAGTTGATAAATCACGAGCATGGAGTCCCCATATACTTTTAACAATTTAATCTCACGATCAATGGTAGCTCGAATCCCTATGACGCATGCTTCATATTCTGCTATGTTTTTTGTATAATCAAAATCAAGATTACTGGTAAAAGGGTAGTGATCGCCCTCTAGAGAAACCAATACGGCCACAATTCCTTTGCCTACAGAATTGGAGGTGCCATCAAAGTTTAGTCTCCAATACCTATTTTTTGAGGTAGCTTCCTTGATACACATCAGATCTTCATTTGGGAAGTCAAAGTTCAGAGGTTCATAGTCTTCTAGGGCTCGGCTGGGTAGAAAGTCTGCTATTACACTCTCTTTCACAACATTTTGGCTCACATAAACCAAATCAAATTCGAGAAACAGAATATGCCACCTGGTCATTCTTCTTGTCAGTGCAGTTGACTCTATCAAGTATTTAATAGGATCCAACCTTGAGATTAACCAGGTCATGTGGTACAACATGTACTACCTTAGTCTTCTAGTAGTCTAGATCAAGGGACAACATAATTTTTTGATTGGCGAATATCTTGCTTCACATTATGTAAATTTCTTGTTGAGATAATAAATTGCCCTCTCTTTCTCTCTCGAGTCGTCATGTTGACTCAGTACACATCCTATAAAATTCCTAGAAATAGTTAAGTATAGTATTAACGGCTTATTTAGGATAGGTGGCATTAAAAGTGGGGCATTTGTCAGGTAGTGCTTGATTTTGTCAAAAGGTTCCTAGCATTCACTATTCCATTCCCCTAGGTTGTGCTTTTTGAGAAGTCAAAAGATAGGATCACATTTTTTGGTCAATTGTGAGATGAACCAAGAAATATAATTTAATCTTCCCAAGAAGCCTCTTACTTCCTCCTGAGTGCGGGGGCGGTAAGTATTGAATGGCTTTGACCTTGTCTGGATCAACTTCAATGCCCTTTTCACTAATAACTATGAAACCTAGTAGCTTTCTTGATGCAACCTTGAAAGTACATTTAGCTGGATTTAGCTTCAACTGGTATTTCCTTATTCTCAAGAATAATTTTCTCAAGACCTTCATATGCTCTTCTTTAGTTTGAGACTTAGCAATCATGTCATCGACATACACCTCAATTCATTTGTTCATCATATCATGCAATATTGTGACTATGGCCCGTTGATATGTTTCCTCTGTATTTTTAAGTCCAAAGGGCATCACCTTGTAACAAAATGTTCCCTATTATGTTACGGATGTTGTTTTTCCCATGTCATCAGGGTACATCTTTATCTGGTTGTAACCTGAAAAATCATCCATGAAGAAGAACAAAGAATGTTTTGTTGTATTATCAACCAATGTGTCGATGCGAGGCAATGGAAAATTATCCTTTGGACTAGCTTTATTCAAATCTCGGTAATGAACACACATTCAGACTTTGCTATCTTTTTTTAGAACAAGGACTATATTGGTCATCCATTCTAAATATTTAACCTCTTGAAGAAACCCAATATCATATTGTTTCTTTACTTCTTCTTTTATCTTCAGCAGTACATCGAGTCTCATTCTTCGCAGCTTCTGTTGGACTGGCTTGCAGTCCCCTTTTATGGGGAGTTTGTGTACAACATCTGTATTCAATCTAGGCATGTCTTGGTAGGACCATGCAAAGAAATCTTTAAACTCTAGGAGTAGCTCCATCAGATCATGTCTTGTTTTTGCGGTGATGCATGTGCCAATCTTCACTTCTTTCTTTTCATTTTCATCTCCCAAGCTCGCAATTTCTACTGACTTTTTGTGAGGCCAGAATTATTTTTCATCTTATTCTACCATTCTTAATAGGTTAGGAGACGGATCACAATCTTGATTTTCTTCAAAGTCCTGAAGTTCCCCTAGACACATATCTTGCTCGAAAATAAATTCTGGATCAATCTTTGGTCACTCGATACATCGATATTAGGGGACCTTACATGAAATAATGGCATCCATTGAACAAATGAATTAAGAATGGGTAATTTGTGTGGGATAGGTGTATATGAGGAAAAATAAATAAAAATCAAAAATGAAATAAATGTTTGCCAGATGTAAGAGAAAAAGTATCATTTCATTGACATAAGGATAATAAGCTTAATCCCTTTACAAAAAGACCCTTGTTGCTCTCGAGCAAGAGTAACAAATGTGTTCTAAACATTACTCTAAAACATTCATAAACATTGTAGGGAGTTCTTTAGTAGTCTAGTTGTTCAGAACAGTTCCAGGGGTATAAGGACGAATTCCCCTTAGATACAATCCTGCACTTCCTTCAGTGGTGACAACATTGATGTCCAAAGCTCCTAACATCCTTACAAGCTCACTTTCTTCATCTTTCTTAAGATGTTTGGGGTGGATGAAGCCTCCAGACACAAAAGTTTTAGAAAGACGAGGAAAAGTTAGATGTTCCAAGTTGACCTCTTCTCTTTTCAGACGTGACTTCCTTCTCTCCTGCTTTGTCACAACCTCATTCCTTCTCTGTTTAGCATCTGGCTTGCATCCCAGGCCAAAGCGGTCATGTTTATTGATCACAAACGGTGCAAACACCCTGCCTTGTAGGCACTTCCCTAATCCTCTACCGACTCAGGCTCCTATTCCTACCGTCAGTTTGATTCCCATTCTTGTTGCTTTAGACAACTTTGGCGTGGGAATCTGACTCCCTTCGGCAATGAAGGTTGCGTTAACAAATTCAAATGACCGGAATTAGCACTCCACGTCCTTCTCATCAGTTTCTATGTAAGGGGCATCACTAGTGATGGAAGCTTTATTGTCTTCTTCGGCATCCACAGTGACAAGTCGCCCATTAGAGACAAACTTTAATTTCTAGTGTAGTGATGATGGCACTACCCTGGCTGAATGGATCTAGGGTCTTCCCAACATGCAATTATATGTGGGTTTGATATCCATTACTAGATAATCAACATCATAGGTGTTTGAGCCCACTAGCAACGACACTTTAATTCTTCCCATCACTTTTCTCTCAGTACTGTCGAAGGCTCGAACTATAGTATTGCAAGCCTTGATATGAGAAGTGTCTATTGAAAGTCTATTCAGAGTGGCCAATGGTAGCACATTCAGAGCGGATCCATTGTCGATTAGGACCCCCAACAATGTATAGCCTTTGCACTGAGTAGTTATGTGCAAGGCCTTGGCAGACCCCATACCACTTTGGGGTATCTCGTCATCTTTAAAATAGATGAAATTATCAGTATTCAGATTATTTGCCAACCTGTTCAACTTGTTCACCGAAATTTCATTAGGAAGGAAACTCTCGTTCAGCACTTTTAGAAGCACATTTCGGTGTGACTCTGAACTCAATAGTAAAGATAATATCGATATATAAGCTGGTAGTTTTCGAAGGTGTTCGAAAACACTATATTCACCGTGTTTCAAGAACTTCAGGAATTCTTTCACTTCCTCCTATTTGACTGGCTCATTGATTGGTGATTCCAGTTCAACATTATTTTTTTTCTCAGGCTCAACTATCAAGGCTTTTCCCTTAGGATCATCTACTTCGCTATACCGTCTTCCTTTTCTGGTGCAGAGATTTAATTCCCTTGAAGCAGTCCTTGAAGCATCATTTCCTTGGATTAATACTCCACAATCATACCTCCATGGAACTTTCTTGTTATCCTTGTAGGGAAAGGACCTGGTTTTGAATTGTGATCTTCGGTCCCACACCATTGACTCCTTCGTATTTCCTTAGTCCTAAGATGATCACAACTGGGAAATTGTCCCCATGGTTATTCTTAGGGGATTCTTCTCCTAAAGCGCAAATGTTCTCTTCTTCAAAATTTGTTTATTCGAAAAACTCTAACTCTTTGTTATCAATCAAATTTTGGATAAGAGCTTTAAACTCTACACAGTTCTGGATGTCATGATTTACTTCACCATGGTATAAGCAGTGGTCTTCGAAAGTTTCCTTCTTGTCTCTTGAGCTTGGCTGTAACAAGCCCCTTTCGACCATCTTCTGCCTTACCCACTTTAATGGAGACTTCACTTCCTCAATTCGGGTTTTGATTCTCCTACTCCCGTTGTTGACGGTTGCATTTACTCCTGGCTCGGCATGATTGGGTAGTGGGTTCCTGGCTGTACCTTACCCCCTAGAGTCATCGAATCTTACAACCCCCATTTTTATAAATTTTTCAACAAGCTTCTTGAAAGCTATGCAGTTCTCAATAGAGTGCCCCACAATCCCTGCGTGATAATCACACTGAGCGTTAGGATCGTACCATTTTGGGTAAGGGGGTTGTATTGGTTTGTATAAAATGGAGACACCACACGTGCATTGTACAAATTCTTGTACAACTCCCCGTATGTTACTGAATAGGAGTAAATTCCATATCTTCCACCTTTGCTCTCTAATTGGATCCTTGTTTCGAGGAAGTTTGGGCATTTGAGGTCGCAGCTTTGGGTTGTCCGACTATCAGCAGTTTTGAATAGCCAACATTATACACACATGCATTGCTTGCCTCGCCCTCCTTCCTTTTATAGTTTGGTTTCTTCAAGTTTTCCTCGTCTACAATCTTCCACTTCGGATTGCATTTTCAATCATTTCTCATTTCATTATTATGTCAGAGAAGACTTTCGTAGCACCTCCTATCATACGGTCGAGGAATGGTTTATTTAGTGTACCGATGAAAAGTATCATTGTCTTATTTTCTAACAGCAGCGGTTGCACTTGATGTAACACCCCTTACCCCGGTTAGTAGCAAACTAGCTCGGGAGCGTTACCAAGCAATAACAAGGCAAGAACAAACAAGAACAGGGCAAGAATAGATTAACTCATCCCTATTAGATGAGTTACTTAACTAACAAGCAACCAAGCATACTTAACTTATCAAGCAAGCAAACTCACATTTTGATTTCAAGTCATTATAGGTTACTACTTTAACAATCCAATTAACTTCATCTTATACCACTATCATTCGAATGGCCTAAGTGTACAAACATGCTTCCTTTGATTTCATTGTTCCTAGATTTATACTTGTAATATTTCATACCTAAATTACTAGACTTGATCATTTGAACATACAATTGCATGTAACTAGTTTGCAATCAACTATACCATTCGGCCTTCACCATTCAAACACACAACAACACTTACATCATGGTATGTTCACACACAAGTGACTATATAATTTCCAAAGCATTCGAATGGTTCAATATAACTAGATCAATCACTTGATCATTCCATTTGTATATTCATATATGCGCAGAAAAACACCATTTCATTACATGTAATTTAAATTCAATACATGTTTTACATTATCAACCAAGTTCATAACATAGTAAGCCCATTCAAGAACACATATATACAAGTATTCAAAATAACAAGTAGCTATGTTCATGCATATTGTCACAGACCGCCAACCCACAATCGAGCAAGCCGCACACCAAGGGGCTTGCACCAGCACACTATGTGCCTCACTCGATCGAGGGACGCAAGTACACACCAACGAAGCACACCATAGGACCGTGTCAAACACCCCATGGGGTGTCCACAACAGAAGGAGCCGAGCTAGCACACTTCACGAGCACCATGGGGCTAAGAGAAGCACCCCATGTGCTGCCCACGAGAGAGGAACCCGAGGGAGCACTTCCATCGCACCCAAAGGAGCCCAACCGAGCACCGTCCATGTTACCCGCACCATGGAGCCGGAGTCAGCACCAGATGTGCACACCAAGGGGCCGAGAAAAGCCCCATCCGAGATACCCACGACCACAGGGCCCGATTCAGCATCGAACATGCCGCCAAGGAGGTTTTGGACAAGAGAACCAAGCCTATCAAGGCCCAATCCGCCCAAGAGACCAAGAACTTGGAAGGATATCATCCTTAGATCCACACACAAGGAAAGAGAGCATCTTTTGACCAACACAAATCGCAAGAGATCACCCTTGGAGCTACACTTGGGGAAAGTATCATTTGCCAACCCAAGTATGATGTCATAGCCTTTGTATTTTAGGCAACCTTGTATTTGAGTGATACTCTTTCCATAGTTAGGAGATAGGAATCTTGAGGATTCATCCATAGCCCTTGGATCGAATCATCTATGACCGTTAGATCGTAGGAGGTGAGCCTATAAATAGAGGCTTCCACCACCATTGTAAATCATCCAATGTTCCATCTTTCACATCTTTGAGTTTCTTGAGTAAAAAGTTTAGAATTTCTCTTCATCTTGTTCTTTCTTCATCTTCCTTGTTTTGCCTAGCCATTTCCCATTTTTCGTCGAGCTTCCGCTATTCTAAGCACTCATTCGTAGCGATTGTGAAATCTGACTTAGTTTTTGAATAAGATCGACGACTAAGGCCGCACGGATCAGCTAGTTAGACTCTAGCCCCGTGACAAGTGGTATCAGAGCTATTTTCTACATCCAAGCTGAGTAAGAGATGGCAGGCAATGGATCTGACACCGAGTACGAGGACCGTCGAGTGACACGAGAAACCGAGAAAGCCAAGAGAGCCAGTTCCAAGGATTGACTCACAACACTTGAGGACAAGGTAGCCCGACTAGTGATTGCCACGGACGAGTCGTGAGATAAACTTGACACAATTGAAGTCCACTTAGCAAAGATGGACGCAAGGGGTGACGAACTTAAGGAGAACTTCCAAGATGCTCTTGATAGTGACGTAGAATATGCCGATATGCAAGATGGTTCTCTCAAAGACGAGGTGAAAGCACTCAAGGAGATCGTGGAAGATCTTGCTAAACAAGCCGATGTTGTCGCACTAAAAAAGGAGATTGAAGATCTCAAAAATGAGGTGCTTGTTTACAAAGCCGCTATGAGGAACGACGTGATGTCTAGCCCAACGAGGGTGCTAGCCAATGTCCCGAAGCCGACGGTGTTCAAAGGGACAAGAGAGGCTCAAGAAGTTGAGACCTTCCTACGGAGCATGGGCCAATACTTCCGCAACATGAGCATCGTGGATGAGTCCACAAAGGTAAATACCGCGTCCGCTTATTTTACCAATAATTCCCTTTTGTGGTGGTGACGCAGGTGCTCCAAAGAGAAAGATAAGAATGTTCCAATCGGGACATGGGGAGAACTCCAAGCCAAAATCAAGGAGGCGTTCTACCCCAAAAATGCCCAAAGGGAGTTGCGCACAAAGTTACGCCAACTCAAACATGACGGGTCCATCCATGAGTACGTGAAAAAATTCATCGAGATCAAGCTTCAGATCTCAAATTTGGGAGAATATGAGGGCTTCTCCATCTTCATGGACGGGCTCCAACGGTGGGCCAACATGGAATTGGAAAGAAGGGGAGTCAAAGACCTTTCCAATGCTTTGGACGAGGCCGAAGCCATAGCCAAATTCGAGAAGAATAATGACTCGTCCAAACCTAAGACAAGATCTAATGGCAATGGGTGGAGGAATCGAGAGAGAGCAAACGGTGGTGGAAATGAGGAGCCTTCGAATGGTAGTGGCGAACCATCGAACGACAAAACCACCAAATTCACGAGATCATGGGAGAAAAAGGATCGAGGTCCAATAAAGTGTTTCCATTGTGATGGACCACACTACATCAAGGATTGGCTGAAAAAGACAAGCCTTTCTGCCATCCAAGGAGACATTGGAGCAGAACATGAGTTTGCCCAGCTTGGTTCCATTGTAAGCTCGCTTCAAGCCAAGAGTGACCGTAAGAAGAAGGGGCTTATGTTCGTGGACGTGATTGTTGTCGGTAAGAAGTTAAGCGCGCTTGTGGACACCAGTGCATCTGAGTTGTTCGTGTTCAAACAAGCAGCCAAACATTTAAACCTTCGAGTCGAGAAGGTAAATGGATGGATAAAGACTGTCAATTCCAAAGAAGAGCCAATTGCGGGAGTTACAATTGGAGTGGATCTTCAGATTGGAGATTGGCACGGTTAAGTTTCCATCAAGGTAATACCTTTAGATGATTATGATTTTGTACTTGGCTTATCTTTTCTTGAGCAGATTAATGCACTTGTCTTGCCAAAAGAAGATGTTTTGTGTATCCCAGATCCACGCCAACAATATGTTGTACCAGTGAACCGCGATGCAAGCAAAACAACCAAGGCATTATCATCAATCCGCTTTGCCAAGAAAGTGTGCAAAGAAAAGATAGCCAACAATGATGATACCATGGTGGAGACCATGGAGGTCCCCAAAGAAGCGGGACAAGTCCTTGAAGAGATCGAGGACGTAAAGCCTTTGGAGTTGCCGAAGGCATTACCACCAAGGAGTGAGGTGGTTCGTGAGTCGCATCCGAGTGTTGTATCGCCATGGCAACATCGAATAGCACCATCCGACTTTGGAGAAGTGGATCTAGCCAAAGAAGGTGAGTCAATCACTTTCAAGAGAAGAAAGCGAAGTGAGCGAGACACCATCCTAGACAAGGAGGTGACCGCAAGAGCCACATATCGAGATCATGTTGCCGAGTTCGATGGACCCATAGAGGCCAAGTCAAGGACCATAGAGGAAGAAGCAACCAACCCGAGTGAGAGATGCTTGAGAGCACCAATGGGGTCTTTTCCAATGCCCTTTTTGCAAAAAAATGCTAGCCTTGAGTATCGGCAAGGCATAGCGAACCAATCCAACGAAGACATTGCGTCTAAGGTAAGTAATCCAACTTTTGAAAAATCTGGTCTAACTTATGGTGGTTTTGTCCACAGGTCACTTGTGAGGCCAAATGAGGGACAAGCCATGGAGCAAGTAGGCGAGGAGGCCTACAAAGTGGAGTTGCCACTAGAAGTGCAAGTAGACCACACCAGCCCGCTTGAATCAGTGGACGAGGACGTCGATGACCTGGAGTAGAGCGAACAAAGCTGAGCACAGAGTAGAGCGGTGGTCTCCAACAACATGAAGGCACCAACCATCCAAACAAAGCGAGATCCTAGCATAAGGCACGAAGGCCTTGCACTTTGGATGAGACAAGCCAAAGACGAGAACAACCGACAGCTTACTGAGGAGCCGAGACAATTCGAGGATGAGATTGTCAACACTCATCATCGCCTAGCAACAAGGGCTTCGCTAGATCCAGTGGGGGAGAATGTCACAGACCACCAACCCATGATCGAGCAAGCCATACACCAAGGGGCTTGCACTAGCACACTATGTGCCTCACCTGATCGAGGGACGCAAGTACACACCAACAATGCACACTATGTGACCGTGTCAAACACTCCATGGGGTGACCACAACCGAAAGAGTCAAGCTAGCACACTTCATGAGCACCATGGGGCCAAGAGAAGCACCCCATGTGCTGCCCACGAGAGAGGAACCCGAGGGAGCACTTTCATCGAACCCAAAGGGGCCCAACTGAGCACCCTCCATGTTGCCCGTGCCATGGAGCCTGAGTCAACACCCGATGTGCACACCAGGGGGCCGAGACGAGCCCTATCCGAGTTGCCCACGACCCCAGTGCCCGATTCAGCACCGAACATGCGGCCAAGGAGGTTTTGGATGAGAGAACCAAGCCTATCAAGGCCCAATCCGCCCAAGAGATCAATACCTTGGAAGGATACCATCTATGGACCAACACACAAAAAAAGAAACCATCTTTTGTCCAACACAAATGGCAAGAGATCACCCTTGGAGCTACACTTGGGGAAAGTATCATTTTCCAACCCAAGTATGATGTCATAGCCTTTGTATTTTAGGCAACCTTGTATTTGAGTGATACTCTTTCCATAGTTAGGAGATAGGTATCTTGAGGATTCATCCATAGCCTTGGATCGAATCATCTATGACCGTTAGATCGTAGGAGGTGAGCCTATAAATAGAGGCTTCCACCACCATTGTAAATCATTCGATGTTCCACCTTTCACTTCTTTGAGTTTCTTGAGTAAAGAGTTCAGAATTTCTCGTCACCTTGTTCTTTCTTCATCTTTCTTGTTTTGCCTATCCATTCCCATTTTTCGTCGAGCTTCCGCTATTCTAAGCACTCTTGCTTAGCTATTGTGCAAGCTAACTTAGTCTTCGACTAAGATCGACGAATAAGGCCGCATGGATTAGCTAGTCAAACTCTAGCCCCGTGACAATATATACAGTCCTCCCAAAACAAGCAAGATGCATGGTCTTGTTCTAGCTACATATATGAGTCTAAGTGCCACCATCTAGGAGAAATAAAAAACAAGTATGAACCATACTTTAGCTATGCTTTTGTCTTGCTTGGAACTCAAGGAATTAGCTTTAGGATCAAATAATCGATCAAATCCTTTATCCTGTAATTGGGAAGAGTGAAAACAAGTGTGATAAGTACAAGAATATACCTAGTGAGGTAGTAACTAGTTCTAATCAATTGTTATATCAAGTTAAGTGTATTATAGGATTGTTATTTCATTTGTTAATAATTAAACAACCTCCTTAGTACTTAGTTTGTATAGTTAATCGAGTCTCCAACCAATTGTCGCCATAAGATGCACCTTAGTGCTGGTCAACCCTCTTACTGTCGCCAAAGACCACATACGTACCCTCTGTCTGTCGCCAAATAAGGGCCTTAGCCCTGGACCGTAGTCCACCCTGACACAATGAGCTCTAGACTCTAAGGCATGCCCTTCTACGTAATCCAACTAGCTACCAAGGTTGTTCGATTTTAGCCATTTATACAAGTATTTCAAGTTCAAGATCGTGTCAAGTTGTTAGCAAGTTCATTAAATACTAGGCCCTTAGGCCAATTTAGCCATAGCTCACATATCATGTAATTCTCGTGTGTTCATTTCATCAAGTTGGGATAACAATTCAAGCAATTTCTTTAAGCATTCAATCATACATGAATTCAAGGATGTGATCAAATTTCATGCATTACTTAATCATACTTACCTTATTAGCCAAGTCCATATTAGGTCCATCTAGACATTACAAGAATGTAGACATGCAAGCATTAGTTAGGACCTAGTCCTAACCCTGGAAATAACTACACACAATACTTCCAAGCTAGCTTGTCTTGGATCTATACTCATTTGTTCTTAGCTTTAGGATGTTCCACCCTTTCCTCTTCCACCAAGTTCACTCCTGGTTCTAACACAATACACAAGTAAATACATATTAAAACAAGTTCACATAATCATTCAATCAAGGCAATGTTACTAGTACACAACATACACAAATCTAGCAGCATGTTCATATATATTCTTTACTACACATAACTACACTTGTCTATACTTTAATTCATGTAAAACAGGGAAGTAAAAACTACCCCAAAACTATTTACAAAACAGTTTCAAAACTGTCACAATACTGTGTACAATTACCTAAACTGTTGCTACTAGGCAGCATGTACTCTGCTCACTGAAACTTGCATAACTTTCATTCCGTACGTCAGAATTTCAATTGGTTTACACTTTTGGAAAGATAACTTAATTGTCTTTCTAACCATATAGGGCTTGCATTTTAGTTCCTTTCCACTTAATACAATTTGTAGCTTAAATACAGGGTAATTTACAACACTAGACAGTTTGCACGATCCTTAGTGTTTCTTCTCTACAATTCATTCTACAATCTAGAATTCAGTTCTGTTTTCTCGTAATGAATTTATACATGTTAAGGCACTGTCCATATAAATTTCAGCCTTAAATTACTTTTATAAAATTTATGGTGATTTTTCGAAGTTATTGCCCAAAATATAGTATTCTGGGTATATTACACTAGGTTGAGTTTCTAGCTTCATAACTCATCTAAACAAGATTCTAACATTGTAATTCAACTTATTTTCATGTACTTACATGTCTAGGTCAGTCTAATTCACCTAGAAATGTGCTTAAAATAGGGCATTATAATGTTATGTTCAATTTGATCTATTTGATCAACATCATACTTCTAATTCATCATTTAAGCAGTCCATTACATAGTTTTAACTAATCCAATTGTATACATTCATTTTCCAGCAAGCTATTTACTCTATTCAAGTCTCAATTCATCTAACAACATGACCAAAACATGGCATTATATACAATTAGCATTTTTACACATTTTCTCCTAGCAAAACAGTCCATATCCTCAATTTCCAGCAACCATACACATTTCTTTAACAATTTGACTACATTCAAGCTACAATTCAAGGTAAATTTAAAGTATAACAATCATCCTATTCAATTCCATGAATCCAAATTTAATCTCTATCATCAATCATTCATTCAATCAAGTTGCTAGGGAGAAAGGATTTAGAAACCACTCACAACCTTCCTAGCTATTCAATTACATGCAAATGTGATCACATACAAGCTTCCTTCATCTACACTGGTGGCTTTCTTTTCCTAGATGGTTGAGGAGGATTCGGCCAAGGTAAAAGAAAGGTGGGATGGAGAGATGATAGGAAGATAGATACCTAGCCATGTTGTTATCACTTGGCTTGGCTATTTGCCTCCACTTGGCAATTTATGGTCTAATTGCTTCATAAATCCTTAATTACACATCCTAGTTGCATGCAATTCTACATTTACAAATTGTACTATTTGATCCTTCATGATTCGGCTACTTATTTATCAATCCATCTAATTTAGTCACTAGGTTTAATCAATTCTTCAAATTTGTAGATTGTTTGTACAATTAAGTTCTAATTGGTTTGTGACATGTTACTAGGCCATGATTTGGGGTATTACAATTCTCCACCCCTTAAAATAAATTCAACCTCGAATTTACCTGAATTGAATAGGTGAGGGTATTGCTTCCTCATGCTTCTTTAGATTCCCAAGTTGCCTCTTCTATCTTGTGATTTCTCCACAAGACCTTGACAAGAGGAACAGTTTTGTTTCTGAGCTTTCTAACTTCACGATCAAGAATCTGGATTGGTTCTTCTTCGTATGACAAGTCAGGATTCAATCCCACTTCTTCAGGCTCAAGGACATGAGATGGATCAGATCTATACCTTCTGAGCATAGAAACATGGAAGATATTGTGGATCTTATCGAATTCACTAGGGAGTGCCAGTCGATAAGCCATTGGACCAATCCTTTCAAGGATTTCGAATGGTCTAATAAATTAAGGGCTGAGCTTTCCTTTTCTTCAAAACTGAAAGACTTTCTTGCAAGGAGATACTTTGAGAAAGACTTTGTCTCCAACATTATGCTGGATGTCTCTCCTTTTCAAGTCTGCATAGGTTGTTTGTCTATCAAAGGCTTTCTTCAATCGATCATAAATGATCTTCACTTGTTCTTCGGTTTCTCTGAGCAATTGAGGTCCCAATACCTCGTTTTCTCCCAATTTAGACCAGCACAAGGGAGTTCTACATTTCCTTCCGTATAGAGCTTCGAAGGAGCCATCTGGATAGATGTTTGGTAGCTATTGTTGTAAGCAAACTCTACTAGGGGTAGAGATTTCTCAGTTTTTTTTGAAGTCTACAACAAAAGCACGTAGCATGTCTTCAAGCACTTGGATGATTCTTTTAGATTGTCCATCTGATTGAGGATGAAAGGCTGTAGTAAGGTGCACTTTAGCTTCTAGAGCCTACTGTAATGAATTCCAGAATCGAGAAGCAAATCTGGGGTCACGATCAGAGATTATAGCTGTAGGTACACCGTGTAATCGAATCACTTCACGGATAAAGTGAGTAGACTTTGTGAATCTATCAATAATCACCCATACAACATCATTCTTTCTTGGAGTGGAAGGAAAACCAGTAACGAAGTCCATTGTAATCCGATCCCATTTCCACTGAGGGAATTTGATAGGTTGGAGCATTCCATTGGGGAACTGATGCTTGGCTTTGACTCTTTGACAAGTTAATCACTTAGAAACAAAATTTGTGATAGCCGATTTCATGCTTGGCCACCAGTATAGTAGCTTTAGATCCTTGTACATCTTAACCGATCCCGGGTGAATCGAGAAAGAGCTTTGATGAGCTTCTTGCAACATCTCTTGTTTTAGTTCCTCATTGTTAGGAACACATAATCTATCTTTGAAATAGAGGAGTTCATTCTACTTGAGGGAGAAGTCAGAATTAGACTCAGAGTCTAGCTTGGACATGATCTTCTGAAGATCTAGATTAGTTTGTTGGAGTTCTTTGATTTTTGAGATCAAGCTAGATTGAACTTGAAGTTCAGACAAGAATTTTCATCTTTTGGATAAACAAAAATGAGCATTGATAGCCATGGAAGCTACAAACGAATGGAAAAGATCATTAAGGATGGTTTTCGAATAGTTGCTTGCAAGACAAGAAAGGTTCAATTCAAATGGATTACTTATAATCCAAGAAATATTAAATTCGAATGAATTATTCTAGGATTTAGATTTAGGGATTTACTCAAGTATGGTATGCGACTAAGGGCATCAGCAACCACGTTTGCTTTCCCCGGATGGTAGTCGATAACCAAATTGTAGTCTTTAAGCAATTCTAGCCATCTCCTTTGCCTGAAATTCAAGTCTTTCTGAGTCAGGAGGTATTTGAGACTCTTGTGGTCTATGAACAGGTTACATTTCTCCCCGTACAAGTAATGTCTCCAAATTTTGAGTGCAAACACGACAGCTGCCAATTCTAGATCGTGTGTAGGGTAGTTTGACTCGTGTGGTTTTAGTTGCCTTGAAGCGTAAGCTACCACTTTTCCATCTTTCATTAGGACACATCCTAGTCCCAAATGAGATGCATCACTATAGACATCGAATTCTTTGCCCGATTCTGGTTGGATGAGAATTAGAGCATGAGTCAGGGCTTGTTTAACTTGATCAAAGCTTCGTTGTTGATTCTCCGACCAAACAAATGGTGTGTCTTTACGGGTTAGCTTAATCAAGCATGCAGTAATAGATGAAAATCCCTTGACAAAACGATGATAGTACCCGGCTAAACTGAGAAAGCTTCTGACCTCACCAGCATTCCTCAGAGATCTCTAATTCAAAATGGATTGAATTTTGCTCGTGTCTACTTTAATTCCTTCTACCGAGATGACATGGCCAAGGAACGAGACTTTCGATAGCCATAATTCACACTTAGAGAACTTTGCAAACAATTGACGTTCTCGGAGAGTTTGCAATACAACTTGAAGGTGTTTTGAATGTTCTTCCTTATTCCAAGAATACACTAGGATGTCATCAATGAAGACGATCGCAAACTTGTTAAGATAGGGCTTGAATACACGGTTCATGTGGTCCATGAAAGCAGCCAGAGCATTCGTTAACCCGAATGGCATTACAAGGAATTCAAAATGGCCATATCGGGTACGAAAGGTTGTCTTGGGTACATCTTCTTCTTTTACCCTGATTTGGTAGTATCCTGATCGAAGATCAATCTTTGAGAACACCGAAGCATCCTTGAGTTGATCGAAGAGATATTCTATCCTAGGGAGAGGATATTGATTCTTAATAGTAAATTTGTTCAATTGTCTGTAGTCAATACAGAGTCTCATAGTCCCGTTTTCTTCTTCACGAACAAGATTGGAGCACCCCAGGGAGACGAGCTAGGCCGAATAAAGCCTTTGTCTTGTAGCTCTTGGAGTTGTTTCTTGAGTTCTTTCAATTCGACAGGTGTCATTCGATAACATGTGATGGACACCGGAGTTGTTCTAGGTTGAACATCAATCCTGAACTCTACTTCTCTGGTTGGAGGGAGACCAGGGAGTTCCTCAGGAAAAACATCAAGATATTTCGATACAATAGGTACACTAGGTAAGCCGAATTCAAGTTCATCTTGTAAGACCATAACAGCAAAGATTGAGGTCAGTTTCTTGTCAATTAGGAGAATGGATTCCTTTCCTAAACCCCAGAGATAAAGTCTCCTATTTTGGCAATCTACCCAGGCTTCATGCTTGCTTAACCAATCTGGTCCTAGCACTAGATCGAACTCACAAGTTGGTTGTACATATAGATCAACAAGAAAGGGTACATTTCAAATAAATAGGGGACGATTTCTACATATAAGGCTTATGTTTGTAATTCCCCTATTGGATTCGAGAATACTAGGCCTTGTTTTACAATTTTAGGTTTTAACTTCAATTTTGTAATCAAAGATGAGCATACAAATGAATGTGTGGATCCTGAGTCTATTAAAGCATAAATGGGAGTTGAATTTAGCTCAAGGGCATCTGCTATGACATTGGGTGATTCTTCATCTTCTTTTCCCTGGATATGATAGATTCGAGCAAGAGCTTGAGATTCCTGGTGAGTAGGGGCATTCCAATGTTGTCTCTTGCCCTTCCCTTGTATTTCAGACTGAGCTTGTCTGGGACCTTTGTTTTGAATAGAGGGAGCTGAACTAGCAATTGCAGGAGCTCGATTTGGAACCTTGTTAGGATTCTGAGGACAATCCCTAATATAGTGATCAGAGACTCCACATAAGAAACATAGATTCTGCTGAGTTCTGTAGTGGCCAGTGTGGTGCTTCTGGAAGAACTTGCAAGTAGGCTATTGAGCAACTTTATCAAAATTCCCCGTACTATCAACAGAGATGATTGGGGTTGAAGGCTTGGTTACCGATTGTGGTC
This sequence comes from Hibiscus mutabilis, assembly GCA_019671005.1. Classification (NCBI taxonomy): domain Eukaryota; kingdom Viridiplantae; phylum Streptophyta; class Magnoliopsida; order Malvales; family Malvaceae; genus Hibiscus; species Hibiscus mutabilis. The sequence continues at coordinate 14,044,726 of CM033735.1, read as the reverse complement.
TCGGTATGTAGTTGCTTTTTTGAACAAGTGTGTAATTTGAAGAGTGTTCTTTGGAGTGTTTAGACTTCTTTGACTGCCAGTGAGGCTTGTCATCATTCCTGAATCATTTTATCTTTCCAAGTGTTACCACTTTTGCGTTTCTCATAGGCCTTTATCTTCGCCTCGGTTGCAATAGCCCGGTTCACCAAATTCTGGAAGTTAGTGATACCCAGGGCAGTGAAGATTGGACTCAGTTCATCATTCAATCCATCGATAAACATCCAACATTTATCAGCATCAGTCTTGATGTATTCTGACCCGTACTTGCAATACTTGTAGAAATCGCTCACGTATTGTTCAATGGGTCGGCCACCTTACTTGAGGTATAAGAAACACTTTCGGCGCTCGGCCAAGTATTGTTCATTGATGAATTCTTCCTGAATTCCTCGAGGAAGAATTTTCAAGTTACAACTTCTGCAAGAGCAATCAAGGTAGTGGTTTCCCACCAGCTCAGAGCTTCATCTGCCAATAGGGCTTTGACACATTCGAGCTTGTGCTCATCAGGACAAGGTAGTTGTTTAGTCAGGATTCAAGTAGTGGCCTCTAACCAGTACTCAGCTACTTTGGGATTGGCTTCATCAGTACCGGTGAAGGTATAAGCCCGATGTTGAGCCAGCTTGTCAATTAGAGCTCTGTTTGGCACAGCAACGGGAGGAGGAACAGGATGGTCTTGTTTCAAAGTAGTTACAAGATGATTGAACATCTCCTTCATGCTTATGAGACATTCCTGCAGCACAGTATTTATAGCATGAGCTTCCTGTTTAGCAGTTGTGTTACGTGAAATAAGTACTACACAATTGTGGAAGTATACACGTCGCAAGTAATAAAGTGATACGAGTATCGAGTATCGTCTCCATAGGGATTGGTTTGAGCCACTTTGCTTTAGTTATCGCACTGTAAAAGTAAAAACACAATTGATAGTAGGAGTTGATTTTAACGAGTAAAGTAAAAGCAATAAACTAAAAGAATAGATGAAAGGAAAAGAGAGAATAGGCCAGGTTATCGTGAGTTGAGGTGTGATAACCGATTGGATCATCTTGGTAAAAGAGTGCAAGGGCAACTCAGTTGCCGTGGCAACTTGCACAGCGGGGTTGCCTTGGCAACTAATCGATGGTTGCCTGGGCGACTAGCTGGGCAACTACTTGGGCGGCTGGGCAGAAACTTCAAGGTTCGACGAAGCGTTCTTCAATGGTTCCTTCTTATCCCTAAGTCGAAACTCTAGCTATTTGTGCATGCCTTGATAATACATCCCTACGTGAATCAAGGGTGAACAACAACCAATCTTGTGCTCCTCTTAGCCGTTGAAATCCTTAACTTATTCCTAAGCCGAATTAATCTTCACCATCAATAGATTGAATAAAGACCATACTCATTCGTTTCTTGAATCTAACTCTCCCGATATTAGATAAATAGATGAAGTCACGAGATCCTCTCCCAATTCACACGCAAACAAGAAGAAAAACCAAGAATGAGTAAACCTTGAATTGAAAGTGCAAACTCTTATTACCTAAAAATCCAATTGTTTCTCACAACCACAAAACACAATAACCCCAACCAATCAAGTAAGTTCATGGTTGAGTTCAAAAGATATACAAAGAATAATCCCCGAACCATGAACCTAATGGAAGCAAAGAAGAAGAAGAAGAAGAAATCAAACTCTCTCCCCCTTGCTATTTTGTCAAAATCTCTCCCTTCTTGCCCTTTGGAGTTGTCGAAAATCCTCTCTTCTTGCTCTTTGGAGTTGTCGAAAATCCTCTCTTCTTGCTCCCCTCTCTTTGATGGCTTGGTCCTTTAAATAGGAGATGGCAAGGTCAAAATCCTTCTTGAGGAGGAAGTTAAGTTGGAATTAAATTATCTTTAAAGAATATAATTCTTTATTATACTTAAATTCCTTCTAGAACTTCTCCTATCTTCTTGGGATTTAATTTCTCTTTAACCTCTTCATGGAAATCAATCTTCTTTGGGATTTAACTTTGCTCCACGTCATCTTGGGCTTATCTAGGCATCAATTTCGACTACTATTTCATCTTATTCCTTGTCAAAAATTGCCTTGGCAACTAGCTCGACATCTCCTTCATGTATTGCCTTGGCAACTGGTCCCAGCCTTGTTTAGGCAAGTGATTCTGCACACACACAAAAACACACCAAAGCAGCATCTTTTTCCACAAAAATCACCAAGTTATGTAATCAAGCTCAATGGTGGAAAGAAACATGAATTAATGCATGAATGACTAATTATGCAACTAATATGAGCCTAAGTCTAACAAAAATATGAGTAAAAAGGGTAATAAAAATAGTACTTTTAAACACTTATCACACCCCCAAACTCGAACTATTGCTTGTCCTCAAGCAATGCAAATTAACAATTACCTACCAAGACTTTAATCATCAAAGACATGCTTCAAACTTGAATTCAAACCTCGGAACCGTGGCACAAAGTATGATCACCTTTTAATTTTTCGGATAGCACAAAAATTACCCTGAACCAAACTATAATGCTCGTGACATGTGTGTGCGTTGTTGTGTACAAGTTGATTTTCAAGATTCTATGTGAACAATAGGCTTTTATCAATTTAATTACCGGGGCATTTATTTTTATTTTCCCTAGAGCCAATTTCGGGCACCTATAGCAAAGTAAGCAATTTCTCATTTTATTTTAGTCAACTAGAGCCAATTTTGGGCACCTCTAGCGATTTTTTAATGTGCATTAACTACTAGAGCCAGTTTCGGGCACCTTTAGCAAGAAAGTGCATTTACTACTAGAGCCAGTTTCGGGCACCTCTAGCAAGAAATTAACTTTTAATTTCAATTTTAAATTTTCCCAAATTTTAAGCAACCTAAGTTCACTAAGTCTCTTTCAATCAACAAGCCAAAACCGTGTAAAAAAATTTAGCATCATAGTAAAATTCTAAGTTCTTTTCATGCAATCTTAAAATTAAACATTCTTTCAATTAAGTGCAGTGGCAAAAATTCATCATTGGATATTCAAAAAGTCTTAAGCAATTAAATCCAATTAAAGGCATGGCAAGTAACATATGCAACCTATATGTGATTGCTAAAGATGAATGCAACTAAACATGAAACTAACTAGAAACCAACACCCCCCAAACTAGAGAGAAGCATTATCCTCAATGCATGTAAAAGTGAAACAAAATTTAAAAGAAACTACATAAAATGAGTTAGTCGGAGAGGTCGTCACCTCGAGTGATAAGTTTCCTTTGTGCCGTTTGCTTGATTCATTTTCCGGTCAGTGGTTGAATGTTTGTGGCTGGTACCGCTTGAATGACATTGCTTTGATTTGATCCATGTTTGCCGAGGCAGGTTCACTTGCCTGGGCATCAGTAGTTTCTGTTGTCGCGGCAACTGTTGAGGTAGTTGCAGGGGCAACCTCTGTTGCGGTTGCCGTGGCAAGTAGCCGGCAGTGAATTTCCTTAGCATGTTGGTTGTTAGTCTTCTTGTGGAAAAAAAAGAAAACAAAGAAAACCTGGAAACTAAAGATAATGAAGAAAAATAAAATATCTCCTTAAAAAAATAAAGAGAAAAAAATAACCAAAAATAATAGAACAAAATAGTTCGAAAAAAAAAGAAAAAGAAAATATCGAAAGGAGAGCATGCTCCTGCATCTCCTAAGGTGTCAACTTCTTTGTTACGTTCTACATGGGCACCGTTGTAGTGCTTCAATCTTTGTCTGTTAACTTTAAATTCATGTTCACAAGAATGGACTTGATTATCACGGCACCATGGGAGAATGGTTTGACAACTTCGAATGGTCCCAACCAACTTGATTTTAGTTTTCCTGGGAAAAGTTTCAGCTGAGAATTGAATAAGAGAACTAGTTGCCTTGGCATGAATCGCCACGGCAATAGTTTCTTATCATGCCATTGCTTTGTGCATTGTTATAGGCGAGTGTACAGAATTCTTCTATCTCGTTGAGGTCCAACAAACGCTTTTGTCCGGCACTTTCCCAACCTATATTCAAGGTCTTGATTGCCCAATATGTCTTGTGTTCGATTTCCACTGATAGATGGCATGTTTTGCCATAGACATGTCGGAAGGGGGACATACCTAAGGGTGTTTTGAATGCAGTGCGATATGCCAAAGTGCGTCATCTAGTCTTAATGACCAATCCTTCCTAGAGGGATTTACAACTTTCTCGAGTATACCCTTCAATTCCTGGTTGGAAATTTTTGTTTGCCCATTGGTTTGTGGGTGATATGCCGTGGCAATCTTGTGTGATACGCTGAAGTGTTGCAACATCTTGGCAATAAGTCTGTTGTCAAAATGCTTGCCTTCGTCACTGATAATTGCTCTTGGCATCCCAAACCATGTAAATATGTTTTTCTGCAAGAATCGTTACACGGTCTTGGAATCGTTGTTAGGAACTGTAGCTTTCTCAACCCATTTAGACACATAGTCGACGGCAAGTAGAATGTAGAGGTTGCCGAATGAAGATGGGAAAAGTCCCATAAAATCAATCCACCACACATCGAACAATTCCACCTCGATGATGTTTTGGAGCGGTATCTCATGTCGTCTAGAGATATTGCCCGTCCTCTGGCAACGATCACATTGGTTGTAAAACTCTTGGGCATCTTTGTACACTGTTGGCCAATACAAACCGCATTGCAAAACTTTGGTCGCGGTATGAGTTCCTCCAAAATATCCTCTATAAGGTGAAGAATGGCATTGCCGGAGTACATTTTGTTGCTCCTCTTCAGGGACACATCAACGTATAACCTGATCTGCACATTGTTTAAACAAAAGAGGCTCGTCCCAAAAGTAATGCTTAGCATCGTGGCGGAACCGCTTCTTCCCTTGGTGAGTAAGGCCATAAGGTAAAATAACACAAACAAGGAAATTAACTAAATCCGCGTAACAGGGTATTACCGAGGCATGTGCTGCCGTGGCGACTACTCCCAAGATTACCGAGGCGTGTGCGTCTAGAATTCCTGAGGCATACACGTCCATGGTTGCCGAGGCGTGCGCGTCTGGAGTTACCGAGGCGTGAACGTCAAGAGCTGCTGCGGTGTCGAGGGTTGCCGAGGCATGCACATCTATGGTTGCCGAGGCGTGCGCTCAAGAGCTGCTGCGGCGTCGAGGGTTGCCGAGGCATGCGCATCCATGGTTGCCGAGGCGCAAGCGGGTTGTTGCGGCGCCGAGGGTTGCTGAAGCGTTCGCGTCTCGAGTTACCGAGGCATGCTCGTCAAGAGCTGTTGCAGCGTCGAGGGTTGCCGAGGCTTACGTATACATGGTTGCCGAGGCATCAAGGGTTGTCGAGGTGTGCGCATCCATGGTTGCCGAGGCAACTAAAAGTTGCTCATCCGAGAATGCATCGCATATCTCTAAATCCGCGTCCTCTTCCCGTGCGTTGGCCTAGGACTGCTCCTACCGCAAAATCACTTGCATCACACATGAACTCAAAAGGTAGCGTCCAATCTGTGGAACGACAATGGGTGCCGAGGTAAGTTTTTCCTTTAGGGTTTCGATGCTTGGGCGTAAGAATCATCAAAATTGAAGACTTTATCTTGGTGGGGTAGTCTCTCGATCACGTCCCACCTCGGCTTTGTCTACTTTAATTCCCTTGGATGAAATCTTGTGGCCGACACTATTCCTTCATCTACCATAAGATGGCACTTCTCCCAATTAAGGACTAAATCGGTTTCTTCACATCTTTCCAACACCTTCTCTAAATTACCGAGGCAACTGGCCGGGTTATTACCAAAAATGGAAAAATCATCCATGAAGATCTCAAGGAAGTCTTCAACCATGTCCGAAAAGAGTTCCATCATGCATCTTCTAATGTTACTGCATATCTGAGAAAACTTGAGGATGGTCATTTTCGATACTTCTTATAGTCCATCTGCACCCTCCATCGAGTGACAATATTGCCCCAAAAGAATTGGGCCAATGTGCTCCCAGCTACTCCCTTTATGCTACCATGGTGGGAGTGTCTTTCTTTAGTGTTCCCTTATAGTCCATGCACATCTTCCACCTTGCTATTGTTCCCAAGGCATGGATATATTATTAGGAAAAATTATATCAACATCCAACCATTTAATTACCTCATTCTTGTCGGGATCCATCATGGTTGGATGTAGCCTTCGTTGTTGTGGCAATTATTGTTTTAGCCAATTGCCGTGGCAATCAGTTGCCAAAATTTGCTGTAAGTCAAGGGAAGAACCAATTTCTGAAAAGCTTCATGAGACCAAACATCGTTTTCTTTTGGCCTCTCAAACATCTCCATCAGTAGAGATTTTGATGACTTCAAATCTAACAACTTCGGTTCCTCAAGACATGCCTGCAATGGACGAGGTGAGTTTTTAAAAAATTTAAAAGGTTCAACCATTACCTGCTCATAATCCATTGGCAAAGTATTATCATCTCGTTGATCTTGCATGTGGTCGGGCAATTGTCGTGGCAACTGTAGATGAGAGCAATCTAAAGATTCATGCTTCAACATCAACGTTGTAACCTTCTGGGCATCAGGTTCCTCAAAATTTGGTATAGTATTGTTATTTTCAGCTTCACTGAGTGTTGTCGTGGCATTGCTCTGTTCAGGCTCCTCAATCATTGCCGAGGCAATTTGTTGCTCAAGCTCATCATGTGTTGGGCAGACTTTCTCATCAACATACTCTCGACTTTGAGGTTTTAGTTGTTCCTCACACATTGAAGATCTTTCATTGCATTGTTCCTTGTCCTCTTGCCTTGGGACTTCAGTATCCCTAGGAATGAATTGTTGGTGCATGTTATCCATTACATACGTGGATCTCCTCGATTGATCTTCTGAATCCCCCAAGGTTGCATCCCACTGAGCTATCCTCGTATCTATGGACTTTGATAGCTCTCTGATCTCTTCAATTAATCCGTCAAGTCTAGCCAAGGAAGCTAGCAACGTTTCCTCCAAGGAATTTAAATGCTCTTGAAAAGGACTACATTGCCATGGCATATATGTTCCTGAGGCAAAATTGTTATGGTAAAAATATTGTGAGCTTTTTGACCATACCATGAAGAATTTTGTTGTTGGTTCCCTCTATGGTCCTCCATGTAGTCATATGCACCGAAAATGTGAGGGCAATTTTCAAACACATGATGTTCTCCACACATAGCACAAGAGTTTTCCACGGTATAGGCTCTTTGGGCTTTTCTCGGTTGGTATAGATAATTATCAAAGGGTGCAAGAAACTCTTGATAGGGTTGATTCATATCTTCCAACATCAACTCTCGAATAGTTCGGCTTTTATTTCCCGACATGTTGATGTCCCTTAACTTGTAGCGCACCTAATTATTTTTTTTTTGATAAAACAAACAAAAAGAAAATTTAATAAAACTAAAAAAATGCAATAACAAAAACAACTAACACCAATTGCCAATCCCCGTCAACGGCGCCAAAAACTTGTTGCTCGTAATAAGTGTTACGCAATTGTGCAAGTATACACGTCGCAAGTAATAAAGTGATACGAATATCGAGTATCGTCTCCACATGGATTGGTTTGGGCCACTTTGCTTTAGTTATCGCACTGTAAAAGTAAAAACACAATTGATAGTAGGAGTTGACTTTAACGAGTAAAGTAAAAGCAATAAACTAAAAGAATAGATGAAAGAAAAAGAGAGAATAGGCCAGGTTATCGTGAGTTGAGGTGTGATAGCCGATTGGATCGTCTTGGTAAAAGAGTGCAAGGGCAACTCAGTTGCTGTGGCAACTTGCACAGCGGGGTTGCCTTGGCAACTAATCGATTGTTGCCCGGGCGACTAGCTGGGCAACTACTTGGGTGGCTGGCAAGCAACTTCAAGGTTCGAAAGGCGTTCTTCAATGGTTCCTTCTTATCCCTAAGTCGAAACTCTAGCTATTTGTGCATGCCTTGATAATACATCCCTGCGTGAATCAAGGGTGAACAACAACCAATCTTGTGCTCCTCTTAGCCGTTGAAATCCTTAACTTATTCCTAAGCCAAATTAATCTTCACCATCAATAGATTGAATAAAGACCATACTCATTCGTTTCTTGAATCTAACTCTCCCGATATTAGATAAATAGATGAAGTCAAGATCCTCTCCCAATTCACTCGCAAAACAAGAAGAAAAACCAAGAATGAGTAAACCTTGAATTGAAAGTGCAAACTCTTATTACCTAAAAATCCAATTGTTTCTCACAACCACAAAACACAATAACCCCAACCAATCAAGTTAGTTCATGGTTGAGTTCAAAATATATACAAAGAATAATCCCAAACCATGAATCTAATGGAAGCAAAGAAGAAGAAGAAGAAAAATCAAACTCTCCCCCTTGCTCTTTTGTCAAAATCTCTCCCTTCTTGCCCTTTGGAGTTGTCGAAAATCCTCTCTTCTTGCTCTTTGGAGTTGTCGAAAATCCTCTCTTCTTGCTCCCCTCTCTTTGATGGCTTGGTCCTTTAAATAGGAGATGGCTAGGTCAAAATCCTTCTTGAGGAGGAAGTTAAGTTGGAATTAAATTATCTTTAAAGAATATAATTCTTTATTATATTTAAATTCCTTCTAGAACTTCTCCTATCTTCTTGGGATTTAATTTCTCTTTAACCTCTTCATGGAAATCAAACTTCTTTGGGATTTAACTTTGCTCCACGTCATCTTGGGCTTATCTAGTCATCAATTTCGACTACTATTTCATCTTATTCCTTGTCAAAAATTGCCTTGGCAACTAGCTCGACATCTCCTTCATGTATTGCCTTGGCAACTAGCTCAGCATCTCCTTCATGTATTGCCTTGGCAACTGTCCCAGCCTTGTTTAGGCAAGTGATTCTGCACACACAAAAAACACACCAAAGCAGCATCTTTTTCCACAAAATCACCAAGTTATGTAATCAAGCTCAATGGTGGAAAGAAACATGAATTAATGCATGAATGACTAATTATGCAACTAATATGAGCCTAAGTCTAACAAAAATATGAGTAAAAAGGGTAATAAAAATAGTACTTTTAAACACTTATCACACCCCCAAACTCGAACTATTGCTTGTCCTCAAGCAATGCAAATTAACAATTACGTGAACAATAGGCTTTTATCAATTTAATTACCGGGGCATTTATTTTTATTTTCCCTAGAGCCAATTTCGGGCACCTATAGCAAAGTAAGCAATTTCTCATTTTATTTTAGTCAACTAGAGCCAATTTTGGGCACCTCTAGCGATTTTTTAATGTGCATTAACTACTAGAGCCAGTTTCGGGCACCTTTAGCAAGAAAGTGCATTTACTACTAGAGCCAGTTTCGGGCACCTCTAGCAAGAAATTAACTTTTAATTTCAATTTTAAATTTTCCCAAATTTTAAGCAACCTAAGTTCACTAAGTCTCTTTCAATCAACAAGCCAAAACCGTGTAAAAAAATTTAGCATCATAGTAAAATTCTAAGTTCTTTTCATGCAATCTTAAAATTAAACATTCTTTCAATTAAGTGCAGTGGCAAAATTCATCATTGGATATTCAAAAAGTCTTAAGCAATTAAATCCAATTAAAGGCATGGCAAGTAACATATGCAACCTATATGTGATTGCTAAAGATGAATGCAACTAAACATGAAACTAACTAGAAACCAACACCCCCCAAACTAGAGAGAAGCATTATCCTCAATGCATGTAAAAGTGAAACAAAATTTAAAAGAAACTACATAAAATGAGTTAGTCGGAGAGGTCGTCACCTCGAGTGATAAGTTTCCTTTGTGCCGTTTGCTTGATTCATTTTCCGGTCAGTGGTTGAATGTTTGTGGCTGGTACCGCTTGAATGACATTGCTTTGATTTGATCCATGTTTGCCGAGGCGGGGTTCACTTGCCTGGGCATCGATAGTTTCTGTTGTCGCGGCAAATCGTTGAGGTAGTTGCGGGGGCAACCTGCATTGCGATTGCCGTGGCAAGTAGCCGCAGTGAATTTCCTTAGCATGTTGGTTGTTAGTCTTCTTGTGGAAAAAAAAGAAAACAAAGAAAACCTGGAAACTAAAGATAATGAAGAAAAATAAAATATCTCCTTAAAAAAATAAAGAGAAAAAAATAACCAAAAATAATAGAACAAAATAGTTCGAAAAAAAAAGAAAAAGAAAATATCGAAAGGAGAGCATGCTCCTGCATCTCCTAAGGTGTCAACTTCTTTGTTACGTTCTACATGGGCACCGTTGTAGTGCTTCAATCTTTGTCTGTTAACTTTAAATTCATGTTCGTCAGTAATGGACTTGATTATCACGGCACCATGGGAGAATGGTTTGACAACTTCGAATGGTCCCAACCAACTTGATTTTAGTTTTCCTGGGAAAAGTTTCAGCTGAGAATTGAATAAGAGAACTAGTTGCCTTGGCATGAATCGCCACGGCAATAGTTTCTTATCATGCCATTGCTTTGTGCATTGTTATAGGCGAGTGTACAGAATTCTTCTATCTCGTTGAGGTCCAACAAACGCTTTTGTCCGGCACTTTCCCAACCTATATTCAAGGTCTTGATTGCCCAATATGTCTTGTGTTCGATTTCCACTGATAGATGGCATGTTTTGCCATAGACATGTCGAGGGGACATACCTAAGGGTGTTTTGAATGCAGTGCGATATGCCAAAGTGCGTCATCTAGTCTTAATGACCAATCCTTCCTAGAGGGATTTACAACTTTCTCGAGTATACCCTTCAATTCCTGGTTGGAAATTTTTGTTTGCCCATTGGTTTGTGGGTGATATGCCGTGGCAATCTTGTGTGATACGCTGAAGTGTTGCAACATCTTGGCAATAAGTCTGTTGTCAAAATGCTTGCCTTCGTCACTGATAATTGCTCTTGGCATCCCAAACCATGTAAATATGTTTTTCTGCAAGAATCGTTACACGGTCTTGGAATCGTTGTTAGGAACTGTAGCTTTCTCAACCCATTTAGACACATAGTCGACGGCAAGTAGAATGTAGAGGTTGCCGAATGAAGATGGGAAAAGTCCCATAAAATCAATCCACCACACATCGAACAATTCCACCTCGATGATGTTTTGGAGCGGTATCTCATGTCGTCTAGAGATATTGCCCGTCCTCTGGCAACGATCACATTGGTTGTAAAACTCTTGGGCATCTTTGTACACTGTTGGCCAATACAAACCGCATTGCAAAACTTTGGTCGCGGTATGAGTTCCTCCAAAATATCCTCTATAAGGTGAAGAATGGCATTGCCGGAGTACATTTTGTTGCTCCTCTTCAGGGACACATCAACGTATAACCTGATCTGCACATTGTTTAAACAAAAGAGGCTCGTCCCAAAAGTAATGCTTAGCATCGTGGCGGAACCGCTTCTTCCCTTGGTGAGTAAGGCCATAAGGTAAAATAACACAAACAAGGAAATTAACTAAATCCGCGTAACAGGGTATTACCGAGGCATGTGCTGCCGTGGCGACTACTCCCAAGATTACCGAGGCGTGTGCGTCTAGAATTCCTGAGGCATACACGTCCATGGTTGCCGAGGCGTGCGCGTCTGGAGTTACCGAGGCGTGAACGTCAAGAGCTGCTGCGGTGTCGAGGGTTGCCGAGGCATGCACATCTATGGTTGCCGAGGCGTGCGCTCAAGAGCTGCTGCGGCGTCGAGGGTTGCCGAGGCATGCGCATCCATGGTTGCCGAGGCGTCAAGGGTTGTTGCGGCGTCGAGGGTTGCTGAAGCGTTCGCGTCTGGAGTTACCGAGGCATGCTCGTCAAGAGCTGTTGCAGCGTCGAGGGTTGCCGAGGCTTACGTATACATGGTTGCCGAGGCATCAAGGGTTGTCGAGGTGTGCGCATCCATGGTTGCCGAGGCAACTAAAAGTTGCTCATCCGAGAATGCATCGCATATCTCTAAATCCGCGTCCTCTTCCCTGTGCGTTGGCCTAGGACTGCTCCTACCGCAAAATCACTTGCATCACACATGAACTCAAAAGGTAGCGTCCAATCTGGTGGAACGACAATGGGTGCCGAGGTAAGTTTTTCCTTTAGGGTTTCAGATGCTTGGGCGTAAGAATCATCAAAATTGAAGACTTTATCTTGGTGGGGGTAGTCTCTCGATCACGTCCACCTCGGCTTTGTCTACTTTAATTCCCTTGGATGAAATCTTGTGGCCGACACTATTCCTTCATCTACCATAAGATGGCACTTCTCCCAATTAAGGACTAAATCGGTTTCTTCACATCTTTCCAACACCTTCTCTAAATTACCGAGGCAACTGTCGAAGTTATTACCAAAAATGGAAAAATCATCCATGAAGATCTCAAGGAAGTCTTCAACCATGTCTGAAAAGAGTTCCATCATGCATCTTCTAATGTTACTGCATATCTGAGAAAACTTGAGGATGGTCATTTTCGATACTTCTTATAGTCCATCTGCACCCTCCATCGAGTGACAATATTGCCCCAAAAGAATTGGGCCAATGTGCTCCCAGCTACTCCCTTTTGCGTTACCATGGTGGAGTGTCTTTCTTTAGTGTTCCCTTATAGTCCATGCACATCTTCCACCTTGCTATTGTTCCTGAAGGCATGGATATATTATTAGGAAAAATTATATCAACATCCAACCATTTAATTACCTCATTCTTGTCGGGATCCATCATGGTTGGATGTAGCCTTCGTTGTTGTGGCAATTATTGTTTTAGCCAATTGCCGTGGCAATCAGTTGCCAAAATTTGCTGTAAGTCAAGGGAAGAACCAATTTCTGAAAAGCTTCATGAGACCAAACATCGTTTTCTTTTGGCCTCTCAAACATCTCCATCAGTAGAGATTTTGATGACTTCAAATCTAACAACTTCGGTTCCTCAAGACATGCCTGCAATGGACGAGGTGAGTTTTTAAAAAATTTAAAAGGTTCAACCATTACCTGCTCATAATCCATTGGCAAAGTATTATCATCTCGTTGATCTTGCATGTGGTCGGGCAATTGTCGTGGGCAATCAGTAGATGAGAGCAATCTAAAGATTCATGCTTCAACATCAACGTTGTAACCTTCTGGGCATCAGGTTCCTCAAAATTTGGTATAGTATTGTTATTTTCAGCTTCACTGAGTGTTGTCGTGGCATTGCTCTGTTCAGGCTCCTCAATCATTGCCGAGGCAATTTGTTGCTCAAGCTCATCATGTGTTGGGCAGACTTTCTCATCAACATACTCTCGACTTTGAGGTTTTAGTTGTTCCTCACACATTGAAGATCTTTCATTGCATTGTTCCTTGTCCTCTTGCCTTGGGACTTCAAAGATCCCTAGGAATGAATTGTTGGTGCATGTTATCCATTACATACGTGGATCTCCTCGATTGATCTTCTGAATCCCCCAAGGTTGCATCCCACTGAGCTATCCTCGTATCTATGGACTTTGATAGCTCTCTGATCTCTTCAATTAATCCGTCAAGTCTAGCCAAGGAAGCTAGCAACGTTTCCTCCAAGGAATTTAAATGCTCTTGAAAAGGACTACATTGCCATGGCATATATGTTCCTGAGGCAAAATTGTTATGGTAAAAATATTGTGAGCTTTTTGACCATACCATGAAGAATTTTGTTGTTGGTTCCCTCTATGGTCCTCCATGTAGTCATATGCACCGAAAATGTGAGGGCAATTTTCAAACACATGATGTTCTCCACACATAGCACAAGAGTTTTCCACGGTATAGGCTCTTTGGGCTTTTCTCGGTTGGTATAGATAATTATCAAAGGGTGCAAGAAACTCTTGATAGGGTTGATTCATATCTTCCAACATCAACTCTCGAATAGTTCGGCTTTTATTTCCCGACATGTTGATGTCCCTTAACTTGTAGCGCACCTAATTATTTTTTTTTTGATAAAACAAACAAAAAGAAAATTTAATAAAACTAAAAAAATGCAATAACAAAAACAACTAACACCAATTGCCAATCCCCGTCAACGGCGCCAAAAACTTGTTGCTCGTAATAAGTGTTACGCAATTGTGCAAGTATACACGTCGCAAGTAATAAAGTGATACGAATATCGAGTATCGTCTCCACATGGATTGGTTTGGGCCACTTTGCTTTAGTTATCGCACTGTAAAAGTAAAAACACAATTGATAGTAGGAGTTGACTTTAACGAGTAAAGTAAAAGCAATAAGCTAAAAGAATAGATGAAAGGAAAAGAGAGAATAGGCCAGGTTATCGTGAGTTGAGGTGTGATAGCCGATTGGATCGTCTTGGTAAAAGAGTGCAAGGGCAACTCAGTTGCCGTGGCAACTTGCACAGCGGGGTTGCCTTGGCAACTAATCGATTGTTGCCTGGGCGACTAGCTGGGCAACTACTTGGGTGGCTGGCAAGCAACTTCAAGGTTCGGCGAAGGGTTCTTCAATGGTTCCTTCTTATCCCTAAGTCGAAACTCTAGCCATTTGTGCATGCCTTGATAATACATCACTGCGTGAATCAAGGGTGAGCAACAACCAATCTTCTGCTCCTCTTAGCCGTTGAAATCCGTAACTTATTCCTAAGCCAAATTAATCTTCACCATCAATAGATTGAATAAAGACCATACTCATTCGTTTCTTGAATCTAACTCTCCCGATATTAGATGAAGTTACAAGATCCTCTCCCAATTCACTCGCAAACAAGAAGAAAAACCAAGAATGAGTAAACCTTGAATTAAAAGTGCAAACTCTTATTACCTAAAAATCCAATTGTTTCTCACAACCACAAAACACAATAACCCCAACCAATCAAGTTAGTTCATGGTTGAGTTCAAAATATATACAAAGAATAATCCCCAAACCATGAATCTAATGGAAGCAAAGAAGAAGAAGAAGAAATCAAACTCTCCCCTTGCTCTCTTGCCGAAATCTCTCCCTTCTTGCTCTTTAGAGTTGTCGAAAATCCTCTCTTCTTGCTCTTTGGAGTTGTCGAAAATCCTCTCTTCTTGCTCCCCTCTCTTTGACGGCTTGGTTCTTTAAATAGGAGATGGCTAGGTCAAAATCCTTCTTGAGGAGGAAATTAAGTTGGAATTAAATTATCTTTAAAGAATATAATTCTTTATTATATTTAAATTCCTTCTAGAACTTCTCCTATCTTCTTGGGATTTAATTTCTCTTTAACCTCTTCATGGAAATCAAACTCCTTTGGGATTTAACTTTGCTCCACATCATCTTGGGCTTATCTAGTCATCAATTTCGACTACCATATCATCTTATTCCTTGTCGAAAATTGCCTTGGCAACTAGCTCGGCATCTCCTTCATGTATTACCTTGGCAACTAGCTCAGCATCTCCTTCATGTATTGCCTTGGCAACTGGTTCTAGCCTTGTTTAGGCAAGTGATTCTTCATACACACAAAAAACACCAAAGCAGCATCTTTTTCCACAAAAATCACAAAGTTATGTAATCAAGCTCAACAGTGGAAAGAAACATGAATTAATGCATGGATGACTAATTATGCAACTAATATGAGCCTAAGTCTAACAATAATATGAGTAAAAAGGGTAATAAAAATAGTACTTTTGAACACTTATCAAGCAGCTTGGGCTCGGGGTTGAGCTTGTTGTTGTAGAGGATTCTGCTCCATCCTCACACTATCTCCTTTATTCGAGGAGCCTTCAGGACTTTCATCGTCCCAAGCGGTCCTTGTTTCAGACATTCTACATCTAAATAGAACAATCAGGAATTCGGTTTAGTTAAGCAAAGACACAAGCTATACCATACAAGTCTCCTAGGTGGCACATGTATTCTATATGATGCAAGAGAGCCCAGTTTACTCCTAGAACCGACTAAAAACCACTTATTACCAATAAATGTAACACCCCTACCCTGGGTTAGTAGCAAACCGGCCCGGGAGCGTTACCAAGCAATAACAAGGAAAGAACAAACAAGAACATGGAAAGAATAGATTAACTCATCCCTATTAGATGAGTTACTTAACTAACAAGCAACCAAGCATACTTAACTTATCAAGCAAGCAAACTCACATTTTGATTTCAAGTCATTATAGGTTACTACTTTAACAATTCAATTAACTTCATCTTATACCACTATCATTCGAATGGCCTAAGTGTACAAACATGCTTGCTTTCATTTCATTGTTCCTAGATTTATACTTGTAATATTTCATACCTAAATTACTAGACTTGATCATTTGAACATAAAATTGCATGTAACTAGTTTCCAATCAACTAGACCATTTGGCCTTCACCATACAAACACACAACAACACTTACATCATGGTATGTTCACACACAAATGACTATATAATTTCCAAAGCATTCGAATGGTTCAATATAACTAGATCAACCACTTGACCATTCCATTTGTATATTCATATATGCGCAGCAAAACACCATTCCATTACATGTAATTTAAATTCAATACATGTTTCACATTATCAACCAAGTTCATAACATAGTAGGCCCATTCAAGAACACATATATACAAGTATTCGAAATAACAAGTAGCCATGTTCATGCATATATACAATCCTCCCAAAACAAGCAAGATGCATGGTCTTGTTCTAGCTACATATATGAGTCTAAGTGCCACCATCTAGGAGAAATACAAAACAAGTATGAACCATACTTTAGCTATGCTTGTGTCTTGCTTCGAACTCAAGGAATTAGCTTCAGGATCAAGCAATCGATTGAATCCTTTATCATGTAGTTGGGAAGAATGAAAACAAGAGTGATAAGTACAATAATGTACTTAGTGAGGTAGTAACTAGTTCTAACCAATTGTTATAACAAGTTAAGTGTCAATTAGACAAGAATGATCCTAGCTAAGGATTTCAAGCATTCGGCTAGCATAAGAAACAAGAGACAACGAATCATAATTCAAGCTTCTATGTCAAGAATCAAGCAAATCATGCTTACATAACAAGAAATCAAGCAAATCATGCTTATATGACAAGTAATCAAGCAAATCATGCTTACATGACAAGTAACATGCAATTCACAGCTTTCATGTCAAGTAACATTCATTATATAACTTTCAAGACAAGTAACATGTATTATAGGATTGTTATTTCATTTGTTATCAATTAAACAACCCCCTTGGAACTTAGTTTGTATAGGTAATCGAGTCTCCAACCAGCTGTCGCCACAAGATGCACCGTAGTGCTGGTCAACCCTCCTACTGTCGCCAAAGACCGCATACGTACCCTCCGTATGTCGCCAAATAAGGGCCTTAGCCCTAGAGCGTAGTCCACCCTGACACAATGAGCTCTAGACTCTAAGGCATGCCCTTCTACCTAATCCAACTAGCTACCAAGGTTGTTTGATTTTAGACATTTATACAAGTATTTCAAGTTCAAGATCATGTCAAGTATTTAGCAAGTTCATTACATAATAGGCTCTTAGGCCAATTGAGCCATAGCTCACATATCATGTAATTTTCATGTGTTCATTTCGTCAAGTTGGGATAACATTTCAAGCAATTTCTTTAAGCATTCGATCACATGCCATATCACACATACAAGCACCAATGTTACCAGTTAAACATGCTTAGCAATCGAATCATACATGAATTCAAGGATGTGATCAAATTTTATGCATTACTTAATCATACTTCCCAATTAGCCAAGTCCATATTAGGTCCATTTAGACATTACAATAATGTAGACTTGCAAGCATTGGTTAGGACTTAGTCCTAACCCTAGAAATAACTACACTCACAATACTTCCAAGCTATCTAGTCTTGGATCCACACTCATTTATTCTTAGCTTTAGGATGTTCCACCCTTTCCTCTCCCACCAAGTTCACTATTGGTTCTAACAAATTACACAAGTAAATACATATTAAAACAAGTTAACATAATCATTCAATCAAGGAAATGTTACTAGTACACAACATATACAAATCTGGCAGCATGTTCATATATATTCTTTACTACACATAACTACACTTGTCTATACTTTAAGTAATGTAAAACAGGGCAGTAACCACTGTCCCAAAACTGTTTAAAAACAGTTTTCAAAACTGTCACAACACTGTGTACAGTTACCTAAAATGTTGCTACTAGGCAGCATGTACTCTGCTCACTTAAACTTACATAACTTTCATTCTGTATGTCGGAATTTCAATTGGCTTAAACCGTTGGAAAGATAACTTAATTGTATTTCTAAACATATAGGCCTTGTATTTTAGTTCCTTGCTAATTAATACAGTTTTTAGCTTAAAGATAGGTCAATTTACAACACTGGACAGTTTGCACTGTCCTTAGTGTTTCTTCTCTACAATTCATTCTACAATTCAGAATTCAGTTCTGTTTTCTCCTAATGAATTTAGACATGTTAAGGCACTATCCATATAAATTTCAGCCTTAAATTCATTTTATAAAATTTATGGTGATTTTTCAAAGTTACTGCCCAGAACAGACTATTCCGGGCAGATTACACTAGGTTGAGTTTCTAGCTTCATAACTCATCTAAACAACATTCTAACATTGTAATTCAACTTATTTTCATGTTATTACATGTCTAGGTCAGTATAATTCACCTAGAAATGTGCTTAAAATAGGGCATTATAAAGCTATGTTCAATCTGATCTATTTGATAAACATTATACTTCTAATTCACCATTTAAGCAGTCCATTACCTAGTTTTAACTAATCCAATTGTATACATTCATTTTCCAGCAAGCTATTTACTCTGTTAAAGTCTCAATTCATCTAACAACATGATCAAAATAGGCCATTATATACAATTAGCATTTTTACACATTTTCTCCTAGCAAAACAACCCATATCCTCAATTTCCAGCAACCATACACATTTCTTTAGCAATTTGAATACATTCAAGCTACAATTCAATGTAAATTTCAAGCATAACAATCATCCTATTCAGTTCCATGAATCCAAATTCAATCTCTATCATCAATCATTCATTCAATCAAGTTGCTAGGGAGAAAGGATTTAGAAACCACTCACAATCTTCCTAGCTATTCAACTACATGCAAATGTGATCACATGCAAGCTTCCTTCATCTACAATGGTGGCTTTCTTTTCCTAGATGGTTGAGGAGGATTCGGCCCAGGTAAGAGAAAGGTGGTGTGGAGAAGATGATAGGAAGATGGACACCTAGCCATGTTGTTATCACTTGGCTTGGCTATTTGCCTCCACTTGGCAATTTATGGTCTAATTGCTTCATAAATACTTAATTAAACATCCTAGTTGCATGCAATTCTACATTTACAAATTGTTACTATTTGATCCTTCATGATTCGGCTACTTATTTTATCAATCCATCTAATTTAGTCACTAGGTTTAATCAATTCTTCAAATTTATAGATTGTTTGTACAATTAAGTTCTAATTGGTTTGTGACATGTTACTAGGCCATGATTTGGGGTATTACAATTCTCCTCCCCTTAAAATAAATTCGTCCTCAAATTTACCTGAATTGAATAGGCGAGGATATTGCTTCTTCATGACTTCTTCAGATTCCCAAGTTGCCTCTTCTATCTTGTGATTTCTCCAAAAGACCTTGACAAGAGGAACAATTTTGTTCCTGAGCTTTCTAACTTCACGATCAAGAATCTAGACTGGTTCTTCTTCGTATGACAAGTCAGGATTCAATTCCACTTTTTCAAGCTCAAGGACATGAGATGGATCAGATCTATACCTTCTTGAGCTGCTATATCTCTCCATCGTTGTGCATATTGCCTGAAACTATCGTTATGTTTCTTTTCCATGTGCTGCAATGTAACCCGATCATGAGTTATATCGATAGCATGGTTATATTTTTTAATGAATGTTTGTGCTAGATCTTTCCAAGAGTTCATTTTGGCACGACTCAATTGGTTGTACCATCTTTTCGTGAATCCCGTCTGACTATCTCGAAAGCAATGAATTAAAAGGGGGTCATTGTTGATGTACCTCTTCATTCTCCTGACGAACATTGTAATGTGAGCTTTGGGACAAGTGGTCCCATTATACTTTTTGAAATCAGGCATCTTGAACTTTGGAGGTAGCACCAAAATGGGAACCAAACTTAAGTTTCTTGCAGCCACTCCTAGAACTTAGTCAACATTTTCTAAAGCCTTGAATTTGTCTTCCAACTGTTTCCATAGATCCTCAAATTGTTTGGGTAGATTAACCTTTAGTTTGCCGATTTCATTGAAATTTAGAACAAGGTATTCACTAGGGTCATCCTAAACTACCACTCATCCTCGTAGGGAAGATTCGGTCTGACCAAACTGTGGCTTTTCTATGGAAGTCTCTACTAGAGGATGGGTCTTGCCGAGAGGATTACCCAAGTCTTCTATTAGTGCACTGTGATTTATAACCACTCCTTTCTTCTTTACGGAATCCCTTCCAGCCAACATCTCATCTATCTTTGCTAACAAATCTTCTTGTGACTACAAAATATGGGTACGAGTCTCCTGCTCCTTTTTCTCTAACTTGTTCTCAATATCCTTCTTGATGTATTCTCATGCTTTCTCAACTTTTTCCAATCTCTCTTCCTTGCCTTTATCTTTGCTTTTAGTGAAGTAAGGGTGTTGAATCTGTGGTTTTGTATGTCCTAGAATTACTGCGATAATAATTCTTTAAGAAATTAAAATCATAGTGAAAATGATGTAGTAAGATGCAGCATGATGTGAAAGCAAATGAGAAAATATGATGTACATGCAACACACATAATATATTAGTACCACAACATATTTTACACAAGAGGTATTGATTTCAGTACAGCTTTCAAAAGGAAAATTGCATTAGAACAAGTTTCTTTACATAAGGTGGGCCTATTTCACAAATAATGCTTGGCCTTAACACCCAGAATCTTGATCTTCCTGAAGAGCATGCCATCTTCTTTCCCCGATTAAATTCTAACTCAGTTTGCAGGATCAAAACATCAGCATGAATGGCTAGAGTCTGCAGGTGTTGTGCTACTTCTCGTACTTAGACGAGAGCTTCTGTCACAAGTCTCTATCTCGAACTTGATCCTGAGATTGTTGTAGTCGTGCCTCCAAACGGCGATCATTCCACTTTTGAACTTCAATGAAATTGTTAATTTGCCCCTGTCAAATCTGCAAAGCTATTTCTAATTCCTCGACTTGTTTTGTCAAAGTCTTATTCTTCTCCCTACTTGCTTTTAATTCATCTACGACGTCTCAGTTATGGTGCCTCTATAGAGAGTATTCTAGTTCAATAATTCGGCCTTTCAAATTTATATTCTCGGTTCTACTCTCGGACAATTCTACCTACATAGCTATTTGTTGTGTTTGAATGTCTCTCCTCTCAAATTTAAAGCTTCCATTTGGCAGATGTCTTTCTGAGACTGGCATATTTTGCTAAAGCTCGGATTTTTTTGTAATCACTCCGTAGACCTCTCAAATCTTCTTCAGATTTGCTTTTTCTCTTTTTTATCCTTTCAATCTCTTGTTTTAGAGACTGCATACCAAACTTCAACTGGTTCCTTTCATTTTCTAACCTTGACAGCTGGCTTTCCATCACGAAGTACTTCTTTTTAAAATCATGCTTTGCGATTTCCATTTTGAGGGATAAACCTGCAAATGTTCATCCACCGTTATATTATTTTCTGTATTTGGTAAAGGGACATCATCATTAATCATTCTACTTCTCCACTGTTGATACTCCAGTGTAACTCTAGGTTTTTCATCGAACAACTCCATCTTGCAAATATGCTTCTATTTCTTAGTGATCATGGAAACGGTTTTGCTGTATTCTTTACCCTTGTATGAAAATTCTCAAGAAGAAAGCCCTATTGTTGCCGAGATGAACTGTCTCAATCTATATTTCCTAGATACTAGTAACGGAGCATATCCTGTTCCACCCCATATTCCAAGTAGAGGGACCCATTCATAGTCTCCACACTTTTATATAATATTGTCAGTGAAGAACCAACGTACTTTCCAGATGACATCTTTCTCCTGGAGGTTTCAGAAAATAGCCATCCATTTGTCATGAGAGATGTTCTCATGCCTTCGTGTGGATTCCATATCTTTTAGCGTGAGTAATTTTCAAAGCAAGCTCGATAAGAAAATTTCTCTGGCTTCCAAAAGTGGCTATGAAACTACACCGACAAAAGTTGAGCACAACTGATGAACCTTCCCTCGCCGCTTCTTCTACAAGCACTGAGAGACCTGAAAGTTTCGACTAAGATTGCTGGAACAAGGGTAATTCCTTTGTCAAGGTGATCGAACATTTCCATAACAACATCATCAATATATCCCAATGATTTGGAGAAGATAACCAAACAGTAGATGGCTAGGGAAAATATTTCACCCATTTTTCTCGCTTGGATTGAACTTGGACCAGGTCTCGTATGAATCTCTAGGAGATGCACTTGGTTTC
The DNA here is from genome assembly GCA_019671005.1 of Hibiscus mutabilis. Lineage (NCBI taxonomy): Eukaryota > Viridiplantae > Streptophyta > Magnoliopsida > Malvales > Malvaceae > Hibiscus > Hibiscus mutabilis. The sequence continues at coordinate 14,022,468 of CM033735.1, read as the reverse complement.
CCCTTTTTTCTTTAATCCTAGCTTTAGCCCATTGTCCGTCCATGCCAATCATTTTTAGCAGCCTTTTCTGAAATGCTGGAGAATTAGGAGACTTGAAGTAGGCTTTATCAACCTAGATTTTTGGGCAATGGATTAAAGCAGTGTATTCTTCAATGGTTGGTACCAAATCGACATCTCCTAGAGTAAAGAAACTATAGAGAGGATTCTAGAACTAGACAAGGGCTCGAAATAAAACTTTGTCGATACTAACATCTAGCAGATAAGGTAAATCACTGTAGTTGCTGTAGAACAACTACTTATTTTCTTCGTCCCAATGGTCCCAGATTTCTTTTAACTCCCGCAGTTGGCTTTGAGTCGATCTAATACTAGTGAAATCCCAAAGCTTTGACTTTTCACCTTCTAGTAGTCTATCCTCTTTTTGGTTTTGAGTCTCTTTTAACCACCTTCGCACCCTAGGTTTCCTTCCACCCTATCAAGAAATCGATTCTCCATAGCAGATTCTTTATAACGGTTCAACACCCTTTTTTAAATAGAAAAAGTGCAATGAAGGGCTAAGAAAATCAAAGACAAAACAAAACACGTTAGTCTCAATATAAATAATATTAGAATAATAAAAGAGCTTAGTTAAAATATTCCTAGAACATGCTTCTCTACCCGACATGCTTTCGAAATAATAAAATCCTACCCCATCATGCTATCTACCCTTATTATTGTTTTGTATATAAAAAAGACATGGTATCTTATTATTGCAAAATAAATAAACAAATAAATAAACATTATTGAAATTAAAGGGCATAATTGAAAGAAATTAAACCCCCTCATCATTCTCTATTATGCACTTATAGGGTGACTCTCTAAACGGGCATAGGTTCGGTATGGCTCTAGACAAGGTAGGCTCCTATGGTTCACTACATGTGGTGTGGTTCTAACAAAAATACCCGAATTGTACTTACTATCCTACTAAGGCTAGTAAGCACAATTCAAGGGGATCTCTAGGTCTGCACGGAGACAAAAATCTCACAAAGACAAAGAGACATATATCCCGAAAGCAATCCACTATCCTGCACGGAGGCAGTACCTCACGAAGGAGTAGCTTCTCACTCCCACATAAAAGGGACATAGCTCGGTGCAAAGCTCATGATATGCAAAACTAGGGAAACAAAATTTTAGGAAAACTTTTTTGTAAAAAAATTAAAAAGAAAAATGAACACAAAATAAATTAAACCAAATTTATAATTTCCATTAATTATGACAAAAAGTAATCAGCTGGTGGCTCGACTCTCAAAAAAAGGTAGTCCCTAGTGGATTCGTTGAGCTGTAACAACGGTCCTCCCTGTGATGGTGCTTGATGTGTTTTTACGAAAACATTTGGGATAAACTCGCCACTAATCTTTTTAATTTAGGTGTGATTAGATCACCTGAAAACTCAGCTATTTTAATAAAATTGGTTTTTGTGTCACTTTATTTAAAACAACGAGTTTGGGTCTGCGAAACCAGAAAAATAGGTTCGGGAGTCAGTTACGTGTGGGGAAGGGCGAGCACCCTCACAATGCCCAAAATTGGTACCTAGTCGATTATTTAGTATCTTAATGATGGAAATTAAGAATTCAAATTTAATTTAAAATTTGTGATCCCTTAAAATATTTAAAAAATATTTCTTTGTATGAAAGGAATTTACACCCCTACACCTGAGGCATAATTTCTGTTAGATTCCCGAATGAAGAGAATTTATTTTAAAAATTATAATTTAGAATTAAAAATTGTACTTATAATAATAGCAGTTGTATAAATTAATATACATATAGCACTAATGAATGAAAATAATAATAATACGTAATATATGATGATGATGATGATGATGATAATAATAATAATAATAATAATAATATAGTATAGCAATAATAGTATAATATATATAATATAATAATAAAGCTAATTAATATTATTAGTGTAATAATATAGGAATAATAATAATATCAATATTAATAATAAAAAATAGAAATTAAAAACTAGTGGCCAAAATATAATAAAAACAAAATTAAAATCCCTAACAGCAAGGATACAGAGGCGAGGGATTGTGGGCATAATTTGGCTATTTCCATTGAAAACGCACGGATCCTCTCGGTTGGGTCAAATATCCAGATACGAGACCCAAAAATGACGTCGTTTTGGAAGCCATATAAATATCTAAATTTTCCCCAAAAATTATTTTTCCTTTTGATTACAAAAAAACCCACAAACACTCTCTTAACTCTCTCAACCCTCTCCCCCACTTGATCGAGCTTTCCTAGAACCGCCTAGGGCCGCCGCAACTGCCACCATGTGCCGTCATTCGCCAATGGCGAAGTACATGCAAAAGGGGTAGCTCGATTTGATTTTTCGTCCTAAGGTAAGATCTGAGGTTTATTTTTTTTCTAAATCTCACCCAAATAGTGTAGATCTGAGAAAACCTGAAGTATTTTTTTTACCTTTTTGAATTTGTTTTTGCCTTTTTGTTTCAATTTATCTATTTTTTGTTCTTGTTTCCCTTCGATTCTCTCTAGTCTCTAATCTCTATTTTTTGGCCGATTTGACTTCCTTTTATAGGTCCTTGAATATGGGGTGAGGTGGAAAGCAAAGAACAGATGGTGGCTTAACATGGCTAGGTTTGGGTAATGGAGATGGTGACGAAACGGTGGTAGAAAGTAAACGGTTTAAAAAGGGGATTAGGGCAGTGGTGGTAGAGGGTAATTAAAAGATTTTTTAGGGTTTAATTTGGGTGTCGGTAGGGGCTAAGAGTTGGTAGGGTTGGCTTCAAGCGAGCAGCGGTGACTTAGGGGGTGAAGGTGACGACGGTTGAAGGCTATGGTTAGTTTAGGATATTAGTGTTAGGGTTTTGTTTTGGGTAATGGGTTATAGTTATTGGGCTAGGTTTTAATTGGGTTAATAGGTAATAGATTTGGGTCTGGTTTTTTGTTGTAAAAGTGTATTGGGTATAATTTGAGTTTGTAATAATATTTGGGCTTTTAGGCTTGGATAACATGGGCTACTACACCACGAGCTATCAAAAATGGGATAAATTATCCCAGCATTTAGCCATTTTATGATTTCTTTCTTCACTACCTCTTTTATGCTCGAGTTCAGTCTTCTCTGGCATTCAATGGTTTTGCCATGGTACTCATCCAAAATGATTTTGTACATCCAAATAATTGGGCTTATTCCTCAAATATCAGCTAAGATCCTTCCCAAAGCTTGCTTATAATTGCTTAATATGTCCAATAATCTTTCCTCATGATCATTGGTGAGACCAGCAACAATGATCACTGGAAGAGTTGAGTTGTTACCTAAATAGGCATACTTGAGGTGGTATGGCAATGGTTTCAACTCCAATTCTGGCGGCTCCTCAATTGATGGTTTAGGTGCCTTGAGTTCTCTGCCAGCCAACTCTAGTGGCTATGGTTGTTCAAAATAACTCACAAATTCAGTCTCCAAGGTTGGTCCTTCAGGTTCTTCGTTCATCTTAGCTTCATTATCCAATTATCTGACATCGTCATCTGGGTCTTGGCAAATGTGTGCCACGTCCATAGTGAAAATGGACTCCATCATCTTGTTAGCTTGGCATTCTTTAGGTCCATCTGCGTATTTAAGAGCTTGAAACACATTAAGTAAAACATGTTGGTTATTCATGCACATTGTAAGTTCACCTTTATGAACATCAATTAGGGCCCTACCTGTGGCAAGGAATGGTCTACCCAAGATAATTGGAATATTAACATTAGTCTCATAATCTAAAATGATAAAATTAGATGGAAATATAAACTTTTCTACCTTCACCAACACATCCTTAATCTTACCCTTAGGATGTGCAAAAGATCGGTCTGCCAGTTGAAGTGTTACCTTGGTAGGCCTTGTTTCAATTCCAAGCTTTCTGAAGACTGATATTGGCATCAAATTGATGCTGGCTCCCAAGTCACAAATGCCTTGCCCATAAGTCTATTACCAATGGTGCAGGGAATAGTGAAACTTCCCGGATCTTTTACCTTTGCTGGTAATCAATTGAGTATCATGGTGCAGTCTCGAAATCACCCAATTTCCTCTTTTTGGAAAACATTTCCTTCATGAATTTGACATAGTTGGACATTTGCTTGAGATCTTCTACCAATGGCATGTTGATTTGCAAATGTTTAAGAACTTCCAAGAAGTGCTTAAATTATTGGTGTTGCTTATGTTTCTGGAGTCTTTGTGGGAAAGGTGGTGGTGGGTAAACAAAGGTTGGCTCCACTGGCTTTGCCAAGGTGGTGCTAGAATCAGCTTGATGTCTGACATCAGATTGTAGTCTGGCATCAGTTTGTACCTCCTCTTTCTCTGCTCCTTTAAGATCATTTGTTGGCATCAGCTTTTCGGCGTAGCAATTCATTGGCTGTTTAACAGGCGTCTCAACATCACATTGTTTGCCACTCCAAAGAGTTACTGCTTTGCATTGCTCTTTGCCCTTATGTCGAGCATCTTCTGTATCACTTGGCAAAGCTCCTTGGGGTCGATTGCTGAGTGCATTGGCAAACTGCCCTAGCTGAACCTCCAAGTTTCTCATGGATGCTGCTAAACTATGCACGATTGCATCATTTTACTCCATGTAATCAGTTAAAGAGTTCCCTTGATTGGATCTTTTCCCTTATTGGAAATTGTTTTGAGCTCTTTGTGCTATTGTATTCTGATTGAAACATAGAGGTGCATTGTTGTTCTACCATTGGGCATTGTATTGGTTATCACCTTGATTTGCCCACACAAAGTTGGGATGCTGCTTCCAACCTACATTATATGTATTGGAATGTGAGTTAAAATTCTGATTAAAATTACCAATAAAATTTAGTAATTCAGGATTGGATAGGCATTCATCCACGTGATGATCTTCTCCACAAATAGTGCAAAATCAGTTTAATGCCTTGACTTCTTGGGATTCATTTCTCTTTTGCAAAGTTTTCACAATGCTAGTGAGATTGGAAATCTGAACGTTGATGGATGTTAGTGCATCAAGCTCCAATTTCCACTAGTTTTTGTCCCCGTTCCTAGTCTGGCAGTAGGATACTGAAATCATTGGCAGCAACCCTTTCAAGGATGTCAACTGCCTTCGTATAATTCTTGTCTGATAGTGACCCATTTGTCGAAGTATCAACAGCAGTCTTGGCATGAGCATTGAGTCCGTTGTAAAAGGTTTCTATCAGGTTCTTGAATCTCTCCTAGGCATCATAAAAGGTCTCGTTATCAACCTACCTAAATGCAATGATCTCATTCTTGATCTTGGCACTAAGTTTAGGTGGCTGGAATCACAAAAGGAACTTCTTGTATAAATATGCCCATGTAGTGACTAAACTAGGTGGTAATGAACTTAGCCATGGTTTGCTCCATCTCTCAGGGAAAATGTGAATAATTTCAGCTTCATTGTATCCTCAGACACTCCTGGTTATTGAAATAGTTGGCAAACCTCCATGAACTACTTTAAGTGTTGCCTTTGGTCTCTAGTAAGTGATCCATCAAATTGTCCTACATTCAAAAGAGTCTGAATCATTACTAGTTTAAGTTTCAAAATTAGTTGTGTTCACCTCGGGACCAACTAGTCCTGGCATCAAATTGTCCAGATTTGGTGCCAAGTGTTCTCTAATAGGTGTTTCTATGGCATTGCGAACAACGGTAGAAGGAGCTGGCGGTATCCAATTGTGCATTGTTGGATTCACTTTATTGTTCAAGACACCATCTCCTCCACCATTTCCATTATGAGTCATCTCTTTAAGTTTTCTTTTCAACCTTCACAAAGTTCGTTTGATCTCAGGGTCATATAGCCAATCTTCCGTCTCAAGGCAGTTCCTGGTCATACACCAAACAAAACAAATAAATAAAATAAAATAAAACAAGTAAATCAAAACAATAAACCCTACTGCAATCCCTGGTAACGGTACCAAAAACATGTCGACTTTGCTAACACTTGGCTAAAGATTGAAAATATAGTGTGAATATGTAAGAAATAACGCCGAGAGTGAGTCTAATGTGTGCAAGTATACATGGTCAGTAAGTAATACAACAGTAAGTTGAGTATCGTAACCACAGGTATTGACCAAGAATTTAATTGTTTAATAGTTTACTTGTTAAAGGAATCATGAATGTTTGGATTGATTGAAATTTTTGTTTTAAATAATAACTAAAAAATGCAGTAAAAGTGAAAACAATTTGGCAAATGAAGTATTCAAATGGGTGATGAGCGTTGGCAAGTGATGTTTGGATTTTACACTAGCTATGCCATCTACTAATAATATCCTGCGTTGGATTTATTGTCGAGCAAATTTTAAGAGTGGTATTGCCTTTGTCGATGGTAATGCCCTAAGTTAACCATGTTAAAACCCATATATGTCTATAGTGAAGATTTTCATTAATTAAATTGATTAAGTTCCAAACTTTACTCCTAAGGGGTAGATTCACTTCCGAAGTAAGCTCATCTACTTGAACATCTTATGTCAAAGCTTCTCTACTTAGTATCTGGCAACTGATCATTACCCCTCAAGTCTGTTAAGATATTAAGGCGTAATAAGCAAACAATGCCAACTGTTGTATGACAAATAATTTAGAAAAAGGTAATGCCAGTCATATAGAAAATAATGCCAATGCATTCAAATTATTAGAAACCAAACATAAATAGAGCGTTAATCGCAAACATCCCTAACCAACTGTAAATGTTTAGTTCATGGTTGGGAGATCCATCTACAAAATATCATCATATCTCAACATCATCACTTTAATGAAAATAAAAATAAATCTAAGAGAATATGCAAAAAGGAGACTCATCGATGCAGCCCTTCGAAGCTCCAAAGCTCTCGGTCTAAGATGGATGAACCATATAGCCTCTAACTTCCTCTTCCACCACGGTACTCTCTCCCAATTATTGTTGAACGATCTCTTCTCTTCCTTTAAATAGGCATACGAGGAAATCCTTGGATTAGGCTCGAAATTTGAATTTTGAGTAACACACCAAGAGTGTTATCCTCTTATTTACTTTTGAATTTTAGGGTTGATGTGTACTGGTTTAATGGCTACTCTGACAAGGCATCAAACTTCGCTTATTTGCCAGTCGAGTTTGGCAATATCTGGTCCAAATTTTCCAACTACATGTCGGTAGTTCTCTTCTACTTTCCTATTTCCTGCTCCTGCTCTGCTCTGCCAAGCCTGCCCTGCATCAATGCCAATAAAACAACCCTTCACACTGGCAAAATGATAACTCCCTAACTCCTTATGCAAATGCATGATTTTAACAACTAAATGCAAACATATTACCTAAAGACAAGAGAAAGCATTGTGAAATATGCATAAAAATCAGTACTTTCTAGGAGTTAACAAGAGGCTACCCACAGAGATGAGACAATATCACATCAAGCAGGCGCCTCCACCCATGCTCTGGTGGGATTGATTTTTAATCATGGGGAAAATTTTGGGGATAACATCCCAGATTTGGATGAAATAGAGAAAATGAATAAGGTCAAGGCGGAGTTTTCAAGGCAACTAGAAGAAACACAAAAGGACCTTGAATAGAAATTTAAAACAAAAAAAGAGGAAGATGAATCGTATGGAATGAATGCTACCAAACTTGGATATTCTGCTCAAGTTCAAGACACTAGAATTTGAAAAGTTTGATGAGACTACTTGCCCTATTGCCCATATAACCATGTTTTGTAAAAAGACGGGTTTCATCGACAATGAGAATTTGTTAATCCATTACTTTCAAGATAGCTTAGTGAGGCCCGATGTGAGGTGGTATAATCAGTTAAATCGTGCTCAGATCAAGTCATGGAATGATTTGGCTACAGTATTCATAGATCAGTATAAGCACATAACTGATACGACTCCTAATCGGCTCATGCTACAGTGTTTGGAATAGAAGCACAATGAGAGTTTTCGTGAGTATGCTCAACGTTGGTGAGACGTGGCCACACAGGTGCAACCCTCACTTCAAGAAAATGAAATCACTCTCATGTTTTTTGACACTCTAAAAGGATTATTGTGCAATCTCATGACAAGCAACCCTACTAATAGCTTTGCGGATATGGTCATGACTGGAGAACGCATTGAAGAGGCCATCAAGAAATTGAAGATACATATCTCTATAGCAAAACTGCCCAAAGGAGACATGATTCTTAGGTTCATATGGTGAGTTCTCACCTAACCAAACAGCCTCAAGGTTGTTCCTGTAATCAATCATCATGGACTATAAAGTCTCTAAAAGTTCTTCACCTAATCCTAATATCGTATACGGAGTTGTTCCCAACACTTATCAAGAGAAAGCTTATGACCCCAGTTTAGTCCAAACCAAAAGATCTTCCATATCTATAAGGTTATGATGTTAATGTCATATATGACTACCACATGGGAAGTACGCGCCATACTACAGAGAATTGTGGAGCTATGAGAAACCAGGTTCAAAATTTGATTGAAACTGACCTTTTGAAGTTTTGAGAAGAAAGAATAATGAACGTGACTTTTGGAGATGTTGATTTCCCAATTTTGATGTTAGAGGTGTTCATTTGCTTAAATTTCCCTACATTTTAGATTTTTTTAAAGTAATGTATGAAATTAACTTTACTGTTTTTGCCCAAAAATAGTATAAATCATTTTGTAAGGGCATATGTTATGTCTGAAAATTTTCATTCTAATGAAAGATGTATTTTTCCTTAGCATACGATGACCTTGAAACAATGTATATGTATATTCCCTCTTACCCTTGTAGGTCCCTAGATGTCAATTGCATGATGTGACATTGATTGTGATAAAAAGATTAGTTCAATGTTGTGAAAATGATGAAGTGTGATTTCTTCCTCAGCCTACTCTAGTCGGCAATGTGCGAAAAGCAAGACTACTACTCCTTTGATGATGTTCGATGATTAGAAAATCTTTAAAATTCATAAAAAAATAAAATGGACTAGGCAAGTTTAACCGAGTGAATTTGCATGAAATTGAAGTTCTAAGCGTAGTCTTCTATGCCCTAATAAGAAGACATGAATTGTAACCAGCAGCTAATAATATAGATAAATAAATTATAAAAAAACTAAATTAATAAATCTTGAGGCATTCTAATGTAGCTGTGGGGTTGAAAATCTAATAAGGATGCTATGCTCTACATATTCAATACCCTAGCGTCAGAAATGAAACCTTGAGATATGTTTATAATAATAATAATACAAAATAAATAAATAATATAAAGGCTAGTTGCAATCAAAAGCACACATGCACTTATGGAATTTTATTCTTAGGATGATATTTTTGCACTCCACTACTTAAACAAATCTGGAAAGCTTTAAACATATTTTTGGATGGAGAAAATAATGAGAACTGAAAATGAGTAGTTTTCAACTAGATCAAGTAATATGGTAATCATAAGGATGAACCGAGCGATCTAGGAGAAACCTTACAACTTCAAGTACCACCACAACATTCTAAGTCTTCATAGACACAAGCTATGCTTGAAATGATCACCGAAGGGTTGAATTTGAGACGCTCTTGCACTCTATATCTAGGGCATCCTATTTTATTTTTTCTTTATATTAAGATTTTGGTTCCTAGGTCTTATATGTTAATAAAAAAAGCCATCCTTCATTGAAATGTCGATCATCAAACTGACATTTTTAAAGAAATAGATTTCTTTGTATTACTTTAGAGATAATTTTCAAAATGCAAGGTCGTTGATGGAAATGATCAACTGGTATGAAAAAGTATAGGTGAGATATTCATGAATCATTTTATTCAGTAATCTTCCACTTAAAATAGGAATGACCCATTAGTGATAAAATCATAATGAAGATGAGAAGACTCAAAGATTAAGGGGCATTACATGACATGAGATGATAAAGAGGTTTTGCGGCTAATTTACAACTGCGGGGCATCTTTGTCCATAGAATAGTCAGGAGATGATGTTGAACTTGAAAATTTTGTTCAATGAAGATGTCGAATGGTTTATTTAAGTAAGGAAACGATTTTAATATCGATTGAGGTCACTCGACTTAAATTTTTGAATAGAGAATGAACAACAACATTTTGGGGGCAAAATCTTGTTGGGGAATGAAGAAGATAAAAATATTTAGTTCAAAGGTGTTTCAAAGAAATAAGTCGAGAAGATTAAGTTGATAAAGAAGATATCAACAAGAATTGCATGCAACTTTGCATCTCCATTAATATTGAGAATATGAGTCTACATGAACATATTCATCTTTGCATCATAAAATAAGCCCATGCATCATTTTAATTGTGACATTATCATGAAGCATTCATACAAGAAGTTAGACAAGCAGAATTTGAGAAGACGACTTTGATAAGAATTTTGTGCACCTTTTTCACCGACCAGGAAAGCATGCGCTTGCATGTCGCCTACATTGTTACATTTACCTTAATAGAGCTTACAAGTTTATTGCTTAAAATCATTTTTTTAATTTAATCCTTCCATAAGGATGTTTTTCTTAAAACCCAAATTTCTTAATTTGATCATTCCATAAGGATGTTAATTTAATCCTTCCATAAGGATATTTTTCTTAAAACCTAAATTCCTTAATTTGATCCTTCCATAAGGATATTTTTGTTTGAAAATCCATTTTTCTTAATTTGATTCTTCCATAAGGGTGCTTTTCTGAAAATCTAAATTTCTTAATTTGATCCTTCCATAAGGATATTTTCTTAAAATCCAGATTTTTTAATCCTTCTATAAGGATGTTTTTCTTAAAATACAAATACCTTAATTTGATCCTTTCATAAGGACTTCTTTCATAAAATGAAAATCTCTTAATTTGATCTTTCCATAAGGATTGTTTTCCTCAAAACAAGGATTTTTTAATTCGATCCTTTCATAAGGACATTTTCTTAAAACAAAGGTGTAAAAGCATGCATCAAAGAAACAAAGCAAAGAAAAATCAAGAATGACCTTCCATAAGACAAAAGCTCATCTAAATAGTGTTGATATCGTTATTCATGCAGCATATATAGTTAGATATCCCTAAGTTAGGATCATGATGACTAATACCATCAAAACAACTTGTCTATTTTTTACGGGTAATCAAAACTGGCAAAGGTTTGGATCTGTTACTTCACTACCGTAGAAATAGATCCCAACAAAGAATCAAGAGTCCTTGAACTCACCCAACTTTGATTTTTAAAGATCTTATGACCTTCAGCTTTCTAAGAGCGGTGAACATCTTTTCATGCCGATGCAATAAAAAGCAAGACATTATTTTAAAGTTTTTTGATCTCCAGCTTTTAGAAGCAATGAAAATCTTTTGGTACTCACGACATAAGAAAATGGGGTACCATCTCAAAGCAAAAAGTTCTATATAGGAAGAACTCGTAGCTCAAAGAATCCGCCAAGAAAAACCAAAAAGTTCTATATAGGAACAACTCACAGCTTCAAGACTTCAGATAAGAAAGAGCAAAAAGTTCTATATGGGAAGAACTCATAGCTCCGAGGCTTCAAATAGGGAAGTGGGACAAAATCATTGATTTCTCGTTTTACAAAAATGAGCAAAAAAAGGCTGCTGTAATAATTATTTTTGTCTGGTTTAACCCGTTTTTATTTTATTTATTTATTTTGCTTTTATTATTATTATTTATTTTTTTATATTCATATTAAGTAAAAATATCAAGATTAAAAATTATATTAATATTAGTTAAATAAAAATATGTTTATAATAAGTCCATTTACATAAACAAACCAATATATATACATATTAGCCTGTTAAGGCCCAAACTTAAATTAAGCATCTGAACCCTAATTGTCCCATTTGTTTCGTAGCCAAGCACGAGTCGTTGGATCAAAAGATGATCAGACGACTCAGATCGCAACAGGAACAACTCTTGGTCTTCCTCACTTGCGTGTGCAAGACACCACTCAGCTCTTCAGCTTAAGCACGCCTGACTCATCAGACCACGAGCAATTCTCTCTAGTCTCCCCTCCTCTCCAAATAGCCACGATGATACATGCAAACACAAAAGATGATTGTTAAGCATATTCCCAACACTGGCAGAGAGGGCATATGAATACAAACAAGAAAAACAAGGCAACCAATAGGATTTTTATAGTTTTTTTCTTTTTTTCTAAATATTGTAATATTTTGAATATATAAAACAGAAATGAAACATGTAGCAAGTTTCGGGATCAATACAAAAGAAGAAACTTTCAGAGGTATTTTATCTTTCTCATTTTAGATGAGTCCAAAAATAGAAGAAAATGGATTAGGGTTTACCTCTTATGGTCTCAGACCGCTGCCGCATATGGTGGATGATGCCACCGATGAATGGAATCTTGTTTTTTTTAATCTCTTCAGCATCTCATATCGGGGTTGATTTAGGTCCAAGAACTTTTAGGTTTTCAAAAAGGGTTTTAAAAAAAGGAATTTTGGTTTCAATTTTCTTTTGATTTCAGTCAATCGGGGTTGTTTTTGAAAAATCTGAAGTAGGATTTAAGTTTAAGAGAAGGAAACGACTTTTTGGGTATGTTTTTTTAGGTCCGTTGGTACCGGCAAGCAACGGCCGACGGCGGCCAATGACGGCCGAGGCGGTGGTTTAACACCAAATTCTGAAAATGGAGAAGAGTTCATGAAGCAGTCAAGAACTGTGAAGAACAGTTCATAGGGTTTATAAAGGTTGGGTTTTAATTGGTTTTTTTGAAATGAAAACAAATGAGATGTGTTTCTGGTATTTGGTATTTATGTTCACCTTTAAAATTGGTTTTATTACGTTTTAAAACCCTTCACCCTAGAGTAATACTTTCCGCAATCTTCCCCCTTTTTAAAAGCTTCAAATTTAGTCCATATTTTTTCTTTAGTTTTGTTTTCTCTCGAGTTAGTCTCAGAATTTTGCTTTCCTTTCATTTTGGTTCGAAGGTTGATGGTACCTTTACCTTTAGAATCCATGCATTTTCCTTTTTATTGATTTTGTTTCTTTTTTAAAAATTCTTGTCTCATGTTTTAGACTTCTTTCGTTTTGATGACAGTTATATTGTTATCTCATTTTGTGGTTTGCGTAGTATGTTTTCTAATGCGGTTTTAATGGTGTTATGCATACATATATATAATTTTATGTAATGTTGGTTGATATTATATTCTTTTAATATATGTCGTATCATATATATGTATATATTTATATAATATGTGGAGTATAACATATGTCTTTGTACTCTGATGTATATATGTCCAATTCTTGTAATGTATATTATTATTCGAGATTAATATTTATTTAGGTTTTTGCCTTTATTTTTGAATACTTGTCATGCTAACTTGTTATAATGTTGCATCCGGGATATAAACTATTAATGTGGTGCCCTTTTATTAAAGATTAAACTTGGCTAGTATCAGAGGTAACTGTGGTGGTTTTCGTTTATTTCTTGAATAATGGGGCCCTTAAAATAAACTCACACGTATAATCAAATTTGAACTGAAATGTCACTTCAACTTGCAAATTCTAATATTAATAAAAATGGTAATCAATTTGGTACCAAGTTTGGGCATGGTGGGGGTGCAAATCCTTTCCCACACGTAACCGACTCTTGAATCCAAAAAGTGAGAATGGTGTCCAATCTACCTAACCCAAGCGACCGGTAATAACTCCAGTTTTATTCTAAAGATATGATTTTAGAAACTCCCCCAAATAATTTTTTTCAAGAAAAGTGGGAAACATCAGATTAAAAATTAGTCACTAGCAGGTTGAAGGTTTTGTCTAGAATGTTGATATGGCCTTCCAAACGTCATTATCACCGATAGTGGGACACAATTTCAAGGGAAATTCAAAAATCCCCAAACAAATGGCCATGCTGAAGCCGAAAACATAAGGAACGAACTTCTTCTTCGCACGACTGCTCCAACAACCAGCATGCCTCAAACTTAAAATGCCATATGTAGTTTGGTAATTGAGAGATGGAATTAGTCTAGACCATAATCGGGAAATGATCCGAGAAAGAATGCGACAAATGGTCAACTTGAAAATTAGCAAATAAATCCCCCCAAACAACATTTGCCACTCCACGATCTAGTCACTCGCAGATGTTGTTGACAGTTGTACTCTCCCATTCCCAAGTGTACCAAGTACCCTTATAGCCCATATCATCAAGGGCGCAATTAGGGAGGACATTTCTAAAATTATTCATTTCAAGACTCACGATCTCATTGAAATCGCACATAATGCACCACGGGATATGAGGATAGTCATTCAATTGTCATAGCAATTTCAATGAGGTGGCATGGTTGCTCAATTCAGGAGCGCCATAAAAACCAAAAAATGATGCACGAGCACTCTTGTGTTATTGGTGAAGAATGCTTGCTTGATTATTTCCTAATAGTTGGAAGCAAGTAAGTAATCCTTGTAATGCAAGAAGCCTGCAAAAAGAAAGGTTCAAGGTAGGCAATTATATTGGCATGATGATGGTTGATGTTTGATAAGGATGATAAATATGTAAGGAAGATGTTTAGGGGCTGGTTTCAAAGATGAAGATGGCGTGAAGATGGTGGTGATGATATGAAGATGGTAAAGGGTGTTTGGAAGGATGAAAGTAAAGATAGAATGATATTGGGATCAAGGAAGAACCTATGCTATAAAGAGCATGGTCTCGAACCTTATAAGAACCTTTGATCGGATGGAATAGGAATTGGACCCTCTAGTTATGAAACTAGGAACCATAAGTATCAAAGATGGGGATGACGCCACAAGTACAAGACTTGATAAGTTGATATAGTTCTTAAAAGAACAAAAAGAAAGAAATTCTCACAAATATGGTTTGTATTGAATGTAATGAGTTGTGTAAAAATGCTAAGGCAAAGACCTATTTATAGTTTACAAAGGGGTGTGACCGAATGGGCACATGATGGTTCAGATATACTTGAATGGATATGTGCATCCTTGAAATCACGTGATGCTTGGATTTGAATGCACATGTCTCCTCATCTTGGCGCCAATATTGTCGTCCATCCTTAAGTGAAAATGGGCCTTATTTTTTGATGTATCTCTTCATAGAATGATAGTTTTATGAAAAGGGCACAACTTGGAAAGTCATGATGCTTGATGTTGGTGACTTTTCATGAAGACGCGCGTTGGAGAAATGGTGTCTTTTGGCAGCAACTCTTAAAGAAAAGGATTGTCACTTGAATGGCATCGTTTAAAGGAAAGACGTGATGCTTGGAAGGTGACCTTTAATGAAGAGATACGACAATGGGTGAAGAGTCACAACTCTTGGTAAAAAGAATGAATTGAAAAAGTATCCTTTGATGAAAAGACGTGACTTTTGGTTGCACCACTTGATGAAAAGTCACAACCTTTGGTGAACTTGCATGGCGTGAAATAGCACCCTTTGGTAAAAAGGCATGACTTGAAATGGCATCCTTAGCTGAAGAGACACAACTTCTGGTGAAGCATCTCTTGGTGAAGAGTCATGACTCTTCATGAAAAGGTATGTCCTTTGGTGAAGCATTGCATCCCTTCATCTTCTAGCCATTTGGTGCATGAACAAGTATGTCCTTTAGCTTTGAACTCCTAGCTGTTTGTTCCCTCCAAAAAAACATAGCATATATTATAACTATATAATATAACTAAAACATATTGTCACAGACCGCCAACCCACGACCGAGCAAGCCGCACACCAAAGGGCTTGCACTATCACACTATGTGCCTTACCGACTGAGGGACCCAAGTACACACCAACGGCGCACACCGTGGGACCATGTCAAACACCCCATGGGGTGTCCACAACTGATGAAGCCGAGCTAGCACACTTCATGAGCACCATGGGGCCAAGAGAAGCACCCTATGTGAGGAACCCGAGGGAGCACTTCTATCACACCCAAATGAGCCCAACCAAGCACCCTCCATGTTGCCCACGCCATGGAGCCCGAGTCAGCACCCGATGTGCACACTAGGGAGCTGAGACAAAGCCCCATCTGAGTTGCCCACGACACTAGGGCCCGATTTAGCACCAAACATGCCGCCAAGGAGGTTTTGGACAAGAGAACCAAGCCTATCAAGGCTCAATCCGCCAAAGAGACCAAGACCTTGGAAGGATATCATCCTTGGACCAACACACAAGGAAATAGAGCATCTTTTGACCAACACAAATGGCAAGAGATCACCCTTGGAGCTACACTTGGGGAAAGTATCATTTGCCAACCCAAGTATGATGTCATAACCTTTGTATTTTAGGCAACCTTGTATTTGAGTGATACTCTTTCCATAGTTAGGAGATATGTATCTTGAGGATTCATCCATAGCCCTTGGATCGAATCATCTATGACCGTTAGATCGTAGGAGGTGAGCCTATAAATAGAGGCTTCCACCACCATTGTAAATCATCCAATGTTTCATCTTTCACTTCTTTGAGTTTCTTGAGTAAAGAGTTTAGAATTTCTCTTCACCTTGTTCTTTCTTCATCTTTCTTGTTTTGCCTAGCCATTTCCCATTTTCCCTCGAGCTTCCGCTATTCTAAGTACTCTTGCTTAGCGATTGTGAAGGCTGACTTAGTCTCCGACTAAGATCGTCAACTAAGGCCGCACAGATTAGCTAGTCAAACTCTAGCCCCGTGACAAGTGGTATCAGAGCCATTTTCCGCATACAAACTGAGTTAGAGATGGCACAAGGAAGAAAGATTATCGCAGCGAAGTTGGACGTGGAAGGACCGAGCAAGGTACTTAGGACCGAAGTGTCGACTTTGAGAAGCCATCAAACAACAAGTCTAGCCGACTTAACCAAGTGTTTCCGTTGCGATGGACCACACAACATAAAATTTTGCCCGCACATGATCAAGCAGTCCAAGGTACAGGATGAGCCCGATGAGACCGAGGCTTCGAAGCTTGACTCTATGTGTAAAGAGCCACCAATGGGTATGGTGGATACGACTTCGAACTTCGAGAGTGAAGAAGTGCCGATGCATGAGAAGTTGCCAGAGGGCAACCCAAAGCCATAGGAACAACACGAATCCATAGAGTGTTTAACGAGTGCCATGCTTGCTGCTGACAATGGAGCATAAGAGTTCAATCTTGGTTTGAATAAAAGCACTCCTCAAGCCAAGAGTGGCCGTGAGAAGAAGGAGCACAGGTTCGTGAAAGTAGTGTTTCCCAACATAGAGCTAAGTGCACTAGTAGACACAAGTGCATCTGATTTGTTCATATCTGAGCGAGCTGCCGAGTGGTTAAACCTTTACGTTGAAAAGGTAAATAGATGGATTGAACCTTCGAATCCAGGGAAGAACTAATTGCGAGAGTTGCAAATGGAGTGGATATTCGGATTGGAGATTAGCACGGTACATCCATAAAGGTAGCATCTCTCGATTCTCATAACTTAGTTATTGGTTTATCTTTTCTAGAACGGATTAACGCATTTGTCTTGCCAAAAGCCGATGTGGTGCCTACTCTAGATCCGCACCAACAAGGCAGTGAACCATTGAGCCATGATGAGGGCAAGAAGGCCAAGGCGTTGTCAACCATCCATTCCAACAAAAGAATGGCCGAGATAAAGGTATCCAATGATGACAAGACCATGGAAGCCCCCGAGGCAATGGGGCAAGTCCTTGAAGAGTTCGAGGATGCGAAGGCATTTAAGGCATATATCGTTGTTGAAATCGGAGGACTTCTCATTCAATAAGGAACTCCTATTACTTGTGGAAGCCGAAAGCTTAACGAGTCTAAGAAGAGATACTCGATTCCTAAGAAGGAAATGCTTGGAGTCATGCACTATTTGCACACATGGAGACATCGGTTACTTGGGTCTAGGTTTGTCGTTTATACCAAGAATATTTCAAATAATTATTTTCTAACCCAAGATAAGTTGTCTCGTAAGTAGATTCGTTGGCAAGAAATTCTTGCAAAATTCGACTTTTCCTTGGAGGGCAATCCAGGAAAGGTAAACTCTTTAATCGAGGCCTTAAACCAAAGGTACAATGGGAAGAATGCTAGTTATCCACCAAGGAGTGAGGTGGACCATGAGATCGAGCACTATCTGAGTGTTGTGCCACCATCTAAAGCCCAACATCGGATAACACCATTTAAGTTTGGAGAAGTGGATCAAACCAATGAGGGCGAGCTAGAGTTACTGCCAGATTGCACCAAATCGTTCGAGTACCACACCGAGGCATCAGACTTTGCCATCAGAGAGTTGCCGATGCAACTGAAGCATCCAATCACTTTCGAGAGTAGAAAGCCGAGCAAAACCATGGAGCAAGACACCGTCCTAGACAAGGAGGTGACTGAAAGAGCCACATGGAGAGAACATGTTGCCAAGTTCATGGACCCATGGAGCCCAAGTCAAGCACCATGGAGGATGGAGCAAGCCGATAGTCTCCAACCGAGGCCATCAACCAACCCGAGCGGGAAGTGCTGGAAAGCACCAAGGAGGGCCTATCCAACACCCCTTTTACCAACAACACTTGTCTTGAGTATCGACAAGACATGGTGGAACGTTTTAACAAGGACATTGTGTCCGAGGTAAGCAATCCAACTTTTGAAAAATCTGGTCTAACTTATGATGGTTTTGTCCATAGGTCACTTGTGAGACCGAACGAGGGACAAGCCATGGAGCAATTAGGCGTGGAGACCTACAAAATGGAGTTGCCACCAGAAGTGCAAGTAGACCACACTAGCCAGCCCAAATCGTTGGACGAGGATGCCGATGACGCGGAGTAGAGCGATCAAAGCTGAGCACGGAGTAGAGCGATGGTCTCCAACATGGAGGCACCAACCATCCAAACGGAGCGAGATCCTAGCCCAAGGCACGAATGCCTTGCATTTTGGACGAGATATCCCAAAGCTGTGAGTAATCGTCAACTTGCCGAGTAGTCAAGATAATTCGAGGACGAGATTGCCGACACTCATCATCGCCTAGCGACGAGGGCGTCGCTAGATCCAGTGGGGGAGAATGCCACAGACTGCCAACCCACGACCGAGCAAGCCGCACACCAAAGGGCTTGCACTAGCACACTATGTGCCTTACCCGACCGAGGGACCCAAGTACACACCAATGACGCACACCATGGGACCATGTCAAACACCCCATGGGGTGTCCACAACTGAAGGAGCTGAGTTAGCACACTTCACGAGCACCATGGGGCCAAGAGAAGCACCCCATGTGCTGCCCATGAGAGAGGAACCCGAGGGAGCACTTCCATCACACCCAAAGGAGCCCAACCGAGCACCCTCCATGTTGCCCACGCCATAGAGCCCAAGTCAGCACCCGATGTGCACACTAGGGAGCCAAGACAAGCCCTATCCGAGTTGCCCATGACCGTAGGGCCTGAGATTCAACACCAAACATGCCGCCAATGAGGTTTTGGACAAGAGAACTAAGTCTATCAAGGCTCAATCCGCCCAAGAGACCAAGACCTTGGAAGGATATCATCCTTGGACCAACACACAAGGAAAGAGAGCATCTTTTGACCAACACAAATGGCAAGAGATCACCCTTGGAGCTACACTTGGGGAAAATATCATTTGCCAACCCAAGTATGATGTCATAGCCTTTGTATTTTAGGCAACCTTGTATTTGAGTGATACTCTTTCCATAGTTAGGAGATATGTATCTTGAGGATTCATCCATAGCCCTTGGATCGAATCATCTATGACCGTTAGATCGTAAGAGGTGAGCCTATAAATAGAGGCTTCCACCACCATTGTAAATCATCCAATGTTCCATCTTTCACTTCTTTGAGTTTCTTGAGTAAAGAGTTTAGAATGTCTCTTCACCTTGTTCTTTCTTCATCTTCCTTGTTTTGCCAGCCATTTCCCATTTTCCCTCGAGCTTCCGCTATTCTAAGCACTCTTGCTTAGCGATTGTGAAGGCTGACTTAGTCTCTGACTAAGATCGTCGACTAAGGCCGCACGAATCAGCTAGTCAGACTCTAGCCCCGTGACAATATGTTATAGCATGAATATAATGCACGACTAAGTAAATATGAAAATGCAGCAGCAAACTTATGTAATTGAGATGTATAACCTATGATGCAAACTAATTGTACATTAAACATAAACATGTGAACTATAGGTTAAATGCATAACTATCATATAATACACAAATCATAATAAATAATGAATGGAAACATGTTATGATAACCTAGGACATAATGTGTAATGCTAATTATGATGATGGCATAAACATATATGAAATGTATGACATAATAGCCTAAATATAGGATGATATGAACATGCATACTTATGATTAAGGCATAAATAAAAAAAAGATGTGTAAGGAAGGAAATAGCTCCTTCCACTTTCATCTTCATAAAGAACAAAGATGAAAGTAATGTTAACAAGAGTGGGCGGTTGGATAGGATCACGTCAGAAAACCTTATGACTTACCCTCAAAGTCATAATCAATCAAGGTATCAATGTACCGCGAAGAGAATGACCGAAGGGAAACTAAGACATTATCTTTCTAACCCACTAAAAGACCTCCACGACTCCCATTTGAACTAACGTTAATACCATTTTTGTGCCCACAAAATTGTCGAACATGTTCCATCTTGGAACTTGTAGTTTAGTTTCAATCAGGAAACTACAAGTGGGGAAAGGTCACGTTGCATGAAGCATAAGCGCTTCACCGTTTGAGACATCCTCAAAACCTGAACGTTCCAAATTAAAAGCCTCATTGCGAGCAGCTGCCCCCCTGACTGGGACCTACCGATAATGAAGAGTGAATGTCGCTCGAATCCTCATATAAAAAAACTCCTAGCACTTTTTTCAGTACGTGGACACTTAGAATTGTTGATAGAGGATAACGAGTTGTCTTCTTCAGCAACGCCCATTATAGTATCGAACCTAGCAGTAGGCCCTGAAGAACTCTAACTCACCAATGGGTCCGCATGTTGATGAACCAATTGCAGCCCACTCTACTTTTGTGGACCACCTTCCACATCATAAGTAACTCCCTCCACCCTGGTAGCCCGAGCCAAATCTCTATCCATTGGCTTTCCATCCATTGCAATAGTTGCTGCCATTAATTGTTTAGATTGGCCTGGAATTATGGGATGTAATTCAGATTGATTTTGATCCCCTCACGTTGATTTTGTATTCCAAATTAGCGAAAAATAGGTAGACTCAGAAACCTCATGTTGCAGCCATTTGCAGTGGACCGGTGTCGCCCTAATTGGCGGGGCTCGGAGCGAAGTATCCCAACTGGAGATCTTTCCTACCCTCAGTGAAATGGAACGGAAAATAACTTTCCACAAGGCCTAAAGTTCCACACAAAAAATAGAACAATGTTAGTCTGTCATATTCAAGTCTGACATATTGGAATTTACCGCTCGACAAAATCAACCTCATTCATCTTTTAAGTGGAATTCTGACATCTATCTGAACCCAAATATTCATAATTCGTTTATGATCTATAAAGATAGCTGATGAATCATACTCAAGAAATGAGCCAAGAAAATCCCCCATCACCTTTGCCACTTTTCCTGACATAAAACCAATTTGGACATCGTGAATAAAGACGCAGAAATTCACATGGTATAATGGAACCATCATAGGATCTTCTCCTTCCACTAATCTATGAAGAATGAGAAGATGAGAGTTAAAATTCCATGAGCCACCATTTTTAATTCGATCTACAACAACAATATGGAAAAGACGAAAGAGAAAACGACCCTAACCTAAATATGAGATTGAGATACATCCCGGAGGCTGCTATAGATTACCAAGAGTGGATCGCATGGATGAGAAATTTATAACCTCGAACGTGAGAAATTGACCAACAAAACATAGAGCCAATGATGTAGGAGAATTGGATTATTCTAAATCAATATGTACCCCAACGTCCTTTCCACAATCAATTGTCAACCCTGCCAGATCTTCCTCAATGTTTGACATGGAAAAGTTTGGTAAAAACCAGAAAAAACAAAAAACAACGTGCCACAAGAATAGAGAGAATACATGCCACAAGAGCAGACAAAAAAATGATGCTTATTTATAATTGCATAAACTATGTGCTTTATATATATTTTGATTAGTATGCTTATATTTATCTAGCTCATGTAGTATAGTAGAGTGGTTGTGCACTATTGAGTTTTGTTAAGGTTGTCCCCCAAAATTATTCATGCATGTGCAGGTAGTTAGACTTCATTAATCAAGGTAGACGACATCATCATAAGAGGAATTTCAACATCGTTTACAAAAGAGTATAACATCCTTTATTTTGTGTGCATATTTATCTGTAGGACCCTTAACTATCATTTTGGTTTGTAAACATTTTTAATGTTCTTTTCACTTCTCTTCGAAATATGTGTGGGATTTATTGGATTATTGCACCGTATAAATAGATTGAGATACGAAATAAAATAGTTTGAGACTTGCACAAGAAATTATCCTTAAGGAAATTTCAACGTATAGTGTACCCTCCGAGATTCAATAAATTTTTTCATAAGAAAACGAGGCTCAAGAATAAACAATAATTCTCAAAAAAAATATTTAGCAAACTCAAGAGGGTGTGGAGAGAACAAATGAGAGAGGATATGTTTTCATTTTTTAGATGTTTAGAATGAAAATAAGGCTTGGTATTTATAAATTAAGCACTGGAAAAAAATAGGTGAAGAGTATTGAAATAATCATGCTAAGTATTTCTTACTTTACTAAAATTAGTTTAAACGAGTTTTTTACAATTTAATAATTATTATTTTTAGAGCAAGCACATTTAGCTGGTTGGCCAATAATAACTACGTAGAAAACCTATATTTTAGTCTCTTTTACTTGTATTAGTGCATGTGTTTAGGCTCATGTAGTTGCATTTAGGAGTAGTTTGCATGTAGTTAGGGAGTTAATGGTGCTTGAGCTTAAATGCATATATATATATATATATATATTTTATGCTTTCAATGGGAAATGTAGTGCTTTTAGTGGTTCTTGTGTAGGAAGCAATGTAGCATTGGAGTAGTATACCTCTCGCGACAAACCAATAAAGTTGGAGAGTTGGAGACGAATCTTAACTCTTGACAAATCATGCACTTGACTCCTCTCTGATATGGACTTCATTGAATGAAGCGGGAAAACAAGATCCTCATTTAAGAGTTTTGCACTCTTTAGGGTTTCTCAACCCTACCTTCACTGCCTATATAAAGAAAACTCGAGTTACAAACAAAAAGAGCTTGATCGTAGACAACATCCCTTTATCTTCAACTATCAGAGAACCACCGTAGTCGAGGGTTAAGAGGAGTCTCCACACGAAGAGAGCTATCGAGAGAAGCTTGAGGAGTGAGGAGCACTGCAACACAGTTCAAAGGCTTAGAGGAGACATCGAGGATGCTTGATTTTCTTTCTCTTTTGATTGGAAAATTACTATGACTTATACTGTTTTTATGGATGATATTTGCTCAGACATGAGCTAAATACTCTTTTGTTGGGTTTATTGTTGTTGAGATTTTATGTTTTAGTTATTCGTTCAATGTTATAGCATCTTTTCCTTATCTATTATGTTCATCGTTCTTCATGCAGAATTATTGTAAGAGCTATCGGGAGAGGCCTTTTAATTATTGATTTGTGGCTTAATATCGAGAGAGTTAAGTTATACAAACGTGAACAGTAGAGCTTAAGCTGTTACTTAGATTTTGATTCAGCTTAGACATAAGTTTAGGATTTCAACGGCTAATAAGGGGAACTTGAATAGATATTAAGTTAGGTTTTACACAGACATGTATTGTCATAGCTTCTTGTTATTAACTTCTAGGTATCAAGAGAGTCTGAGAGTTAATTAGAAAACCATGTCAAGTAGATAAGTGTATAAGTGGTTTACAGAGACATGTATTGCCAATTGTTATGGCATTCGAATGATAATTAAACATAGGTCTCAGGAAATAAATCCATCATCCATAATTGTCTAAATCTCTACTACAACATATGTCTGCCTTCTAATCATTACTACCTATACTTGAATTGCATTTAGTTTGAAATAATATCATCCCACCAATATATTTCACTAACTATTAAGTGTAATTGCTTTGGGACTAACTATTAAGTGTAATTGCTTTGGGTTTGTTACTCCAATCCATGTGGGTTCGACACTCGACTTATCACTTTATTACTCGAGTGACATATATACTTGCCCTTAATTGTGCATACATACACATCGCATCAACCAAGCTTCTCATCTTTGTTCCCTCATATTCCCTTAGGTCATGGGTTCTAAACCTACTAGGAGCACCCCTTCCTTCCCCTACAGTCCCCATTTCTCATCCCTTCTAAGTAGGATTAGGATTAGATTTAAGATTTGTCCAAAAAAATTGTCATTTTTAGCTTTGCTAAATTTTAAAGTTACAATATGAAACCAAATAATCCATCTTGAACCTTCCCAAAAATTCAATCTTATCACGTGCATGAAAATCTATCGGTTTACACTACATCAGCCTTTTAGGCTTAATTTTCGTGCGCACGAGTCTAACACTTCAACTTGAGTCTTACAACTTCAGTTTCTTGTATAAACAAGGGTCTCAAGGTTTTCAAAAGGACTACGAGATTTTGTTCTTTTGAAATATCTCAATTTTACAACAATCTTTCTCATATTTCAAAAGAGGCAGGTATAAAATTTTATTGAATATCTTCAATTCAGGTTAAATCATTAACTTTGGTGTCTTTCAAACTATGAACCATAACTAGAAAGAATGAGACGTAATTATAGAATAACTTGTGAATTCAGTTTTTTATGAACAAATAATTCTTTAAGTAAGTTAGAGATCTCACTAATTATATTGTACCTTACTATTATTGTTCAATGAGGTTGTGGACATTTAGGTCATGTGTGCTGAGTTTTTCATGAGTGCACTAATGATCTTGCCATGAATCTCATAAAAATTTCCTCATTCACTACAACAAAATATGTTTTTAGTGGTACTTAGTGGCATTTTTTAACAAACACCTCTATAGACAAATATTTAGTGGGGTTTTTGAGAAAACGTCGCTAAAGACGCGAACTTTAGTGGTATTTGTCTAAGAAACGCCGCTAGAAACTAATATATAGTGGCGTTTTTAGAAAAACGCCGCTACAGACGCGTATATTAGTATCATTTGTTTAACAAACGCCACAATAGACTCTTATATAGTGGCTTTTTTGGAGACGCCACTACAGATGTGTTTATTGGCGTTTATCTAACAAACGCTACAATAAGATTCATTCCCCTCTCTCTCTCACTAGGGTTTCGTTTCTCTTTGCCTGAAAACCCTGAAGAACCACCAGATTTCCTAAATCTATTCGGTTTCTTCCGCCTTTGCTCTCCAACATGCTTCGTTAGATCGTCATAAATCCAAGATACGTTTCTCCTGGAAGTCTCCTTTTCTTAGTCACCTTGGTATTCGCTGAAAGAACTTGGGAGACCCTTCAACTTGTCCTGGGCGAACCTAAAAGGTTTTTTTTTTATTCTAAACTTCGTTTATAACTTTAAAGAAAATCATCTTGTCTTATGTTGCTTTTATCGATTTCTTATGTTTTTAGTCACTATATGTTACTTTTGTGGTGTTTGCGTACAACTTTGATATTCAATTTTTATTATTGTAGATTGGACGAATCTAAAAGAGAACATGATATCTCTCTTCCTTTTTAATAAAAAAGAATTGTCATTCATTATAAGTTACTTATTGAAAATCCCACTGAAATCATATTATTTTTTTATGCAGTTTCTTTGTGGTTTGAGCCTTCCAGAGAATGAGGTAGAGTGCTATAATGCTTACAGCTTGGAGGGTGAAATTCGAGTTGTCTTCATCTGAAACGTTATTTTTTACAGCTTTAATAGTCGGCCAGTTTCTTCTTCTTAATAACTTATACACTCAATTAAAATTCTGTTTTTTTCTTCTGTGTTATGGCTGAACGTTTTCAGACCGAGGAAGAGTGATTGCAGCAAGATAATGAGATTTACTTCCAATTGACAAAGGTATCGAGATTTACTTCTTGTCATATATGTTAGTGGTTCATAATATTGAACTTTGCATTAATGGAATCCATGTAGTTTTTAGATCGACTTGAACACAGAATTTTATTATTCAATTTGGTTGCAGGAATCATTTCAAAGTGTTGCATTACGATCTAACTTACTTTTCGGAATTTCAGGTTCACAATACAGTTTTTCCTGTTTAATTTGATTAATTTATTGCATGGTTTTCGTACCGATTATTGTTTAGTTGTTTCTTAAAAGACTTTTCAGTTTGTTATACGAGTAATACTTAAATTGAAGAAGCAAACAACAGAAGAAAACAAAGGCAAATTGTTGAACATGCTCGGGTTGAGACTCAGGTAACATAGTTGTTAGTGCCTTACCGTTTGATATGAATTTATCTGTACCTTTTATGCTAATATCTTCAGAACTCACTCAAAAGACACATTCTCGTATGGTGAGCCAATGACTATAGAGTCCACAACACAAGCTCTTTGTGATCTGGCCCTTCGATTTGGTGAAGGAGATGAATAATTCATGGTACTATTGCATATCATTTCTGTTCATAGTTGTAGATATTTTGATTTCCTTTTTATGACACTTGTTCCTGATCTTAGTAAACAATAAGTAGAAGGCCACACTCGGTATGACTTGTAAACTTGTGCATTCAGGATTTTTTTTTTTCAATCTGATGTAGGATTCTGCCTATGGCATTAATTTTGAAGTGCTTATTTACAAAGAGCAATGTTTTCATGTGCAGTCCCGACCATTTGGGTTGTCTCTTCTCATTGCTGGTCATGATGAGAATGGGCCTAGCTTGTAAGTATCAAATAAGTTTACTTGTATTGACTTTCATGTAGAAAAATCGCTTTCAACATAAGAGAAAGATGAATGAATTTCTGTTACATTATTAACTTTTAGGACCTACATTTATGTGAATTATGTCACTATATGATTATTTCATCACCATCGTGTTTTGTTAAGACTTAGTCATTTGCTAGTGATAATTCAGTGCAGATGTAATTATTGCATGGTTGTTTTAGATTATAAATCTTTAAGAAGCTTCCTTTCAAGCTTTATGTTGCTATGTTGACTTGACTTTTTGGTTTGCAGCGAATCTACAACTGCCAGCACTATTATTTCTTAAGCATGGGGCGGTGCAGTTTTGGGTTCCTCCGGGTTGAATGTGGATGCTTCGAGGGAGTTTAAATTGTGTTTTTTTATTCTAGTGAGAAATATAATGATACAAGACACTTTTATTCATAGCTGTTAGAAATTCTTATTTTGTTTGAAAAGATAGTCGAGAACTTATTTGTACGTTGGTGCCTTGTTTGACATTTGAAGCAAGAAATATTTTCGAAGTTTTGAAACCTAAAGTACAGACTTTCATCCATTAAATAAGTTTAGCCCTTCATCTCTGACCTCTTGAAGGGATTAGTGTCAACTGATATTTGCCAAGAAAATGCCGCTAAAAGTCGCTCTTTTTGCAGCATTTTGAGAATAAAGCACTACTAATGGAAAACACAAACACCACTATATACATACTCAATAGTGGCGTTAATAAAAACGTCACTAAATATCACAACATATAGTGGCGTTGGGGGAAAATACCACTAAAGACAAGGTAATTATCGGTGTTTTACAACAAACACCGTATCCCATCACATTTAGCAGCGTTTTGATAATTAAACATCGCTATATATCTCGACCTTTGCGGCGTTTTTTGTACACAATCGCCACTAACTGTTGCGGCGTATGATTTAGCGGCGCTTTTTACTAGCGCCAAGAGATTTTTTAGTGACGCTTAAAACTGCCGCTATAGAGCTAAAAATGCCGTTAAAACTGTTTTGTTGTACTGATTTCATACTCACATAAGTCATGCCATCAAGTGTATCATGCAGACCAATACTGTAACATCATAATTTTATGGTGTTGAATTCTTGCTTAATTTGATATTAAAATAATATTTTAATATAGGATACTGAAATCCATTATTGATGAATTTGGTGATATTAGATCAAGGAAATATGAAATGTTATTTTAGTAAAAGAGTATTGAAATTCGAGGCTAAGGATCAATTTGTAAATATTTCAAAGAATGAGGGGAAATAATAGATTTTAATATATTTATTTTTATTTTGAGTTGTGACCGTCACCTACTTTATTGGACTTTTAGGGTGGATAAAGATATTATAAATACACCATTTGTAAAGACTATAAACTTGATTGAGAAACTTATCCATCGTTACCTTTCTTGCATATTTAGCACTACTTATATCTATATCATAAGAGAACAAAATTTTGTAGTGCTCAATAATTTAACTAATGACTTGTTATTACCCGTATGAAACTAAAATATAGATCATCAATCATATAAATTGAGTTATTATTATCATTTCCAGTTGGTATAAGTTCCGTTTCCCTCAATGTTTTATTATCGCCTTTCTCTAAAAGTTGGAGTCAGCAATTTTGACCAATAAATACTTCTAACTTAACAAGGTCTTGTCGGTAAATTTTTTTAAATAAGGTATTGCTTGTAGAAAAAATTCCGTATGTTCATTTTTGTATCATTTTATATATTCTATCAATAATTTTATGTCATATGTATTATTAATAAAATATAAAAAATTAATAAAATAATAAAAAATATTAATACACGTGACATAAATTATTGGTTAAACGCATAATGAGGAAAAAAAAGATAGACAAATTTTATTCTTTACTCGTATTAGTTTTATATTTCACATAGTCTATTTGACCATATGTAACTAGGATAATTTATCACACAAATCTGAGAAATGATATGGACGGAGTTCATTACTTTTTCTTTATTTATACTTTTTGTTTATTGTAAAACTAATACTTGATTTTGATATAACAAGAATTTTAAGGACTAATTTGCAAATTGGATAATTTTTTAAGTATTAAAAAACTCGCAAAATGACAAGGATTCGAACTTCAAATTGTTTCCAAGTCAAAAACTAAATCCCCAAATATTTTCTAAGCTTTTTTTGTACTCAAATAGCAAAATTTGGTTCAGGCGTATTGATACACCCTTGACCGTATCGATACAGATTTTAGCTATTGGAAAACAATTTATACTTAATGGCAATTGGGTACCGATACGCGTGTAGCCGTATTAGAATGCCATTCATACCTGGGAACCAAATGGCCTTTGAGTATCAGTACGACTTTATGCATACCGATACGGGGTGTTTAGATTTTCAAGATCTTTGATAATAAATTTTTGACCATTGCCTTGTCAGTTTATTGGAACCATTAATTTGAAATGTTGTTATACCGTACTGATACGCCCTTAGGCATAACGAAACCTTTTTTCATTCTCAACTTTCTAAAATTGCAGTGAGCAAAACTGGTACCGATACGGATTAGTCCGTATCGATACCCCTTTATGAAATACACTCTTTGTACTGATACACCCTCCCGCGTATCGATACCCCTTTGTACAACGGCTCTTTCTTCTTATGGCAGGTACCGATACACCTATTCATGTACCGATACGCCTGGCTACCTAACAACATTTGCGGAAAATGCAACCCAACGACTATATTGATGATCTCTACTACCCAAACGGTTAGAAATCAATAAGGAGGTATATAATCAAGTCTCCAAAGCTACAACAATAACTATTGGACAAGTCTTAAACATTCAAGCACAAATCCAACAATCTTGAGCCTATTAGAGTCAAATTCTTGTAACCCACTTGAGAGTGCATATTTGTAATCTTTTGATTCAAGTTTTTGGTTGAGTGAGCTTTGTAATTGAGGCAAACATTTGCCTTTGAGATGTTTTCTCATTTGCTATTTATTTTCTTGTAAAAGAGTGATTTATCAAAGCTTTGAGATAAAAAGCTTTGATAGTGTAAAGGTTTCCTCTTGAGCCTAGAAAAAGGGAATCAATTCTTAGTGAATTTGGAAAAATCTTTAGTAGGAAGCTAATGTAGTGGATGTAAACCTTATTAGAAGGTTGAACCACTATAAATCTATTGTGTCTCAGTTTTCGATTTTTCGATTTGCTTCCTTTAATTTTTAAAATTGCCAATTCACCCCCTTTTAGCCACACACTATCGATTGATCATCTTAACAATTGGTATTGGAGCCACACTCATTGGAAGGATTAACATCCTCTTGGGACGATTCGAAGGTGATTCAATAAAAAAACAATCAAAACATGGCCTCTACTTCTGGCACCAACCTCTACGAGTCTCAATCCATCTCCAAACCGACTTTATCTCAATGGCAATAACTATCCTTATTGGAAGAATCATATGAGGCTCTTCATCAAATCCAACGACTACCTCCTTTGGAATATGGTAGAAGGTGGACCGGCCATTCTGATGTAGAGAGGAGGAGACCGACTCGTTCCCAATTCAAGCAAGAGATGACCGATGAAGATTGGAGAAGGTTTCAAGTAAATGAAAAAGCTATGAACATGCTCTTTTACGCTCTTGGACCGGATGAGTATTCGAAGATGTCTTCTTGCACAAATGTAAAGGAGATATGGGACAAGCTCGAAGTTACATACGAGGGCACCAACAATGTCAAGGAGACCAAGATTGGACTCCTTGGCTCGAGTTATAAGAACTTCAAAATGACACCGGATGAGGACATCACCAAGATGTTCGATAGATTTTTTGCCATTGTCAACGGACTTAAAGGTTTTGGAGAAGTCATTCCGGAGAACAAGCTTGTTCGAAAGCTCATCTACTCTCTTCCCAAGTCATGTGATGGAAAGAGGATCGCCATGATCGAAGCCAAGGATCTCAAGACCTTGAAGCTTGATGCTCTTATGTGGTCTCTTCTCACTCATGAGATAATGAAGAAAGAAAGAGAAAAAGAGAATAAAAAAGAAGAAAAAAAGGTGGAGAAGAAAGAAGTAGATAAGAAGATAGGAATTGCTTTCAAAGTTTCCCAAGAGGAGAGCAATTCTAGTGAGGATGAAGATAAAGATTGGCTATGCTAGCCAAAAGGTTCACTCGTTTCACGAAATCCAATCGGGGAAGAAAGTTCCATCGAAGAGGGAATTTCAAGAACAAGAACAAAGAAGAAGAGAAGGATCCAATAGTTTACTATGAGTGCAAAAAATCGGGGCACATCAAGTCTGAGTGTCCCCAACTAAAAAAGATGAGCTTCGGGAAGAAGAAAAAGCTCAAGGCTCATGTTGCTACTTGGAGTGATGAGGAATCATCCGATGAAGAGGAGCAAGAAGTGGCCAAACTTTGTCTCATGGCACTAGAAGATGATCCTAAGGTAACCTCAAACTCATCTACTTTGGATTTTACATTTGATGGGCTTCAAGAAGCTTATGATGTGTTACAAGTGGTTTATGAAGAATTAGTTTTGAAATATAAAAAATCTCTTTTGAAAAACAAGAAAACAATTTCTAATTTGAAAAATCAAAATGATTCTTTATCCAAAACTAATTTGGAACTTGAGAAGAAGGTTCTTGATTTACAAGAAAAAAAATTTGAAAAGAAAAATCAAGATTTACACAACCTTCTCTCCAAAGTTCATGATGGTCACCAAAGGGAAGTTGGTGATCTCAAAGCTTCCTTAAGAAAAGTTGGGAAATCTAGTTTTGAAAAAGGAACATCTTCAAAATCCAACTATGTGAAAAGGAACTTTGGTGGCTACAAGAAAAAACCTTCTAAAGGCCCTCTTATGGTAAGAGGATTATGAGTGTTTGGGTTCCTAAGGAACTAATCACTTCTAATGATATTAGTGCTATTGCTTCTTAGATTCCCAAGGGAACCAAGATTTTGAGCTAATACTCATGGACCCAAAAAGATTTAGGTACCAAAAATCAAGAAGTAATTCTTTGTTTGTAGGGGGCATTGCTACAAGGCCAAAGCTTCATGTGCAAATTCATGGTACCTTGATAGTGGATGCTCGAGACACATGACAATGACAAGAGTCAGTTCTTGGAGC
The DNA here is from genome assembly GCA_019671005.1 of Hibiscus mutabilis. NCBI lineage: Eukaryota > Viridiplantae > Streptophyta > Magnoliopsida > Malvales > Malvaceae > Hibiscus > Hibiscus mutabilis. The sequence continues at coordinate 13,990,645 of CM033735.1, read as the reverse complement.
TAAAACCAAAGAGCGGAGGAGTAGTGACATTTGGTGACAACTCCAAAGGGCACATTGAAGGAATTGGCTCCATTGGTAATCACTCTTCTATCCTTATTGATAATGTCTTATATGTCAATGGTCTTAAGCATAATCTTTTGATCATAAGACAACTTTGTGATAAAGGTTTCAATGTGCTTTTAATTTAAATGGTTGCAAAATTATCAACATTGAAACTAACAAAATTATGCTTATTGGTTATCGTATAGGAAACATATACATGGTGCATCTAGATGACATTCATATTTCAAATGCATGTTTTGTTGCTAAATATGAGCATGATTCATGGTTATGACATAGAAAAATAGGGCATGCAAGCATGAGTGTTTTAGATAAATTGATTTCAAATGATCTTGTAAGAGGTTTGCCAAATAAAGTTTTCATATGACAAAATTTTTGATGCTTGTGCAAAAGGCAAACACAAAAGAGTTTCTTTTAAAACCTATTAATGATATTTCTACAAGTAGAGTTTTACAATTGATTCATATGGATCTTTTTGGCCCTATTAGAAAAAATGAGTTTGGGTGGAAAATCATATGCATTTGTCTTAGCTGATGAATACTCTAGATATACTTGAGTTCTATTTTTAAGTACCAAGGACGAGGCTTTAGAAAAAATCATCACATTTTCAAAAGTAACTCAAAATGATGTTGGTAACTCTATTTCTCATATTAGGAGTGACCATGGAACCGAATTTCAAAATCTAAGTTTTGAGGAGTTTTGTAATTCAAATGAGATTAGCCGTAATTTTTTTGCTCCTCACACACCTTAACAAAATGAGGTTGTTGAGAGGAAAAATCGAACTTTAGAAGAAATGGCTAGAACCATGCTTAGTGAAAATAATTTGCCTAAGTATTTTAGGGTGGAAGCTACTAATACCGCTTGTTATATTGTCAATCGTGTAATGATTAGGCATATTTTAAAGAAAACACTTTATGAGCTTCTTAAAAATAAAAAGCCTAACACTTTCTATATTTATCCTTTTGTATGTAAATTTTATTTTAGACAATGGAAAAGACAATTTAGGCAAATTTGATTCTAAAAGTGATGAAGCAATTTTTCTAGTTATTGTTTAAACTCTAAAGCCTATCGAGTATTTAGCAAAAGAAATTTAGTTTTAGAAGAGTCTATACATGTGGTTTTCGATGATAATCTCCTTCTGAGGAAGGATTCTTATGATGATGTAGGAATTTTTGATGCCAATAATGGTGGAAAACAATCATCAAGGGTGGATGAAGTTCCAACTAAATAAGAAGCACAAGATTCATCTCTAGAAGCCTTGAAGGACACGTCTCTAGAGGAAAAAGAGGTCACATACCCTATAACCCCCTCGACCCGGCCTAGATGTCAGACCAAACCGAGCGAGCTACATTGGGTTTGCTGAAACAAACCCGTGAAGAGATAGCTCAAATTACGTCCTTTAGTTCCTTTTTATCTTGTCTAGATGCATATTAAAACCTAAGGTGAGCATGCTAGCAGTGGTTGAAAACTCAAAAGAATCGGGTGTCAATTCAACATCCAATTACGCGTATTTGCAATTTAAGGATCAAATTGCAAATCTATAAAACTATAGGGACTTCTTTAGTTTTAAGATTACCAGTCCTTAATTAGTCAGATTACATGCTTGTGTGCCAAATTTCAACTTAAAACGATCATCCAATCACATACAATTGGACTCACAATAATTGGGGACCAAAACGAACAAAACAGAAACCTTAAAAGCACACTTTAATTGTATTAACGGCTACTCGTATTCATACACGAGCAAGTGTATCGGTACACCTGTGCATTTTCAAACTCTTAGATTCTAGTATCTCGAACTCGTACCAATACACCTCTTCGAGTATCAATACGGTACGCCTGAAAACACTAGCCCGTATCGATACGACCTGAACTGAAATGTCTAATTTTGCTGGTTTAACATAAATTTATGGATTCAAACATGATTGTTGCGTGTATTATGTTCTTCGCAATTGGTGCAAGTGTACACGTCGCAAGTTATAGTATAATATAGATATCGTCTCCATAGGAATTGGTGCTACTTCGGGAATCCAACTTCTCGCACTGAAAGTAAAGACACAAGTAGGTGATTGTAGGAGTTCTAATTAACAAGAAAATAAAAGAGCAATTAAATAAAAGAAAGATGTAATCGAATAAGAAAGAGTAGGCTGGGTTATTGTGAGTCATGGAGTGATAGTTGAATGGACCGTCGTGGTAATTGAGTGCTAGAGTAGCTCAATTGCTCATCAATTGAATCCAGTCGAATTGTTTGGGAAATTGAGAATGGAGCGATTACCTGGGCAATTGGGCAACAAACTTCAAAGTTCGGCAAAGCGTTCTTCAATGGTTTCTCGTTATCCCTAACTTGAAACACTGTAATTGTGCATGCCTTGATAATACATCCCTGCGTGAACCAAGGGTGGACAACAACCTATCTTGCGCTCCTTTTAGCCGTTGAAATTCGCAACTTATTCTTAAGTCGAATTAGTCTTCACCATCGATTGATTGAATAAAGACCATGCTCATTCGTTTCTTGAATCTAACTCTCCCAATATTAGATAAATGGATGAATTAACGAGATCCTCTCCCAATTCACTCGAAGAATTTACGAACCAAGAATGAACAAACTTTGAAGTAAAATTGCAAACTCAAATACCTAAACAAATCCAATCGTTCTCACAACCACAAAAACACAATAACCAAGCCAAATAAAATTAGTTCATGGTCGGGTGCAAAATAAAGACAAGATAAAAATTCCCTAGCATGAATCTAATCGAACAAAGGAGGAAGAAAATGAAGATGTCGAACAGCCCCTAGGGTTTTCTCTCCAAGTCGAACATACCCTTGAAGTGGGTGGCTAGGTCTTCTATTTATAGGAGATGGATAGGTCAAAGCCTTTATTGAGGAGGAAGTTAAGTTGGAATTAAATAGAATAAAAGAAATAAATTTCTTTAGGTATCTTTTATTATTATATTTTTATTCCTCCAAAAACTCCTCAAAAACTCTTGGAATTTAATCTCCTTTTGATCTATGCATGGAACTCCAACTCCTTTGCTTCACGTCATTTATCTCTAACATGTTGGATTTATCTAGTCATCAAATCGGCTACCTCTTCATCTTATCCTCAATTGCCTCGACAGTTTCCCGATTGCTTGGGCAATTAGTTCCTGCGCACAAAAGCACACTAAAGCAGTATCTTTTTCCACAAAATCCACCAAACTATTAATCAAGCTTAACGGTGAAAATAAACATGATTAATGTATGAATGACTAATTATGAAGCTAATATGAGCCTAAGTCTAGCAATAATTTGAGTAAAAAGGGTAATAAAAATAGTACTTTTGAACACTTAACACACCCCCAAACTGGAAATATTGCTTGTCCTCAAGCAACGCAAACTAACAATTACCTGCCAAGACTTTAATTATCAAAGACATGCTTCAAACTTGAATTCAAACCTCAAAACTGTGGCACAAAGTATGACCACCTTTTAATGTTTTGGATAGCACAAAAATTACTCGGAATCAAACAATAATGCTCGTGAGTGTGTGCGGAGTTGTGTACAAGTTGATTTTCCGGATCCCATGTGAACAATAGGCTTTCAAATTAATTCCTTGGGTTTTTTATTATGTTTTTACTAGAGCCAATTTCGGGCACCTCTAGCAAAGTATTTAATTTCTTATATTGATTTTTTGTCAACTAGAGCCAGTTTTTGGGCACCTCTAGCAATCCATTTTAAGCACAATACTAGAGCCGGTTTCGGGCACCTCTACTTTTCAATTTTTCCTTTTTTATTTACCTAGTTTTTAAAAATTAACCTAAGTTCGCTAAGTCTCCTTCAATCAATCAAGCCACAACTGTGTAAAAAAAATTCAGCATCATAGCAAAATTCTAAGTTCTTTTCATGCAATCCTAAAATTAAAAGTTCTTTCAATTAAGTGCAGTGGCAAAAATTCATCATTGGGTATTCAACAAGTCTTAAGCAATTAAATCCATTCAAAGGCATGACAGTAACATATGCAACATATATGTGATTACTAAAGATGAATGCAACTAATTATGAAACTAAATAGAAACAAACACCTCCCAAACTTGAGAGAAGCATTGTCCTCAATGCATGCAAGAATTAAAAATAAAAATGCAAATGAGTTAGTTGGAAAGGTCATCACCTTGAATGATGAGTTTCCTTAAAGCCGTGTGCTTGATTCTTTTGCCGGCTCGTTGTGGTTGGATGCGTATGGTTGGTGGTGTGTTTGGATCCTTTTCAACTTCATCGCGTGCTTCAGTTTCTTCATCGGTCTCTTTAGCATGCGCGACAGTTGTGAGGCATCTTCAGGTGTAGTGGATTGTTTTGATGTTTTTGGCCATGGTTGATCTTGTGGTTATGGTTGGAAACAAAAACAAAAAATAAAAGAATCCTAAAATCAAAAATTATAAATAAAAAATTGTTTGAATTAAAAAATAAAATAAAAATGAGAAATAATAAAAAATTACTAAAGGAGAGCATATTTATGCATCTCCTAAAGTGACCACTACTTTGTCGCGCTCAACGTGGGTACTGGCATAGTGCTTTAATCTTTGTCCGTTAACTTTGAATTCATGTCCGTCGATGGTGGGCTTGATTATCACAACACCATGGGAGAAGGGTTTGACGACTTCAAATTGCCCGGGCAAAAATTGTCGCGGCAATAACTTCTTGCCATGCCAATGCCTCATTTTCTCCTTGTAGATTCTCGCATTGTCATAAGCTAAGGCGCAAAATTCTTTGATCTGATTGAGGTCCAGTAATCGCTTTTGTCCAGCACTCTCCCAATCTATGTTGATAGTTTTGATCGCCCAATAAGTCTTATGTTCGATCTTCATCGAAAGGTGGCAAATCTTGCTGTAGACAAGTCTGTAAGGCGACATGCCTAAAGGCATCTTGAATGTTGTTCGATAGGCCCATAGTGCTTCATCAATTATTGCAGACCGATCCTTTCGAGAAGGATTGACAACTTTTTCAAGAATTACCTTCAATTCACGATTGGAAATTTCATCTTGCCCGTTTGTTTGTGGATGATATGCCTTGGCAATTTTGTGTGTCACTCCAAATCGCTCCAACATCTTGGAAATCATCCTATTATCGAAGTGGGTGCCTCCATCGCTGATAATTGCCCTTGGTGTCATGAATTGTGTGAATATGCTTTTCTGCAAGAATTTTTGCACGGTCTTTGAATCGTTGCTGGGAACTGCAGCTACCTCTACCCATTTGGACACATAGTCCACGGCAAGTAGGATATACAAATTGCCGAATGAGGATGGGAAGGGTCCCATAAAATCGATCCCCCATACGTTAAACAACTTGACCTCAAGGATATTCTGTAGTGGCATCTCGTGTCGGCGTGAAATATTCCTCATTCGTTGAAAATGATCACACCTCTTGTAGAATTCTTGAGCATCTTTGTAAAGAGTAAGCCAATACAAGTCGAATTGTAGGACTTTGGCCGCTGTGCGAGTTCCTCCAAAATGGCCTCCATAGGGTGAAGAATGGCATTGTCAAAGCACATTGTCCTGCTCCTCCTCGAGAACACATCGTCTTACCACTTGATCTGCACATTGTTTAAACAAAAGAGGCTCGTCCCAATAATAATGCTTAGCATCATGTCGGAATTGCTTCTTTCCTTGGTGAGTAAGGTTATAAGGAAAAATACCACTAACCAAGAAATTAACCAAATCAACGTACCAGGGAGTTGCCGAGGCAACTAACAACTGCTCATCCGGGAATGTGTCGTGGATCTCCAAAGAATCTAGATCTTCATCGTCTTTTTCCAACCTTGATAAGTGATTGGCAACTTGGTTCTCTGTTCCTGTCATGTCCTTAATTTTGATGTCAAACTTTTGTAAAAGTAAAATCCAATGAATCAAACGAGGTTTGGCATCTTTCTTAGTAAATAGGTACTTAATTGCTGAGTGATCAGTATAAATGATTACCTTAGTACCAATCAAGTTGGAATGAAACTTATCAAATGCGTAAACTACCGCTAGTAATTCTTTCTCCGTTGTGGTGTAATTCGATAGTGCACCATTTAGAGTTTTACTAGCGTAGTAAATCACATGAAAAGTCTTACTTGTGCGCTACCCTAAAATGGCTCCTACTGTGAAGTCCCTTGCATCGCACAAGAGTTCAAAAGGTAAAGTCCAATCGGGCGGAATGACAATAGGTGCTGAGGCAAGTTGCTTCTTCAAGGCTTCGAATGCTTGGATGCATAAATCATCAAAACTAAAAGCTTTGGCCTGTTCAAGAAAATTACACAAAGGTTTAGAAATTTTAGAAAAATTATAAATAAACCTTCTATAAAAACTTCCATGATCGAGAAAGCTTTGAATCCCTTTGACCAAATTTGGTGGTGGCAATTTTTCGATCACTTCTACCATTGTCGGTTTACGATCATCCTCCAATAGAATTTTGTGCATACCACTCCGGGCTAATTCCCTTCAAGTCGGCAATTGTCCATTCTATTGCTTTCTTGTGAAATGCCAACATGTTGATCAATCTCTTTTCATGTTCATGCTGTAACTTAGAAGAAATTATCGCAGGCAAAGTGTTATCGTTTCCCAAATAAGCATATTTCAATTGCCCTAGCAATGATTTCAAAATCAAGAATAGGAGGTTGCTCAATAGAAGGTTTTTCAGTCTTACCTTCTTTACCTGAGTAGTCGAATGGTTCAAAATACTTACCTAGACGACGTGCTATCCAATTGGCTTTATCATGCTCTTCATCGTCTGGCTCTTCAAAATCTTCAGGTTCAACAATACAATTGTCGAGGTAATTGTTAAGGCAATCTTCCTCTATGTCAAAGTTGAATTCAGTTGTGGCTTGGATGAATTGGCACTCTTTTGGATCGTCGACATACTTAAGGATTTGGAAAACTTTAAGCATCACTTGCTGGTCGTTTACTCTCATGGTGAGTTATCTTTTCTTGACATCGATCAAGGTCCTTCCCGTTGCTAAAAATGGTCTCCCAAGAATAATGGGTGCGAACTCATCTGCTTCACAATCCAAAACAATAAAATCAGCATGAAAAATAAATTTAACAACTCTTACCAGTATATCCTCAATTTTTCCCTTTCGATGCATATAGGATCTGTCAGCAAGCTGTAGCATAACTGTTGTAGGTCCTGCCTTCCCGATTCCCAATTTTTGGAAAATTGATTTGGGCATCAAATTTATGCTTGCTCCAAGATTGCACAATGCTTTCCTGACATAGTGATTTCCGATTACACAAGGTATAGTGAAACTATCGGGTTCTTTAAGTTTAGGTGGCATGCGGTTGTGCAACATGGCCATGCATCCTTCCATCACAGCAACGGTTTCAATCTCTCATTGCCTTGTTCGCTTAGAGACGATGTCTTTAAGGAACTTAGCATAGTTCGGCATTTGCTCTATCGCTTCCACCAGCGGCAAATTGATGTGAACTTGTTTCAAGATGTCAAGGAATTTTTTGAATTGGTATTCTTGCTTTTGCCATTTCAACCTCTATGGGAATGGTGGTGCCAATCTGATGTCTTCAATCTTTTCATTGGTTTGGAACTTGATGGAAGGAGTTGCCGAGGCATTAGGACTTGCCAAAGCATGTGCAGTTGCCGAGGTATGTGGAATTGTCATGGCATTCTTTGATTCATTAGTTTTGGCAGAGGTTTTGTTGCTGGACTCGTCTTTTTGGACAAGGGGTTGCTCTTTTTGTTGAGTGTTTTCTGTTGAGTGAGCTTGGGTTTCCTTAAGTTGTTGGCCACTCCGAGTGGTGATTGCTTTGCACTGCTCATGGTTTGCTCCTTTTGCGACTTCAGTATCGCTAGGTAAACCGCCCATTGGTCTTGTGTTCAAGTTCTGAGCAAATTGCCCGACTTGTGTTTCTAATGATTTTAGGGCTGCCTCTTGGTTTTGCAATCTCATCTTAGTCCTGTTGATAAAGGCATCAGTCCTTTTCATGAAATTACTATTCTTAGCCACATAAGATTCAAATTTTAACATGAAAGCATTGAGAGAATTTTCCAAAGAACTGGATGGTGTCGATTGTTGTTGCGGCATTTGTTGCTGCAACATCTGTTGCTGTGGCAAGTTCTGCTGGAATCCTATTGCTTGTACATTCTGACTGCTCTGGTTGAGGACATTGTTGGGATTACTCCATGAGAAATTAGGGTGCTTCCTCCAAGCTAGATTGTAAGTGTTAGACATCACATTGTTGTTTCGGTTGTAGTTTCCAATGTAGAAGCTAGATTCTGGATTCTACAGACACTTAGAAGAATCATGGTTATCGTTACATAATTCACAAAATGAACCAACTATCTTGACCTCCTGTGTGTTGCTTGGTCAGCTCATGTTTTTAACCAAGTTGGTTAGAGTGGCCAATTGTGCAGAAATAGATCCTGATGAATCAAGCTCATTTATCGTGACATTGCATCTGACTATTCCCCTTTGGGTGGTTGGGAACTGATAATCATTCTTGGCAAGATGGTTTAGAATCTCTATCGCTTCCTCAGATGACTTGTCAAGGAGTATGCCATTTACCGAGGAATCTAGCATCATGCTTGTCGGTGTGTTCACTGAGTTGTAGAACATCATCACCTGCGTCCACAGTGGGAGTTCGTGCATGGGATATTTGTGTAAAAGCTCTCTGTATCGCTTCTAAGCCTTGTACATGGATTCATCATCTGCCTGCCGAAAAGAAGTAATATCATTACGCAACTTATCAGTCATATTTGTAAAACTAAATCTAGCAATAAAATCACGACACAAATCCATCCAAGATCCTATATATCCAGATGGAATACTATTCAACCACGTTTTTGCCCTATCCTTAAGTGAATAGGGAAATAATTTAAGCCTTAGGATATCTTCATGGACTCCTTGTAGCTTGAATGAATTGCAAATCTCCAGGAATGTTTTGACATGTTGTCTGGCATCTTCAGTTGTTGAGCCGCCAAATTGACCAATTGTGTTGATCATGTTGAACATCAGAGGTTTTAATTCAAAGTGGGCGGCTTCTATCTCAGGTGCGACAACTCATGGATTAAGACCGTTGAGATCTTCCTCTAAGTAGTCTTGAATGGATCTGTTACGAACAGGTTGTACGACTTGATCTCCTCATCCTCTTACTACGATGTTCTGGTTACCATTGGCATTCAGATTGCCGACTGGGTTATCATGTTGTTCTACTATTACTGCTCGTTACTCTCGTCTTCTTATATGAAAAACTCGTTATATCTCAGGTTCAAGTGGGTAGCCTTGTGCTGTTGGTCTCGCCCTGGTCATACACAGATACAAAACCCAAGTTGTAAGTCCCTTAAAACCGATTAGAAATTAAACTAAAATAAAAAGAAATAAAGGTGCAAGAAATTAAAAACAAAGTCGCTATTGCCAATCCTCGGCAATGGCGCCAAAAACTTGTTGCGCGTATTAAATGCTTCGCAATTGGTGCAAGTGTACACGTCGCAAGTTATAGTATAGTATAGATATCATCTCCATAGGGATTGGTGCTACTTCTTTGTTTATCTACTATACTTATTTTATTAATGCATTATATTACTAAATATTAAGTATGTATGATTATCATTAAAACTTAAAGAAACAAAAAAAAAGATTACTAGTATTATTATCTCTTTATTACAATTAAGTATAAATAGTTTTAAAGACTTATGTTTTATTATTACGTATTAGAAACGTATATGTTATATCCTTATATAGTACTATCATGTTGGTTACTATTATTATTACTCTAAAAAATTGAAAAAGCCAAAAAGAGATTATTAAATATATAAAAGTCATCCCATTTTTATTAAAGTCAGTCCATATATAGTCCATTTACAAACTTTAAAACCCAGAACAAATACATGTGGCCCGTTTGGCCCAAAATTAACCCTAAGCCTAATTACACATAAGAAACCTAATACCTTTTTATCATTGTGAAACCGCATTTGAGCCGTTAGATCTCACCATGATCTTCCCACTCACGCGAGCTTAGCGCCTTCATCTTCCCAGTTACGTGAGCTCAATGTCTGGCCCATCGGCTCACCTCACAAATGCGTGTACCACACGCCCATCTCTTCATCTTCCACATAACCTCCACGCACATCTGCCCATATCTCTAGTGCACCTTCATGTTGGCAAGGAGAACCAACGACCAAGCACTATGTTGCCATTGTTTGGCCATGGCAGAGCCTTGCTCTCCAAGCCGCTTCTCCCTCTGGTCCCATCCCCCCTCACGATCGGCCACCACATGTAAAAAAAACACAAAGGACAAATGTTAGAAAAAAATAAACGGCTGTAAGGGACAAACCAACATTTTTAGAGGATGCACCAAAATACCAGAAACAACAGAGGCAGTTCATAGGGTATTTTGATTTTATTTTCTAATTTCTAAACACATGTAATATTCAGGGTATAAAAACAAAAACCCTAACGTTTGTAAGAGGATGGATTCTGGGATTTTGAAGCAATAGAGAATGGAGGCAAAAGCTTTGGGAGGTATCCCCTTCCTTCTTTCCATTTCGAATCAAAATCATACATAAATAGGGGTTTAGCTTTTTAACTTCGTGTCTTTTCATCTCCTCCGTGGCGGTTCGTCTCCCCTCGCACCGTAGGAGGGAAGTGTTATGGTCATTTGGATACAGTAGAAGGGATTGATCGGTACTTGAGTACCATTTGTTTGGCAACAGTTGGTTGGGGATTCGTGTACCTAGGCTACTTGATTCTCAAGGCTATGTTAAAGACAAAACAAGAGACTGCAAATTAAACTAATGAATTATTTTGATAACTTATAAGACAAGTAAAGCAGTTTACAAGATGCTATGTTTGATAGCTTATATGATAAGTAAATCATGTTTATAACATGCCATGCTTGATAATTTATATGATAAGTAAATCACGCTTAGAACATGCTATGCTTGCTAATTTATATGATGGGTAATATGTATATGAGATGCCATGTTCGAAATGATTAGTGGACTGTTTTGAATGTCTAATTGTATATACATGACTAGTGGACTGTTTTGAATGTCTAATTGTATAAACATGATTAGTGGACTGTTTTGAATAGAAATGAACATGTCTTTGACTGTTTTGAATGTCTAATTGTATAAACATGATTAGTGGACTGTTTTGAATGGAAATGAACATGTCTTGGACTATTTTGAATGTCTAATTGTATATACATGACTAGTAGACTGTTTTGAATAGAAATGAACATGTCTTGGACTGTTTTGAATGTCTAATTGTATAAACATGATTAGTGGATTGTTTTAAATATAAATGAACATGTCTTGGACTGTTTTGAATATAAATGAACATGATAGGTGGACTATTTTGGATAAGTACAAGCATGTTGTGGAGTGTTTTGAACATATATATGTATGTACATGAATCGAGACTATTTTGCATATAAACAAGTATGTATTGGAATGTTTGGACATATATAAGTATCTCATGAAAATGACCTGATATGTTTGTTATCTTATGTGTTAAGTAACTTACGTGTTGATATGCTAGTATGATAACTTGTGAGATAAGTAACAATGTTCACAAAATGGTATGTTTGGTAACTTAAATGAAAAGTAACCATGTTCATAATATGCTATGTTAGATAGCTTGTGTGACAAGTATCACCTGTCTATGATATGCTATGCTGGATAACTTGTGTAATTGATCAAGTATACTTTTATATGCTTTGTTTAAACATCATGCGTGTATATGTACATGCTTGATTCGAATACCATGTATAAGTATAAGTGTTGTTTTTGTGCCTTGTCGTAATGTGACTAACCTCTTGTCCAAGCCTAGTATGTTTTGAAAAAAAAGGGTTGTATAGAATTTGATGGAAGGATAGATTATTGTTTCATTCTATTAGTCACTTTAAGCTACCTCACTAAGCCTATGCTTACTCTATCCTTCCAATGCCTTTCAGGATGAACTTGCTTATGAGTACTTTTTGAGCTCGGACGAGATCACGAGTGTCAAGTTGTATGTTCGTACTCTCCTTAAGAACTCCTAGATGGTGGCACATAGTTATTAAAAATGCATTGTACATTAAAAATTCTTGTTTGATTATATATGTTTATAAGCTTTATAAGCATTCAAAGTTTTGTAATGGGCCTTTAAATTATTTCATAGTTGCTTGCTATATGAGCTATAATAGTTAGTATGATTGTATGGTTGATTAAAATCTATATGTGCCTTAAGTTGTTAGACCACCTTGATGTCATGCATGTATGTAGGCTTTTATGTATCCATTATCACATGTTTAACCCTGACAAAGCAGTATAGCTTGAATAGTTGGTTAAATGGTTTCAACGATCAATTAGTAGCATATTTATGAATATGTATATGATATTGCCATGTGAATGTGACTGGATTCGAATGAGTCTAGTGTACATGATTAAATGCTTGTCATGTTTTTGAGTTCGTTGCTCGTATGTTTACTTATAGGGAAATTGTAACACCCCAAAAACCGCTCTAGTCAGAATTAGGTTTTGGCAATTGGAAATCCTATATTGAAATGTCTAAATATTGCATTGGTATTGATTATGTGATCAACCTTATTAACAGTGGACTTTCATTGAATTCAATTCTTAGTTAAGGACCCTATTGGAAGGGTTGAAATGTTGAAGTTGAACTGGGCGTATCAATACAGGTCTTGTTTTTAACTAGTTTACTAAACTTTGACTAGCTATATCGATACAGCCATAAGGTGTATCAATACAGGTACCTGTTGAAGATTATTTTAGTGACCAATTTGTAAAGATTGAAAGTTGGGGGACAAAAGTATAAAGTATAGAAAGTTGAGGGACTAACTTTGTAATAAACCCCTCCCTAGGCATGATCATCACCCACGTGGATGAAAGGAAATAGTTTCCTTCATTTGAATGAAAGCCAACTCGGCTATTCCAAATTAAGAGAAAGAAAGGTTGGAATTCTTTACCTAATTGTGTAGAAGGAAAGCTATCATCATCCTTGTCTTCTACCTAAGCACACACCTCTATGGGAGCTTGAATCCAAGCTTAATTTTTCTTTAAGTTGTTGATTCTATTGAATAGCTACTTCTTGGGTAAGTGTTAACCCTCTAGTAATTATTAATTCCATAGTTAAGTTATGGTTAATGTCTTGATCAAGGGATTCGAATCCCACAAGAATATCTATGGAATTCTCTAGTTTAATCCTTATCGTTTCCATAGATATAGGATGCTATGGAGTTGATTGTAAATGTTGAAATCCACTGTAATCTCTATTTCCTCCATGTTTTCTAGCTCAAAAGCAACAAGGGGAGGAATTATCAAATCCACCAGAAACAAATAGTCAAAAGAACAAAGGAAACTCAATCTGAGAGCCTTATGAGCTTTAGAGTTCAAGGTGAGTGTAGTTGGAGTCTCGAGAATAACTCGGTGCCTTCCGATGTCATTGTTATTGTATATTGTCTTGCTAACACGTTACAAGGCATCGTTGCATTGAAATATCGTAAGAAGTTACCTTGGTAAGTATTGCATCGAACCATTGTTCGTAACATCGTCAGTGTTGTCATCGAAGTCATTGAAACATTATCTTATTGAGTTGCTGAATTATTATTATAGATCATTTGGTATTGATAAAGGCATTGGGACATTGAATGTGAATTATTGTCATTCAGCATTGCATTGAATTATTGAGTTTTGATTATTGCATTGCTAACCATTGTGTTGAAGTAAATTGCATAAACGCACTATTAAGGACTATATTGGTAAGTATGGGTAGGTATTGCATCAAGTCATTGTCCGTAGCATCATTATTGATGTCATCGACATCTTTGAAGCATTGTCATATTGAATTATTGAGTATTGAACATTGTTTATTGCCTATCGCAATTGAAGCATTGAAGTATTGATATTGAGCATTGCCATTGATCTATTGCTAATGCTAATGATCCATTATTATTAAATCACATCATTGAATCATTGATATTGAAATATTGTTATTTGATAAAATATCAAGGAAAAGCCCTTGGACACTTTGGCATGGTTCTTGGTATATACATTGGGACTACGGTCCATGAGCTACGGCTCAAGGGTGACGACCCTAGGCAAGGTGGAGGTTCGGTTGGAGAGAGTACGGACACCGAAAGAATTGGATCAGTGATACCATATTTGCCCATCTCTCGCGTAACCTCCATGCAAATTTGCCCATCTCTCTAGTGCACCTCCATGTCGGCAAAGATAACCAACGACCAAGCACCACGTCTCCATTATTTGCCCACGACAAAGCCTTGCTCTCCAAGTCGCTTCTATCTCTGGTCCCCTCCCACCTCACGATCGGCCACCACATGCAAAAAAAACAAAGGACGAATGTTAGAGAAAAAATAAACGGATGTAAGGGACAAACTAACATTTTCAGAGGATGCACCAAAATACCAGAAACAAAAGAGGCAGCCAATAGGGTATTTTGATTTTATTTTTCTAATTTCTAAACGCATGTACTATACAAGGTATAAAAACAAAAAACCCTAACGTTTGTAAGAGGATGGATTCTGTGATTTTGAAGCAATAGAGAACGGAGGCGAAAGCTTTGAGAGGTATCCCCTCCCTTCTTTCCATTTGGAATCATAATCATACATAAACCAGGGTTTAGTTTTTTACATTCGTGTCAGTTCATCTCCCCCGTGGCGGTTCGTCTCCCATCGCGTCGTTTACACTCCCTCGCTGACGATAAGCTTATCAACCTCCTCAAGGCCACGCATGGTGAGTCGGTGGAGAAGCAAGCAAGGGGGATCTTGATTTCAAAAAGGGTTCAGTTTTGTTTTCAAAAAATAGTGGAGTTTCATCCTTTTAGAAGTATCTAGGTTTGGATCTGGGTTAAGAAGGGGAAAATGGTTGTTTTGGCTCGTTTTAGGGTTCGTCGGCCATCGGCGAGTGACGGTTGACGCGGCGAAGGGTGGTTGGTTTTTGGGCTCATATGCCGATGAACGACGATGTTCATTAGGGGGTTGAGAGAATAAGGGAGTTTCTCTCAGTTTTTTGAAAAAACCTTTTCTTTTTCTGTTTTGGTAAAAATCTAAGATTTCTACTTGTTTTAAAAAAGGAAAATGGGCTATTTACATTTTAAAAACCCCCGCCTCCCATTTTATCACACCTGCGGCCATTCCGCTTCTTTAAACCACAGCCCCTGTCTTTATGCATATTTATTTTTGCTGGCCTACAATTTATTTTCTTTAAATCTCAGCCCTTTTTTTATGTTGTATTCTTTTGCATATATATATATATATATATATATATATATATAAGGATGGGATTCAGTTACATGGTGTAAAACTCATTTAGTTTTACACTAATCCATGGCCATTGGATGAGTGAAATGGATGGATGAGATTAACAATAGAAAATGTGAAGATTATCACTTGGAGAAAAAGATAAGGAAATAATCTGAGCCATTTATTACCCTCATCCAACGGTCCAAAAACTGTGTAAAAGTAATTGAGTTTTACATAGTGTAAGTGGATCCTAACCCATATAATATGATATATGTTATATATATGTTTAATGTGGACTTGGTGTATGTATATGTTATATTAATATAATATATGTTATATATGATATATGGTTTTTCTAAGTGAATAATATATGTTTTTATATGTGGTATGCCATATATATATATATATAAACTATATACTATATTATAAAACATACATTATATATATATATATATATCCTACATGTAACGAATAAAATAAGTATATGTTTTAAGATTATGTAATATATAATTTGATGTATATATATGTTACACATATGTTTTATATGCATAAAATATGGTTGGATTAATATATATAATACATATTATATATCCGTTTTTATAATATATATATATATATTTATGATATATATAGTTTCGAGATATATATATATATATATATATATATATATAACCCAAACTAATGTATGTATATATATTCTATATGCAATGCATATGATATTTCGTTTGATCTATATATTTTTTTATATTACATACTCTATGTATATAGTATATAGTACATAGTTTGGGAATCATGTATGTATAGCTGCTGCTAAGGTCTTCATATGTATTTATGTTTTTGCGCATATGTGTATGTATGATATTTATGTATTTGACATGTGGATTTTTTATTTTGTCTCATTTACG
Organism: Hibiscus mutabilis; assembly: GCA_019671005.1. NCBI lineage: Eukaryota > Viridiplantae > Streptophyta > Magnoliopsida > Malvales > Malvaceae > Hibiscus > Hibiscus mutabilis. The sequence goes on along the minus strand of CM033735.1, from coordinate 13,974,453 downwards.
TTTATGCCTTGTTGTTATATGTTGCATCTGGAATATACTCTGCTAATGCGGTGCTCTTTTATTCGGGAATAAACGTGGCTAGTATCAGTCATAGTGGTGGTGGCTTTTTTTCGTTTATTCTCGAATAATAGGGCCCTTAAAATCTACTCGCATGTATAACCGAATTTTGGTTTAATCGTCACTTTAACACGCAAAATCCAATATTAAGAAAGCGGTAATTGATTTGGTACCGATTTTCGGGCATGGTGATGGTGTGAAACCTTCCCCACTCGTAACCGACTCCCGAACCCAAAATCTCTGGTTTTCTTTTCGGTGCCCGGTCTACCTAATCCAAGTGACTGGCGGCGACTCGAAGCTTTTATTTCAAATATGATTTTTAAAGAAATTCCCCTTTTTAAATAAATATTTTCAAAAAGCAACACACCTCGAACAAATTGAAATTATTTCAAAAACGTCGCTACACTATGGATAAGTCCTTAGGTTTGAATGATACAATTTTTATAAGTTTCGAAACTTGTTATAAAACCTAAAATGTGACTAGTATGTATAATATGTTAGGTTGGAATGACCCAATTTTTTGTGAGTTTCTAAACTCAGACTAAGTTTCGATACTTGTCGTGAAACCTAAAATATAACCAATATGAATAACATTTTAGGTTAGAATGCCAACTTTTTTGTAAGTTTCGGAACTTCCGACTAAGTTTCGATACTTTTCGTAAAACCTAAAATGTAACCAGTATGTATAGCATTTTAGGTTGGAATGACAATTTTTTATGAGTTTCGAAACTTCCGACTAAGTTTCGATACTTGTCATGAAACCTAAAATGTAACCAATACATATAACATTTTATGTTTGAATGACAATTATTTTTAAGTTTTGAAACTTCCGGTTGCAACCTAAAATGTTATCTAATATTTAGGTCGGAGCTAGCCGAGTTTTAAGTTCTTTAACTCTTTAATGGTGATTTTGTTAATTCTGAATTAAAGCTAAAATTTTCTATTGGGTAATGAAGATTTCTTAGAGTATATGAGTAATCTAAATTTTATTTTAACAAATTAAACCCAGAAATAGGTATTTGAAGAAATAATTTATTTTCAAGTTCTTTAACCTTTTAATGGTGATTTTGTTATTTCCGAACTAAAGTTAAGATTTTCTATTGGGTAATGTAGATTTCTTAGAGTATATGAGTAATCTAAACTTGATTTTAACAAATTAAACTCGGAATTAGGCAATTTATGAAAGAAATAGCTTATGTTCAAGTTTTTAACTCTTTAATGGTGATTTTGTTAATTCCGACCTAAAACTAAGATTTTGTATTGGGTAATGAAAGATTTCTTAGAGTATATGAGTAATCTATCTAAACTTGATTTTAACAATTCAAACCTAGAATTTGGTAATTGATGAAAATTGTAATATTGCTTTTAAGCTAGAATTCTTGTTTTTCAGTAAAACTTAGAGCAAAGTTTTGATACTTCTCGCGAAATATTTTTATTCTTAGACGATCAAATCTCATATAACAATTTAGGTTGTAGTGAGTAAAATTTTAAGTTTCAACCTAAAATGTTATACAAAATCATAACAATTTAAGTTGCAACATAAAATGTTACCGATTTAGGTTTCAACCTAAAGTGTTATCAATACATATAACATTTTAGTTTGAAAATCTAAATATGAAATACTACCGAAAATCATAACAATTTAGTAAAATTTTAAGTTTCAACGTAAAATATTATACAAAAGAATAACAATTTAATTTGCAACATAAAATGTTACCAATTTAGGTTTCAACCTAAAATGTTACCAATACATATAAAATTCTAGTTTAGAAACCTAAACCTAAAATATTACCCAAAATTATAATAATTTAGGTTGTAATTAAAATTATTACCAACATATATAACATTTTAAGTTAGTAATCAGGTAAAGGAAAGAAACGGTGATGCTGTATGTTAGCAAAATCGCACAGCATACCTGCCTACAAATTATAAAAGGCTTGCTGAAATGAGAATTTCAGCGTGGGTCTAAACTGGTCCATTAATTGCCATTTCTTTCTCTCTCTCTCTCTTTTTTTTCATTTTGAAAGTTGGCCACAATTAAGGACAACCGGATACAGCTAGATGCTATGAGAATCACAGTTTCTAGTCACCATCCGACTCTCTCTAATCTTCCGTAGAATCGAAACAAATTCTAATAATGTTAGGAAATTAAAATTTACAAAACACCAAATTCAAACAGATGGCGTTAAATAACAAAATCAAAACATGAAAAAGAACAAGGCACAAAACAAGTTGTGAATTATCTAACCAGTTTTCCAAAGTAAAGCTTTCGTAGCGGTAATAATTCACTTTTAAGTTTTTAGTATGGTTATTATCGAAAAACAAACATATAACAATGATTGAAACAAATAATTAATAAAATGTAAAATAAACAGGGGATACAAAATAATTTTTTATAAAACAAATGAGGGATATTATAAAATAGGGTGAGGGTTGGTGGTTACTTAAAAAATTCTTAACCGCCTCTTAAAATCCTCAACAATTAGATAATATAAATTGTTATTTTATTTGCATTACTAATAGATATACTACTTTATATAAATTTATCCTTTATCATAAATATTCTTCAAAACTTAGATAACTGTGTATAGATGACTCATGTTATTCTTTTATAATAAATATTACTTTTGAAAGGTTAACATTTATATGAATTTTAGTATATCAATGAATTGTTATACTTATTTTAATACATTTAATATTTTTTTTGTTATTTTTAGATATTAATTTATGAAAAGAACATACTACAAGATCTAAGAAGCAAGAAATTGAAATAGCTTTGATTGACAGAACAAACTAGACAAGGCAGATGGAGATGCTAAAACAAAGATAGGAATCAAACAACTACGGGAATTTTAGTTCTCTATGCAACGGCTCACCTACACTCATTTCATAGTGATCAAACGTCATTTCATCTTCATGTTGTTTTCTCAACCTGTACTGCTCGCACTTCCTTGTGTGTTGTCAACACCAATGAGAAGCAGCAGATGGAAACACAGATATATAACTATACTTCCTTGCTTGGCAAATGACTCACTTCAAACTTAATTTATGATTTTAAGAAGGTATCAACCTTTGCATTTGTAGCCCTTGATAGAAATTTCATGCAAATCGGTGGTTTAACCCCTGCAAGTGCAAGTATTGAACTCGGCAACGTCCATATGCCATCCCCGCAGATGAGACCGGAGGCGACAGCTGGTGCGAATGCGTCTGCCTTTGCCTTGTTTAGCTTTTCCCAGACGAATAAGATCAAACTTCCTGTGCACATGTCAATGGCAAAGTATGGGCCAATGTAGAAAGGTATTGCCATTGCCATGGGAAGTGGTACGAAGGATCCCCATTTATTACCGATCATATCCTTAATGAAGTTTATCAAGATGGCTGCAGCAAAGAATCCATAACAGAGCAAGAGACAGTTTTTCGGTACAGCTGAGAAGCCCTGGACCCCCAATATCGCCATGTTACGATACACGACGGCGAAGGGAGCGGGATATTGACTGTTCGGCATGCCAAAGTCATCAAATGCCTTGAAGAACAGCCAGAAGACACAAGGTGAAATTATGCAGCCCATGGTAGTGCCAATCACTTGGCTGATGAACATGGACTTGGGAGAAGCCAGGGTGAGGTATCCGGTCTTAAAATCCTGCATCAGGTCGGAGGCTGTTGAAACAATGTTCATCATCACACCACATGCCGCGAGGCCTGCAAGGACTCCACCGTGTGAACCCGCCCAAGCTCCGATTGTAAAGATGGCTAGCTTACCGTAGGTGGAGGCAAGGGACCAGTCGGTCAGTCCACATCCGTATGCATTACAGAAAGCCAGTGTTGGTGCAAATATGTAGATGACCAATATGTGATACCATTTCAGATCGTGAAAGAGGTGGGGAAGAAGGATGGTAGAGATGATAGCAATGGTAACATAACCTGCAACGGAAAACCACATAGGAATCTGATCTTGGAGAAAGATTTGGGTTCGGCGCTGGTCATCATAAGATAGCCTCTTCGAGACATCAGGAGTTACGGGCTGGTTTACATCGGGGAGAGCTTGACTGCCTCGGACTTGTCGAAACAAGCCCGTAAGGGTTCTACTAAACACCTTGAAAAAGTTGTATAGCCCATCACCTAGAATCATTGCAATGGCAATAAACACCTTGTAACCTTGGAGGCCATGCATATTGCTTGTGGGAAGCCCTGCAGGATACCAATCACCCTTTGTTTCTTCAATGAGAGGCCACATTAGACCCCATGAAAGTATTCCTCCAAGAAGCACAGATATGTTAATTATGTAGGGACAGATCATCCCTACTCCAACATATGTTGCTGAGAAATCAAAGTAAAACCTGAACAAGTATATTTTAGCCAAATAATCCCAAACCAGAAGCAAAAAACAAGTATCAAGTGCAGTAATTAAAGAAGTGAAAAGATTTACTCACTTGTTCTGATATGCTTTAATCCCAAATGTAGGGAAGTTAACAAATCCACAATCATCCCCAGCAGTGAAAAACCATTGGAAGAAACCCCAGAAGAAACTGAAAGAAAAGAACTTGCCCAAAGTTTTTACTTGCTTCCTACAAGTTTTGAAAAGCATAAAACAATTAGCTAGGCCTAGAATTAGTATAAAGATGTAATTAGGAATTAATGACGAGAGTGAGAATGACTTACTTTGCTAGCTTGGATCCTTGAGGAGTGTGGAAGCTATTGATAAGATGTGCAGTTGCAGTACCACTTGGATATGTCAACTTGAAGTCTATGACCATTATCTGATAAAATGGAGGGGAAACAAAGTTAGAAAAAACAAAAACATCATTTCCTTGCAAGAACATTAGTCAATATCATCCAAATGGTCATAACCTTCCGAAGAGGCAGCACAGAGAAAAGACCTAGAAAGCTAACAACAAAGAGGAAGGCAACAATCCATCCTAGTGAGGGGTTCTTGAAACCATCACCATTGTCCTCTGATTGCTTGGCTATGCGTTCACTCATTCCGAACAGGTAACTCCCGAATCCACCTGTGGGGGAAACATACAAATTTCAGCTAATCAGTTCCAGTTGTATTTTAACAAAATAATAGCATGACCCATCACTTAGAAACACACTATTCATTACAAAATGTGCAGTCTCACATCAGTATTTCAGCCAGTGATTTAAATTACGGTTGTGGTTGAGGTGTTTTATCGCGATTGCGGACATAACGGATGTTATTCCGGTCATTGCGGACTTTATTTTCCGCAATAACGATTCCGGATGATGCCGTTACCGTTACATAACAGTCACTATTGATGTAGCAGACCGCTATTTATTCTAAAATTAATAAGAACAAATCTGCCTCAGGTTATTTATTCTAAAACTGATAATCATATATACAAATATAGTGGGTCATCACAAGGAGTTGGAGCTGAGAAGTAAGCCTTTTTGTTGTATGAAATTCCAAAGATTCATATTTTTCACTCAAGCTCAACTATGGGTGTCCTTTTAGGAATTTTTGAACAAAAAAGTCAGAATATTTGATGGTCCCAATATTCCCCCACATGATATTTCATTGGTTAAAAGGAAAAAATAACAAAAATGATTTAAAAAATGAAGCATGTTAATCTATGACGAAACACCACTTAATAAGATCATATTAATGGAGTGCATAACGTTTTTTCGAGCACCAAAAAAAAGTAATTTCCAGTTCCCACCTCTCATCATGGGTAAGTTTCGATTCAAACGAATCCTAGTTCGGTGCAATAGAAACTAAATAAATTTAATTTTAGAATTTTATATGATGTGTATCATTTGATTTATTAATGTTCCATATCCTGTGCATTAAATATAAAGCTTTTATATGTTTTTATATTGTATCACATGTATTAAGTGTTGAGAGTTTTTGAAAATACAATTAAGCTCTGTTCAGTTTTAAAAATATTTTTTTTTATTTTTTATTTTATTCTCATAAAATAATTTTTAAGTCCAGTTTTTCAAAAATTGAAAAACACATTTGGTTAATAGAAATAATTTTTTTTTTAAAAAAGATGAAAATAATAAAATATGTTTAGTTTTTAGATTTTTTAAATAAAAATGAGCAAATAATTATTAAAAAATTAAATTAGCATATAATTATTATAAAATAGTATTATAATAAAATAAAAAATGATTAAATAAATCAAAAGTTTTAAAAATTGTCCTTAGCGATGATTCAAACCAAAGTTAACAAAGTTAAAAGTTTTCATCTAATTTAAAACATTTTTAATGAGAATAGTGAAAACACTTTTTATGTTTAAATATATTTATTGAGAGCAATGAAAACATTTTTTTATAATTTTAATTTTTTACTTATTTTTATTTTAAAAAAGTTAAAAGTTTCATCTAATCATTTTCTAATTTTAAAAAAGAAGTCTTTTGATATTTTTTATTTTCTAAAAAACTGAAAACAATCTCAATTTTCTAGAACCAAAACCAAAGGGATCAAAGTTTTATGTGCACAAATTGAAGCTTAAGATATTTTTTCATTTTCAACCCGACCATGACCCGAATATACAGTTTTCGGACATTGAGTAATCGAAACTGGGACAATTCGGGTTGTTTTGGACCATAAAATTCAGAAATCAAAGCGATAACATGTGATAAAAGAGTCTGACACAAATTGTTAACGTACCGCTGAAGGCGATGCCGGAGGAGGCAACGACACAGGTCTGGATAACAGTGTTCTCCTGCCTGGTGAACGGCTGTTTGAGCAGACCTGATTTCTGGAGCATCTTGGTCCACGTCTTCACAAAGAAGAACCCCAACAATCCAGCCGAGACATTAAGCGACGGTATAATCCCCGTCGTCAAGTTGAGCTTCATCACTATGAAACTGAACATTACGCTCAACACGAAGCTGACGACAAACGCCCTGACCGTCAGCTGTTTCTTCCAAGACGGCACTTCCTGGCTCTCGAATATCTCCTCCACCGACCTCTCATCCCCCTTCCTCTCTTTCTTCCCTTCTCCTTCCCCATTCTCTACCCCATCCTCGTCCATTCTCTAAAGGAATAACAAATGAATGAATCTTATGAGAGAGACAGAGAAATGGTGAGAGTTCTATAGCAGTGAAAAGGCAGGCGGTTGCTTTCACTTGTTCACATCGAGAGCGTGAATCTTATTATTAAAACCGGTCAAATTGCAAACAAGGAAACTATTGGTTGGTTTAGGAGTGTGGGATTTTAATGATTTGGTATCAGGAATCAGGGCCAATGGGAGTGTTTGGTGTTTTGCGCGTAAATGTGGGTTAGAGTTTTATTAGTCATGGAAGTCTTAATAAGAGTGGGTTGCGTGTGGGGCATGTGAGTGTGAAAGAGTAATCAAACTAACTCTAATTGAAGTTGCCGCAATTTGAGTATCACTACAAGTTGGTCTAAACTAAAGTGTCCGACGCCGTGTATGTAGGGTTTAAAAGGATTCATTATCAATTGACTTGCTAATCCATTTTATTTTTTACTATCATTTTATTTCATTTTAAGATGCGAATAGTGGTAGATTTTGACCTATAGTTTGAGCGAGCTTAATTAAAATTTTAAAAACATTTTAAGGGCATAGAATGATTGTTTCAAAACTTTGAGTGTGTCTTCTAGCTCCATTCACTATCTGCCCCTAGATGAGAATTCAACGTGTGGTCCCAAAAAAAAGAAATACTACTATGCATAAAAAAATTCGAGTTCAAACGACTTTGTATGTACGTTGCGGTATAAATTAAACATTTGTTAATATGGGACCATAATAAAAATATAAAAGAATGTGAATCTAATTTTTATAAGAAAAACAAATGAAAATTAATATTAACTTATCTTATTGTAAAGCTAAAATTTGACATTATTAAATGTTTCATTTCTTGTTGTTTTTTTAATGTTTGATGTAAGGCGTTGTTTCTTGAACAATAACTAAAAAATGAAGTACTGAAGATTTATTAATTGGCCGACTGGCCAATAATACTTTTATTGTCTCATTTTGTATGAGTATGAATCCCAACATTAATATTGAGAATATAATATATCTCTACTAAATAAAAAATTAAGTAATGAATTTAAATAATAAACTTCATTTTGTATTTTGTTTAAGATTGAGTATTATATATAATTAAATTGTCGGCTAAATATAATTTTTAAAAGATATACTAGAAAGAAATAAAATGTGTTGTATTTTAAACTAAATAAAATTTAAGAAAAACATAAGAGGTAAAAGAATAGTAGAGAGAAATAAAGAATAATGAAAAGTGTTATTCTTGTTGTTCTTTTTTCCATTCACTTAAATCATATAATCAAAGTGCAAATGTAGGAGTAAATGATAATAATAAAGCTTACATAATCAAAGATAAATATAAAAGATATTTGAATACATGAAGATAAATATGAGAAAATAAGTGAGTGATTTGTTTTAAATGAAAGGAATGGTGCTTTTGTTTTTTTATGTTGTGAATACTCATAATAATCAATAAGTTAAAAATGATACTAGGAAAATTTAGTGGAATAAAACTTAGCGAAGGAAAAGAGCATATAACATTGGCATTAGTATTTGTATAAAAATCTTACGGGGAAAAATTTAGTGGGATAAAAATTTAGCGAAGGAAAAAATACACGACAATAACAGTACTGCATTATTAAAAACATTTATCAAAAAAATTGAGTGGAACAAAACTTTGATGAAAGAAAAAATAGTATAACTTACCTTTTCTTCCCCATAAATACATCACTTAATAACTCATAGTCGTCGCATTTCAGTCCTGTAAACAAGTTTTTTAAAGTAAGGAATGCCAGAAGAATTAATTATCATCACTTGAATAGGTTCACTGAATATTTATATCATCATTTTTCTGAAGGTTATGCATGACAAAAAATTCTAGAAAAAGATTATTCATTCAAATTCTTTTAAGATATCTTCATTTTAGCTAAGTATACATGTTGTATTATCATCATACAAGATATATTACATATTTTTCTATGGAAATAAATTATATATCCTCGGAATATGTCGGATCAATATTTTCATCGAAACACATTCTTAACTCATCCTATGTATAACAATTATTTTTCATGATTTAAAAAGGCAATGTCTAATTTATGTTTTGTTGAACGACATTATATGTTTGTAACTCAACAGATAAATATCTGTTTGTGATTGACTTTGATGTGAATTTGATAAATATTGTGCATATATACAGCCAACTAATCGAGTCTTTGAATCAAATAAGCAAAATAATCACATACTATTCTTTCTTCTAAGATATTTAAATAGGTGTTTAATTTGATTCCAAGACTTATGCGTTGGAAAAGAGCTTAACAAACTTATACCAAATTTTATATCATGTCGTGTGTTGTTTGTAAAACACATCAATATCTGTATGACACTAAAATATGATACTTCGGAATTAAGTATTTCTTCAACATTCTTATAAGGACGAAATGTATTCCTCTTCACATCTACTAATCTTATAACCATTGAGTATCAATGGATGTGTTTTATCTATATAAAATTTCTTTAAATTTTTTATGTATAGAATGACAGACATATATGAATCTCAACTTTTAAATTCTCAATCTCCGTGTCGAGTTTTTTTTTTTAAGATTTTTTTTTTAAATTAGATTCGTTCTTTAACTAATCTACTATATTTTAGAGCTCTATATGAATTTCAATCATTTTTAAATTATTAACAATGATTATATAAAATGAACCTCTAAAATCAATCCAAATGTTATAGCTGAATCTCGAGAGTCGCATTAAAATAATATATATAAATGTTGAAGAAGTAGTCATTTCGCACATACTACCATTTATATGAAAAATAATATTAATAAGTATAAATTCAATAATCTATAAAAACTTTATCTCATTTATTTTTAATGTTTAATATTTAAATATATAACAAAATAAGTCTCAAATTTTCCAAAATAGTTAATGCTCAATGTTTATTACAAAATATCAAAAACATAATACTGAGAAGAAATAAAGTTTGAAGTAACTTTTATCAAAAAAAGGTTTTAAGCAACAGTCCATGAAATCATACAGTAAATAACGTATATAAAAATGCTAGTTGATCTGTCAAATACCAAACCAGATCCTACTGAATGTGAGAATATTTGAGGGGTAGAAAACTAAAGGGTGAGCTAGATAGCTCACTATTTCCTCTTAAGTGCAAACAAACACAATCATCATATCAAACATAGTATTAATCCAAAAAGAATCTACGACATATATGTTGAACATATTATGTAGTACAATGCATGGTAATGGGTCTTTAACTATCCAACACCAACCACCAGTATTGATGTAACACTCCGATCCTGTATTGGATCCAGAGCGCTACACTCAGGTCGCCCAAAACTCGACCCAACAAATTTTCATTTAAAAATCATAAGTTTAGCCATTAAACAAACATCAAGAAATTTATAAATCCAAGTAAATAAGCATGAGCTATAAATAAGTTTACAAAATAGGAGCTCCACGTTTTAACACCGTATCTCAAAATAGTATTTCGAATAGAGTTTACAAATTCAATAACTCGTAAGGTCCTATGAATACATAAGCCTAAAACTAAATATTAAGCATCGTACTCTGAAGCAATATGGTACTGGGAAATCACGTCTTAAATGTGCTTCTCGGTCACGAACAACCTACAAACATGCGAACGGAAACAACGATTATGAACGTTGAGCTTACAAAGCTCAGTGGTACATTTCTACTCTACCACAATTCGTGATTATTATAAAATAAGCATGTAAGATAAATATATTTTAGAGAGCATATTTATGGTTTCACTATCTATGAGTTATCATCTAGCCTACACTAGCTAGAGTTCTTAGATCATCTATCTCAAGGCATCAACAAGTCTACAAGAAGTCTTACATGTTCAACAAAGCTTTGTCATTCTCGAGGTCACATAGCCTATCAAGATACTTGAGCTCATTTAGCCCATCGAGTTAATACATTCATAAGCTATCATCCATAGAATCTACACAACATACATAAATGAATCCATACATTATCTACATAATGACCAACGAAGCTATACTTTACCGATGCTCACACAGCCGTCGGGTCACCCATGTTCACACAGCCGTCTAACCGCACCTAGATCACTCAGCCCATGGGCAAGTCAGATGTACTTGTTCACTCAGCCTGAAGTACGCATCCCCTTATATAAGTACAGTAATACTGAATCTAGGACATCCAGATTCCTTTCATCAATCATAAAGCAACACATGCCCCAAGGCATAACACTAACCATCATGGTTATCTCAATTCATCACTTACCAAGCTATTACACATTACACCTATCTATGAGGGTTAAATCTCGTTTCTACAATTCATTTTACTATATTACAAGTCCCTTGGACCATAGTCCTTGAATTATCAACCCCTCAAACTTAATTTCAACTTTTATGGGCAGATTACCCAGTTGGTACTGATACCTACTCACGAGTATCGATACTGCTCTCTAGGTATCGATACTCACCCCAATTGTACCGATACTCGAGCTTCGAGAAGATGGGGTTGACCATTAACCCCATACCGGTACATAAACCATGTGCATCAATATCCTTTCAGTACCGATACTCCCTCAAGCCTACTAGTATGAGACCTCCCTACTGGAATCTTGATGAATCAGGGGATACCAATACCTACCCCAAGGGTACTGATACACCCTTCATGAGTTACCTTTGTTCATTTTTTAAAATACAGGGTACCGTTACAGGCTCCCCGTGTATCGGTACCGAAGCCTAGAAATGGCTTCCAAGGCTTAGAAAAAATCACTTCTCAAGCCCCAAAATGCAACCTTTAACCCATTAATTTGATCCTACATCTTATAAGAGTTGTTAGGGTGGTTTACTACTATTCTTACACCTTACTAACATTTAATTTGGATTTACCATTAACAAGGCTTTAAGCTAACTTAACACCAAACTAGCAATCTTAAACCACAAAATTAAGCAAAGCAATCACTTTATGATATTCAAGAAGAGGAGTCAAAGATGTACTGACCTTTCGCTAGAAATCCAAAAATCAAGCTTCCAAGCAAAACCCTTCAACTTTATTTCTTTAACTCAAGCTTGGAAGAACTCCTAATCACCTGCTTTCCACCACACGGACAAGGAAACGAATCAAGACTCAACCCAAATACAAAAGAAAGGTTTGGCTACAGATTATCAACCTTAAAAACATGGGAAAAAGCTCCAAAAGCTTAAACCTTCCAAAACCCATACTCACAACGCTTACCTTTCCACCACAAAATTATACTTTTCATGAAGCTCATGAAGATGGGATTGACATACTCCAATCTCGGACCTTGGTTGGAAGAAATGATGCATAAATGTGAGATTTTTAGTTTTAGAAAGGGTGTTTAGGTAGAGCGAAAATGGGAGTGTAGAAGAGAAAAAAGAAGAAAGAAAGATGAATGAGATCATCTTGTTCCCATTTTTCTTCTTTAATTCACGTGGCAACCAAGGGGATTAAAAGGCATTCAGCCTTTTGAATTAAAAAAAGGTAAAATTGCAACATAAAACCCCCAAGCTTCTCCTCTTTTACAAGTGGTCACTTTCCAAACCCACTAAGCTTAATACTCATCCAACAAAGCCCAAAATTGGCCCAATGGGTCAAATTACTCCAACCAACTCGAAGGTCCATAACCCGAGTAAACGCCTAAATTATCGACTTAGAAATTTGGGTTGTTATAACTCTCCCCTCTAAAAAGAAATTTTGTCCTCAAAATTTAACGAAGGAAGAAGATACAATTATATCGGATCCAACCATTACCCATCTCACAGCCGTTTAACTTGATTCTAAAACACCTATCTCATGAATCCCTAACGATTCATTCCCAACCATTAAACAACACTTACATCAAACTCCAAAACAGAACAAATTAGGATGGACTCAACGATATTGTCCAAACATCAACCCAAGGAACTCACTTTGGATGAGCTTTATCTAGGTTAACCATCTTCACTACCATCATCCGCGGTTCAACACCCTTGAACTCAAACCTCATCTCTGTCCAAAACGCGACATCTCCTCAAAGGTATACTACTAGAAACACTTCTATATTTATTATATACACCATGGCTAACGTTTTTAAGAACAAGCAAAACTCTAAAAAACTGAATTCTACTATCTATCCATCTTGTAATAACAACCATTCTTCCCGGCTTGGCCAACCAATACGGAACTTAGTACTTCACTTAACTATATCTTGCCCCAACTCAAGCGAAAGCTAACTCAAGATCATGCGATTTCACTACTCGAGCCACTTATTTCCAAACAAAAACCTTTGCCATTTACAGGCTCTTACCAGAGATCAAAACTCACCCAACTGTCCTTGAAGGTTTGTACATGCTTATCCAACCCAACCATTTAATTCCAACGAACAATTGTACTAAACTCCAACAAGCCCACAAAGATTTTCAAATGGTTCTTCCAACAAGATCTGTTACAACATAAAAATCTTGGTTCCACGTAACCATAACTGTAGACCACAATTATGTTGCGCTACTCTAACAACATACACACCATTTTACCATACATGTAGACAATCTATCTAAAAAAAACTCAGTAGGGAAAACACTCAAATCACCGAACTCATGATTATATCGATGTACTCATGACCCTAAACCACTTTATGATTTTTCCTTAGAGTCCAAGCATCACCTCAAACACAACCTTTATCACAACTTCTCTTTAACCTTCAACTTATGATACTCAAATTTTGAATGATCATATAGAAACCTCAAAACTCTTCTTCCAATTACATGATTGTTAACCTCGAGAAACGGGCAATGATCCTTCACCGTTACACATCGGTTAACAACATCTAACGCCATCACTCTTCGTCATACCAACACAGTCATGTCCCAAGGTAAACCACTTGATGAAGACACATGTATTCACTCACTTGTACAAATGATTTCCCACTCAAGAATTTTAATCGGTGCCATACTACAAGGTGAAGGACACTAATACCGAACTCGACATTACCTCAATCGTGGGTTCTAATCCACGATCAAGATATAAGCATACTCATTCCTCGAAGAGTACACCAATAGCCTCTTAAACGTCTCCACCTCTAATGCTTCAGACTCTCAACCCTCGTATCCACAATGTGGGCTAAGAAAGTCTTGCAACCTATTAGACTCTCTTGAACTAACATCATATGAACAAAACCTTCAAGCTAGAGAAGTAACGGTTCCTCGCACCCATTACCCACTAATGGGTTCACTTAGAACCATAAAGCTTCGATACTCTCGATCGAAAACCAAGGCATACGTCGTGCTCACACGACCAACCTACACTAAGGGTAACATCCAATAACTAGGAAGAGAGTAAATCTAAAAAGTCCACAGGGGCCGTTACTCTCAACCTTTACCCATCATCCATGGTAAAAACCTTACCTATAAGCACTTATAGATCTGATGAAATAACCAATCCAGAATCCACCTCAAGATCTTACCACAACACTTACTCAACGAGGAGCAAAATCATCATATAAACCAGAAATTAGACTTCCATCTATGCAACAACTGAAACTAAAATGAAACACACTCTGATACCTAGACGATGCCCTAGCGCCGCCTCTCATAGAACTCTAACCATGCCGAGAATGAGTCAACCTCTGAGACTAAACTAGGGTATCATTATCCATAATTGGGTAGTCCTTCACCATGTGACCTGGTGCCTAGAACCTATAGCAAACCCTCCAAAGTAAGAAGCATACCTCAAGTTGATGTCAACCAAAATGCTCACAAGCCGGTGGAAATGACGCTTAGGCTTAACCATTAATACTCCCCTCATGAGCAGAAATCAAGGAGCCTCTACGTACCATTGATCTAGATCCTTGATTGACACTCGATAGCTGATTTGAAGCAACTCTCTTTGAACCCTTTATAGCACAAAACCTCCTAGACAGAGTCGAAGAAGGACTTATGATGTCCTATGCCCCCACAACACAGCCTCTAAAGTCCTCAACATGACTTGATGTCAAACCCTAAAGTCGTTAAAATGCCTTTGCACTATTGGCTAACTTTGCGAATGTCCCAATTAGATCCGTTGTCATATACATCTGAAGGTCAACCTTCAATCCATGTCTAAACCTCTTACAACTCAACTCCTTGATGGCAACTAACTTCGGGGCATAACGGCTCAACCGTAGAAAATCTTGTTTATACTCAAACATTGTCCGGTCCCCCTGAACTAGATGTAGGAACTGATCTCTCATTTCATCCAAATAAACCTCACTGATGTACTTCTTCCTGAACTCATCCAATAAGACATCCCATGCTGGAAGTGCAGGATTTAGTCCCAACTCAACAGTCTCCCACCACTCATGTGCATTGCCCTTAAGAAGGGAGATAATACAATCGAGGTCATCCTTCAGACTTTCCCTCATCTGCCTCAAAATCCTCTGAGTGTCTCTTAACCATTGGTTAGTGACGAGTTTTTAAATAACCTATTTTGCATCCCTTTTTTACTTGGCTTTTGCGTGTGTTTAAGCTCATTTAGTTGCATTTAGGAGTAGATTGCATATAGTTTGCATTTAGTTAGAGAGTTACATTACATATGCTCAATTGTTATATATTTTGGTGCTTTTAATGGGAAATGTAGTGTTTTGTGGTGATTACACAAGATCTATTAGGGCGGGGGGAATGCTAGAGCGGAAGGATAACAAATCCCTCGGTTGAAGCTAATGAGGCAAGAAGAGTTACAAATAAGTCTACCTTTGGCTTATGTGGACTCTCCTTAGATACGGTACTCATTAAAGATAGAAAGAAAGAAATATCCTCTTAAAGGAGGTTTTGCGCGCTTTAGGGTTACAAAACCCTAGCTTTCCCACCTATATAAGGAAGACTTGGACGACAATCAAAATAGAGCATGATTATAAACTACAGTCCTTAGTCTTCAACTATCGTAGAACCATTAAATTCGAAGTACTAAGGGAGTCTCCACATGACAGAAGCCATCGAGAGAAGCTAAATGAGTGTGGGACCTATAGCAACAGTTAGAAAGCTTGGAAGAGATTGTCGAGGAGGCTTGACCCTTTTCTATCTCTTGCTTGATAAATTGCTTTAATTTAATTTTCTATTATGGATGTTTTAAGCTTAGATATAAGCTAAATACTTTTAGTTGGGTGTATTGCTTTACATGATTTTATATTTTAAATACTTTATTTTAATGCTATAGTTCTTTCCCTTTATCTATTTTTTCATCATTTTTCATGCGTAATTATTGTAAGAGCTATTGAGAGAGGCCTTTTAACTATTGATAAATGTGAATAGTGAGGCTAAACTATTAACTTAGTCTTAATCTAGCTTAGATATAAGTTTAGGATTTCAACGACTAATAAGGAGAACTTGAATAAATAATAGAGTTGTTAGGATTCACGCAGACATGTATCACCTTAGCTTATTTTTTATTAGCTTCTAGGCATCGAGAGAGTTAGAAGTTCATTAGAAAATCTTGTCGAGTAGATATAGATCTTAATTGGTTTACACAGACATGTATTGCAGTCACTATAGCATCAAAATAAGTAATCAATCATAACTCCTAGGCAATAAACCCAACTTCCATAATTATTTGTTATTTGCCACAACATCTGTTTGTCTTGATCATAGCTACTTTAGTTTACTTTGCATTTAGTTTTGATAATCACCATCAAAACAATACTTGCTCAACCATTCTTAAGTACGATAACTTCCTATTTATTGATCCAATCCTTGTGGGTTCGACACTCTACTCTATCATGTTATTACTTGATCGACGAGTATACTTGCTCTAAAGTGCACCACTATTCGACAAGCATCAAGTTTTTGGCGATGTTACCGAGGATTGGCAATTGATAATTACATTGTAATTTCGCTTAAGATTTTATTTGCATTTAATTTTTGTTTTATTTTTATTTCCTTTTTCAAGTATGTTCCGGTGCATGACCATATGCACAAACTCAAAACCTATTTTCCATATAATTTGGATATCAAAAAATATTTGTGAGATTTACGCAAAGAACGAAGGATAATGGTGAATGAGGATGGAGAGAATGACATGAACGACCAAAGAATACGTAACGATGACGTACCACATAGAGTGGTTGAGAACGCAACCTATAATGGAGGACATGTAAGACAAGAGGCTCCACCACCTGCCAGACCTAGAAGGCCTATTAGAGACAACATTGAGCCTGTTATCAACAACCTCAACCCATCAATTGTTGTGCATGATCTAGGGACACTTCACTTTGAGTTGAAGTTCGTTAACGCTCAACCCCATTGGACAATTTGGAGGATTAGCAAGAGAGGATGCTAGAGAACACATTCAAGCTTTCCTCGAAGTTTGTGATTGATTTAAACAACTGGGAGTTCCTGATGATGTGTTGAGACTTAAAATATTTCCCTACTCTTTGCAAGATCAAGCCCGAGCATGGTTGAAGACTATATCCTCGAGATCCATTACATCTTGGGATAACTTGTGCGAAAACTTTTTGCACCGATATGATCCACTGAATGTACACAATCAGAAGCGAAGCGAGATTATTGCATTCACCCAACGAGATGATGAATCCATGTATAAATGTTGGGACAAATACAAAGATATGCTACGCAAGTGATCGATTCTTGGATTCCATGATTGGTTACAAATAATGACGTTCTATAATGGCGTCACGACACCAGCAAGGATGATGATTGACTCTTTAGCCAATGATATCTTGCTATGTAGGAAAACAAGTCGAATAAATTCCCAACAATAAGATGAGGAAAACAAGTGAGGAGGTAATACATGTAATTCAGGAGTGTGACAGAATGCTACAACAGAACCTCCTAGATTCTAACAAAAAATTTAGAGGCAGAACCAAGGAGTTCTTAACTCCAACCCTAATACTTTTGATTCTTCTTATCAAAATTTTAGGGAAACTACCTAAGTTATTATGCAAGATCAGTCAGCACATCTAAAGAATCATAGTGAGCATAACCCTGGACCTTAAGTAACTCACTTTGAGGAGTAACACCCCTTCCCCGGCCTGGTCGAGAACTGGATCGAAGAATGATACCGGTGAACAACATGGTGATTTGGTGCAATAATTTCAATCAAATATCGTTACTACTATGCTCAACAAACTATATTAAACAATATCACACTTCCAATTAATCTTTTAAAAGTTTACCATTACCCGATTGGGACTAATTTCAATCTTATACAAGTTCTAGGGACTAAACTATAATTTTGGTGTTTTAGTGGTCCTACCTGAAATTAATCTTACTACAGTGAAATTCGATCTATGTTTAGTGTGCATGCAAACTTTCATATCAGTCATAGACCATTTGCCCTATCAATTTAGACTTACAAGATTCAATGACTAGGTTGCAAAAACTTAAAAACTATTCTTTAGCATTTATAACTAAATTACTTGTCACCATATCGATACCCATGAGACCGTATCGATGCGCAATCCAAGGATTCCATATTCAAACACAATAAGCCCGTATCAATACAGCTGGACCCATATCGATACAGGTTGACCACGTTGACTTTGAATCGATACACTCCATGATCGTACCGATACCTTTAATTTTTTCCAGATTCCAGTAACCAAAATCCATACCGATACGCCCTATTCAGTATTGATACGCTCCTTTTGACTCATGTTGACCAGACCAAATATGCAAGGCCGTATCGATACACCATCACCTGTATCGATACGCCATGCCTTGTAATGGCAAATTTTAACTGGTTTTTATTCGATTTAACCTATCAAACGATGTCCAAATACAATGAAACTTTACCAGCAAGTTTATAACCATTTACTCTACTAACACGCCAACTTTCATGTCAATATGAATTCATTTTTCAAGCTTTTACCTTTTTAAGCCAATTATGCCATTTTAACCATTTTTAACGAACATTAACATACCATTTAGGCCCTCTAAAGCCAATACAAAACATGGCCAATATACACATACCAAAATGACCATAGTCAACTAGTTTAACTACTTTTCCACCATTCTAGGAGTTCATAAGGACAAAACACATTACTTTAAGCTTGTGGCAACTTGCTGAACTTCCAACTAGCTCCGATCTCGATCCAATACACTTTCTTAACATGAAATGTGGAAGATGAATGCATTAGACTTACATTGTCTAAGTGAGGTAGCCATAACCAATGAATGAGCATGGTATGCATTCCAACATGCTTCAATAACAAGTCTAACCATGCTAACAAAAGTCATATGATTCAACATGGCATAGTTATCATACTCAACATGTAGCATGGCATCAATAATCATCATAACAACAATAATCAATACCATATCAATAATTTATATCAATGATCAATATCAAAACTCAATGGTTTCCTTGGATTGATTTCACGGTATATAGATACACAAATTCCACTTCCGCACCAATTTCAATAATAGTCTAGCCGTATTCCCTTCGCCACACAAATTTGACCAAAACACAGAACATCCCTCCGCTGTACCACAATAAAGGTTATAGCTTAACCTGTACCAATGAGCTCATGAATTCTATGGCATGCCAATTGTATCCAATACTTGTGATCCCAAGGTTCGGTAATCAATGATTCAATATCAATGTACCAATAGCAATGATTCAATAACAATAGTTCAATAGCAATGGTTCATAACAATAAATCAATAGTAATGATCCAATAGCATTATTCATGTGTCAATATTTCAATAGCTTAGCATAGCAATGCTTCAATGCTTTCCATGGCAACAATAACGATGTTTCGAACATGATTTCAATGCAATACTTACCCATTCTTAACTATGTGACTTTCAATAGGGTTTTATGCAAAAACCTTCAATACAATGGTTAGCAATAAAATAAGCAATAATCAACGATTCGAGATGGCACCTAGCCAACTCTCGAGACTGGCTACACTCACCTTACTTTCGAAGCTCCTACGGCTCTCGGATGATGATCCCTTTATTCCTAGCTTGTTTTGGAGATGATGGGCTAGCTTCCTCCAATTCTTGAGCTTGGAAAAATCAATAAGAATGTGTTATAATCGATATAACAACATCGATACTCATTCCTAAGCTTATAATATCCATTAGCTATTCATTAGATTCATGGATTAAAACTTGAAGAACAAGGCTTTAGCCTGGAATCATAACTTGAATTTGGACATTCAAAAGCCTATAGAATCAACAATAAATTTTGGGCTTTTACTTACCTAATCGATAACTATGGATTGAAGCTTTTAAAGCAAAGAAGGCTTGATTTTAAGGAATCTAATTGGAGAGGTGTGTGCTAGAGCTTGGTGGGGAAGATGACAATGGAGGTGTGTGCTTGATTTCTTTAAACAAGGGATGAGTTTGGTTACGGTGAAGTCAAAACAAAAGAGAAAGCTTTTTTTATTCCCTTATTAAAGAAACTATCACCCTAATCATTTATCACCTCACCAAGGACCAATGAGAAGCTTTCCCTTAGGCAAAGGAAAGCTTAAACTATTATTATCCATCTTTCTTATCCCATTCACAACTTTTTAACAATTGTTGACTAATTATCATCTTTCTTTGTCACTCTCATATGAAGGGGTAGCAAGCAAGTAGGTGAATCATCCCATACTTCCAATTCTCTCAATTTGGTCACTAAGGCAGATTTTAATAGGGACCTGTACCGATACACCTATAGCTTGTATCGATATGGCTGGCTCAAGTTTGGTAAGTTAGTTAGGAAATAGTTTGATTGTATCGATACATGTCCTATTGTATTGATACACCTAGTCAATTATTAGAATTTAAACATTCCAATAAGGTACCTACTGAACATTAGACTCAATTAAGGTCCATTATCGATGAAACTAATCCACATAATCAATAACAATGCAACATTTAGGCTTCTCGATGTAGGATTTCCGATCGCTGGAACCTATTTCTGACTATTCTGGTTTTCGGGGTGTTACAATTCTCCCCCTTAAGAAAAATTCGTCCTCAAATTTTACCTGAGTTAGTGTCATGGTCATTCTCTTGCCCCTTGCCTCTCATATGGTAAATCCGTGTAGAAGCTTTAGATTCATGTTTGTGTGATGCATTGGATGAACCTCTAGACTTTTCGAAGGATCCTTGCCTTGTTCCCTTGCCTCGAAAGGATTGAGCAGGGGACGAATTGGCTAATGAAAAAATATAATTGATAGTGTTCTTAGAACAATCACGAATGAGATGTCCCATCTCACAACAGAAGAAACAAGCTCCCAATTTCTTACGACATTGTCCTTCAGGATGCCTGTGTCAACAAAAGTTACAGAGTGGGAACTTCATTTCTTGCTTAGAGCCTTTAGTGCTCTTAGTAAAGTTGGCACTAGGAAAGGATTGAGTCACAGCTTGTGGTTTAGCAAGATATTAATACTGGGAAGGCTGTGAATACACATTTTGTTTCGAATCATGGTGTTTCCCTTTCTTGAAAGATTTAGAAGAATAAGATTCATCTCGGTACCTCCTTTCTGACTTGTTTGACCCATTAGTCCTTTGAGTCTTTTGAGCACTTTCAGTAGCTTTGACCCTATTCACAAGGTCTTGAAAATCGGTTATGCACAAGGCTGTGAACATAGGACGTAGATCATCGTTCAACCCATTAATGAACATCTTGCGTTTTTCTTCTTCTTTCTTAATGTATTCAGCATCGTACCGGCAGTACTTGCAAAAATTGTGGATTTACTGCTCTACGGGTCGTTCTCCTTGCTTTAGGTGAAGGAAGATATCACGTCTCTCAATAAGGTAGTATTCATTAATGTATTTCTTTCAAAATTCACAAAGGAAGAACTCCCAGCCTCTTCGGGGACTGTAAGAATCATGGTCTCCCATGATTACAGTGCTTCAGCTGCTAATAAAGAGAGGGCACATTCAAGCTTGTGTTCATCAGAACATTACAATTGCTTAGTCAGAACTCGTAGAGTATTGTCTAACCAATACTCAGCAATTTTAGGGTTATCATCAATTCGCATAGTAAAAGAGTAAGCCCGATGCTGAGGAAACATATCAATAGGAGCTCGGGTACTCATGATAGATGGTTGAAGGGTTTGCTCAGCCTTCATCGAGGTCATAAACACTTTGAACATGACAGCCATGTTCCTATAACATTCGGCTTGAGCAACTTGCACCTCGGGCTCAGGATTTCGTACCGGAGGGTTCTGCGGAATCGAAGGATCCCTTCTTCTAACTTCCTCACCATGTGTGGAGGAGTCAACAATGTGCTCATCTATTCGATCTTGATTAGAGTTAGACATCTATAAATAAAGAGATCGGTTTAGCTAACAAGTCATAATATACCATAAAATAATTCCTAGGTGGAAAAGTAACACAATAATCAATACAACAAGCCTCAGTTTAGTTTAGAACCAACTAAACTCTAGCTCTGATACCACAAATGTAACACCCCCTCCCCAGCCTAGTCGAGAACTGGATCGAAAAATGATATCGGTGAACAACATGGTGATTTGGTGCGATAATTTCAATCAAATATCGTTATTACTATGCTCAACAAACTATATTAAACAATATCACACTTCCAATTAATCTTTTACAAGTCTACCATTACTCGATTGAGACCAATTTCAATCTTTTACAAGTTCTAGAGACTAAACTATAATTTTGGTGTTTTAGTGGTCCTTACCTAAAATTAATCTTACTATAGTAAAATTCGATCTATGTTTAGTGTGCATGCAAACTTTCATATCAATTAGAGACCATTTACCCTATCAATTTAGACTTACAAGATTCAGTGACTATGTAGCAAAAACTTAAAACTGTTCTTTAACACTTATAACTAAATTATCTGTCACCGTATCGATGCCCTGGAGACCGTATCAATATGCCAAGCCTAATCCAAGGATTCCAGATTCAAACACAACAAGCCCGCATCGATACATCTGGTACCGTATCGATATAAGTTGATCACGTTAACTCTATATAGATACACTCTATGACCATACCGATACCTTTAATTTTTCCAGATTCCAGTGACCAAAATCCCTACCAATACGCTATAGTCAGTATGGATACGATTCTTTTGACTCATGTTGACCAGACCAAATATGCAAGGCCGTATCGATACACCATCACCTGTATCAGTACGCCCTACCTTGTAATAGCATATTTTAATTGGTTTTTATTCGATTTAGATTATCAAACGATGTCCAAATGCAATGAAACTTTACCAGCAAGTTTATAACCATTTAATCTACTAACATGCCAACTTTCATGTCAATACGAATTAATTTTCCAAGATTTTACCTTTTAAGCCAATTATGCCATTTACACCATTTTTAACCAATATTAACATACCATTTAGGCCCTCTAAAGCCAATACAAAACATGGCCAATATACACATACCAAAATGACCATAATCAACTAGTTAACTGCTTTGCCACCATTCTAGGAGTTCATAAGGAGAAAACACATTACTTTAAGCTTGTGGTGACTTGTCGAACTTCCAACTAGCTCCGATCTCGATCCAATACACTTTCTTAACCTGAAATGTGGAAGATGAATTCATTAGACTTACATAGTCTAACAGAGGTAGCCATCACCAATGAGTGAGCATGGTATGCATTCCAACATGCTTCAATAACAAGTCTAACCATGCTAGCAAAAGGCATATAATTCAACATGGCATAGTTATCATGCTCAACATGTAACATGGCGTCAATAATCATCATAACAACAATAATCAATAGCATATCAGTAATTTCATATCAATGATAATTAGGAATACTCAATGGTTTTCTTGGATCGATTTCACGGTATATGGATACACGAATTCCACTTCTGCACCAATTTTAGTAATAGTCTAGTCATATTCCCTCCACTGCACCAATTTGACCGAAACACACAATATCCCTTCGTCGCACCACAATAAAGGCCGTAGCTTAACCCTTACCAATGAGCTCATGAGTTCTATGGCATGCCAATTGTATCAAATACTTGTGATCCCAAGGTTCCATAATCAATGATTCAATATCAATGTACCAATAGCAATGATTCAATAACAATAGTTCAATAGCGATGATTCATAACAATAAATCAATAGTAATGATCCAATAGCAATATTCATGTGTTAATATTCCAAAAGCTTAGCATAGCAATGCTTCAATGCTTTCCATTGCAACAATAACGATGTTTTGGACATGATTTCAATGCAATACTTACCCATTCTTACCTATGTGACTTTCAATAGGGTTTTATGTAAAAATCTTCAATACAATGGTTAGCAATAAAATAAGCAATAATCAATGATTCAAGATGGCACCTAGCCATCTCTCGAGACTTCGACTACACTCACCTTACTTTCGAAACTCCTACGACTCTCGAATGATGATCCCTTTATTCCTTACTTGTTTTGGAGACGATGGGCTAGCTTCCTCCAATTCTTGAGCTAGGAGAAACTAATAAGAAAGTGTTACAATTGATATAACAACATCAATACTCATTTCTTAGCTTAGAATAGCCATTATCTATTCATTAGTTTCATGGATTAAAACTTAAAGAATATGGGTTTAGCCTGGAATCATAACTTAAATTTGGACATTCAAAAGCCTATGGAGTCAACAATAAATATGGGGCTTTTACTTACCTAATCAATAGCTAGGGATTGAAGCTTTTAAAGCAAAGAAGGCTTGTGTTTAAGGAGTCCAATTGAAGAGGTGTGTGCTTGAGCTTGGTGGAGAAGATGACAATGGGGGTGTGTGCATGATTTCTTCAAACAAGGGATGGGTTTGGTTACAGTGAAATCAAAAAAAAGATAAAGCTCTTTTTATTCCCTTATTAAGGAAACTATCACCCTAATCATTTCTCACCTCACCAAGGACCAATGAGAAACTTTCCCTTAGGCAAAGGAAAGCTTAAACTATTATTATCCATCTTTCTTATCCTTTTCTTAACTTTTTAACAATTGATGACTAATTGTCATCTTTCTTGGTCACTCTCACCTGAAAGGGTAGTAAGCAAGTAGGTGAATCATCCCATACTTCCAATTCTCTCAATTTGGTCACTAAGACAAATTTTAACAGGGACCCGTATCGATACACCTATAGCTTGTATTGACACGACTGGCTCAAGTTTGGTGAGTTAGTTAGGAAACAGTTGGACCGTACCGATACAAGTCCTACTGTGTAGATACGCCTAGCCAATTTTTAGAAGTTAAACATTCCAATAAGGTCCCTACTGAATATTGGACTCAATTAAGGTCCATTATCGATGAAACTAATCCACATAATCAATAATAATGCAACATTTAGGCTTCTTGGTGTATGGTTTCCAATCGCCGGAACCCAATTCTGACTAGACAAGGTTTTGGTGTGTTACATGAGGGTAGTAAGAGCAGACTTGGACCCGTTGGTTAAATAACCAAGAACCTGAAGTATCAAGGTGGATAGGAAAGGCGATTCCACAAGCAAAGCTTGATAAATCGATAAAGTTCATATAAAGAACAAAGTTTGAGAGATAAACTCACAAAGTAAACATATATTTCAAGAGATAAGTTCTGTACAAATTTGGTTGAATGACCCTATTTATCATTGACAAAGGGGTTTGGCCGAAGGGCCATGTATTTATTCGGTGGTGCTTGTGTCTCCCTCTAAGGTCGATTGTGTCTCCCTCCAAGGCTGGTGCATCTATTCGGCCGACGCAAGCTGCTATGTTAAAAATCCGCAATCGATGATGCAAACCACACCGTTTCCTTACGGTATTTGGAAACGCAAGTTGGGCAGAGTGCCCAAGTTTTGAAAATGTGACCACAAGGCAGATTACCTAGTGATACTAAAGTCACTAAAACTTTTTGTGTAGAGTAATGTAATGCCATCACACTGCATATTGGCACCCAATTGAAAAAAGATGATAAGCTTGTAGGAGGTTCCCTTGTTGATTCCACTCCAATAAAGCCATCCACAGATGCTCTAGCACCAAAAGATACTACACATGTGTCTGATATAGTGAGAGACCTTGCTACTAATGGCAAGAATGAAAAGAAAAGGATATGAACACATCTATTAAACCACGCGATGAGCCCAGACCACCACCTCCATTTCTACAATGATTGAAGGTTCAAAACAAGATGTCCAATTCTAGAAGTTTTTAGATCTACTCAAATAGTTGCACATCAATGTCTCATTCTCGAAGGCCATTGATCAAATGCTGATATATGCAAAGTTTTTGAAGGAGATCGTGACCAAGAAAAGATGGTGGTAGAAGTGGAAACCATTGATACCATGGGCAGGTGTGTGGTTGTGCTAAGTGATTTACAACCCAAGATGAAGAACCCTGCCAATTTCACTATTCCATGTTCCGCAGGGCATAACTATTCTGGCCGTGCTTTATGCAATCTCGGTGTAAGTGTCAATTTGATGCCAAAATTAGTGTTCACAAGACCATGCATGAGCTAAGCCTACATCGGTGGTCCTTTAATTTGTCGGTCGTTCTCAAATCTGACCTGAAGGCAAAATTGAAGATGTCATAGTTAAAGTAGATAGATTTGTCTTCCCGGGAGATTTTATCATCCTTGGTTGTGAAGTTGATGAAAATGCTCCTATCATTCTCGGGAGACCATTCCTTGCCACCGAGCGAATTGTGATTGATTGTGAGAATGATGAATTTACTATGAAGATGAACAACCAAAAGATCAAACTTAATGTCTTCAGCACTCTTAAATGGTGACTATTTTGTAAAGAAATCAAAACCATTTTAGTGACAGTTTTGTAAAAGGTTAAGAACTTAGAATATTTAAGAAGTTAATTGGGAGTTATTTCCTCTAAAACAAATTTAACGTAACTTTTCTTCTCTCAAAAACTCTCTCAACTTTCTCTTCAGCCAAACACCATTCTTCTCTTCAAATTCTTAAGGTAAACCCTTATCTTAATTGACTTTTGATTCTAAATGATTTCCTACCAAAATCTTATTGTTTAAACTTTGTTTTCTCATGTAAATCAACCAATTAAGGGGAAAGCTACCATTAGAGGTAAGGTTTCATTCATCTCCTCTAATGAAAGGTACTTTACTGAAATTCACAAGTTCTTAATCCTTTATCAATGTTTTCTAATGAGTTTTGTAATGATGATTAAGGAAAATTAGTTTAATTGAGGTCTTTCAGTTAATAAATGAAGAGTTTGGTTTAAATTCGTATGGATTTGAAAATGCTGAGTATTATGATTATTTTAATCATTAAGTTGGTGTTAAAGAATGTGGATAAGTGTTTTTGATCAATGTAAACCCGAAACTAGTTAGATTGCTATGGATCAAGGTTGTTATCTTTGGTTTTTGGCTTGATAGAGTCTAATGGTTGCTGGAAGTTAAAGGATGTTGGGAAATGTTTAATTGATGTATATTGATGTTGTTTAAGTGTTGGTTTCGTTGGATAAGGGCTGAAGATCATTTAGCATATTTTCGCCTTTGTTTTTGATAGTTTTCGGTTGGTGTTATGTTGTTAATTGTGCTAGAATGTTGAGGAGGTTGTGGGTTGCGAGTTTAGATGTTGAATTGATCTTTAATTCTCTGTTTTGGTTGGGTAAAAACAATGGAGATCAATCCAGATTTGTTTGGAGGTGCTACGATTGCATCGAATGCTTGATTGACGCTTCGCCTTGCAAGTGAAGTGAAGTCGGTGAGTGGAAACGTGGTTTACAGTCTTAAAAAGGTTTGAAAGTGATTTATGGGAGTTTAGATTGAGCTTGAAACACAAATCTAGGCTCAAAAGTAAGTATGGTGACATTTGCTCTCGAATTTTAGTTTCCCATGGTTTTAATGATATCATGCTCATGTTTTGATTATGGTTTTGTTACCTACTGTTTAATGCATGTTTTCATATGTGAAATATGATGAGATTTATCCCATGAGATAGAATTGCTATGGTAATGAGATATTTTATGCTTTTGAAAAGCTTTGCATGAGATTTGGGATATGGAAATGGTTTTGATGATGCATTGGTAAAAACAATAGGTTAACATGGTTTTAAATTGTATATTGGTAAGTGATGATGCTTATAAACTATGTCGGATATAATTGGTCAACCAATAGGATGTGAGTGCACTATAATATATACAAAATTTGTGCGTGTGCTAAATTCTTTGCTTCCACAATAGGGGTAGTGCTATTGTGGTGTGAGTGATAGGGGTAATGCTATCACCAACGGGCAATGCAGGTAGTGGCAACCCGGACAAAGTGAGATTATGGTGAAGGTAGTTTCACCATGTGACTTGATGGGGGTAGTGCTATCAAGGTGTCGTCATATCCGAACATGAAAGGATCGGGGTAGTGCCATCCAAAGGATAGGGGTAGTTCTATTCGGATCACTTATATTGCCAATGTATGTGCTAAACATGTACCATGCTTTTAAACGATGGTTTGTATAATGTGATTTATACATGAGAAAGGTTTGAATAATGTGGTTTATACATGAAACTTTGCATAAGGTGAGATTATGCATGGGGTTTAAAATGGAAGCATTGCTTGTTGGCTAAGCATGTAAGACTTAAGATTTTGCATTGAGATGTGTGAGACTAATGATACATGTTGAGAAATGAAATGTGCTTTGCTTTGAAAAGTGGTTTCAAGCATGAGATTTGATTTGAGAATGATGTTTGTAATATACTCAAAACTAGTATAAAAGAAGTTACTACAATGCGTTCATTTAATCCCTATTTGATTGAAAGTAAGGTACTAGGTCTAGTTAATAAGGACTAGAATGCTATAAATGAAAAAGGTGGTAACCTAAATTATAAGTGACAAAACCAAAACAAATAACAAAGTGAAGGAATGCATGCTAAATTCTTATATTCCTAAATGCCCCTACACATGTCATTAATTAGTGGATAATCAAGGACAAATTAGTCATTTTGGGGGTGGGATTAATTGATGATCTATTATCATCTTCTCCATAGTGCCAAAAAGATGAACAAAAATTGGAGAGAAAGAAATTGAGTGAGAAAACTCCATGT
The DNA here is from genome assembly GCA_019671005.1 of Hibiscus mutabilis. Lineage (NCBI taxonomy): Eukaryota > Viridiplantae > Streptophyta > Magnoliopsida > Malvales > Malvaceae > Hibiscus > Hibiscus mutabilis. The sequence goes on along the minus strand of CM033735.1, from coordinate 13,945,454 downwards.
TCATAGATTCAAGCTTGAAATTTGGAAGAATTGGAGTTGCTAGCATTCATATTATCTTGATAGGAAGGTAAAATCTCTTCCTTAATGCATTATAGATTCAAATGATTCATGTAGATTTTAAGTTCTTGCTTGAATTACATGAATTGGGTGATTAGTTAGTGAATTGATGCCATGAATTAGTTAAGAAGTTCAATTGATTGATCAATCCATGAAATTGGTAGTGCCATTCGAATGAGTAGGAGAAATTGATGTTGTCATTAACCAAATTGATGGTGAATTGTTATGTTAATTGCTGGAAAAACTTAGATGATAATTAGAATGGATGATTGATATGTGAATTGAAATTATTGTTGCTGGAAATTCTAGTGAGATGATGTTTTATTGAACCAATTCGAAATATTGATCAATTGCCCTCTTTTTATAGGTTTGAAACATGATTGGACTGACCTAGACATGTGTGAATGAGTATATATGTTGAACAATCATGTTAGAATCCTTGTCTAAGTGGTTAATGAAGCTAGAATCTAGCTAAAGGAAATCTGTCTAGAAGACTCTGTTTTGGGCAGTAAGTTTAAAAATTTGTAGAAAATCACATAGACCAAATTAGGGAGTAAATATTATATGTGAAGAATCATGAGTATCTCTAATTTCGTATACAACAAACGGAACCGAATTCCGAGTTATAAAATAGTTTGTAGAGATTAATCTCTAAGGACAGTACAAACTGTCCAGTGGCATAATTTGGTATGCCTTTAAATAAAAAACTGTATTAATTCACAATGAATAAAAATGCAAGGCCTACATGGTTAGAAGGACAATTAATTTAACTTTCTAATGGTGTAAACGGTTCAAAATTCCGACGTATAGAATAAAAGATATGAACATTTAAGCAAGTAATGCACATGCTGCCAGGCAGCAACAGTCTTGATGTTTTGAATTGAATGCTTGAGTGTATGGAGTCACATAATGACTCAGATGGTTGCGAGATTTTACCTAATACACTATGCATTGTATGAATGATAGATCAAGTGGATATTGAGCAGAAAGGGGTTCACATAGATCAGCAAGCTAGTAGAGGAAAAGGGTTTTCGATCCGGGAACATTAGTAGCTCAGAAAATTCTTGTGAGTGTAGTTTAAGGTTTAGAGAGGGCAATAATCTCTCCAAGTCCATTTTTGATTTGAATTATTTATTGATTCTTTGTATAAATTGTGTAATGAGCTTGCTATGGAGCATTAGCAAGGTAAGTGCTCTTTTCAGAAGTTTTGTGTGGTTACTTGATTGAGAAGCATGCTTGAATTGCAATTGATTGCCATGATATGCATCTTGCTTAAGTGAACTATATTGAAATGAAGCATCTTTGTTATAGTTAGAAGTAACTCAATTCATTGTTTAATGACATACCCTCATTGACTATTGGAATATTGATATTGGTATTGGCTTTGAACCCTATTCGATTGAAAGGGGATATTGGCACAAAATGTGCACATTGAATTGGATCTTGCTTGGAATTTAATGAAAGTGTAACTATTGTAAGCCTTGGTCTCGAGTTGGTCATAGATATAGTTGGCATGCCATAGAGTCCATAGAGCTCATTATCGGGGTGGACTACGGTTTGGGGCATTGTTCCCTAATTGGTGACAGTTGGAGGGAAGTATTGTTATTGGTCATTGGTGACAATAGGAGGGATTTGATCGGTACTTTGTACCATATTGACTATTGATATTGGCGACAGTTTGGTTAGGGACTCGAGTATTTAGACTGAGTAATCGATTCTCAAGGCTATACTTAAAATGAACTTATATCTCATGTATATTGAATCTATTGTTACATTGAATTGCATTGATTGCCATGAACTATGGATATTGGGACATTGCTTGAACATTGCTTATATGAGATTGCTTGAGTTTGAGACATTGATTGTGTTCAAATGACATGTTATGCCTATTGTTATTTGAATAGGATGATTGAGCATGTCTAAATTTCAAACCTTGTATTGATATTGGATTGAAAATTTAGCAAAAGCATCTAGTATTGTTTACACTGTTTCAAATGGTTCCTTATTGATAGGGGAACCATACCATTTATTAGATGGTTCATAGTTGAGACTTTTTGTATTGATTGTATTTTAACTTGAACTCACTCACTAATCTTTGCTTATTCAAGTCTCTTTTCTACGATTCAAGTTGATAGTGGATCCTATCCTGAAGTCTAGGCTTGTACAAGTTACAATTTGCTTGAAAGAGTATGTTTCCATATTGTTATAGTTCTCCTAGGATGGTGGCACCTAAGGCATGTATATTCATGATCACTTAGTAATGGTTTGTATATATTAACTTCATCTATGATCTATAAAGAGTATTGTATGTATATATGAGCATGTATGCACTTTATTGAGCTTGAATGCTTGTTAGATTCCCATGGTTGGATTATGCATGTAATGGTTGAATAGATCTATTGAAGTTGGCTAGTTAACAATAGGTAAATGTAGTAATCTACATGTTTAGACATGAACCACTTGGGTTACTTATGGTACTAGCCGAATGATGTATATAACATTGAAAACTTGTATGTTTGATTAAGGTCACTTAATTAAATGATGTAATCACCTATTGGTATGCATAATAGCTACATTGAATGTTGAAAATTTTCTATTGTGTTTTCCATCTAGTCGAATGGTTGCTTGAAGAACAAGTAAGTCCTAAATGGTATTGATCATGATAACTAATTGCATTATGGGTCCTAAAATATCTAATAGGTGCATCATGCATTGTCTATTGGGTCCTCACCTATTTGATTACTTACTTAATGAGTAAGAAAGACTTAAAACGAATTGAACTCACTAGCTTTAATTGAATGGATCATTTATTGAAATTGTGGTAACTTACCTAATCCTACTAGGGTTGTTAAAGTATGTTACAGAATGGTATCAGAGCTTTAAGGTTGCATGATTCTAGGGTCTATTGCATGAATAGGCTATTGTCATTGATCACTTAGGTGCCACCTAGAAGTTACTTGAATATTGATTGGATTGTGACTTGAGCTTGACTTATCTTATTCCTTATATATAGAATATCTGAAACAAGATTGGGCAAGGATAATGAAAGCCCTTTTGGCTCCTCCAATGAGGGAGGGAGCGTAAGGATGAACCAGGATCCCCAGAAGCATGCTGATCCTCAACAAGTTCAGTAGAAAGTTCCCGTGATTCATCCTATTCAACGAGAGTGCTTCTCCAGTCTAAATGAGATGCTTGATCAGATGATTGTGTCTATGAGATAAAATCCTCCAACTTTTCCTGACCCTCCGATAGCAAAACCGGCAAGAGCTCCAATTGACAAGTTAGCTCAACACCGAGCTTACACTTTCGCTGGAACAAGTGATGATAAGCCAGAAGAAGCAGAGTACTGGCTGGAGAATACGGCAAGAATCTTGTCTAAGAAACTGCAGTGCTCAGATGAACACAAAATAGAGTGTGCAGTAGCTTTGTTGGCCGAGGAGGCACTGAATTGGTGGGAGACTACTACCTTGGCAGCACCTGAAGAAGTTGTCACCTGGGAATTCTTCCTTAAAGAAGTAAAAAAGAAGTATATTAGTGATCAATATCTTGTTGATCGCACAAATAAGTTCTTGTACCTGAAGCAAGGAGGGAAATTGATCGAGCTGTATGTTAGCGATTTTTGAAAAAACTACAAATACGGCTCGAAATTCATAAAGAAAGAAGAGGACAAGTGTAGAATGTTCATAGATGGACACAATTATGAGTTAGGAACCATGTTCACTGCTTTGGGGATTACTGACTTTCAAGAACTGGTCAACCGAGTCATAGCTACCGAAGCCAAGATGAAGACTTTGACAAAATGATCGGAGAATCACTCCCGAGATAACAAAAGATCATGGGATGACCAAGGAGGAAATTCTTCCAATCAGTGAAATTTATCTAAGGGTAGCTATATACCCAAGCCACAAGCTATGTCCAGAGCCTCAACACCTATGGTGTCTTTGGATAGCATCGGGAATACCGGGAGGGAGACCCAAATCCCTACTTGCAAGACTTATCAAAAGAATCATATTGGAGTATGCAGAAAGCTAACTAATGCTTGCTACTTATGCGGTGAAATCACTCACTATGTCAAAGATTGCCCCAAAAATCCGAACAAGTTGCCTTCTCATGTTTCTCACAAGTTTAATCAAGCTCCTTCACCCAGGGGAAAGGGTTTGAAGCAAGCTAACTCATGCAACTACGGAAAAAGCAAAGGCCAAGGGTCTAATGCTACATATCAGGAATCTCGGGCGCCTGCTCGAGTCTATCATATATGAGGTCAGGAGGAGGAAGAATCTCCTGACGTAATTGCAGGTACAATCTACCTCGATATTTACCCTGTTTTTGCTTTATTTGATACAGGATCAACCCATTCATTCATAAGATCTCCTTTAATTGAAAAGCTTAAATTGAAGCGTGACTATGTTAGTTGTAGCTTAATTGCTACCAATCCTTTAGAGACAATGTAATAGTGAACCAAATATGTAAGGTTTGCCCTTTGTTTATTCAGGGCATCCCTTTCTTAGCCAACCTGTTGTTATTTCCTTTTGTTGAATTCGATCTCATTCTGGGATTAGATTGGTTAGGAAGGCATCAAGCTTGGGTTGATTGCCAAAAGAGAAAATTGTTTCTTCGTGGTCTACGAGAAAAATCCATTACCTTGATCGGTAAGAAACCTATTAGCATCTTTGCTGCTATGATTAAAGGTGATGAAATTGAATTCGGTGTGACTTCATTCCCTGTTGTTTCTGACTTCCCTGATGTTTTACCTGAGGAATTTCTAGGATTGCCCCTATTCGTGAAGTCGAATTCAAGATTGAAGTTCAACCTAGGAGAGATCCAGTGTCTATTGCTCCATATCGAATGGTCCCTATTGAACTCAATGAGATTAAGAAACAATTGCAAGAGCTTCAAGACAAGGGCTTCATCCGACCCAGCTCTTCACTCTAGGGAGTACTCGTATTGTTCCTTAAGAAGAAGGATGGGTCGATGAGGCTATGTATCGATTATCGTTATCTAAATCGGCTCACTATCAAGAACAAGTATCCATTGCCGAGGATAGAGGATTTGTTTGATCAATTCAAGGATGCCAAAGTCTTCTCCAAGATCGATTTGCGATCGGGGTACTATCAGATGAGAATACAAGACTTGGATGTACCTAAAACGGCTTTGAGGACTCGTTATGGTCACTACGAGTTCCTAGTAATGCCATTCGGGCTAACCAATGCTCCAACGGCTTTCATAGACTTAATAAGCTGAGTGTTCAAACCCTATTTGGAAAAATTCGTGGTTGTCTTTATCGACGACATTGTCATCTACTCGAAGGACAAAGAAGAACATGCTAATCACCTTCGAATTGTACTCCAAACACTGAGAAAGAATCGGCTATATGCCAAATTGAGCAAATGAAGTATCCTTCCTTGGCTACGTTATCTCGGTCGAAGGGATAAAGGTAGGTCCTAAGAAGATTCAAACAATCATCGAATGGTGACCTCCAGGAAATGTTAGCGAGGTTAGTAGTTTTCTCACTTTAGCTAGGTATTACCGAAGATTCGTGAAAGGGTTCTTGATTCTTGTTACTCCATTGACTCGACTCCTTCGAAAGAATACTCCATTTAAATGTTTCGAGGACCAGCAGAGGAGCTTCGATCAATTGAAGCAAGTCCTAACTGAAGCCCCTATTCTAATCCAACCTGAACTAGAGAAAGACTTTACAGTCTTCAGTGATGCTTCCCACCTCGGTTTAGGGTGTGTATTGATGCAAGATAACAAGGTCATTGCCTATACTTCTCGGCAACTCAAGCCACTTGAGTTGAACTATCCAACGCACGACTTGGAACTAGCTGCGGTCGTGTTTGCTTTAAAGATCTGGAGACATTACCTATATGGAGAGAAATGTCGATTATTTATGGATCATCAGAGTTTAAAATAAATCTTAACTCAGAAGGAGTTAAATCTTCGACAACGAAGATGGGTGGAACTACTAAAAGACTATGACCTAATCATTGATTACCACTCGAGCAAGGAAAATGTTGTGGCTGATGAACTCAGTCGCAAACATTCAATTGGTAAAATCAAATAAAAATTTCCAACTTTGTTTATCCCTCTATTCGAATGGATGATATGAAATCCACTAATCGAAATCCTTTAATTGTAGCTTCAACTACTTTCAATGCCCATTTTAAGCTCCTAAAGAACCGGAGATATGTGGCAGAACTTTGTTGTCACTGAATTTTCACCTAACTTCTTTACTTTAACTATGTCATTTTTGTTTAGGTAGTCTTATATTGCAATTAGTATCAGGATTATTTGAATATCATGTAACATTGCTAATATACTTAGGGTATTAAAATAAGTACGATATGTTGATTAATGTGGTAGTTAGAATTATTTAGGTAACATATAACGTGTTAGAATTAGTATAATTGTTAGTATATTAGGGTAGTTAGAATTAACATAGGTTATATACATTAGATTTTAAAACCCAAAAAAATATAAAATACACAGCCCAATTGTAATTAAAAAATAAATAAAAGGTCAATTTAGATCAGAATCCATTAAAAATACATAGAAGGTCCATTACACAAAGGCCCGTTTGGCCTGATTATTATTTCCTAAAGGGTTCGACTTTTATATGTGCAGGTAATGAAGAACCGTTGGATCAAGGGAGTTCATGCGGATCACCACTCGCGTGTGGCAGGCACGTGCACGACGTTTTAGCTCCGGCCGATCACTTCATCTTCTTTGACGCTTCATTCGCTCTGATTGTTCCTTGCCAGTGCCGTTCGATTCATCAGAAACATGTAAACAAAGGAGCAAAAGGATTAAATCCCTAAATTAGGGCATAGCAGTTCAAAAATCAACAGGGATTAAATCCCTAATTCAAAGCCCTAGCTGGAAAACTCAAAAGCAAAACGGGAAGGGATAATCCCTAATTCAAAGCCCTAGTGAGAATCAAGCTACAATTGGATATGCAAAAGGCAATTCAGAACCAAAGAAAAAGACCAAAATCCCCAAATCGGTGCCATGGCAAAAATCAAGCAATCAGAGGGGAAGAAATTGGGGATTTAAGCTTAGGATTTAGGCAACTATTGTACTATAAATAGCACTGTAAATCATTGTAACAAACAACAATTCGATAGGAATCACATATAGCAATTAGATAATAGCATTCAGAATTTATAGGAGCAATCAATTTGCAATTGGCATTCAAGTGCAATAAAAGAAGCAAGTTTCTAGTAACATCTCTTATCTTTTTCCTTTTTGTTTCGATTTAAATAAAGAAAATGAGTTGTTTTTACCTTTGTTTTCGTTTGAAATATTGTTGTGAGTCGATTTCAATATAACTCCGGTAAAAAATGCAAATTTGAAGTAGTTAGAATCTAGAAAATCTGGGTTTTCTGGGAAATTTGCCTCCGGTGGAAGGAGGCCGGCATGGCGGACCACCACTGTGTTCTTCAATTCATGAAGAACACGATGAGTGTCTTCAGAGGATTTCAGTAGAGCCGGTTTTGATTCATTTGGGGGAGAAATTATAAAATGATACCTGTTATAATATTTAGTATATATACTAACCCATTTGACCCAACCCGAACCCGAGTATAACCCACGCCCTTTTTTCCCGGATCTCACGCTGTAGCTCTTCAGTTTCAATTGTTTCAATTTCATCATTTTTCTCTTCAATTCGGCCCCTAATTTTAAATTGTTTTCAAATTAACCTTCACATTTTACTTTCCTTCAAAATTAGTCCCTGATTCATATTTTCTTTTTTTTAAATAAAAACAAATCCTTTTTCTTTATTTAATTTTAAGTAATCATTTAGTTATTTATTAATTATTACTTATTTTCCCTTTATGTATACATTTGTATGTATGTTAAACTTTAAGATTAGGGACTTAAAATTTAGATTAGTGACATGCATGTTGTGAAATATTCTTCATTTCAATAAAACACACTTAACTATATTTAAACCTTAATAATTAAAAGAAATATAGATATTTCTAGGATTATTCACTATTTATACTTTAATTAAAATTCATTAACACATTTAATTTTCCTGTTTATTTGTTTGAAAAGTGAAAACTTAATTAATGTGGTGTCTTATCAAACGAGAATGACGGGTTAGCGCCATGAGTGTGGGCGGTGATTAAAGTTCATTTCCCGGGCAATAAGGCCGTTAAAATAAATTTACATTCATTTACGGACAAATAAAATCGAAATTTTGTGAACTTGAAAATCCTAGTTTTAAAAATGCTTTTTTTGAAATCAATTAAGGTACTAATTTTTGGGCATTGTGGGGGTGCTAATCATTCCCCACAAGTAATCGACCCCCAAACCTGTTTTCTCTTGTTTTTGTGGACCAAAATGTAATTTTGATAAAAAAAACGTTTTATCAAAATACCCTTGTCTCAAAAAGTGATCCAATCACACTTTTTTTAAAATATTGGTGGTGACTCTGTGATTTTATAAAGTCTTCCAAAACGTCAAAACCTTCCTAAAAAGGGTTGCGATAGCTTGGTGACTCCGCTGGGGACATTTTGTTTAAAAAAAAAACAAAAGAGGGTCAGGCCACAAATTGTTTTCAAAATGTTTTTAGAAAAGGAATTTGCAAGTTCACAAAGGTTTCAATTTATTCGTTCGTTTAATGAATGTAATTCTATTTTACGCATTTAAAAAAAAATGTTGCAAAAAAGCTCTATTCTCGAGCTCTACCCAATTGTTAAGTGAGGGGAAAACGCTTTGCTCATGTCAGAATATTGATTCTCCGTATGAGCCTAGAAAGTACCTTCGAGATTCATATGCTTCATGTCTTCGTAAGGATACTGATTCTTCGAGAAGACATAGGAAGTGAGTCCTCCAGAGTTGAACTTGTTTCGTTTGAAGCTTATAATGGGTGAGAACCAGGGGCCTTGCTACCCTTAGTAGGGGATAGCAAGGACAACTCTGATACCTTTTAGAACTCAACTGTTTGAGAACTTAGAGCCCACCCCAATAGAGCCATGCAAAAAACCTAGGGTTTTAGTAATAAAGGGAGACATGTCCTGGAGTATTGGAATATTGTGCCCATAATTGTTTTTGAATTCTCTGTGTTTTCTTGATTCTAATCTGTGTTCCCCTGGTTTTGTTGTTTTCCATAAGCATTCATGCTATATCATTACATATTTAGAAGGGGTTGATTCTCAAAATCATTGCTCAACTTTGAAAAGCTCTTGTTATGGACGAAAGAATTTTGAAAAGTGAAGAGAAGAATGCAATGGTCGGACATTGGTCCGAGGTGAATTAGTGAACATTCGGAGACAGTCTAGTAGCTGATCATGAGACAGAGACTTCAGAATATGCCCACATCAGCATCAAGCAGAACAATGTGCAAGAATTGTAGGAAATCTGGGAGCACTTTGATTATGAGACCAAGTAGTTGTTCCATGAAGTTTATGGTGACATAGTCTATGTCTTGTATGTGAAGGTTGATGAACAGTTACTAAAAGCCATGGTTCAATTCTGGAATCCGGGATATTGCTGCTTCACTTTTAATAAAGAAGACATGATGCCTAAATTTGAGGAGTACTTAGCCCTTTTCAACCTGTGCAAAGTAAAAAAGAACTGGTTTATGCCAAGACTCCTAAAAACAAAAATCCACACGCAAAGCTTCAGGCATTGGCTGGTATGAGTGATGGTTGGGTTAAGGGTTGATACAAAAGAGGGGAGGCACCTTTAATTTCCCTTGGTCAAGCATCAGAAGTATAATTTCGATCCACCCCGACAAGGAAAAGAGGGTTGATCTCCTAGCCATTGCAATTTATGGTTTAGTCATCTTTCCATGGGTTCTACGAAACATTGATGTGGCGCTACTTGATTTCCTTGAACAACTGAAGAGAGGAGTCAATCTGGTACCAGCGGTACTTGCTGAAACCTTCATTTCCCTCAATGCCTACCGGAAAGTTAAAGGTGTTCGTTTTGGAGGATGTGCTTCGCTTGTGCAAGTTTGGGCCCTCAACCATTTCTAGAAGTGCCTGACATTAGCTTTATCAAATGTATTTTCCCTGAACTTCTGACCTCTTCGGGAATTTTTGGCAAAGGAGTGTCCTGTTATTAAGAAAAATAAATGGATTGATATATTCAGGGATCGTCGTGACAAAGACATCAGATAGAGGGTTCCTTGGATGGGTCATACCAAAGTCCTATACAAATGTGGAAATTTCAACTTTCTAATGCTGCTAGGTTTGTGGGGAAGAATTGGATGTGCCCCTTTGTTGGTATCTCGTCAGTATGGGTCTCGGCAGTTCATCCTATTCACTACCGGCTTGGTTTATCAGAATTCAAGTTCCAAGGTGAGTTTCGACAGAAGGTTCAGACAATTAGCGATGCATGGAACCATTGTTATCACATGAAACTAGAATCTGATAGCCACTACATGTACACCCAGACTATGACATTTGGTGGCATACGAGAATGAATGACAAAGTCATAGCACCTACATCTGGCCAGGCTAAGTCTCTAGAAGAACACTTAAAGGTAGTCCCTAATCTTAAGAGAAGAGTTAAGAAGGGCTAAGCTGGAGATAGAAGCCTTACAAGAGCAAAACCAGAAGGACAAGTTTGAGTCAGGCCTAGATGTTGAAAAAATATAAAGGGAGACGAAGCGAGTAGTGAAGCTGTATGAAGACCTAGAAAAGAAGTTTGAGATCCAAAGGATTGACTTCCTCAAGCTCCAAACTATTGTTAGGAATGTTGATCTGAGAAAGACTCTCGAACAGTGGAAGCAAGAAATTGAGCATGCTATAGGGAAAGAAAAAGAACGAGGAAGGTGCAAGGTCGAGAAATATAGACCGGCCCTTGCTGAAGAAAAGAAGAAGAGTAAGCCGACAATTGATAATGGAAATGGCAAATGGGTCCAAGAAAGAGATAATAAAAGTGTGGCTGTATGGAAAAGGAAGGCCCACGACAACAAGATTTGTTTATTTGAGTTGCAGAAGGCATATGACCAGACTAGTGCAAAGCTAAAGTAGAGTCAGGCTTGTGTTGATAAGTTACAAGCTAAGATAGGTGATCTGAACCACTCATTAAACAGACTTTAGAATCGTCACACCTATATTGAGCTTTAGGCCTGTCTAAGTGAGAACGATACCTTGAATAAACAGGTTGAAGGAATGGATAACATCATCCAGGAATAAAGGACAAAGATCTTAGTCCTTGAAGACATCAATGAGGGAGGTAATGACTACTGGTTCACTCGTCTTAGGGATATGTCTTTAAGATTTCAAGAACGAGATGAGTTTGATAGGACTGTCATGACCCAAGTACAAGATGTGGCTCGACACGTGATGATATTAGCTACTGAAGCTACAGCTCTTCGTCAATACGTCAAGCCAGCAGAAGAAGTGGGACCGAGGCTTATGTGGCTCATTGAAGAAATTAAGGAACTGGAAGTTCAAGCTAAAAAATATTTGTAAAAAAAACTTGATGTAATAAGGACCATTTTATATCCAATAAAAGAGTTGTATCTTGAGCAATTGTTTCATGGAATTGATGCCCCCTCGCTTTCATCCATGCATTTGCATTTCATTCTTTTGTGTTTAATAGCTTTTCTTTGCATTTATGTTTACATTTGTGCATGCACACATGACATAATAAGAATCTAACTTAAATAAAAATGACAGAAAATCAAAATACCAAAAACAAACCACAAGTACGGTACTCGGTCTCAAGTGAGAGAAATGGAAGACAGAGTGACAGCCCTAGAAAGCAATCACAAGAGTACCCATGATAGGTTAGACAAGCAAGAGACAGATCTGAAGCAACAGATGGAGTTAGTTAACCAGAAGACGGTTGGTTCAATTGCAGTCATGCTAGGTTTTGAGGACCCAAACGCGGTATAAGCTGGTGAGGAAGCAAATGTTGTGCCAAAATTTCAAGGGATGGCCTTTGTTTACCCGAGTACTCAGAGAGAAGTTCAATCTTCTAAGGTCAAAATTTCTCCACATGTTGTTGAGTCGCCAGCGCAGAATGATAGGAAGATAGGTTCTGAGAAAGTCATTGAGGTGCCTAATCTCGATGAAATTGCCGACAAAGTGAAGGCTGAAAAAAAATGGGAAGATCGCTATAAGAAATTGGAAGAAATGATTAAGTCCTTCCAAGAATGAGGTATATATGGAGGAATGGATGCCAAGGATTTAAGCTTAGAGACTGATCTGATAGTATCACCAAAGTTCAAAGTTCTTGACTTTGAAAAATAGAATGGAACGACATGCCCTGCAGCACATATGACTATGTATTGCAGGAAGATGTCAATGTATCTGGAGAATGAGAAGCTGCTTATCCATTGTTTCCAATAAAATCTAGAAGGGTTAGCTGCACACTGGTATACACAGCTAAGTCGAATTAACATCAGATCATGGAAAGATCTGTCCAGAGCTTTTAGTGAACAGTACAAGCATGTTTCAAACATGGTACCAACTTGTTTAGTTCTGTAAGGATTGGAGCAAAAGCACCATGAGAGCTTCCACCAGTACGCGCAGAGATAGAGGGACATAGTTGCCCAAGTCTAGCCACCATTGCTGGAAAGTGAGATCACCCTGATGTTCATCGAGACATTAAAGGGATCTTTCTATGATAGTATACTCAACCATGCCACAAAGAGTTTTGTGGACATGCTTATAAATGGAGAATTGATACTTGCAGCAATGAAAAATGGAAGGTTAGATAGTGGGGAAACTAAGAAACCCTACAAAAAGAGAGATAATGAAGTTGATGTTGCTAATGTCAATAATCCCAGTTACTCGAAGGGGGTAGTCTTCAATAAACCCAATATCTCGACCACAACTCTAACATCCACAAACCATCCGAAAGAAGAACAGAGATATCAAGGGAGCTCGAAACCATATTTTCCTCCTATCCCGATGACATACGTGTTTGCTGAGTTGATCAAATCCCAAATGGTGTTTCCAAGAAACGTTCCTCCATTCTCACCACCATATCCACAATGGTATGATGAGAAGGCACAATGTGAATATCATGCAGGGGTTAGGGGGCATACCATAGAAAATTGTACTGCATTCAAAAGAGTGGTAGATGAATCGAGAAAGTCAGGGATGTTATCATTCGATACGCCAAAAGATAAAGGAAGCCCTCTACCAAATCATCAAAAGGCAGGTTTGAATGCAATCATAGAGGAGGAGAATAAGGTGGTTAAAGAATGTGTTGCTGAGGTTAGAGCTCCCATGAAGTGGATATGGGCTCTAATGGTGGCAGTATGGATGTTGGAAGAAGGAGCCCAGAAATTGAAGATTGAGAATGAATTGTACGAGTACCACTTGAAGGAAGGACATGAGATTGATCGTTGCTTAGAGTTTAGGCTACTAGCTCAAAACAAGATGAATGAAAAAGAACTCGAGTTCTTTGAGAAAGAAGGCAAATGATGTTTGTTGGATATATGTGCTTCTGAAGAGTCATCTACCAAAAGGGACTACACCGAAATGAAGCCTTTAGTTATTAAGGATAAAACCAGAGTTGATGAGTCAGTAAGGAGTGTAACCACGTGGCTCATAATTACGGCACCAACGCCATTTCCCTACAAGGATAGCAAGCAGGTCCCTTGGAATTATACTTGTGAAGTGATAGTCCAAGGAGAAACATCTGTCCAAGAGAAAGGAGAACCGGTCAATGAGGTGAGTCGTTTCACGAGGAGTGGAAGGCTCTATTCCCAGCCAATAGCAACGGATAGAGATGCGGCGCAAAGAAAGGCTACTGCTGAAGAGTCTGAAAAAAAAGATAACATAGATTCTTCAATGAAAAAATGACAGCATATCATGAGCCTGTAAAAGAATCAGAGGCTCAAGAGTTCTTGAAGATCTTAAAATATAGCAAATACAGTGTAGTGGAGCAACTCCACAAGCTTCCGGCTCAAATTTCTATGATTTCATTGCTACTAAGTTCTGAGGGCCACCGTGAGGCCTTGTTAAAAATTTTGAACCAGACATTTGTATCAAAGGATATCACAACTGATAAGATGGATATGTTAGTCACTAGCATTGCCGTTAACAACTTCATCTCGTTCAATGATGAGGAAATACCAGGTGAATGAACGGGATCGTGCAAGGCTTTACACATCACTAATTGATGTAAAGGGCATATGTTACCAGGTGTCTTATTGACAATGGGTCGGCACTAAATGTTCTGCCACTAGCTACACTGAAGAAACTACCAATAGATAGTTCTCATATAAGAGCTTATCAAAATACGGTTAGAGCATTTGATGGAACTCAGAAGTATGTGTTGGGGAAAATCGAGGTGGCTTTGCAAATTGGACCAATGACCTTCGATGTTGAATTGTGGTCATGGATATAAGACCTAGTTATAGCTGCTTGCTTGGGCGCCCATGGATTCACGCAGCAAGAGTGGTCCCATCTACTTTACACCAAAAGTTGAAGTTTGTGATCGATGGTCAATTAATAACTGTCGGTGCGGAGGAAGAAATCATTGCATCAGTAACCACTGATGCACCCTTTATCGAGATTGACGAGGGTGCCCTCGAGTGTCATTTCAGGACATTGGAGCTAGTTATTGCAACCTTTGTCACGGAAGAAAGCAAGGTGCCAGAACCGAAATTGTTAAGCTGTGCAAAAATGCAGGTAAAGCAAACGCTCGGGAAAGGAACTGAAATCAGAAAAGGACTTGGAAGAAGACATCAAGAAAGGTTGTATCCTATAGTAATCCCAGCGAAAAAGGATCGGTTTGGCTTAGGCTTCAAGCCCAACAAATGGCAAAGAAGAGCTGAAATTAGAAAGCATCAAGAGAGGAGAAGAGCTAGATCGAAAGGAGAGGAAATTGAATGGGAACTGATGACTTTCCCTCCCCTGAACCATAACTTTGTATCTGGAGGTATGCTGGATCCAAATACCTCAGCCAGTGAAGAAGGAAAAGGATAGAGCACTCAATGTGAAGCATTTGAAAAGCTGAGTATCAATGCTTTGACTAACAATGAAGAAGAGAACCAGTACCTGTCAATGATCTGCCCTTACTCTGAGCTTGACAATTAGAATGCTGAAGAAATTCTTGTAGTCTTTAAGACGCGTTTAGAGTAATCCTCAAAACCAACCCCTTTGCTCCAGGCCCGGAGACAATAGGGGATCTTATGTAAAAGGCCTATGTCAAAATTTTAATTTGAAATTCAATAAAAGATGCATTCCTTTAAATCTTGTGTGACAAACTTTCTTTTCATAAATAAACCAAAACCAAATGAAAACCATAAAGCATAAAAAACATTCCATTCATTTGTTTCTTCCCTTTGTATATATCTTTTGCCTATTCCTTTTTCAGGTCTTCAGATATCATTAGCATAAATGAATCGGAATCTGACTTCAAGGTTGACTTTGAATTTCCTCTGTGCTCAGAAGAAGTTGGAAATATTGGCAATGAGGAATAATACGATGTACCCAGTGATATGCTCAGAATGGAAGGAGAAGAAAAGCAGATTCTACCACATAAAGAGGAACTAGAAACATTAAACCTCAGAACTGAAGAAGAAAAGTGAGAGGTGAAGATTGGTACTACCATCACAGCCAAAACCAGACAAAGTTTGATCGAGATCTTGAAAGAATTTAAAGATATTTTTGCGTGGTAGTATCAAGATATGCCCGATTTGGACACTGACATTGTCATGCATAGGCTCCCTATAAAAGAAGGATGTGAACCTGTAAAACAAAAGCTTAAAAGAATGAAGGCTGAAACAGTCCTCGAAGATCAGAGATGAGGTAAAGAAGCAATACGATGCAGGATTCCTTGAGGTAGCTAAGTATCCAGAATGGGTGGTGAATATTGTCCTAGTACCGAAGAAGGATGGAAAAGTACGAATGTGTGTTGACTACAGGGATCTCAATAAGGCAAGCCCAAAGGACAATTTCCCGCTCCCACATATTGACACTTTAGTCGACAATACAGCTGGACATTCACTTTTTCTTTCATGGATGGTTTCTCCAAGTATAACCATATTAAGACGTGCCTAGAAGACATGGAAAAGACAACTTTTGTGACGTTATGGGGAACTTTTTGCTATAAAGTGATGCCCTTTGGACTTAAGAATGCAGTAGCAACTTATCAAAGGGCCATGGTCACTCTCTTCCATGATATGACTCATAGAGAAATAGAGGTATACGTCGATGATATGATCGCTAAATCTGGATCTAAAGAAGAACATTTGGTCAATTTAGAAAAGCTCTTCCTAAGACTGAGAAAGTTCCAGTTGAAGCTCAACCCGACTAAGTGCACATTTGGGGTCACATCTGGCAAGTTATTGGGTTTTGTTGTAAGCAGAAGAGGAATTGAGATCGATCCAGTTAAGATAAAAGCCATACAGGAAGTTCGAGGTTTCTTGGGACGATTAAATTACATCGCACATTTCATTTCCCAGCTAAATGATAAGTGTGATCCAATGTTTAGGTTACTCAGGAAAAATAATCTGGGGACTTGGGATGAGGAATGTCAAATGGCTTTGGAAAAGATCAAGGAACAGCTGAGCAATCCTCCATTTTTAGTACCACCTATTTCAGGGAGACCATTGATCTTGTACCTAACTGTCTATGAAAATTCTATGGGTTGTGTGATAGGGCAACATGACAATACTAGAAGAAAAGAAAAGGTGATATACTACTCGAGCAAGAAGTTCACTGATTGTGAAACCAGATATTCGCCAATTGAAAAGCTATGTTGTGCTCTGGTTTGGGCAGCTAAAAGGCTAAGATAATACATGCTTTATCACGCTACATGGCTAATCTCGAAGTTGGATCTGCTAAAGTTCATGATGGAAGTTCCAGCCTTGTCAGGAAGGTTAGCGCGTTGGCAAATGTTATTATCAGAATTTGATATCCAGTATGTGAGCCGAAAAGTGATAAAAGGGAGTGCCATAGCAGACTTTTTGGCAAGTCGCGCCTGTGATGACTATGAAGCATTAAACTTTAATTTTCCTAATGAAGACTTGATGTGTATCTTAGAAGATGATGAGGCTTCAATAGAATCTTGGGTTATGAACTTTGATGGTGCAGCAAATGCATTAGGAAGAGGTATAAGGGTAGTTTTGGTCTCGCTAAAAGGAGATTATTACCCTTTTACCAATCGTTTGAAGTTTTTCTACACTAATAATATGACAGAATATGAACCTTGTATAATGGGACTAAGAGAAGCTATAAGAAGGAAAATTCGTACTTTAAGAGTTTTTTGGGACTCTGCATTAGTCATTTAACAGATACGTGGTGAATGGGAGACAAAAGATGCAAAGTTGTTGGGATACCACAAGCTGGTCCTTGAATTGACCAAGGAATTTGATGAGATTACTTTCACATATATCCCAAGAGAAGACAACCAAATTGCTGATGCTTTAGCCACCTTAGCCGCTATGTTTAGGGCAAATGAAGGATCTGAGATGATGCCCATCAGGTTATATATGCTTGACTCTCCGGCTCATTGTTATGATGTGGAAGACGAAGTGGATGGATTGCCATGGTATCATGACACCTTACAATATGTAAAATTCCAGCAATACCCGCCTCAAGCTACAGAGAATGAAAAGAAAATGATCAAGAAGATGGTATCAGGGTATGTCCTTGATGGAGATATTTTATACAAGAAAAGTCGTGATCAAGTGCTTCTAAGATGCGTGAGGGCAAAAGAGGCACAATTAATTGTAGAAAAAGTTAATGAAGGAGTTTGCGGAACTCATCCTAGTGGTTTCACCATGGCCATGAGAATCATGCGTCTTGGATATCACTGGTCAACTATGGAAGGTGATTGCATCAACTATTCTCGCAAATGCCACAAGTGCAAAATTTATGCTGACAAGGTTCATACGCTACCTCAACCTCTGCATGTTATGATAGACCCTTGGACATTTTCCATGTGGGCATTGATGTCATTGGTCAGATTCACCCTAAGGAATCAAACAAGCATCGTTTGATCCTGGTAGCCATTTATTATTTCACGAAAGGGGTAGAAGCAGCCTCCTATGCAAATGTTACTAGATCCAGTGTTTGCAAGTTTTTGAAAAAGGAAATCATTTGTCGATACGGTTTGCCTGAAAGTATCATCACTAAAAATGCTTCTAATTTGAACAACAAAATGATAAGTGGAGTTTGTGAGCAGTTCAATGTCAAACATCATAATTCTGTGGTATATCGCCCAAAGATGAATGGGGCAGTGGAGGCTGCGAAAAGAATATTAAGAAGATAATTGCAAAAATGACTAATACCTATAAAGATTGGCATGAGAAGCTACCGTTTGCCTTATACGCTTATCGAACTATAGTAAGAACTTCCACTGGGCAACACCTTTCTCATTAGTGTATGGAATGGAAGCTGTGCTACAAATTGAGGTTGAAATACCATCGCTTCGTGTCTTAATGGAAGCAAAGTTGGAAGAAACAGAATGGGTTCGAGCAAGATACGATCAGCTGAACCTAATCGAAGAGAAAAGACTGAAAGCACTGTGTCATGGGCAAATGTACCAGAAAAGGATGATAAGGGCTTACGAGAAGAAAGTTTGCCCAAGAGAATTCAAAGAGATAGATTTAGTGTTGAGGAAGAAGCTACCAATCCAAAGCGATTCTCGAGGAAAATAGGCACCGAATTGGGAAGGACCTTACATTGTAACAAAGGTTTTCTCAGGAGGAGTGTTAATTTTAGCCAAAATAGATGGAGACGAACTCCAAAACTCGATAAATTCAGATTCGATTAAGAAGTATTATGTTTGAAGGAGAAAGAAGAGAAAAAAAAGAAAAAAGAAAGAAAAGAAAAAAGAAAAAGAAAAAGAAAAAGAAAAAGAAAAAAAGATAAAAGAAAAAAAGAAAAAAGAAAAGAAAAAAAGGAAAAGAAGAGAAAAAGAAAAGAAAAGAAAAGAAAAGAAAAGAAAAGAAAAGAAAAGAAAAGAAAAGAAAAGGGGGTTCAAAATGAAAATCTGCAAAAGGCGTTTTGAAACCAAAGGAGGATCTGAATTTAAAACCCGTAAAGGGCGGCTTAGACAATTTTCAAATAAGACCTTCCTCGGGGATTGGCTTGGGAGCTTCATGTTTTTTCGCATAATCATTATCTTCAGGGTCTACTCAGCATAGAGGACGTTCAAGGCATCTTATGAAGTCATGATAAGAGGAGTTTTGGTTTTTGATATCTGAATATCTTTTCTTTTCCTTGTAATTTCTTTTTGTGTTTGCCACAACACTAATAAATTTTGTTGTATAGACCTTTTCTTTCATTCTTTGACATCTTTCCATAAAGCATCTTGCATTGAAATGAGAATTAAAGTTTGGCATTATTTGAAATATATAAAAGATTTTTGAGCATTACTTTGAAATTTGTCTAGAAGGGTATTGGAACTATGAGGTATTCAATGGTCAAATTTGGAGCTTAGGGCATACAGAGTAGAAAAACATATAAGGAAATTCAAGATGGAAATAGGTTTTGCTACAAACCTCTGTGGAAAACCTCAAGAAATGCTTTGACTTTGCTTTAAGAAAGCATGTTGCAAAATAGAGTTTCTTACATGAGATATTCTGCTTTCTACAACAATAAGAAACAATTTTACAAACATTGGAGGAAAAGCTAAGGATATGAGACATTGGGAGAGCAACAAGATTCTAGGAAGCGTGTTACTGAATATTGATGTATCAACTACAATGATAACAAAGTGTTGAAAAATATGAGGATGAAGTCAGTCCTTCCATCCAGGAGTACAAGATAACTGGATTGAGTGAGCAAATGTGCAAAGATCATATTAAGCAAGGAAGTGCTAAGAATGAGAATGGTAAAACAGAAGTGATGGAGATTACTATCTATAATTATTTAGTCAATCATCAAAGCATACAGTCGTAATTTTTAGATGATTTCTCATACAATAATGATGGAAAACTGATGCATTCCCCATATCCCCATGAAGTTTTACCCTTAGGTGTTCTAGCAACAAAGAATTTCCCTATTTGAAAAATCAAGGCAGAAGTTGCAGGAAATGATGAATGTATTGTCTAAAGTAATATGAATCCCTGATGTGGCATGGCTGATGAAGGAGTTAAGAGTGGACAATGGTGAAGATTATTTTCCAAGAATAGACGAAGGAATTTTAACAACAAGAAATTAGTAAAGCCAAACTGTCTTTTCTAATGGGATGGGCCAAAGCAGACACACCATTAGTTTCCAGAGTTGATAAAATGTTTGAGATGATATAATCCTAGTTTCTTAGAGCTTCACAGTTTTCATCTGTGTTAATTAAGAAAAATGTTAAGAAAAGAGCAAAAGAAATAAGACATGCATTCATGACTAGGCATCCCTAGGAGCATATGCATTTTAACGTGATCATTTGCAATTGTTTTTGACAGGTTTTTGAATTTGCTTATTCATCCAGGTTTTGGGAGGGTGAAGTCATCTTTTGGAATCTGCTTATCTATTCAAGCACGAGGAGAATAAAGCATGCATATCTATTCGGACATGAGGAGAATAGAACCCGTCTATCTATTCAGGCATTTGGAGAATAGAACTTGCTTATCTATTCGATCATGAGGAGAATAGAACCCGCCTATTCGTTCGGGCATTTGTAGAATGGAACCTGCTTATCTATTCGAGCTTGAGGAAAATAGAACCTGCCTATCTGTTGGGGCATTTGGATAATGGAATTCTCCTGTCTATTCAGGCATTTGGAGAATAGAATCTGCTCATCTATTCGAGCACAAGGAGAATAGAACCTGCCTGTCTTTTCAGGCATAAACGGTCTGGTAGTCGGTGAAAATCAGCGTCTTCTTTTCTTTGCTCTATTCTCGTTTCACCGGAATGACCAAAGAGGGGCAGCTGTTGTAACTAAATTTTTACCTAACTTCTTTACTTTAACTATGTCATTTTTGTTTAGGTAGTCTTATATTGCAATTAGTATTAGGATTATTTGAATATCATGTAACATTGCTAATATACTTAGGGTATTATAATAAGTACGATATGTTGATTAATGTGGTAGTTAGAATTATTTAGGTAACATATAACATGTTATAATTAGTATAATTGTTAGTATATTAGGGTAGTTAGAATTAACATAGGTTATATACATTAGATATTAAAACCCAAAAAAATATAAAATGCATAGCCCTATTGTAATTAAAAAATAAATAAAATGTCTATTTAGATAAGAATACATTAAAAATACATAGAAGGTCCATTACACAAAGGCCCGGTTGGCCTGATTATTATTTCCTAAAGGGTTTAACTTTTATATGTGCAGGTAATGAAGAACCGTTGGATCAAGGGAGTTCATGCGGATCACCACTCGCGTGTGGCAGGCACGTGCACCAACGAAACAGGATCGCACACGGGGTCTACACACGGATTACCAAGAGTCGCGCTGCTGTCCATTCGATCAGGACACAATCCAATGACTCAGATCGCTTCGGGGAGTTCACGGGAATCACCACTCGCGCGTGGTAGCCATGCGCACGATGTGTCAGCTCCAGTCGATCACTTCATCTTATCCGACACTTTACTCGCTCCAATTGTTCCTCGCTGGCGCCATTTGAGTCATCAAAAACATGTAAACAAAGGAGCAAAAGGATTAAATCCCTAAATTGGGGCATAGCAGTTCAAAAATCAACATGGATTAAATCCCTATTTCAAAGCCCTAGCTGGAAAAATTAGAAGCAAAACGGGAAAGGATAATCCCTAATTCAAAGCCCTAGCGAGAATCAAACTACAATTGGATAGGCAAAAAGCAATTTAGAACCAAAGCAAAAGACCAGAATCCCCAAATCGGTGCCATGGCAAAAATCAAGGAATTAGAGGGGAAGAAATCGGGGATTTAAGCTTAGGATTTAGGTAACTCTTGTACTATAAATAGCACTATAAATCATTGTAACAAACAACAATTCGATAGGAATAACAGATAGAAATTACATAATAGCATTCGGAATTTATAAGAGCAAGCAATTTGTAATCGACATTCAAGTGCAATAAAAGAAGCAAGTTTCTGGTAACATCTCTTATCTTTTGTCCTTTTTGTTTTGATTTAAATAAAGAAAATAAGTTATTTTTACCTTTGTTTTCGTTTGAAATGTTGTTGTGAGTCGATTTCGATATAACTTCGGTGAAAAAATGCAAATTTGAAGTCGTCAGAATCTAGAAAATCAGGGCTTTTTTGGGAAATTCGCCGCCGGCAACGGCGGTCGGCACGGTGGACCACCACCATGTTCTTCAATTCATGAAGAACATGATGAATGTCTTCAGAGGATTTCAATAGAGCTGGTTTTGATTCATTTGGGGGAGAAATTATAAAATGAAACCTGTTAAAATATTTAATATATATACTAACCCGTTTGACCCGACCCACACCCGAGTATAACCCGCGTCCTTCTTTCTCGGATCTCACGCCCCAGCTCTTCAGTTTTCAATTGTTTCAATTTTGTCATTTTTCTTTTCAATTCGGCACCTATTTTTAATTTTTTTTCAAATTAACCTTCACATTTTACTTTCTTTCAAAATTAGTCCCTGATTCAGATTTTCTTTTTTTTTAAAAAAAAGTCCTTTTTCTTTATTTAATTTTAAGTAATCATTTAGTTATTTATTAATTAGTTCTTATTTGCCTTTATGTATACATTTGTATGTTTGTTAAACTTTAAGATTAGGGACTTTTAAAACTTAGATTAGTGACATGTATGTTGTAAAATATTCTCAATTTCAATAAAATACACTTAACTCTATCTAAACCTAAATAATTAAAAGAAATATAGATATTTCTAGGATTATTCACTATTTAAACTTTAATTAAAATTCATTAACACATTTAATTTTCATGTTTATTTGTTTGAAAAGTGAAAACTTAATTAAATCGGTGTCTTATCAAAAGGGAATGACGGGTTAGCGCTAGGAGTGTTAGCGGTGACAAAAGTTTATTTCCCCGGTGATTAGGTCGTTAAAATAGATTTACATTCATTTACTGACAAATATAATCAAAATTTTGTGAACTTGCAAATCTCAGTTTTAAAAATGCTTTTTTTGAAATCAATTAAGGTACCAATTTTTGGGCGTTGTAGGGGTGCTAATCCTTCCCCACACGTAATCGACCCTCGAACCTATTTTCTCTTATTTTCGTGGACCAAAATGTAATTTTGATAAATAAAACGTTTTATCAAAATACCATTGTCTCAAAATGTGATCCAGTCACTCTTTTTTTAAAAGATTGGTGGCGACTCCGTGATTTTATAAAGTTTTCCGAAACGTCAAAACCTTCCTAAAAAAGGGTTGCAAAAAACTTCAAGTTCAATCTGACTTGAATTCGAGGATCAAAAAGATTTAACAAAATGATCCCAAACTTCAGAAGATATTGAAAGAGATTGATTCCAAACCGAGCACCGAATTTTCACTTCAATCGAATGGTGTGCTCTACTTCAAGAATCGGGTTTGTGTACCCAATGATCCAATCCTTAAAAGGGAAATGCTTCAAGAAGCACATAGTAGTCCTTTTTCAATACATTCGGGAGTGATCAAGATGTATAAGGACTTAAAGGAAGTCTATTGGTGGCCGGGATTGAAGGTCGATATTGTTAACTTCGTATCGAAGTGCCTCACTTGCCAAAAGATGAAGGCCGAACACCAACTACCTACTGGACTCCTACAACCCATCGAATTGCCTCAATGGAAGTGGGAATGTATAACAATGGACTTCGTATCGAGATTACCTTTATCACCGATGAAAAATGATGCTATTTGGGTGATCGTTGATAGGTTCACTAAATCGGCTCACTTCCTACATGTTCGAATGAACATGAGCCTCAAACAACTAGCCAAAATGTACTTGAAAGAAGTGATCAGACTTCACGGTGTTTCTAGATCTATCATATCAGATCGGGACTCTCGTTTTACTTCTCAATTCTAGAGGGCACTTCAACAAGGTATGGGAACCAAGCTGAACCTTAGCACTGCCTTCCATCAACAAACTGATAGACAATCTGAAAGGGTAATCCAAGTACTTAAAGACATGTTTCGAGCTTGTATTATCGACTTCGATAAAGACTGGGAGAAATCTCTATCATTAGCCGAGTTTGCCTACAATAATAGCCATCAAGCTTCTATCAAAATGGCCCCATTCGAAGCATTGTATGGCAAGAGATGTAGAACTCCCCTATGCTGGTCTAAATTGCGGGAAAATAAGGTCGTAGGACCTGAATTTCTTTGTGAAACCAAAAATCAAGTTTGGGTGATCCATAGTAGACTGAATGAGGCCTTTGATAGGAAAAAGGCTTATGCCGACCTCAAGAGAAGAAACATTGAATATCAAGTGGGAGATTACGTATTCTTAAAGGTATCACCTTAGAGGAAAATCCCCAGATTTCGGAAGAAGGGTAAACTAAGCCCTCGATTCATCAGACCCTTTGAAGTCTTAGAAAAGATCGGTCCAGTTGCTTACAAGCTAGCACTCCCTACTGAATTCAATAGAATCCACAACATCTTCCATGCATCGATATTGAGGAAATATCAATCGAATCCCTCACATGTTTTAGAACCTGATGAGGTGGAACCTAATCCTGATCTATCGTACGATGAAGAGCCAATTCAAATACTTGATAAAGAAGTCAAGAGACTTCGCAATAAGACTGTGCCATTGGTGAAAGTTCTATGGAAGAACCAAAACGTAAAAGAAGCCACTTTGGAACCCAAAGCAACGATGAGAAAGCAATACCCTCATCTATTCCCATCATGTAAATTTGAGGACGAATTTCTTTAAGAGGGAGGGAATTGTAATACCCTCAAAACTAGTATAAAGGAAGTTGCTACAATACCTTCATTTAGTCCCTAATTGATTGAAAGTAAGGTACTAGGTCTAGTTAATAAGGACTAGAATGCTATAAATGAAAAAGTGGTAACCTAAATTATAAGTGACCAAACCAAAACAAATAACAAAGTGAAGGAATGCATGCTAAATTCTTATATTCCTAAATGCCCCTACACATGTCATTAATTAGTGGATAATCAAGGATAAATTAGTCATTTTGGGGGGGGATTAATTGATGAGCTATTATCATCTTCTCCATTGTGCCGAAAAGATAAGCAAAAATTGGAGAGAAAGAAATTGAGTGAGAAAACTCAAAGTTCATAGATTCAAGCTTGAAATTTGGAAGAATTGGAGTTGCTAGCATTCATATTATCTTGATAAGAAGGTAAAATCTCTTCCTTAATGCATTATAGATTCAAATGATGCATGTAGATTTTAAGTTCTTGCTTGAATTACATGAATTGGGTGATTAGTTAGTGAATTGATGCCATGAATTAGTTAAGAAGTTCAATTGATTGATCAATCCATGAAATTGGTAGTGCCATTCGAATGAGTAGGAGAAATTGATGTTGTCATTAACCACATTGATGGTGAATTGTTATGTTAATTTTTGGAAAAACTTAGATGATAATTAGAATGGATGATTGATATGTGAATTGAAATTCTTGTTGCTGAAATTCTAGTGAAATGATGTCTTATTGAACCAATTCGAAAATATTTCTCAATTGCCCTATTTTTATAGGTTTGACACATAATTGGACTGACCTAGACATGTATGAATGAGTATATATGTTGAACAATCATGTTAGAATCCTTGTCTAAGTGGTTAATGAAGCTAGAATCTAGCTAAAGGAAATCTGTCTAGAAGACTCTGTTTTGGGCAGTGAGTTTAAAAATTTGAAGAAAATTACATAGACCAAATTAGGGAGTAAATCTTATATGTACATAATCATGAGTATGTCTAGTTTCGTATACAACAAACGAAATCGAATTCTGAGTTATAAAACAGTTTGTATAGATTAATCTTTAAGGACAGTGCAAACTGTCCAGTGGCATAATTTGGTCTGCCTTTAGATAAAAAACTATATTAATTCACAATGAATAAAAATGCAAGGCTTATATGGTTATAAGGACAATTAAGTTAGATTTCTAACGGTGTAAACGGTTCAAAATTCTGATGTACGGAATAAAAGATATGAACATTTAAGCAAGTAGCGCACATGCTGCTAGGCGGCAACAGTCTTGATGTTTTGAATTGAATGCTTGAGTGTATGGAGTCACATAATGACTCAAATGGTTGCGGGATTTTACCTAATACACTATGCATTGTATGAATGATAGATCAAGTGGATATTGAGGAGAAAGGGGTTCACATTGATCAACAAGCTAGTAGAGGAAAAGAGATTTTGATCCGGGAATGTCAATAGCTCGAAAAATTCCTGTGAGTGTAGTTTAAGGTTTGGAGAGGGCGGTAATCTCTCCAAGTCCATTTTTGATTTGAATTATTTATTGATTCTTTGTATAAATTGTGTAATGAGCTTGCTATGGAGCATTAGCAAGGTAAGTGCTCTTTTGAGAAGTTTTGTGTGGTTACTTGATTGAGAAGCATGATTGAATTGCAATTGATTGTCATGATATGCATCTTTCTTAAGTGAACTATGCTACAATTAAGCATGTTTGTCATAGTTAGAAGTAACCCAATTCATTTTTTAATGACATATTGATTGACATACCCTCATTGATTATTGGAATAATGATATTGGTATTGGATTTAAACCCTATTCGATTGAAAGGGGATATTGGCACAAAATGTGCACATTGAATTGAATCATGCTTAAAATTGAATGGAAGTGATAACTATAGTAAGCCCTGGTCTCGAGTCGGTCATAGATATAGTTGGCATGCCATAGAGTCCATAGAGCTCATTATCGGGGTAGACTACGGTCCGGGACATTGTTCCCTAATTATTGACAGTAGAAGGGAAGTATTCTTATTGGTTATTGGCGACAGTATGAGGGATTTGATCGGTATTTTGTATCATATTGACTATTGATATTGGCAATAGTTTGGTTGGGGACTCGAGTATCTAGACTGAGTAATTGATTCTCAAGGCTATACTTAAAATGAACTTATATCTCATGTACATTGAATCTATTGTTACATTGAATTGCATTGATTGATAGTAAAGGAAAATTGATTGCTATGAACTATGGATATTGAGACATTGCTTATAGGAGATTGCTTGCTTGAGTTTGAGACATTGATTGTGTTCAAATGACATGTTATGCCTATTGTTATTCGAATTGGATGATTGAGCATGTCTAAATTTCAAACCTTGTATTGATATTGGATTGAAAATTTAGCAAAAGCATCTGGTATTGTTTAGATTTTTTCGAATGGTTTCTTATTGATAGGGGAACTATACCATCTATTAGATGGTTCGTAGTTGAGACTTTTTGTATTAATTACCTTGTAACTTGAACTCACTCACTAAGCTTTTCTTATTCAAGTCTCTTTTCTATGATTCAGGTTGATATTGGATCCAATCCCAAAGTCTAGGCTCATACAAGTCACATTTTGGTTGAAAGAGTATGTTTCCATCTTGTTATAGTTCTCCTAGGATGGTGGCACCTAAGGCATGTATATTCATGATCACTCAGTAATGGTTTGTATATATTAACTTCATCTTTGATCTATAAAGAGTATTGTATGTATATATGAGCATGTATGCACTTTATTGAGCTTGAATGCTTGTTAGCCTAATGTTAGATTCCCATGGTTGGATTATGCATGTAATGGTTGAATACATCTATTGAAGTTGGCTAGTTAACAATAAGTAAATGTAGTAATCTACATGATTAGACATGAACCACTTGGGTCACTTATGGTACTAGCCGAATGATGTATATAACATTGAAAGCATGTATGTTTGATTAAGTCACTTAAGTAAATGATGTAATTACCTATTGGTATGCATAATAGCTATATTGAATGTTGAAATTTTTTTATTGTGTTTTCCATCTAGTCGAATGGTTGCTTGAAGAACAAGTAAGTACTAAATGGTATTGATCATGATAACTAATTGCATTATGGGTCCTAAAATATCTAATAGGTGCATCATGCATTGTCTATTGGGTCCTCACCTATTCGATTACTTACTTAATGAGCAAGAAAGACTTAAAACGAATTGAACTCACTAGCTTTAATTGAATGGATCATTGATTGAAATTATGGTAACTTACCTAATCCTACTAGGGTGGTTAGAGAATGTTATAATGTTGTCACTGATTTTTTGACTTGTGTTATATTGTTGATGTTTTCATAATTAGTATAGTTGTTATACGTTAGTGTTATGTTGTTATTAGTATTATTGTCATATAATATTGATGTAGTAGTTAGTTTTATCATAGCTATATACCTTTTTGTTCGTGTTTTGGTTAATAGTTAATACAATAGTTAGTATAAAACCCAAAATATAAAGAACACAGCCCATTTGTATTTAAATTAAAAACTAGATAAAAAATAAAAAAATAGTCCATTAAATAAAACCCAAGTCCCTTCAATTTAAAACAAAACACATCCATTAAGGGGCCGTTGGCTCGATTATAACCAAATAAAACCTAAACCCTTTGTTTCTTTGTTGCACAACCGATGGAGGGCCGTTGGATCAAGGATCAATCCAACGACGCAGATCACGCCAACTGGAGGATGATATAGCGCCCCGTTCTCTCAGCCGTTAGATCAAGGAGTGATCTAACGGTTCATATCACTCTAGAGCAGAGCACACGAATTGCCGCTCGCGCGTGGCTACCACGCGCTCACAGTTCCACCTTCCAGTTGCCGGTTCATCTTCTCCATTAAATGCCCGCGCCATTTCTACCTTGAACAACTCCTTGCTGGCGTCTCCCTCGTCGTTTGGAGTCATCAGAAACATGAAAAAGGGGAAATAAAGGGATTAAATCCCAAAACCGAAGCAAAATTCATCAAATGTCAGAAGATGCAATCCCTAAATTGAAGCTCGGCAAGAATCAAGCTAAAATAAAATTAAATAAGAGGCAAATCAGGGTAGAAATTAACGATTCTTGCTTGAAATTCAAGTATTTTTTGTACCTATAAATAACACTGTAATTCTTTGTACAGAATAGAACATTCATACGAAACATACACAATTCATAAACAAAAAAAGCATACAAAAAACATTCGAATTTCCAGGCAAGCAATTGTAATAGAGAATTCAACAGTGGAATAAAAGCTCATTTTTGCTGGTAATTTCTTATTCTACTGTTATTATTTCGATTCTAAATAAAGAAAAAGGATAGCTTTTTACCTCTGTTTTGGATAGCACCACTGTGAATTTGGTTTCGATGTAGCTCTAGTGGATGGTGGCACCGGAATCTGGGAAATTAGGGTTTTTTTGGAAAATTTTGCCGCCGACACCGGTGGATGGTGGCCGGCACGGCGGATCCCTGCCGTGTTCTTCAGCAAATCAATAACACAGTTAAATGTGTTTAGAGGATTCGAAGGAATCAGATTTGATCCATTTCGGGGGATGTATAAAATGTTTTTTTGTTTCTGATATTAACTATATATACCAACCCGTTTGACTGACCCATACTTGGCTTACAACCCGCGCCCTTCTTTTCTGGATATTGTACCGCGGCACTTTAGTTTTTAATCCTTTCAATTTCATCCTTTCCTTTTGAAATTAAGCACCAGATTTTTAGTTGCTTTAGAATTAGCCCTCACATTTTGTTTTTCTTTTAATTTAACCCCTAATAGAAATTGTCTTTAATATTTTAAATTGGTTATCCCTTTCTTTATTTACAAATTTAGTTTTTTTATTTATTTAATTAAAGCAATTTGTTTGTTTATTTTTTTATATGTGTATGCTCGAAGACATAAGATTAGGGTCTTTGAAAATTAGATTAGGACCTTGTTTGTTGAAAAACTTTCTTCATGAGGAAAATAAAACACACTTAAAATATCGTAATCTTAACAATTAAAATGAGGTTAGACATTTCTTTAGGGTTTAATCTAAATAAGTCTTAATTCTAAAAAAGGTTAACACATTTAATATCTTCTCTGGTTTGTTTAAAAAGAAAAAACTTAATTAATGCGGTGTCTTATCAAACGGGAATGACGGGTTAGCACCAAGAGTGTTGGCGGTGATTGAGGTTCATTTCCCGGGCGATAAGGCCGTTAAAATAGATTTATATTCACTAAGCGGACGAATAAATGAAACTCTTGTGAACTTGCAAATTCCAATTTTGAAAATACATTTTGAAGTCAATTAGGTACCAATTTTTGGGCATTGTGGGGGTGCTAACCCTTCCCCATACGTAACCGACCCCCGAACCTATTTTCTCTTGTTTTCATGGACCAAAACTGTTATTTTGATAAATAAAACGTTTTATTAAAATAACCCTTGTTTTAAAAGTGATCCAATCACACTTTTTCAAAAATATTGGTGGCGACTCCATGTTTTTACTTAAGTTTTCCAAATAACGTCCAAACCTTCCTAAAAGGGTTGCGACAGGTTGGCGACTCCATTGGGGAGAAATTTTGTATTTTTTAAAATAAAAGAGGGTTAGGCCACAAATTGTTTTCAAAAAAATGTTTTTAGAAAAGGAATTTGCAAGTTCACAAATCTTTCAATCTATTTGTCCGTTTAATGAATACAACTCTATTTTACGCATTTTAAAACTGTTACAAAAAAGCTCTATACCCGAGCTTCGTCCTAATTGTTAAGTGAGGGGAAATGCTTTGTTCATGTCAGAATATTGATTTTCCGTATGAGCCTAGCAAGTACCTTCGGGACTCATATGCCTCATGTCTTTGTAAGGATATTGATCCTTCGAGAAGACATAGGAAGTGAGTCTTCCTTAGTTGAACTTGGTTCGTTTGAAGCCTATAATGGGTGAGAACCAAGGGCTTTGCTACCCTTAGTAGGGGACAACAAGGACAGCTCAGGTACCCTTTTAGAACCTAACCATGATTAAGAATATAGAACCTACCCCAATAGAGCCATGCGGAAAACCTAGGGTCTTAGTTTTAATTCAAAATTATTTCGTAAGGATAATCCATGAAGACATGTCCTAGAGTGTTGGAATGTGCTGCCCAGAATTATTCATGAATGAAATTATCTTGAACCCTCTGTGTTTTCATAATTCTGATATTTCTTCCCCTTGTTTTGGTGTTTTCTATATTCATGGAACAACATTCCATATCAGAAGGGGTTGATTTTCAAAAATATTTGCTCAACTTTGAAAAGTACTCATCATGGATGGAAGGATCCTAAAAAATGAAGATGAGAATGCAAAAGTGCGAAATTGGTCTGAGGTTAACCAGCGAACATTTGGGGACAGTTTAGCAGTTGATCATAAGACAAAAACTTCTGAATATGCCCACATCAGTGTCAAACAAAATAACATCTAAGAGCTGTGAGAAATAGGGATCATTTTGATTATGAAACTAAGCAGTTGTTCCATGAAGTCTACGGTGATATAGCATATCTTCTGCACGTGATGGTGGATGAACCGTTACTTAAAGCCTTGGTACAATTCTGGAATCCTGGTTACTGTTGTTTCACTTTTAAATGAGAAGTTATGATGCCTACATTTGAGGAATACTTGGCTCTTTTCAATCTACGCAAGGTAAAGAAGAGCTGGGTCTATGCCAAGCCTCCTAAAACAAAAACCCGCACTTAAGACTTCAAGCTTTCCCTGGTATGAGTGGCGGATGGGTCAAAGGGATGATACGGAAAAGAGGAGGTAGCTTTACCTTTCCTTGGTCATGTATCTGAAACATAATTCTAGTCCATCCATATGAAGAAAAGATAGTGGATCTCTTGGCAATTGCAATTTACTGCTTAGTTATCTTTCCGAAGGTCTTCAGAAATATCGATATAGCGTTGTTAGATTTCTTTGAGTAGTTGAAAAGAGGAGTCAACCCAGTGCCAGCTGTACTTGTTGAAACCTTCATTTCCTTTAATGCATGCTGAAAAGTGGAAGGTGTGTGCTTTGGTGAATGTTCTCCCTTACTCCAGGTTTGGGCTCTTAGTCACTTTTGGAAGTGCCTAACATTGACTCTATCAAATGTGTTTTCTCCAAACTTGTCTCATCTATGAGAGTTCTTGGCGAAGGAATGGCCCGTTGTTAAGAAAAGTAAGTGGATTGAAATTTTCAAGGACCGTCGTGAGGAAGACATTAGATGAAGGGTTCCTTGGATGGGTCATGCGAAATTCCTGTACAAGTGTGGGGATTTCAACTTCTTGATGCTGCTAGGTCTATGGGGAGGAATTGGATGTGCTCCTTTGCTAATATCTCGTCAGTTTGGATATCGACAGTTTATCTTGTTTACTACTGGTCTTGGCTCATCAGAATTCAAGTTCCAAGGAGAGTTCAGACAGAAGGTACAAACAATCAGTGATGCATGGAATCACTGTTATCATATGGAGTTAGAATATGATAGTAATTGCATGTACACCCCTGACTATGATATTTGGAGGCATACAAAAGTGAATGACACAGTCATAGCACCTACACTTGGACAGGCCAAGTCTTTGGAAGAACACTTGAAGGTAGTTACTACAGAAGCTGATATTTTGAGTGAAGAGCTGAGAAGGGCCAAGTTGGAGATAGAAGCCCTGCAAGCGTAGAACCAACAAGATCGGTTTGACTCAAGCCTTGACGTGGAAAAGTATAAAGGGGAGACAAAGCGAGTGATAAAACTGTATGAAGACTTAGAGAGTAAGTTTGAAATCCAAAGGGTTGATTTCCTCAAGTTTTTTACTACTGCTTGAAATGTTGATCTGAGAAAACCCCTAGAATAGTGGAAACATGAAATCGAGCATGCTGTTAGAAAATAAAAAGAGCGTGGAAAGTGTAAAGTACAGATGGGCCCTTGCTAAAGAAAAGATGAAGGGTAAGATGGAAACTGAAAGTGGAAATGGCAAACGAATTTTTGAAAAAGAGAAAGAAGGTGTGGCTGTATGGAAAATGAAGGCCCATGATAACAGGATCTGTTTATTTGAGCTGCAGACAACATATGACAAGACTAGTGAGAAGCTGAAGCAAAGTTAGGCTTGTGCTGCTGAGCTACAAGTCAAGGTAGATGACTTGAACCGTTCGCTGCATGAATTTCAGAACCATCACACCTACATTGAACTTCAGGCATGTTTAAGTGAGAACGATACCTTGAAGAAACAGGTTGAAGGAATGGACAACATCATCCAGGAATATATGACGAAGATCTTGGTCATTGAAGATATAATATATGGAGGTAATGACTACTGGTTCACTCGCCTCAGAGACAATGCTAGAAGATTTCAAGGCGGGATGAGTTTGATAGGGCCATCATGACCCAGGTTCAGGATGTGGCTCGACATGTGATGATGTTTGCCACTGAAGCTTCAGCTCTTCGACAGTACATCAAACCAGTAGGGGAAGTTGGACCAAGACTTATGTGGCTCATTGAAGAAGTCAAGGAATTAGGAATCTGTGCAGAAAAGTATTTGTAGAAAATATGAAATTTGATGTAATAAGGACCTTTCATATTCAATAAAGAGTTGTTTCTTGAGCAGATATTTCATAGAATTAATGGCCCTTCACTTGTATTCATTTGCATTGCATCTTTTTGTTTTGGTGCTTTACTTTGCATTTGGGTGTTTACTTTTGCGCATGCTCTCATAACATAATAAGAATCTAATTAAAATAAAAAAACATGGCAAAAATTTAAAATAGCGAAAACAACTCACAAGTACGGTATCTGGTCCCAAGCAAGAGCGATGGAGGATAGAGTGGTGCCCTTGGAAACTAATCACAAAAGTACCCAGGATACGTTAGACAAGATGGAAACGGACTTAAAGCAACAAATGGAATTAGTTCATCAAAAAACAGTTAGCTCGATTGTGGCAATGCTGAGATTCAAGAACCTAGATGCAGCAGAAGTTGGAGAGGAAACCAATGCTCTGCCCCGATTCCAGGGAATGACTTTCACTCATCCTGGAATGCAAAAGGAAGCTTCATCACCAAAGGTTAAGCTGACTCCCCATTTTACTGAGTCCTCTGTTCGGAACAAGTTTGAGGCCAATACAGATGAAGCTCACAACTATGAAGTACCCGACCTGGATGAGATTACTGATAAGGCTAAAACTTAGAAGAAATGAGAAGACTGTTATGAGAAGTTAGAAGGAATGATTAAGTCTTTCCAAGAAGGAAATATTCATGGTGGTGTGGATGCCAAAGACTTGAGCCTAGTGACAGACTTGGTAGTACCTCTCAAAATCAAAATTCCAGATTTTGAGAAGTACAATGGAACTACATGCCCTTCAGCACATCTAACCATGTACTGCAGAAAGATGTCGATGTATCTTGATAACGAGAAGCTGCTCATTCATTGCTTCCAAGATAGACTAGTAGGGTCAGCTGCACGTTGGTACACGCAGCTAAGCCGGGTTAACATCAGATCATGAAAGGATTTATCCAAATCTTTTAGTGAGCAATACAAGCATGTCTCAGACATGGATCTAACCTGATTGTCCTGCAAGGGATGGAACAAAAACATCATGAGAGTTTCCGCCAATATGCGCAGATATGGAGGGATGTAGCTGCTTAAGTTCAGCCACCATTACTAGAGAATGAAATCACCCCAATGTTCGTGGAGACATTCAAAGGCTCATTTTATGATCGCATGCTCAATCATGCCACTAAAAGTTTTGCAGTTATGTTAATGAATGGAGAGTTGATTCTGGCAGCTATGAAAACTGGAAAGTTGGATAATGGAGAAACAAAGAAACCCTATAAAAAAGGGAAAGCAAAGCTAATGCCACTAGTGTGTATAACCCCAATTATTCAAAGGGTGTGGTCTTTAATAAGCCCAATGTCTCGACTCCAGCTCCATCAGTTACAAACCCTCCGAAGGAAGAACGAAGATATCAAGGGAATTCGAAGCCGTATTTCCCTCATATTCAAATATCGCACGCAGAATTATTTGTTGAATTGGTCAAATCCCAGAAAGTGTTGCCAAGACATGTACCTCATTTCTCATCACCATACCCACCATGGCACGATGAGAAGGCACAATGCGAATACCATGCAGGAGTTAGGGGACATACCATCGAGAATTGCACCACATTCAAAAAAGTTGTAGATGATCTAAGAAAGTCAGACATGTTGTCTTTCGACACATCAAAAGATAAAGGAAATCCTCTGCCAAATCACCAGAAGACAGGTGTGAATGCAGTCATGGAAGAGGAAGATAAGGTGATTAAAGAATATGTTGTTGAGGTTAGAGCATCCATGAAGTGGGTATAGGCCCAAACAGTGGTAGCTGGGATGCTGGAAGGAGAAGCCCAAGATCCAAAGATCGAAGATGGGATATATTGTGAGTACCACAAAGTGAAAGGAAATGAGATTGAATGTTGCTTAGAGCTCAAGCAATTGGTCCAAGACAAGATGAATGAAAAAGAACTTGAGTTCTTTGAGAAAGAAAACAATGAGTGCATGTTGGACATTTGTGCATCAGAGGAGTCATCCTCCAAAAGAGACTATTTTGGAATAAAGCCTCTGGTTATCAAGACCAAAGCCAAAGTAAGTGAACCCACAAGGGGTGTAACCCCGTAACTTATAATTAAGGTACCAACCTCATTTCTATACAAGGACAGTAAGCAGGTCCTTTGGAAATACGTTTGCAGAGTAGCGACCCCAGAAGGATCACCTATTGAAGAAAAAGCAAGTGACGAACCAACTAATGAAGCGAGTCATTTCATGAGGAGCGGAAGGCTCTATTCTCATCCAATAGCAGAAGATAGAGATGCAGCGCAAAGAAGGCTGCCATTGAAGAGCCTGAGAAAGAAGATGATAGAGATTTCTTCAAAGAAAAGTCACCAATGTACCATGAGCCAGTGAAGGAATCAGAGGCTCAAGAATTCATGAAAAGTCTTAAACATAGTGAATATAGCGTGGTGGAGCAACTCCACAAGATCACAGCTCGAATCTCTATGTTATCTCTGCTGTTAAGTTCTGAGGGCCACCGTGAGGCCTTGTTGAAGATTTTGAACCGAACGTTCGTACCAAAACAGATCACAACTGACAAGATGGACATGTTGATCGGTAACATTGTTGTTAACAACTTTATTTCATTCAATGATAAAGAAATACTTGGAGAAGGAAGGGGATCATGCAAAGCTCTACACATCACCACAAGATGCAAAGGATATATGCTATCGGGCGTCCTTATTGATAATGGGTCAGCCATGAATGTTATGCCATTAACAACACTAAAGAAGCTGCCTATAGACAGCTCTCATATGAGAGCTTACCAAACTATGGTAAGAACATTCAATGGAACTCAGAAAGATGTGTTGGGGAAAATTGAAGTGCCTTTGCAGATTGGACCATCAACCTTCGATGTAGAATTCGTGGTCATGGATATTAGGCCTAGTTATAGCTACTTGCGTGGACGCCCATGGATCCGCACAATAGGAGTGGTTCCTTCTACCTTACATCAGAAGCTAAAATTTGTGATTGATGGTCAATTAATAATTGTCAGTGCAGAGGAGGAAATTAGAGCTAGTCAATGCGACCTTTGTTACCGAAGGGAGTAAGGTGCTTGAGCTAGAATTATCTAGCTGCGCAAAGATGCAAGTTAAACAAACTCTAAGAAAAGGAGCTGAAGTTGGGAAAGGATTTGGGAAAAGACACCAATGGAGGTTGTACCTCGTGGTCATCCCAACAAAGAAGGATCGATTTGGCTTGGGTTTCAAGCCCAACAGTTGGCAAAGAAAAGAAGAAAATAAGGAAATGCCAGGAAAGAAGACATGCAAGGCTGAAAGGAGAGGAAATTGAGTGGGAACTGATGACGTTCCCACACCTGAGCCATAACTTTAGATTTGGGGGCCTGCTGGATCCAAGTGCTCCAGTTAATAAAGTGGAGAAAGGAAAGAATGATTTGTGGGAAGCACTTGAGAAACTGAGCATCAACGCTATGAGAGACGAGGTGGAAGAGAACAAATACCAATCCAAGATTTACCCCTGCTCTGAACTTGACAACTGGACTGCTGAAGAAATTCTTGTAGTCTTTAAGACAGTTTCAGAATAATTCTCAAAACCCACCCTTTTGCCTTCAGACCTGAAGGCAATTAAGGATCTTATGTAAAAGGGTCTATGTCAAACTTTATAATTTAAATTTCAATAAAGATGCATTCTCTTTCTTCCAACAAATCTTGTGTGGAAAACTCTTCCCATAAATAAAACTTAAAGATAAAACTAAAAAAACAAATAATTCCAATCATTTCATTCATCTCTTTTCTTTGTATATATCCCTATCCCTTTTCTTTGTAGGTTTTCAGATATCAATGACTTAAATGACTCTCAGTCCGATGCTGAAGTTGACTTTGAATTACCATTATGCTTAGAAGAAGTTGATGATGTTCAGAATGGTAGAAGAAGAGGAAAAAAAGATTTTCTCGTACAAAGAAGAGCTAGAAATACTGAACCTTGGCACTGAAAAAGAAAGGCATGAGGTAAAGATTGGCACCACCATTACAACCAATACTCGACAAAGCTTGATTGAGCTTTTGAAAGAATTTAAGGATATCTTCGCCTGGTCATATCAAGACATGCCGGGTCTCGACACTAGCATCGTTGTACATCGGCTTCTAATAAAATTAGGATGCGAGCTTGTAAAGCAAAAGCTTAGGTGGATGAAAGCATAAATGCTCCTAAAAATCTGAGATGAGGTAAAGAAACAGTTTGACGTAGGATTTAGAGATAGCTAAGTATCCAGAATGGGTGGCCAACATTGTCCTAATTCCCAAGAAAGATGGAAAGGTACGTATGTGCGTTGACTGTAGGGATCTCAATAGAGCAAGCTCCAAAGACAATTTTTTGTTACCGTACATAGACGCGTTAGTAGATAATACAGCTGGACATTCCCTTTTTCTCTTCCATGGATGGGTTTTCTGGGTATAACTAGATTAAAATATGCCCAGAAGATATGGAAAAGACCACCTTCATAACACTTTGGGGAACCTTTTGTTATAAAGTAATACCCTTTGGTCTAAAAAATGCAGGGACACCTTACAAAGATCCATGGTTTCTCTTTTCCATGACGTGATGCATTGGGAAATAGAAATATACGTAGATGATATGGTCGCCAAATCCCAATCTGAAGAGGAGCATTTGGTGAATTTAAAGAAACTCTTTTAAAGGCTGAGGAAGTTCCAGCTAAAGCTTAACCCAAACAAGTGCACATTTGGGGTCACATTAGGAAAAGTATTAGGTTTTGTGGTGAGTAGGAGAGGAATTGAGATTGACCCAGACAAAATTAAGGCCATACAAAAGCTTCCACCATCTCAAACACAAAAGGAGGTTCGGGGTTTCCTAGGAAGGTTAAATTACATCGCTCGTTTTATCTCCCAGTTAACTGATAAGTGTGATCCAATGTTCAGACTACTCAAAAAGAATAACTCAGGCACATGGAATGATGAATGCCAGACAGCTTTAGAAAAGATCAAAGAGCAATTAACTAATCCTCATGTGATAGTACAGCCAGTTCTCGGTAAGCCATTGATTCTATACTTGACAGTATATGAAAACTCTATGGGTTGTGTGCTGGGACAACATGATGAAATTGGAAAGAAGGAAAAGGTGATATAGTACTTGAGTAAGAAGTTCACTGATTGCGAAACCAGATATTCTTCAATTGAAAAACTATGTTGTGCTTTAGTATGGGCAGCTAAAAGGCTCAAGCAATATATGTTATATCACACTACATGGCTAATCTCAAAATTGGAAATTTTAAAGTTCATGATGGAAGCTCCAGCCTTATCAGGAAGATTAGCACGTTGGCAGATGTTACTATCAGAGTTTGATGTCCAGTATGTGAGCCAAAAAGCAATAAAAGAGAGTGTCATAGCTGACTGTTTGGCAAGTCGCGCCTGTGATGATTGTAAAGCATTGAATTTTAATTTCCCTGGTGAAGACTTGATGTGTATCTCGGAAGATGATGAGGCTCCAACAGAATCTTGGGTTATGAACTTCGATGGTGCAACAAATGCATCAGGACGAGGTATAGGGGCAATTTTGGTTTCGCTAGAAGGAAATTATTACCCTTTTACCAGTTGATTGAAATTCTTATGCACTAATAACATGGCAGAATACGAGGCTTGTATAATGGGTCTAAGAGAAGTCAAAAAGAGGAAAATACATACTTTAAGAGTTTTTGGGGACTCTGCATTGGTCATTTATCATATACGTGGTGAATGGGAGACAAAAGAGGCAAAGTTGGTAGAATACCACAAGTTGGTCCTTGAGTTGACCAAAGAATTTGATGAGAACAGTTTCAAGTATCTCCACAGAGAAGATAACCAAATGGCTGATGCTTTAGCAGCCATGTGGAAGAAGAAATAGATGGTTCGCCATGGTACCATGACATCTTGCAATATGTAAAATTTCAGCAGTACCCACCACAAGCTATAAAGAATGAGAAGAAAATGATCATGAAAATGGCATCAGGGTATGTCCTTGATGGAGAAATTTTATACAAAAGAAGTCGAGATCAAGTGCTTCTAAGATGTGTGGGTGCAAAAAAAGCTCGGTTAATTATG
This sequence comes from Hibiscus mutabilis, assembly GCA_019671005.1. NCBI lineage: Eukaryota > Viridiplantae > Streptophyta > Magnoliopsida > Malvales > Malvaceae > Hibiscus > Hibiscus mutabilis. The sequence goes on along the minus strand of CM033735.1, from coordinate 13,906,028 downwards.
GAAGAGGTGCACGGGGGAGTTTGTGTAACCCACCCTAGTGGCTTCACCATGGCCAGAAAAGTCATACGCTTCATATATTATGGGTCAACTATGGAATGAGATTGTATCAATTACTTTCGCAAATGCCACAAATGCCAAATTTATGCTGATAAGGTTCATACACCTCCACAATTACTTCATGTTATGTCATCTCCTTGGCCTTTTTCTATGTGGGGCATAGATGTTATCAGACAGATTTACCCGAAGGCATCAAATGGGCATTGCTTTATTTTGGTACCCATTGACTGCTTCACGAAGTGGGTAGAAGTAGCCTCGTATGCAAATGTCACCATGTCTACAGTTTGCAAATTCCTAAAGAAGGAAACTATTTGTCAGTATGGCTTACTTGAATGTATCATTACTGATAATGCTTCCAATCTGAATAACAAGATGATAACCGAAGTATGTGAGCAGTTTAATGTCAAGCACCATAATTTAGTGGTATATCGCTCGAAGATGAACGGGGTAGTAGAGGCTGCAAATCAGAACATTAAGAAGATAGTTACAAAAATGGTTGATACTTATAAGGACTGACATGAAAAGCTATCTTTTGCCTTATATGCCTATCGAACTGCAGTAAGAACTTCTAATGGGGCAACACCATTCTCATTGGTATATGGAATGGAAGCAGTACTACCAATTAAAGTTGAGATACCATCACTATGTGTCTTAATGGAGGCAAAGTTGGAAGAAGCAGAATAGGTTCATGCAAGATATGACCAGTTGAATCTAATTGAAGAGAAAAGTTTGAAAGCATTGTGTCATGGGCAGATGTACCAAAGAAGGATGATAAGGGCACATGAGAAGAAAGTTCGCACAAGAGAATTCCAAGAAGGTGATTTGGTACTAAAAAAGAAGTTATCAATCCAAAGCGATTCCCGAGGAAAATGGGCACCGAATTGGGAGGGACCTTACATTTTAACAAAGGTTTTCTCAAGTGGGGCATTAATTTTGGTTCAAATGGATGGAGATGAACTTTAGAGCTCGATAAACTCAGATTCAGTCAAAAAGTATTATGTCTAAAGAAGAAGAAAGAAAAAGAAAGAAAGAATGAATGAAAAAAAGAAAAAAAGGAAAAAAAGAGAAAAGAAAGAAAAAAGAAAAAAGAAAAGGAAAAAAAAAGAAAAAGAAAAGAGGGGTTCAAAATGAATACCCACAAAGGGCGTTTTGAAACCAAAGGAGGACCTGAGTTGAAAACCCACAAAGGGCGGTTAGGTAGTTGATAACCAGGGAAATTCTCTCGTGAACATAACATATGAGTTATACACTTTCTCTCATTGTCACCATTTTCGAAGTCTGCGCAGCATGGGTAACATTCAAGATATCTCATTGTGTTTTGATAGGAGGAGTTTTGGGCATTGATATTTGAACACTTGTAATCTTCTTTCTGTTTGTCACAATATTGATAAAGTTTTGTTTCTTATCCTTCCTTTATTTGCTTAGACCATCTCCCTTTTCCGTATAAGCATCTTGCATTGAAATGAGAATTAATAAATTTGGCATTACTTTGAAATTTGTTTAAAAGGGTATTGGAACTATGAGGTCTTCCGTGGTTAAGTTCAGAGCTTATGGCATAAAGAGCAGTAAACACATGAAGAGGCTCAAGGTAGAAATAGGTTATGTTGCAAAGATTTCCATGTAAGCAATTCAAAGACCTTTGTGGAGACAAGAATCAAAGAACCCAGGAGATGTTTTGACATTACCCTAAAGGCATCATGATGCAAAAAGAGATGCTTACACGAGATAGTTTGTCTCCTATAACAACGAGAACAATTTTATAGACATTGGAGGAAATAACTAAGGATATGGAGTGCTTTCATTCAAGACCACTCAAGAAGGCCTGTCACTGAATATCGATGATAGCATAATCCATGATAATAAGAATAATTTTACAGACATTGGGAGAACAACATGATTCAAGGAGGTTTGTCGCTGAACATTGATGTATCAACTACAATGATAGCTTGACAAAGGCTAAAAGAGTGTTGAAGAATATGAGGATAAAGTTACTCCTCCCAATTAGGAATACAAGATAACTGGATTAAGTGAGCAAATATGCAAGAGATCAAAAACCTTCTATAAGAAGGCACAAAGAATAAGAATGAAAAAGAATGGTCAGTGGAATTTTAACAATAAGAAATTGGTGAAGCCAACTAGGATTGAAGGATGGGTTGCTGCAGATCATCTTGCTCGTTGTGATCCTAATAACGTTGTGCGAAAATGAAAAGAAATCATTTTGCTTCTCCTTTTGATGAGATGGGCTATAATAGACGCCTACCATCTTTTGCTAGAGTTGAGAAAATGTTTGATATGATACAGTCCAAGTCCTTTGGAACGTCATAGCTTCTTTTGTGTCCGCTACCTGACAGAAAACTAATTCAGATAAAAATTTAAAAAAGAAAAGCAACATGCATTTATTTGATTGGCATCCTTATGGGCATACATATCATAATAACATCCATACATTTTACAGGTTTTGAGCATTGCTTATCCAACCGAGCATCAAGAGGATATAAGAATTTTTTAGATTGCTTATCTATCCAAGCATGAGGAAGATATAATCTGCTTATCCATCCGAGCATAAGGAGGAAGGAAACTTTTTCAGAAACTGCTTAACTATTCGAGCATGAGGAGAATAGAACATGTTTATTATTCAAGCATAAGGATAATAGAACCCGCCTATTTGATTGGCCATTTGGAGAATAGAACCTACTTATCTATTCAAGCATAAAGAGAATAGAATCTGACTATCTGTTCGGGCGTTTGGAGAATAGAATCTGCTTATCTATTCGAGCATGAGGAGAATAGAACCCGCCTATCCGTTCAGGTTTTGGAGAATAGAATCTGCTTATCTATTCGGGCACGAGGAGAATATAACTCGCCTATCCATTTGGGCATTTAGAGAATAGAACCCACTAGTTTGTTCAGGCATTGAGTTGTGACAGGTCTGGTAATCGGTGAAAATCGGTGTCCTTTGTTCTTTGCTCTATTCATGTTTCACCAGAATGACCAAAGAGGGGCAGCTGTTGTCACTGATTTTTTGACTTGTGTTATATTGTTGATGTTTTCATAATTAGTATAATTGTTATACGTTAGTGTTATGTTGTTATTAGTATTATTGTCATATAATATTGATGTAGTAGTTAGTTTTATCATAGCTATATACCTTTTTATTAGTGTTTTAGTTAATAGTTAATATGATAGTTAGTATAAAACCCAAAATATAAAGAACACAACCCATTTGTATTTAAATTAAAAAAAATAAAAAATAGCCCATTAAAGAAAACTCAAGTCCCTTTAATTTAAAACAAAAACACATATCCATTAAGGGGCCGTTGGCCCGATTATAACTAAATAAAACCCTAATCCCTTTCTTTATTTGTTGCGCAGCCGATGGAAGGCCGTTGGATCAAGAATCGATCCAATGGCACAGATCACGCCAGTTGGAGGATGATATAGCGCCCCGTTCTCTCAACCGTTAGATCACTTGATCTAACGATTCAGATCATTCCTTGATCAAGGAGTGATCTAACGATTCACACCATTCCGTCTTCCAATTGCCGGTTCATCTTCTCTGACGAACGATCGCGCCATTTTTGCCTTGAACCACTCCTTGCCGGCGCTTCCCCATCGTTTGAAGTCATCAGAAACATGCAAAAGGGGAAATAAGGGGATTAAATCCCAATACCGAAGTAAAACTCATCAAAAGTCAGAAGATGCAATCCCTAAATTAAAGCTCGATAAGAATCAAGCTAAAATCAAATTAAAGCAAAGGCAAATTGGGGTAGAAATTAGGGATTCTTTCTTGAAATTCAAGCATTTTTGTACCTATAAATAGCACTGTAATTCTTTGTGCATAATAGAACATTCATACGAAACATACACAATTTGTACACAAAAACAAAGCATACAAAAAGCATTCGGATTTCCAGGCAAGCAATTGTAATAGAGAATTCAATAGTGGAATAAAAGCTAATTTTTGCTAGTAATTTCTTCTTCTACTGTTATTATTTCGTTTCCAAATAAAGAAAAAGGATGGCTTTTTACCTCCATTTTGGATAGCACCACCATGAATTTGGTTCGATGTAGCTCTGGTGAAATAATATGATTTGGGGGTTGTTGGAATCTAGGAAATTAGGGTTTCTCTGGAAAATATCACCGCCGACAACGGTGACCGGCATCGGTGGACGGTGGTCGGCACAGCAGATCCCTACCGTGTTCTTCATTGAAGAACACGATTGAATGTGTTCAGAGGATTTGAAGGAATCGAATTTGATCCATTTTGGGGGGCTGTATAAAATGTTTTTTGTTTCTGATATTAACTATATATACCAACCCGTTTGACCGACCCAAACCTGGCTTACAACCCACGCCTTTCTTTTTCGGATATTGTATCGCGACACTTTAGTTTTTAATTCTTTCAATTTCGTCATTTCCTTTTGAAATTAAGCACCAGATTTTCAATTGCTTTAGAATTATCCCTCAAATTTAATTTTCTTTTAATTTCACCCTTAACAGAAATTTTTTTAATATTTTAAATTGGTTATCCCTTTCTTTATTACAAATTTAGTTTTTTTAATTTAATTAATTAAAGTAATTTGTTTGTTTATTTTTTTTATGTGTATGCTTGAAGTCATAAGATTAGGGTCTTTGAAAATTAGATTAGAACCTTGTTTGTTGAAAAATTTTCTTCATGAGGAAAGTAAAACACACTTAAAATATCATAATCTTAACAATTAAAATGAGGTTAGACATTTCTTTAGGGTTTAATCTAAATAAGTCTTAATTCTAAAAAAGGTTAACACATTTAATATCTTATTTGGTTTGTTTAAAAAGTGAAAACTTAATTAATACGGTGTCTTATCAAACGGGAATGACGGGTTAGCGCTAGGAGTGTTAGCAGTGATTGATGTTCATTTCCCGGGCGATAAGGCTGTTAAAATAGATTTATATTCACTAAGCGGACGAATAAATGAAACTCTTGTGAACTTGCAAATTCCAATTTTGAAAATACATTTTGTTGTCAATTATGTACCAATTTTTGGGTGTTGTGGGGATGCTAACCCTTCCCCATACGTAACCGACCGCCGAACCTGTTTTCTCTTGTTTTTGTGGACCAAAAATGTAATTTTGATAAATAAAACATTTTATTAAAATGACCCCTATTTTAAAAGTGATCCAATCACACTTTTTCAAAAAGATTGGTGGGGACTCCGTGTTTTTGCTTAAGTTTTCCAAATAACGTCCAAACCCTCAGTAGGCATTTATGCTTACGCTCTCTTTTACAACAATACAGATCATCAGAGTGTTGGCGGCAGCAAGGAAGCAAAGATTCGATCCAAGTTGCGATTGTAAGCTCAAGTATGGTTTGATATTTTAAAACATAGCTAATGATGGCAATAGGGTTAGCTAAGTGTTTTGGGAGAGGATTTTTTTGAACTCCCTTATTTTGCTACAAGTTTCTATAATGGTTTTGGACTTGTAAATGGCCTTTAATTGCTAGTATTTGGTTTGGTTAGCATTTTGGTGCTTGAATGGTTATTTTGCATAGGAAGCATGCTTTTAGATTGATAATCGTAGTGTGTTGATGTTGAAAGCATGCTTTGATTTTTAATGTTTATGGTTTTATGCTTTGAGTGGATGCATATGTCTTAGTAACATGTTGGAATGTTTTCGGATGAGTTTAAGCTTGAAAAATATGCAATTTGCGACATTACAGGCCCAGGCGTATCGATACGCAGGCAATCGTATCAGTACAGTAAAGCCAAACCTGGCATACCGTATTGGTATCGGGTAGACCGTATCGATACGGTCAGAGGGCAAATTGGAGGACCATATCGGTACACGGGACCGTATCGATACCCTTTTGTGCTACTGGAAATCTGAGATTTTGACGAGATATTGGCGTATCGGTACAGACACAAGTGTATCAATACACTTGACCGTTAAGTTGTTTAATTGAAGATTTTTGAAGTTATGTTTTCTTACGTTTAAGTCACTATATATATGAATGTTCAATTAAACGAGTTTGGGTAATTGAAATGAGATGAAATTTGATATGAAAGCATGAAACCTAACTAATTGACTATCAGTAACTTTAATTTCGCAATTCGTCTCTGAATTTTATAAGTTTTAAAAAATGGTCCCTAAATGCTAAACGGGACGATTAGATGTCAAATCGATGTTCGATCGAGCTGTAATTTCATCCGCTATCAGCATGTACACTTAGGTTAATAATTTTGCATCTAGAAAGATGAAAAGGAAAAGGGGTTGTTTATTGAAGTGGAACTTTCGTATTTTGCTTCAATATTCCCCGCGTGACTCGCTCGATTCAGTCTTGCGACTAGACCAGGTCAAGGGGGTTACATTTGTTGGTATCAGAGCTAGGTTTATGAAAAAATTGGGAGGAAAGTTGAGGTAAGTTTGTTGGGTGTTTGAATATCTGTTGTTCGCAAGGTGTTGAGGTTATGTTTCGAGCATGTTGTGATTGTTTAATGATTGATTGCTATGCACGGTGATTGATAGTATGATGTGCGGTTAATGCTTGTTGTTGGGATAGAGAATTGGGTAACCCATTGCCATATTACTATTGAAAGAGATAATGTTTTAAAACTTGAGCAACTTGGAATATTGCTTCGAGCTAGCCTGATTGGTTTTAATGTTGCATTTTTTATGCTAGAGATTCATACTGTTTTGAGAATGGGACCGAGATGAGAGCTTAGAAACAATGCACATAATGTGGTATAGAATAAGGTTAATGAGGAATTGCCGCCCCTCCACCTCTTGGTGGTGGTAGAATTGGAACTGGAGCTGGTGCGAGACCTCAAGTAGCACAAGGGCTGATAGTTGGCGATATAACGCCACTAATCCAGGCTATAATTGGAGCTTTTCCAGTAGTGATGGCGGTTGTGCACGCAATTGCTTTGCAGCCTGTAGTTGATAACCCTGGACTTCTTTTAGAGCGTCTTTGTAGTCTAGGTGGTACCGAGTTTTGAGGTTTGTCTCCAGAGGATTATGAGGCATGGTTTGAGAGCACACGAAGGATTCTTGGTCAGATGGGTTGTACGAATGCATGTAATCTTGGTTGCATTGTTTCTCTGTTGCTTGGTAATTTCTTTGCAACTTCCTTCAGGCGTAAGTATCTTGGTATGAGGTATCAGGATTAGAAGAAGAGGGAGTTTATGTCCTTGGTTCAGGGTAACATGTCTGTTGTAGATTATGACATCTAATTTATTCGTTTGAGCCAATATGCTCTTGAGTTAGTTCCTAATGAGAGAGCTAGATGTGATTGGTTTCTGTACGGCTTGGTAAAGGAAGTAAAGACATGGATGTTAGCTTCCGATTATGTGGATTTTGATGTCTTGGTTACACGGGTGAAGGACATCGAGCAAAATTTGGGTTTGTCCTCTCGCGTAAGGAATTTTAGCTTTGGGAAAAGAGCTAGTGAGATTAATGCTGAGAAGGATCGTCATAAGAGGCAGCGTGATGGGAGGTACTCTAGAGATCAGAGGCGTGGAGGTAATGGATATGCTGGTCGAGGATAGCAGGTCTAAAATGCTCATGTTCGAACAGCAGAGTGTAACCATTATGGGAGGCGACATGTTGGAGAGTGTTGGGGAGCTGTGGGTACATGTTGGCATGTGGTGTGTAGGGATACACGAAGAGAGATTGTCCGTAGTTGTCTGGAGGTATACAGTATCCAGTCATAGTTGTTGAGCCACAAAGAGGTCGTGGGGGCGGCCGTGATAATTTTCAGCGTAGAGATGAGGGGTAGAGGAACGTGGCTCATGTTGTGGCTATTCGACCTGAGGGAGGAGGTCAAGGTAGGGTGTATGCGCACCGAGATAGGAGGAATGACACCGATGTGGTTGCAGGTACCTTTACTTTGCAATCTTTGTCATTACTTTCCCTGATTGATTATGGATCTACGCATTCATATATTTTACGTGAGCATGTTGTTTTGCTTGATATACCTGTTGAGTTGTTAGATGTGGGTATGCATGTGAAGAGTTCTTTTGGGGAGACCGTTGTCGTTAGAAAGATGTATCGGAGGTGTCATTTGATGGTTCAGGGTCATGTTTTTGCTGTTGATATGATGGAGTTGCCTTTCTATGGTTTTGATGTTATCTTGGGAATGGATTGGTTGGCTGAGCATAAGGCTACAGTAGATTTTGAGATGAAGCAGGTTACATTACGATGTCCCGATGGCTTAGAGGTTGTGGTGGTAGGCGAGAATGTTAAGTTCTTATCTAATGTTGTTTTAGCGATGGAAGCGCATAAGTTGTTGGAGTGTGGATGGCAGGCATACCTAGTGTATGTCATGAATCTGAATATGAAGGAGGCATGTCTGCAAGATATTCAGACTGTTTGTGATTATCCTAGAGTGTTTCCGAAGGAGTTGCCTGGTTTACCGCCAGATAGAGATGTTGAGTTTTGTATAGAGACATACGCGGATACTGCACTGGTGTCCATTACACTGTATCGGATAGAACCTAAGGAGTTGAAGGTGCAGTTGTAGGAGTTACTTGATCGAGGGTTCATTCGTCCTAGTGTTTCACCTTAGGGAGCTCCGATGTTGTGTGTTAAGAAGAAGGATGGCATGATGAGGATGTGCATTGATTATCGGTAGCTAAATAAGTTGGCGATAAAGAATAAGTATCCCTTGCCACAAATTAATGACCTTTTTGATCAATTTCATGGTGCGACGGTGTTTTCTAAGATCGATTTAAGATCGGGATACTACCAATTGAAGGTGAAGGACAAAGATGTGCTAAAGACAGATTTTCGCACTCAATACGGGCATTATGAGTTCTTTGTGATGCCGTTCAGGTTGACGAATGCTCTAGCTGCTTTCATGGATATGATGAATCGGGTGTTCCATGAGTTCATGGATCAGTTTGTGGTTGTTTTTATCGATGATATCCTTGTGTATGCACGTATCGAGGAGGATCACGATAGGCATTTGCGGATTGTTTTGCAGACCTTGTTGGATAATCAGTTGTATGCTAAGTTAAGCAAATGTGAGTTTTGTATTAGTGAGGTGGTGTTTCTTGGACATGTTATCAGCGAAAGGCATATGTATGGATCCGTAAAAGGTGGAAGCTGTTGTGAATTCGAAACAAACTAAACCGGTAATGGAGGTCCGTAGTTTCTTAGGCTTAGCTGGGTATTATCATCATTTTGTGGATGGTTTCTCTAAGATTGTTGCTCCTTTGATGAAGTTGTTATAGAAGGATGTTCGTTTTGAGTGGACCGAGGCAAGGCAACAAGCTTTTGAGAAGTTGAAGGAAGCTTTGACGCAAGTTCCAATCTTGGTTCAACCTAAATAGGGAAAAGAGTTTATGATCTATAGTGATGCGTCTTATGTTGGTTTGGGGTGTGTGTTGATGTAGGAAGGTAAGGTTGTAGCTTATGCATCTAGGCAGTTAAAGGTGCACGAGCACAACTATTTGACACATGACATTGAGTTGACCGTCGTGATGTTTGCATTTAAGATTTGGAGGCACTACCTTTATGGTGAGAAATGTGTAGTTTTTACCGATCATAAGAGTCTCAAGTATTTGATGTCGCAGAAAGAGTTGAATCTTAGGCAGCAGAGATGGTTGGAGTTGCTTAAGGATTATGATTTGACGATAGAGTATCATCTGGGTAAGGCTAATGTGGTAGCCGACGCTTTGAGAAGAAAAGTAGTTATGGAGTTGTGAGCGATGTTTGCTCGGTTGAGTTTGTCTCGGGATGGTGGTTTGGTAGCAGAGCCGCAAGTAAAACCTTCATTGGTCCTGTTGATCAAAGAGAAGTAGTTGTTAGATGATTCGTTGGTACATCATGTTACGGACATTGCGAAAGGTAATTCAACAGAGTTTTGCTTTAATGATGATGGTGTTTTATACTTTAAGGGTCGAATAGTTGTGCTGAAAGATGTTGAATTAAGGCGCACTATTTTGACGAAGGTGCATAGTAGTCCTTTTGCTATGCACCCCGGTAGTACCAATATGTATCGTGTAACACCCCTAAAAACTTGGCCTAGGAATGTTACCATAATTTAAGCTAATAGTTAATTAAAACTATGTCTTAACAAATGAAAGTAAGGAGTAAATTGTGAAGATATAAAAGAAAGGAAGTTGATAACAATTGATTAAGGACTAGAATGCTACAATTAGCATTTGTAGTTGCTGAATTAAAAAGGGCCAAAATGTGATAGTTAACACATAGACTTGCCAAATTAAATGGACTTAATTTAACATTAATTCAAATTAAAGAATTGCATGGCAAGGTGAGAATTTATAATGGACATTACACATGTCCCTTTAGCCATGCTTACCAGTCCACTAAGGGTAAATATAATCCCTTTCATTTGGCTACCTAACCGGTTGTGAGAGAGTGAGAAAGGAGGGAATTTTTGAGAGAGAAAGCTTAATCCATAGGATGAACCTTGAATAGATGTCAAATTGAACTTGTTAGCAGCATAAGTAAGGTAATAACATGTTATTTCATTCGATTCTATGCTTGAATTTCTGATTAAGTGATGTTGTAATTGTTTGATTCGAAATGTATACATACATGAACTTGTTACTATGAGATTTTGGTTAAATTATGAGATTAGTAACAAGAATTGAACCAGTGTGCATGTAAATATGTTGAATTCATTGCTGGAAATTGTAGATAATAATCATGGTCCATATATATATGTACTAGTTGTTAGAAAGAATAAGCATGTTGCTGGAAATTGTATGGAATACTGCCTTGATAGAGTGATCGAATATATTGATCACTAATGCCCTATTTTGATCACATTGATAAGTGAATTAAACTGACCTAAACTTTTAAGGAAATGTATATAAGCTAAATTATCATGTTAGAATCATGTCCTAATGAATTAAGAAGCTTAAAACCTAACCTAGTGTAATCTGCCCAGAAAACTATGTTCTAGGCAGCAACTTTTAAAAATCACCATAAATTGTATAGGTCGAATTAATAGCTGAAATTTATATGGATTGAGCCTTAATATGTCTATTTTCATTAGGAGAAAACAGAATTGAATTCTGGATTGTGAGCTGGAATCTGGAAATGGAAACCTCTGGACAGTGCAAACTGTCCATAAATGCAATTGCCCTGTCTTTGAACTAAAAACTGTATTAGTTGGCAAGACATTAAAATGCAAGGTCTAAACTGTTGTATAAAGGGTTAAATATGATTTCTAACGGTATAAACTAATTGAAATTCCGACATACAAAATAAAAGTTATGCAATGTTTAAGTAAGTAGTGTACAACCTGCCTAGCAGCAGCCTAGGTACTTTGAGACTGTTTTGTTTACAGTTTGGTAAACTGTTTTGTAACAGTTTTGGGATAGTGGTTACTGCCCTGTTTTACATGAATAGAAATATAAACAATTGACGTCATGTATGTTAATCTATGAAAATGAATATGCTACCAGATTCATGTATGTTAAGTACTAGTAATGTTGCCATGGTTGAATGAATATGTGAGCTTGTTTTGACATATGTATTTACTTGTGTAATGTGTTAGAACCAGGAGTGGACTTGGTGGAAGAGGAAAGCGTGGAACATCCGAAAGCTAAGAACAAAGGAGAGTGGATCCAAGACTAGCTAAGCTTGGAGTATTGTGAGTGTAGTTTTATAGGGTTAGGACTTTGGTCCTAACCAAATATGCATGCTTAAATTACTTACCATCCGTGCATTGTTTAAATGCACTTAATATAGGCTTGATCATGCGTATAAGGGAAGATTGTCTAAGCTAAATTTGTAAGTAAATAAAAGCATGAAAGTTAACTAGACAATCAAAATGAAAAGTGAAAACAAAAGTGTGAATTTTGTTCTTGAAAATGGCTATTCGATTAGTAGCATATATGTAATCCTATGATATACGATGTGTGATCTTTGTGTCTTGAATTCTATTCATTCGAATGCTTTCTTGATGCCTATGGTAGTGTATGCTAAATGCTAACTTGATGAATAAGATGGTTATGTGAATGCTTGCTTGTATGTTCTCCATGGTGCAACATTTACTAACAAGATGTGATTCATGGATTATAAGGTATTGCTTGATCCTTGAACCTTGATTGTGATCTACTTGACTTGCTTGATGCCAAAATGGCATGCATTCGAAATGGCTTGCTTGAATTAGCATGTGTACTTGACTTGAAACTATGTAATCATGAACTACTTGTTTCATGGTTGGTATTCTTGACTTGTTACATGTCGATATTTGAATGTTTTTCTTGAATATGTTACTTGACTTGTGATGTATGTATAATGTTTATACATTTTAAATAACTTGAATTGGGCATACTAAGCTTGTATTCGAATGCTGGCTTGATAATACTCTATGATGTATATGTTGATAGTACGAATTGAACCATGAAATAAAGACATTGCTTGTTGCCTAAGGGCATATATTCAATTACTTGCTTGAATGACAAGATAAAAAGTGAATTGAAGAGCTAAGGCTCAACTAGCCTTAGGGCTAAGCATGATATTGCTATAACTTGCTTGATTGTGATTCTTGAATACAATTATCTTGAGTTGAACATGAAAACATAAAAATAAGAAACAACAACAAGCTTTAAAGTAAAATAAGAATTCTTGTGCCACAAGATATCTTCTAATGAAAGTTAAAGATTTAAAAGAATTAAGTTGCCTTAAATGGAAGTCTTTGGATACATTGGTATGATGCTTGGTATTCTTGGGACTACGGTCCATGAGCCCAGCTCGGGGGGACGCCCTATTACATGTAATATGTTATTGGCGATAGTAGGAGGTAACAGTGGAGTTGTACGGAGATTGGTGACAGCTGGTTGGATAGTGAGAAGTATAGGATTCTTGGACCTTTATGGTCAAACATGGACCAATGTCACTCACAGCCAAATGTGATCCAAGGCAAACAAGTAAAAGATATCTAAATACCAAAAGATCGAATTAAAGAAAGTAAACAAGAATTATCAAAGTCATAAACTAAAGTAAACAAAACAAGAAATGATTGAAGCATAAATCTTACTTGCTACTTGGAAATACTTGCTACTTGAACTACTTGATTCTTGAAATTCTTGTAACTTGCTACTCGGATCACTTGACTTGTATACTTGAAATTACTTGTATAACATGATGGCTATGTTTACCTGGATTGTTACTTGAAGGATAAGTTACTTCTGTACATGATTCTTTCTTGAATGGATTGTATGATTGTCCTGCTTGTCTTGCCTAGTACTTGTATACATTCTGCCATGTACAACTTGTAGATGCAATTAATGACTATTTTGTGTGATTAAACTATGTAACATGAGTAATGTTGCCTTGTCTACTTGTACATACAATTATGGACTGTTTTGTGATGATAAAATTGTGTATACAAGTCACAGGACCGTTGTGACTATGTATGAACATTAGGGACTGTTTTGTGATGATAAAATGGTAAGTACAAGTTACATGACTGTTTTGACTATGTATGAACATTAGGGACTATTTTGTGATGATAAAATGGTAAATACAAGTTACATGGACTGTTTTGACTATGTAAGAACATTAGGGACTGTTTTGTGATGATAAAATGGCAAATAGAAGTTACATGGGTTGTTGTGACTATGTATGAACATTAGGTACTGTTTTGTGATGATAAAATGGTAAATACAAGTTACATGGACTATTTTGACTATGTATGAACATTAGGGACTGTTTTCTGATGATAAAATGGTAAATACTAGTTACATGGACTGTTTTGACTATGTATGAACATTAGGGACTGTTTTGTGATGAGAAAATGGTACATACAAGTTACATGGACTGTTTTAATTATACCTGAATATTGTGGCCTATTTGTGATGATAAAAAATGTTTGAACATGTATAATGGACAGCTAAGTAATAGGTCTTAAAACTAAGGAAAGTAAACAAGCAATAAATAAGGCTTAAGGCTTACATGTTACTTGAATTGTGTACTTGTACACTTGATATAATTGTACATGATATGTAAAGCTTGTTACTTGATATATGAACAATGAAATGTTTGTACTTGATACGTATGATATGTAATGTTTGCTACTTGAGATATAAGTCATGTAAGGCTTGTTACTTGTCACGAAAGCAATGAAATACTTGTTGTTTGACATGTAAATTTGGTCTACTTGATACATGCTTGTTATGCTTGATCACTATTCGAATGGAACTAGAAATTGGATAACTTGATAAGCTTGTCATGCTACTTGATTTATTTGACAATGTGGTTACTTGACACTTACTTGCTATGCTTGTCTTGATGATCGAATGCCTTAATTATGATAATACACGATTTCATGATTTTGCTTGACTTGAAATGCTATTAACCTTATTACTTCTACTTGATTAATTAAGACTCGATTCAAGAATTGGTTAAATCTAGATGCTACCTCACTAAGTACAAATTGTACTTATCACTCTTGTTTCCTTTCTTCCCAACCAATAGGTTAGGTGTTCTAAACACTTTCTTGATTCTGAAGTTAGATTTCTTAAGCCTGAAGCAAAACACAAGTGGAGCTTGAGTATGAATCCTTACTTGTTTTGTATTACTCCTAGTTGTTGGTGGCACCTAGTCTTGTTTATAGCTAAGGCTAGTTCATGCATTTTGTATGTTTGGAAGCTTGTATATAAGTATGATTCGACCTCTAATATTGTGTAAGACTATGATTCGAATGTTTACACTAAATGAACTTGTTTAGTTGAATCTACATGGAATGTTGCAAGTCGTGAATATAATAACCTACATGACCATGTCTAATTAATCTAAATTGAGTATGCCATTGTAACCTTGTTAACTATTGTTATAAGATATATGAGCTGCGCATAATTAAGATTGAATGATACAAGTGATTCATGGTGTGCTTGAGAATTTTAATTGCTGAATGGTAAGGAATGAATCCTTAAATGCTTGAATAGAGATGTTCAAATATATGTACACATGATTATGCTTAGTCAAACCTACATAAATTGGTTACATGTATTGAATGAAACGTGATGAAATGGAGTTAGAATGAACACATGCTAGTCTAGGTAAGCTATTCGAATGATATGATCATATGAATTTAAATTCAAAAGTGAATAATTAAAGTGGTAAATTATAATGAATAAGAACTTGTCCATGCTTGTGTAATTGAATGTGATGTCTATGTGCCTTGCTAGTTCTCTACTCATCTAGGATAATCAAGGATGATATCAATACTTGTAGTTTAAGTGTTTTATTCGAATACCTCTCATGTATGATCATTTAATCAGGTAGTAACTAACCTTTAATGAATCTTAAAGGTAACCACTCGAATGAAGGCCGATAATGAATACGAAATATATATCCATGATTGTATGATGAAATGTTAGCTACATATATAGGTAACTTGGAATGAAACAAACATGCTTGTTTCTTATGTCATTCGAATGTTATTTGATAAACATTAATGAAAATACTAATGGTAATGGTAAACTAAAGTGGTAATATTTAAGGAAACAAATGTGTGCTTGCTTGTTTGATAAGAAATGCTTGCTTAAGTTACTTACTAGTCAAGTAACTCATCTAATAAGGTTGAGTCACGTTCTTGCTTGCATGATCAAATGTGATTGCTCATGTTGCTTGCTTGCTAGTCACTCAACTCGTCTAATAGCGACGAGTTCAAAAAAAATTAAATTGTTTGTATTTCTAGTGTTCCCCGTAACGCTCCTCAACCAGTTTACTACTAAACCGGGTAGGGGGTGTTACATATCGTGGGTTGAAGGATGGGTATTTTTGGATTGGGCTAAAAAGGGATGTTGTAGAGTTTGTGAGTAAGTGTATGGTTTGTCAAAAGGTAAAAGCTGAGCATTAGTTTCCATGCGGGTTATTGCAACCGTTGAGGATACTGAAGTGGAAATGTGAGAGAATTGCCATGGATTTTGCATTCGGTTTGCCTTTGACCCCGTCAAGAAAGAATTCCATTTGGGTGTTAGTGGATCGCTTGACAAAGTGTGCACATTTTGTGCCAGTACATACGATGTATAGCTTGGATAGGTTGGCAGATTTGTATATAGCTGAGATTGTGCATGTGCACGGTGTGCCTAAGTCTATTGTTGCAGACAGGGATCCGCATTTTACCTCAAGGTTTTAGGAGTCGTTGCATTGAGCTTTAGGATCGCAGTTGAGTTTTAGTACATCTTATCATACGCAAACAGATGGACAATCTGAGCGTGTTATCCAGGTTTTGGAAGATATGTTGCGTTATTGTGTTATCGAGTTTCATGGTTCTTGGGAAAACAGTTTCCTTTGGTGGAGTTTGCTTATAATAACAGTTATCAGGCGAGTATCTAGATGGCTCCATATGAGGCTTTGTATGGCTGGAAGTGTAGCACGCCTCTTTGCTGGGCAGAAGCAGGAAATAAGCGTAAGGAGATCTAGTATGCAGTTGGTGAGAAAGTGTTCTTAAGGTTTTGCCTTGGAAGAAAGTGATAAGATTTGGCCGGAAGGGCAAGTTGAGCCCTAGGTCTATAGAACCATATGAGGTGCTAGAACATGTTGGTCCTATTGCTTATACGTTGAAGTTGCCACCTGAGTTGGAGAAGATGCATGATGTTTTCCATGTGTCCATGTTGTGGAGGTATAGATCGGATCCTTCGCATGTTATGCCTATTGAGGAGATTGAATTAAACCCAGATTGAACCTATGATGAGGAACCGGTTGAAATCCTAGATTCGGATAGTAAGGTGTTGAGTGGTAAGACCATATAGTTGGTCAAAGTGTTGTGGCGACATCGAGGTGTTGAAGAGGCCACTTGGGAAAGGAAGGATGAGATGCTGAATCAGTTTCCCTATTTTTTCCACCAGGTAAATTTCGAGGACGAAATTTCTTAAGTGGGGGAGAGTTGTAATGCCCCAATTTCGGGCTTAGAAATTATCCGGTTAGTTTGGACGGTTTCGGTGAATCGATGTAGCGGTCTAGACTAGTTTCAGGATTTAATTAAAAAGAAATAGATTTTGGCCGAAATAAAATATGAAAAATTAGCTAAAATATTTAAATATGTTTTGAAAATAATGGTGGACTCAATTTGGTAAAATAAATTGAGTAAGGGTGACATTTTGGAAATGGTGACTGTTTTGTAAAGAAATCAAAATTGTTTTAGCGACCATTTTGTAAAAGGTTGGGAACTTAGAATCTTTAAGGAGCTAATAGCCTTAAAGTCTAATAACAGACTTTATCCCTTAATTGGCTTATTTTAAAGTTTTTTAATTGACTAAAATTGGTTAGGAGAGTTAATTGGTAGTTATTTCCTCTAAAACAAATTTGACGTAACTTTTCTTCTCTCAAAAATTCTCTCAACTTTCTCTCCAGCCAAACATTATTCTTCTCTTAAAAATCTTAAGGTAAACTCTTATCTTAATTGACTTTTGATTCTAAATGATTTCCTACAAAAATCTTGTTGTTTAAACTTTGTTTTCTCATGTAAATCAACCAATTAAGGGGAAAGCCACCATTAGAGGTAAGGTTTCATTCTTCTCCTCTAATTTAAGGTTCTTTACTGAAATTTGCAAGTTCTTAATCCTTTATCAATGTTTCCTAATGAGTTTTGTAATGATGATTAAGGAAAATTAGTTTAATTGAGGTTTTTGAGTTAATAAATGAAGAGTTTGGTTTAAATTCACATGGATCTTAAAATTCTGAGTATTATGATGATTTTAATCATTAAGTTAGTGTTAAAGAATGTGGATAAGTGTTTTTGATCAATGTAAACCCGAAACTAGTTAGATTGCTATGGATCAAGGTTGTTATCTCTAGTTTTTGGCTCGATAAATGAGTCTAATGGTTGCTGGAAGTTAAAGGATGCTGGGAAGTGTTTAATTGATGTATATTAAGGTTGTTTTGGTGTTGATTTCGTTGGATAACGGCTGGAGATCATTTAGGATGATTTCACCTTTGTTTTCGATAGTTTTCAGTTGGTGTTGTGTTGTTAATTGTGCTAGAATGTTGAGGAGGTTGTGGGCTATGAGTTTAGATGTTGAGTTGAGCTTTAATTCTCTGTTTTGGTTGGGTAAAAATAGGAGAGATCAATCCAGAATTGTTTGGAGGTGCTACGATTGCATCGGATGCTTGATTGACGCTTCGGCTTGCAAGCGAAGTCAGTGAGTGGAAATGTAGTTTACAGCCTTAGAAAGGTTTGAAAGTGATTTATGGGAGTTTAGATTGAGCTTGAAACACCAATCTAGGCTCGAAAATAAGTATGGTGACATTTGCTCTCAGATTTCGGTTTCCCATGGTTTTAATGATATCATGCTCATGTTTTGATTATGGTTTTGTTACATACTATTTAATGCATGTTTTCATATGGAAATATGATTAGATTTATCCCATGAGATAGAATTGCTATGGTAATGAGATATTTTATGCTTTTAAAAAGCTTTGCATGGTTTAATTCATGAGATTTGGGATGTGGAAATGGTTTTGATGATGCATTGGTAAAACCAGTAGGTTACCATGGTTTAAAATTGTATATTGGAAAGTGATGATGCTTATAAACTATGTCGGATATAATTGGTCGACCAATAGGATGTGAGTGCACTATAATATATATAAGATTTGCATGTGTGCTAAATTCTTCGGTTCCATAATAGGGGTAGTGCTATTGTGGTGCGAGTGATAGGGGTAGTGCTATCACCAATGGGCAATGCGGGTAGTGGCAACCCGGCCGAAGTGAGATTATGGTGAGGGAAATTTCACTATGTGACTTGATGGGGGTAGTTCCATCAAGGTGTCCACATATCCGAACATGAAAGGATTGGGGTAGTGCCATCCAAAGGATAGGGGTAGTTCTATCCGGATCACTTATATTGCCAATGTATGTGCTAAACATGTATCATGCTTTTAAACGATAGTTTGTATAATGTGATTTATACATGAGAAAGGTTTGAATAATGTGGTTTATACATGAAACTTTGCATAAGGTGAGATTATGCATGGGGTTTAAAATGGAAGCATTGCTTGTTGTCTAAGCATGTAAGACTTGAGATTTTGCATTGAGATGCATGAGACTAATGATACATGTTGAGAAATGAAATGTGCTTGCTTTGAAAAGTGGTTTTAAGCATGAGATTTGATTTGAGCATGATATTAGAGATTTATGGATCAAAATGGTTTTAAATGCATTGTTGTTGTGTTTTATTTTGAGTGAACCTCACTAGGCATTTATACTTATGCTTTTTTTTACAACAATGCAGATCATTAGAGTGTTGGTGGCAGCAAGGAAGAAAATATTCAATCCAATTTCCGATTGTAAACTCAAGTATGGTTTGATATTTTAAAACATAGCTAATAATAGCAATAGGGTTAGCTAAGTGTTTTGGGAGAGGATTTTTTGAACTCCTTTTTCTTGCTGCAAGTTTCTACAATGGTTTTGGACTTGTAAATGGCCTTTAATTGCTGGTATTTGGTTTGGTTTGCATTTTGGTGCTTGAATGGTTATTTTGCATAGGAAGCATGCCTTTATATTGATGATCGTAGTGTGTTGATGTTGAAAGCATGCTTTGGTGTTTAATGTTTATGGTTTTATGCTTTGAGTGGATGCATATGTCTTAGTAACATGTTGGAATATTTTTGGATGAGTTTAAGCTTGAAAAATATGCAATTTGTGACATTATAGGACCAGGTGTATTGATATGCGGGCCTACCATATCGGTATAGTAAAGCCAAACCAGGCTTACCATATCAGTACAGGGTAGACCGTATTAATACGGTCAGAGGGCAAATTGGAGAACCGTATCGGTACACGGAACCGTATCGATACCCTTTTGTGCTACTAGAAATCTGAGATTTTGATGAGATATTCGCGTATCGGTACGTGCACAAGTGTATCGATACACTTGACCGTTAAGTTGGTTAATTGAAGCTTTATGAAGTTATGTTTTCTGACGTTTAAGTCACTAGATATATGAATGTTCAATTAAATGAGTTTGGGTGATCGAAATGAGCTAAAATTTGATATGGAAGCATGAAACCTTACTAATTGGCTATCTGTAACTTTAATTGAGTAATTGATCCCTAAATTTTATAAGTTTTACAAAATGGTACCTAAATGCTAAACAAGACTATTGGATGTCAAATTGATGTCCGATCGAGCTGTATTTTCATCCTATGTCAGCATGTACCTTAGGTTAATAATGTTGCATCTAGAAAGATAAAAAGGGAAAATGGGTTGTTTATTGAAGTGGAACTTTCAGGTTTTGCTTTAATATTCCCCGTGCGACTCACTCGATTCGGTCTTTCGACTAGACTGGTCAAGGGGTTCAGGGGCAGTTGCCTTTGGTGGAGTTGGTTTGTAGCAATAGTTATCAGGTTGGTATACAAATGGCACCATATGAGGCCTTGTATGTTAGGAAGTGTCATATGCCCTTGTGTTGGGCCGCGGTTAGGGAAAAGCATGTTCCTTTGCCGAATGTGTTGAAAAACACGGATGAGAAAGTTAAGCTTGTTTGTGATCGCTTGAAAGCAGCTTCAGATCGCCATAAATCCTACGCGGTTTTGAATCGTAGGGAGGTTGAGTATGCGGTTGGTGATCATGTGTTTTTAAAGGTATCACCTTGGAAGAAGGTGATGCTATTCGGACGAATGGGTAAGCTTAGTCTGAGGTTTATTGGATCGTATAAGGTTGTGGAGCATGTAGGTCCCATTGCTTATCATTTGAGGTTCCCTCCTTAGTTGGAGAAGATTCATGATGTGATTCATGTGTCGTTGTTGCGGAAGTATTGGTCGGATCTATCGTATGTTATATCGGTGGAGAACATTGAGTTGCAACCGAATTTAACCTATGGTGAGGAACCAGTAGGGATCCTTGATTCTAGAGGCAAATTTCTTCAGCAAGATGGTTGAACTTGTAAAGGTGTTGTGGCGACATCGTGGAGTTGAAAAGGCCATGTGGGAGAGCAAAACAGACATGATGAAACAATTTCTACATTTGTTTCCTTAAGGTAAAATTTTGAGGATGAAATTTCCTAAGTGGGGAGAGCTATAACGCCCCGGTTTTGGGCCTAGGAGTTTCTAGGTTTACTAGACGATTTGGTGGATCGGATTAGAGATTCTAGTCAGATTTAGGATTAATTGGAATAAATATTTCTGAGTAAGAGAATATTTAAGAAAAATATCTAAAAATAATTATTTAATATATGAATATTTTTGGTAAAGTCAATTTTGAGAAATGGAATTTGGAAAGTTGACATTTTGGCTAGTGACCAAAATGTAAAGAATGAAAATTATTTTTAGTGATTGTTTTGTAAAGGGTCAAAACTTTGAATCTTTAGGGAGCTATTTGCCCAAAGTCTAATATCATAATTTTCTCCTTAATTGGCTATTTTAAACAAATTTGGGAAGAGTGTAAATATATTTTGGGAATTAATTTTATAACTAATTTCCTAAGGAAACTTTACGTAACTAACTTTTCTCTAAAAGATTTTCTCTCAAATTCCCTTCAGCCAAACACTCTTATCTTATTCAAAATCTTCAGGTAACTTCTTGATTTCTTCAATCTTTTAATGTCAAATGAGTTCTTAATTGTTTCATATCAAAACATTATTGTTTTAATCTGGTTTTCTCATGTAAATCAATGCAATTAAGGGGGAAGTCAACATTAGAGGTGAGCTTCATCCTTCTCCTCTAATGTATGATTCTTTACTGAAATTCCCAAGTTATTGATCCTTTACATATGTTTTCTATTGAGTTTTAAGGATTTAAATAGGAAAATTGGTTAAATTGATGAGATTAAGTGATTTTCGTTTCGGATCTATTTTGTTGAGTTATGGATTGACTATAATAATAATTTTGATGTTGCAGGGTTTGTGGATGCATTTTGATGCATTGGATCCTCTGTTTTTGTGTGGTGAAACTAGGAGAGGTTGATCCTCAAGCTTGAAGTGTCATTTCGAAAGCTTTGGAGGGATAATTCGATCGATGAATGAGGCTTTGTGAAGTCGGTGAGTGAAAACGTGGATTTCAGCTTTGAATTGGTTTAAAGGTTATACTGGCAGTTTAAACTTAGCTTGAAACGTTGGTTTAAACTCGAAAGTAAGTATGAATAGATTTCTCCCTCGGCCGTACTTTTATGAAATGGATTTTATTCACTTGTTTTGAATGTCATGGTACCTATTGTTTAAGCATGTTTTAAAGTATGTTTAATACTATTTTTGATGATATGATGATGATGTATGCATTTGGTAAATGATCCATGTAAGTATGTGAGATACTTGTTTTAAAGCATGGTTAGCTTCTTTGGAAATGGTTTTGAATTGATGCATATAAAAACAATAAGGTACATGGTTAATAATGAATTATATTGGCAAGTGATGTGGTTTAAAATGTTATTGGATATTGTTGGCCAACCATAGGATTGATAGTGCACTATAAAAGTCGCCTCGGGTGTTGAAGGGTTGTAAGGTACCAAATACTCCACCCGAGTACCCTAACGGTTGAGGGGTTATATGGTACCAAAAACTCCCGTTAATGGATTATACACCTAACTGATGATTTGGGTTGTGATTGTACCATA
Source organism: Hibiscus mutabilis (assembly GCA_019671005.1). Taxonomy (NCBI): domain Eukaryota; kingdom Viridiplantae; phylum Streptophyta; class Magnoliopsida; order Malvales; family Malvaceae; genus Hibiscus; species Hibiscus mutabilis. Next base: position 13,883,455 of record CM033735.1, on the reverse strand, counting down.
ATTTCAGTTGAAGTTGTATGAAGTGTTAAGAGGACACTTGTTGAATCCGTGTATCCGATGTAATATTTTGTAAAGTTGAACTTGGTTATGATCACTTGATAGCCAATATAATTGTTAATGTATCATGTTGATGGATGTTAATGTATAATGTTGGTTTATACATGTTTACTCTTTAAGCTTTTTATATGCATTGTTATGCATGGGAAGGCTTAAATTGAGGGTTAGCAATCGGATTTTCTGTTGATCCATGATACATGTTGCATACAGTTTATTATGCTAGTTTTTGAAAGTGTTAAGTGCATGGTTTCAAGGCATGATGTTTTGTAAGATGATTTAAATGGTGTTTTCAATGTGTTTTGAGAAAATGGTTTTAAATGCATTGATGGTGTGTTGTTTGAGCACTCCTCGCTAAGCCTAGTGTACTTACGCTCTCTTTGTCAATCAATGTAGAGAATTAAAGGTTGTCGGCAGCGAGCATGTAATACCCCAAAATGTGGCCTAGAACTATGTCAATATTTCGAATATGACTTAAATTGATTGAGATTCCATTAAAATGAACCATTAGGAGATTTAGGACCAAATTGGAATCATAAAACAATACATGGCTAAATAAACAGGGCTAAATCGAATCTTAGATGAAAAGTGAGGTTTGCATGTCAAATATAATTATCCTTGGAAACTTGGACACTTGTCAAGCCAAGAAGAAGGCAATTGGGTAAGGGGGAAAGGGACTCTCGGCATTTGGTGAGAAGAGATGAACCAAGTTTTCATCTTTCTTCTCCTGCCCTTCCATGGCCGAAACACTTAGTGAAGAGAGAAAATTGTAGCATTTGGTGAGAAAGCTCACTAAGGCTTTGTTCATCTAAATTATTTGCTTGAATCTTTGCTCAAGTAGCTTTTGGAGAAAGGGAATCTCATTTTCTTCCTCCTTATTTAAGTAGAAGTAGTACTTAATTGTAGATTTTTATAAGCTATGATAATTGTTAAAAAAAAATAGGAAGTAGAATTAGGGCTATACAAATTTTGGTTTCATAGTTGAACTGGAATTGTTGCTTGATTATGAGCTTTAGGATTGAAGAATATAGTATTAGAATAGGCCCCTTTTGGTAGTGTGATTGATGCTTGATTTTAAATTGGGTGACATTTCTTGCTAATAATTTATATGGGACTGTTTTGAGTATATATGAAATAAGGTGGACTGTTCTGTGGATATATGTGGGTATATGTATGTTAAGGACTGTTTTGCGTTGATAAAAATGTTGGGGACTGTTTTGATGTATAAAAATATGTATACAAGTATAATGGACTGTTTTGAGCATGTACTTGTGTATAGATGAAAATAGGACAGTTTTGCATTTACATGAACATTAGTGGACTGTTTTGAGTATTAATTTGTGTATATATGAAAACAAGATAGTTTTGCATTCCATAAAGTCCATAGAGCTCATGTTTGGGGTGGACTACGGTCCTTGTGAGGCGACAATAGGAGGGATGTGTTTTGGTCACTTGGCGACAGTGGGAGGGATTGACCGATACTTCGAGTATCATTTTATTTGGCGACAGTTGGTTGGGATTCGTGTACCTAGGCTACTTGATTCTCAAGGCTACGTTAAAAAGAAATCATGGAAGATTATAAGTTAAGTTAATGAATCTTTGCAATAACTTGCATCATAAATAAAATTTGCCTATTGATTCTTGAACATTCTTGTGGATAAAGATATATGTTTTGGAAGAATGTTTATATGTATATGTGTTTAGTTGGGTTTCTTTACGCATGCTTATTCGAATACCATGAACATATACGCACGCATGCTTTGTTCGAATAGCTTATTTTAGATTAGCTAGTTTCTTGATTAAATTAGAACTACATCTTTAATAAATTTTTGGTGAAAGGATAGAATGTTTGCTTCATGATTTTATTCCCTTTAAAGTACCTCACTGAGTGTATACTTATGCAATCTTTTCATCACATTTTAGGGTAAAGCTTTGCTAGCAAAATACCTTTGGAGCTTGGTTGGATCACAAGTACATAAAAGCATGTTTTGTATCTATTTTATTAGAACTCCTAGTCAGGTGGCAACATGTTGTAATGCATGTAGAATGGTTGATAAGTCTTTTGTTAAGTAATGTTTGAAAGTATTTGCAATCTTTATGAAAGTTTGTAAAAGACCTATCTAATACTTGGTTATGCTTAAGTATCTAATACTTGGATGAATGTTTGATAATCAAGGAGTTAAGATTTTGAATGCATGAATGACATAATTAAGTAGGTCAAATGAAACTTATGTATGAGCTTATATACTTGTTTGATTTTGAGTTGGTCATTTACATTTTATGTATATAGAATATCCTTATTAAGCTTGCTTCAAGTGTTAGTAGGTTAAATAGCTTGATGACAATTGTTGCATTTGGATTATCTTAAATTGTTCAAACAAAGATTGAAATATGATAAGAAATAAGTTAGACCAATTTAGGGCATGTTTTGAATGGTGTCTAATAGATTTACAAGGTCTAATGAATTGCTTGATGTTTAAGTTACATTCTTGTCTCTCTTTCAAATGAAATGCACCTACTCTATCTTAAATTTAACATGCTAATGAGGTAACAAGATGTTTAAAAGCTAAGCTTGATTTAGTTGGGACAATATGTTGATCTTTGTACAACAAATTGCATGAATGGATTTAATTCTACTTGATCTTTGATGTAAGTTCATCTTTGTTTGTTAGTTGAATATTCTTGTTTGTTGGTAATACTCCTTAACTCGGTTTATCTCCTAAACCGGTCAACAGGTGTTACAAATCAAGCTAGGAGAAATCCAAGGACTTCGACTATTCGAAAGTATGGTTTTACTTTAGACTAGTAGTAATAAAGGCAACGGGGTTTCATTGTTGTTTTGTGAGGGTTTTTGCTAAACTCCCCGCTTGAGCAAGTTTGCTATGTTGTGTTGTAGTTGTAATTGGCCTTATACGTTTGGTTGTTGCTTCGGATTTATGTTTCATATGGTGGTTGGTTGTTTTCTTTGAAGCATGCCTTTAGATTTCCGTTTGAAGTATGATATCATGATTTGATCATGTCTCTGCGATGTTTTAACATGGGTTGATCTTTAGAATTGTTGTGTATATGTTTGGGGTTTGATAAAGCATGTTTGGAACCTCGATTGTACGAAACACCAGCAAAATTGGACATTTCAATTCCAAGCGGATCGATACAAGTAGAGGTGTATCAATACGGGTAAGTGTATTTTTGGCCTGCGTATCGGTATGGGTAGAGGTGTATCGATACTATTTTGAGCTACTAGAATTGTGTGAAAATGATTTGTAACCCGCATATGGAGACACTTAGGGGACATATCGATACGCCCCCACGTATCTGTACACATTGAGACAGTATCGGTACGGTTGGTCGTTATGTTTGTTGTTAATGATATTAATGGTTTTAGATTCTTCCGTTTTGGCCCATGATTGTTATGCATGTAATTAAATGAGTTCAGATGGTCGTTTTAAGCTAAAATTTGGCATGTTAGTATGAAACCTGACTAATTATGGATTGGTAACTTCAAAATTAAATAAGTCCTTTTAATTTTCTAGCATTGCAATTTGGTCTCTAAATTGCAATTGAGTGCAATTGGATGTCGATTCGACACCCAATTGAGTTGAGTTTTCACCGTATGCCAGTATGCACACCTTAGGTTATAATATTGCATCTATACAAGATAAAAGTAAAAATGGACATGTTTCGAGTTAAATCTTTTTGGGTTTGTTTCGGCAAACCCAATATAGCTCGCTCGGTTCGGTCTTGCGTCTAGACCGAGTCAAGGGGGTTACAATGGCTGCAACCTTCCCCAGTGCTTGTCACAACCTCGAGTTTATCCTCAATAGCCAAAATTTTCATCCACACTTCATTACTTGTGCGGACATCCTCAACCGCATCTTCCACCTTTGTTTTTCCTTTTTCTTCCCTCATTGTAGTGCCCTATTTTGGTGTAGGAATCTAAGTAGTTCGCACCACTATCTCAACAACAACCTCATTCAATGGCCCCTTGTTCGTTGTCATATCCTCATTATTTAAGGGTTTGACCCTCTTCAAGTTGCACAAATGCATTATCAACGATGGGAACGCCAAGATTCCCTTCTTTCTCTCAGCAGAATCGTCAATTTCCTTGTATATGATCTTCCCAACATCTATTTTCTTCCTTTGATAATAGAACGTATCAGACACATTCGATCAGGGGAGACATTTGTACTATGAGTAGAAGACAACAACCTAAAATTTACAAGCTGGAACCATATCTTTGCAAGCAGGGTTAAAAATTTCCTATAAATCGTGAAGTTTCTCACATTGGTCCCTAACCAAAATGCATCAGCAATGCAAAGATCCCTAACAAGCAAATTTTCACAAAAAAGGCATGTTCATCAGCACTCACATAAGTTTTTAAGAGCTTGTTAATAACAACAACACTCCAAGGTATAGAGCTTTCCCTCACAAAAACTAGCTTTAATGAAGGCTCGTAAAGGTTAGCATAACATTCCCTTACTAGAGTGGCACTGTAATTACCTGAGTAAGTGCAAAAGGTGCCCCATTTTTGCAGATTCATTCTCTTGCGAAAGAACAATCCCTTACTCCTGAAGGATATTCCGCTTCAAGATATGTTCCTTGTGCCGTGCCTCAACCATTTTTGTTTGGAATAGCTCATACGCAGTGTCCTTTTCTTGTGTAACATGCTCCTTAGATTGAGGGCATGAGGCCAAGCCTTGGTATCTTTTGTTGAGGTATCCATGTAAATTTTTCGAGCAACTTTCATCTTTTCCACGAGAGAAAGAAAGAAAGAAGACGAAAACTAAGGATTTTTGTAGAAAAAATTCGAACGTTAAAGCTTCTAAGATGAAGAATATAAAGAAAACTAAGTGAAGATGTCAATGAATATTAGAGTTGTTAAATAAAGATGAAGAAAATAGGGAAATGAACAGGCACGATTTGTACCATCAGATGCAATGAGAATTGACAGTCTGATTGTGGCGCAATAATCACACTCGTTCGATGCATCTCCTGCTTTCACCAATGAAAGATTGTGATTTTGGGTGATTAATAGGTGTAATAGAATTACTCGAATTGCCCCAAAAATCATGCATATCTTGTGTTTCTTTCTTGCCATACAAATTGTTGGGAAATTATTTCATATAGAACAAAGGAGAATTTATTATGCAAAAAAGGAAATTAAAGATAAGAAAAGAAAAGAAAAGAAAAACTAAATCTATATCTAATTAAACCAATAAAGAGAAATATCAAAAAAATGACCAATTTAATGGTCTCAACATTCGTAGAATCAAAGTCACCAAAGTAAAGTTTGAACCTTTGTCCATAGACTTTGAATGGGATCCCACTTTAGTTTCCTTGATTGTGATTGCACCATGTAATTTTCCTAGGTGCAATTTTAGTCTTGAATTGAATATCAAAACCAATTATCCAACTTCAAATTTTCGTTGCAAAATAATCTTGTCATGCTAGCATGTACTCTTTTCCTTGTAAATAAGGAGTTTTCATAAGTATTGCGGAGAATTTCTTCCAATTCAGTGATGTCCAACAATCTCTTCTTCCTTGCAGCCTCATAATCCAAATTCACTTGTTTCAGAGATCACATAGCCTTATGTTCAAGCTCCAAAAGCAACTGGTATAGGATTTTCCAGAGACAAGTTGATACGGTGACATCCCCAATGGAGTTTTATACGCAGTAGTAATAGCCCATAATGCATACTCTAAGCATGAGGACCAATCTTTCCTAGTGGTATTTACCACTTTATCCAAGATGTTTTTGATAGCTCGGTTAGAGATCTCAAATTGTCCATTGGATTGAGGATGATACGTTGTGGCCAGTCTTTGATTTACTCCATAACGTTTCAATGCAGTAGCCTAAAAAATGAATACATAAAATAAATACAATAATAGATAAAATGAGATGTGACTCCCCCTACATATTTTATACTTTCTCCTACAAAAAAACTTGTAATGCCTACTCCATTTGTAATTCCATTGATTACTCGCCTATCAAAAAAATGTGTTAGTTCGGCCAATCCTCTTGTACCTTTTGTTAAGGATATTGAATAAAACGTATCTATGTAACCGCAATTATATGACCAATTATATATCAAATATATTATTTTATCCAAGAAAATTATTTTAGGACCCTTTTTTGAAAATGACTTTAGTAAGTTCAAATTTAGTAAAGATGAATAAAAAGGCTTACATGGCTACAGTAAAAATGCTTTCCTTGGTCATTGATCAATGATCTTGGTGTTCCAGAACGGGTGAGTATATGCTTGTGAAATGACTGTAAAACCATTTTGGCATCATCTTTAGGCACCGCCACAACTTCTATCCAGTTGGAAACGTAATCTACAACGACTAAAACATATACATTGCCAAAAGAATTCAGAAAAAGACCCATAAAATCCAATCCACAAACGTCAAATAGCTCAATTTCCATTATTGGTTGTTGTGGCTTCTCTTTTCTCTTGGATATTGACCCTATGTGCTGACAATGATCACAATGTTGGGCAAACTCATAGGCATATTTGAATAATGAAGGCTAGTAAAATCCAGATTGAAGGACTTTTGCAGCCATTCTCATACCACCAAAATGCCGTCCATTTGGAGCATTGTGACAATGTTGTAATATCAATATCATTTCTTCCTTAGGGACACATCGTCGAATTATATTATCATTGCAAACCTTGAACAAATAAGGTTCATTCCAATGATATTTAGTTGTGTCTCGAAGAAATCTTCCCTTCTTGTACCCAATTACACACAAAGGAGTTTTTCTACACACCAAGTAATTTACAGAATTAGCATACCATGGTGTTGCATCCACAACGAAAAGCTTTTCATTAGGAAATGCGTCAATAATTTGCAGTTTACTTCCATCTTTGTTGCCTACTTCCAACCTTGAAATATGATTGGCAACTTGATTCTCTAACCTTTTTCGGTGCGTTCACAAGTTGCTTTTTAATTATATTGAATGCACCTAAACATGCATCATCAAAGACAAATATTTTATTCCGCTCCAATAATAAAGATAGTTTTTTTATCTTTGAAAAATAACAATGAATCTTCTATAGTATCCAGCATGGCCTAAAAACTTTGAATGCCTTTTACATTTGTTGGTGGATGCAATTTTTCAATAACATCACTTTGGCTTTATCAACCTCAATTCATGCTTTAGATATTCAATGACCCAACTCTATCCCCTCTGTAACCATGAAATGACATTTCTCCCAATTCAAAACTAGATTAGTGTCTTCACATCACAACAATACTTTCTCATGATTGTCGATGCAATGGTTGAAGTTATTCCCATACACCAAAAAAATAATTCATAAAGATTTCAAGGGAATTGTTAATCATATCTGAAAATATTGCCATCAAACACCTTTGAAATGTGGTTGGTGCATTGCAAAGACTAAAAGGCATGCGGCGAAAGGAAAATGTCCTTAGGTGGGATAACAATTTGATTGTAGCTAGAATAACCATCTAGAAAATAGTAATACTCATTGCCAGCAAACTAATCGAGCATTTGATCAATGAAAGGAAGAGGGAAGTGATTTTTCCTTGTGATAGCATTCAGTCGTCTATAATCCATGCAATACATACTTGAGATTAGCTGGTAATGGCTTCAGTTCCAGAGTAGGAGCCTTTTTAATAGATGGTTTAAAAGTAGGAATTGCGCTGTGTGCAAGATCTAAAGATTCAACTTGTCATTCCCGTTAAACTGCAATAGTGAGCACTTCAACAATGTGGTCACAATTTGGGATATCATCTTCTACCATTGTCAGCGTAGTATCTTCAGCAATGAGTATACTACGATGATTCAAATCTTCTTGGATGATATTGTTAAGAACATCAATATGATGCCATTCTTCTATGTGTCTTCCAATATTAGCGTTGAACATCCCAAAAGTAACATGGTCATTGTCGACATGCTTTGTGAGTGTTTCTTTTGATACATTAATAATAGCCTTCCCGGTTGCTAAGAACATCAATATGATGACATTCTTCTATGTGTCTTCAAATATTAGCATTGAACATCCCGAAAGTAACGTGGTCATTGTCGACCTGCATTGTGAGTTTTTCTTTTGATACATCAATAATAGCCTTCCCCGTTGCTAAGAATGGTTAGCCAAGAATAATAGGGACATCCTTGTCTGCCTCACAATTAAGAATAATAAAATCTACTGGAAAAACGAACTTATCCAGACGAACAAGCACATCCTTTATTTGTCCATTCGGATGAGTCAAAGATCTGTCTGCTAGTTGTAATGTGACTTTAGCAGGTTTTATTTCTCCAATGCCTAACTTCTAAAAAGTTAACAATGGCATTAGATTAATATTGGCCCCCAGATCACAAAGAGCCTTGCTAAAGTAGTGATTGCCAATAGAGTATTGCACTGCACTCCTTCGTGAGCGCAATGGTTTCTATAACACTAAGATTTATCTTCTTGGATATAATTTCCTTCATGAACTTTGCATAATTAAGAATTTGTGTAAGAGCATCAGTTAAGGGAATTTGCACTGTAAGTCACTACAAAGTATCCTAAAAGAATTGAAATTGATTATCAGACTTAGTGTTCTTGAATCTCTAGGGGAAAGGTGGAGAAGGAGCAAATCCTTCGAAAATGTCCCCTACTTGTCATGGCAACTCCTTCAGAATTGGCCCCTACCTGTCACGGCAAGACTCACTTGCCACGACAATCTTAACCTGAACAAAATAGAACACACCAGCAGTGTCTTTTCAATTAAAAACAACCAAAATGCAATACCAAGCTCAATAACGAAGGAAACTAGGAAATTATGCATGAATGCTTATATAATGCAACTAAAATGTGCCTAAGTCTAACAATAATATGAGTTAAAAGGGCAAGAAAAATAGTACTTTTACACACTCAACACTTGTTGGTGCAAAAATTAAAGTTTTTGTTGATCATTCTTCCTTGATATACCTTTTTGCGAAAAAATGATGTAAAACCAAGATTGATTCGATAGATTTTATTTGTTGCGAGAATTTGATATTGAGATAAAGGACTGAAAAGGGTCAGAGAATCAAGTTACCATTCATCTTCTAAGATTGCAAGCATGCAACGAAGATGGAAGTAAACTGCAAATTATCGACACATTTCCTAATGAAAAGCTTTTCATTGTGGATGCAACTGTAACACCCCCTACCCCAGGTTAGTAGCAAACCAGCTCGGGAGCGTTACCAAGAATAGACAAGGCAATACAATACAATACAAGAACAAGGCAAGGATTGATAAACTCATCCTTATTAGATGAGTTACTTAACTAGCAAGCAACCAAGCATACTTACTTAATAAACAAGCAATCTCACATTTTGTTTTCAAGACATCATAGGGCATTCGAATAGGCCACTAAAAGGTTTACATTATAAGTTACTACTTCTATGAATCATTTATCATTTTCAACCCTTGATATCATGCACATTCGAATGGTAAGACAAGCAAATGTGGTTTGACTCATACTACTTTCAATTCAAGCAAGACTTGAAGTATTTCTTGTAACTTGTTTCCCAACAGCTAGACCATTCGGCCTTCACCATACAAACACACAACAACACTTACAACAAGGTATGTTCACACACAAGTAACCATATCATTTCCAAGACATTCGAATCGCTCAATATAACTAGATCAATCACTTGATCATTGCCTTTATAATTTCATATATGCTCAGCAATCACCTTTCCATTACATGTAATTTAAGTTCAATACATGTTCACATTGTCAACCAAGTTTATGACATAGTAGGCCCATTCAAGAACAAGAACATATATATACTAGTTCAAGTATTCCAAATGCATGCACAAGTTCACTATATACAATATAAGTGCCACCAACTAGGGGAGTACAAAACAAGTATGAACCATACTTATGCTATGCTTGTGCCTTGCTTCGAACTCAAGGAAGAAGGCTTCAGAATCAAGCAACGAACAAATCCTTTATACTGTTGGTTGGGAAGAATGAAAACAAGAGTGATAAGTACAAGAATGTACTTAGTGAGGTAGTAACTAGTTCTAACTATTTGTTATATCAACTTAAGTGTCAATTAAACAAGATTAATCCTAGCTAAGGATTTCAAGCATTAAATGATCCTAGCTAAGGATTTCAAACATTCGGCTAGCATAAGGAACAAGAGACAATTAATCATAATTCATGCTTTCATATCAAGAATCAAGCAAATCATTCTTACATGACAATTAACATACAATTCATGGCTTTCATGTCAAGTAACATTCACTATATAACTTTTAGGACAAGTAACATGTGTTATAGGATTGTTATTTCATTTGTTATCAATTAAATAAACCCCTTGGTACTTAGTTTGTATAGGTAATCGAGTCCCCAACCAACTCTCGCCACAAGATGCATCGTAGTGCTGGTCAACCCTCCTACTGTCGCCAAAGACCACATATGTACCCTCCGTCTATCGCCAAATAGGGGCCTTAGCCCTGGACTGTAGTCCGCCCTGACACAATGAGCTCTAGACTCTAAGGCATGCCCTTCTACCTAGTCCAACTAGCTACCAAGGTTGTTCGATTTATGCCATTCATACAAGTATTTCAAGTTCAAGATCATGTCAAGCAAGTTCATTTCATACTAGGCCCTTAGGCCAATTGAGCCATAGCTCACATATCATGTAATTCTCATGTGTTCATTTCATCAAGTGGGATAACATTACAGGCAATTTCTTTAAGCATTTGATCACATGCCACATGACACATACAAGCACCAATGTTACCACTTAAACATACTTAGCAATCGAATCAAACATGAATTCAAGGATGTGATCAAGTTTCATGCATTACTTTAATCATTCTTCCCTTATAGATCACATTAAGTCAATTAATAATTCAAGAATTTAGACATGCTTGCTTTAGTTAGGACCTAGTCCTAACTCTCAAGTAAACTACACTCACAATACTCCAAGCTTAGCTAGTCTTGGATCCATACTCCTTTGTTCTTAGCTTTACGATGTTCCACCCTTTCCCCATCCACCAAGTTCACTCCTGGTTCTAACACATTACACAAGTATATACATGTTAAAACAAGTTCACATAATCATTCAATCAAGGCAATGTTACAAGTACACAACATATACAAATATGGCAGCATGTTCATATACATTCTTTACTGTACATAACTACACTTATCTATACTTTAATTCATGTAAAACAGGGCAGTAACCACTGTCCCAAAACTGTTTACAAAACAGTTTACAAACTGCCACAAAAGAGTGTACAATTACCTAAATTGTTGTTACTAGGCAGCATGTACTATGTTCACTTAAACATGCATAACTTTCATTTCGTACGTCGGAATTTCAATTGGTTTACACTGTTGGAAAGCTAACTTAATTTTATTTCTAACCATATAGGCCTTGAGTTTTAGTTCTTTTCCAATTAATACAGATTTTAACTTAAAGACGGGGCAATTTACAACACTGGACATTTTGCACTGTCCCTAGTGTTTCTTCTCTACAATTCATTCTACAATCCATAATTCAGTTCTGTTTTCTCCTAATGAATTTAAACATGTCAAGGCATTGTCCATAAAATTTTCAGCCTTAAATTCCATTTATACAATTTATGGTGATTTTGCAAAGTTACTGCCCAGAACAGAGTATTCTGAGCAGATTACACTAGGTTGAGTTTCTAGCTTCATAACTCATCTAAACAAGGTTCTACCATTGTAATGCAACTCATTTTCATGTGCTTACATGTCTAGGTCAGTCTAATTCACTTAGAAATGTGCTTAAAACAGGGAATTATAATGTTAAGTTCAATTTTATCTATTGGATCAACAACATTCATCAAATTCACCATTTGAGCGGTCCATTACCTAGTTTTAACTAATTCAATTAGGTGCATTCATTTTCCAGAAAGTTATCTACTCTATTCAAACCTCAATTCATCTAGCAATGTGACCAAATCAGGGCATTATATGCACTTAGCATATTTACCCATTTTCACTAGTAAAATAGTCCCTAATCAAAACTATTTTCAACCATATACGCTCTCATTAGCAATTTAGCTACTAGCATTCACAATTTCAAGTACTACTAGAAGCTAACATGATCCTAATGTTAAGTGTCTAAAAGTACTATTTTTATTACCCTTTTTATTCATATTATTGCTAGACTTACGCTCATATTAGTTGCATTATTAGTCATTCATGCATGTTTGCATCGTTTCCTTGGTGGACAAGCTTTATTTCATATTTTGCTCAAATTTGTGGAAAAAGATACTGCAGTGGTGTGTTTTGTGTGTGTGTGCAGAATCACTTGCCAAAGCAAGGCTGGAACCAGTTGCCAGGGCAATGCATGAAGGAGATGCCGAGCTAGTTGCCAAGGTAATTTTCGACAAGGAATAAGATGATATGGTAGTCAAAATCGACGACTAGATAAGCCCAAGATGACGTGGAGCAAAGCTAAATCCCAAAGGAGTTTGATAACCATGAAGAGGTCAAGGAGAAATTAAATCCCAAGAAGATAGGAGAAGTACTAGAAGGAATTTAAATATAATAAAGAATTATATTCTTTAAAGATAATTTAATTCCAACTTAACTTCCTCCTTAAAAAAGACTTTGACCTAGCCCTATAAATTCAAGACCATGTTGTCAACTCCAAGGAGGAGAGAGGAGAGAAATTTCGACAAGATCAAAGGGGGAGATTTTGACAATGAGGCTTCAACCATTCTTCATCTTTTTCTTTCTTGTTCCATTAGGTTTATGCTAGGAATTCTTTATTTTGTGTTTCTTTGGAACCTAGCCATGAACTAAATGTATTTGGCTAAGGTTATTGTGTTTTGTGGTTGTGAGAAACAATTGGATGTTGTTTAGGTAATAAGAGTTTGCACTTTCAATTCAAGGTTTACTCATTCTTGGTTCTTATTCTTGTTTGCGAGTGAATTGGGCAAGGATCTCGTAACTTCATCTATTTATCTAATATCGGGAGAGTTAGATTCAAGAAACGAATGAGTATGGTTGATAAGTGTTCAAAAGTACTATTTTTATTACCCTTTTTACTCATATTATTGTTAGACTTAAGCTCATATTAGTTGCATAATTAGTCATTCATGCATTAATTCATGTTTCTTTTCACCGTTGAGCTTGATTACGTAACTTGGTGATTTTTGTGGAAAAAGATGCTACTTTGGTGTGTTTTTGTGTGTGTGCAGAATCACTTGCCTAAACAAGGCTAGAACCAGTTGCCAGGGCAGTGCATGAAGGAGATGTCGAGCTAGTTGCCAGGGCAATGCATGAAGGAGACGCCGAGCTAGTTGTCAGGGCAATTGTCGACAAAGAATAAGGTGATATGGTAGTCAAAATTGATGACTAGACAAGCCCAAGATGGCGTGGAGCAAAGCTAAATGCCAAAGGAATTTGATTTCCATGAAGAGATTAAAGAAGAATTAAATTCCAAGAAGATAGGAGAAGTTCTAGTAGGAATATAATTATAATAAAGAATTATATTCTTTAAAGATAATTTAATTCCAACTTAACTTCCTCCTCAAAGAAGGACTTTGACCTAGCCCTATAAATTAGAGGCCATATCGTCAACTTGGAAGAGAGCAAGAAGAGGGAAAATTTCGACAACTCCAAAGGGCAAGAAGGAAGAGATTTCGACAAGAGAGCAAGGGGGAGTGAGTTCGATTTCTTCTTCTTCTTCTTTGCTTCCATTAGATTCATGGTTTGGGGATTATTCTTTGTATATCTTTTGAACCCAACCATGAACTAACTTCATTGGTTGGGGTTATTGTGTTTTGTTATTGTGAGAAACAATTGGATTTTGTTTAGTTAATAAGATTTTGCACTTTTCTATTCAAGGTTTACTCATTCTTGGCTTTTATTCTTGTTTGCGAGTGAATTGGGAGAGGATTTCGTAACTTCATCTATTTATCTAATATCGGGAGAGTTAGATTCAAGAAACGAATGAGTATGGTCTTTATTCAATCTATTGATGGTGAAGATTAATCCGGCTTAGGAATAAGTTAAGGATTTCAACGGCTAAGAGGAGCGCAAGATTGGTTGTTGTTCACCCTTGATTAACGCAGGGATGTATTATCAAGGCATGCACAAGTAGCTAGAGTTTCGACTTAGGGATAAGAAGAAACCATGGAAGAATGCTCTGCCGAACCTTGAAGTTGCTGCCCAGCCGCCCAAGTAGTTGCCCAGCTAGTCACCCAGGCAACCATCGATTAGTTGCCAGGGCAACCCCGCTGTGCAAGTTGCCACGGCAACTGAGTTGCCCTTGCACTCTTTTACCAAGACGATCCAATCGGCTATCACACCTTAACTCACGATAAGCTGGCCTATTTACTCTATTTTGATTTCATCTATTCTTTTAGTTTATTGCTCTTAGTTTACTCGTTAATTAGAACTCCTATTATCAATTGTGTTTTTACTTTTCACAGTGGAGTAACTTAAGCAAAGTGGCCCAAACCAATCCCTGTGGAGACGATACTCGATACTCATATCACTTTATTACTTGCGACGTGTATACTTGCACATTTGCGTAGCACTTATTACACGCAACAAGTTTTTGGCGCCATTGCCGGGGATTGGCAATTGGTGTTAGTTGTTTTTGTTATTGCATTTTTTCCTCTTAGTTTAACTAACTTTTCATTTTGTTTGTTTTATCAAAAAAAATTTAGGTGCGCTACAAGTTAAGGGACATCAACATGTCAGGAAATAAAAGCCGATCTATTCGAGAGATGATGTTGGAAGATAGGAATCAATCCAATGAAGAGTTTCTTGAACCCTTTGATGATTACGTATGCCAACTAAGAAAAGCCCAAAGAGCCTATACCGTGGAAAAATCTTGTGCTATGTGTGGAGAACATCATGTGTTTGAAAATTGCCCTCACATTTTCGGTGCATATAACTACATGGAGGACCATAGAGGGAACCAACAGCAAAATTCTTCATGGTATGGTCAAAAAGCTCAAAAAAAAATTTACCATAACAATTTTGCCGCAGCAACAGACATGCCATGGCAATGTAGTGCTTTTCAAGAGCATCCCAATTCCTTGGAGGAAACGTTACTAGCTTCCTTGGCTAGACTTGACGGATCAATTGAAGAGATTCAAGAGCTATCAAAATCTATGGATACGAGGATAGCTCAGTGGAATGCAACCTTAGGGGATTCAGAAGATCAATTGGGGAGATCCACATATGTCATGGATAACATGCACCAACAATTCATTCCTAGGGATACTGACGTCCCAAGGCAAGAGGATAAGGAGCAATGCAAAGAAAGCTCTCCGATGTGTGGGAAACAACTAGAACCTCAAAGTCAAGAGGATGCCAATGAGAAATACTGCCCAACACATGATGAGCCTGAACAACAAATTGCCTCGGCAATGATTGAGGAGCCTGAATAGAGCAATGTCGCGACAACACTCAGTGAAGCTGAAAACAACAATACTACAACAAATTCTGAGGAACCTGATGCCCATAAGGTTACAACGTTGATGTTGAAGCAGGAATTTGTAGATTGCTCTCATCTACAATTGTCACGGCAATTACACAACCACATGCAAGATCAACGGGATGATAATACTTTGCCAATGGAATATGAGCAGGTAATGGTTGAACCTTTCGAATTCTTTAAAAACTCACTTCGTCCATTGCAGGTATATCTTGAGGAACCGAGGTTGGCAGATTTGAAGCCATCGAAATCTCTACTGATGGAGATGTTTGATAGGCCAAAAGAAAACGGTGTTTGGATTCGTAAAGCTTTCCAGAAAATTGGTTCTTCCCTTGACTTATAGCAAATTTTGGAAACTGATTGCCACGACAATTGGCTTGAGCAGCAATTGCCACGACAAAAAGGCTACATCCAACCATGATAGAAGTCGACAAGAATGAGGTAATTGAATGGTTGAGAATGGATATAATTTTTCCTATTACTATATTTATGCCTTCAGGAATAGTAGCAAGGTGGAGAGTATACATGGACTACAAGGGAACAGAGAAGAAAGACACCTCCACCATGGTAACGCAAAAGGGAGTAGTGGCAAGCACATTGGCCAAACTCTTTTTGGGCAATATAGTCACCCGATGGAGGGTGCAGATGGACTATAAGAAGTATCAAAAACGACCATCCTCAGTGACTTCAAAAGTTTCCTCGACAATTTAGAGAATGTGTTGGCAAGATGTGAAGAAACAGATTTAGTCCTTAATTGGGAGAAGTGCTATCTTATGGTAGATGAAAGAATAGTGATCGGCCACAAGATTTCATCCAAGGGAATTGAAGTAGACAACGCTAAGGTGGACGTGATCGAGAGACTACCCTCACCAAGATAAAGTCTTCAATTTTGATGATTCTTGCGCCCAAGCATTCGAAACCCTAAAGGAAAAGCTTGCCTCGGCAACCCTCAATGCCGCAGCAACCCTTGATGCCTCGTCAACCATGGATGTGCATGCCTCGGCACCCCTCGACACCGTAGCAGCTCCTGATATGCACGCCCCGGCAACCATGGATGCACATGCCTCGGCAACCTTCAACACCGCAGCGACTATTGATACGCACGCCTCGGTAACCATGGATGCACATGCCTCGGCAACCCTCGACGCCACGGCAACCACTGATATGCACACCTTGGCAACCATGGACGCGTATGCCTCGGCAACCCTAGACACACACGACTCGACAATCTTGGGAGCAGTCGCCACAGCAGCACATGCCTCGGTAATACCCTGGTACGCGGATTTAGTTAATTTCCTTGTTTGTGGTATTTTACCTTATGGCCTTACTCACCAAGGGAAGAAGCGATTTCGCCATGATGCTAAGCACTACTTTTGGGACGAGCCTCTTTTGTTTAAACAATGTGCAGATCAGGTCATACGAAGAAGAGCAGCAGAATGTACTCCAATAATGCCATTCTTCACCCTATGGAGGACATTTTGGAGGAACTCATACCGCTGCCAAAGTTTTGCAATCCGGTTTGTATTGGCCAACATTGTACAAAGATGCCCAAGAGTTTTACAAGCAATGTGATCATTGCCATAGGACGGGCAATATCACCCACAAACTAATGGGCAAGCAGAAATTTCCAACTGGGAATTGAAGGGTATACTCGAGAAAGTTGTAAATCCCTCTAGGAAGGATTGGTTAGCAAGACTAGATGACGCACTTTGGGCATATCGCACTGCATTCAAAACACCCTTAGGTATTTCCCCCTTCCGACTTGTCTATGGCAAAACATGCCATCTACCGGTGGAAATCGAATACAAGGCATATTGGGCAATCAAGAGTGTGAATATGGATTGGGAAAGTGCCGGACAAAAGCATTTGTTGGACCTCAATGAGATAGAAGAATTTCGTGCACTCACCTATAACAATGCATGAATCTACAAGGAGAAAACAAAGCAATGGCAGGACAAGAAACTATTGCCGCGACAATTCATGCCAGGGAAACCAGTTCTCTTATTCAATTCTCGGCTAATACTTTTCCCGGGAAAGCTGAAATCAAGATGGTCGGGACCATTCAAAGTTGTCAAACAATTCTCTCATGGTGTCGTGATAATCAAGTCCATCACTGACGAACATGAATTCAAAGTTAACGAACAAAGATTGAAGCACTACAACGGTGCCCATGTGGAGCGTAACAAAGAAGTTGACACCTTAGGAGATGCATGAGCATGCTCTCTTTTTGATATTTTTTTTCCTTTTTTTTCTTTTTATTTTTTTTCTTTCTTTTGAACTATTTTTTTTCTTTCTATTATTTTCGGTTATTATTTCTCTTTATTTATTTTTGAAATTTTTAGGAGATATTTTATTTTTCTTCATTATCTTTAGTTTCCAGGTTTTCTTTTCCACAACAAGACTCACAACCACCATGCTAAGCAAAATTACTGCCGACTACTTGCCACAGCAACCACAACAGAAATTGTTGATGCCCAGGCAACAACAATGGCTTCGGCAACTACTGATGCCCATGCAAGTGAACCTGCATCGACAAACATGGATCAAATCAAAGCAATGCTATTCACGCGGTACCAGCATTCAACCACCGACTGAAAAAACAATCAAGCAAACGGCACGAAGGAAACTTATCACTCGAGGTGATGACCTCTCCGACTAACTCATTTCATTTAGTTTCTTTTAAATTTTGTTTCACTCTTACATGCATTGAGGACAATGCTTCTCTCGAGTTTGGGTGGGTATTGGTTTCTAGTTAGTTTCATGTTTAGTTGCATTCATATTTAGCAATCACATATAGGTTGCATATGTTACTTTCCATGCCTTTAATTGGATTTAATTGCTTAAGACTTGTTGAATATCCAATGATGAATTTTTGCCACTGCACTTAATTGAAAGAACCTTTAATTTTAGGATTGCATGAAAAGAACTTAGAATTTTACTATGATGCTGATTTTTTTTACACAGTTGTGGCTTGTTGATTGAAAGACACTTAGTGAACATAGGTTGCTTAAATTTTGGGTAAATTTGAAAATTAAAAGTTAAATTCTTGCTAGAGGTGCCCGAAACTGGCTCTAGTAGTAAATCCACTTTCTTGCTAGAGGTGCCCAAAACTGGCTCTAGTAGTTAATGCACATTAAAGAATCGCTAGAGGTGCCCGAAATTGGCTCTAGTCGACTAAAATAAAATGAGAAATTGCTTACTTTGCTAGAGGTGCCCGAAATTGGCTCTAGTGAAAAATAAATAAATGCCCCAGTAGTTAAATTGATAAAAGCCTATTGTTCACATAGAATCTTGAAAATCAACTTGTACACAACTACGCACACACATTGTCACGAGCATTATAGTTTTGTTCTGGGTAATTTTTGTGCTATCCGAAAAATTAAAAGGTGATCATACTTTGTGCCACGGTTCCGAGGTTTGAATTCAAGTTTGAAGAATTTCTTTGATGATTAAAGTCTTGGCAGGAAATTGTTAGTTCGCATTGCTTGATGACAAGCAATAGTTCGAGTTTGGGGTGTGATAAGTGTTCAAAAGTACTATTTTTGTTACCCTTTTTACTCATATTATTGTTAGACTTAAGCTCATATTAGTTGCATAATTAGTCACTCATGCATTAATTCATGTTTCTTTCCATCGTTGAGCTTGATCACATAACTTGGTGATTTTTGTGGAAAAAGATGCTGCTTTGGTGTGTTTTTGTGTGTGTGCAGAATCACTTGCCAAAACAAGGCTAGAACCAGTTGCCAAGGCAGTGCATGAAAGAGATGCCGAGCTAGTTGCCAGGGCAATTGTCGACAAAGAATAAGGTGATATGGTAGTCAAAATTGATGACTAGGCAAGCCCAAGATGACGTGGAGCAAAGCTAAATCCCAAAGGAATTTGATTTCCATGAAGAGATTAAAGAAGAATTAAATTCCAAGAAGATAGGAGAAGTTCTAGTAGGAATATAATTATAATAAAGAATTATATTCTTTAAAGATAATTTAATTCCAACTTAACTTCCTCCTCAAAGAAGGACTTTGACCTAGCCCTATAAATTAGAGGCCATATCGTCAACTTGGAAGAGAGCAAGAAGAGGGAAAATTTTGACAACTCCAAAGGGCAAGAAGGAAGAGATTTCGACAAGAGAGCAAGGGGGAGAGAGTTCGATTTCTTCTTCTTCTTCTTTGCTTCCATTAGATTCATGGTTTGGGGATTATTCTTTGTATATCTTTTGAACCAACCATGAACTAACTTGATTGGTTGGGGTTATTGTGTTTTGTTGTTGTAAGAAACAATTGGATTTTGTTTAGGTAATAATAGTTTGCACTTTTCTATTCAAGGTTTACTCATTCTTGGCTTTTATTCTTATTTGCGAGTGAATTGGGAGAGGATCTCGTAACTTCATCTATTTATCTAATATCAGGAGAGTTAGATTCAAGAAACGAATGAGTATGGTCTTTATTCAATCTATTGATGGTGAAGATTAATCTGGCTTAGGAATAAGTTAAGGATTTCAACGGCTAAGAGGAGCGCAAGATTGGTTGTTGTTCACCCTTGATTCACGCAGGGATGTATTATCAAGGCATGCACAAGTAGTTAGAGTTTCGACTTAGGGATAAGAAGAAACCATGGAAGAACGCTCCGCCGAACCTTGAAGTTGCTGCCCAACCGCCCATGTAGTTGCCCAGCTAGTCGCCCAGGCAATCATCGATTAGTTGCCAAGGCAACCCCGCTGTGCAAGTTGCCACGGCAACTGAGTTGACCTTGCACTCTTTTACCAAGACGATCCAATCGACTATAACACCTCAACTCACGATAACCTGGCCTATTTACTCTATTTTGATTTCATCTATTCTTTTAGTTTATTGCTCTTAGTTTACTCATTAATTAGAACTCCTATTATCAATTGTGTTTTTACTTTTCGCAGTGGAGTAACTTAAGCAAAGTGTCCCAAACCAATCCCTGTGGAGACGATACTCGATACTCATATCACTTTATTACTTGCGACGTGTATACTTGCACATTTGCGTAGCACTTATTACACGCAACAATGGTCTTTATTCAATCTATTGATGGTGAAGATTAATCCGGCTTAGGAATAAGTTAAGGATTTCAACGGCTAAGAAGAGCGCAAGATTGGTTGTTGTTCACCCTTGATTCACGCAGGGATGTATTATCAAGGCTTGCACAAATAGCTAGAGTTTCGACTTAGGGTTAAGAAGAAACCATTGAAGAACGCTCCGTCGAACCTTGAAGTTGTTGCCCAGCCGCCCAAGTAGTTGCCCAGCTAGTCGCCCAGGGAACCATCGATTAGTTGCCAAGGCAACCACGCTGTGCAAGTTTCCACGGCAACTGAGTTGCCCTTGCACTCTTTTACCGAGACGATACAATCGGCTATCACGCCTTAACTCACGATAACCTGGCCTATTCTCTCTCATTCAATTACATATTCTTTTACTTATTTGCTTTCTTAGTTTAGTTGTTAGTTAAAACTCCTACAATCTTCTACTTGTGTTTTTACTTTTTACATTGTAAGAGATTAAATTCTTGAAGTGGCACCAATCCATGAGGAGATGATATCTTTTATACTATAACTTGCGACGTGTACACTTGCACAATTGTGGAGCACGTATTACGCGCAACAAGTTTTTGGCGCCGTTGCCGGGGATTGGCAATAGCGACTTTGTTTTTATTTTCTTGCACTTTTTAGTTTTCTTGTTTAAGATTCAAAGGGTTAACAAACTTTGGTTTTCATTGGTATATGACCAGGGCAAGACCGATTACACCAGAATATCCCTTTGATCCAGAAATCGAACGAACCTTGCAAAGACTTAGACGAAGGTTAAGAGTAGTAAAGGCTAATCAAGACGACAATATGAATCAAGATGTTCCAGCAGGAGGAGGAGTGATTCTTGCACGAAACATAACTATTAGAGACTATCTTTAAGAAGATCTTGATGGACTTAATCCAGGAGTTGTCACACCTAAAATTGAAGCGACCACTTTGAATTGAAACCGGTGATGTTTAATATGATCAACACAATTGGACAATTTGGCGGCTCAGCAACTGAAGATGCACGACAACATCTTAAATCTTTCCTCGAGATTTGCAATTCGTTCAAAATACAAGGAGTCACCCCCGATGTTTTACGACTAAGATTATCCCCCGATCTTTGTCGTGATTTCCTTGCTCAATTTAATCCTACAAATTTGACTGATAAGCTTCGTAACGAAATTACTTCTTTTCGACAGGCAGATGATGAATCCATGTACGAGGCTTGGGAGCGATATAGAGAACTTCTACACAAATGCCCCCTACACGGATTCCTAGTGTGGACACAAGTAACAATGATTTACAACGTTGTGAATATACCAACAAGGATGATGCTAGATGCCTCGACAAACGACATACTCCAAGATAAGTCGTCGGAGGAAGCAATGCAAATTCTAAACAGGCTTGCCAAGAATGACTATCAATTCCCATCTGCTAGAAGTGGAGGAGTTAGACGCCAAGCCACAATATATGAACTGGGATCATTAGATTCAATTTCGGCACAATTGGCCACTCTAACCAAGATGGTCCAGAAAATGCAAAAACCAAACAACACACAGGAGGTCTAGGTAATTGATTCCTTTTGTGAGTTATGTGGTGGTAACCATGATTTTTTTGAATGTATGCAGAATCTGGAATCCAGCTTTTATGTGGGGAATTACAACCAGAACAACACTGTGATGTCCAACACATACAATCCAGCTTGGATAAAGCACCCAAATTTTTCATGGAGTAATCCCAACAATGCTCTAAACCAAAACATTTAGAATGCACAAGCATCGGGATTCCAGCAGAATATGCCACGGCAACAGTTTCCGCAGCAACAATCGACAACATCTAGTTCTTTGGAAAATTCTCTCAATGCTTTTATGTTGAAAACTGAATCTTATATGGCTGAGAATAGTAACTTCATAAAAAGAACTGGTGCTTTTATTAACAGGACCGATATGAGATTGCAAAAGCAAGAGGCAGCAATCAAATCATTGGAAAATCAAGTCGGGCTATTTGCTCAAAACCTAAATACTAGACCGCAATGAGGTTTACCTAGCGATACTAAAGTCAGAAGAGGAACTGGCCATGGGAAATGTAAAGCGATCACCACCAGAAGTGGCCAACAACTTAAAGAGGCTCAAGCTCGCTCATCAAACAAAACTCCACAAAAAGATCAAGATGAAATCGGCAGCAAAGCCTCAAATACTGAACCAGGAATTGCCACGGCAACCAGCGATAAGCATGCCTCGGCAACAGGCGATAAGGATGCCTCGGCAACCAACGATAAGCACGCCACGACAACCCCAGTTGACATTGCCTCGGCAACTCCAGTTGCCCCGGCAATGCCATCAATCAGGTTCCAGACCAATGAAAGGATCAAAGATATCCGACTTCCACCACCATTCCCACAGAGGTTGAAGCGACAAAAGCAAGCATATCAATTCAATAAGTTTCTTGATATCCTAAAACAAGTCCACATCAACTTGCCATTGGTTGAGGCAATTGAACAAATGTCGAAGTATGCCAAGTTCCTTAAAGACATTGTGTCCAAGAGAACAAGGCTAGGAGAGTTTGAAACAGTTACCGCAACAGAGGGATGCATGGTCATGTTGCATAATCGTATGCCACCCGAGTTGAAGGATCCCAGAAGTTTCACAATGCCCTATTCCATTGGAAACCACTATGTCGGGAAAGCATTATGTGACCTTGGAGCAAGCATAAACTTGATGCTTAAATCAGTTTTCCAGAAACTAGGAATCGGGAAGGCAAGACCTACAACATTTATGCTACAACTAGCCGACAGATCCTATTTGCATCCAGAGGGAAAAATCGAAGACATACTGGTAAAAGTTGATAAATTTATTTTTCCCGCTGACTTTATTATTTTGGATTGTGAAGCAGATGAACATGCACCTATCATACTCGGGAGACCCTTCCTAGCAACAGGAAGAACCTTGATCGATGTTGAAAAAGGAGAACTCACAATGAGGGTGAATGACCAGCAAGTTAAACTAAATGTGTTCCAAACACTAAGGCATGCCGATGATCCGGAAGAATACCAACTTCTCCATGCCACAACAGAGTTTAACTTCGACGAGGAATTTAGTTGCCTCAGCAACTACATTGCCGATCAAGAGGAACCTGAGGAGTATGAATAACTGATCGATAAAGAACAACAAGAAGAGGCAAAGTGGCTTGTCAATCAACTAGGTACATACTTTGAACCACTGGAATACTTAGGTAAGGAAGGTAAGCTCGAAAAGCCCTCTATTGAACAACCACCGATTCTTGAGTTGAAACAGTTGCCATAACAACTAAAATATGCTTACTTGGGAACCGATAATACATTGCCTATAATTATTTCCTCTAAGTTATAGCCTGAGCAGGAAAAGAAGCTGATCAAAATGTTGATGCTACACAAGAAGGCAATAGGATGGACAATTGCCGACTTGAAGGGAATTAGCCCGGCAGTGTGCATGTACAATTGCCGGGGATTGGCAATAGCGACTTTGTTTTTATTTTCTTGCACTTTCTTTTAACTTTTCTTGTTTAAGATTCAAAGGACTGACAAACTTTGGTTTTGCATTGGAATATGACCAGGGCGAGACCGATTACACTTGAATATCCCTTTGATCCAGAAATCGAACGAACCTTACAAAGACTTAGACGAAGGATAGGAGTAGCAATGGCTAATCAAGACGACAATATGAATCAAGATGTTCCTGCAGGAGGATGAGTGATTCTTACACGAAACAGAACTATCCGAGACTATCTTGAAGAAGATCTTGATGGACTTAATCCAGGAGTTGTGGCACCTGAAATTGAAACCGACCACTTTGAGTTGAAACCGGTGATGTTTAATATGATCAACACAAATGGTCAATTTGGCGGCTCAGCAACAGAAGATGCACGACAACATCTTAAATCTTTCCTCGAGAAATGCAACTCTTTCAAAATACACGGAGTCACCCCAGATGTTTTACGATTAAGATTATTCCCCTATTCACTGAGGGATAGGGCGAAAGCATGGTTGAATAGCATTCATGCCAGATCAATAGGATCTTGGACCGATCTTTGTTGTGATTTCCTTGCTCAGTTTAATCCTACAAATTTGACTGATAAGCTTCGTAATGACATTACTTCTTTTCGACATGCAGATGATGAATCCATGTACGAGGCTTGTTAGCGATATAGAGAACTTCTACACAAATGCCCCCTATACGGATTCGCAGTGTGGACTCAAGTAACAATGTTTTACAACACCGTGAATACACCAACAAGAATGATGCTAGATGCCTCGGCAAATGGTATACTCCTAGATAAGTCGTCGAAGGAAGCAATGCAAATTCTAAACAGGCTGGCCAATAATGATTATCAATTCCCCTCTACTAGAAGAGGAGGAGTTAGACGCCAAGCCACAATACATGAACTAGGATCATCAGACTCAATTTCGGCACAATTGGCCACTTTAACCAAGATGGTCCAGAACATGCAAAAACCAAACAACACACATGAGGTCAAGGTAATGGATTCTTTTTGTGAGTTATGTGGTGATAACCATGATTCTTCTGAATGTATGCAGAATTCGGAATCCAGCTCCTATATGGGGAATTACAATCGGAACAACAATATGATATCCAATACATACAATCCAGCTTGGAAGAAGAACCCGAATTTTTTAGGGAGTTATCCCAACAATGCTCTAAACCAGAACAATCAGAATGCACAAGCATCGGGATTCCAGTAGAATATGCCACGGCAACAGTTGCCGCAACAACAACCGACAACATCTAGTTCTTTGGAAAATTCTCTCAATGCTTTTATGATGAAAACTGAATCTTATATGGCTGAGAATAGTAACTTCATAAAAAGAACTGATGCTTTTATTAACAGGACCGATATGAGATTGCAAAACCAAGAGGCGGCAATCAAATCATTGGAAAATCAAGTCGGACAGTTTGCTCAAAATCTGAATACTAGACCGCAAGGAGGTTTACCTAGCGATACTGAAGTCGCAAGAGGAACTGGCCATGAGCAATGTAAGGCGATCACCACTAGAAGTGGCCAACAACTTAAAGAGGCTCAAGCCCGCTCATCAAATAAAACTCCACAAAAAGATCAAGACGAACCTAGCGTCAAAGCCTCAGATGCTGAACCAGAAATGCCTCGGCAACAGACAACAAGCATGCCTCGGCAACTTGTGATAAGCATGCCTCGGCAACCCTAGTTGATAATGCCTCGGCAACTCCAGTTGTCCCAGCAATGCCGTCAATTGGGTTCCAAACCAATGAAAGGATCGAAGATATCCGACTTCCACCACCATTCCCACAAAGGTTGAAGCGACAAAAGCAAGAATATCAATTCAAGAAGTTTCTTGATATCCTAAAGCAAGTCCACATCAACTTGTCGTTGGTGGAAGCAATTGAACAAATGCCGAACAATGTCAAGCTTCTTAAAGACATTGTGTCCAAGAGAACAAGGCTAGGAGAGTTTGAAACAGTTGCCGCAATAGAGGGATGCATGGCCATGTTGCACAATCGTATGCACCCAAGTTGAGGGATCCCGAAAGTTTAACAATACCCTGTTCCATTGGAAACCACTATGTCGGGAAAACATTATGCGACCTTGGGGCTAGCATAAACTTGATGCCTAAATCGGTTTTCCAGAAACTAGGAATCGGGAAGGCAAGAACTACAACAGTTATGCTATAGCTAGCCAACAGATCCAATGTGCATCCAGAGGGAAAAATCGAAGACATACTGGTAAAAATTGATAAATTTATTTTTCCCGCTGACTTTATTGTTTTGGATTGTGAAGCAGATGAGCATGCACCTGTCATTCTAGGGAGACCGTTCCTAGCAACAGGGAGAACCTTGATCGATGTTGAAAAAGGAGAACTCACAATGAGGGTGAATGACCAACAAGTTAAACTAAATGTGTTCCAAACACTAAGGCATGCCGATGATCCAGAAGAATGGCAACTTCTTCATGCCATGGCAGAGTTTAACTTCGACGAGGAATTTAGTTGCCTCGGCAACTACATTGCCGATCAAGAGGAACCTGAGGAGTATGAAGAATCGGTCGATGAGGAACAACAAGAAGAGGCAAATTGGCTAGTCAATCGACCAGGTACATACTTTGAACCACTGGATTACTCAAGTAAGGAAGGTAAGCTCGAAAAAACCTCTATTGAACAACCACCGATTCTTGAGTTGAAGCAGTTGCGAGAGCAACTAAAATATGCATACTTAGGAACCGATAATACATTGCCTGTAATTATTTCTTCTAAGTTACAACCCGAGCAGGAAAAGAAGCTGATCAAAATGTTGAAGCTACACAAAATGGCAATAGGATGGACAATTGCCGACTTGAAGGGAATTAGCCCGGTAGTATGCATGCACAAGATTTTGTTGGAAGATGATCACAAACCTTAAATTGAGGCCCAGAGGAGACTGAATCATGCCATGAAAGGGGTTGTAATGAAAGAAATCATCAAGTGGCTTGATGCTGACATTATATACCTTATCTCTGATAGTACATGGGTAAGTCCGGTACAATGTGTATCGAAAAAGGGAGGTATAACGGTGGTAAGTAATGAAAACAATGAACTCATTCCAACCAAGACTGTGACCGGTTGAAGGGTTTGTATGGATTATCGAAAGCTAAACAAAGCCACTAGGAAATATCACTTCCCATTACCCTTTACTAATCAAATGTTTGATCGTCTTGCAGGTAAACCCTTTTATTATTTTCTTGATGGTTATTCAGGTTACAATCAAATTGCCATAGCACCAGAAGATCAAGAAAAGACAACCTTCACATGCCCATACGATACTTATGCTTTCCGAATGATGCCGTTCGGACTGTGTAACGCCCCGTCAACTTTCCAAAGATGCATGATGGCACTCTTTTCAGAAATGGTCGAAGACTTCCTTGAGATCTTCATGGATGATTTTTCTGTTTTTGGTAATGACTTCGACAACTGTCTCAGCAAATTAGAGAAGGTGTTGGCAAGATGTGAAGAAACTAATTTAGTCCTCAATTGGGAGAAGTGCCACTTTATGGTAGTGAAGGAATAGTGCTCGGCCACAAGATTTCATCCAAGGGAATTGAAGTAGACAAAGCCAAGGTGGACGTGATTGAGAGATTACCCCCACCAAGTTCGGTTAAAGGAATTCGAAGCTTCTTGTACATGCAGGTTTTTACAGGAGGTTCATTCATAAATTTTCTAAAATCACTAAACCCTTGTGCAATTTGCTTGAACAGGATAAAGTCTTCGATTTTGATGATTCTTGCACCCAAGCACTCGAAACCCTAAGGGAAAAGCTTGCCTCGGCACCCATTGTCGTTCCACGAGATTGGACGCTACCTTTTGAGCTCATGTGTGATGCAAGTGATTTCGCGGTAGGAGCAGTCCTAGGCCAACGCACAGGTAAGACCTTCCATGTGATATACTACGCTAGTAAAACTCTTAATAGTGCTCAAGTGAATTACACAACAACAGAGAAAGAGTTACTAGTTGTAGTTTTCGCATTTGACAAGTTCCGATCCTATTTGATTGGTACAAATGTAATTGTTCATACGGACCATTCGGCAATCAAATATCTATTTGCTAAAAAGGATGCCAAACCTCGTTTGATTCATTGGATATTACTTTTCAAGAATTTGATATTGAAATTAAGGACAGGAAAGGAACAGAAAATCAAGTGGCCGATCACTTATCACGTTTAGAACGCAATAGGGAGGAGGACGCGGATCTAGAGATATGTGATGTATTCCTGGATGAACAACTTTTAGTTGCCTCGACCACCATGGACGCGCATGCCTCGGCAACCCTCGACGCCTCGGCAACCATAGACGCGCACACCTTGGCAACTCTCGACGCCGCAGCAGCCCTTGAAGCGTACGCCTCGGTAATTTTGGGAGCTGTCGCCACGGCAGCACATGCCTCAGCAATACCCTGGTATGCGGATTTAGTTAATTTCCTTGTTTGTGGTATTTTACCTTATGGCCTTACTCACCAAGGGAAGAAGTGGTTCCGCCATGATGCTAAGCATTACTTTTGGGATGAGCTGCTTTTGTTTAAACAATGTGCAGATCAGGTTATACGCTGATGTGTCCCTGAAGAAGAGCAACAAAATGTACTCCAGCAATGCCATTCTTCACCCTATGGAGGACATTTTGGAGGAACTCGTACCGCGGCCAAAGTTTTGCAATCTGGTTTGTATTGGCCAACATTGTATAGAGATGCCCAAGACTTTTACAAGCAATGTGATCATTGCCAGAGGACGGGCAGTATCTCTAGACGACACGACATGACATGAGCGGTTCCGCCATAGGACCTTTCCCATCTTCATTCAGCAACCTCTACATTCTACTTGCCGTCAACTACGTGTCTAAATGGGTTGAGGCAGCTGCAGTTCCCAAAGACAATTCCAAGACCGTGCAATGATTCTTGCAAAAAAAACATATTTACACGGTTTGGGACGCCGAGAGCAATTATCAGTGATGAAGGCAAGCATTTTGACAACAAACTTATTGCCAAGATGTTGCAACGCTTCGGCGTATCACACAAGATCGCCACGGCATATCACCCACAAACCAACAGGCAAGCAGAAATTTCCAACCGGGAATTGAATGGTATACTCGAGAAAGTTGTAAATCCCTCTAGGAAGGATTGGTCATTAAGACTAGATGACGCATTTTTGGCATATCGCACTGCATTTAAAACACCCTTGGGTATGTCCCTCTTCCAACTTGTCTATGGCAAAACATGCCATCTACCGGTGGAAATTGAACACAAGGCATACTGGGCAATCAAGACCGTGAATATGGACTGGGAAAGTGCCGGACAAAAGCGTTTGTTGGACCTCAACGAGATAGAAGAATTTCGTGCACTCGCCTATGACAATGCACGAATCTAGAAGGAGAAAACAAAGCAATGGCATGACAAGAAGCTATTGCCACGGCAATTCACGCCAGGGCAACTAGTTCTCCTATTCGATTATGGGCTAAAACTTTTCCCGGGAAAGCTGAAATCAAGATGGTCGGGCTATTCGAAGTTGTCAAACCATTCTCCCATGGTGTCGTGATAATCAAGTCCATCACTAACAAACATGAATTCAAAGTTAATGGACAAAGATTGAAACACTACAATGGTGCCCATGTGGAACGTAACAAAGAAGTGGTCACCTTAGGAGATGCATGAGCATGCTCTCCTTTCGATATTTTTTTTATTTTTTTATTTTTAATTTTTTCGAACTATTTAATTGTTTTTTTATTTTTTTATTACTTTCGATTTTTTTTAGGATAGATTTATTTTTGTTTTATCTTTCTTTAAGTTTAAGAATCCCTTTACACATCTTTATTTATTTTCTTTTATTAGTTTATCTTTAATTTTAATCCTTATTTGATTTGTCATTGAATTGTAGGAAAAGAGTTCAAGATAAAGAGGAATTTTAATCCAAGAAGGAAAACATCTTCAACAAGGAAATTAATGGGTTGAATCTAAGGCTTATATAAAGCCTCCAACACCCTAATTAAACCCCCTTGCCATCACCCTTCCCCTAAATTGAAACCCCATTTATTTTCTATCCAAAATTAATCCCACCCACCATATTTACTACCTATCTTTTCTATAAAGCCCATCACCCTTAACTTCCAAGAAACCTATTCCTACTTTTCATCTTACAACTCTTTAGTTTCTTTTATTTTATTTGTTTTTACAAAACTCACAACCAAGATCATCTATGGCATCCAAAATTAAAGTTTTAGTTCATCCAAGTTCCTCCAAAGAACCAAGATACAAGAAGTTTGGTACACCGGTGGTTCAAGAAAGATTTCACTCCAAGTTCGAAAGCCGGAAGATTTACGAAGAACAAGGCTTTGAATACTCCAAATCTCATCAAGATTTTGGCCTTGAACCATTCATCTTCGAGAGGATTACATATCAAAAGTGGCAAATCTTTTGCCATCAATCGGAATCGGGCAACATCTCATGGGTAAGAGAATTCTATGCTCACTCACCTAACCCGGATAATCCTTATGTTTTTGTTCATGACAAGACCATACTCATAAGCCCCGAAAATGTCAACACCTTTTGTTCATGACGAGCATCAAGCCTTTGTTGATCAAATCACGCCCAAGCAACTCGACAAGGTGCTTCAAGAACTCACTCTACCGGGAACTCATTGGAACGACGGTAAATTCAAGGGCACGGTAAATCACCTTCGGCTTAAACCCAAGGCAAAACTATGGAATAAGTTTGTTAAAACTTCTTTAATGCCCACCACACACAATACTACTGTCGATATACCACGTCTTTTGCTCATACATTCTATCTTGCATAATCGCATCATTAATATTGGAAAAATTATTTGTGATAAGATTTTTGTATGTAGCTCAAAAGATAAGGATTATCTTTTCTTCCCTTGCTTAATTTCTAATCTTTGCAAGAAGATGCATGTCCCAAGTGAGTCAACAGATGAAAAGGCCTTACAAGAGTTCGGTTGGAATCAAGCACAAATCTGAAAGCTAATGGGAGAGGCACTGGAAAAATCCTCAAGGCCTCCAATTGCCGCAGCAACTCCTGTCACCCCGGCAATCCCTAATACCCAAGCACCTAACGCCTGGGCAACTCGGCCATCAACCCTGGGACACTTTGAAGCACTCTTGCAACCATTGGCGAGCCACCTAAGGCAAATTGAAGACCGGCAGCTAATGTTCATGCGGTACATGAAGGAGCACAACAATGCCATCACCCAAGTCATCCTAGAAAGGTACTCGGACAGTCGCATGTCGTTCCTAATCTTTCATGCCGAGATCCTTGCCCCGGCAACCAATGAAGCAATCGCCACGGCAATCGCAACAGATGATGCTGAGGCAACCTACATCGTGCCTGCACAAGATGATGCCACGGCAACCAACCCTAAAGATGCCACGACAACCAGAGCTAAAGACGTCCCGGCAACCACTACAATAGCCAAAGGTAAAGCACCTA
This sequence comes from Hibiscus mutabilis, assembly GCA_019671005.1. NCBI lineage: Eukaryota > Viridiplantae > Streptophyta > Magnoliopsida > Malvales > Malvaceae > Hibiscus > Hibiscus mutabilis. The sequence continues at coordinate 13,851,935 of CM033735.1, read as the reverse complement.
TGCCTGAATCAACTCCTACGAAATCATTGTCTGATTTTTCAGATTCGAACGAGTCCTCCATTGCACCAACAAAGACCGCACCAATTGAATCCTCCAAGAGAAAAGCCAATGACATTGATAAAGAGGACGATGAGGACAACCTCGTATGAGGATCGATTCCACCACCGGCAACAAGGAAACAACCATCGCGCTCAAGTAAGAGAATCAAGACACCGACCAAAAGGAAACTAATCATCCACGATTACGAACTCTCGGAGTAAGTCCTCATTTGCATTTTATTTTTCATTATTTTTATTTTTCTTTAATGCATGCATTGAGGACAATGCCTCACTCGAGTTTGGGAGGGATTGTTATTAGTAGTTACCATGTTTAGTTACATTCATCTTAAGTATTACATTTAGGATACATAAATTGATTGCCATGCCTTTAGTTGGAACAAGAATTTCCTAGATATGATGAATATCCGATGATGACTTTGCCAGCACTTAATTGATAGAATTTTTATTCTAGGATAACCATGGAAAAACTTAGAATTTTACTATGATGCTAAATTTGATAAAACATTGTTGTGGTTTGATTGATTTAAGGAATTCTAGTGAACTTAGGTTGATAATTAAACAAATTGGGGGATTAGAATAAAAAATGGATGAATGTTAGAGGTGCCCGAAATTGGCTCTAGCATGTGCTGAAAAAATTGATCGCTAGAGGTGCCCGAAACCGGCTCTAGTCGAATAAAACTAAAAACAAAACACTAGAGGTGCCCAAAACTGGCTCTAGTTAAAACATGTTAAAAAGAACCCAATGAAGTAATTTGAAAACCTCTTGTTTGCAAAGAATCCAAAAAATCAACTTGCACACAACTCCGCACACACTCACATGCATTATAGTTTGATTCCGAGTAACTCCTAAGTTTTCGGAAAAATGAAAAGCCAATCATACTTTGTGCCCCGGTTCTGAGAATTGAAATCAAGTTCAAAGCTAAGTTTGTGAAAATTGAAGTCTTGGCAAGTAATTATTAGTTTGCATTGCTTGAGGACAAGCAATAGTTCGAGTTTGGGGGTGTGATAAGTGTTCAAAAGTACTATTTTTTCTTACTCTTTTTACTCATATTATTGTTAGACTTAGGCTCATATTAGTTGCATAATTAGCCATTCATGCATTAATCCATGTTTCCTTCCAACGTTGAGCTTGATTACATAACTTGGTAGTTTTTGTGGGAAAAGATGCTACTTTGGCGTGTTTTGTGTGTATGTTCAGGATCACTTGCCAAAGCAAGGCTATAGCTAGTTGCCAGGGCAATGCATGAAGGAGTTGTCGAGCTAGTTGCTAGGGCAATGCATGAAGGAGACGTCGAGCCAGTTGCCAGGGCAATTGTCGACAAAGAATAAGGTGATATGGTAGTCAAAATTGATGACTAGACAAGCCCAAGATGACGTGGAGCAAAGCTAAATCCCAAAGGAGTTTGATTTCCATGAAGAGATTAAAGAAGAATTAAATTTCAAGAAGATAGGAGAAGTTCTAGAAGGAATATAATTATAATTAAGAATTATATTCTTTAAAGATAATTTAATTCCAACTTAACTTCCTCCTCAAAGAAGGACTTTGACCTAGCCCTATAAATTAGAGGCCATGCCGTCAACTCCAAAGAGAGAGCAAGAGGAGAGAATTTTTGACAAGCATCTAAGGCAAGGAGGATTTCGACAAGCTTCATCCTTCATCTTTTTCTTTCTTGTTCAATTAGGTTCATGCTAGGGATTCTTTATCTTGTGTTTCTTTGGAACCTAGCCATGAACTAAATCTATTTGGCTATGGTTATTGTGTCTTGTGGTTGTGAGAAACTATTGGGTTTTGTTTAGGTAATAAGAGTTTGCACTTTTCTATTCAAGGTTTATTCATTCTTGGTTCTTATTCTTGTTTGCGAGTGAATTGGGAGAGGATCTCGTAACTTCATATGTTTATCTAATATCGGGAGAGTTAGATTCAAGAAATGAATGAAAATGATATTTATTCAATCTATTGATGGTAAAGATTAATCCGGCTTAGGAATAAGTTAAGGATTTCAACGGCTAAGAGGAGCGTAAGATTGGTTGTTGTTCACCCTTGATTCACGAAGGGATGTATTATCAAGGCATGCACAAGTAGCTAGAGTTTTGAGTTAGGGATAAGAAGAAACCATTGAAGAACGCTCTGTCGAACCTTGAAGGTTGCTTCTCAGACGCCCAAGTAGTTGCCCAACTAGTCGCCCAGGCAACCATCGATTAGTTGCCAAGGCAACCCCGTTGTGCAAGTTGCCACGGCAACTGAGTTGCCCGTGCACTCTTTTACCAAGAAGATCCAATCGGCTATCACACCTCAACTCACGATAACCTGGCCTATCTCTCTCAATTAATTACATCGCCTTTTACTTATTTGCTTACTAGATTAGTTATTAGTTAAAACTCCTATAATCTTCTACTTGTGTTTTCTTTTACTTTTTACAGTGTAAGAGACTAGATTCTTGAAGTGGCACCAATCCCTGTGGAGATGATATCTTTTATACTATAACTTGCAACGTGTATACTTGCACAATTGCGTAACACTTATTATGCGCAACACTTGCCTTTGCACCCATTGTCGTTCCACCAGATTGGACGCTACCTTTTGAGCTCATGTGTGATGCAAGTGATTTCGCAGTAGGAGCACCTAGGCCAAATCACAGGTAAGACCTTTCATGTGATATACTACGCTAGTAAAACTCTTAATAGTGCTCAAGTGAATTACACAACAACAGAGAAAGAGTTATTAGCCGTAGTTTTCGCATTTGACAAGTTCTGATCCTATTTGATTGGTACAAAGTTAATTGTTCATACGGACCATTTGGCAATTAAGTATCTATTTGCTAAAAAGGATGCCAAACCTCGTTTGATTCGTTGGATATTACTTTTACAAGAGTTTGACATTGATATTAAGGACATGAAAGGAATAGAAAATCAAGTGGCCGATCACTTATCACGCCTAGAACACAATAGGGAGGAGGACGCGGATTTAGAGATATGTGATGCATTCCCGGATGAGCAACTGTTAGTTGCCTCGGCAACCATGGATGCACATGCCTCAGCAACCCTCGATGCTTCAGCAACTCTCGATGCACACATCGCGCCAGCGGCTGATACGCACGCCTCGGCAACCATGGACGAGCACGCCTCGGCAACCCCTGACGCCTCGGCAACCATGGATGCGCATGCCTCGGTAACCCTCAACACTGCGGCAACCATGGATGCACAAGCCTCGGCAACCCTTGACGCCTCAGCAACTCTTGACCGCATGCCGCGACAACTCTAGACGCGCATGCCTTGGCAACCATGGAAGCAGTTGCCACGGCAGCACATGCCTCGGCAATACCCTGGTATGCGGATTTAGTTAATTTCCTTGTTTGCGGTATTTTACCTTATGACCTTACTCACCAAGGGAAGAAGCGGTTCCGCCATGATGCTAAGCATTACTTTTGGGACGAGCCTCTTTTGTTTAAACAATGTGCAGATCAGGTTATACGCCGATGTGTCCCTGAAGAGGAGCAGCAGAATGTACTCCGGTAATGCCATTCTTCACCCTATGGAGGACATTTTGGAGGAACACGTACCACGACCAAAGTTTTGCAATCCGATTTGTATTGGCCAACACTGTACAAAGATGCCCAAGAATTTTACAAGCAATGTGATCGTTGCCAGAGGACGGGCAATATCTCTAGACGACATGAGATGCCGCTCCAAAACATTATCGAGGTGGAATTGTTCGATGTATGGGGGATTGATTTAATGGGACCTTTCCCATCTTCATTCGGCAACCTCTACATTCTACTTTCCATCGACTATGTGTCTAAATGGGTTGAGGCAGCTGCAGTTCCCACCAACGATTCCAAGACCGTGCAAATATTCTTGCAGAAAAATATATTTACACGGTTTAGGATGCCGAGAGCAATTATCAGTGATGAAGGCAAGCACTTCGACAACAAACTCATCGCCAAGATGTTACAACGCTTTGGTGTATCTCACAAGGTTGCCACGGCATATCACCGACAAACCAATGGGCAAGCAGAAATTTCCAACTGGGAATTGAAGGGTATACTCGAGAAAGTTGTAAACTCCTCTAGGAAGGATTGGTCAGTAAGACTAGATAACGCACTTTAGGCATATCGCACTGCATTCAAAACACCCTTAGGTATGTCTCCCTTCCGACTTGTCTATCGTAAAACATGCCATCTATCGATGGAAATCGAACACAAGGCATATTGGGCAATCAAGACCATGAATATGGATTGGGAAAGTGTCGGGAAAAAGCGTTTGTTGGACCTCAACAAGATAGAAGAATTCCGTGCACTCGCCTATAAGAATGCACGAATCTACAAGGAGAAAACAAAGCCATTGCATGACAAGAAACTATTGTCGCGGCAATTCATGCCAGGGCAACTAGTTCTCTTATTTAATTCTCGGCTAAAACTTTTCCCGAGAAAACTGAAATCAAGATGGTCGGGACCATTCGAAGTTATCAAACCATTCTCTCATGGTGTCGTGATAATCAAGTCCATCACTGACGAACATGAATTCAAAGTTAATGGACAAAGATTGAAGCACTACAACGGTGTCCATGTCGAACGTAACAAAGAAGTGGTCACCTAAGGAGATGCATGAGCATGCTCTCATGCTCTCATTTCCATATTTTCTCTTTTTTTCTTTTTCATTTTATTTTTTATTTTTTCGAATTATATATATTTTTATTTAATTTTGTATTTTTTTCTTTTTAGGATAGATTTATTTATTTTCTTTAAGATTAAAACTACATCTTTATTTATTTTCTTTTATTAGTTTATCTTTAGTTTTAATCCTTATTTTATTTGTTTTTGAATTGTAGGAAAAAGAGTTCAGATAAAAGAGGCATTTTGATTCAAGAAGGAAACTTCTTCAACAATGAAATTAATGGGCTGAATCTAAGGCTTATATAAAGACTCAAATTTACCCTAAATAAACCCCTAGCCATCACCCTTCCCCTAAATCGAAACCCTTTTCTTCTTTATTCTAAAAATTAATTCCACCCACCATATTTATTTCCTATCTTTTCTATATAACCCATCACCCTTAACTTCCAAGAAACCTATTCCTACTTTTCATCTTGCAACTCTTTAGTTTCTTTTGCTTTTTTTTCTTTGTTTTTACCAAACTCACAACCAAGATCATCCATGGCATCCAAAATCGAATTTTTGGTTCATCCAAGTTCCTCCAAAGAACCAAGATACAAGAAGTTTGCTACACCGGTTGTTCAAGAAAGATTTCACTCCAAGTTTGAAAGTCGAAAGATTTGCGAAGAACAAGGCTTTGAATACTCCAACTCTCATCAAGATTTCGGCCTTGAACCATTCATCTTCGAAAAGATTGCACATCAAAAGTGGCAAATCTTTTACCATCAATCGAAACCGGGTAATATCTCATGGGTAAGAGAATTATATGCCCACTCACCTAACCCGAATAATCCTTATGTTTTTGTTCGTGACAAGGCTACACTCATAAGCCCCGAAAACATCAACACCTTTTACGGGCATTACATTGAGAAGGACGAGCATCAAGCCTTTGTTGATCAACTCACGCCCAAGCAACTCAACAAGGTGCTTCAAGAACTCACTCTACCGGGAACTCATTAAAACGACGGTAAATACAAGGGCACGGTAAATCGCCTTCAGCTTAAACCCGAGGCAAAATTATGGAATAAGTTTGTTAAAACTTCTTTAATGCCCATCACACACAATACTACCGTTGATAAACCTCGTCTTTTACTCATACATTCTATCTTGCATAATCGCATCATTAACATTGGAAAAATTATTTGTGATGAGATTTTTGTATGTAGCACAAGGGTTCTCTTTTCTTCCCTTGCTTAATTTCCAATCTTTGCAAGGAGCTGCATGTCCCAAGTGAGTCTACTGATGAAAAGGCCATACCAAAGTTCGGTTGGAATCGAGCACAAATCTGAAAGCTAATGGGAGAGGCACCGGTAAAATCCCCAACGCCTTCAATTGCCGTGGCAACTCCCGCCGCCTCAGCAACCCCTAATATCGAAGCACCTAATGCCCGGGCAACACGGCCATCAACCCTAGGACAACTTGAAGCACTCTTACAACTGTTGGCGAATCGCCTTAGGGAAATTGATGACCGACAACTAATGTTCATGCGGTAATCAAGGATTACAGCAATGCCATCACCCAAGTTATCCTGGAAAAGTACCCATATAGTCGCGTGTCGTTCCCAATCTTTCCTGCCAAAATCCTTGCCACGACAACCAATGAAGCAGTTGCCACGACAACCGCAACAGATGATGCCGCAGCAACCTACACCGCGCCTGCCCAAGCAGTTGCCATGGCAACTAACACTGAAGATGTTGCAGCAATCAAAGCAAAAGACACCCCGGCAACCACTGCAAAAGCCAAAGGTAAAGCACCTATGCCCGAATCAACTCGGACTGAATTATTGTTTGATTTTTTAGATTCGGACGAATCCTCCATTGCACCAACAAAGACCGCACCAATCGAATCCTCCAAGCCAAAGTGAAAAGCCAATGACATTGATGAATAGGACGATGAGGACAACCCCGTACGAGGATCGATTCCACCATCGGCAACAAGGAAGCAACCATCGCATTCAAGCAAAAGAATCAAGACACCGACCAAAAGGAAACTAATCATCCACGATGACGAACTCTCGAAGTAAGTCCTCGTTTGCATTGAGGACAATGCCTCACTCGAGTTTAGGGGGTTGTTATTAGTTAGTTACCATGTTTAGTTGCATTCATCTTAAGTATTACATTTAGGATACATAAATTGCTTGTCATGCCTTTAGTTGGAACAAGAATTGCCTAGATTTGATGAATATCCGATGATGACTTTGTCAATGTACTTGATTGGTAGAACTTTTTATTCTAGGATAAACATGGAAACACTTAGAATCTTTCTATGATGCTAAACTTGATAAAACACTGTTGTGGCTTGTTTGATTTAAGGAATTCTAGCGAACTTAGGTTGATAGTTAAAAAATTGGGGGATTAGAATAAAAATTGGATGAATACTAGAGGTGCCCGAAATTGGCTCTAGTATGCGCTAAAAATTGATCACTAGAGGTGCCCGAAATTGGCTCTAGTATGCGCTAAAAATTGATCGCTAGAGGTGCCCGAAACCGGCTCTAGTCGAATAAATTAATTAACTTAAGAAAACTAAAAACAAAACACTAGAGGTGCCCGAAACCGGCTCTAGTTAAAACATGTTAAAAGAACCCAATGAAGTAATTTGAAAACCTCGTGTTTGCATAGAATCTGAAAAATCAACTCCGCACACATTCACAAGCATTATAGTTTGATTCCGAGTAACTCCTAAGTTGTCCGAAAAAAGAAAAGCCAATCATACTTTGTGCCCCGGTTCTGAGAATTGAAATCAAGTTCAAAGCTAAGTTTGTGAAAATTGAAGTCTTGGCAGGTAATTATTAGTTTGCATTGCTTGAGGACAAGCAATAGTTCGAGTTTGGGGGTGTGTTAAGTGTCTGAAAGTACTACTTTTATTACCCTTTTTATTCATATTATTGCTAGACTTAGGCTCATATTAGTTGCATTATTAGTCATTCATGCATGTTTGCATCGTTTCCTTGGTGGACAAGCTTGATTTCATATTTTGCTCAATTTTGTGGAAAAAGATAATGCTTTGGTGTGTTTTGTGTGTGTGTGCATAATCACTTGCCAAAGCAAGGTTGGAACCAGTTGCCAGGGCAATGCATGAAGGAGATGCTGAGCTAGTTGCCAAGGCAATTTTCAAAAAGGAATAAGATGATATGGTAGTCAAAATCGATGACTAGATAAGCCCAAGATGACGTGGAGCAAAGCTAAATCCCAAAAGAGTTTGATTTCCATGAAAAGGTCAAAGAGAAATTAAATCCCAAGAAGATAAGAGAAGTTCTAGAAGGAATTTAAATATAATAAAGAATTATATTCTTTAAAGATAATTTAATTCCAACTTAACTTCCTCCTTAAAAAAAGACTTTGACATATCCCTATAAATTCAAGACCATGTCGTCAACTCCAAGGGGGAGAGAGGAGAGAAATTTCGACAAGATCAAAGGGGGATATTTCGACAAGGAGGCTTCAACCATTCTTCATTTTTTTTCTTTCTTGTTCCATTAGGTTTATGCTAGGAATTCTTTATTTTTTGTTTCTTTGGAACCTAGCCATAAACTAAATCTATTTGGCTAAGGTTATTGTGTTTTGTGGTTGTGAGAAACAATTGGATTTTCTTTAGGTAATAAAAGTTTGCACTTTCAATTCAAGGTTTACTCATTCTTAGTTCTTATTCTTGTTTGTGAGTGAATTAGGAGAGGATCTCGTAACTTCATCTATTTATCTAATATCTGGAGAGTCAGATTCAAGAAACGAATGAGTATGGTCTTTATTCAATCTATTGATGGTGAAGATTAATCCGGCTTAGGGATAAGTTAAGGATTTCAACGGCTAAAAAGAGCGCAAGATTGGTTGTTTTTCACCCTTGATTCACGCAGGGATGTAATATCAAGGCATGCACAAATAGCTAGAGTTTCAACTTAGGGATACGAAGAAACCATTGAAGAACGCTCCACCGAACCTTGAAGTTGCTGCCCAGCCGCCCAAGTAGTTGCCCAGCTAGTCGCCCAGGCAACCATCGATTAGTTGCCAAGGCAACCCCGCTGTGCAAGTTGCCACGGCAACTGAGTTGCCCTTGCACTCCTTTACCAAGACGATCCAATCGGCTATCACACCTCAACTCACGATAACCTGGCCTATTCTCTCTCATTTAATTACATCTTCTTTTACTTATTTGCTTTCTTAGTATAGTTGTTAGTTAAAACTCCTACAATCTTCTACTTGTGTTTTTACTTTTTACAGTGCAAGAGATTAGATTCTTGAAGTGGCACCAATCCCTGTGGAGACGATATCTTTTATACTATAACTTGTGACGTGTACACTTTCACAATTGCGGAGCACTTATTACGCGCAACACCTAACATACATAACAATCATCCTAATCAATTTAGGCAACAAGAACATCAAAATCTCAAGATTCAAGCATTCTATAACATATAGCAATCAAGCATTATACCTTCTCCAAGCTAATTTGATCAAAGCTAAATCAAGAAACTTGAATTGAAGGTGATCTATGAAGCTTTTTCTCTCCCTTTCTCTCTCAACATTCGGTTATGGAGGATTTTGGATGGAGGAAGATGATACAATTTTTTGTTTATCTTTCCCTTCATGCATGCCGTGAGTCACCATTCCATAAGGCACATGTTCTCATCAATTGAGAACATGTGTCAAGGCCTTAAGTTTTAATTCCATTTGCATGCAAACTCTAGAGTTTTGCATATTCACATTTCCATCCTACAATTTAAGCCTTCTAGTTTATATTTTAATTCAATTTGGTTCTAATTTCACTTATTTGATCTTAAAGATAGCTAATGTTCTTTCTTATTTAATTTGATTAGCACAATATATTCAATTAGCCTATAGTTTAGATTATGGTAACCTTCCTAGGCCAAGTTTAGGGTGTTACAGCAACTCTGTGGTATGTTGTTTTTGTTAATTACTTGGTATATGGAAAAACATATTTGCGTGTTACTGGACACAAGAAGGCAACATTTCTTCAAGATGCAACTAAGTATCATTGGAATGAACCTTATTTGTTCAAGGTTTGCAATGATAATATAATTTGACGTTGTGTCCCTGAGGAAGAAATGACATTGATATTACAGCATTGTCATAACGCTCCATATGGAATGCATTTTGGTGGTATGAGAACGGCCGCAAAAAGTCTTTCAATCTGGATTTTACTAGCCTTCATTATTCGAAGATGCCCATGAGTTTGCCTAATGCTATGATCGTTGCCAGTGCACAAGATCAATATCTAGGAGAAATGAGATGCCATAACATCCAATAATGGAAATTGAGCTATTCGATGTTTGGGATTGGATTTCATGGGTCTTATTTCGAATTATTTTGGCAATCTATATATTCTAGCCACTGTGGAATACGTTTCCAAGTGGATAGAAGTTGTGGTTGTGCCTAAAGATTGTGCCAAAGCGGTTTTAAAGTTCTTCCACAAGCATATACTCACCCATTTTAGAACACTAAGAGCATTAATCATTGACCAAGGATAGCATTTTCGCTGCAGCCAAATGACTACTATGTCGAAATGTTATGGAGTAAATTATAAACTGGCTACAATGTATCATCCTTAGTCCAATGGACAAGTCGAGATCTCTAACCGGGCACAAGAAAGGAATATTTCTTCGAGACACAACTAAATATCATTAGAATGAACCTTATTTGTTCAAGGTTTGCAATGATAATATAATTCAACAATGTATCCCTAAGGAAGAAATGTTATCGATATTACAACATTGTCACAATGCTCCATATGGAGGGCATTTTGGTGGTATGAGAACGGCTGCAAAAGTCATTCAATATGGATTTTACTGGCCTTCAGTATTCAAAGATAGCCATGAGTTTGCCCAACATTGTGACTGTTGTCAGCACACAGGGTCAATATCCAGGAGAAAAGAGATGCTAGTGCAGCCAATAATGGAAATTGAGCAATTTGACGTTTGTGGGTTGGATTTTATGGGTCTTTTTTCAAATTCTATTGGCAATGTATATATTCTAGTTATTATGGATTACGTTTCCAAGTGAATAGAAGCTGTGGTGGTGCCTAAAGATGATGCCAAAAAGATTTTCAAGTTCTTTCACAAGCATTTACTCACTTGTTTTGGAACACCAAGAGCATTAATCAGTGACCAAGGAAAGCGTTTTCACTATAGCCAGGTGGCTACTACATTGAAACATTATGGAGTAAATCATAGACTGGGAACAATGTATCATCCTTAGTCCAATGGACAAGGTGAGATTCCAAACCGGGCTATCAAAAACATCTTGGAGAAAGTGGTAAATACCACTAAGAAAGATTGGTCCTCGTGCTTAGATGATGCATTGTGGGTCATTCGCACTACGTACAAAACTCCACTTGGTTTGTCTCTATATCAACTTGTTTTTGTAAAATTTTGTCACTTGCCAGTTAAGCTAGAACATAAAGCTATGTGGCTCTGAAACAAGTGAATTTGGATTATGAGGATGTAGGGAATAAACGATTGCTTGACATCACTAAATTGGAAGAAATTTGCCCAATGCCTATGAAAATGCCTCTATTTACAAGGACAGCAATAAACGTTAGCATGACAAGATCATATTGCAGCAAGAATTTGAAGTTAGATAATTGGTTTTGCTACTCAATTCAAGACTAAAACTGCACCCAGAAATAATGTGAGTGTTGATGAACAAGCCTTGTTTGCTGAAGAAATTAATGAGGAGAAGCTGGATTTGTTAGTTAGGGATTTGTGCATTGCGGATGCATTTTGGTCAGGCACCAATAGGGGAAATTCATAATGTATATGAAGTTTCTAACCCGGTCTGCAAAAATATGGTTTCAGTTTTGTAAATTCCAACTTGTTACCTTCGACTCATTGCACTATAGTCTCTTTAGATAGAATGTGTCTCATACATTATATTGTTAAGGGTAGGAAGATTGATGTGGGCGTAATAATCCACAAGGAGATAGTGGGTTTTGCTGAAAAAAAGAAGGGAATCTTAGCGTTCCCATCGTTGATCATGCAACTTTGTAGTTTGAAGGGAGACAAGCCCTTGAAAAATGAGGAGTTGACTGCGAATCAGGGGCCAATTAATGAGGTTGCCATTGAGAAAATGGTGCGAACCTGCAACGAGGGAAGAAAAAGGAAAGGCAAAGGTGGAAGCTGCAGTTGAGGATGTCCCCACAAGTGATTAAGTATGGATAAAAGTTCTGGCGATAGAAGATAAAATTGATGTTGTGACGAGCATGCTCGAAAAGGTTGCAACCACAGTTCAAATGCTTGACCTAGCACATAATTTATTCTATGCATCTGTTAAGACATGGCATAAATCTGCTCTCACTGTAATGAGCAGAGACACTCTAGTGCCCTTGCTAGAAATCCCAACAATCATACGCAATTATAATTTTCTTTTGATGCGGCCACAAAGGAAGTCCCTATTAAATTTGTAAATTCCCCTAAGAATGTTAGCGAGGCTGAGGAAACTCCAAAAGAAGAATCATCAAGTATGATAATCAAGGATTGCCTCTTTGATTTTAATATAACTAGAGAGGAAGAAACCACCCCAACTGTTCTAGAAACATATGAAGTTTTTATAGAAGACGTTGATGAGGAAGAGGAAGAAAGCTCTTAAGCTGAGAAGAATATTGTTGAAGAAATCTATGTTGATGTGAGAACAGTTGCATCCAAGGTTTGTGTGAGATTCTGCGAGACAGGCGGAAGCTGTCTCTGCAACGGATGACCAAGAGGACGACCCTCTAGCCATGGTGGTGTACAAAGAACCACCTATGTTCATCCCTACTACAAACATGGCCGATGATGCCGACAAAGATGAAGAGCAAGAGAATAATGAGGAGTCTAAGCTAGAACATGATGCATCTCTTCAAAAGAAATAAAAGAAACGCAAGCGCTTGAAATCCAAAGACAAAAACAAGAAAAAGCGTCGCTCTACCTCCTCCTCTCAAGAGCCGTGATGGACTGAGTTAGTTTGTTTTAGTTTTTGTAGACATGCATAGCATGTAGTGTAATTTCATTTTGTTTACTGTATTGTCATGACATTTGCATTGCCATTGTCATTGTAATTGCATTTAGTTGTAATATCATTGCATGCATCATTCTAACCACATTTTGTCATTGCATTATGTTTTCTTTTGCATTGGGGACAATGTAATCTTTAAGTTTGGGGGTATACAACTGGGAGTTGAAATGCACCCCCATTTCAAAAAAACAATTCTAAGAAAATTCAATCTTCTTTTTGTGTTGAAAATCTTTTGCTTGCATTCGATTTATAAATATTGAATCATTCTAATTGCTGATGAATTGGTTGGATATACATGCTAGATGATTGCATACTATACATAAATATATCTGCTTGTTTGAGTAACGAATATCTAGTATCATCTATTTGATTTTAGATGATTTTTGCCTTGATCAGCTTGTGTTATATATGCTAGTAGATCTTATTAAATATAAATAAAAGGCATTCTAATTTGAATTCAATAAAAGTAGATTAAAGGGGGAACACTCCAATGCATGCGTTAGAAAAATAAATTTGACCAAAGGTTGGATTCATTGTTTAATATCCCTCACTACATAAAAAAGAAAAAGAAAAAGAAAATATTTATAATGATATTTATATTTTGTTATAAATTATACTAAATAAATGCTGATAGGTGGAAAATAATTTGAGACGATAGATAAATTGCTAGGTATTATTGAAATTCTATTTTATCTATTTATGTTTGAGTTGTTTGTGCAATCCTCTATCGTGTCGGTGTAATGGATTCATTGGTTGGTTGGAAAGATTCAAGTAGCTAGAATGTCTCTAAAATTTTGTTTTGGCCTTTTTGCTTTCAATTTTAATTGAGGACAAGTAAAAACTCAAGTTTGGGGGTGTGATAGCTCTTTAAATAGCATGTAATTCCTCTAGATTTATGGATTTAATTGTCCCCACATCACTGTTTAATGCATCCATTTATGCACTTTCATGTTTATTTTCTGCATTTTGCTCAACTCTTGTTATACATATTTATACCTTTTTGCTATGTTGTCGTTGTATTTCTAATGTCTCTACAGAGGAAGTTTCACCACTGCAGCCAGCTCGACACTTTAGCAGCCAACTATCCAGTCTGCAAAAAGATAAGAACGACCATGCCGGCTATATTATCTGTTATAACAGAATTGGTATGACATAGAGTCACACAAAACATCTGAAGGACATGTGTTCTTTCTTTGGCAGCTTATAAAAGGATAAATTTGAGAAGATAGAGGGAGTCTTCACACGGTTTCCATTTTTCCTATCATCTTCGACCTCTGAGCTCTCCTTCCATGGCGGCTTAAACTCCATTTCTGGAGATCCAGAGTGAAGCAAGATATAAATATCTGAGGAGATGAGGATTCAAGTGCTAGATCAATGAGAAATATATGTTTTAGTACCTACAAATACCTAATGCCATGTGTCTAGACCACACAGCCCACAGCGAACAAACGAGACTACGAATGACATCACATAAAGAATGCTCTACAATCACGTGAGCTTTTTAGCAAACAACACAACAAAGGTGCGATCACCCGCAGTCTGACCAAGTACCCTTCGCAACCTATGGTGAACCAGAAAGGCTACAAACAACGTCGCACCCAGCGATCACATGATCACTGACGATGACAACGTAAACCTAGGACATCATATCATAGCCAGTCTAATTAACACGCCATGACAGCCTGGTCATGACACCTGTCCAGATAGTATAAATAGGAACATGCAACAAGGAAAGAGCGGGATCTTCCATTCAAGGTATCACCACCTACATCGAGGAGGTCATACTCAAACTCTAACCAAGAATAACCACCTGAACCATCATCGAACCACCATCTTTATCCTCTTTTCACTTTAACAGTCAAAAATATGTTATCTTATTAAACTTTTCTAGTGATAGACGTTTATTGAAGGTTTATTATATTTTGTGTCTTAATGACACTGGTTCAACCTTTTTAAGCTTTGTATGAACATGTTTAAACTTTGTTTTTCAGTTCAATATCTTTTTATTAGCTCTTTTCATATTTCGATTGTTAGATCTCATCTTTGTTTGCATGAGAGTTTTAAACATTGTCACTGACATTGAGAGATGTGGTGACAAGTCATGTTAACAAGCCATTACAACAATAGTTGAATGAGGATGCAACGAGAGTTGATCCACTTGTTCAAGGAGTTGTAGTTTTGATGAACAACGAGAGATATGGTTAAACTACATCTTTGCATCATCAGTTGAGATTTGATTGGATGTTAGTAGCGAGCTTAATCCTTTTATTTATTAAATGAGCCAACGTATTGTATTTCCTTGTTGTACTTAAAATTCTGCCAAGTTGAACCGAGAGTATCCAGATCTTCACTTACTATTTGTTTTACCTTATTATATTTGTTGTTCTTGCCATCACAATTGCTTCTACATACATTACTTTATTTCTTTATTGCAACTACCATTACACTCACAATATTTAAGTCTAGAAAATTGCTTGTGGCCACATAATAGTTCGACTAAATACTCATCCTCGTGGGATCGATATCTAACAAGATTGTCCTATTTCTATACTTGCATTGGCAGTGTTTGCTTGCACTTAGCGTGTGATGTTTATTCACTTATCAAAGACCAAAAAGAATAGAGTACGAGAGGAGGGTGAATGCAGTGAAACAAACTTATCAAGAAGACGGAGAAAGATGAGATGCACTTTGTGTTTGAAGTTGGGATATAATTCAAGAACATGTTCAACTAAATACAAACATATTGTAAGTTCAAGTATTTGATAGTTACCTCTAGAGATCTTATTTTAATTGCAAGTACGTGATATTTGTTTGTTACATCAGGGCAAAGTGCAGAGTGGTAGGGAGTCAGTACCACAAGCACCAATGTATTCTGAAGTTTAGATAAACTATTGTTAATTATCAAACATTAAGTTCTAGTTTTTTTCCATTATAAAGTTATAACTATTTCAAACCATAATTAATTTTTAGGATAATGTGTTTGAAGTGCCACTCACTTCCTCTTCAAACATTTCAGTCGATGTTTCAAGCAGAACCAATGCCCGAACACCAACACCTAATGTTCCAACACATACAGTTCCAGAACCTTTTGTTCCAAGACCTACAGTTTTAGCACCGTATGTTCGAAGACCTACAGTTTTAAGAGCTAGAGTTCCAAAACTTGTTGTTCAAAAACATACATTTCCAAAACTTGTTGTTCAAAAACCAATATTTTCAAAAGTTTATGTTCTAGCACCTACACTTGTAATCTTAGCACAATCTAGCCATCCATCAAATTAGAAAACAACATCAAGACTGAAGGGAAAAAATGTTTCAAGTCAATGCATCACAAAGTAGGGGAGAAAATTTATGGAAGGCATGGGTGTATATGTCAATATTGGTCTTGAAATCTTAAATGTAAGTGGTATTTTTCTTCCTTTAATTACCTTTCTTTTTAGTGAGTTTTAGAGATTAACTCTTCATTTCCATGTATAATTGTAGCCTAGAATGAAGTCTCAAAAGATTTTATCTTATCCTACAACAAGAACTCCTAGAAAAAGGAGTAAGGTTGCTACCCAAAGACCAAGTCAGCAAGCAACAAGATCTACTTTCCAAATAATTACAACACCAAGAGCAGCAATTGTCCCAGTAGCAACATCAATTCAACCACCTCGTTACTGTGATTTAAGTTATAGGTTCATTTTCCTTTTCCCAAGCTCTATCATGTTCACAATGCATGCGGTGTTTGAACCTCTTTTTTAATTGCTTGCAAGAATTAAGGGAATACTTGCTAGATTTGGGAAGGAAAATATCTTCAATGGATGGTGATGATCTCCTCAACACACACGAAAGTAACACTGGTGCAAATAAGCTGTAGCCACCTTTTTAAAAATCAGCTACGGGAGCATCGCCACATTTCTGAAGATAAAGAAGACTTGGAGTCGCCACTGGTCACTTGGATAAGTTATACCAGACACCACAAAACTAGAGATTTGTGAAAGGGGTTTGGGAGTTGGTTACGTGTGGGGAAGGATTAGCACCCCCACAACGCCCGAAATCGGTACCAAATCAAATGTTGCTTTTAACCGTTGGAAATTTGTTTAAATTTAAATTAACTTTAATTAAATGCCCTTACTTGAATATAAACCTTAATAAGTGGGTTTTAAAATTTGGTGGGCTTGAATTAATTTAACATTTAATTAATAAGGGTGATGATATAACGGATCATAGATTAAATCGACGTCAAATAAGCCCATGTCGTGTTAATTTAGGGTTCGAACTTCGTACAATCACCTTAATGCATGATTCAAGAATTCAAACATGATGTTGTGATTTGTCAACGTTTAGTTAATTTTTACCTCCGGACAGTAAGAATTAATTCAAATATTTGGTCAACATCCATTGAGTCATAACTGTTACGACACAAATATCATAATTAATGAATACCTCCTTTTTATAATTAAAGATTAATTAATTATCAAGATAAACATGGAATTAAAAGGTTAAATGAATGACAAATAAAATGTATGTCACAAAATAAAGAAATTAAACATAAACATGGTAAAAACAAATAACATAAAGAAAGAAATCCAGAAAAAGGACCGGATCGAACAAAAGAAACGCGTAAAATAAATACAGGGAAATTAAAGTGCAGAAATTTAAAGAGCAGAAATTAAATGTTAGAAGTTAAATGTTAGGTGTTAATTGGCTACACTAAACGGGCCATAAATAATACGAATCATACCCTGTTGCGGGTCACCGTAAGGCTGATAACGAATATAATTGAACATCCAATATATATATATGAAACATACAATACATAATATATATTCTATATAACGTATAGATAGTAATAATATACATATAAGTAATATAGATATCTATATATAGCATACGTACTATATAATATAAAAATGAAAATATATATATATATATATATAGCTACAATATATACACTATACATAGTATGTGATAATAGAGCAGAGACCAAAAAGCGAAGAAAACAAAATTGAGGGAGAAAAAAACTGATATTAAAATAGGGATCCAAATGAAATGTTTTGAAAATTGAAGGGGTTGTAAAAAAGAATTCAAAAGGGCAGGGGGATTTAATGAAGTAATGAACCCAAAAAATTTTAAAACCACCTATAAAAGCTAAACATAAAACAAATTTGATTTTTTTAGAACAAAACACAAAGATAAAAAAAATCTATAACCCCAAATCCTCTCAGGTGTTCTTCACCTCCACTATGGTTCCAAGAAACCGGTGGCCCACTCCGCCATATGCCGCGGCAAACTCAAAATCCCACTGAGAAACTCCTTTTCCTCCTTTTGTTTCTAATTCGAGCATTGATTTTCAAGAAAACCCCCTTTACCTCTCAGATTTACAAAAACGAAAACAAAAACCCTTGAAAACCCTATTTTTTAAAAAGATTTTAGATCCCAGACAGAAGAAGATGAAACGACTGAAGAAAAAGGGGCGGTGACTACTCTGATTCCCAAGTGGTAAACCCTAACTTCCTCTTTTTCTTTTTTATATTCAAAATGGAAAAACAAAAAATAATACCTCTGAAGAATCACTTGCCCATTTTGTGTTTTTTGTATTGATTTTTGCCATCCCCCATACATTTGGTTTCCTTCGGGTATATAGCCAAATTTACAGTGAAAATAAAAAAAATGGAAATCCTCTATTGGTTGGTGAAGGAATTCTCTGATGTACCCCTTTTGTTTTTGTTGCCTTTTTGAATTACATGCCCTTTTGTTTTCATATGAATGGCGAGGCTCGTACGAGGAGAGGGGAACCAGTCCTTGCTCGGATGAGAGTGAGCAGATGAAGGGGACCATCTGACGTGGTGTTTAGCCGTTGAGGCGTGCTGAGATTGAGCCTCATGAGTGGCTGGTCAATTGTCAACGCAAGTGATGTGGTAGACAGACCGGTGAGAGCTGAAGGGATAGATGATTTGGACCGGTTGAGATACTGTGGTGGCAGCTTATAATTAGAGGAGGCTAGGGTTTCTGATATGAGTTTAGGATGTGGGCTTAGTGGGCTCTAGGTTTAGTTGGGTATTGTTGGGTCAATTGGGGTTAATGGGTCTAATATGTGTGTAATGAGATGTAAAATGGGTGATTTGTATATATAATATGTATATTAGGTTTAAATTTATTATTGGGCTTGAGGCCCGAATGAAAATGGGTGATTACACCTGTCTCTCTTTGCTCATTATTGTGAAACAATAATAGAGCAAAGACTAAAAGGTAGTCATTTTTGTTCGGTCGAACTGGAACACTCTTCCTTGCACAAATCATCCTTCAACTCTAACTGAACCATCTTACAACTTCTGAAGGAATAGAACTCATATGTTGATCCGCTACACCACCAACGGAGTATCAAGATCTGGTCGAATCACCTATTTCATCCCCTTTTTTGGAAAGATAGAACCTGCGAGAGTAAAAGACAATTGTTTCAAACTGAGTATCCATTTATTTAAAACTATGAAATTAAAAGAGATGGGGTAAATAGATTTTTAAATATGGGTGATCTGCTACGCCACCGACGACAAGACTAGATCGGGAGATTGGATTGGATCAAGCTATGACTCTGACGAAGAGGCATGATCCGGTGACTAGATTGTGATCAAGCTACAACTCTAACGAAGAGGCATAATCTGGGGATTAGAGCTGATCAAGCTACAACTCTGACGAAGAGGCATGATCTGAGGAGTTAGTTTGGCGATCAAGCTACAACTCTGATGAAGAGGCATGATCTGGGGAGTTAGGGGCGATCAAGCTAAAACTCTGACGAAGAGGCATGATATGAAGATTTTGTGGCGATCAAACTATGACTCTGATGAAGAGGCATGATTTAAAGAATTCGTTTAGCGATCAAGCTACGACTCTGATGAAGAGCCATGATCGGAAGGGAGATTTTGTGGCGATCAAGCTATAACTCTTACGAAGAGGCATGATCTGAGAGAGATTTTGATCCGCTACACCACTAACGATGAGTCGGGATCTGAAGATAGAAGTAAACAATAGTTAGTGATTGTTCACTTGGGGTTTTGAGTTTAGGCTTGGCTTTTATTGCTTTGAGGGTTCACCATTTCATGTTTGGTTTTGTTATCTTCCATCTTTGAGGTTTTAACTTCTTTGTTGATATGACTTTCCTTTGTGGTTGAGAGCTTACCAATTTGTTATTGTCTTCCATGATTAAGGCTTGAACATGTTTGTTTCATGTACGAATGAAACTGATGCACTTAGCATGAGTGCATCTAACTTGATGTGAGACGTAGGTATTTGATGTGAATGCATGATGAGTGGAATGATATTGATATGAATGGCATGCAATGCAATTGGCCATGATGTTGACTTTAAAAGGGATGCCTCATGACTTTTTAGCCATATTGGTGGCATGGGCTTGTTTTTATCCCAGGTTTGTCTTACTGATCGGATGGGCTGTTGTCGTCGATGCCCCAACCCCTTATGGGTTTGACCATCTTCCTCTAAAATTTTGTCTTTCTAAGCGAATGTCAACTTGTGAATGCTTTCTTTAGAAGAAGTAGCAATCTGAGGGCCCATTTGCTGTAGGTCCCTATACTTTTGAACTCCTTTGTGAGTAATGCAAATAAAACTTTTTATTTCCAATCTAGGGCTACATATTCTGATTTTAATGTGAGATGCTTAAAAATTGGGTTTTCCTTTTTATATTGTGAATATATCAAGCTAGACTGAATGCACCGAATATCAAGTGCACGACCAACATTGTAAATGACTTACCGGGGATTGCCCCAAGCAAATCCTGTGTCTAGGAGACCTCGAAAGCTGAATTGATGTTTGAAGATGTGGAGTGCATTTTTAAGCTCCTTTGGTGCTTGACTACATTGTCTTTGGCATGTTCATTTATATCTCATTTTTGTTTGGGGAATTCAATTCATCACATTCCTTTGGCTCAAAATAAATGATGGAGCAAACATCAAATTCCCGAGCTACTCAGCATTATCATGATTTTGAAAATATTACCATCACTCATGAAGTGAAGAGTTTTGATTAAAATGGGCTTCAGGGGAGTGCCCCAAAAATTCCACTCTTATCCGAAAACACATATTACCAGGCTTTGAACATTTGAGTGCTTTTTGATTAATGTTTTAAAGAAAATGCCTATTACCAAGATTTTAAGTGCTTTTTGAAAAACGCCTATTACCATGCTTTAAAAGTTAAAATCAATTCATTTTGTCTTGAAAATGCCTATTACTAGGCTTCAAACATTAAACTGCACCGATATTATTATTTGATGTGAAATGCAAGTAACACCTTCATAATCTCCACAACTTAGGATTTCAATTAGACGCATGCTACTCAGATTCAACCTTTGGGTCAAAGTCAATGTCCCTTGTGCAATTGATATGCAGAGACTCAGTAAACAGATATATGCATAAAATGAATAGAGAGTTCAAGAACAAAATGCATCATTTCATTGAAAATTAAACCATGTAGTCTTAGGCCCTTACAAAAGATTGACACTGCCTTCGGGCTTATGCCAGTGGATTTGATTTACATGCATTACTTAAAAGAATTTAAAAGCAAAAGAGGACCTACTGAAGTTTTGGCTTGACATCTAGACTAACGGGGAGAGCGAGTTCATTCTTCAAAGAATTCAACTTCTTTAGTATCCATTAGGCCTTGAACAGTATCTTTGAACTAGCAGTAGTCTTGAATAGTGTGCCCCCTTCGGTATGGAACTCACATTACAGACCATTATTATCCTCGGGCATCATCATTTCTTGACCGATCAGACCTGCATCGAGTACCTTCTTCCAAACCCAACTAAGAGGGGATTTGACTTCTGACACCTTGGACCTAGTCGTTCGGTTGCTTTCCTTAGAGAATGCATTCACTCCACCAGTATGATTTGGTAGGGGGTTTGTGGTTGTAGCCGACCCACTGGATTTGTCAAAACTAATAACCCCGAGCTTGATCAGTTTTTCCACAACCCTCTTGAATACAAAACAAGTCTCAATCGAGTGCCCCACTTGATCGCCATGGTATTCGCATTTTGTGCTAAGATCATACCATTTCGGGAAGGGAGGCTACAACGGTGCTTGATAGAAGAGTACCACCACATGGATATCAAACAATTGCTTGTACAGTTCACCGTACAAGATTGGTAGTGGGGTAAAATTTATCTTCTCGGTGTTCTTTGTTTGACCGAAGCCTTGGTTTGAAGGACATTAGGCACTTGGTGTAGCTTTAGGTTGCACAACGGTGATAGGATTCGAATAGCCGGTATTGTAAAACCCCGAAGAGTTCAGTTCATGGTCCATACTTCCATATGGTGACTTCTTATGGGATGCACTTGAACTTCCTCCACTGTCATTTTTTCCAGTCTTGATGGTATTCTCAATAAGATCACTGGATAGCACTAGATTTGGGAAATTGGTAGTTGCATGGCCTATAAGGCGATCAAAAATTGGGCCCTCCAAAGATTGGATAAAAATAACCATCATCTATTTCTCACCCAGCAGGGGTTGAAACTTGTGTCGCCACATCTCTCTATCGTCTCTTAAACTTAGGGGGTAGCACCAAATCCATGACCAAACTAAGTTTGTTAGCATCAAACCCTATAAAAGTGTCCACTATCTTCACAGCTTCCATTTTCTCTTCGAGTCACTTGCAATGATCCTCGATCTCCTTCGAGGTCTCAACCTTGGGTTTCTCAAACTTAATTAACTGGTCCATCTCTCAGACAAAGTTTTCAGTTTCATTTCCCCCGAGCTTAGCTTCCGATGCAAAGGGTAAATTGATAGGGAATGAGGCGCCGGCCTGATTAAGTGGTGTTTTTCCTTGAGAAAGTGTTACTTGAGGATCTGGTTGACCCTTAGCATGAGGAAGAGTAAAACATGGTTTTCAGACCTTGCCATAGGGTTAGCAACAGAAACTTCTCCTTGCTCAGGAAGCTTAAGTTTGAACATTTGGGCTATTTTTCCTAAGGCCACTTGTTGAGATTTCTTGAATTGCTCCATCATGTCCTGTCGGGCCTTGGCTAACTGTTCTTCTATTTTTTGGGCCAAATCTACTTGCATGCCCCTTTGGGTTTTCTCAACCCGGCCTAACCTTTATTCATTCACCATCTTAGTTTTGTGTCAGGTTCTGTAGGGGTACCAAATCGATTGAACTTTTTTTTGATCCATAATCACGCTATCACGAGACATCCTAAAAAATTAGTCTTGACGTCTCCAAAATGAATGCATGTAAATGCAAAGCAAATGTCCTAAATGCAATCTTATGATGATGCAATGTGGATTAGCATATTAAGATGATGTCATTCAACTACCATGTAGATGAATATTAAATGTTATGTGAATGTCAAAAGAAAACACAAGTTACTATGAATAAAATAGTTAAGGGAAATGATATATATAAAAACATAGAATACAGACCTACCCTGACATGTTTGCTACCCGACATGTTTTATTTGCAAAAAAATAAATCTTACCCATCATGGTATCTACCTGCATGCTTTAGCACAAAATAAACCCTATTTACATGATATTCTAGTTTTCTAGGGTTATCGCATGGTTCTAATGGGGCAGGCTTCTTAAATTCTCACACATGTGGGTTTGGTTCTATACAAGGGTACCCGAACCTATCTTATCACCTACTAAGGTAACAAGAGACCTAATTCTGGCCCATTACAAGCTTGCGAATTGGATTTGGTTCGAGGGAAAGAACGACCTAGTGACGTGGAGGGTTGCTCACGTGTCAAAGGTGTAGATTCCGGAAGTGAATTACCCTAAATTCACTAAATTCACTTTCTCGATTCTGGTAAGCCATCTTTTATTAGTGCACAGATCTTTTAGGAATTTGGCATACCTTGGTACTTTCCGAATTACTTCAAGGAATGGGATATTAATTTCCACTTTTCGTAACACATCCAAGATCTCCTTCTCTTCAGCTTGTTTGTCTCGCTTCACCAACCTTGATAGGAAAGGAGGTGGTACGACAAAAGGAGATGGAGTAGAGGATAAATCGGACGTACCATGTTTGGTGAAAGACTGTCCTTTCTCCTTATCTTTCTTTTGGGTGTCTTCCTCATTGGCTTTTGGTTCGACAATGGTGCCACTTCGAAGAGTGATGACATTGATGCTCTTTCTTGGGTTTTACTCAGTTTGAGAAGGTAGTTTACCTTGAGACTCAAGTCGTCCTACTGTTTGGGCCAACTGGCTCATTTGCTTATCCAACTCTTGTAGATAAGACTCGGTGTGGTTTTGAAACTTCTCTTGAGATATCGCTAACTGCTCAATGATGGATTCTAATAATAAATTTGACTACTGATAAGGCTGTCTCTGCTGGTATGCTTGATTTGGTATTTGGTTTTGCGTGTAATTGAAGTTCAGATGATGCTTTCATCCTGGGTTGTATGTGTTAGCGTTTCAATTGTACGGTCTCTAGAGAGGTCTGTGAAAATTACCCATGGCATTTACTTGAGCATCCTCCTCCTCTTGTATCATCGGACAGGAATCCGTTGGATGTTCTAGACTCATGCATATCCTGCAAAGTCTAGTTGTGCTTCTTTATATGTAACAAGGGATTTAACTATGTCAGCTAGTTTGTCAATTTTATTCTAAGAAAACTGTACTTACCTCGTGAACTCGTCGGGAGAGTTCACTTGAAGGGAAGAATTGCTGGGAGTTAGCGGCCATCATAGAGATTGGAGTTTTTTCCGTTGTTGGGGTCATGTTCACAAGTGCCCTTCCACTTGCTACATCGGTCATCTTCATTTCCATCAGAGATAGGCCTTCGTAAAAATACTGAAGAAGTGTGTTTCGATAGCTCGTATTGTGGGTAATTTGCGCATAACTTCTTGAATCACTCCCAAAAGTCGTATAATGACTCAATATCCTTTTGTCGGATACTCAAGATGCTTCGTCATAGTTCGCTCGCATTGTCTGCCGGGAAGAACTTGTCAAGAAAAAGTCGAGCCTTGTCAGTCCAAGTTGTAACCGAGTTGGAAGGTAATTCAAATAACCAATCTTTGGCAATATCAGCTAAAGAAAAAGGAAAAGCGTGAAGTTTTATTTGGTCTTCAGACACTCCCTATGGTTTTGTACTCAAACAAACCATATAGAATTCTTTGAGGTGTTTGTGAGGATTTTCAATGGGCAAACCATGATAAGTTGGTAGAAGATGTATCAAGCCTGTCTTGAGTGCGAATGATGTTATGCCATTCGGGAATGTTATGCACAAAGGTTGTTGATCATCAGGTGCTACGAAAAGTTGGCGAATGGTTTGGTCGTTGTTCATCATTGGAGTTTGCTCGTTGTTTATGTATTCAAAATGTGTTTCAGCTTCGAAGGATAATTCTAGATCACGTTCGAACTATTGTTGTCGTAGTCTTTGCTTCTTTTCCCGAAGTGTCTGTACGTGTAATCTTCAGCCTAATGCTTCAATCTCTAGGTTAAAATCTACTAATTCGCCCGGATTCTTGTTTGTCATAAATCAAAAACAACTATATTAGTAACTTTGCCAAAGTTCCCGGCAACTTGACAAGCATCGTATTTTATCAAATAAATTCATTAATCTCAAAATAAATAAATAAATAAAGACGTAGTATAGAGAAGAAGTTGTTGGTCCACAGAGACTAAGGAGGTTCTAATATTATGAGGTTTTGATTCTAACTGTTGCGAGGCAATATAGTAAATGGTGGGTTTGAGCAAGAAAGCTAGAAAATAACTGTAGAGTAAAAGTGAGAACGATGGAAGTAAATTTTGAAGAGTAAATTAAATTAATTAGCCTCAAGCTTTTCTCTGCTTCAATTCAAAATGATCAGCGAAAAAGAATTTTTACTCCGGATACATATCGGTTACAGTTTACAAGGCCCAACCCTTGTAACTTATTTTTCACTCCAGTAAACCGATAATCTAAAATCAATTTTTAAATTCCATTTTTCTAGTTAAACTAACCACAACTATCGTCGTTAGAATAAAACAATTTTAGAATTTGGAAAAACCCGACTCGGACTATGTTGTCTTGATGAGAATCGAATTCGATCTCAATTTCCCTTAGCGAATCCGTCGCTAAGTGTGTTCATAGGAAGTCAAATTTTCTACAAGCCGATCCTTCCTCCCAACTATAAATCTGAACAACATTCAAGTCAACGCTAGCTTTTTTAAATGAAAGCGCAAAGATTTTAATAGAAAGGCCGATTGCCGATCTAGGCTTTCAGAAATTGAGAATGTAAGACGAAGTTGTTGAGTACTTTTTAATTCTCATAAGGTGAATTGAAGCTTCACTTTAAGCATTTAACCGAAAAAATTTAGCTAAGCATGATTATGGAAGAAATCATACTTAGCATTATTTTAAAATAAAAAAAAAACTTAAGAACAAGAAAATAAAGAAGAAGAACTTGATTAAAAATTGAAAGTAAAAACAAGCTAAGAAAATTGAGAGATGAGAGATGATTTGTGCTTACCCCAAAGGGGGTATTTATAGTATTCTGAAACTCTAGAATAACCCTAAAGATGATCAAAGATAAATCCTAAAATATTTAAATTAAATTATAAATACAAATGATAATTTCTAAGTTTGAATTTTAAATCTCGGTTCATAAGCTATCTGATGTTGCTGACATCACCATCTACAAGCTGCTGACATCGCCTTCTAAAAACTGCTAATTGGATGGCACATCAGATTTCATGCCCAGATTCATGCCCACTAGCTCAACCTTGACTCTAGGGAAAATCTACAGAATTTTGCCTCTTTTTAGTGTGTTTTCCAGAACCAAAGACCTACACAGAAAACATGCAATAATGTCCAAATCAGCATCATATTCAAACCATTAGAGGAATAGATAAGGATGAAATAGTGACCAGTGTAGCTACTTATCAAATTCCCCCTCACTTATTCGATGCTTTTCCTCAAGCATCTCTCAACAAACACATCAAAGCTCAAGCCCTCATCCTTTATTTCACGATGTATCCAAGATAATCGTATGATCCAAGATCAAAACATATATTGAAATTAAGGAACAATCAGGAAAAGGAAAGACTAGGAACAGTTTGAAGCAAAACAAGACATTCCAATAACCTGTCAATATCAATGAAACAAAACTGAGTACTCTCACAAGGATTCACTCATTCCACTCAAAGTGTTTTGGTTAAATAATCGCTCAAGCCAAAACTAATCAAATTGTTACCATAAGCTTGTAACTAAATCTAATCTCCACTACTAAAAATTAAACATGATGCAAAAATCAAGGGGTCTTTAATCAAGGTTGTAATGGGGCTTAGGTTAGGGTAGGGAAAAGGCCAAAAAATTGGGTTAAAGTCAAGACAAGAGATGCACAAAGTATGTGAGCTCAAACCACAAATTAAGCAAATCCAGTAATCAATTTTTTTCCCTTTTTGAATATGTTTTTTATATAGTTTATTCTTGTTGTTTTGAACTACTGCTGCTGCTATTTTTTTAAAGCCTTATTTCTCTCTTTTTTGTTCTTCGTGGAACAAAGTATCTTTTGTCTTGACAAGGGTATGAAAAAGAGGAATAAAATAGAAAAGGCTCAGGTTTTGCAATGTGGTGAAAACAAAGAATGGGAATAGGCTCAAAAGTGGCTAACTAGGGGAAATAAATGGGAATGCAATTTTTTGGGTAGAAAAATGGCTAATCCTAAATGCCCCTATAACTTTAAAACATCATATTCAACCATGTATTCTCGAAAAAAAATTACATCACAAGTTCTAGAAATGCTAAGAATTAGTTCGGCAGGCTCAATGAAACAAAGAGCAAGAATGAAAATATATGCTCATTAGGCTCAAAACTTACATGAGGTGTTATGTGTACTAAGTTATGCAACATGTCAACTAACAAATCATGGAATGTCATATAATATGAAAATCACTAGCCATGCCCATTATCTATTATGCATCCTAAATACCAATAAAACAAGATCTCAAGTCATAATGATATCAAAGAGACAAAACAAAACAAAGGATAAGCTACAAGAAGCTCCAACAAAGTACAATTAAGAGAAACCCAAAGTCAACCAATCGAATAAGGAGAAAAATAATTTGATGCTAATTCTACCCTCTCACCTATTCATAATGTCCTGTTATGGAAAATAAAGTAAAAGAGAGGGAATAGAATACTCACCATACTAATTACGGCCACGACCTCGGCGAGATGTGCCTGGATCAAGATAGGACAAAACCTCAGCAAGGTCGGTCTCAATGGAGTGGAGGTGGTCGTGCATTTCATCAATTTGAGCGTGTACGTCTGGTTGAGGTTTTGTTGCTGGCTCGGGAGGTGGCGCTACTCTGCAAAGGAAGACACGCCTATTACAAAGGGTAATAGAGGTGAGAGGAACGACATATGGCTCATCTGGAGTGCCGGCCAAGAGTCCTATCGTATCCAAGCATCGTGTATCCAAAGCATCCATTGTGAATGCCTAAGTGAATTGCAAAGTGTCAAATGTTAGTGAAAAAAGTTGAGACACAAGATGAGTATTGTAAGGCCCAATAATTAGTGGGTGATCAGCTCGTACGACACACTCGAAGGCTCGGGCAAACCAAAAGCCCAAATTTACCTTCGTACCGGTTTGTATACACCATAAGAAGAAAAGTTTAGTCTTACTTAAACAGGACGATGTATCGCTATGTCTGAGTAATTGTCTATTAAGAACCGGTGAATGTAGCAAAGAGCAGGGCTATGGATATGCCATCCCTTCATTGTACGTGCATCAAACACTACTCCTGCCGTGCCAGTGAGTCTTTCATAAGCCAAGTCCATGTCAAAGTCGGCATCTCAAGTAAAGCGGTTAAATAACTATGGTCTGTGACATCCGTCACAAACCCATAGAAAACTTAAAATCCGTAAGAGACATCTGAAAGTATTGGCCCATCAAACTAAAAGATATAACATCAGGTGAATGCACAGTAACAACTTGTTGTTGCTTAAATGAAAATGTAGCATAAAATTAAAAAACTAGTTCATAATACGTGCTACACCTAATCGCAAGGTATAATGACCAACCAATAGCATCGAAGTAATGCATAACGGATTTACGTAAATGCAAGATATTGAGTGTAGGATCATGGATATATTTGCAGACCTGAATCTGTGATGCCGGGTGTTATTGAATCACCACACGTCCTCAACTTCAAAGTTCAAGTATCCTTTCAAAATTTCATCGATTGGAATGGAATAGGTGCGGCCATGACGATTGCACTCAGAATATTCACCATGGTTAGGTGGTACGCCATCAGGAATGGTGCTGCTTCTAGAAGCAGCCCCGAAGGAGAGCGAAGCTGGTTGTGTGGTTTGGAAATGAGAGGAAGCAAGTTGTTCGCTTCTAAAGATTTATTGTCCCATCGACGGTCCTCACATATTGAATCTAACATCAAAATTATATGTATAACCAAAAGTAGGATGGTACATTAGTATTGGACATATATTGATAGGAGCAGAGTGTACCTCATTTGCTTGGTCAGGCGCGACCGAGTGCATAGAATAGGAAGTCGCAGCATCCAGCATTGAATGGGAGGAGGCAGCAGCTGGCATCGAATGGAAGGAGGATGACGATACCGGGATGAGGCTAGGAGTCTACTATGATTGGGAAACGGTGGCTGCACTTTGGTGGTGGTAAGAGCCGGAAGAATCGGCAGTTGGCATGGACTAAAAAAATGGGGACGATGGTTCTAGTTGGGGCTGTCGAGTGGTAGAAGGGTTGATATTGGCATGTCTAGCTGTTGACCCAGAGGTCCGGTTGACTAAGGACGAAGGGGCAAAAGTCAGAGCAAGGGCTGGTTCTGGCTGGGGAGGTGGGTGTGCGTTTCCTCGCCGCTGCAACATTGCGTAACCACGAGGAGGAGGCGGCAAGGCTGGTTATGAGTCAGAGTCACCAGGGATTGAGACAAACTACGGCGGCGCGAATCGGTGACAGCCGCCAACAACGATCAGCTCTTGGGTTTGTGGAAGCCGGTGGGCTTGCTCCCTTGTTTGAACAATTGTGGAAGCAAAAAGGTTGATGAAGATAGGAGTGGGGTATGCAGCTGAGGGAATAAAGGTTTTCTTAGGGTTTGATGTTTTGTAAATCACGTGGAAAAAAGTGTTTGGGAAAAAGGTGATTTTGGTTTATCAAATAAATGGTGGGGTCCCTCGGAGGTTTGTTTTTTTAAAATTTAAAATAAAAATTGGAGAAGATGGGAAAAGATGGTGATTAATCAGATGTTGGAATTCGGGGAGAAAAAGTGGGTGGCAGACCAATAGGGTTTTGCTATCGTGCACCTAGGTGGAAAATAAAATAAAAAGGCTTGTTAATATGCATCCTTCTTTGTAAATCATGCGTGTGTTATCCCAAAGGATGCATACGTCAATCAAAAACACACCAACGAACATTAGTATGTTCGATTCAAAAATAGTTGGATACCTGAAAATTAAAATAAAATAAAATAAATCTAAATTAAAATTTAAATAAAATAGATCTAAAAATAGAATAGAATAAAATAAAATGGGTTGCCTCTCATTTAGCGTGATATTTAACGTCGTTAAGCTCGACGACCTAGTTCAGACTACAGGTTCCTCCAAATTGAATTCCTCGACTAAACCAATCGGATCGTTTTCATAATACGGTTTCAGTCGTTGACTGTTAACTTTAAACTGCACTCATGAGTCATCTTTTATTTCGATCGCACTATGAGGAAAGACTTAAGTAACTGTAAAGGGTCCGAGCCACTTTGACCGAAGTTTTCCTGCAAAAAGTTTAAGTTTGGAATTAAATAACAGAACTTTTTGACTGATAGAAACATATTTAAAAGCAATGTTACGATCATGAAAATCCTTTGTTTTTTCTTTAAATATTCGACCACTATCGTAAGCATTTTTACGGATTTCCTCAAGTTCTTGAATATGCAATTTGCGCGCTTCACCGATTGCATCCATTTCCAAGTTATATTGATTAACCACCCAATACGCGCGATGTTCCAATTCAACCGACAAATGGCACGGTTTACCGAAGACAAGGCGGTATAGAGACATTCCAAAGGGACCTTTATACACAGTTCGGTACGCCTATAATACATCGGTTAATTTAATACTCCAGTCTTTATGATCCAGCTTAACGATTTTCTCAAGTATCGATTTATTCTCACGATTTAATACTTTTGCTTGCACGTTGGTTTGTGGATGGTAAGACGTTGCAATTCTTTGATTCACTCCAAATTTCTTCATAAGAGCATCAATTACTCGATTGATAAAATGCTTTCCTCTATCGCTTATTATCGCCCGCGGAGTGTCAAACCTAGAAAAAATAAAATCTTTAAGAAAATTGACCGTGGTTTTAGCATCATTATTCCGAGTAGCTTTAGCTTCTACCCATTTAAATACATAATCTACATCAAGTAAAAATTTCCAAACGAAGAAACAAAAGGACCCATATAATCAATTCCCCATACATCAAATATTTCGCATATATAAATCGAGTTAAGTGGCATTTCATTCCTACGCCTGAGATTTCCTACGCGTTGACATCTTTCACAAGTTTTACAAAATAAATATGTGTCACGAAAGATGTTAGGCCAAAAAAAACACATTCAAGAATTTTGTGCGCGGTTCGTTTTGCTCCAAAATGACCTCCACAAGAGTAAGAATGACAAAAGTTCAGGATTGAATTTACCTCATCTTTGGCGATACATCGCCTAATTACCTGATCCAAGTAGTGCTTCCAAAGCTAAGGATCATCCCAAATATAAAATCGTGACTCTCGCTTTAGTCGGTTAATTTCAGCTCTCGGCAGATCTAACGGTAACTCACCTATGGCCAAGTAATTGACCATATCCGCGAACCACGGTGTAATTTTTTGCGCCATCATCATACTTTCTTCCGGGAATTCATCTTTAACTGAAAGATCAGATGCGGAAAAGGGAACGCGACTCAAGTGATCTGCAACGAGGTTTTTGCAACCCTTTTTGTATTTAATCTCTAGATTGAATTCTTGAAGAAGTAGGATCCATTGGATAAGTCTCAGCTTCGCCTCCTTTTTGCTCATTAAATATTGCAAGGCTGCATGATCAAAAAACACAGTGATTTTAGTACCAAGCAAATATGATCAAAATTTTTCTAAAGCAAAAATAATAGCAAACAATTCTTTTTTCGTCGTTGAATAATTTTTTTGGGCTAGATCTAAGGCGCGAGACGTGTAAGCTATGACATCGGGCTCTTTTCTGATTTTTTGGCCAAGAACGACTCTAATGCTTGTATCTGATGCATCGCACATTAACTCGAATGTATATTTCCAATTTGGTGGTTGAACAATTGGTGCTGACACAAGTTTTTCTTAAAGTACATCGAATGAATCCTTGCATTTCTCATCGAAATCACAGACTTGATCCTTCTGAAGCAAAATGCATAAAGGTTATGCTATCTTCGAGAAATCCTTAATGAACCTGCGATAAAATCCTACATGACCAAGAAAGGAGCGAACATCCCTCACAGTTGTGGGGTAAGAAAGTGAGCGTATAATATCAGTCATTGCTTTATCGACAGCAATTCCACTAAAAGAAACTATATGGCCTAGAACTAACCTTTTGTCAACCATAAAATGACATTTTTCATAATTTAGCACAAGATTAAATTCTAGGCAACATCGAAGTATATTGGTCAAATTTAAAAGGCATTCGTTCAATGAACTACCGTATACGGTGAAGTCATCCATGAAAACCTTGATTTCTTTCTTGACGTAGTCTGAAAAGATGCTAAGCATGCACCTCTGGAATGTTGCAAGCGCATTACAAAGGCCGAAGGGCATCCGTCGATAAGCGAAAGTGCCGAAGGGACAAGTAAAAGTCATTTTCTCTTGGTCCTCTGGTGCCACTAGGATCTAGAAAAAAACCTAAAAAACCATCAAGGCAACAATAATGAGATTTATCGGCTAAACATTCTATCATTTGATCTATAAAAAGAAGTGGAAATGATCTTTTCGAGTTAACGAATTCAACTTCCTGTAGTCGATGTAGACTCTCCATCCATTCTGTACTCGTGTTGGAACTAACTCACCTTTCGAGTTTTGGATTACCGTAACTTCGGTTTTCTTTGGGACCAAGTGGATTGGGCTTACCCAGTCATTATCCGAGATTGGGTAAATTACATCTGCATCAAAGAGTTTTTGTATCTCCTTTTTCACTACCTCCATCATTGGTTGGTTTAACCGGCGCTGGCCTTGCCATGATAGTTTTGCCCCTTCTTCAATCTTTAGCTTGTGCATACAAGTCGAGGGACTAAGTCCCTTTATATCTACGATGGTCCATCTGATGGCCTCTTTATGTTCGTGTAACACTGTCACTAGGTCATCTTCCTCTTCTTTCGACAGCTTATTTGAGATAATTACCAGCAAGGTTCCTTTTTCTCCCAAAAACGTGTATTTGAGGTAATACGACAACTGTTTAAGCTTGACTTCTGGTGCCTGCAAAATTGAAGGTAAAATTTTAGATCTTGATAGAGTAAGGCTTATGTCATTATTGATTGAAAATTTTTTCTCGAACTCCCTAATGTCGTTTTCAAAGTCCTCGATTTCTCTACACATATCATCGATAGAGTTAGACTCAAAAAATTCTTCAACGACAGGTTCAATAATATCAATATAGTTTAAACTAGCAACATTATCAAGGTATCCCATTTCTTTGTAAACGTCGAACTTAACAACCTCACCATCAAATTCCATTATAAGAATTCCGTTTTTTACATCAATTTTTGTATGTGTTGTGCTGAGAAAGGGACGACCGAGAAGAACTTCTGAAGAAGTGTTTGATCGATTGTTTTCCATGCCTATTACATAAAAATTTGCTGGAAAGATGAGTTCATTTACCTTTACTAAAACATTCTCGAGGATTCCTTCTAGGTATATTACGGATCTGTCAGTTAGCTGTATCATCACCTTTGTATCCTTCAAGGGCTCAGCAGAAAGTGAGTTGTATAGAGAAAGGGGCATAACGTTTATAGAAGCACCTAAATCACACATTGCACACTTTATTCCAACATTACCAATTTTACAGGGAATGGAAAACATACATTGGTCCTTCAACTTTGGTGGTAGCCTTCATTGAAAAACAGCGGAGACGTGTTCCCCTAAATTCACTTTCTCGATTCTAATAAGCTATCTTTTATTAGTGTACTGATCTTTTAGGAATTTGGAATACCTTGGTACTTTCTAGATTACTTCAAAGAGTGGGATATTAATTTCCACTTCCCGAAACACATCCAAGATCTCCTTCTCTTTAGCTTGTTTGTCTTGCTTCACCAACCTCGATGGGAAAGGAGGTGGTACGATGTAGGGAGAGGGAGTAGAGGATGAATCAGACATACCATGTTTGGTGGAAAACTTTCATTTCTCCTTATCGTTCTTTTGGGTGTATTCCTCCTTAGATTTTGGTTCGACAACGCTGCCATTTTGGAGAGTAATGGCATTGACGTTCTCTCTTGGGTTTGACTCGGTTTGAAAAGGTAGTTTACCTTGAAACTCGAGTCGTCCTACAGTTTGGGCCAACTCGCTCATTTGCTTGTCCAACTCTTGTAGATGAGACTTGATGCGGTTCTGAAACTTCTCTTGAGATATCGCTAACCATTCAATGATGGATTCTAAAGATGACTTCGACTGCAGATAAGGTTATCTCTGTTGGTATGCTTGATTTGGTCTTTGGTTTTGTGCATAATCGAAGTTCGGATGATCCTTCCATCCCGGGTTGTATGGGATTGTATGGTATCAGGGGAGTTTCAAGAAAATTACCTATGGCATTTACTTGCGCAGCATCCTCCTCTTGTATCATCGGACAACAATTCATTGGATGTTCTGGACTCGTGCATATCCCGCAAAGTTTAGATGCGCTTCTTTTGTCTGTAACAAAGGATTTAACTGTGTCAGCTACTTTTTCAATTTTATTCTCTAGGGAAACTATACTTACCTCATGAACTCATTGGGAGGGTTCACTTGAAGGGCAGAATTGCTGGGAGTTAGCGGCCATCGTAGAGATTAGATTTTTTTCCACTGTTGGGGTCATGTTCACAAGTGCCCCTCCACTTGCTGCATTGATCATCTTTATTTCCATCAGAGTGGCCTTCGTAAAAATACTAAAGAAGTGTTTTTTATGATAGGCCGTGTTGTGGGCAATTTGCACACAACTTCTTGAATTGCTCCCAGTAGTCGTATAACGACACGGTATCCTTTTTTCGAATACTCAAAATACTCCGCCTTAGTTCGCTCGCCCTGGTCGTAAGGAAGAACCTGTCAAGAAAAAGCTGTGCCATGTTAGTCCAAGTTGTAACTGAGTTGGAAGCTAAGTCAAATAACCAATCTTTGGCAATATCAACTAAAGAAAATGGAAAAGCACGAAGTTTTATTTGGTCTTCAGACACTCCTTGTGGTTTTGTACTCAAACAAACCATATCGAATTCTTTGAGGTGTTTGTGAGGATTTTCACTGGGCAAACCATGATAAGTTTGTAGAAGATGTATCAAGCCCGTCTTGAGTGCAAATGGTGTTGTGCCATTCGGTAATGTTATGCACTAAGGTTGTTGATCATCAAGTGATGCGACAAGTTGGCGAATGGTTTGGTCGTTGTTCACCATTGGAGTTTGCTCGATGTTTGTGTAGTCGAAATGTATTTCAGCCTCGAAGGATAATTCTAGATCTTGTTCGAACTATTGTTGTTGTAGTCTTCACTTCTTTTCCTGAAGTGTCTGTGCGTGTAATCTTCAGGCTAATGCTTCAATCTCCGGGTTAAAATTTACTAATTCTCCCGGATTCTTCCTAGTCATAAATCAAAAACAACTATATTAGTAACTTTATAGAAGTCTCCGGCAACAGCGCCAATTTGACAAGCATCATATTTTGTCAAATAAATTCCTTAATCTCAAAATAAATAAATAAATAAAGACGTAGTATAGAGAAGAAGGTGACGGTCTACAGGGACTAAGAAGTTTCTAATATTATGAGGTTTTGATTCTGAATGTTGCGAGGCAATAGCTTATTTTGAAGTAAATTTTTAAGAGTAAATTAAATCAATTAACCTCAATCTTTGCTCCGCTTCAATTCAAAATGATCATCAAAAAAGAATTTTTACTCCGGACACATGCTGGTTACAGTCTACAAGGCCCAACCCTTGTAACTTATTTTTCTCTCCAGTAAACCGATAATCTAAAATTAATTTTTAGATTCCAGTTTTTTGGTTAAACTAACTACGACTATCATCATTAGAATAAAACAATTTTAGAATTTGGAAAAACCTGACTCAGACTATGTTGTCTCGATGAGAATCAAATTTGATCTCAATTTCCCTTAGCGAATCCATGTTGTGGGCAATTTGTGCACAACTTCTTGAATCGCTCCCAGTAGTCGTATAAGGACTCGATATCCTTTTGTCGGAAATTTAAGATGCTCTGCCATAGTTTGCTCGCCTTGGCCGCAGGGAAGAACCTATCAAGAAAAAGTCGAGCCATGTCAGTCCAAGTTGTAACTGAGTTGGAAGGTAAGTCAAATAACCAATCTTTGGCAATATCAGCTAAAGAAAAAAGAAAATCACGAAGTTTTATTTGGTCTTCAGACACTCCCTGTGGTTTTGTACTCAAACAAACCATATGGAATTCTTTGAGGTGTTTGTGAGGATTTTCACTGGGCAAACCATGATAAGTTGGTAGAAGATGTATCAAGCCCGTCTTGAGTGCGAATAGTGTTATGCCATTCAGGAATGTTGTGCACAAAGGTTGTTGATCATCAGGTGCTGCGACAAGTTGGCGGATGGTTTGGTCGTTGTTCACCATTGGAGTTTGCTCTTTGTTTGTGTATTCAAAATGTGTGTCAGCTTCAAAGGATAATTCTAGATCTCGTTCAAACTGTTGTTGTCATAGTGTTTGCTTCTTTTCCCGAAGTGTCTGTGCGTGTAATCTTCAGGCTAATGCTTCAATCTCCAAGTTAAAATCTGCTAATTCGCCCAGATTCTTCCTGGTCATAAATCAAAAACAACTATATTAGTAACTTTGCCGAAGTTCCCGGCAACGGCACCAATTTAACAAGCGTTGTATTTTGTCAAATAAATTCCTTAATATCAAAATAAATAAATAAAGATGTAGGATAGAGAAGAAAGTGTCGGTTCACAGAGACTAAGGAGTTTCTAATATTATGAGGTTTTGATTCTAACTGTTGTGAGGTAATATAGTAAATGGGGGTTTGAGCAAGAAAGATAGAAAATAACTGTAGAGTAAAAGCGAGAATGATGGAAGTAAATTTTGAAGAGTAAATTAAATTAATTAGCCCCAAGCTTTGCTCCGCTTCAATTCAAAATGATCATCGAAAAAGAATTTTTACTCCGCATGCATGGCGGTCATAGTCTACAAAGGCCCAACTCTTGTAACTTATTTTTCTCTCCAGTAAACCGATAATATAAGATCAATTTTTTTATTCCAGTTTTCTGGTTAAACTAACCACGGCTATCGTCGTTAGAATAAAACAATTTTAGAATTTGGAAAAACCCGACTCGGACTATGTTGTCTCGATGATAATCGAATACGATCTCAATTTCCCTTAGCGAATCCGTCGCTAAGTGTGTTCATAGGAAGTCGAATTTGCTACAAGCCGATCCTTCCTCCCAACTATAAATTTGAACAACATTCAAGTCAACGCTAGATTTTTAAAGTGAAAGCGCAAAGATTTTATTAGAAAGGCCGACTGCCGATCTATGTTTTTAGAAAATTGAGAATGTAAGACAAAGTTGTTGAGTGCTTTTTAATTCTCACAAGGTAAACTCAAGCTTCGCTTTAAGCCTTTGGCTAATCGGAAAAATTTAGCTAAGCATGATTACGGAAGAAATCATACTTAGCATTATTTTAAAATAAAAAAAAACTTAAGAACAAGAAAATAAAGAAGAACTTGATTAAAACTTGAAAGTAAAAACAAGCTATGAAAACTGAGAGATGAGAGATGATTTGTTCTTACCCCAAAGGGGGTATTTATAGTATTCTGAAATCCTTAAATTGTAACACCCCGATTTTGGGCCTAGAAGTTATCCGATTAGTTTGGACGGTTCCGGTGCAGCGGTCTAGACTAGTTTCGGGATTTAATTAAAAAGAAATATATTTTGGCCAAAATAAAATATGGAAATTATCTAAAATATTTAAATATGTTTTGAAAATAATGGTGAACTCAATTTGGCAAAATAAATTGAGTAAGGGTGACAATTTGAAAATGATGACTATTTCGTAAAGAAATCAAAACAATTTTAGTGACCGTTTTGTAAAAGGATGTGACCTTAGAATCTTTAAGGAGTTAATAACCCTAAAGTCTAATATCAGACTTTAACCCTTAATTGGCTTATTTTAAAGTGTTTTAATTAACTAAAATTGGTTAGGATAGTTGATGGGGAGTTATTTCCTCTAAAACAAATTTAACGTAACTTTTCTTCTCTCAAAAATTCTCTCAACTTTCTCTCCATCCAAACACCATTCTTCTCTTCAAAATCTTAAGGTAAACTCTTATCTTAATTGACTTTTGATTCTAAATTATTTCCTACCAAAATCTTATTGTTTAAACTTTGTTTTCTCATGTAAATCAACCAATTAAGGGGAAAGCAACCATTAGAGGTAAGGTTTCATTATTCTCCTCTAATGAAAGGTTATTTACTAAAATTCATAAGTGTTTAATCCTTTATCGATGTTTCCTAATGAGTTTTGTAATGATGATTAAGGAAAATTGGTTTAACTGAGGTCTTTGAGTTAATAAATGAAGAGATTGGTTTAAATTCGTATAGATCTGAAAATTGTGAGTATTATGATGATTTTAATCATAAGGTTGGAGTTAAAGAATTTGGATGAGTGTTTTTGATTAATGTAAAGCCGAAACTAGTTTGATTGCTATGGATCTAGGTTGTTATCTTTGGTTTGTGGCTTGATAAATGATTTTAATGGTTGTTGGAAGTTAAGGGATGTTGGGAAGTGTTTAATTGATGTATATTGATGTTGATTAAGTGTCGATTTCGCTGGGTAAGGGCTGAAGATCATTTAGGATGGTTTCGCCTTTGTTTCGATAGTTTTTAGTTGGTGTTGTGTTGTTAATTGTGCTAAAATGTTGAGGAGGTGGTGGGCTGCGAGTTTAGATGTTGAAGTGAGCTTTAATTCTCGGTTTTTGTTGGGTAAAAAGCGGGGAGATCAATCCGGAGTTATTTGGAGGTGCTACGATTGCATTGGATGATTGATTGACGCTTCGGCTTGCAAGTGAAGGGAAGACGGTGAGTAGAAACGTGGTTTACAGCCTTAAAAAGGTTTGAAAGTGATTTATGGGAGTTTAGATTGAGCTTGAAATGCTAATCTAGGCTCAGAAGTAAGTATGATGACATTTTCTCTCGAATTTTAGTTTTCATAGTTTTAATGATATCATGCTCATATTTTGATTATGGTTTTGTTACCTATTGCTTAATGCATGTTTTCATATGTGAAATATGATGAGATTTATCCCATGAGATAGAATTGCTATGGCAATGAGATATTTTATGCTTTTGAAAAGCTTTGCATGGTTTAGTGCATGAGATTTGGGATATGGAAATGGTTTTGATGATGCATTGGTAAAAATAGTAGGTTAACATGGTTTTAAATTGTATATCGGTAAGTGATAATGCTTATAAACTATGTTTGATATAATTGGTCGACCAATAGGATGTGAGTGCACTACAATATATATAAAATTCACGCGTGCTAAATTCTCCGGTTCCATAATAGGGGTAGTGCTATCACCAACGAGCAAAGCGGGTAGGGGCAACCCGGACGAAGTGAGATTATGGTGAGGGTTGTTTCACCATGTGACTTGATGGGGGTAGTGCCATCAAGGTGTCTGCATATCCGAACATGAAAGGATGGGGGTAGTGCCATCCAAAGGATAGGGGTAGTTCTATCTGGATCACTTGTATTGCCAATGTATGTGCTAAACATGTATCATGCTTTTAAATGATGGTTTGTATAATGTGATTTATAAATGAGAAAGGTTTGTATAATGTGGTTTATACATGAAACATTGCATAAGCTGAGATTATGCATGGGATTTAAAATGGAAGCATTACTTGTTGGCTAAGCGTGTAAGACTTGATATTTTTCATTGAGATGCATGAGACTAATGATACATTTTGAGAAATGAAAGGTGTTTTGCTTTGAAAAGTGGTTTTAAGCATGATATTTGATTTGAGCATGATATTTGAGATTTGTGGATCAAAATGGTTTTAAATGCATTATTGTTGTGTTTTGTTTTGAACGGCCCTCACTAGGCATTTATGCTTACACTCTCTTTTACAACAATGCAAATCATTAGAGTGTTGGCGGCAGCAAGAAAGCAAAGATTCGATCCAAGCTACGATTGTAAGATCAAGTATGGTTTCATATTTTAAAACATAGCTAATAATGACAATGGGGTTAGCCAAGTGTTTTGGGAGAGGATGTTTTTGAACTCCCTTGATTTGCTGCAAGTTTCTATAATGGTTTTGGAATTGTAAATGACCTCTTAATGGTTTTTAAGCTTGAAATGCACTTTTTGGTGCTTGAAAGGCTATTTTGCATAGGAAGCATGGATTTAGATTGATAATCATAGTGTGTTGATGTTGAAATCATGCTTTGGTGTTTAATGTTTATGGTTTTATGCTTTAAGTGGATGTATATGCCTTAGTAACATGCTGGAATGTTTACGGATGAGTTTAAGCTTGAAAAATATGCAATTTGTGACATTACAGGCCCAAGAGTATCGATACGCGGGCTACCATATCGGTACAGTAAAGCCAAACTAGCCATATCGTATAGGTACAGGGTAGACCGTATCGATTCAGTCAGAGGGTAAATTGGAGAACCGTATCGGTACACGGGACCGTATTGATACCCTTTTGTGCTACTGGAAATCTGAGATTATGACGAGATGTTGGTGTATCGATACGGGCACAAGTATATCGATACACTTGACCGTTAAGTTGGTTAATTGAAGCTTCCTAAAGTTCTGATTTCTTACGTTTAAGTCAATAGACATATGAATGTTCAATTAAATGAGTTTAGGTGATCGAAATGAGCTGAATTTTGATATGAAAGCATGAAACCTGACTAATTGACTATTGGTAACTTTAATTTCACAATTGGTTTCTGAATTTTATAAGTTTTACAAAATGGTCCCTAAACGCCCAAAAGGACGACTAAATGTCAAATTGATGTCTGATCGAGTTGTAATTTCATCCGATGTCATCATGTACACTTAGGTTGATAATGTTGCATCTATAAAAAAGGT
The DNA here is from genome assembly GCA_019671005.1 of Hibiscus mutabilis. NCBI lineage: Eukaryota > Viridiplantae > Streptophyta > Magnoliopsida > Malvales > Malvaceae > Hibiscus > Hibiscus mutabilis. The sequence goes on along the minus strand of CM033735.1, from coordinate 13,810,966 downwards.
TGTTTATTGAAGTGGACCTTTCGAGTTTTACTTCAATATTCCCCATGTGACTCGCTCGATTAGGTCTTGCGAGTAGACCGGGTCAAGGGGGTTACATTTGTTGGTATTAGAGCTAGGTTTACGAAAAATTGGGGGGTAAGTTAAGGTAAGTTTGATGGGTGTTTGAATATTTGTTGTCCTCAAGGTGTTGCGATTATGTTTTGAGCATGTTGTGATTGTTTAGTGATTGATTAATATGCAAGGTGATTAGTAGCACGCTGAGTGGTTAATGCTTATTGTGGGGTAGAGAATTGGGTAACCCATTGCCATATTACTATTGAAAAGAGATATTGTTTTAAAACTTGAGCAACTTGGAATCTTGCTTCGAGCTGGCATAATTATTTTAAGGTTATGTTTTGATGCTATATATATGTAATTGCTTTTGAAAGTGGAACCGAAATGAGAGCTTGAAAGACTAGTAATGTTGGGGAAGAGTATGCCGATAAGAATGGTATTTGATCTTGAGTTGACTTGGTCCTCGATCAAGAATTGTTAGAAGTGATCCCCGAACTTGAGTGACTTGGTCCTCGTTCGCGAGATTATATATGGTGTTAGTGTAATACCCCAAAATATACAAAGTTGAATAAGGGTCATTTAGCACTAAGATAATAGCTTAAAAGCTAACTTAGTGACTAAAATGACAAAAATGCGAAAGTTAGGATTTCTTTAATTATGGGTTTTTGAAAGGAAATTTCTAATGTTTAAAGGTCTCATGTGATAGATGGTGAATTGAATAAGGTATTCTTAAAGTTTGGTTGAATTCCAAGGAAAATTTTACTGGGAATTGAAGTTTAAAAAGGTAGTGGCCAAAATGTAAATTTTGAAAATTTTATGGCTAAAGTATAAACTTTGGAGAAGTTTGGGGACTAAAGTTCTAATTTCCCAAAAGTTAAGGGTTTTTATTTCATAAATAAACAGATCACCTAAGGGTGTGAATCGAATGCGGAATTATTGGTTCGATTTGATACTTCGATTATTGGGAAAATCGGAGTTAAAGTTTAAGTGGAATTCGGATAGCCGGACCGAACTAGAAAATTTGAAATTTTGACATATGATAGAGAAAGGTTATAAAAGTCATTTCCAGGTTTTGGAAATATTTTTAGTTCGATTCAAGATGAATCCTACAGTTTATTTCTGAGTAAAGGATTATTTATCAGTATATTGGATTGAATGGAAATTTTGGAGACTGATCCAAAAGCTATGGAAAAGTCATAAAATGTTATTTTATGAACATTTTATTATGGTTGGTTGAATTCTAACTATATTTAGTTAGATTATAATGGAATGGCAATTTGGAAACAAACTAGTAAATAAAGACTAGTTGGAGGGTAAATTGGTCATTTGGCCCTAATGGCAATTTTGAAATATTTAAAAAGTTATAAGGGCAATTTTGGAAAGAAGAAATGGAAGATTAAATCTTGGCCCTTAATTGATGATAAAACCAATCTCAACCATTGGATAAAAAGTGCAAAATTGTAATTTTACTAATAAATGAATTTAATATTCATTTAATAGATATATGTGTAAAGTAATGGTAAAAAGATGAACAAAATGTTCATCTTCTCCAGCAGCAAATGTGAGGTCTAGGGAAAGAAAGAGAAAAAATTTTCCAAGCTCGATTCAAGCCCCGAAACTTGGTTTTCCGGTAATCTCTTCAACTACGAAGTTGTTCTACTCTTCAAGCTCTATCTTTTGATATCAATAATTCATGGAATCCATGCTTGATTGATGAGAATTTACATGAGAAATAAATTAGGGTTTATGGATCAAATTGGGGCTTTTGAGATTTTATGATTCCATGATTGAATTTAAGTTGAAATCAAGCTAGTATGATGTTAAAATCATGATATTGAGTTGGGATTTAAGTTTTACATGTTTTTATTTTTATGAAGATGATTAGGGTTTATGGATTCAAGTTTAATTTAGGGTTTGTGATGTTGAAATAATGATCTAGTAAGCTTGAATTGTTGTTTGGAAGCAAAACCCTAAGTTAAATTGTGTAGGGACCATTTCGGCAACTTGAAAAGTTGAAGGACCAAATCTGAATTTTTAGAATTTGGAGTTTATTTGTGTTATTAATGATGTTCGAGATAAGAAAATGAAGTTAGAATGCCAAATTGATGTTGAAATGAATTAGTGACCATTTTGACAATTTGTCAAAGTTAAGTGACTAAATCAAAATTGAAGTTTTGTACGGGGGTTAAATCTGATTTTTAGTTGTAATAATGGAATTAAGGTAGTAATGTTGAATTGAGGACCAAATTGCAAAGTTAAGAAGCTTGAATCCTTATCTTTGCATTTTAGTGACTATTTCGGTAAAGAAGGAAAATTAAGGAGAATTATTGCGAATAATTATTTGGTGAAGAATGTGATGAGTTGGTGGTTTAAAGCTAGTGATTGGATTAAATTGAAAAGTATAAAAGTAAGGAGAAGTTAGTATAAAAGTTTAAGTTGTTTATGGAAGCTGTGTAGAAAAACTGGTTTATGGCATTAACTTTGAAAATTCACCATATATTCTACAAAAATGGTTAGATGGTGAATTTTATACCGATGTAAATATTTGTTCGTCTAGTTTTGTGTCCTACAAACGGAATCTGATTTAGAATTCTGAGTCAAAAGATATGAATTTTTAAGTGACGAAAGGTCAGAAAACAGAACACCAGTCTGTTCCGAATTTCAGCACTGTAACTGGCTTTGAAAATTCGCCATAAATCGTACAAGTTGAATTTGGGCTACTAAATTATATGGTTGAAAAGCTTATCGAATCTAGTTTCTTCAGAACAAATGGAGTTGAATTCCGAGTTATAGATTATTTTATAGAAATATTTCTTCGAATGTACTGCAAACTGCCAGAAAATGAGAATTGATACACTTTGTATCTAAGGTTGATTAGTAAGCTTGAAAGGGGTTAATGGAAGTTCAAAGTGGTTACTAAGGATCATAATGAATTTTTGAACAATACAAGGAAGAAAGGAAAACATTTGGATATTTTGTATTCGAATGATTATTTTGGACAATATGTCAAGATATTGTTAGATTGGGATCTAACAAATATTTTACTTATTTGAATTATGAAGTTAAGTTCGAATCAAGGGAGGTTCGAGGTACAATGAAGGAAAGGATCAAAGAGGACTTAGTGAGGCATACTAATAAATCGCCCAGGTGAGTGCAATGCATACATAACATTATACATGACTGTTTCATACATCACCGGTAGGACTTGCGATGAGTCTACCTGGTTTATATATTGTCATGATATTTATGTCATTGATCATATATTTGACATATTTTAAATATGTCAAAGGTTGAAAATAAATGCATTGATCACTAGTTATTGATGATGGTATAATATGAATGTTATTTCGGCTATGAACTATTAAATGTTGATATATATTGATATATGTTGCCATTGATGACTTAAATGATGAAATAAAGTCCAATGTATGATATAGAGGTTCGATGGTATAATTGGATATCCATAGGGTCATAAACAGCTGTATAAATATTCTAAGCACTTCAGGTAAAGTGCAAATATTATAAATACTCATTGAGGATTATATTCATGCATGATTTGAGTATACGGACTTACTACGGGTGCAAAAAATTTTGATGTAATTTCATAAAAACTCAATGAGGGATATATTGTATACTCCGGTAAGTATACATAAGCACTTCGGTGCTAAGCACTCACGGTAGAGTGCAAATAATATACATACTCAAGAAAGGTTGGGTATGGGGGGATGACTCGTGTACATAGAATCTCTTAATTCGATACCTTGGGCTAAATAAAATGAAAAGAATCAAAAAGAAATATGAAGATAAGCTTGAAAGCTTGCAGATAGATGGAAAAAGGTATTGGTAAGCACTGAAAGCTTACGGATGAAAATGGTAACGGTATTGGTAAAATCTAATCTTATCACTTTGATATACATATTTATTTATTTAACGAGCATATAATGGTAAGGTGATCATATGCATTGTTAATCATTAATATTGATATTATGACAATTGCACTTGAATTCGAATTATTGCCTCACTAAGTAAATACTTAGCGTGTAATTGTTTTACACGTAGGAAAGAAGAAATGGTTGGAGTAAGGAGCTTATTCGGACATCATCAATCAATAACAAGTACATTAGTATCAGTAAGATATCTTTTTATATTGTTTGATATTTACTAGTTAGCATGTATATTAAAAGGGTATGCTTGCTCTGATAGAATTTGTATTTTATTTGGTATTTGGGTGAATTTTAAATCATGTATTTTTATTAATTATATCAAGACAAATTAAATTGATAAGTTGCTGCCTGAAAATAAACTCGATTGGAAGATGAGAATATTATTTTTAAACTTACGCGAATAAATAGATTTGTAAATAAAAACTAAATACATTGTAATGTTTTTTAAAGAAACAAAACTTTACCGAATTACAAATGTAGAGGGTTTTACGAATGTTTTGTGATACCTCTGACTCGTATTCAATGTTGGATACGGGAAAATGGGTGTTACATTTATTGGTATCAGAGCTGTAGGTTTAGCTGATTCTCGGCCTAAATGGAAATAGTTTTATGTTAAAAAGAGTATACATGCCACTAGGATATCAATATTACTAATCTGATGTTTGTATGATCTGATTGATGTCGCTCCTTAATAATGTAAATTGAGAGGAATTATAAGAAATATTTGAGCCAAGAAAGCGTGATGAACTGGTAAATTGGAATCTTTGGAAGGAATCAAGAGTAATAACAATAAGGTTTATGATAACCCTTCGGATAAATCGGAACAAGAAAGGGGCACTGATACAACAAGAAGTGCCTGTGCCGGATTAAGGAACTAAAAAGTTTAGAAACACCTAAATTGAAATTAAATGAAGATTAAGGTCCAGTGATTATTGATTTATAACTGAATAATCTAAGCCTTACACTGGACGGATTCAACTGTTTGGATACCGAGAAATTGGATGGAGCTGTTTTGTTGCTACGATATTTAAGCTAGATTAGAAAACCATCTGAATTTGCTTCATAGTCAGGATTGCACATATCAGTCCGAGTTTATAACATCATGACTGATAAAGATTGGGATGATTCAAAAATCATAGAAGGTATATCTCATCTTTTTAGATAAACCTGTATTGATGTTGATGGGTCCTAGCTTTACACATTCCTATATAAGTACGAAGTTGAGTGGTGAACGAGATATCTTTTTACAACCCATTTCAAGTAATATAGTGGTCACGAATTTGTTGGTTGTAATGAAAGGGTGAGCTGAACATGTGGAATTGCTCGATAAAAACATAAGAAATAGAGTTCCCGATAAATTTAATGGAATTATCTTTTGAGGAGTCTAAGATGATTGTTGACATGAATTGGTTACCTTCCTATCAAGTCATGATGAATTTTCGCATAAAGCAATTAGTATTGAAAAATACGGAAGGTACAAAAATAGTAGTAGTTGATAAAAGGGTAAATCTCTTCTCCAATGTAATTTTAGTTGTTTTATTAAGGAAATTGTAGTAGTTGATAAAAGGTTATTAAGTTTTCTTAGCAAATGTAGTAGATACTCAGGCTGTTGAAGTTAAATTGGAAATTAACTCGACTGTCCAAAAATATCCGGATGTATTCTAGATGGGTTACTCAGAATTACCTTTAGATTGAGAAGTGAAATTCAAAATAAAGACGATACCAGGCATTGCGCCTAAATTAATGGCCCCGTATAAAATGGCTTCGACCGAACTTCGGGATTTAAAGGTACAATTGCAAGGAATGTTAGGTTGACATTTTATAAAGCCAAGTGTGCCACCTTGGGGGTGCACCACTATATTTGTGAAAAAAGAAAGATTAATCTATGTGATTAAGTATAGATTTCCGTCAGTTAAATAAGGTGACGGTGAAGAATAAATATCTTCTTCCGGAGACTGATGATCTTTTGATCAGTAAAAAAAATAAACAATATATATGTTTCCAAAATAAACCTTCGATCGAAATATTATCAGTTAAAGATGAAGGAAGAAGAAATTCTAAAGACAGCTTTTCAGACTCGGTATGAATACTATGAGTTCGTGATGATGCCTTTGGTATTTATAAGCCTAATGAACCAAGTATTCTAATTTTGCTTGGACCAATTTTTGGTAAAGTTCATTGATTATATTTTGGTCTATTCGAAGGAAAAAGGAAGAACAAGATGCTCATTTTGCATTGTTCTTCAGACCTTTCGAGAAAAGAAGCTATATGCTAATTTGTTAAGGTGTGAATTTGGTTGTCAAAAGTTGTTTTATTAGTTATGTGGATTTGGCTGTGGGAACAAGAGTAGACCCCAAAAAAAGTACAAATTATAGTTGAATGGAAATCACTGAAGAATGTTTTAGAGGTTTAGAATTTCTTGATGATTGCCTCCTTATTTACCAAGCTATTGAGGAAAGAAATGTCATTCAGTTGAACAGATCAATGCTACAAAATCTTTGAGACATTAAAGGAGATCTTAATAGAAGCCCTGGTACCAGTACAACCAGAATCGGGTAAAGATTATGTGGTGTATAGCGATGCTACTCATAACGGTTTGGGATGCGTACTTAGGCAAGAAGTAAAAGTAATGGTTTATGCTTGATACAACTTAAGATATATGAGAAGAATTATCTTGCTTAGAATTTGGAGCTAGCAATGGTTGTATTTGCTTTAAAAGATATAGCATCATTATTTATGCAGTGAACGATGCTATATTTATATAGGTTATAAAAGTTTAAAGTATATGCTTACTAAAGAAGAGTTAAACTTGAAGTAAAGAAGTTGGATTGAGCTTTTTAAGAATTATGATATGGTCATTAACTATCATCCAGAAAAAGCTAATGTGGTAGCTGACGCTCTCGGTCGAAAGACAATTGTTGCCTTAAGAGATATGAATGCAAGGTTGGCATTAAAAGAAGATGATGTTTTGATTGTCAAGTTAAAAATAAAAATTTACCATATTTAATTAAATAAGATATCTTTAAAGAAAGGATAAGAAATGTTGTCAAGGTGCAAACAAGTGGAAAAGAGTGAAACTGAAAACTTGGAAGTTAGGTTTGATAGATATTTTTATTATCAAGGAAGAATTTCTATCTCGATGATGGAAACTATATGTTAATCCTGAAGGAAAAGATATTTAATATGAAGTTAAGGATAAAGTATTCCTTAAAAGCTTCACCTTGGAAGAAGGTGTTATGGTTTAGACAAAAAGAAAGTTAAGTTCAAAATTTATTGGGCTGTAAGATATTATGAAAGAAGTTAGTTTGATAGTTAAGCTTAATAGTTAGCTTTATCTTTGAAAATGAACAAGATTCATAATGTACCGATGCTCTGGAAATATTGATTAGACCTCTCACTTGTTGTTACTCCAGAGAAAATAGAGATTCAGCCGGATTTAAGCTATGAAAAAGAACTGGTAAAGATCCTAGCACATGGAGTCAAAGAACTAAGAAAAAAAACAATTTCGGTTGTCAAAGTTTGTTGACAAAAATCACAAGGTTAAAGAAAAGATTTGAGAGAAATAAGAAGAAAATATAAGAAAACAGTTTCCTCACCTTTTGAATCAGGTGCGTGTTGAAAATTCGATGACGAATTTTCTTAAGGGGGAGAGAATTGTAATACCCCAAAATTTACTAATTTCATTAAGGGTCATTTAGCACTAAGATAATAGCTTAAAAGCTAACTTAGTGACTAAAATGACAAAAATGCGAAAGTTAGGATTTCTTTAATTATGGGTTTTGGAAAGGAAGTTTCTAAGGTTTAAAGGTCTTATGTGATAGATAGTGGATTGAATAAGGTATTATTAAATTTTTATTGAATTCCAAGGAAAATTGGAATGGGAATTGAAGTTTAAAAAGGTAGTGACGAAAATGTAAATTTTGAAAATTTTATGGCTAAAGTATAAACTTTGGAAAAGTTTGGGGACTAAAGTTGTAATTTCCCAAAAGTTAAGGGTTTTTATTTCATAAATAAACAGATCACCTAAGGGTGTGATTCGAATGTGGAATTATTGGTTCGATATGATACTTCGATTATTGGGAAAATCGCAGTTAAAGTTTAAGTGGAATTCGGATACTCAGACCGAACTGAAAAATTTTGAAATTTTTCCATATGATAGTGAAAGTTTACAAAAGTCATTTCCAAATCTTGGAAATATTTTTAGTTCGATTCAAGATGAATCCTACAATTTATTTCTGAGTAAAGGATTATTTATCGGTATATTGGATCGAATGGAAATTTTGGAGACTGGTTCAAAAGCTATGAAAAAGTCATAAAATGTTATTTTATGAATATTTTATTATGGTTGGTTGAATTCTAACTAGATTTAGTTAGATTGTAATGGAATGGCAATTTGGAAACAAACTAGTAAATAAAGACTAGTTGGAGGGCAAATTGGTCATTTGGCCCCAATGGCAATTTTGAAATATTTAAAAAGTTATAAGGGAAATTTTGGAAAGATAAAATGGAAGATTAAATCTTGGCCCTTGATTAATTATAAAATCAATCTCAATCATTGGAAAAAAAAGTGCAAATTTGTAATTTCACTATTAAATGAATTTAATATTCATTTAATAGATATATGTGTAAAGTAATGGTAAAAAGATGAACAAAATGTTCATCTTTTCCAGCAACAAACGTGAAGTCTAGGGAAAGAAAGAGAAAAAAATTTCCAAGCTCTATTCAAGCCCCATAACTCGGTTTTCAGGCAATCTCTTCAACTACAAAGTTGTTCTACTCTTCAAGCTCTATCTTTTGATATCAATAATTCATGGAATCCATGCTTGATTGATGAGAATTTACATGAGAAAGAAATTAGGGTTTATGGATCAAATTGGGGTTTTTGAGATTTTATGATTCAATGATTGAATTTCAGTTGAAATCAAGCTAGTATGATGTTAAAATCATGAAATTGAGTTAGGATTTAAGTTTTACATGTTTTGATTTTTATGAAGATGATTAGGGTTTATGGATTCAAGTTTAATTTAGGGTTTGTGATGTTGAAATAATGATCTAGTAAGCTTGAATTGTTGTTTGGAAGCAAAACCCTAAATTAAATTGTGTAGGGACCATTTCAGCAACTTGAAAAGTTGAAGGACCAAATCTAAATTTTTAGAATTTGGAGTGTATTTGTGTTATTAATGATGTTAGAGATAAGAAAATGAAGTTAGAATGCCAAATTGATGTTGAATCGAATTAGTGACCATTTTGACAATTTGTCAAAGTTAAGTGATTAAATCGAAATTGAAGTTTTGTATGGGCGTTAAATCTGATTTTTAGTTGTAATAATGGAATTAAGGTAGCAATGTTGAATTGAGGACCAAATTGCAAAGTTAAGAAGCTTGAATCATTATCTTTGCATTTTAGTGACTATTTCGGTAAAGAAGGAAAATTAAGGAGAATTATTGTGAATAATTATTTTGTGATGAGTTGGTGGTTTAAAGCTAGTGATTGGACTAAATTGAAAAGTATAAAAGTAAGGAGAAGTTAGTATAAAAGTTGAAGTTGTTTATGGAAGCTGTGTAGAAAAACTGGTTTATGACAGTAACTTTGAAAATTCACCATATATTATAAAAAAATGGTTAGATGGTGAATTTTATACCGATGTAAAGATTTGTTCATCTAGTTTCTTGTCCAACAAACGGAATCTGGTTTCGAGTTCCGAGTCAAAAGATATGAATTTTTAAGTGACAGAAGGTCAGAAAACAGAACACCAGTCTGTTCCGAATTTCAGCACTGTAACTGGCTTTGAAAATTCGCCATAAATCGTACAAGTTGAATTTGGGCTATTAATTTATATAGTTGAAAAGCTTATCGAATCTAGTTTCTTTTAGAACAAATGGAGTCGAATTTCGAGTTATAGATTATTTTATAGAAATATTTCTTCGAAGGTACTGCAAACTGCCAGAAAATGAGAATTGATACACTTTGTATCTAAGGTTGATTAGTAAGCTTGAAATGGGTTAATGGAAGTTCAAAGTGGTTACTAAGGACCATAATGAATGTTTGAACAATACAACGAAGAAAGGAAAACGTTTGGAGATTTTGTATTCGAATGATTATTTTTGACAATATGTCTAAGATATTGTTAGATTGGGATCTAACAAATATTTTACTTATTTGAATTATGAAGTTAAGTTCGAATCAAGGGAGGTTCGAGGTACAATGAAGGAAAGGATCAAAGAGGACTTAGTGAGGCATACTAATAAATGGCCCAGGTGAGTGCAATGCATACATAACATTATACATGGATGTTTCATACATCACCGGTAGAACTTGTGATGAGACTACCTGGTTTATATATTGTCATGATATTTATGTCATTGATCATATATTTTGACATATTTTACATATGTCAAAGGTTGAAAATAAATGCATTGATCACTAGTTATTGATGATGGTATAATATGATTGTTATTTCGGCTATGAACTATTAAATGTGGATATATATTGATATATGTTGCCATTGATGACTTAAATGATGAAATAAAGCCCAATGTATGATATAGAGGTTCGATGTATAGTTGGATATCCATAGGGTCATAAACAGCTGTATAAATATTCTAAGCACTTCAGGTAAAGTGCAAATATTATAAATACTCATTGAGGAGTATACTCATGCATAGTTTGAGTATACGGATTTACTACGGGTGCTAAACACTTCGATGTAATTTCATAAAACTCAATGAGGGATATATTGTATGCTCCGGTAAGTATATAGAAGCACTTCGGTGCTAAGCACTCCAGTAGAGTACAATTAATATACATACTCAAGAAAGGTTGGGTATGAGGGGATGACTCGTGTACATAAAATCTCTTAATTCGATACCTTGGGCTAAATAAAATGAAAAGAATCAAAAAGAAATAGGAAGATAAGCTTGAAAGCTTGCAAATAGAAATGGAAAAAGGTATTGGTAAGCACTAAAAGCTTACAGATGAAAATGGCAACGGTATTGGTAAGATCTAATCTTATCACTTTGATATACATATTTATTTATGTTAACAAGCATATAATGGTAAGGTGATCATATGCATTGTTAATCATCAATATCGATATTATGACAATTGCACTTGAATTCGAATTATTGTCTCACTAAGTAAATACTTAGCGTGTAACTGCTTTACACGAGGAAAGAATAAATGGTTGGAGTAAGGAGCTTATTCGGACATCATCAATCAATAATAGGTACATCAGTATGAGTAAGATATCTTTTGATATTGTTTGATATTTACTAGTTGGCATATATATTAAAAGTGTACCTTCTCTGATGGAATTTGTATTTTATTTGGTATCTGGATAAATTTTAAATCAATCAGTTTTATTAATTATATCAAGACAAATTAAATTGATAAGTTGCTGCGTGAAAATAAACTCGATTGGAAGATGAAAATATTATTTTTAAACTTACACGAATAACTAGATATGTAAATAAAAACTAAATACATTGTAATGTATTTTTTAAAGAAACAAAATTTTACTGAATTACAAATGTAGAGGGTTTTACGAATGTTTTGTGATACCTTTGACTCGTATTCAGTGTTGGATACGGGAAAAGGGGTGTTAGAGTTAGGTCAGGGCAGCATGTTTAAATTGGGGAATGAGGTTCAGTTTGTATGGGTGAGCTAGCATACACCATAGCAGGCTACTGATGAACGCAAATGATGTGAACGTTGCGACCTGGATTGGTTAAGGCAGTGTGTAAGATGAGAAAGTGGTTGTAAGAACGTTTTCTTAGGAGTTCTTTTCCTGTAGCATCAATGCGGTAATTAACGATAATGGTGTTGCTTTGGTTTAGTATCTTTGGCAAGTAGATGGTGAATGTCCCAGTGGCATTCAAGGTTGTGAAGAGACAAGTATTCTTAGATTACTTGGGTCTAAGCTAAGCAAGAGTAGTAGTGGTTTTGTGTGCAATGACGTGCCGAAATGAATCTTGATGGACAATCAAGATGTGAAGTGGACTTTGTATTGAAGCTTTTGTGTTAGAGTTGGATAGGTGCAAATTTTGGCGAAGATGTATGGGGTAGTCTAGGGATGCAAATTTGGTTGCGGGTGATCGGTCTGAGAATATTGTTGGTAAGTGTGAATTGTTAATCATGCACAGTACAAAACACTTATATGTATATATTTAAATATCTCATTACATGTATGCATTTGGGCATGACATTAGAAATTTTGCATACATATGCATAGGCATCTGTGAGGGCCTGTAGTTGGGCATATACACATATGTTCACACTTACGGATGATATCTCGAAGATCGATGAAGATCATATATATGTAGTGTTCGCAAAAAGATCCTTTAGGATCCTGGAGAGTAAAAGAGGTGTTTATGGTGGTTTGTAGAGGTTAGTGTTTGGAGTGCGAGGTCTTTTTTTGGGATTATTTGTTGCGAAAGAAGTACGTTGAGGAAATTTTCTTAAGTTGTAACGCCGTTGGCAGAGTTGCGACATTAGAGATACCTAGACAGTGCAAGGTCATATGTTTACGGTTGATTTGATGGAGTTGCCTTTCTATTGTTTTGATGTTATCTTGGGTATGGATTGGTTGGCTGAGAATAAGGCTGTGATAGATTTTGAGAAGAAGCGGGTTAAGTTGCAATGTCCCGATGGCTCAGAGGTTATGGTGGTGCGCGAGAATGTTAAGTTCTTATCCAATGTTGTTTTAGAGGTGGAAGCGTAGAAGTTGTTAGGGTGTGGGTGTCAGGCATACTTAGCCTATTTCATGAATCCAAATATGAAGGAGTCACGTCCGCAAGATATTCAAACTGTTTGTGATTACCCTAAAGTGTTTTTAGAGGAGTTGCCTGGTTTGCCGCCGGATAGAGATGTTGAGTTTTGTATAGAGACGTACGCGGATACGGAACCAGTGTCCATTGTACTGTATCGGATGACACCTAAGGATTTGAAGGAGTTGAAGGTGTAGTTGTAGGAGTTTCTTGATCGAGGGTTCATTCGTCCTAGTGTTTTGCCTTGGAGAGCTCCGATGTTGATTGTTAAGAAGAATGATGGTGCGTTGAGGATGTACGTTGATTACGGCAGTTGAACAAGTTGACGATAAAGAATAAGTATCCCTTACCGCGAATTGATGACCTTTTTGATCAATTTCATGGTGTGACGATGTTTTCTAAGATCGATTTAAGATCGAGATACTACCAGTTGAAGGTGAAGGACAAGGATGTGCTGAAGACTAGTTTTTGCACTCGATACGACATTATGAGTTCTTGGTGATGCCGTTCAAGTTAACAAATACTCCAGTTGCTTTCATGGATATGATGAATCGGGTGTTCCACGAGTTCTTGGATCAGTTTTTGGTTGTGTTTATCGATCATATCCTTGTGTATTCACAAACCGAGGAAGATCACGATAGAAATTTACGGATTATTTTACAGACCTTGTTGGATAATCAGTTGTATGCTAAGTTAAGCAAATGTGAGTTTTGGATTAGTGAGGTGGTGTTTCTTGGCCATGTTGTATCAGTGGAAGGCATTCGTGTGAATCCGCAAAAGGTGGAAGCGGTTGTGAATTGGAAACAACCTAAATTGGTAATGGAGGTTCGTACTTTCTTGGGCTTAGCTAGTTATTATCGTCATTTTGTGGATGGTTTCTCTAAGATTGTTGCTCCTTTGACGAAGTTGTTACAGAAGGATGTTCGTTTTGAGTGGACCGAGGCAAGGCAACAAGCTTTTGAGAAGTAGAAGGAAGCTTTGACACAAGCTCCAATCTTGGTTCAACATGAATCGCGAAAAGAGTTTATGATCTATAGTGATGCGTCTTATGTTGGTTTGGGGTGTGTGTTGATGCAGGAAGGTAAGGTTGTGGCTTATGCATCAAGGCAGTTAAAGGTGCACGAGCGCAACTATCTGACACATGATATTGAGTTGGCGGCCGTGGTGTTTGCGTTTAAGATTTGGAGGCATTACCTTTATGGTGAGAAATGTGTAGTTTTTACCGATCATAAGAGTTTGAAGTATTTGATGTCGTAGAAGGAGTTGAACCTTAGGCAGCAGAGATGGTTGGAGTTGCTTAAGGATTATGATTTGATGATAGAGTATCAATCGGGTAAGGCTAATGTGGTAGCCGACGCTTTGAGCAGAAAAGTAGTTATGGAGTTGCGGGCGATGTTTGCTTGGTTGAGTTTGTCTCGGGATGGTGGTTTGATAGCGAAGTTACAAGTGAAACCTTCATTGGTTCAGTTGATCAAGGAGAAGCAGTTGCTAGATGATTCGTTGGTTTCACATGTTACGGACATTGCGGAAGGTAATCCAACGGAGTTTTGTTTTAATGATGATGGTGTTTTATGCTTTAAGGGTCGAATTGTTGTGCCGAAAAATGTTGAGTTGAGGCGCACTATTTTGACAGAAGTGCATAGTAATCCTTTTGCTATGCATCCCGGTAGTACCAATATGTATCATAGGTTGAAAGATGAGTACTATTGGGTTGGGCTAAAAAGGGATGTTGCGGAGTTTGTGAGTAAGTGTATGGTTTGTCAAAGGGTAAAAGGTGAGCATTAGTTTTCTTCTAGGTTGTTGCAACCATTAAGGATACCATAGTGGGAATGAGAGAGAATCACCATGGATTTTGTGTCTGGTTTTCCTTTGACCTCGTCAAAGAAGAATTCTATTTGGGTAATTGTAGATCGCTTGACGAAATGTGCATATTTTGTGCCGGTGCATACAACGTATACCTTGGATAGGTTGGCAGATTTGTATGTCGCTGAGATCGTGAGGTTGCATGGTATACCTAAGTTTGTAGTGTCAGATAGGGATCTGAGGTTTACGGTGAGGTTTTGGGGATGTTTGCATCAAGCCTTGGGTACGCAGTTGAGTTTTAGTACATCTTATCATCCACAGACGGATGGACTGTCTGAGCGAGTTATCCAAGTGTTAGAGGATATGTTGCGTTGTTATGTTATCAAGTTTCAGGGTTCTTGGGAGAAATAGTTACCTTTGGTGGAGTTTGCTTATAATAACAATTATCAGGGGAGTATCCAAATGGCTCCATACGAGGCTTTGTATGGCCGAAAGTGTAGAATGCCTCTTTGCTGGGCGGAAGCGGGAGAGAAGCTTGTTTCTTTGCCAAGTGTGCTTAAGGGCACTACCGAGAAGGTAAAGCTTATTAGAGATCGGCTTAAGGCGGCTTCAAATAGACAAAAATCTTATGCAGATTTGAAGCGTAGGGAGATCGAGTATGCGGTTGGTGAGAAAGTGTTTCTTAAGGTTTTGCCTTGGAAGAAGGTGATGAGATTTGGCCAGAAGGGCAAGTTGAGCCGTAGGTTCATAGGACCATATGAGGTTCTAGAACGTGTTGGTCTTGTTGCTTATAGATTGAAGTTGCCACTTGATTTGGAGAAGATACATGATGTTTTCCATGTATCCATGTTGCGGAGGTATAGATCGGATCCTTCGCATGTTATGCATGTTAAAGAGATTGAATTGAATTTGTATTTAACCTATGATGAGGAACATGTTGAGATCCTAGATTCGAACTATAAGGTGTTGCGTGGAAAGACCATAGAGTTGGTCAAGGTGTTGTGGCGATATCGAGGTATTGAGAAGGCCACTTGGGAAAGGGAGGATGAGATGCTGGATCAGTTTCCTTATTTTTTCCATCAAGTAAATTTTGAGGACGAGATTTCTTAAGTGGGGGAGATTTGTAACGCCCCGATTGTGGGCCTAGAAGTTATCTGGTTAGTTTGGACGGTTTTGGTGTAGCGGTCTAGACTAGTTTCAAGATTTAATTAAAAAGAAATATATTTTGGCTGAAATAAAATATGGAAAAATTTTCTAAAATATTTAAATATGTTTTGAAAATAATGGTGAACTCAATTTGGCAAAATAAATTGAGTAAGGGTGACAATTTGAAAATGGTGAAGGTTTTGTAGAGAAATCAAAACTGTTTTAGTGACAGTTTTGTAAAAGGATGGGAACTTAGAATCTTTAAGGAGTTAATAACCCTAAAGTCTAATATCAGACTTTATCCCTTAATTGGATTATTTTAAAGTGTTTTAATTAACTAAAATTGGTTAGGAGAGTTAATTGGGAGTCATTTCCTCTAAAACAAATTTGACATAATTTTTCTTCTCTAAAAAATTCTCTCAAATTTCTCTCCATCTAAACACCATTCTTCTCTTCAAAATCTTAAGGTAAACTCTTATCTTAATTGACATTTGATTCTGAATGATTTCCTACCAAAATCTTATTGTTTAAACTTTGTTTTCTCATGTAAATCAACCATTTAAGGGGAAAACAACCATTAGAGGTAAGGTTTCATTCTTCTCCTATAATGAAAGGTTCTTTACTGAAATTTACAAGTTCTTAATCCTTTATCAATGTTTTCTAATGAGTTTTATAATGATGATTAAGGAAAATTGGTTTAACTGAGGCCTTTGAGTTAATAAATGAAGAGATTGGTTTAAATTCGTATGGATCTGAAAATCTAGAGTATTATGATGATTTTAATCATTAAGTTGGTGTTAAAGAATGTGGATAAGTGTTTTTGATCAATGTAAACCCAAAACTATTTAGATTGCTATGGATCTAGGTTGTTATCTTTGGTTTCTAGCTTGATAAATGAGTTTAATGGTTGCTGGAAGTTAAAGGATGTTGGGAAGTGTTTAATTGATGTATATTGATGTTGATTAAGTGTCGATTTAGCTGGTAAGGTCTAGAGATCATTTAGGACGGTTTCTCCTTTGTTTCGATAGTTTTCGGTTGGTGTTGTGCTGTTAATTGTGCTAGAATGTTGAGGAGGTGGTGGGAAGCAAGTTTAGATGTTGAAGTGAGCTTTAATTCTCTGTTTTGGCTGGGTAAAAAGAGGGGAGATCAATCCGGAGTTGTTTGGAGGTGCTACGATTGCATTGGATGCTTGATTAACGCTTCGGCTTGCAAGCGAAGCAAAGAAGATGAATGGAAACGTGGTTTATAGCCTTAAAAGGTTTGAAAGTGATTTATGGGAGTTTAGATTGAGCTTGAAACGTCAATCTAGGCTCGAAAGTAAGTATGGTGACATTTGCTCTCGGATTTCGGTTTTCCATGGTTTTAATGATATCATGCTCATGTTTTGATTATGGTTTTGTTACCTACTGTTTAATGCATGTTTTCATATGTGAAATATGATGAGATTTATCCCATGAGATAGAATTGTTATGGCAATGAGATATTTTGTGCTTTTGAAAAGCTTTGCATGGTTTAATGCATGAGATTTGGGATATGGAAATGGTTTTGATGATGAATTGGTAAAAACAGTAGGTTAACATGGTTTTAAATTGTATATTGGCAAGTGATGATGCTTATAAACTATGTCGGATATAATTGGTCGACCAATAGGATGTGAGTGCACTATAATATATACAAAATTCGCGTGTGTGCTAAATTCTCCGATTCCACAATAGGGGTAGTGCTATTGTGGTGCGAGTGATAGGGGTAGTGCTATCACCAACGGGCAATGCGGGTAATGGCAACCCGGCCGAAGTGAGATTATGGTGAGGGTAGTTTCACCATGTGACTTGATGGGGGTAGTGCCATCAAGGTGTCCGCATATCCGAACATGAAAGGATGGGGGTAGTGCCATCCAAAGGATAGGGGTAGTTCTATCCGGATCACTTGTATTGCCAATGTATGTACTAAACATGTATCTTGCTTTTAAATGATGGTTTGTATAATGTGATTTATACATGAGAAAGGTTTGTATAATGTGTTTTATACATGAAACTTTGCATAAGGTGAGATTATGCATGGGATTTAAAATGGAAGCATTGCTTGTTGGCTAAGCATGTAAGACTTGAGATTTTGCATTGAGATGTATGAGACTAATGATACATGTTGAGAAATGAAATGTGTTTTGCTTTGAAAAGTGGTTTCAAGCATGAGATTTGATTTGAGCATGATATTGGAGATTTGTGGATCAAAATGGTTTTAAATGCATTGTTGTTGTGTTTTGTTTTGAGCGACCCTCACTAGGCATTTATGCTTACGCTCTCTTTTATGACAATGTAGATCATTAGAGTGTTGGCAGCAACAATAAAGCAAAGATTTGATCCAAGTTGCGATTGTAAGCTCAAGTATGGTTTGATATTTTAAAACATAGCTAATAATGGCAATGGGGTTAGCCAAGTGTTTTGGGAGAGGATGTTTTTGAACTCCCTTGATTTGCTGCAAGTTTCTATAATGGTTTTAGACTTGTAAATGGCCTCTTAATGGTTTTTAAGCTCGAAATGCTCTTTTTGGTGCTTGAAAGGCTATTTTGCATAGGAAGCATGGCTTTAGATTGATAATCATATTGTTTTGATGTTAAAAGCATGCTTTGGTGTTTAATGTTTATGGTTTTATGCTTTAAGTGGATGTATATGTCTTAGTAACATGCTGGAATGTTTTCGGATGAGTTAAGCCTGAAAAATATGCAATTTGTGACATTACAGGCCCAGGCGTATCGATATGCGGGATACCGTATCGGTACAGTAAAGCTAAACCAGGCATACCGTATCAGTATAGGGTAGACAGTATCGATACGGTCATATAGGGCAAATTAGAGAACCGTATCGGTACACGGGACCGTATCGATACATTTTTGTGCTACTGGAAATCTGAGATTTTGAAGAGATGTTGGCGTATCGGTGCGGGCACAAGTGTATCAATACACTTGACCGTTATGTTGGTTAATTGAAGCCTCCTGAAGTTCTGATTTCTTATGTTTAAGTCACTAGATATATGAATGTTCAATTAAATGAGTTTGGATGATCGAAATGAGCTGAAATTTGATATGAAAGCATAAAACCTGACTAATTGACTATTGGTAACTTTAATTTTTCTATTGGTCACTAATTGTTATATGTTTTACAAAATGGTCCCTAAACGCTAAACAAAACTACTGGATGTCAAATCGATGTCCGATCGAGCTGTAATTTCATCCACTGTCAGCATGTACAGTTAGGTTGATAATGTTGCATCTAGATAAAAAGGGTTGTTTATTGAAGTGGAACTATCGGGTTTTACTTCAATATTCCCCGTGTGACTCGCTCGATTCGGTCTTGCGACTAGATCGGGTCAAGAAGGTTACAAAAATAATCCTAAAGATAATAAAAGATAAATCCTAAAATATTTAAATTAAATTCTAAATACAAATGATAATTTCTAAGTTTGAATTTTAAATCTCGGCTGATAAGCTATCTGATATTGCTGACGTCACCTTCTAGAAGCTACTGACGTCACCTTCTAGAAACTATTGACTGGACGCCACGTCAGATTTCATGCCCAAATTCATGCCCACTAGCTCAGCCTTGACTCCAGAGAAAAATCTGCAGAATTTTGCCTCCTTTTAGTGTGTTTTCCAAAACCAAATACCTGCACGGAAAACATACAATAATGTCCAAATCAACATCATATTCAAACCATTAGAGGCATAATTAAGGATGAAGTAGTGACCACTGTAGCTACTTATCAATTACCGACCCGTGAAGGGCTTCTCACGTGGGTATGTGGCGTTTCACTCCCACTTAAGGGACAGAGCTCGGGTAGAAAGCTCGATGATTATGATGCAACACATGTCGATGATTCCTTATAAATTAAATAAGAAACTAATGCAGAACCACAAATCGTCAAGACCCACTTAATGAAAGCGTTATCCTCGAAAAACAAATTAATTGCAGTCGATTTAAATTTTAGAATTTCCATCGATAAAAGCAACATTTGATTTTTTGCTTAACTCTCTTTTTGTTTTGTAAAAACAAAATTTGCCCCCAGCAGAGTCGCCAGGCTGTAGCAACCTTTTTGAAAATCAGCTACGGGGGCATCCCCACATTTTTGAAGATAAATAAAACTTGGAGTCGCCACCGGTCACTAGGATAAGGTAGACCAGACACCACAAACCAGAGATTTGTGAAAGGGGTTCGAGAGTTGGTTACGTGTGGGGAAGGATTAGCACCCCACAACGCCCAAAATAGGCACCAAATCAAATGTTGTTTTTAACCATTGGAAATTATTGAAATTTAAATTAACTTTAATTAAATGCACTTAAACCTTAATAAGTGGGTTTTAAAAATTGGTGGACTTGAATTAATTTGATATTTAATTAATAAGGGTGACGATACAACGGACCATAGATTAAACCGACATCGAATAAGCTCGACTGTCGTGTTGATTTAGGGTTCGAACTTCGTACAGTTACCTTTATGTATGATGCAAGCATTTAAACATGATTTTGTGATTTTTCAACTTTTAGTTAATGTTTACCTCCGGACGGTAAGAATTAATTCAAATATTCGGTCATCATCCATTGAGCCAGGACTGTTACGACACAAATATCAGAATTAATGAATACCTCATTTTTATAATTAAAGATTAATTAATTATCAAGATAAACATGGAATTAAAAGGTTAAATGAATGACAAATAAAATGTATGTCACAAAAATAAAGAAATTAAACATAAACATGGTAAAAACAAAAAACATAAAGAAAGAAATTCGAAAAAAGGACTGGATCGAAAAAAAGAAACATGTAAAATAAATGCGGGGAAATTAAAGTGTGTAAATATAAAGAGCAGAAATTAAATGTTAGGTGTTAATTGGCTACACTAAACGGGCCATAAATAATACGGATCATACCCCGTTGCGGGTCACCGTAAGGCCGAT
This sequence comes from Hibiscus mutabilis, assembly GCA_019671005.1. Taxonomy (NCBI): domain Eukaryota; kingdom Viridiplantae; phylum Streptophyta; class Magnoliopsida; order Malvales; family Malvaceae; genus Hibiscus; species Hibiscus mutabilis. Next base: position 13,790,303 of record CM033735.1, on the reverse strand, counting down.
AACGAATATAATTGATCATCCAACATATATATATATAACATACAATACGTAATATCTATTCTATATAACATATAGATAGTAATAATATACATATAAGTAATATATATATACATATATATGTATATATACATATAGCATGCGTACTATATAATATAAAAAAGAATAGATAGTAGAATAGGGCCGAAGAAAAAAAAAGCGAGGGACCAAATCGAGGGAGAATAAAGCTGATATTAAAACAAGGATCCAAATGAAACGTTTTGAAAATTGAAAGGGTTGCGGAAAAGAATTCAAAAGGGCGGAGGGATTTAATGAAGTAATTAACCCAAAAAAATTTAAAACCACCTATAAAAGCTAAACATAAAACAGATTTGATTTTTTTAAACAAAACACAAAGATAAAAAAAATCTATTACCCTAAATCCTTTCAGGTGTTCTTCACCTCCACCATGGTTCCAAGAAGCCAGCCGCCCTCTCCACCATATGCCACCATGTCGCCCGCCATTCGCTAGTGGCCGGCGAACTCGAAATCCCACCGAGAAACTCCATTTCCTCTTTTTGTTTCAAATCCAAGCCCCGGTTTTCAAGAAAACCTCTCTTTTACCTCTTAAATTTACAAAAAAAGAAAATGAAAACCCTCTTTTTTAAAATGATTTTAGATCCCAGACCGGAGAAGATGAAACGTCCGAAGCAAAAGGGGCGGCGAATGCTCTGATTCCCGAATGGTAAACCCTAACTTCCTCTTTTTTTATATTCAAAATGAAAAAACAAAAAAATAATGCCTCTGCAGAATCGCTTGCCCTTTTTGTGTTTTTTTTTTTTGTATTGATTTTTGCCATCCCCCTTACATTTGGTTTCCTTCGACTATATAGCCAAATTTACATTGAAAATAAAAAAATGGAAATCCCCTATTGGTTGGTGAAGGAATTCTCTAATGTACCTATTTGTTTTTGTTGCCTTTTTGAATTACTTGCCCTTTTGTTTTCATGTGAATGGCGAGGCTCGTACGAGGAGAGGGGGACCAGTCCTTGCTCGGATGAGAGTGAACGGCTGAAGGGTCCATCTGACATGGCGTTTAGCCATTGAGGCGTGCTGAGATGGAGCCTGATGAGTGGTTGGTCAACTGTCAATGCAAGTGATGTGGCAGACAGACCGATGAGAGCTGATGGGATGGACGATTTGGCTTGGTTGAGATGCTGCGGCGGCAGCCTGTAATTATAGGAGGCTAGGGTTTCTGATGTGAGTTTAGGATGTGGGCTTAGTGGACTCTGGGTTTAGTTGGGTATTCTTGGGTTAATTGAGGTAAATGGGTCTAATATGTGTGTAATGAGATGTAAAATGGGTGATTTGTATATATAATATGTATAATCGGTTTAAATTTATTATTGGGCTTGAGGTTCGGACATAAATGGGTGATTACAAAAGCCAAAGAAAGGGAGACAATCTATGACCAGCTCCAACTCCAACAAAAACAAATAAACTTATCAAAATCTGTTGAAGATGAAATTTCAATTTCTTTTTGTGAACTTATGCTACTATATTGTGTTTCTTTAAGTCTTATGTGAACTTGAGTCTTATGTAAACTCGACTCTTTTGTGAACTTGAATCTTATGTAAACTCAAGTCTTTTGTGAACTTGAGTTTTATGTAAACTCAAGTCTTTTGTGAACTTGTGTTTGTTGTGAACTCGAGTCTTTTGTGAACTTGAATCTTATGTAAACTCAAGTCTTTTGTGAACTTGAGTTTTATGTAAACTCAAGTCTTTTGTGAACTTGTGTTTGTTGTGAACTCGAGTCTTTTGTGAACTTGAATCTTTTCTGAATTTATGCTATTGGATCATTATTTTGTTGTAATTTAAGCGTAAATTGTTTTTTGTCTATAGTAAATGGTTAAAAAGGAACATTTTGTTGGTAAAATTCACATTGCAACAAAGGTGAACTTGGGAAAAAACACATTCATTGATCAAGCTTGTTACAATTTTTACTTTCACACCAAACCTTAGACATAAACTATTACAGCAACCAAAACGATGAAAACAGAACCTAAACCATAATGGTATAATGTAATTAACCTAGCTTTTTGGTTCAACAGTTCCTAGTACAATTTTTTCCGAATTTTCAATCTTTCAACCTCTTTCATTAGGTTGTTCATCACTTCAGTACATCCATTTTCCTTCAACCATGTGATTTCATACCTTAATTCGCTTATTTCAGCTACAAAAAATTTGTTCTCCATCTTTATTCCTTCAAAGCCATTTTTGCATTGGAATTTAGAACATTCAGATGACTCAACCCATTCAAAAAAAATCATATTCAACCCCTGCAAAAAAGGATTACCATAACACGTTAAACCTTTAAACCTAAACAATTGTGCCCCTAAACAATTCATCCGTTTACCTCTCCAAATTTACCGCAACCATAGAACAAACGTCAGGGATTCTTCTGCATTTTTGAAACAAAAATAAGAGCTTTAACACTACACAACCGTTTCATTTCTTTGAATTACTATCCGCGTTTGAATGGGAGCTTGAAAAACTCAATTTCTTATTATGGTTTCCATGCCCATATTTTCTTTCATCCAAATCTCAAAAAGTACAAAGAGGGATATAAGATTATTAGGTTTAAGAGGGTTTCGAAAGGAGGCTTAAAAAGTAAAACTAAAGAACACTAAACTTAAGACAAAAAAAATAGACCTCATAGTTTGAAGAATAAAAAATGGAGCTGGAGGATTTTTCCAGATTTTAAAAACAATTCGAACTCAAAATGTTATGTTAAGTGGAGATGATAATTGTTTTATATAGGTTTTATTTATTTTTATTTTTTTAAAAAAATGGGAAATTTGCATCGGTGCCCCTCCATATATGTTTTTAAATTTTTTTTACTGCGAGTGCCATGTGTCATGTTCTTAAAGGTTGGCAAACTTTAGAGAACCCCACATTGACATGAAAAATGACGGAAGGGGTGGGTGTCATTTTAAATGCGGGAAGCATACTTTAGGGACACATTGAAGGTTGGCAAACTTTAGAAAACCCCACATTGACAAATTTGATAATTTACATGGAGCATTTGTGCCATTACCCTATATAATATAGTCATTGCCCAGGAACTAAATCCCTCTATGAAACTCACGAAAGGAAAAGAAAATGGCGAATATGGCGGTGAAGATCGATTTACAGAAAAACATAATGATAGTCTTGATTGAGCTGTTATTGATGATACTTTAAAGGATAATTAAATTCCTAAGTAACTCAGAAGAGTTATCCTATATTAAATTAGTGTGATATCTGATACTCGACTGAGACGAATCGACCCGAATATCAAATTCTAGGCTGATCATCAAAGTGACCCTAATGTGAAATGATTACAAATTCTAATAAAAACTTTTCAGCATGTATTCAAACAACGGAATAACATAACTTAACTAAGTGAGTTAGGGTCCTAAACATGCAATACAATCAACGAGAAAATTGTAAAGCATACAAGGATAAAACATTCATTTTACATGCATAGTCGTTAAATACATTTTAAAACGAGAAATTAATTACAAATTCAGACTCTATATGATCCAATTAGGCAGCATATCAAGTTTTATCCATATCGGTAAGGGTGTTCATAACCGGGTACTCAAATCTCCTAGTAAAAAAATCGTCTCGTTTCTTGACTCTTAAAGTCGGCCCGTCGGTACTCGAGATAAATTTATTTTTGTTTCTACAAACATACAATTTAAAATAATTCAAATAGAATTAAAAAATCTAAATTAAATAATTCAAACATTATTAATCAAAATTAAAGGAGACAAAATATCATTTGATCAAAATATCATTTAATTCATGCTATATCAAACTCAAATTTCTAGTATAATCGTTAATTTAGTGAATCATTAATTCAAGATTATTTTTTATAGATTTAAAATGTTATGGTCAAATAATTTGGGTGGAAAATAAATTTTTTAAATGATTTCTCGTTCTAATTTGTAAGTGTTTGACATTAATTTTGCTTAAAAGTGATTATGGGTGACTAGAAACAACCAAAATCAAAGCCGTAGTCCGTTTAAGTTAAATAACTTGATTACAAATACAATAGACAACATTAGATCTTGTACGAAATGACTCATTCTCACTCGCCATTGTCCTTTCCGAAGTCTAGAAACAATTTCTTAAGTTTGCTTAGAATAACACCAATCCATAATGTTCGAATTATTCATGGTCGGACCATGCCAAATACAAATGTGATGATGCTTTTGTTTTCTCGTATTTTAAAGAGAATAGCTGACAGGGGGGGGGGGGGGGCAACCCATTTCTTTGCACACAAATGGATAGAATGTCTACTGGGACTACTAGGAGAGAAGCTGTCCGTACAAGGAAATTTGTCTCTCTAGACTTTCGAATCGTCTTCATCTTGTTTTTGCTTACCACCGCCAGGTCTTTGCTCCGATGAGTGTCCGGCCACCTCTCGGCCGATGGGAGTTGAGAGTAGGTCGACCGCCACTCGGTCTTAGGTCACCGTGTCACCCTGTAGTTAGGTTTGGAACGATGGGCATGACAGCGGCGCTAATGGTCAATGTCGTGTGTGTGCTTGTTTTCTTTTTGTTTTGCAGGTTCAGGCTTGGTTCGTCTCCACCGTGGATTGGAAAGGTCTGGTTTTGAGTTAGGAAATGATGGTGCAGTTCAAAGTTTGGTTATGGTCTGGGCAGAGGTTTGTTTTGGCGAGCTTCGGCGAAGGGTCTGGCTTGTCTGGTTCTTGGTTTAGTGATGGTTATGGCTTCAGTGGTGAACAATGAAGGATGTACGGTAACAGTTTAGGTCAGTTTCAGGGGTTAGGAGATTGGTGCTTTTCATGGTCTGTTGCTGTAGAAAAATTTATGATCACTTTTTAGTTCTCTAGGTGTTCGATAAATGGACTGGTTCAAGGTTGAAGATGATGAAGTGGTGCAGGGATGTTAATAAGCGGCGCGCACGTGAATGGATATGGGATGATGATTGCCGTCTCCAACATAGGTGGGGCGTGGAATTACATGAGAATGGTTGGGACAGAGGAAACATTCCATGGATTATTACAGAGGTGGGACCACCTATAACAACGGTAACTTTTTCATTTTGTCCAGATTTTTTAATGGGAAAAGTTACCGTTTATTATTGTTAGGTAAAAGACGGATCTGCCCTCTTTACGGTGCCGTTTTGGATGTTTATCTTAATGGCCACCCAGTCTTTTTCAGGCGCACGTGTTTTATCTCGTGCTAGGTTTTATTCATATCTTCTTTATCGAGGGAAAAGAGGAATTTTTAGCGCAATCATTTTTTGGATATTCATCTGGTACAGAGAGGGCTTTGTCAAAATCTTGTTTAAGGGTGTGAGGGCGATGTGGATCATTGTTACCATGGATGAGGAAGTTGCACGGATGATGGAGGATTTGAATATCACTGATGAAGAACTGCAGGATATGGAGGACATGGAAGGTCTTTTAAGGAAGGAGATTCCTGGGTCATAGAAAAGGCTGGTGGGGAAGGTTGTTTCACCAACACTAGTGGATGGGCCTCAATTGATTAGAGTGTTTTTTGCAGTCTGGAAGTACCAAGCGTTGGAGGAGGCTACTGAGTTGGGACCAAACTTATTTCTGTTTAAGTTCATCAAACTGGAAGACAAGGATTATGTGTTGGATCGTGTCCCTGGACCTTCAATGGTGAGTTGCTCTCTTTGAAAGGATTTGATGGTTTTTTGAATACTTTGGAATATGATTTTGCTCCCCTGGCTATGTAGATTAGGATTTACAATTTGCCCTTAGTTGGAATGACAGAAGAGTTTAGGAAATCGATAGGGGCCAAGTGCGAGAATAGTTTAAGTTTAGATTTAAGAAAGGGTGATGGCAGATTAGGTGAATTTTTTGGGTTAGAGTAGAAATTAATAGTGGTATGCCTTTAAGAAGATGTGTTCATGTTGGAGAATTGATAGATGGCTCTCCTCGTATTTGTATGGCCAAGTATGAAAGCTTACCAAAGTTTTGCTATTGGTGTTGTTTCATTGGTCATAAAGTGGAACAGTGTCCTACTATTCCCTCTGAGTCCAAAAGAGGGCAATTCCAATATGGTCCTTGGCTGAGAGTGCCACTTAGGCAAAAATAGTCGACCCCAAATGTTCCTAGGCCTGGGATAGTTCATTTCAACAATGCTGGCCCTTCTGGTTTTGGAAAACAAAAGAAAATGATGGAAGTGGTTGGTGATAGTGAGTTGGTTCTGGGAGCCCCTGCAATGAGAGCAAAACCTTTAGTTTTATCGACTTCAAAAGACAAGAGTGTTAAGAGGGCCCTTCAAAAAAATGAAGTATGTAATTTTGTTGATGTAAAAAAAAACAAGGTCTTGTCCTGTTGTTTCTTACACAGTTGAAAGAGGTGTGGAAGCTGTTTCTCGTATTAAAACCCCTGATATATCGGTGGAGGCTGAGGATCAGCCCTTTCGGGAGACATAAAAATCCTATGCTGGGACTGTCAAGGGCTTGGGAACCTTGAGACAGTTCGAACCCTAGGGCAACTGGTGGCCTCTAAAGATTCTAGTTTGGTGTTTCTTTTTGATACTCGGTTGCACAAAAATAAGACTGATGATGTCAAAAGAAGGTTAGGTATGGTAGGTAATATAGTTGTAGAAAGAGTTGATGACTGTATGGGTTTAATGTTGTTGTGGAGAGATGATATCCAGGCGAATTTGTTATCTTTTTCAAGAGCCCACATTGATGTTGAGGTGGTGTTTTGAGTGGAATGATTTAGATTCACTGGAATGCATGGAACTTGGAATAAAACCAGAAAGCATGAAGATTCGAAGTTGTTAGATTTTTTAAAAAGTAGATCATATTTAACTTGGCTGCTAGGTGGAGACCTAAATGAAATCCTTGAGTTCAATGAAAAAGATTGAGGTAGAAGGAAACCAAGAGTTGAAGTGGATAACTTCAAAGAGGCTTTGGAAAGGAATGTTCTGTGGGATATTAAGTCTAGCAAAGGATGGTTTAGTTGGCATAGTGGGAATGACTCTGAGTTTCATGTTAAAGAAAGGTTAGATAGATTTGTGGCCACTATCCCCTAGTTACAAAAATTTGGGCAATGTGAAGTTATTTTTGAGTTCTCATCCTTTTCTGATCATCACTATATTCTTCTAGGTACTGAGGCTCTTGTTATAAGAAATGACAGATATGAAGATCATTTTAGATTTGACAATTGTTGGGCTGATGATGAGGAGTGTGGTGATAATGTTAGGCAAAACTGGAATTAGGCTCTTGGTTCTACTTTAGAAAAGTTTAAAGTTATTGGGGAGGGTCTACATTGGTGGTAGAGAAATAAAAGAAGAAAGACAATTAAGAGGAAGAAATTTATGCTTGAAAGCATTGAGGCTCTGCTAAATTAAGAAATATCTTATAGGAATGTTCAGGAGTTGAATGCTATGAAAAAAGAGTTGAAGAAATTGTTGGATAGGGAGGAAGTTTACTGGAAATAAAGGTCCAGGGTGCTTTCGTTGAAGGAAGGTGATAGGAATACTTCATTTTTCATGCTAGAGCAAGCGGGAGAAAAAAAAAAGAATTTCATTAAGGGGCTAATGGGTGAGAATGGTGTATGGTAGAAGGGAGATAAGAAGGTGTTTGATATTGACAAAGATTTTTTTTCTAGACTTTTCTAATCAATGGTGGAGAATCTGCAAGCCCGATCCTGAATTCTATCAAGCATTGCATTACATCAGACATGAATGCCAAACTGTGCTCTGGATTCACTCAAATTCACCCTTATAAGACACCAGGTATATATGGTTTCCATGCATCCTTCTTTCATATATTCTAGTCAATAGTAGGTAATGAGTTTATTACTTTATGTCTTGATTTACTAGCTGGCAGGGGCTAATATGAATGATGTTAATAGAACTGTAATTGTTCTTATCCCTAAAGTAGATGAACCTAACCTCATTAAGCAGTACATGTATAAGCCTATGTACTGTCATTTATAAAACCGTGTCTAAAGTGCTAGTGAACAGACTGAAAGAGGTTATGCCCATGTATTGCAAAGAATCAGAGTGCTTTTGTACAAGGCAAACTCATTTTTGACAATGTGATCGTAGCTCATGAATTATTGCACTATTTGAAAGGAGCTAGAAATGGTCATAATAAAAGAGTTGCTACAAAGTTGGACATGCAAAAAGCTTATGATAAGGTAGAATGGCATTTTCTTCAGGATGTGATGACTAGACTTGGCTTTGCTCAACAATAGATTGATTTGATTATGTCATGTGTTACTTTTGTATCCAATTGTATAAGAATTAATGGAAGCCTTTAAATTGAGTTTAGACTTGGCAGAGGAATTAGACAGAGAGACCCTTTGTCACCCTATTTCTTTCTATTCTGTTCACGAGGTTTGCATGTCTTGCTATTAAAGGAACAAAAAGAGGGCAAAATTGAAGGCATTAAGGCCAGCATGCATGGTCCTATGATTAACCACCTCCTATATGCAGATGCCAATCTTTTGTTCATAAAGAATTCTATGCAGGAAGCTTTTAGATTGAAAGAAGTGTTGGTAATATATGAAAACTCCTCAGGTCATAAAGTAAATATAGACAAATCTTTCATTTATTTCAGCAATGGCATGTCTGATCACAATAAAGGTTTAATTAAAGATGCTCTAGGTATGAGAGAGGAATTTGATTTAGGATTGTATTTGGGGCTCCCTTTGATTGTTGGTAAAAACAAAACTGATGTTTTAGGATTTTTGTTCAAAACAATTTATAGGAAAGTTCAGGGTTGGACAAAGAATCTATTGTCTTATGGTGGTAGAGAGGTTCTTTCAAAGGTTGTTTCTCAAGCTCTTCCTACCTTTTCTATAGGATGCTTACTTCTTCCTGATTGTATTATTGACCCTATTTTTTCAACTATGAGATCTTATGTGGTCTGGGAGGGCAAATGAAAGAGGATGGGCTCATGTTGCTTGGCATAAACTATGTAGGCTAAAAAAAGACAGTGATCTTATTTTTAAAGATCTAAAAAAGTTTTAATCTTACTATGCTTGGCGAACAAGTTTAGAGGCTTATTACAAATAGAGATTCATTGTGCTTCAAGGTCATGTATGCTAAGTATTTTCCCGATGTTTCAGTACTTGATGCAAAGCCTTTTGACAAACCCTTATTTGTCTGGAACAACATCTATCGAGCAAAAAAAGCTTTTAAAGAAGGTTTACAATTAAGAATAGACATTAATAGCAAGGTTCCTATGTTTCAAAACAAATGGGGAGGTGACTCTGCCATCTCTCTGTCTGGTAGTTTCTTGGATAGTCCTAATCGTCCTGTGCTTTGTGAGTAGTTCATGGTCCTAAAAGAAGCCTGTTGGGGTACAAGAAGAGTAAGAAGTGTGTTCACTACTAAAAATGCTGAAAAAATTCTTAGAACCCATGTTGCTCTTGTTCACAAAGATATCATGGTTGGGGTCATCACTCTTCAAGATCTTATAGTACTAAATCGGGATACAACTAGTTATAGTTACAAATGAATGTTGAAATAGATCTTTTACCTGTTTGGAAGGCTATGCATAAGCTTCAAACCCTTCCAAAGGTTAAGAATTTTGCTAGGAGAGTTTGTCACAATGCCTTACATGTTGGTGAGAAATTAGCTGCAACTCATTCCCTATGTGCAATTGCTCCTCAGAATCCTTAGTCCATGCTCTCAGAGACTGTAATGTGCTTAAATGAGCCTATGATCTTTGTGGCCTTACTGGTTTGTTTCATTTGGATCCTGTTGGTAGTTGCAAGGTTGGGCTAGAACTTTGCTTGGGAAAGTTTGATAAAGAGAAGTTCACTTTGTTTATGGTCCTTCTGTGGAACCTTTGGAATAGGAAAAACAATCTTCTTCGTAATGCTATGTTACTTCCTGCTAGAGTAGTTATAGACTATGCCCAACTTCTTGTTTCAGATTTCATTGTTGCTCATGATCATTTTGTATCCAACGTTCCATGTAACAAGTCTCAAAGATGGAAGTGCTCTACTTTCATGGCGGCTTAAACTTCATTTCTAGAGATCCAAGATAAAGCAAGGTAGAAATATCCGAGGAGATAAGGATTCAAGTGCTAGATCAAGGAGAAATATATGTTATCATCTTTAAACTTTTCTAGAGATAGACGTTTATTGGAGGTTTATTATATTTTGTGTGTTATTGACATTGGCTCAAATTTTTAAGCTTTGTATGAAATTGTTTAAACTTTGTTTTTTAGTTCAATATATTATTAGTAGCCCTTTTCATCTTTCAATTGTTAGATCTGATATTTGTTTTCATGAGAGTGTTAAACATCGTCACTGACATTGAGAGATGTGGTGACAAGTTAGGTTAACAAGCCATTACAACGAGAGTTGATTCACTTGTTCAAGGAGTTGTAGTTTTGATGAACTACAAGAGTTGTGGTTAATCTACATCATTGTGTCATCAGTTGAGATTTGATTAGAAGTCAGTAAGTGAGCTTAATCCTTTTATTTGTTAAATGAGCCAATGTATTGTATTTCCTTGTTGTACTTAACATTCTGCCAAGCTGAAACGAGGGTATCTGTTAACTCAAAAGTACTGATTTTTATTATCATTTCACAATGTCTTTGCTTGCCTTTGAGACATTTAGTTGCATTTAGTTGTTAAATCCATGCATTTGTATAAGGAGTTAGGGAGTGGTGTTTATGCCAGTGTGAAGGGTTGCTTTGTTGGCATTATTACAAGCTTGGCAGATCAGGACGGGCTTGGCAAAGCAGCGCAGGAGCAGGAGAATGAGATGCCGAAAATAATGCCGAGTTGCTGTTGGAAAAGATGGACCAGAGATTACCAAAGCTCGGTTGGCATATAAGTGAAGTCTGATGCTGGTCAAATAGACGTTGGACCTTGTACACGTTAGCCCTAGGATTCAAATTTGGATAAGAGGATCATGCATCTTATCCCTTGCGCATTCAAATTTCAAAGGTTTATCATAGAGTTTCCCACACAAGCCTATTTAAAGAGATCGAGTAAGAGTTGGATAGAGGGAAAGCTTGAGGAAGAAGAGGTTGCACTGTGGTGAACTGAGATCGACGTGGTTCAACAAACTTAAGACCAAGGGCTTGGCACCATCGAAGGGCTGCATCGACGGACCTCTTTTATGCCCATTCTTTTTGTTTTATTTATTTTTATTCAATGGTGATGTTAAGATACGATGATGTTTTGTGGATGGACCTCCCAACCATGAACTAAGCTTTTACAATTGGTAGGGGATGTTTGCATTTAACACCATTTTTATGTTCGGTTTTTAATAATAAAAATGTCTTGGCATTGTTTTCTCTATCTAGCATATAGTTCAGTTTTCTAAATTCTTTGCAATGTGACCGCTGACATTGTTTGCTTATTACACCTTAATATCTTAACAGACTTGAAGGGTAACGATTAGTTGCTAGATACTATGGGAAAAGCTTCGAAAGAAGATGTTCAAGTAAATGAGCTTACATCTGAAGTGAATCTTCCCCTTAGGAGTATATATTGGAATTTAATCAAGTTAATTAATGAAAAAGTTTTCTATAGACATATAGGGGTTTAACATGGTTAATTTTGTGCATTACGAACGATAGAGGTAATGTCATCCTTGAATCTGCTCAGCAATAATCTTAAGGCATGATGTAATTAAAAGCTGGCATAAACAACGTGAAAGCTAGATATACCTTGCCAAAGCTCATCATTCATTTAAAACCTCTTTTTGCCAAAGTTGTTTTACTTTCATTGCACTTCTTTAAGTCACTTCCTAAAACAACTTCAAAATCAATCCAACATTTTTTGACAAGTAACAATTGAAGTAGTCAAATTCCTAGTCAATCCCTATGGATTCGATACTTAGCTCACTGATGTATTACTTGCTGACAGTGTATACTTACACGCAAAACACTCATACTTAGCATTATTCTTATATATTTCCATTGTATTTTCTACTTTTTTGCCAAGCATTAGCATTGCTGACAGTATCCAAATCTTTGCTTAATATTTCTTTTACCTTATTATATTTGTTGTTCTTGCCATCACAATTGCTTCTACACACGTTACTTTATTTCTTTATCGTAACTACCATTACACTCACAATATTTTAGCTTATAAAATTGATTATGGCCACATAATAGTTTGACTAAATACTAATCCTTATGCGATTCATATCTAACAGGAGTTTGCTTATTCAATAAACGATGCCAAGAGGAAGAAGCTGTTGACATATTTGTGTGAGCCTGGCACTGTATGGACTGTGTCATCGAAGGGACACTGGACAGTCAAATAGCTAGCGTTAAAACCTCAACTGAAGCGGTGGAATCACTTTTTAATGGCGAACCTGATGCACACTTCCCACAATGAAACTGTCTCTGAATAGAGGCTGGCACTGCTATACTCCATCATTATGGGCCACAAGATCAATTTCGGTTGGCTCATCATCGAGGAAACTTATAAGTATGTTGAAATGAGTAATGGTAGTTTGTTTTTCCCTTGTTGATCTATAATATTTGTATGAAGCATGGTGTGCCAAAGATCGATTCAGAAAATGTCCTAAAAATCAAGTGAACAACAATTATATCTACCCTGTGAAGGCAACTCACTGCCACCGAGTCCAAGGACAAAGGTAAGGAAAAGGCAACCGAGCCAATGTCCAAGTCAAAGGGTGCTAAAGGTAGAGCCTGACACTCCCATGTCAGCTAGTTCAGTGGCAATGTTTTCCCAGATATACCAACGTTAGGAGATCATTCTCCAAAAATTAGAGAAAGCTGAGGAGCAAAATATCAAGCTCTGGCATTATATCCATGCTAGGGACAATCCCATCAAGAAGACTCTCGAAGGAATGTCCATGGGTGTCTTTCCATCCTTCCTTGAGTTCCTTACTGATATCTTTGCTTGCAATGACATGCCAACAGTTCTCGATCAGTTCATACCCCAACACACTCTAATGCCACCGTCCCAGTCTCGCCAGTTCAAGTTGAGCCTGCCAAGACAGAAACACCACCAGAATCTGAGGAAAAGATTCAAGAAAAACTTGTCGCGGCGCCTGCTACCCTTGCTTCATTTGCTGCCACTCCTACCTCATCGGAGCCGGTGCAGATTGTCAAGAAAGTCCTCCGCGACCTTGGAGGTTCCACTATTGCCTTAGAGCCAAGCATGAAAAGAAGGGAGCATGGCCCCAGATCATGGGAGATTTGTCAAATGAAAGACTCGCGTCACACATGAAGAACCCTCCAAAGGGGAGTCCTCCTCTTCCCAAACTCTTTTACATTTCCTTCTATTGCATTCAAATGTTCATGCATTTTCTTATTTTCATTTTTATTTATGTGTTGTTTTCATGCATTGAGGATAATGCACGCCTTTGGTTTGGGGGTGTGCATCCTCACATCTATTGACATGCCATACATTCATGTTTATGTTTCTGTCTGCATTTTTTTGCCATGCCATATAGGTTAGGTTTAAGCCATGCATACCAAACCGCTAATTTTTTTGCCTCAGTCAAATTTTGAAAGAATGCTAGCATGTTGTTAATTTAGTATTGTTTGTTCTACAATATTCTGTCTAATGATGAAGTTTAAATCCTTAGTTTGCTTATGCCAGCAGAATAGTAATGCCAAGACTGCTTGGCAATTGATCTCTAGTTTAAGGAATTGAACTTGCACTTAACACGTAGTATGCATCTAGTTCCCAAACAAACTTATAATTTTTGAAACTATGCTCAGAAAAAAATGTTTAATGTCATGGTAAAAAGAAAAATAAGCCAACAATGTTTTGCCACGGCAAGAAAAATGTAGAACTCTCCTCTACATTAGGGATAATAAGTAACTTGGTGCTTTTTGGTTTGCTCCTTCTTAGTTATCAAGTCTAAAACTTTAGGGTATGAGTTGAAGAGTAAATCCTAGTAATGTCAGGATTAATGTGGGGGTTTGTGGTATGCTCCCTCTTATTTCTCACGCCAAACAGTGTTACGAAGCATGCTTAAAATATTGTCAGCTAAAACCCTTGGTAGGAATAAAAGAAAAAAAAGGAAAAATTATGAGTTTAGATAGTAAATTTGACTAAGGGATTAAAATGAAATTGGATGTATATTGCCTACATTTCATGCACTCTTCATGACATTAGACTAGAGTTATTTTGCTACACTTGAATTTGCTTATATGCTTGGCATTATTGCATAGGGATATCTGAGACAAAGCTAGGGCCAGATTCTACTTGCCAGCACTTGTTGGCATTCCGGCCAAATTTTTTCTGAGGTATTACTTTTTATATTTTTGTTTTAAGTTCAATTGCATTACTAGATGACAAGCAATGAACTAGGTTTGATGGAGTGTTAACTCTTCAAAAGTACTAATTTTTATGATCATTTCACAATGCCTATGCTTGCCTTTGAGTACATTTAGTTGTTAAATTCATGCATTTGCACAAGAAGTTAGAGAGTGGTGTTTATGCTAGTGTGAAGGGTTGCTTTGTTGGCATTATTACAGGCTTGGTAAATCAGGACAGGCTTGGCAGAGTAGCACAAAATTAGGAGAAGAATATGCCGAAGAGAATGTCAAGTTGCAGTTGGCAAAGATGAACCAAAGATTGCCAAAGCTCGACTGGCATAGAAGTGAAGTCTAATGATCAGTCAAATAGTCGTTGGACCTTGTACACATCAGCCCTAGGATTCAAATTTGGATAAGAGGATCAAGCATCTTATCCCTCACGTATTCAAATTTCAAAGGCATATCATAGGATTTCCCACGCAAGTCTGTTTAAAGAGATCGAGCAAGAGTTGGATATAGGGAGAGCTTGAGGAAGAAGAGGCTACATTGTGGTGAACCGAGATCAACGTGGTTCGACCAACTTAAGACCAAGGGCTTGGCACCATTGAAGGGTTGCATCGATGGACCTCCTTCGTACCCATTCTTTCTGTTTTATTTTTTTATTCAATAGTGATGTTAAGATACGGTGATGTTTTGTGGGTGGACCTCTCAACCATGAACTAAGCTTTTACAATTGTTTGGGGGTTGCTTGCGTTTAACGTCATTTTTATGTTTGGTTTTTAATAATACAAAAACTTTGGCATTGTTTTCTCTATCTAGCATATAGTTCAGTTTTCTAAATTCTTTGCCATGCGGCCGCTGGCATTGTTTGCTTATTACACCTTGATATCTTAACAGACTTGAAGGGTAACGATTAGTTGCTAGATACTAAGGAGAGAAGCTTCGAAAGAAGATTTTCAAGTAGAAGAGCTTACTTATGAAGTGAATCTATCACTTAGTAGTATAGGTTGGAACTTAATCAAGTTAATTAATGAAAAATTTTGCTATGGACATATAAGGGTTTAACATGGCTAATTTTGGGCATTATCATCGATAGAGGTAATGTCATCCTTGAATCTGTTGGACAATAATCCCAAGACATTACGTTATTAAAGGCTGGAATAAACAGTGTAAAAGCCAGACATCCCTTGCCAACTCTCATCACTCATTTGAAACCTCTTTTTGCCAAAGTTGTTTTACTTTCATTACACTTCTTTAAGTCACTTCCTAAAATAACTTCAAAATCAATCTAACATTTTTTGACAAGTAACAATTAAAGTAGTCAAATTCCTGGTCAATTCCTATGGATTAGATACTCAGCTCACTGCTGTTTTACTTGCTGAATGTGTATACTTGCACGCAAAAGAATCATACTTGGCATTATTCTTATATATTTCCATTGTATTTTCTAGTCTTTTGCCAAACGTTAGCATAGCTGACAGTATCTTTGCTTAATATTTCTTTTACCTTATTATATTTGTTGTTGTTGCCATCACAATTGCTCCTATACACATTACTTTATTTCTTTATTGTAACTACCCTTACACTCACAATATTTTAGCTTATAAAATTGCTTGTGGCCACATAATAGTTTGAATAAATACTAATCCTCGTGCGATTCATATCTAACAGGGTCCACTTATTTCTATACTTGTATCGGTAGTGTTTGCTTGCACTTAGCGTGTGATGTTTATTCACTGATCAAAGACCAAAAAAGAATAAAGTATGAGAGGAGGGTGAATGCAGTGGAACACACTTATTAAGAAAAGGGAGAAAGATGAGATGCACATTGTGTTTCAAGTTGGGACATAATTCAAGAACATGTCCAACTAAAAACAAACATATTGTAAGTTAAAGTATTTGATAGTTACCTCTAGAACTCCTATTTTAATTTCAGGTGTGTGATGTTTGTTTGTTACATCAGCGCAATGTGGAAAGTGGTAGGGAGTCGGTACCATAAACATCAATTATTTTTGAAGTTGAGGTAAACTAATATTAATTATCAAACATTAAATTTTGATTTTTTTTCCACTGTAAAGTTCTAACTATTTCAAGCCATAATTAATTTACAGGATAATGTGTTTGAAGTGCCAGTCACTTGTTCTTCAAACATTTTAGTTGGCCCTTCAAGCAGAAACAATGCACCAACACCAACACCTGATGTTCCAACACCTACAGTTCCAAAACCTGTTATTCCAAGACCTACAGTTTCAGCACCTGATTTTCCAAGACCTACAATTTCAAAACCTAGAGTTCTAAAACTTGTTTAAAATCTACAATTCCAAAACTTGTTGTTCCTTCCAAAAATGTTGTTCGAAAACCTACAATTTCAAAAATTGATGTTCCAGCACCTACACTTGTAATCTCAGCACAACCTAGCAATCCATCAAATTAGAAAACAACATCAAGACTGAAGAGAAAAGCAAATGTCTCGAGTCAAAGCACCTACGCGTGAAAATCATCACACACTAAATATACACTTAGTGAGGGAATAATAAAATCCAGTGCAATACTACATACATATAATTATAAAGATGTAATCATAATCATGCATCAAGATCACTAGATATTTATTATCATCATGTTAATCTTATATTAACATAATATAAACCGGATATAACTTTCTTACCAATATTCTTGCCATTTACTTTGAGAGTTGATAAACTCTTTTACTTGTTTATCATTTATTAATCAATAAACCATAGCTCAAATATAAGCCTATGAGGACCCTGGGTACACGAGTCAAATATGCACCGAAGTGCTAATATACATAAGGTCGTGCCCACCATAATACATATAAGGTCATGCCCACCATATGCACTAAGTGTCCTTTATATACACTATAGTGCTAAACCGAGTATGCAGCGTGCTGCTGGACTCTATGGCATGCCAACTATACCCTGTCCCTCAATGACATACTTGGGCATATATTCCATATTTATTTTATCCATGGCAATGTATATCAACATAATTTAACATTGAGCAGTTCATACCCAAAATAACATTCATAATATAACATCATATATAACTAGTGATCCATGCATTTATATTCAACTTTTGACATATTTAAAACATGTCAAATATATAATTAATGACATAAATATCATGCTAGTATAAACAAGGTAGACTTATCGCAAGTCTTCCTAATATCCATGTATCATGTTATGTATGCATTCCACTCACCTTGACACTTTATATATGTCAAAATTTAAATCCTCACTAAGATTTACTTTTGATCCTTTTCATTTCCTTGGTTGCTAGCTCGATTCTGATTTTGATCACGATCTATACGTGCATCATTTACAACACATGTATATTTAAAAAAAATACATGTTAGTATCATACTAACATAGGTACGTAATAGGAAAAAAATTCCTATAAATTCTTTCAAAGTTTATTCGATGCTAATTCACTTCAGACAATTCATACCAATCTCAATACATCAAATTTCCTTTCATATCCAAATCAAAGAATGATTCATAAATCATTCTAACAATTATTCAAGCATGATACCTCAATTTAACCAACTTCCACTTTAAACCCCTTAATTTCCATACTATCTGATTTAATCCTTTAACCTTAACAAACATCCAATTTGGTCCAAATAACATTCTAAAACTTGTAGAATCATCAACTCCGCATATCTATTCTTAATAAAATTCTTCCATAATTTTCTCTAACCTCTTCAATTTGACCGAATATGAAAGATCACTATAGACTTGATTTCCAACTTGATTCAAGCATGAATTAAACTTCAAAACATCATTTCTAAGCAAAATCAATCATTCCTCTATCAAAATCCAACATCCTCTTCATCCACTAATTTCAAGAACTCAAGATTTAAACATGGAAAGTATGAACAATTAATATCAAATGATAGAGAATTTCATGTAGATCAATTTCATACTTTCATAAAAAATCCTACTAGATTGGCTTGAAAAATCCTATATGATTCATTAGATTCATAAATGGATTTTTTAGTTGGAAGAAACTCTGTTGCAAATCGGCTCAGTCTATTAAACTCGCATTCATATTCATAGACTAACCTGCCATACTGTTTTAAATCCAAAAACTGTTGTCTCATTTCTTCAATAAACACGCCCCAATATATTTTTCTTTGAATTCTTTTAAAAATAATTCCCACGTAATCTGCTCTAGAGGAACTCGTGCAGTGACTACATTCCACCACACACTTGCTTGCTCCATCAGTAAAGATACAACTCCTTTCAACTTTCCTTGATCATCACAAGGGATTCTGCTCAACATGATTTTGACATCATTTAACCAGTAATTAGAATCCATTGGTTCTGCATCAGTATCACCTCAAAATTTTGGTGCTTTCATCTTCCTTAATTCCTTTGGGAACTGATATTGGTGCTCGATGATTTAAAATAGTATCCAATGCCTGAAGAAATAAGCCTTGATCTTGTACAAGCATATTTCGTTGTTCTTGAGCTGGCTGTTTTACATTCTGCTGAACAGGAGGTGGATTCTGATTCACCTCATTACTCCCGCTTTGAGTAGGGATATCACCCTCAACTCCCTGACGGGATTCCTGATGATCTGACATTTGTTAATGTCACAATCATCCCCATAAGTAAGGAGCAACATTACTAATTAGTAGGCATCAAAGTATATTTATATAAATATCAGTAATTTTGACATCATAGTGGCATGTATATAATCCCGACTCTCTACAAGTCCAATTTATATCCAAAATCGGCTAAACTTGTAGCTCTGATACCAATAAAAGTAACACCCTTGCCAGTATTTAGTCTCCAATACTAGTTACAGTGTCACGTAATGAATTGCTAACAATCCATAATAATCATTTATTTAGAAAACATCATTAAACTATTTTATTTTTTTATCCTAATAGAACCGTCTTATCTAATTTTTAATCAACCAAATTAATTCTAATTCCAGGCAGCAACTTAACAGATTATATCTATAACCTATAAGCAATATAACTGTCTAATTTAAAAATCTAATTAATAGTTCTATTTATTCTTTTTTAAAAAGTTATCCGAATTATATACTAGTAATCAATCTAACCCTTTTTAATTTTAGTATAACTACTCCCCTTCATTTTCAACATAAACCAGTTTATAAGTTATTACAAACCATATTAAGACTAGATTAAAACCGACTAATATTAACATATACATGTCATCTAGTAACATCAAAATACATCAAAAGATGTTATTACTAATATCGTAGTTATACTCTCTGTTGATAAGATGCCAACTACTTCTTACTCTGATTCCTTCTTTTTACCTACGCGTGAAAATCATCGCACGCTAAGTATACACTTAGTGAGACAATAATAAAATCCAGTGCAATAATACATACTTATAAATATAAAGATGTAATCATAATCATGCATCAGGATCATTAGATATGTATTACCATCATGTTAATCATATATTAACATAATATAAACCGGATATAACTTTCTTACCAATGTTCTTGCCATTTACTTTGAGAGTTGATAAACTCTTTTACCTGCTTATCATTTATTAATCAATAAACCATATCCCAAATATAAGCCTATGAGGACCCTAGGTACACGAGTCAAATATGCACCGAAGAGCTAATACACATAAGGTCGTGCCCACCATATGCACTAAGTGTCCTTTATATACACTATAGTGCTAAATCGAGTATCAGCTTGCTATTGAACTCTTTCGCATACCAACTATACCATGTCCCTCAATGACATACTTGGGCATATATTCCATATTTATTTTATCCATGGCAATGTATATCAACATAATTTAGCATTGGGCAGTTCATACCCGTAATAACATTCATAATATAACATCATATATTATGATGTCAAATATATAATTAATGACATAAATATCATGATGTCAAAAGTTGAATATAAATGTATATCCATGCATTTATATTCAACTTTTGACATATTTAGAACATGTCAAATATATAATTAATGACATAAATATCATGCTAGTATAAACAAGGTAGACTTATCGCAAGTCTTCCTAATATCCATATATCATGTTATGTATGCATTTCACTCACCTTGACACTTTATATATGTCAAAATTTAAATCCTCACTAAGATTTACTTTTGATCCTTTTCATTTCCTTGGTTGCTAGCTCGATTCTGATTTTGATCACGATCTATACGTGCATCATTTACAACACATGTATATTTAAAAAAAATACATGTTAGTATCATACTAACATAGGTACGTAATAGGAAAAAAATTCCTATAAATTCTTTCAAAGTTTATTCGATGCTAATTCACTTCAGACAATTCATACCAATCTCAATACATCAAATTTCCTTTCATATCCAAATCAAAGAATGATTCATTCAAGCATGATACCTCAATTTAACCAACTTTCACTTTAAACCCCTTAATTTCCATACTATCTGATTTAATCTTTTAACCTTAACAAACTTCCAATTTGGTTCAAACAACATTCTAAAACTTGTAGAATCATCAACTCCACATATCTAACTTTAATTAAATTCTTCCATAATTTTTTCTAATCTCTTCACTTTGACCGAACATGAAAGGTCACTATAGACTCAATTTCCAACTTGATTCAAGCATGAATTAAACTTCAAAACATCATTTCTAAGGATAATCAATCATTCCCATATCAAAATCCAACATCTTTTTCATCCACTAATTTCAAGAACTCAAGATTTAAACATGGAAAGTGTGAACAATTAATATCAAATGATAGAGAATTTCATGTAGATCAATTTCATGTTTCATACTTCCGTCCAAAATCCTACTAGATTTTCTTGAGAAATCAGAAATAAAATGTCACATACCTTAGGTAGAGATTTCGACACTTTGGAGAAACTATGAAGAAAAGTCTTGAACTTTCTCTTTATTCAATTTAGACCATTTGTCACCTATTTATAAAAGATTTCAAATAAAAATCTCCTTAATAGTCAAATGACTATTTTACCCTTGATATCCAATGCTTCTCATATTGCCACATATTAATTTATTCATCCAAGGGTAAAAAATAAACCATCAAGTTAATAGTTACCAATTTTGCCCTTGTAATTTCCCAAAATTACAATCTTGCCATTTTTATCCAATAGCTCATGTTTAACATGGAAAATCTAATTTAATCCAATGGTCCACATTAAATTCTTCTAAGATAAGGCATGGAAAAGATATTTTTAAACTTTCCTTATCTTTTAAAAAAATATCTCAATTATTCAATTCGATCCGATTATCCGAATTCTTCTCGAACTTTAACTCTTTATAGCTTTTAGCACAAATTCCGTACCAAAAATCTGAGTAACACAAAAATGTCATTCTTGAGGGTAAACTATTCATTTACGGGACTAAAATACATAACTTTTGAAAATTATAATTTAGTCCCTAAAATTTTCCTAAGTTTATACTTTAGTCCTTAAACTTTCATTTTATTCATTTTGGTCACTACCCAAAATTTTGAGGTATTACAGTAGGGGAGAAAATTTATAGAAGGCATGGGTGTAAATGTTAATGTCAATACGAGTCTTGAAATCTTAAATGTAAGTGAGGGTTTTCTTCGTTTAATTACCTTTCTCATTAATGATTTTTATAGATTAACTCTTCACTTCCATGTACAATTGTAGCCTAGAATGAAGTCTCAAAAGATTTTATCTTATCCTACAACAAGAACTCCTAAATCAAGGAGTAAGGCTACTACCCAAAGACCAAGTCAACAAGCAACAAGATCTACTCCCCAAATAAGCACAACACCAAGAGCATCAATTGTCCTAGTCGCAACATCAATTCAACCACCTCGTTACTGTGATGTAACTTATAGGCTCATGTTCTTTTTTCCAAGCTCTATCATGTTCACAATACATGTGGTGTTTAAACCTCTTTTTTAATTGCTTGAAAGAATTAAGGGAATACCTGCTGGATTTTGGAAGGAAAAGATCTTCAATGGATGGTGATGATCTCCTCAACACACAAGAAAGCAACATTGGTGCAAACAAGCCAAAGAAAGGGAGACAATCTATGACTAGCTCCAACTCCAACAAAAACAAATAAACTTATCACAATCTATTGAAGATGAAACTTTAATTTCTTTTTGTGAACTTATGCTACTGTATTTTGTTTCTTTAAGTCTTATGTGAACTTGAGTTTGTTGTGAACTCGAGTCTTATGTAAACTCGAGTCTTTTGTGAACTTGAGTCTTATGTAAACTCGAGTCTTTCGTGAACTTGAGTTTGTTGTCAACTTGAGTCTTATGTAAACTCAAGTCTTTTGTGAACTTGAGTCCTTTGTAAATTCAAGTCTTTTGTGAAATTGAGTCTTATGTGAACTTGAGTCCTTTTTGAACTTGAATCTTTTTTGAATTTATGATACCGGATCATTGTTTTGTTGTAATTTAAGTGTTTACTATTTTTTGTCTATACTAATTAGTTAAAAAGGTACATTTTGTAGATAAAATTCACATCGCAACAAAGGTAAACATGGGAAGAAACACATTCATTGATCAAACTTGGTACAATTTTCACTTTCACACCAAACATAAAACATAAACTATTACAGCAACCAAAATGATGAAAACAAAACCTAGACCATATTGGTATAATGTAATTAACCTAGCCTTTTGGTTCGACGGTTCCTTGTACATTTTTTTCTAACTTTTCTATCTTTTAACCTCTTTCATTAGGTTGTTCATCGCTTCAATACATCCATTTTCCTTCAACCATGTGATTTCATACCTTAATTCTCTTATTTCAGCTACTATATAACACCCCGGAAAATGGGTTAGAAGATTCGGAAAAATTATCGGATCGAGTTGGAATTTTGGGTTAGGCTTTAGCTAATTAATTTTGAAAAATAATTTGGGTAATTAAATTGATTTTCGATAAATTTATCGTGTTAAATATTTGTGAAAAATATATTTAATGAGTTTAATAAAGTATGAAATTGAATTTTGGTAATTTTAAACAAGTTGTTTTAATATTAATTAAATGGTGACTATTTTACAAAAGGTTATAAAATATTGGTAATGGTAATATTGTAAAAAGAACTAAGTGATGGTTTTATGGGATTATTTGGCACATTTATTAAATAAAGCTTTTACCATCTTTTTCTAATTAGAATTTGACGATGATTATTATTTTCTCAAGAAAGAAAGCTATGTCTAAACTTATCTCTCATTTTCTTTCAAGATTCTCCCAAACACGATTTTAGTTTTTTGGGATTTTCTTATCCAATTTCTATTCATTTTCTTTTTAAACCATTTCTAATCAATAGCCACACAAGATATTTTGATTTCTCTTATCTTGTTCAATGGATTTCACGTTGGAAGATTGGAGGAAAAATCTTCATTTTTAATTTCCAATTTATTTGGGTAAGCTTTGATTTTCTAAGGATCACCTATTTTTTATGTTGGTTTTCTATCAATTCTATTGTTTTTTGATGTTAAAATGAATTTTAATGGATTTCTCATAAATCTTGATTAGATTATAGTAATCTAATGTTTTCTATGGAGTTCTAATGTTTTGTGCATGGGTAATAAATCTAAAGTTGATTTTGTAATTTAATTCCCGGAATTAATTTAATTGGTTGAATTTAGATTTAAGTTCTTGGAGTGGAGTAATTGATTGAGTGGTTAATTTAATTATTTGATCATATATTAGATACACCATATATGTTAGATAGAGTTCTTGTAAGGAGATGCAAAGCTGGAAAAAGGGATCGAATGGGCAAGGCAGGGCACGGGGTGCGGCTGCTATGCCCTGTTATGCGTGTGTCGTGGCTAACCGAAAGGGGTCCGAACATAGCGTGAAATAGAGCAGGGCGTGAGCTGCCGCTGCTCTCTAATTCACGGGTTATTGTTGGTTTAAAAAAAGAAATATTTAATTTGGAAAGTGAAAGCAGGGGAAATTGACGCACAGGTGTCGAGGTAAACAGGGGAAATTGTTTTGGTTTTTGGTTCGTAGTTGAGACATTGTGGTGGTGGTGCTATAATAAATTGGTTACTTTAGTGTAGTCCAATTTATAATAATTATCGTATTTTTTGTGAAAGATGATAAGTGTACAGACGAGTGTCGGTTAGACATCGAGAAATTAGCGTCGAAATTTTGTCGTTGAGACAAAAGCAAGTTGGTGAGTGCAATTATAAGTTAGTTCTTCAAATAAAGTTTGAAATAATATTTGGGAGTTTAATTATGCCTAACAAGCTTAACTAAGTTCGGAAGTAAGTTTTTTCTATTTTCACTTTTAAATGTCAAACAGATTTAATTTTCATGTTTTCGTTTTAAACATGGTTTGATTTACTTACTGTAAATGCATAGTTTTGAATTAATATGTAATGTTTATCAAAATATTCGAATGCCTATGAGCATTGAGAGTTGTTCTTGAGAGGAATGTGTTGTTGCAATATGATTTTACATATGAAAGGATTTAGGAAATGCATTAAAAACAGTAAGTAATGTGTTTGAAAATAATATATTAGTTATGTGACGTAAATGAGAAAGTATCAAATATAGTTAGCTAACCATAAAATTAAAGTGCACTACAAAAAGTAAAATCGATCGTGTAAAATTCTTCAGTTATACAATAGAAGTAGTGTTGCTATTGTAAAATGATAAGTAGGGGTAATAACGAGCAAAGTCTGAATTTAAATAGGCGCAGCTAAAGCTCAAAAATTAAATTATTAGGCTTGGCTCGGAAAAACTCAAGCTCAGCTCGAGTTGTGGCTCGCTCAGCCCGAGCCCGAGTCGAGCTCACTCGAGCCAAGCTTTGACCGAGATTTGACCGAGCCGAGCCCGAGTAGCTCGCGAGTCGATCAGGCTCATTATCACCCCTAGTGATAGGGGTAGTGCTATCACAACGGGATATGGGTAGTTCTATTCTCGGCCGAAGTGATTTATGGTGGAGGTAGTACCACAATGAGACTTGATGAAGGTAGTGCCATCAAGGGAATCTGTGTATCCGAACATGTATGGATAAGGATAGTGCTATCTAAGGATGGGGGTAGTTCTATGCGGGTCAATTTAATTGCCAATATATGAGAATATTTGTGATAAATAAGATTCATTAATGATTTTAATGCATATGGTTGTTATGCATAATTTGTTGTGGAAACAAATGAGATAATGCTTGGGTAGTAAAGCATGCTTTGTTGGATTAAAATCCGCAATTGTGGGCACATATGTAAAATGTATGATGCTATTATAAAGTATGACACATAATTAAGTGACCAATTATGTTAGGCATGTCATAAGTATTAAAATGTCATGGAAATAAAAGTGTAGATACCATAAGATATATTTATAATTCAATGAGGGGCAAAGTTATAAATATTTAATAGTTGATTTAATAACCAACTATATAAAGAGGTAGTGATCCCGAATAAATAGGTTAACTTATTTTCTCTCCTTCCCCGTTAGAGAGTTTTACGTCAAGAGATAACATATCTTCTTGGAAGATCACAACCACCTTTTAGGCGATCTTCATCGAAGGATTCAAGGTTTTCATCTATCGATTAATTCAGGTTCGCTTCCGCATTCAGTTTATTCGGTTTATTGTTCTTGATGATTTGACATGATAAATCTTGGGTATTAATTTATGATTTGGTTCTATCAAGTGGCATCAGAGCATCGTCATGTTGGATCATTGAGAATAAATTATTTTCTGGATTGAATCGTTAATAAGATTTTATGCTTTTGCGTCAATCATTCTTGTTTTAATCATTCGTTAACAAGATTTTAGGGTTTTGCTGACTAATGCTATACTATTTAAGAGCATGGTTATGTTTTATTTATTTGTTCTTGAATTAAAAAAATATGGAATTTACTATTTAGCGTCGCATCAATTTCTATCACTTTCTCTATAGAGTTTAGGGTTAATTTTTATTGACCAACTTTTATTTTTGCGGTGGTATTAAGAAAAGAGGGTTACAATTGGATTAAAACAAGTTGCGGATGTTTTCTTTATGCAATCTAACAATTGCAAATTCAAGAATTATATGTTATCTGCTTTGGTTGTTGCTGTACGACAACCCTAATCTATATATTTAGTTTCGGTTAAATTTAGGGTTTCTTTAATAGTTATGAATATTTTCATCCTATATCATGATTTTCTTTTTAGATTTATTAGCAACAATATGCTTTACAGTGTGGACTTTGTATTGCTTTTGCTTCAATTAGTAATTGCTTATAGTTAATAAAGTTATTATATATATCAAAATTTTAGTTTTGGTCATTAGTAATTTAGAAAGAAAATACAAAGTTTGACTTGGGCTTTGTTGTGGTAAATTTATCGTGACTTTGGAAACTTTATAATCAGGTTAGCTTTCGAAGCTTTATATTCGGTTTATGTCTAATAGATTATGGTTGAATTTTGTTGAATCATGTTTAGTTTTGTACAAAATATCTTGCTTAAATTTGTTTGACATTATGCTTAATTATGTCATTATTGTTATCTACGGAATATACATTTGGTTTTAGTTTTGGAAAGCATGTCATTAATCATATGAAATTAATATCCTATTCATTTTGATCAAGAACTTCAATTTTGTACATTAGGTTATTATGGATATTTTAAGGTTTTATGTGATCATTATATGAATTATCCATTTACATGATACTTCTATTTTTTGAATTTTAGTTAAAGATTGATTGTTTAAAATTTCAATTTTTTAATTTTGGTAAATGCATGCTTAAAGAACTTTTTAAGAAACAGACAAAGATTTCGGTTTTTCGAATTCTGATAGCCTCATTTAGACAACATTATTTAGGATTATTTCAGAAACTTAAGTGTTATCAGAAATTTTAGTTTTGACAGTTAGAAAATTTTAAATTTGAATATCGGTATATTTATATTATATATTTTGAGATAAATTAATTGAAACATTAAGTCACCAAAGTGACCTCTATTGTGTAAATTATTTTATTTTAAAATATAGAAAGTTTTGTGCATGTAAGTCGAATTATGTTAGTATTAATCGGCCCAAAGGAAGGTTAATAATTAACATTATTACATGTGCAACTATGGTAATAAACATGTGATAATTAATCAGTTTTATATGTGAGCAATAAATCGACCCAAATGAAGATTTTTGTTTGACATGTTCTTATTATCAATGTTTGATTACTGTACCAAGATATCACTTGCTATTTAATGTTTTTTCCAAAGATGAAATATTAATGGAGTGTCCGATATCTTGATATGAGGTTTACCTTTATTCAAATTTATTATTATTTTGGTTATCTTTTAATTTAATTAAAAGATTAAATTAAGGAAAATATTTTGAAACAATTAAATTCATATTTTGGTTTCAGATGTCTAATATTTTAATGGATTAATTGAAACATAATGTCACCAAAGTGACCACTTTTCTGTAAATTAGTTTATTTAAAATACTAAGATGATTATGAGTTTTTGTAATTCATGTGTTTATTAATTGGGCCAAAGAAAAGTTAATATTTGGCAAAATTACAACGACAACTGTGGCAATAAATGTGTACAATTATAAGGTATTTTATGTGAGCAATACGTTAGTCCAAAGATTAATATATTGTTTGACATAGTTTATTGTCAATGTTTGATTGCTACAACAAGAGTACCGCTTACTGTTAATATTACTGTCCAAAGACTTGATATTAATGTTGTGCTTGGTATCTTGAGGGGAACTAGCCATTACTTTGAATTTATTGTTTACTTATGAATATTTATGTGAGCTTGTTTTTATTGTATTTTATTTATTTTTGTTCTATATTTAGTTAATTTGTCTTTGTCCGTCACAATATTTTTTAATATACATTCTACACTCATGTTTAGTGAAACTGATTTCAAGGAATAGAAAAGACACTTACATATAGTATTTGGTTGTATGAACATAGACTTTGCACTAAGCGAATAATAACTTGCACCTCTCACCGCGGTAAGCACCCATAAAAGGGATTTTGAGAGGTGAGATTATTCAAATCGCATGAGTCTAATGATCATAATGAATAACATTATTTAAGTATTTAGGAGCAAAAAAATCTAAAGAGATTACTCATATTAAGGGTTTACTTGACAAAATTAAGAAATGTTTTACCCAAAACATTAAGGTTAAAATGATATCACTTATGCTTTCTTTGATGTCTATGAAGTATAAGGGTCAAGGAAATGTGAGGGAGTACATTATGAAAATGTTTAATATTGCTTCAAAACTTAAAGACATAAGATCGAACTTTCTAACAATTGTTTGTTCTTATGATTTTGGCACTGCTTCCTATACAGTTTAACAAATTCAAGTTACAAATGTCAAAGGGAGAAATAGACTCTAACTAGGCTAATTTCTCATTGTGCTAAAGAGGAGGAAAGGTTGAAGCATTATAAGTGTAAAAGTACTTATTCGGTTAGTGTTCATTTAGTTAGTGTCTCTAAGAATAAGGGCAATAAAAGAAAATATTAGAATAAAGTTGTTAAGGGTCATGCTCAAAAGAAACAACAATAAGTTACAAATGGTTGATTCTTTTGAAATAAGTTAGGATCATTTTAAGTGAGCAACTACTTCAGTTAGGAATTATTTAAGGAGAGATCTATATTTTTTAGGATGTTGAGTTTAGAGGGAGAAATAAGGTTAGATACATTGCTATTGAGGAGGGATTGAATTATAATTTAATTCCTACTATCACTTTTGATAGTGTTTAAGCTTTCACACCTATCATTAATCAAGAAGTTAATCAAGTACATCAACAAAACAATGTTGAACAACTCTTATTCAAGATAAGGTAATTGTTTAAGAAGAACAAACTCAACAACCTTAAAAACAAGTGTCATTAAAGAGGTCCATGAGAGGGAGATGAAATACTATTTCAGATTATTATATTATATTTCTTCAAGGAAATAAGGTAACAATGGAATGATAGAAAATGATCTAGTCATTTTTCATCAAACCATAAAAATTCTAACTCTCGAAAGTGGATTGACGTCATTCAAGAAGAGTATAATTTTATGCAAGACAATAAAGTTTAAGAAGTTGTCTCATTACCTTAAGGTGCAAACCAATTGGTTGTAAATGGATATTTAAAACCAATAGGGATGGAAAGGGTAATGTGGATAAGTATAAGGCACGTCTTGTATCTAAAAGATATACTCTAAAAGAAGACATTGATTTTGTGGAGACTTTCTCTCAAGTTTCATTCAAGATAATCATGGCTCTTGTTGTTTAGTTTAATCTTAAGCTACATAAGATGGATATTAAGCTTGTTTTTTCAATGGCGACATTGAAGAAACTATTTATGTTTATATGGTACAATCATAGAGTTGTGTGTTATGATACAATATCAGTGATATGTAAATTAAAGAAATCCATCTATGAGCTTAAATAAGACTCACATTAATGATATTACATGTTTCATATTGATTATTTCATTCGGTTTTGAGATAAATTTAGTTGACAATTGTATGTACTACAAGTTCAGTGGGAGTAAACCAAGTGATACTCATATTGCTAAAGAAGACAAATATTGTCTTACTCAATGCCATAAAAGTAACCTTGAAATTTAGAAAATACAAATGATTCCATATGCATAAGCTATTGAGAATCTAATTTATGTTCAAGTACGTATGTGTTTGGATATTGTATACATTGTTGGAATGTTAGACAGATATTTAAGAAAATCTAGTATGGACTATTGGATAGCAGCTAATAGAGTTATAATATATATTTAGAGAACAAAAATTATATTCTCACATATCGAAGTTCTAGTAAGTTAGAGATCATCAAGTTTATATACTTCGATTCTATTAGAATATTGATGCAAAAGAATTTTGTCACACGAGCTACTAATTATAGATTGAATAGAAAGACCACTTCAGTTATTTTGTGACAATAAATATGCATTCATTTATTCTATAAACAATAGGAACACTTCAAATTTGAAGCACATAAATATTAAGTTCCTAGTTTTTAAAGAAAATTTAGAGTAGTTGTGTGTCTATAGAGCATGTCGGTACAAACTCCACAATTGCGCGCATATTAAGAAACTGTCACCCTAGGTTTTTCATGAGCACAATACTCATGTGGGTGAAATGTTATTTAAGGATGTTCAGTTTTAGTAGGAGTTAGTAATTTTGAAAAATGTTCATTTGGTTTAAACACAATTTTGGTTACTTCAGTTTAAAGTTATTTTAAGATTATTTTCTACAAAAATAAAGTTCTTTTGGTTTATGCACACCCTGAATTTAGTAAAGTTTGATCTCACTAAGGTTTAGGAGGACCAGTTGGAAATAGACATGTACGGTTCACATTTCGTGTGATTTTCCATGCTACACATCCATGATTGATCTATGTCATTTGAATTATTTGTATATGTGAATATTGATGGGTCTAGTCATGATTGATACGACAAAGGCTGCTTTGATCCTATATGGGTATAGTTGATAGACGAGATTGTTATAGAATACCTATTATATAATAGCAAATTCTGAGCTCATAAAGTTGTATATTTATCAGGAAACATATGTTGCCCAAGTGGGAGATTGTTGGATTAAAATCCACAATTGTGGGCACATATGTAAAATGTATGATGCTATTATAAAGTATGACACAAAACTAAGTGACCAATTATGTTAGGCGTGTCATAGGTATTAAAGTGACATGGAAATAAAAGTGTAGATACCATAAGATATATTTATAATTCAATGAGGGGCAAAGTTATAAATATTTAATAGTTGATTTAATAACCAACTATATGAAGAGGTAGTGGTCCCCAAGAAATAGGTTAACTTGTTTTTCTCTCCTTCCTCGTCAGAGAGTTTTACGTCAAGAGATAATATATCTTCTTGGAAGATCACAACCACCTTTTAGGTGATCTTCATCAAAGGATTCAAGGTTTTCATCTATCGATTAATTCAGGTTCGCTTTCGTATTCAGTTTATTCGGTTTATTGTTCTTGATGATTTGACATGATAAATCTTGGGTATTAATTTATGATTTGGTTCTAACATGATTTGGAAACAAAATGACTTATGCTTTTCAAATGGGTTTCAATAGAATGAGAAATGCTTGGGTTTGATTAAACATGAGACTTGTGAAAAGGTTTTTGATGCATATGGTTGTTATGCATGATTTGTTTTGGAAGCAAATAAGAAATGCTTTAGCTTGATTAAGCATGAAACTTTGTTAAAAGTGTTTTGATGCATGCGGTTGTTATGCATGTTATGCTTGCAAGAAGTAAGCAAGGGAGTTGGTTTTACACACATACTCAACTTTACAATGAATGCATGGTGTATGCCAGAAGAAATGATGCTTATGTGTTGATCAAGCATGTTTTATTAAATGTTTTGTGAATAAAAGGATTGTTATGAAAGCATGATGCTTATGTTTCAAACAATGATGGCTTATTTAAATACTTTGGAAATAGTGTGTTTGACTTGCTTTAATATGGGTTTCTAATATCATTTTTGGTTTTAAAACTACATTGACGTTTTATCTTTTTTTGAGTACACTTACTAGGTATTAAATGCTTATGTTCTCCTTTCCTCCGTCAATGCAATGAATAAAGTAAGCGCGAGGTTGTGGTTCGAGGCAAGGTGGGATCCCAAGACAAACATATTAAAAGTGTATGTTCATGGTGTTATAATTATTTGTAATACGTAAGGGTAAATATTCGGATGAATTGTTTTATTTAAAATACGATAACTTGATTGATTTTATATTACGTTAGATGATGGTTGTATCTAATTATTAAGATGTTGGTGATATTTTAATGCTTTGCATATTTTGTGGTTACAATCTAATATTTTAAAATGGCCTGGATCACTGGTGGACTGCGCCGGATAATTTTTTCTCTGCGCCATGAGGTGTACCGGCGTTTCCCAACATGTAAATGGTGCAAAGGGATGTTCGATCAACATTTTGGCAGCGTAAAAAATAATAGGCAGATCTTGTGCAAAATCGAGCAGTTTCATCAACTCCTAAAGATAATCAAGGTGTGAAGATCCAAAGGGTGGAAGGGGTAATTGATGAAGACACGGTACTGATTCTAAAAAATTGTGCAGTGGCTTGGTGCCATAAGCCACTACAATTGGAAGTCTTAGAAAAAGAATGAGGGATGCTAAGATATAGGGATTAACTATTATGAGATTTGTTGGACCAATGGTTCTTCTCATGTTTGGTGACTGTGATGAATGCAATGATACAATCCATAGTTTGAATTTGAGTAAGTGGTTTAGTCGTGTGGAAAAACGGTCATCTGCAATAGAGGTCTTAACTAGAAGGGTTTGGGTCTCGATTAGCGGATTACCAATCCAAACATGGTCTGAGGGAACGTTCCAAATATTACACAACTGTGGGATGAATTTTTGGATACGAATGTGGCTTTTAACTCTTTTGAGAGTGGTCGGATGTTGATTGAAATGAAGCTACATACCAAGATTGATGATGTTATTGAACTAGGGATAGATGGGAGGAATTATCGATTGTGGATTGTGGAAATCGATATCGATATACCAAGGGTGCTTGATTATAATTGTTATGTGCGGGAGGAGTCCAAGAATTCTATATATGCAACAAATGACTTTGATTCCAAGCAAGATAAGCGCTCGATGGAGGATATACAATTGAATATAAGAGAATCGGCCACTCGACATCTATCTATGGAGGATAAGCAACGGAGTGTTTCAGACTTGGATGGAAGAAATTTTGGTGCTAGAAATTTTTTACGGCAAGAAAGTGATTCGTTAATTCCATCGGGGGGAAGTGTGTACTAGGAAACGTAGTGTTGGAGATGATAATACGGTTGTTCCTGATTCCTTTGGTGCTAATGAATTGTCGCGAAGTGGAAGTGATGGACACTTGAATTGGAATCGAATAGTAGATCTACGGGTGGAGGACGTTAGCTCAACTCATGGATATCGGACGAGATGGTGGGGTTGATTAATCATACAGAGGAGGTGAACGAGTGTAGAGATGTCCTCGAGTGTGAATTAGTACCATTGGG
Source organism: Hibiscus mutabilis (assembly GCA_019671005.1). Lineage (NCBI taxonomy): Eukaryota > Viridiplantae > Streptophyta > Magnoliopsida > Malvales > Malvaceae > Hibiscus > Hibiscus mutabilis. The sequence continues at coordinate 13,757,065 of CM033735.1, read as the reverse complement.
CTCGAAACAGCCCCCTAGTGAGTCTATTGTAGTGAATAGAGCTAATAAGGCAGAGTTCATTATGATTAATGAAACTAAGAGAAAGGTGTGCATTGTATCGGATATTATTTTTAGTTTTATGCATTCGGAAGAAAGAGTAGAAGTAGAGAATAAGCTGGGTAAAAGAGGACGAGGCAGACCTAGAAAAGATCATAAGCAATCAGACAATGTGGCGAATGGCTCCCTCTCTGATTCTAACTTCTTTAATAAAAAAAGTTAATTCTTGGTGAGGTGCTTGAGACGTTGCATGTTGGAAAATTGATTGGGTGTTCAATGATTGGTAACGAAGAAGCCATTATTCAAGATCGTATGAAGTTAATTGAATTGTGTGATCATTAGCGCTTAGTGTTGTAGTTAATTCGATAACACTGTTGCATCGTGGCATTCTAGACAAGAACATGATTTTTCGTGGATTAAGGAGGAGTATAAATTGACTGGGCTTTGATTGTATTTTGATTTGCAGCGGTTCCCATATTTGGCTTGATTGCCTTATTTGCCTTTTGGTGATTGATTTATTTATCTTGCTTCAGGGCCTAACTTTCTCCCACTCGTGTCTCATAGCTTGATTGGCTTATTTGCCTTTTGGTGATTGATTTTGTTTGGTAAGATGGTTCGAGTGAGATTTATTTGCGGTAAGATTTTTTTGATGGCTTATCTTGTGAAGGTAGATGGCGGATTGGGCTCTACATATCTCGATTTTGTGAGTAATTGGTCTCCCAATTGCCTTATTAGTGTCTTCATGGCTAAATGAATATTTGATTGGTGTTGATTGATGCAATTGATCTGGATTAGTAGTTGACATCCTAAATTGGCGTTGTTGCCTAATTCGGTTTACCATGGCCGTTTTGTGTATCATGTGCTTAATTGTGGTTTTTCTTTTATTTGCAATTTTATCATTACTATAAGTACCCTTTTCCTCCATTTAGTATAGGGAGGTTTTAATGAGGCTTATAGTATTGAGGGCTTGTATGATTCTTTCCTCAATAAAATCGTATGTTTATCGAGCAAAAAAGACAACACAAAGCATAAATACAACATAATTGGGGACAATCAACACCCAACACGAAGGGGGAAGCCAAGTCTGATGGGGGGAAAGAAAAACACACCAATCTAGCTACCGATCTTGAACCTGCATCGACACTTCCGTGGACACAGAAGGATATGAGAGGCGTCAAACTCACAACTCATCTACAATCCCAACTTTTCTTCTCAAAATAGAGACCCAAAGAGAGCCTTTGGCACCATGAAAGAAGGCTCCACAACAAAATGACCAAAAGGTGCTCGGTAAAAATGAACAGAAAGAAAAGAAAAATAAAATAAGGTAAAAGAAAATGAGAAAGAAAAAGAAAAAGAGACGGAAGTGAAAAAGACAGAGGAGGGCGTGACTACCGCTCAAAGACCAAGAACGGTGCCATCCATAAAAGTCAAAAATAAATTTAGGATTAAGAGTTAAGTGGGAAATGAGAAGGTTTAGAGAGAGTGTGTGTGTGAATTTAATTAAAGTGTTTTTTAAATAGTTAATTAAAGTATATTTATATGTGCATGTATATGCCTTTTGTAAGGTTAGAATTTAGGGTTTATGATTATAAATTAAGTGGTATACCAAAACACATAGATACCAATATGCACTAATACTAAGATAAAAATAATTTTTCCATTGATATAGTATTGATGCAATCTAAACCTCATTACTTAATTATTATTATTACTCCAGTTAGATGTTTAAAATGATAATTTTCTAATTAATTTGTGAGCATAAATTATTGGATTAGTCTAGAACAGGCAAACCACACTGTTGGACACCACTAACGCAACACATCGTTGTACACCATTAAATTATTAATGACTTTTAAAATTATTCTTAAAAATCTCGAGGATTGAACATGCCAGTAAAAGTATTTCATGAAAAATATGAGTGTTAAGAAAAAACTTAATATAAAATATAAATAATAAATAATAATAAATCAGATAGAATATAAAAGCAAATAAAATAATTAAACTTGTTACTAAATGATATCATAAGAGTTCAATTCAATGTTTAGATTTATTTGCCGGTAACACATTAAATATAAATACACGTTGTCATATGCTTTATGCAGACATATTTGTTCATTAGATTGTGATGTTAGAAATTTTCAATTTTCTTATCGAAATCTTACTCGGCCAAACATATAGTTCAAAAAATATATTTTTTTCCTGAATTCTTATTTTCTTTTTATAAGTGTTCTAGCACCTTAAACCTATATTCCTTTTTCTTATTGAGCCAAATTTTCTTACTCCATCTTTTTATAATTACTAGTAAAAATACTAAATTCTAAAATAAAATTTTAATCTAAAATAAAAAATAAATTAAAAATAATTCTCGGATTGACTTGGGTACACGATTAAGCATATTATTGCAGTCTGGACCAGACCCATGAACTAGTAAAATTTAGCGGGTTGGGTACCCAGCCCAAAAATCATTTTTAGAGAAAATACATGATTATTTTATACTAAGGTCGTCAGGTCAATGGGTTGGGTATTTTTGAACACCCTTACTTATTAGACTCTAGCATGCTAATTAAACTCATTATAGACTCATAAAAAATTTTAAGGCTAAAGGGGTTATTTTGCCCCCGAGTTTGACCCAAATTAGCAATGTCGCCCCTTTGAGCGAAAACGTGTTCAATTAGGTCATTCGGGTCGCACATTGCAGCAAATTAGCCCCTTGACCAATGTTAACCATTACAGTGCTGACGTGGCTGTTAACAATGCTGATGTGATAGTCAAATGTGCTGACGAGGTGGTCAACTATGTTGACATGGCAGTGCATGTGTGATGATGATATGGTAGAGGGGCTGGATTGATTTTTTAAACCGAATTGAAGGGCATAATTGAATTTTTTTTCGAGTTTAGGAGCACAATTCATTTTAATTGAAAGTTCGTTAACTTACTTAATCTTTAAGCTAAAAATTAATAAATTACTAAATATTTAAATACTCATAAAACATTAAAAAATAAAAATACTATAATGAATTTAAAAAATTAAGTAAAAACATAAAACTAAAAATATGAAAAATTATAAATATAAAAACTCAAAATTTTAAAATATTTATAAACCATTGGAAAAGTCTTCAACTGTTTCTAGCTATGCTAAGCCTACTAATATTTTTTTAGCATATTTTCAATAGAGTCATCCTTGTATTAAAGTAGAAAAAAAAACAAAAAATTTCCTACGTTTTTCTACATCAAATATTAATGAGAATCGATTTGATGTAGCAAAGAGAAAGAAAATTTGAGTTTTAATGTTACTTTAATACAAGGTTGATTCCACTAAAAAATTGTTTAACAAATGGTATTACTTAGATTGACGAAGTCAAACCTTTTTCGATGAAAGTGTTCGATTTTTAATACTTTGTAAACAATTTTTAGTTTTTATATTTATATTTTATCATTTTTTAATCTCAAATACATTTTAATTTTTTTATATTAGATTTTATTTTCAATAATTTTTTAAATTGTTTATTTATTTTTATTAAGTTTATGGATTTTTTTAAAATTGAAGAATATTTTGATTTTTTGTGAGAGTTCTTACTTTGCTTATTTTAAAATTATCATGACCCAAAAAGGATATTTGCATCTATTTGTTAATCGATTTTCATATATTCCATTTGTAAAAGTTTAACATGAAAAACCAAATTATTTATCTAATTTTATTCAAAAACTAAATAAATCGATTAAATTGACTTAAGATTTAAACAATTTATTTATCCATTTTTAAAATTTTAATAATTTCTTAAATTCTTATTTTTTAGCTTAAACATTAAATAAGTTATCAAACTTTCAATTAAAATAAATTAGGCCACTAAACTCGGCAAAAAAATTCAATTATGCCCTCGAATTCGGTTTAAAAAAACAATTCAACCAGTCTGCGACATCATCATCATCACACATGCACTACCACATTAGTATTGTGGACCGCCACGTCAGTATAGTTGACTATCACATCAGCACAGTTGACTGTAGTTAACTGCTACGTCAGCACCGTAATAGTCAACTTTAGTCAAAGGGCTAATTTACTGCAATGTGGGAACTGAAGACCTAATTGAACGCGTTTTCGCGCGAAGGGTAACATTGCTAATTTGGGTTGAACTCGGTGACAAAATAACCCCTTTAGCCATATTTTAATTATAAAATTACAAGGACTTGCATAAAACTAAAAGTTTCATCATGAAATTAAACTCATTATAGACTCTCATACGAAATTTTAGTTCAATTGGACATATACAACTCATTTAATTGAAATTTGAAATTTCAAGACTAAATCATAATTTTTGAAAACTGTTATAGTGCAAAAAATTGTAGAAACTGCAGAAAATTGTGGAAAATGTTACAAAACAACTCCAAGCATACCGAAATCAACTCGTTCATGCTCAAATGAATTATAAACATTCTTTACCTGTTAAAATGCACTTACATGTTGATTTTTATGGTTTATAACATCTTATGTCAAGACTTAGACCTTAATTAGCCTTTTTCATACAAATTTTCACACATAAAGAGCTAAAACACTCATTTTAAGTATTTCATGTTAACACATACTTTGAACATACCTTTAGGAATTTATATTCCATGCACAGCCAGTGAAAATAAAAAAGTTTTCTAAAGCGCCTTAGTTTAGGGGTTTAAGAGTCTGGTCTAGGGTTTAGAGTTTAGGGGTTTAGAATTTAAGGGTTGTGGTTAGAATTTAAGGCTTATTGTTAGAATTTATGGTTTAGATGTCAGGGTTTATTTTTAGGATAATGTGATTGGGGTTTAGATTTTAACATATAAACCCTAAATTATAACCTTAAACCCAAAATTTTAATAGCAAACCCTAAATTATAAACCCCTACACCTAAATCCCCAAACTCTAAACCCTAAACTCCTAAACTAAGGCACTTGCGGAAACTTTTTATTTTCACCACCAATGTATAGAATAATTACCTTACTTTCCAACTCGTCCAAATCAAGAAAAAACCAAGACTAAGGACATGTTTGGTAAATAAATTTTTGAGGTAAAATTAGAGGTTTGAAGCTGTAACCCCCTAAACTTGCCTATGCGTTACCACAAATCCTAGGAAGTCACATTAGGTTCACAAGAGCGACCTACAAAAAATCAACATAAAAACATTTTTCCTTAAAACACTTATTAAACTGTAACGTTAACTCCTGTTTAAAATACCCTTTCAAGAAATCATTTAAACATATGACAATATTTCAGAAAATGTTTTACAGACACTATCATGAATTAATACATGACATACATGCCACTAACTGTACCAGTACCGTACCCCAAAAGCAACGCCAAGAGGACTCTGAACACTAATGCCTGTCATTACCATGATGGATCTCTTTTAACCTGCGATGGTAAAACAATGTGAGCTTCGGAAAGCTCAGTAATACGGAACTACCAAGAGATGCTAAAAGCACAATCGGTATATGACAAGCATAACACTATCATGATGTACTAAGCTACAAGGAGCTCAAATTATGATTCAACAGCTCAATAAGTCATTATGACAGGAGGTAACAATTGTTCTTTCTTTTGGTCGCACGAGTATTAGAAGATATGCCTATAGCCGGAGATTCAAAAGAGATATAGATTTCAGAAGTTGAAACGAGCAATTTGGAAGCATATTGAGAGTTTCAAATTTTGGCACATTAATTCAGTAGGGTAGAATTATAGAAGGGAACAAGAAGTTTCATTTTAATTACCTAACTACCACCACATCAGGTTTGGTATATAGCAACATTTCCGCGGCGTTTTCTTTGCAAACACCGCTATATTTATAAATATTGCGGCGTTTGTAAAAACAAATGCCATAAGAAGAACATATTGCGGCATTTGTGATACAAATGCCGTTACAAAATACGAAATAGTGGTGTTTTCCACAAAACGCCGCAATAGACAAGTACTTTGTAGTGGCGTTTATCCAAGAAACGTCGTAATTAATATATATATAGTGTAGTTTGAGTAAAAGTGCCACAATAACATGTACATTTGTGGCATTTTGTTCGCAAACGCCGCAAATAGGTGTTATTATTTTAGTGGCGTTTGGCATAAAATGCCGCAATAGGTGATATCATTTTAGTGTCGTCTGTGGTGGCATTTTGGTTTCAAACGCCGCAATAAGTGTGTCGTATTGGCGTTTCGGTCTAAAACGCCGCAATAAGTATGTATATAGTGGCGTTTTTCTAAAATGCCACAAGAAGTATGTCTTTAGTGGCATTTTTGATAAACGCTGCAATAGGGATATTGGTAAAACACACCGTTTTGATTGATCCCCTCACTCAAATTAATTAGCCTCTCTCGATCACTCTACCTCACATCCCCAAATCAAACAAACCCTAACCCAAATTCCAAATCAAATGCCGCAGAAGCATCTCACCGGTCAGGCGGCCTTATCATCGGCTCGTCGGCTGTCCAACGCCGTCACTTCGTCGGCCGTCGAACGTTGTCACCTCGTCAGGCCGTCCGCCGTTGCTGCAGGTAAGCCTCTTCATTCAATTAAGTCACCGATTTGTAGGTTTTGGATGTATGTTTGTAATTAATTTCTATTAAATAAATAGCAGTTTAGACTACATTGATGTGTAGGGGAGATGAATAAGGGAAAGTTAGTCCCATATGCAAAATCAGGTTGAACTATAGAGGCAATTTTTAGTGTAGAGCGCGACAACAATGGTTAATCTTTTGGTGGTGTGGTAATGTTTGTAGCTAGTATAATGGACAGATACTACTCGAAATATTCCTAGTTTACTTATAGAAAAACATTAAGAAAGACAAATAATAAAATAGTGTTTTGTTAGGTTGGATTATTAAGAATTTTGAGCATTAGTTGCCACATGCCTTTGACAAGCTTCGAACCTACTGGGGATGAAAGTAATTTTTACAGTGACATAATTCATTGCCTTGATATGTTTCTAACCTTAGAAGCACTGAATTCAAAGTAATATAGAAACGAAAAATATTTTCAGATTGAAACATTCTTGATTTCACAATACAAATTTGACAACTAACAAGTTGCACAAGCGGTAATGATACACCACCTTGACTGAATTATTAAGACCTAGTTTTAAGGAGTATAAATGTTCAATAAAATGTTTAACTTGTTAAAGATATGAGCCATATGATGGTTTAAATTGGCTGATAAGTAGTTTATATATTTAACGTGTCTTTTGCTTAATTGGTAATGTACAATTAACATGTGAAATGGATATTACAGAAATACAAAATGGATAGGAGTTGGATGGATTTGCCAAGGGTAAGCGCCGACTATCGAAATAGAGTAGAAACTTTTCTAAATTTAGCTTTTGCGAATGTAAGCCAAGAGAATATGATTCTTTGTCCTTGTAAGAAGTGTGTTAACATTAATTGGCACATTCGTGAAGTTGTACACGAACATCTAGTTATTTTTGGCTTTGTTCCGGGCTATAGAAAATGGGTATTCCATAGAGAGTTGACACCTCGTAGAGCTTCTTCCATGAGTAATCCGGCTTATCCTCCTAATTCTCATCGTGGATCGCTTAGAGAATATGACATGGAAGGTATGTTATGAGATGCATTTAATATGCACAATTATCATCAATCTGTTAGAGAAGATGATTATGATATTGGTGTTAATGATTTCAAAGAGATGGGAAGAAGTGGATGTGATGAAGAGCCAAATGGAGAAGCGGAAAAGTTTTACACTTTGCTTAATGAAATGAATGAGCCACTTTATGAGGGATCGAAATATTTAAAACTCTCCTTTTGCATTCGTCTTTTCCACTTAAAATGCTTGGGAGGGTTGACCGATAACTCTTTTACGCAACTACTAGAGTTTTTGAGATAAATGTTTCCTTCTGCAAAAATTCCTCAATCCAGAAAAGATATGAAGAAAATGATAATGGATTTGGGCCTTGGTTATGAGAAAATCCATAGCTGTATGAATGATTGCATGTTGTATTGGGGTGACCGGAAAAACTAGGAGTCCTGCCATGTATGTGGTAAATCTCGGTGGATGAATGGGGACACAGAAAATGCGAGTGAGGATGAAGTTGAAGTACGATCAAGAAAAAAGTCAGTAAAAATTCTGTAATATTTTCCTCTAATACCCAGGCTTCAAAGACTTTTTTATGTCTTCAAAGACTGTTGAGTCTATGAGGTGGCATCATGATGGACAAACTGGTTATGGATTATTAAGGCATCCTGCGGATTGTTTAGCTTGGAAGTCATTTGACCAAAAATTTCCAAGTTTTACAGGAGATCCTCAAAATGTCAGGCTCGGTCTTGCATCTGATGGGTTTAATCCTTTTAAAATTATGAGTACTTCGTACAGTACGTGGCCTATTCTGCTTGTTCCGTATAATTTGCCCCTATGGGTTTGCATGAAACAGTCATCCTTTATCTTATCCATGATAATCCCAGGTGAGAAAGGTCCCAGAAATGATATTGACATCTACATGCAACCTCTTATTGAAGAGTTAAAACAATTATGGGTTGGTGCCGAAATATATGATGTGTTGAAGAAAGAGAACTTTAATTTGCGTGCAGCTTTATTGTGGACTATTAATGATTTTCCTACTTAAGCAAATTTATCTGGGTGGAGTATCAAAGGTCGTTATGCTTGTCCTTGTTGTGCTGCACAGACATGTTCGAAGTGGTTGTATAATGGAAAGAAGCTCTCTTACATGGGATATTGTCGGTGGTTAGATGAAAACCATAGATTTAGATATCAAAAGAATATGTTTGATGGTACTGAAGAGTTCAAAAAAGCTCTTGAGCAAACAATCAGGTCTAATATCTTGTCGATCTTGAAACATATCAACTTCACTTATGGGAAGATGAGCCAACCACCAAACCCACGATCAAAGAAAAAAGCAAAAGAAGTGTATGATCGTGAGGTTAAGCAGCTTAGTGATGCTGAGTCTGATGAAAAGGATGATCCAAATGAGACTGAGTTGTGGAAAAAGAGAAGTATTTTCTTCGAGTTGCCTTATTGGAAGCATAACATTTTGAGCCATAATATTGATGTCATGCACATTGAGAAGAATGTTTGTGAGAATATTATCAAGACCATTCTCAATGTCGATGGAAAATCTAAAGACAATCTAAATAGTCAACTTGGTTGACATGGGAATTCAGTATGAACTTCATCGTCAGGAACTTCCTAATGGAAAGACTTTGTTACCGCCTTCTATTTTTGCGATGTTGAAGAAAGAAAAAGAAGTGTTTTGCACGGTGTTGAAAGATATAAAGGTCCCAGATGGGTATGCATCAAATATATCTCGATATGTCAATGTTAAATATCGAAGACTTTATTCTCTAAAGTCGCATGATTATCATATATTGATGCAAGATTTAATGTCAGTTGCATTATGCGGTTGTATGTCAAATGAGGTAAAATCTTGTATAATTGAACTTTCCAATATAATGAAAGCTATTTGTGGGAAAGTTCTGACGGTTGAAGAACTTGAGAAACTGCAAGATCGAGTCGCCTTGACTTTATGCAACTTGGAGAAGATATTTCCACCTTCATTCTTCACAATTATGGTGCACTTTTTGGTTCATCTCCCTCACGAAGCTAAAGTTGGTGGACTAGTTTTCTATCGGTGGATGTATCCTATAGAGAGGTGCAAATTTTTTAATATATATTCAATCACTATTGAATATTTTTTTAATTACAACTGTTTACATAATGTTGTGTTTATTACGTATCTAGGTTATTATGCAAATTGAAGTCTTACTGTCGTAATAAGCGTTATACTGAAGGATCAATTGCTGAAGGGTATTTAGCATAGGAGTGTCTGAATTTTCGCTCAAGATATTTGGAAGATGTTGAAACGAGATTTAATAGACCAAATAGAAATGAAGTGTGTAGTACTAATAACTTAGCCGAGACTTATTTGTTTGGAAGTTTTGGTGAACATCTCGGCAAAGTTGAAATTGCACAGTTGGATGACAAGTCTTGGGTACAAGCACATGGATATGTTCTTTTCCATCATGACTCAATAGAGCCCTTACGCACGTCAGTTTAAATCAATTATAATGTTTTCACTTCATCTTTTATATTTCTCATTCTTTAACCACGTAACTTACTTTACAATGAGTTTAAAGAAAAGTTGCAATCTCGTGCATACTCCCGAAGATTACATCAAAGAGAGATTCATAAGTTGTTCATAGAAACTTTTCATGACTAGTTAGGAAAGACGGTAAGCAACTAAATCTTTGTACGACATGTACCTAATAAATTTTCTTCTTTTACTATATCAATATAAATGTTTTTCTAATTTACCTTTCACGTGTAATAGGTTTGGGGTAGGAGAGAAGTTAGAAAAAAGGTTAAATGGATTTCTTAAGGTCCTAATAGAATTGTTAAAAGATATAATGTCTTCCTCATTAATGGGTTTAGGTTCCACACGAAGTCTCGGGAAAGATTAAGGAGGACACAAAATTGTGGAGTAGTTGTTACTTCTTCAATTAGAAGTTATGTTAGTGCTAGGGACAAACATCCCATGGAGGGAGATGTAGAATATTATGAAATTCTTACAGACATTATTGAGTTAGATTATTATGGAAAACAAAAAGTCATGTTATTTCGTTGTGACTGGGCTGATGTAAATACTACTTGAGGCATTAAAAGAGATTAATTTGGTTTTACAATGGTGAACTTCTCTCGATTAATTCACACAGGTCAACAATTGATGGACGAACCATATGTATTTCCTTCTCAAGTCAAATAGGTTTTTTATTGCCATGATCCAATGAAAAAGGGTTGGTATGTTGTACTCTGTAATACCCCTAGAGACTTGATAGACATCGAGGATAGAAGTAGAGATGACATTGAAACAAGATCAGAAACTTTGCCTTTTGCAGTACAGAACTTAGATGGAACAATCACTAGTTCTAATTCACAATTCCAATGGGTTAGGGAGGACATGGATGAAGATTTAAATGAAAACTGGCTGCATAGAAATGTAGTAAGATTTACATCTTAACTTATTAATTTGTAATATTATTACTTCTAACTTGTTATCAAATACATTCATTAATAGCATTATTGTCTCTAGTTACTAAAATTGTTTTTTGTTTATTGCATATATTATGCTTAGGAGGAAATTAAGTGATCTGCAGATTGTTCAAGTTCCGCAAGAAGTAACAAATAATGACGATTTGTCTGATGTTGGAACTTCAAAAGTTCCGGAAACAGTTGAAAATGTAGAAATTGAAGGTAATGTTCAACACTTTATTTGAAAGACAATTGTTATTATTGACTTCTTTTAAAAAATATTACTGATTTTTTATATAGCTAAAAATGGTCGAAGGCGCAAGACTAGAGGGTGCATGACATTGAATGAATTATACAATCTTCTTGTCGGGGATCACGTGAAAGTTTCGAGAAACGATGTCGGCCAAACCATTGGGGCAGAAACAGGTGTTTTGGGTAGTTACTTAGGCATTGTTGCACGCAATGCTTCAATTTTGCCGATTAATTATGAGTCATGGCGTCAAATGCCAAATAGTAACAAAAATCAGGCTCTGGATATTGTTAAGGTAATAATGTCATTATAATAGATAATCCACTAAAGTTCAATAGTAATATTGATATTTACTTTGATTGTGTAATTTGTAGGATAAATTTTCTTTGGAGGTCTCAGACGATTATGTGAAGCATGCATTAGGAAAGAAATGGAGAGATAATAAAAGATTTTTGAAAAAGACATATTTCAAGAATAATCTCAGCCTTCAAGAGAAGCAGCAAAATGTCCCACCAAGAATTCTTCAATATCAATGGGAAGATGCAGTCAGATTTGGAGTTCAACGAAATGAGAGGTATGATTGATGCACTTTGAAAAATAATATTGTCATTATAATATTAGCTTTCTATGTAATGCAAATTTTAAATTGTAGGATCGAGAGCACGTTAGAGTTGCTAGCAGACAGCAACAAAAGTTTACTCACACTGCCGGGTCGAAGAGTTTTGCTCATATAGCTAATGACGAGGTATTATTTTTTTAATTATTGATTAGATGTTAATGTATTACTTTTTCGTAAGTATTAATTTCTATTATACGTTGTAGCAAGTTACAACTGGCACTAGCGTTGGACGGATAAAGCTCTTCGACATTACAGACACAAAAAAGGATGGCTCTCCTATGACTCCCAAAGCTGCAGAAATTATGGTATATTCATTGGACGAAAAATCTAGATTATGTTATATTTTTATCAATAGTATAACATTTTTTATTTTAAATAATGTTTGAATTCGTTATATATTTTTAATTGATTATCAGGCGAAATTGAGGGGAAAATGACAAAGAATGAAGCTACGGCTTCAACTAATGGCTCTGTTAATGTGGATGAGATCGAAAATCAAGTTATTGCTGACGTTTTGGGTCCTGAAAGATATGGTCGGGTTCATGGCCAAGGATCATTGTTGCGCGTAATAAGTGCTACGCAAATGTGCAAGTATACACGTCGCAAGTTATAGTATAAAAGATATCGTCTCCACAGGGATTGGTGCCACTTCAAGAATCTAGTCTCTTGCACTGTAAAAAGTAAAAACACAAGTAAAGGATTATCGAAGTTTAACTAATTACTAATCTAGAAAGCAATAAAATAAAATAAAAGATGAATTCAATTGAGAGAGATAGGCTAGGTTATCGTGAGTTGAGGTGTGATAGCCGATTGGATTGTCTTGGTAAAGAGTGCATGGGCAACTCGGTTTGCCGTGGCGACTTGCTGTAACGGGTTGCCTTGGCAACTAATTGATGGTTGCTTGGGCGACTAGTTGGGCAACTACTTGGGCGATCGGGCAGCAACTTCAAGGTTCGGCGGAGCGTTCTTCAATGGTTTCTTCTTATCCCTAAGTCGAAACTCTAGCTACTTGTGCATGCCTTGATAATACATCCTGCGTGAATCAAGGGTGAACAACAACCAATCTTGCGCTCCTCTTAGCCGTTGAAATCCTTAACTTATTCCTAAGCCGGATTAATCTTCACCATCATTGGATTGCATAAAGATCATATTCATTCGTTTCTTGAATCTAACTCTCCCGATATTAGATAAATGGATGAAATCACGAGATCCTCTCCCAATTCACTGCAAAACAATAATAAGAATCAAGAATGAATAAACCTTGAAATAGAAAAGTGCAAACTCTTATTACCTAAACAAAAACCAATAGTTTCTCACAATCTCAAAACACAATAACCATAGCCAAGTAAATTTAGTTCATGGCTAGGTTCCAAAGAAACACAAGATAATTAATCCCTAGCATGAACCCAATCGAACAAAGATGAAGGAAGAGGCTTGTCAAATCCTCCTTGCCCTTGATGCTTGTCGAAAATTCTCTCCTCTTGCCCTACTTGGACTTGCCAAATTTCCCTCTTGCTCTCTCCCTTGAATTGTCGAAATCTCTTGCTATTTATAGGGCTAGGCCAAAGTCCTTCTTTGAGGAGGAGTTTGAGTTGGAATTAAATTATCTTTAAAGAATATAATTCTTTATTATAATTTTATTCCTATTAGAACTTCTCCTATCCACTTGGAATTTAATTCTTCTTTAATCTCTGCATGGCAATCAAATTCCTTTGGGCTTGGACCTTGCTCCATGTCATCTTGGGCTTGTAAAATCATGAATTTCGACATCCATATTGCTTTTGGTCTTTGTCGACAAATGCCATGGCAACTGCTCAGCGTCTCCTTCATGCACTGCCTGCAACTAGCTCGGCATTGCTTTGGCAAGTGATCCTGCACATACACACAAAAACACACCAAAGCAGCATCTATTTCCACAAAAATCACCAAGTTATGTAATCAAGCTCAACGATTGAAGGAAACATGGATTAATGCATGAATGGCTAACTATGCAACTAATATGAGCCTAAGTCTAACAATAATATGAGTAAAAGGGTAAGAAAAATAGTACTTTTGAACACTTATCACACCCCCAAACTCGAACTATTGCTTGTCCTCAAGCAATGCAAACTCATAATTACCTCGCCAAGACTTCAAATTTTCACAAACTTAGCTTTGAACTTGATTTCAATTCTCGAACCGGGGCACAAAGTATGATTGGCTTTTTATTTTTCAGAAAAACGATGAATTACTCGGAATCAAACTATAATGCTTGTGAGTGTGTGCGGAGTTGTGTGCAAGTTGATTTTTTTTGATTCTATGCAAACAATAGGTTTTCAAATTACTTCATTGGGTTCTTTTTAACATGTTTTAACTAGAGCCAATTTCGGCACCTCTAGTGTTTTATTTTTAGTTTTCTTAAGTTAATTTAATCGACTAGAGCCAGTTTCGGGCACCTCTAGTTAACCGAAAAATTTTAACGCCTCCTAGAGCCAGTTTTGGGCACCTCTCTAGTGATCAATTTTTAGCACATGCTAGAGCCAATTTCGGGCACCTCTAGCATTCATCCAATTTTTATTCTAATCCCCAATTAGTTAATTATCAACCTAAGTTTACTAGAACTCCTTAAATCAATCAAACCACAACAAAGTGTTTCATCAAATTTAGCATCATAGTAAAATTCTAAGTTTTTCATGGTTATCCTAGAATAAAAATTCTATCAATTAAGTGCATTGGTAAAGTCATCATTGAATATTCATCAAATCTAAGCAATTCTTGTTCCAATTAAAGGCATGACAAGCAATTTATGTATCCTAAATGTAATGCTTAAGATTAATGTAACTAAACATGGTAATTACTAATAACAATCCCCCCCAAACTCGAGTGAGGCATTGTCCTCAATGCATGCATAAAAATAACGAAAAATAACAATAAAAATAAAAATGCATACGAGGACTTACTCCGAGAGTTCGTCATCGTAGATGATTAGTTTCCTTCTAGTTGGCGTCTTGATTTTCTTGCTTGAATGCAATGGTTGTTTTCTTGTTGCCGGGATGTCTTCAGCTTTGGTTGTCGTGGCATCAGCTTGGTTAGTTGCCGTGGCATCAGCTTGTGCAGGCACGATGTAGGTTGCCGCGGCATCTTCTTCATTGGTTGCCGTGGCAAGGATCTTGGCAGTAAATTTCCTTAGCATAGTAGTTGTGAGTCTTGTTGTGAAAAAGAAAATAAAGAAAACCTGAAAACTAAAGATAATGAAGAAAAAAAATAAAATATCTCCTAAAAATAAAAATGAAAATAAAAAGAAAAAGAAAAAAGAAATACTGAAAGGAGAGCATGCTCATGCATCTCCTAAGTTGACCACTTCCTTGTTACGTTCCACATGGGCACCATTGTAGTGCTTCAATCTTTGTCCATTAACTTTGAATTCATGATTGTCAGAGATGGACTTGATTATTACGGCACCATGAGAGAATGGTTTGACGACTTCGAATGGTCCCGACCATCTTGATTTCAGCTTTCCCGGGAAAAGTTTTAGCCGAGAATTGAATAGGAGAACTAGTTGCCCTGGCGTGAATTGTCGTGGCAATAGTTTCTTGTCGTGCCATCGCTTTGTTTTCTCCTTGTAGATTTGTGCATTGTTATAGGCGAGTGCACGAAATTCTTCTATCTCATTGAGATCCATCAAGCGCTTTTTGTCCGCACTTTCCCAATCCATATTCACGGTCTTGATTGCCCAAGACGCCTTGTGCTCGATTTCCACCGTAGATGACATGTTTTACCATAGACAAGCCGGAAGGGGACATACCTAATGGTGTTTTGAATGCAGTCGATATGCCCAAAGTCGTCATCTAGTCTTAATGACCAATCCTTCCTTGAGGGATTTACAACTTTCTCGAGTATTCCCTTCAACTCCCGGTTGGAAATTTCTGCTTGCCCGTTGGTTTGTGGGTGATATGCCGTGGCGATCTTGTGTGATATGCCGAAGCGTTGCAACATCTTGGCAATTAGTCTGTTGTCAAAATGCTTGCCCCCGTCGCTGATAATTGCTCTCGGCATCCCAAACCGTAAATATGTTTTTCTGCAGGAATCGTTGCACGGTCTTGGAATCATCGTTGGGAACTGCAGCTGCCTCTACCCATTTAGACACATAGTCGACGGCGAGTAAGATGTAGAGGTTGCCGAATGAAGATGGAAAAGGTCCCATAAAATCGATCCCCCATACATCGAACAGTTCCACCTCGATGATGTTCGAGTGGCATCTCATGTCGCCTAGAGATATTGCCCGTCCCCTCCGCAACGATCACATTGCTTGTAAAAGTCTTGGGCATCTTTGTACAATGTTGGCCAATACAAACCGGATTGCAAGACTTTGGCATGATACGAGTTCCTCCAAAATGTCCTCCATAGGGTGAAGAATGGCATTGCCGAGTACATTCTGTTGCTCTTCTTCTTCGACACATCGACGTATAACCCGATCTGCACATTGTTTAAACAAAAGAGGCTCGTCCCAAAAGTAATGCTTAGCATTATGGCGGAACCGCTTCTTCCCTTGGTGAGTAATGCCATACGGAAAAATACCACAAACAAGGAAGTTAACTAAATCTGCGTACCGGGTATTGCGGGGCATGTCTTTGCCGTAGTGGCTGCTCCCAAAATTGCTGAGGCGTGCTCGTCAAAGACTGCTGCGGCGTCACGAGTTGCCGAGGCGTGTGCTTCCATGGTTGCCGAGGCGTCATGGGCTGTCGAGGCGTCAAGGGTTGCCGAGGCGATTAGAATTTGTTCATCCGGGAATGCATCGCATATCTCTAGATCCGCGTCCTCTTCCCTATTGCGTTCCAAACGTGATAAGTGATCGGCCACTTGATTTTCTGTTCCTTTCCTGTCCTTAATTTCAATATCAAATTCTTGTAAAAGTAATATCCAACGAATCAAACGAGGTTTAGCATCCTTTTTAGCAAATAAGTATTTGATTGCCGAATGGTCCGTATGAACAATTACCTTTGTACCAATTAAATAGGATCGGAACTTGTCAAATGCGAAAACTACAGCTAGTAACTCTTTCTCCGTTGTTGTGTAATTCACTTGAGCATCGTTAAGAGTTTTACTAGCGTAGTATGTCACATGGAAGGTCTTACCTGTGCGTTGGCCTAGAACTGCTCCTACCGCAAATCACTTGCATCACACATGAGCTCAAAAGGTAGCGTCAAACTGGTGGAACAACAATGGGTGCCGAGGCAAGCTTTTTCTTTAGGGTTTCAAATGCTTGAGTGCAAGAATCATCAAAATCGAAGACTTTATCTTGTTCAAGCAGATTACACAAAGGTTTAGTGATTTTAGAAAAGTTATGAATGAACCTCCTGTAAAACCTCGCATGTCCGAGAAAACTTCAATTCCTTTAACCGAATTTGGTGGGGTAATCTCTCGATCACGTCCACCTTGGCTTTGTCTACTTCAATTCCTTGGATGAAATCTTGTGGCCGAGCACTATTCCTTCATCTACCATAAAGTGACATTTCTCCCAATTGAGGACTAAATCTGCTTTCTTCGCATCTTGCCAACACCCTCTCTAAATTGCCGAGACAGCCGTCGAAGTCATTACAAAAACCGAAAAATCATCCATGAAGATCTCAAGGAAGTCTTCGACCATGTCCGAAAAGAGCGCCATCATACATCTTTGGAAGGTTGCGGGGCGTTACATAATCCGAACGGCATCCTTCGGAAGGCATAAAATACCCCGTAGGGGCATGTGAAGGTTGTCTTTTCTTGATCTTCCGGTGCTATGGCAATCTGATTGTAACCTGAATAACCATCAAGAAAACAAGAAAAGGGTTTACCGCAAGACGGTCAAGCATTTGATCAATAAAGGGTAATGGGAAGTGATCTTTCCTAGTGGCTTTGTTTAGCTTTCGATAGTCCATACAAACCCTCCAACCGGTCACAGTCTGGTTGGGATAAGTTCATTATTTTCATTGCTTACCACTTATATACCTCCCTTTTTCGCACACATTGTACCGGACTTACCCACGTACTATCGGAGATAGGGTATATAATGCCGCGTCAAGCCACTTGATGATTTCTTTCATTACAACCCCTTTCATGGCATGATTCAGTCTCCTCTGGGGCCTCAATTGAAGGTTTGTGATCATCTTCCAACAAGATCTTGTGCATGCACACCGCCGGCTAATTCCCTTCAAGTCGGCAATTGTCCACCCTATTGCCTTTTTATGTAGCTTCAACATGTTGATTAGCTTCTTTTCCTGCTCAGGCTGTAACTTAGAGGAAATAATTACGGTAATGTATTATCGATCCCTAAGTATACATATTTTAGTTGATCCGCAATTGTTTCAACTCAAGAATTGGTGGATTTTCGATAGAGGGTTTTTCGATCTTACCTTCCTTACCCGAGTAGTCCAAAGGTGGTTCAAAGTATGTACCGGGTCGATTTACTAGCCAATTTACCTCTTACGGTTGTTCCTCATCGACCGGCTCTTCATTCTCCTCAGGTTCCTCTTGATCAGCAATGTAGTTGTCGAGGCAACTAAATTCCTCATCGAAGTTAAACTCTGCCGTGGCATGAAGTAGTTGGCATTCTTCTGGATCATCGGCATGCCTTAGTGTTTGGAATACATTTAGTTTTACCTGCTGGTCATTCACCCTTATTGTGAGTTCTCCCTTTTCAACGTCGATCAAGGTTCTCCCTGTCGCTAGGAATGGTCTCCCGAGAATGATAGGTGCATGCTCATCTGCTTCACAATCCAAAACAATAAAGTCAGCGGGAAAAAATGAATTTATCAACTTTTACCAAGATGTCCTCGATTTTTCCCTCTGGATGCACATAGGATCTGCATCGGCTAGCTGCAGCAGATAATCATTGTAGGTCTTGCCTTCCCGATTCCTAGTTTCGAAAAACCGATTTAGGCATCAAGTTTATGCTAGCCCCTAGGTCGCATAGTGCTTTCCCGACATAGTGATTTCCAATAGAACAGGTATTGTGAAACTTCCGGGATCCTTCAACTTGGGCGGCATGCGATTGTGCAACATTGCCATGCATCCCTCTGTCGCGACAATCTGTTTCAAACTCTCCTAGCCTTGTTCTCTTGGACACAATGTCTTTAAGAAACTTGGCATAGTTTGGCATTTGTTCAATTGCTTCCACCAATGGCAAGTTGATGTGGACTTGCTTTAGGATATCAAGAAACTTCTTGAATTGGTATTCTTGCTTTTGTCGCTTCAACCTTTGTGGGAATGGTGGTGGAAGTCGGATATCTTCGATCTTTTCATTGGTTTGAAACCTGATTGACGGCATTACGGGGACATCCGAGTTGCCGATGTGTTACCAATCGGGGTTGCCGCGGCGTGCTTATCGCAGTTGCCGAGGCGTCATGGGCTGCCGAGGCATGCTTATTGCCGGTTGCCGCAGCAATTCTTGGTTCAGATCATCCGAGACTTTGCCGCTAGGTTCGTCTTGCTCTTTTTGTGGAGTTTTGTTTGACGAGCGGGTTTGAACCTCTCTAAGTTGTTGGCCACTTCGGTGGTGATTGCCTTACATTGCTCATGGCGCAGTTCCTCTTGCGACTTGATATCGCTAGGTAAACCTCCTTGTGGTCTAGTGTTCAGATTTTGAGCAAATTGTCCGACTTGATTTTCCAATGATTTGATTGCCGCCTCTTGGTTTTGCAATCTCATCTCGGTCCTGTTAATAAAAGCATCAGTTCTTTTTATGAAATTACTATTCTCAGCCATATAAGATTCAGTTTTCATCATAAAAGCATTTAGAGAATTTTCCAAAGAACTAGATGTTGTCGGTTGTTGCTGCGGCATCTGCTGCCATGGCATATTCTGCTGGAATCTTGATGCTTGTGCATTCTGATTGTTCTGGTTTAGAGCATTGTTGGGATTACTCCATGAAAAATTCGGTGCTTCTTCCAAGCTGGATTGTATGTATTTGACATCATGTTGTTGCCCCGATTGTAATTCCCCACATAGAAGCTAGATTCCGGATTCTCGCATACATTCGGAAGAATTATGGTTATCGCCCACATAACTCACAAAAAGAATCCATTACCTTGACTTCATGTGTGTTGTTTGGTTTTTGCATGTTCGGACCATCTTGGTTAAAGCGCCAATTGTGCTAAAATTGAATCGATGATCCTAGTTCATGTATTGTGGCTTGGCGCCTAACTCCTCCTCTTCTAGTAGATGGGAATTGATAATCATTCTTGGCCAGCCTGTTTAAAATTTGCATTGCTTCTTCCGTGACTTATCTAGGAGTATGCCGTTTGCCGAGGCGTCTAGCATCATCCTTGTTGGTGTATTCACGGCATTGTAAAACATTGTCAATTGAGTCCACACCGAATCCGTGTAGAGGGCATTTATGTAGAAGTTCTCTATATCGCTCCCAAGCCTCGTACATGGATTCATCATCCGCTGCCGAAAAGAAGTAATGTCGTTCTGAAGCTTATCGATTAAATTTGTAGGATTAAATCTAGCTAGGAAATCACGACAAAGATCAGTCCAAGATGCTATGGATCCGGCAGAATGCTATTTAGCCATGCTTTCGCCCTATCCCTCAAAGTGAATAGGGGAATAATCTTAATCGTAAGACATCGGGGTGACTCCGTGTATCTTGAACGAGTTGCAAATCTCGAGGAAAGATTTCAGATGTTGTCGTGCATCTTCGATTCTTTGAGCCGCCAAATTGACCTATTGTGTTGATCATATTAAACATTACCGGTTTCAACTCAAAGTGGTCGGCTTCAATTTCGGTGCGACAACTCCCCGGGTTAAGTCCATCAAGATCTTCTTCAAGATAGTCTCGAATCGCTTACGTTTCGTGCAAGAATCACTCTTCCTCCCGCTCGAACATCTTGATTAATATTGCCGTCTTGATTTGCCATTGCTTCTCTTATCCTTCGCCTAAGTCCTTGTAAGGTTCGTTCGATTTACGGATCAAAGGGATATTACGGTGAAGTCGGTCTTGCCCTGGTCATATACCAATGCAAAACCAAAGTTTGTTAGCCCTTTGAATTTTAAACAAGAAAAATAAAAAGAATGTGCAAGAAAGTAAAAACAAAGTCGCTATTGCCAATCCCGCAACGGCGCCAAAAAACTTGTTGCGCGTAAATAAGTGCTACGCAAATGTGCAAGTATACACGCCGCAAGTTATAGTATAAAAGATATCGTCTCCACGGGGATTGGTGCCACTTCAAGAATCTAGTCTCTTGCAATCGTAAAAGTAAAAACACAAGTAAAGGATTATCGAAGTTTAACTAATTACTAATCTAGAAAGCAATAAAATAAAATAAAAGATGAATTCAATTGAGAGAGATAGGCTAGGTTATCGTGAGTTGAGGTGTGATAGCCGATTGGATTGTCTTGGTAAAGAGTGCATGGGCAACTCGGTTGCCGTGGCGACTTGCACAACGGGTTGCCTTGGCAACTAATTGATGGTTGCTTGGGCGACTAGTTGGGCAACTACTTGGGCGATCGGGCAGCAACTTCAAGGTTCGGCGGAGCGTTCTTCAATGGTTTCTTCTTATCCCTAAGTCGAAACTCTAGCTACTTGTGCATGCCTTGATAATACATCCTGCGTGAATCAAGGGTGAACAACAACCAATCTTGCGCTCCTCTTAGCCGTTGAAATCCTTAACTTATTCCTAAGCCGGATTAATCTTCACCATCATTGGATTGCATAAAGATCATATTCATTCGTTTCTTGAATCTAACTCTCCCGATATTAGATAAATGGATGAAATCACGAGATCCTCTCCCAATTCACTCGCAAACAATAATAAGAATCAAGAATGAATAAACCTTGAAATAGAAAAGTGCAAACTCTTATTACCTAAACAAAAACCAATAGTTTCTCACAATCTCAAAACACAATAACCATAGCCAAGTAAATTTAGTTCATGGCTAGGTTCCAAAGAAACACAAGATAATTAATCCCTAGCATGAACCCAATCGAACAAAGATGAAGGAAGAGGCTTGTCGAAATCCTCCTTGCCCTTGATGCTTGTCGAAAATTCTCTCCTCTTGCCCTACTTGGACTTGCCGAAATTTCCCTCTTGCTCTCTCCCTTGAATTGTCGAAATCTCTTGCTATTTATAGGGCTAGGCCAAAGTCCTTCTTTGAGGAGGAGTTTGAGTTGGAATTAAATTATCTTTAAAGAATATAATTCTTTATTATAATTTTATTCCTATTAGAACTTCTCCTATCCACTTGGAATTTAATTCTTCTTTAATCTCTGCATGGCAATCAAATTCCTTTGGGCTTGGACCTTGCTCCATGTCATCTTGGGCTTGTAAAATCATGAATTTCGACATCCATATTGCTTTTGGTCTTTGTCGACAAATGCCATGGCAACTGGCTCGGCGTCTCCTTCATGCACTGCCCTGGCAACTAGCTCGGCATATCCTTCATGCATTGCCCTGGCAACTAGCTCGGCATTGCTTTGGCAAGTGATCCTGCACATACACACAAAAACACACCAAAGCAGCATCTATTTCCACAAAAATCACCAAGTTATGTAATCAAGCTCAACGATTGAAGGAAACATGGATTAATGCATGAATGGCTAACTATGCAACTAATATGAGCCTAAGTCTAACAATAATATGAGTAAAAAGGGTAAGAAAAATAGTACTTTTGAACACTTATCAATCATTCGTTAACCCGACAAAATATTTTAGATCTAGCTCATCTCAGTACATGTCATCACAGAGTCAGTCTTCTCAGGCAGAAATTAATCGCTTAAAATAACAGTTAACTTAATTTCAAGCCGAGGTAAAAGTGAGAGACGCTAAGAGAGAAAGAAGAGAAGCTGAGAGAGAAAGGAGGGAAGCTGAGATAGCAGCGAGAGAAGTTGGGAGGGAAGCAACATATCAGAATCTCCAAAGAGAATTTCAAGAAATGATGGCGATGTTAAGGCAGAACCAACCAAAGAATCCGCTATCTTAGTAGATTTTAGGTTCGTTCTTGTGTGAATTCAAATGAACAATGTTGAACTACATTTCAATTTAACGTTGAACTATATTTCACTTTAATGTTAGACTTGAATTTGTTTATGTTGCTTTTACTTACTTTTTGTAATTGATTTTTAGAATTTATTGTTATTTGGATAATGTTACATGTTCAATTTAGGTAGTTTACCTTTTACAAATAGAGTATAAGAAGCAGTAAGCTTAGCGGCATTTGTCTTTAAAAAACACCGCTAAAAATAGTGGCATATCGCGGCGTTTGTCAAAAAATGCCACTAGTACAAGGTATTAGCGATGTTTTGAAGGGAAAACGCCACAAAAAACTAAAACATTTTGCGGCGTTTTAAAGTAAAAAACGTCACTAAAGAAGAGGCAGGGTTGGTGTTTGATAAACCAAACGCCGCTAAAGAAGAGGCATTTCCAGGGTTTGAAAATACAAACGCCGCTATAGATCAAAATCGGTAGTGGCATTTTTTAGTCTAAAACGCCGCTAACTATTGCGGCACCGCTTTCAGCGGTGCTTCTTGCGACTTTTCTCTGAGCGCCACTAGTGTTTTTAGCAGAGCTAAAAAACGCTGCTATAGAGCTAAAAAACGCCGCTAAAACCCTATTCTGCTATAGTGTACCCTCCAACCATACACTAACATGCAGTATCCTAGAAAGACTTGTCCTAGGCCTATTGGGCATAGGAGCTTACAAAAAGGATTACCCTAGGCCCGTTGGGCGTAAGAGCTTAGGTCTAGAAAGACTTACCAAGCAAGGGTCAGGGGATCAAATCCCCATAAATACAGTCTCTATATTTTTCATTCCCATTATTTCTTTCTTTTTTTCCTATTTTTTTCTTTTCTCTTTTTTTGACTCAAATGCACTTTAATATATATCATTTTTTGGGGTGTTACAACTCCCCCCTAAAAGAAAAATTCGTCCTCCAAATTTACCAAAGTCGAAGAAAAGCATAAACTGCTCTTTCATCCTTCTTGTACTAAAACTCATCCATCAGAGCATCCTTATTTCTCGGGACTCTCTTACAGCCACAAATCAATATGGTATTGTCCTCAGTCACTCGGACTATCTTTGGACTCAGAGTTGTCTCATCATATCTCTCAGACCAACTAATCAGAATATAATAATTGAATTCATACCGAACTTCATATGGTGCAAAACAAACACTTGTCTCATAAGTTTTATTATAAGCAAGCTCGGTCAAGGATTTAAAACCTTCCCAACTACCACAGAAGTCAATCTTACAACCCTGAAGTACCTTCTCTATGATATTATCCTACTAGGTTGAACATCAATTTACGAATGAAAAACGATACCTAAATCTAGACAAGTACTTAAGGCCTCTAACAGGGCCTCCCAGAATCAGAATGTACCACCAAATTTTCAGTCAAGGATGATATAACGATACACCATGCCACATTTTCATATAAAAGGTCTTTCTTCAAGCCGAATGGACATAACCAAAGTTTTGAACAAATATTACTTACTTTTAGCACAACATTCCGATAATTGTTTCCTTCGCTCTTAACAGAGTCACCACATAATCTATACTTTCACCAATCTCCCAGACACATTTCTTTTAAATTTCTAATACTTTTATTTAATTCTCATCGAAATATTCCCTAATATAATCATTATCACCGAATGTCCTTACATGAAATTTTATATCGGTTATCTCACACGATCAAACATTTATTCTCAATCTGATTCAGATATTCAATTTCACATGCATGAACCATCTCAGGTTCTTTATCCAAATTCAAATCCATCAATTTAACCCAAATCACAGATGAAAGTTATAGATATTTCTTGCCAGTATAGATCAAGCTATGGAAGGCAAAATACTTAGATTCACTAATTTTAGAAAAGGAATTCGACATTGGAGTTCCGGCTCGGAGGAGTACGGTTATGATTTAGGGGTATGAACAGACCCAACATCCTATGACAGACGATCGACCGATCTACAAAGAATGACGCAACTCTAAGCTCTGATACCACTAAATGTAACCCCCTGACCCTCCTATGCGTTATCACGGATCCTAGGAAGTCACATTAGGTTCACAAGAGCGACCCACAGAAAAAAAATCAACATAAAAACATTTTTTCCTTAAAACATTTATTAAACTGTGACGTTAACTTCTGTTTAAAATACCCTTTCAAGAAATCATTTAAACATATGACAATATTTCATAAAATGTTTTACAGACACTATCATGAAATAATACATGACATACATGCCCACTAACTGTACCAGTATCGTACCCTAAAAGCGACGTTGAGAGGACTCTAAACATTAATCTCAGTCATTACCATGATGGATATCTTTTAACCTGCAATGGTAAAACAACATGAGCTTCTGAAAGCTCAGTAATACAGAACTACCAAGATATGCTAAAAAACACAAACAAGTATATGGCAAGCATAACACTATCATGATGTACTAAGTGACAATGAGCTCAAATTACGATTCAACAGCTCAATAAAACATTATGACAGGAGGTAACAGTTGTTCTTTCTTTTGGTCGCACGAGTATCAGGAGATATGCCTATAGCCAGAATTTAAAAAGAGATCTAGATTTTAGAAGTTGAAACGAGCAGTTTGGAAGCATACTGAGAGCTTCAAAGTTTGGCACATTAATTCAGTAGGGTAGAATTATAGAAGGGAACAGGAAGTTTCATTTTAATTACCTGACTACCCTCCAACCATACATCAATATGTAGTATCCCAAAAAGACTTGCCCTAGGCCTATTTGGCGTAGGAGCTTACAAAAAGGCTTACCCTAGGCCTATTGGGCCTAGGAGCTTAGGTCTAGAAGGACTTACCAAGCAAGGGTCATGGGATCAAATCCCCATAACTATAGTCTCTATATTTTTCATTCCTATCATTTCTTTCTCTCTTTTTTTCCTCTTCTTTTTTTTCTCTTTTTTTTGACTCAAATGCACTTTACTATATATCATTTTTTTGGTGTTACAGAAGCATTTTTAGAGGTTTGACCAGTCAAATCCGCTAATTTAAATGTTTGGTAAATAGATGATTGTAATAGCGAATTGAGGTGAAACCTCTCATTTTGAAAAAGCTCATATTTGAGTTAGAGGTTTGGATAAAAGACTTGTAAAGACTATTTTATCCTTGAGAATTATAAAAAATTTCTCTAAATAACATAAGTTTGATTAATTAATAAAATTTAAAAAATAATTTCATAAATAAGAAAATAATATATAAATTAATAAATACATATAAATTTAATAATTAATAAAATTATATTCAAAATATAATTTTATACATAAGAAATTAATATATACATCTAAATTTAATAATTATTAAAATTATATTAAAAAAAATTCAAAAAAAAAATTTAATATGTACATCCTCATATATGCTCCGTAATGATATTAAAAAAATTAATTTTCATAATCTAATTATTATTAATAGATATAAAATGTTAATAACTAATAAATTATTCAAACAAGTATCAAATATAATCATGTTCTTATATGTCATTTTGTTTGTTCAAATAATCAAACAACTATCAGCTATCAGTTAATTTTACCAAACACTTTTATACAATCATCTAATGTAATCTGCTAGTCAAATAAGCTAATGCTATCATATATCCACTATCAGCAAATGTAATCCGTTATCCGCTATCAACTATCCGCTAATTGCCAAACAAGGCCTAAGATTTTAGTACGTCAACACCATATACTTACTCAATTGGCATTAAAAGTTGTTTTTTTCTTTTTTTGAACAATTTTCTACCTAGGGGAGGGGGAAGTGAAATTTTGTTCTTACTGGGCCTTGAACCCACAACATAAGGGAATGGAAGGATGTCAATCGAGAGCTTTAACCACATGCTTTAGAGATTGTTGACCATTCAAAGTTGCTTGTAAGAACCAACCTAGTCATACTTGGTAATTTGGGTAAATTAACTTAAGGGTAAATTATACAGATCATTACTGAACTTTGTTCTCTGACCTATTTTGATTATTGAACTTTTCAAACGATCAATTTACTCATTGAACTTTATTTTTTTACCTATTTGGTCACTCTGAATTATTTTATTAATATTTTAGTAAGACTTGGTATATTTTACTATTATTAGATATAAAAAATAATTTCAAAGAAAATAAATTATATTTTATTATTATTATTAAATAAAAAAATTTAAAATAAAAACGTCAAACACTCAAAACTCAAACCACTCTCACCCTTACGGGCGTCACCCACAAAATATAAATTCTATTAAAGCACAGCCTCCGGTAAAATATTCCCAATGTTTTGATCTTTCTTGGAAAATGTTATATCTACTGGTTCTCCACAAAGAAGCACCAGAATGAGAGGCTTATTTGCAGCATTTGCAATACTGATAATGAGTTTCTTTTGAATTCCAGGAAGAACTAAGTCGACACGATCATGAGATTTCCTCTCTTGGGTTTGATCCAATCCCGTTACTAATACCACCTGGTCTGCTCCTTTCACTGTCTTGATTCCTTCAACAGTGATGATCTGAAAGCAGGGGAAAAAGCGGTGGAGAGCCGTGTTCACAGAGAGAAGGAAATTTGGTGGGTGCCGCGGGTAAAGGTTAGAGTGGTTTGAGGTTTTGAGTGTTTGGGGTTGGTTTTTATTTTAAATTGTTTTTTTATATTTTATAATAGTAAAATATGTCAAGTTATATTAAATATTTATAAAATAATTTAGAAGAATTAAAATAAGTCAAAAAGTAAAGTTCGGTGAATAAATTAGTTGTTTTAAAAGTTCATTGATCAAAATAAATTAAAAAATAAAATTCAGTGATATTTGTATAATTTACCTTTTAACATAATGATTATTTCAAACATATCCAAACAATAAAAATCATATAAACTCAACTTTTAAAAAAATTATCTCTATCCATATTCATTTAGCCCATGAATAGGTCTATCAAATTTTAAAAAAAAAATCGAGCCCAAGCCAACACGATCAGACAAAATAACTGTTTTTTTTATTTTTAAAAAAATCATAATACTTGTTTTAATTGCGCCGGCTTTCTCCGAGCTTAATAGATAATTTAAAGGTCGAGATCCACTAATTAATTTAATGGTTGAAGATATTTATATTATCTTATTTTGTATGGGTTCGAATTCTGATATAAAAATATAATCTCTATTTAATCAAAGATAATCCAAAGGTCAAACTCAAACGTTACGATACAAACTGATAATTTAAAAAGAAAAGAAAAATCAGGCCTCAGAGACTGCAAACACGATTATCTTCCTCTTTTACTTAAATCTAACAAAAACAGGTTGTTTCAAGCAACAAATATCTATAGTAGGATTGTATACGTATACGTACGTAGACATAAATATTATACAAATTGAAGTTGCAGTTAATAAAAGTTTGTGGTTGACCCAATCCAATGTGAAGCTGAGTTGTAGTGGTGAAAGTCAATGCATCAAACCGGTGGACGTTGAGTTTGGAATTCAGAACGACACCAAATACGTTTCTTTCTTCTTTGAATTCAGACGTTATTATGAAATTACAACTTAAACTCATGGGTTTTCAAAACCAAGCAACCAAGTTGCATTCATTGAAGATATACATATAATAACATGGGTCAACTATATTATAATTGTGAATTCAAACATTAATTTTTAAGAATGTTGAGCACAATAATGAACAGTGCACCGGATACATTTTTATGAAAGAGAGACAATGCACTAAAAATACGTAAATACCAAGTCTTTCAAAGAACAATTCTAGACATACATCTCCATACAATTGTAACATCTAAAAATTTAAGTTGAGTTTCAAGTAAGTTGGCAAAGGATCGAGTTAATATTCAAGTTGAAATTAAGCGATAAGATTAATTCTAGGATTTTTAAAAGATGTGATAATATTATGTTATTAATATAAATAAGTCAATATTTTCTAGGGTTAGTGTGATATTTTATTAAAATGTCAAATTGGTGTTTAAATCTTCAATTAAGCTAGTTGTTTTTAAGTAAAAGTTTTTAGTAACTTATTATCAAAAAAAGTTTTTAGTAACTTTTTTCATAAAAGAAAATAGATTATTTTAAAAAGAATACAAACTACAAATCTTTAAGAGACTATTTTACCATTAAATGATTTTTGATCAAAATTTCATCTTATTTCCTCTCATACCCTACGGCTACCATTCCCTAGAGCTAGAGTTGTTTCTTGAAGAACTTAGATAGTGTAGTTGATTTTGGAAATATTATATCGTGACAACACTCGCTACATCAATAAGTGGATAAAAAATGCTTATGCTCTATTAAAACCTGGTAATACCAATCATATGAAGAGCAAAGAAATGATACTCATATGCTTTTGCAAGAGTGGTTACACGGGTGTAACATCCTAAAAACCGGCCAAGTCAGATTCGGGTTCCGGCGATCGGAAACCCTACACCGAAAGGACTAAACATTGCACTAGTATAGACTATAATGTCAATTTTATGGATAATGGACTTTAATTAAGTCTGATTCCTAGTCAAGGGCCTTATTGAAATGTTAAATGTTGAGTTTGAGTTAGGCATATCGATATAGTAAGACATGTATTGGTGCGGTTCAACAACCTTCTAACTAACTTACCTAATTGGGCTTAGCAGTTCCGATATGGCTATGAGGCATATCGGTACGGGCAGCTGTTAAAAATGATTTTGGTGATTATTTTAAGGGAATTGATGAGATAGGGGAAAGTCACCTCCTTGCTTACTCCTACCCACATGAACAAAGGCCATTTGATTGACAAAATGGGGGATTTGATTGAGAAAAAGAAAGTTAGCATTATTAAATAGGTTTCCTCCCAAGCTAGGAAACCATATGATTGGTTGCTTGGGAGGCAACCCTTGTGATTAAGCAAAACCCTCGGCCAAGGTTAAGAAAAGGGAAAAGGGAAAGAAATAAGTGAAGTAAACCAAGACCAAAACTTTCCACATTCTCCATCCTTTTTCATTGAAGAACAAGCAAGCACCACCATTTTCATCTTCTTCCTTGAGCTTAAGCAAGCACCTCCCTTGGTTGCTTAGGTTTTCTTGAATTTCTCTACATTGTTAGATAGCCCTCGATTGGGTAAGATGAAACCCTCATACAATTGTTCGAATCCATGGATATATTGAGTTTAATTTCAAATTGAAGTTCTTGAGCTTATAAACTAATCCATGGAAATCCTTCTTGCTCAATAGCCAATGGTTAATTTTGAACATAGATATTGAATTTGGTATTGTTATATTGCTTTCAATGCCATACTATCAATTCTAATTAATTCCTATTGTTGTAACCTAGCTCAAGAATTGGAGAAAGATCCCCCGTCATCTCCAACGAAAGCTAAAAGCAAAAGAGTTGTAATCTGAGATCTTTGAAAGCCTTGGAATCGAGGTGAGTGTAGTTGGACTCTCGAGATTGAGCTAGGTGCCTTTCCCGATTCCATTGTTATTGAAACTATCATTGCTAACCCTATTTGCTAAGGGATATTGCATCGAATCATTTAGTGGGTGTTGTGGTAAGTATTGGTAAGTTATTGAATTAAGGATTGAGCATTGTCACTGTTATCATCATTGTTATCGAATATCGGACATAGATAACATCATTGTCATCGTGTATTGTTATTGCCATTGTCATGGTCATTGCCATTGAATCATGGAAATATAGAGTATTGATCATAGAGCATTGTTATTGCCATTGTCATTGATATTGCCATTGGACATGTATATTGAATCATTGCTTACTGATAAAGTCATTGAAAACATTGAACATTGTTATTCTATTGAGCATCAATCATTGATATTGTCACCGAACCTTGGAATCGAAGGGCATTGTACACAATTGGCATGCCATAGAATTCATGAGCTCAGTGTACGGGTGGACTACGGTCCTAGGGATACGACCTATATTGATTTGGCGAGGCGGATAGATGTGTTGTGATATTGGTCATATTAGCGAGGCGGATGGATTAGGCCATTCATTGATTTGGCGAAGCGTAGGAATTCGCCTATCCACTATCTGGAATCGATCCAAGGGTTATTGCTAAAATATGGAAATATCGTTGTCAATCATGATCATTGCATTAATATTAATGGTTCATTGCATTGCTATTGTCATCACTTGAATTGGAATGCATTACATTGCTAATGACATCGTTTATGGCTACCTCACTAGGCAATGTATGTCTAATGCATTGCATCTCATCCATTTCAGGTTAAGGGACTCATCGTTCGAGACCGGAGAAGTTGAGGCGTTGGACAAGTCACAAACAAGCCTAAAGTAATGTATATCGAACCTATGAACTCCTAGTAGGGTGGAAAAGTACTTGGAATAGTTACATAGGGCTCTTTTGATATGTATATGTTAAGCTTGTGGTGCAATAGTGCTTAAGGCTCTAAGTGATCTTTTTGTACGGTTTAAAAATGATTAAAAATGCATAGTTGGCTCCTAAAGGTGAACACCTAGTAAATGAATTCACATTGACATGAAACTTGACATGCTAGTAGATTAAATGGTTATAAACTTGCTAGTAAAGTTTCATTGTATTTGGACACCGTTTGGTAGGTCAAATCGAATAAAAATAAGATAAAATCTATTATTACAATGCATGGCGTATCGATACGACCTTGCATATTTGGTCAGATCAACGTTGGCCAAAAGGGGGCATATCAATACTGCTTAGGTGTATCAGTACAGACTTTGGTCACTGAAATTTGGTTACAAAAATAGTATCGATACGGGTTTAGGGCATATCGGTACGAAGTCAATGTAGTCAACCTATATCGATACGGTCTCAAATGTATCGATATGGACTTGTTCCTTTTAATCTGGAATCCTTGAATTAAGCATGGTGTATCGATACAGTCTCTAGGGTATCGATACGGTGGCAGGTAAATTAGTTATAAGTGATAAAGAATAGCTTTTCAATTTTTGCAATATAGTCACTGAAATCTTAGAAGTCTAATTGATAGGGCTAATGAACTCTGATTAGTGTGAAATTTTAGAGGCTCACTATTATTATATTGAATTTCATTGTGGTATTGTTAATTAAAAAAAGGACCCCTAAATTATCAGATTTATAGTTTAGTCCCTAAAACTTGTAAAAGTTATAAATCAATCATAGTTGAAGGATTATTGTTCCATACATGATAAATTGAACTAATGCCTATACTTGTTAATGTTTAAAGAGTATAATATCGATTGAATGTTAGTCATTGATTAAAAATTTATAGCACCGGTCACTATATCGTTCAACGGTAGCACGCTCCGATCTAATTCTTAATCAGGTTGGGAATTGGGTGTTACAACGAGTCAACCATTGCAAAAAAAATTATCTTGAGCGATGACCTCCTTTCTATTAAATCCACAAAAGGCCGAGTAATTGTGTTAAAATGAAAAGTATGCATAATTTTTCTAAAGGCATAAAATAAAAAAATACCCCCAAAGTTTGACTGAATAGTCACTTTGACCCTTATTCTTTTTTGGAGCAATTCAACCTTCAATGTTTCATTTTGGGTTAAAATGAGTCCTCTGCGAATGAAGATTGTTAGCAAACTAACAATAAACAGTTTGAAATGAGTTGGCAGAATGATAAGTCAGCTAAAAAAATCGTTTATATTTTATATAATTTTATAAAATTATTTTTTAACTGATGTAACGTTTTTTCAAGTAAACACATTTGTCTATATGATACTACGATGTCAGCTTGCACTGTCATATAAGTTTTTCATGTCATTTTAAGTTATTTATCGTCAGTTGACTGACATTTTTCATCTCCAAAGGGGTCATTTTGACCCAAAATAAAACATTAAGGGTTGAATTGCTCCAAAAAAATAGAGACCAAAGTGACTATTCAGTCAAACGTTGAGGTGTTTTTTTAGTTTTATGCACTTTTCTAAATGAAAATAATAACTACCTTCGGAATTCTTGAAACGGATATGTTCTTTAATGCACACATATAATCACACTCAAACTTCCTTTGTTAGCATGAATTTTTTAGTTTTATTCAAAGATTTACGAGGCCCAGTATAGTTTATTAAAACGAAACTGTTTAATTTATAATCTCAAAGATATATAAGGTTTTTATATAAAAAAATATTTTTAACGTAGTAAAAAATATTCTATGTGGCCTTCTTTAAAGTCATTTTTCTTATAATTTATTAAACCAAAATCTTTTGTTTTTCCCTATGAACATTGTTCAACTCATTTTGGGCCACTTTTTTTTGGGCTATTTACGGTCGCTCATATCTCACATGTCCAAAACTCATTATAATCGAGCATTTGATCGTTTGTGCACGTAAATTTTAGAGATTTTCAACTCGATGGAAAATTGAGGGAATGTGTGATCATTGAATATTTTATGAGCATGAATACAGTTTTGTTATAGAAAAATCAAGCCTCAAAGACAGCAAACACGATTCTCTTCTTGTACTTAAATCTAACAAAAACATGTTTCAAGCAACAAATATCTATAGTAGCATTGTAAACGTATACATATACGTATGCTGACATAAATATTATACAAATTGAACTTTGTAATTAATAAAAGTTTATGGTTAAGACTTAAGAATATATATGAACAAATATTATATGTAATTATCTTTAGATTATTTTAAAAAATTGTGGTTGACCCAATCCAATGTAAAGCTGAGTTGTAGTGGTGAAAGTCAATGCATCACACCGGTCGACGTTGAGTTTGGAACTCAGAACAACACCAAATACGTTTCTTTCTTCTTTGAATTCAGACAGCCCTGTCGTTGGGACTAGGCGGGAGGGCACCTGTCCAGACCCCCTTTTTTTTTCTCTAATTTTTGTTATAGGGTCAAATCGTTTTCGAATATTCAATATTAGTAGTCTAATTTTTCAATATTTATTATTTAAGTCATACTTTAAAATTTTAATTTTTTAATACTTTTTATCAGGGAATCTAATTTTCTCAATACTTATTATTAGAGGTTTACTTTTAATATTCAATTTTCTCAATATTAGTTATTAGAGCCCAATTTTTTTCAAATATTTGTTATTACGGGTTCAAATTTTTTAATACTTATTATTAAGGACCTACTTTTAAAATAATTTTTTTCCAATACTAATTATTAGGGCCTAATTTTTTTTATACTTATTATTAGGAGTATACTTTTAAAATTTATTTTTTTCAATACTAGTTATTATGGGTAAGGTGAGCAAAACTCGACCCGAAAAAATAAATAAAAATTTCAATTTCGAGTTATTCAAGTTGAAAATTTCGATTTTGATTGTGCCCAACTCGAATATTGAAAAACTGAATTTTACAGTTTTGCGATTTAGTCCTATCTTTCCTTTTTTTACTTCAATTCCGCCTTCGTTTTCAGTTTATTTTTAACCGAATTTGAACCACATGGTCCTAAACCATTATAGAATACCTATTTTACTTCAATTTATATTTTTGAAAATAAATTTCCTCTTTTTGTAATTTATCCCCTCAACTTTGTATGCTTTCCCCATTTCTTCAGTTCCCTCTTCGCTTTAAGCCCATTTTAACCAAATTCGAACCACATGCTCCTAAACTGCTAAAAAATATCTATTTAGCCTCAATTATTATTTTTGAAAATAAATTTCTTATTTTTTAGCCCCTCAACTTTGTATTGTTTCCTCATTTCTTCAATTCCTCCCTTTTGAGTATATTTTTAACCAAATTTAAACTATATACTATAATATCTATGTAACTTTAACTCATATATTAAACAAAAATATTCTTTTTTTCAATTTATTCCCTTAATTTTTCATTTTATTCAATTTGATCCTTCAATTGTAATTTTTACTAAATTCTTTCTTCACATAAATTCTTTCATTTCGTATAATATCAACTATAAATTTGAATCGAATTGAAAAAAATTCAAATAAAGTTTAAGTCATAAAATATGACTCGTCAACTCGAATAACTCAAAACTTCTTGACTCGGCTCGATCGAATGGTCACCCCTAATTAGGGGCCCAATTTTTAGGTTCACCCTTTGACCGCCAAAATCTATGCAATGGGCCTGATTTCAAACATTATTATAAAGACTTAAATGAAAAATCAGCCTCTAAATTATACATTTTTTTCTTTTAGTAATTAAACTATTTTTTGGTCAAAACAAACACCTAAACTATTATTTCTGTTCACTTTAAGTCTAGTAGTTATCTAAGTTAAAAAATATTTTGAGCAATAAGATGTTGACACGTCACAATGATTTTTTGATCTTACGTTAGTTTAGGGACTAAAAACAAAAAAATAACATAGTTTAGGTACTTATTTTGACCAAAAAATAATTTAAGTACTTAAAATAACAAAAAATAATAGTTTAAGTACTTATTTTACTAAAGGTAATTTAATAACTAAAAAATGACATAATTTAAGGGTCGATAATTCATTTAAGCCTATTAATAAAACTAAAACTTGACGCATGGGTTTGCAAAACCAAGTTTGTGAATGTGGCTTTCATTGAAGATATACATATAATACATGGGTCAACCATATTAGAATTGTGAGATTCTGATATGTGAATGTGAATCTGATGATACACTTGGTTTCTTATTTTCTCTACATCGTTTTCAATTTTCATTTATTAAGAAAAACAAAATAAAAAGATTATATTTCCTATTTGTTGTGTACGGTTGGGTCAAAGCTTGCTGCCAATTCCATTCGGTTGTTTTAAAATTGTTGTATGGATTCCTAGCCCATCGCTTTCACTTGTGAGTATTGTTGTGTGAAGCTTGAATGTAAAGTCAAGAGCCTGATAACGGATTCAGATTTGACATGTCCAAATATTATCTTCTTTTTCTTAAAACTTCGGTTGGGTTGGAATTGATTCCTAGCCCATCGCTTTCATTTGTGAGTATCGTTGTGTGAAGCTTGCATGCAAAGTCAAGAGCCGGATAACGGATTCAGATTTGACATGTCCAAACATTATCTTCTTTTTCTAAAAACTTTGGTTGGGTTGGAATTGATTTCTTTATCTGAAAACAATTAAAATAATGTTTATGTATTTTTATTCCAATAGTGTTAAATTTTCTATATAATTAAAAAATCGCATTCACGAGGTAATAGATAATAATAATTAATGTCTTGATGTCCAGGGACAAATACCGGGGTCGGCCTACCTACGTCTTGATCCGCTTCATGCCATAATTTTTTTTATCGAATCCATAAAAATAAAATTTTAAAAGTAAGTCATTTTTATCTTAAATTAACAATTCATTATTGAACAAAATTTGTCTTTAGTTTTCGACTCGACTTCATGTGAAAAAATTCGACTATATTTTTAATTTTATAAGCTCGACTCGAAAAATTTCAAATAAAGTTTAAGTTATAAAATGAGACTTGGAATAACTTGAACATTTTAGTAATTAGTTGAACGATTTTTAAGTTTAAGTCGTGTCTCTCAATTTTGCCTTATATATGTATAAACATTTATAATTAAATTTATGCTTAACCCTCAAATAAGTGCCTAAACTATACCATTTTTTTCAGATAGGTGCCTAAACTTTGTTTTAGGCCATTTAGGTGCCTAACGTTTTCTTTCGTGATCCAAATAGGTGTCTCACTGCAACAAACATTACTTTTTTTGTCGTTATCCAATGAAAATCATACACGTGATAGTATTAAACATTTTCTGAATTTTATTTTTAAAAAATATCTTGAAATTTTCAAATAATCTCAAAATAGTCCCCAACTCCCTAAACCCCCCAAATTCGGCCACTCCCACCGGCTTTGGTCGCGTTTCCAATGACAAAATGAAGTGCCCTCCCCTCGCCGAACGACCCATACACCGTTCATCATCTGTTATGTTGTTTTTTGTCGCAAATTATTCGAATGAACCATTCGACAATTTCGGTGTTTCTCACGGCATCAGTCGATTTTCCACGACGAGGTGGTGGAGTAAATGGTCGTGATGGTCTGGAGAAGGATTTGATGGGCAACAGCGTGGCAATCGGCGACGAAATTAGGTCAAATCGAGATTTGGGGTGTTAGGGTTTTCAAAATTTGGGGCTATTTTGTGAAATTTGAGGTTATTTTATTTTATTAGCTTTTTTATTAATTTTTAAATATAATTTCAGAAATTTAGGAAGATGACACATGTCAGATAACGAAAGTTAATGGTGAAAATCAACAGACAGTAACGGTGGGGCACCTATTTGAGTAATGTTGAAAATGTTAGGCACATATTTGGCCCAAAACAAAGTTTAGGCACCTAACTGCAAAAAAATGGTATAGTTTGGGCACTTATTTGACTGTTAAGCCTTAAATTTAAATAGAAACTCGAACAACTCTACTATAAAAAATTTCAAATAAAGTTTAAATTATAAAACATGACTCGCCAACTCAACTAATTAATTTTTTGTTTGAATCAACTCGATCAAATGATCACACCTAGTTTCATTGTCCTCAATAGGGGTGTTCAAAAATATCCGACCCAGATGACCTGGCCTGTTGACCCGCCGACCCGATCAAAAAAATCAGGGTAATTTTATAATAAAAGATCACCTCTCGGGTCGGGTACCTGGACCGCCATTTTCTGGGTTGGGCCCGGGTCGTAAAATTCTAAATTTCTAGGTACCCAGATGTAATTGAAATTAAATATTTTATATTTAACAAATACATATTTTTATATTAAACTAATAAAACATCTTAAAATATTTTTATATTTTTAATTAAATAAATATATATTTTTATATTAAACTAATTAATACATATTTTTATTTTGAAAAAAACAAAGATTGATGTAAAAATTAACATAACATAATATTCACTTTTGGTAAAAATTAACACAACAAAATATTAACATTTGATTTTTTTACAAGTCTAAACATGTTCAACACTACTCCTTTGAATCTTGTAATCTCACCTTTTAGGTGGTGGAACTTGTACAAGGTTTATTCCTTTCTTCAAAATAAGCGTGGTTTTCTTTTAGAAAATCTATCGATACGAATTATCCCCAAATCATTTTTAAAATCTTGGCTTAAATGGATTTCTTTTGAAAATTCTGTTTCTTTTGAAAATCGATAAAATCTTGGAGTCGCCACCGACCACTTGGATAAGGTGGGCCGGACACCATGGAAAACCAGAGATTCTTTATAAAAAGTTCCGGGAGTTGGTTACTCATAGGGAAGGATTAGCACCTCATCACGCCCGGAAATCGGTACCTGGACATTTGTTGCTTTCAAATTAATGAAATTTGTTAGAATTTGAATTGAATTTAACTCGACGTACTTAATTGAAAATTTAACCTTAATTACATGGGCTTTATCAAGTTGGTGGGTTCGAATTAATTAGACATTTAATTAATAAGGTTGACGATACACCAGACCATAGACTAAACCAATATCATATAAGCCTGACTGTCGTGTTAGTTTATGGTTCAAATCCCGCACGTCACCTTTATGCATGGTGCAACCAATTAAAATATGATGTAATGATTTTGTCAAGTTTTAATTTTACATTGAGTCGGTAAGAATTAATTCAAATATTTGGTCAACATCCTTTGAGCTCGGACTGTTACGACACAAATATCGAAACTAATAGACATCGTTTTTCATGATTTAAATTAATTAATGCAAGATGGATAAAGGGCCACATGAATGACAATTAAAGGACGACAAACAAAAAAATCTTAAGGATAAACACACAAAAAGCCCACCCAAGGCCCCAATCTAAAAGGCCCAAGTTATGGAAGATCCAATTAGTGATCTAGTTATTAGTTAGGTGATTATAGTATTAACCCTAAATTGACTAATCCCAAAAAAACTAGAAAATCCCTACAATTTATGAATTATCTTATAACATGATAATTAATTCAATCAGTTTTAAACTAGTATTCCAATAAGCCGCGAATATTATTTAAAACGAATCAAATTAACTAAACATGGTTTGGAATTTAATGTCAATCTAAACTTGAAATTAACTTTATCCCAAAAGTGATTAAAAATGTTCAATTAATATAATGAATTTAACATTTATCCTAATAAACCAAAGACAAATTTAAATTCACTAAATTAATTTGAACCTTAATCTAACTAAGGCTCAAAAAATTTAATCCTAGAATTAACTTAATTAATTTAAGGAACGTACCCCTATTAGACGAGCACATGACCTAAATTAATTAAATTAATTGGCCTAATCTAAACTAAAACCTTAACCAAACCCAAAAGCCCATCTAACTAAGCTACCCTAAAGCCCAAAAAAGACAAGGCCCAAAGCTACAAGGCCTAAAACTACTAAAACTAGGCCTACACTAAAAAAACTAACCAAACACACATGTGTCACAAATATATTACATATTATGTATTATAATTTTTTTTTATAAAACCTAGATTACACACTAAAAATATATATTATAAACATTTAAAAAGCAAACTCATATATTATATACTTTATAAGACTATATATTATATATCTTTAAAAATTATATATTACATATATTTGTGAAATTTATATATATTATTTTGCAAAGCTATATATTACATATTATAAAAAAAACTATAGATTATATATAAGGGTTATGTGCTATATTATATGAAAATCTCTCTCTCTATATATATATTTTATAGTATGCAAAATACATATTACATATTTAAGGAAAATTATATATATGCATATTAAAAACTTTTAAAGAAAGTATATTTTTCTTGAAAACTATAACTATGTGAAACTATATACCTAAAAAGTACATTACATATATTTTAATAAACTATATATTATACCTTTTTAAATAGAAAACTATATATTATATATATGTATTATAAAACATATATCATAAGCATTAAATAGAAACTATATACTAAAAGAAAACAATATACATAAACATTTCACAACCACATATTATAAATCAACAACCATAAAATTAACAGATTTAAACATACAAACCAACAAGATTATAAACAAGGTATGAACTGAAAATAAAATGCATGGGAGCAGGGAACTAATACACTGGAAAAAGGACCAAATTGGCAAAAAACCAAAATTTTGAGGCCAAAATAAAGAAAAAAACAAACTTGATTAAGCGAAGGGCGAGATTGAAAACTATTGAAAAGTTTCAGGGACCAAGGAAGGAGTTTTAAAAGGTGGAAGGACCAGGGGATGTGATTTACCCACTCGGAGGGACCAAAACGACGATTAAAGAAAACGGAGGTCCTTACAGACGTAAATAAGCTGGGGCGGAGGGATTTAAACCAGGGTTAACCCAATTTTAAAATCAAATCCTTATAAAACATAACCCCAAAACAAACTGGCCCTTATTTTGGCTATTCTCTGCCTTAAATCGATGATAAGCCCATTTTTTTGCTTTGTTAGGGTTCTTGAAACCCAGAAAGACGGTGACTCTCAATCGCAACAACCACCGTGAACCATCACCGGTCGCCGACGTCGGTGACCTTTCAAAACCCCCCCAAAAACCTTTTTCTTGCTTCAAAAATAGATCTAAACCTAGACTTCTTTTTTAAGAAACAGATATCTTCTCTTTAAAAAAATCGAAAGCAAAAAAGAATAACCATCCCCTTTTTGGTTGGCCTCTTCACCATTTCACCCCTCACGGTCTCACAAAGGCCGGGTTCGGGCTTATCGATGGCAAGGGAAAGCGAATCGATAACAAAGAGATGAAACAGCGAAGGTAAAAAACAAAACCCTAAATTGTTTATGCATATGATGCTATTCAAAAAAAAGAAAGAAAGGATAAGTATTCCTCAAAAGCTTGTGTTTTTTCTTTAGTTTTTTGTGCTCTATTTCATTTGAAATCCCTGTCCAGGGTTTTTACAATTCGATGCTTTCGGTTATATATCTCCAATAATTACATGGAATTTGATATATAAAAAAAGATGAAAAATTAGCTATTGGTGGCCTATTTCCTTGTTTTTATTCATATGTGATTTCTGCCTCTGAAAATGTTATTGGGATATGCCAGCTCTGATTTTGTGTCTTTTTGGTTGCATGTGTTAGCTGTTTGAGAGGGGACCAAAGAGAGGCCCAGCTTAGGGAGCAAGCCTCTATCGTGGCCGTCGACATGGCGAGGCGGTGCGGAGGTGGCATTGGACCTACTGGCTTTTTTGGCTGATGCGAAAGCCAAATAGGCGCGCGTGGGCAGATGGAAGGATGGGGTGTGGACTCCAAACATGCGCGTGGAAGTTGAGCAGTCGTGCGTGCAGCGTGTGGGAGGAGACGAGGAGTCACGCGTGGTTCGCACGTGCCACAGGGATAATCTGAGCTGTCTGATGCGATCTGGATCCAATGGTGCCTGATGAGGCGGCTGTAATCAAAGAGGCCTCATTAGGGTTTTCTTTTTAATCAATGTTGGGCCCAAAATGGGCTTGTAAATATTTATGTAATGGGCTGTAATATATATATATATATATGGGCATATTTTATTATTTATGGGTTCAAACTTAATAAAACGTGGGCTATTTATTTATTAACTCATTAATTTTTTTATTTTTCAATTTAGTTTTATGATACTAACAACAACAACAGCAACAACAACAAAAACAACAACAACAACAATAATAGAAAACGACAATAAAAAGAAAAAGCAATAATAATAAGATAACATAATACATTAATAATGTTTTGGGTT
This sequence comes from Hibiscus mutabilis, assembly GCA_019671005.1. Lineage (NCBI taxonomy): Eukaryota > Viridiplantae > Streptophyta > Magnoliopsida > Malvales > Malvaceae > Hibiscus > Hibiscus mutabilis. The sequence goes on along the minus strand of CM033735.1, from coordinate 13,715,622 downwards.
TTTCAAATGAGTAATAACATAGTAGATCATAACAATAATGTGTATGCAACACACACACATACACATATATATATATATATATCACTTAGTAATAGTAATAGTAACATTTTTTTTTTTGGCTTTTTGGGTTTTAAAAAACATATCATATAATAAATAGTAAATACTATAATATGATAGTAATCATAAAAAACACAACACACTACTAATATTTTTGGTTTTCTTTAACAAATAGCAACACACACATATAATATAAGACTATTAACAAAAATCAAAAGTAACATTTCTTGGATTTTTTTATTTTAATGGTAAACACATTCATATATAGTGAGGTAGTTAAAATTAAATAAAGCCCATACTAGTGTATATAAGCCCATTATTATAAAACGAAATAAAGAGGGTTCATCTTGGACAAAATTAGTGATTACAGAACTCGAATCACATTTAAATCATTTTAACTTGCACATTTATCACTCAACTTGTTACCTTGAACATGGGAGGGCACTGTTGGGCTCTTCCATTTTGAGTTGGTAATGGTCTTACAGTTTCAAAAACATGAATTTCTCTCCCAAATTTAGGAAATGCAACAAGTTTAGCCTAAAATACATATTTTTATATTAAATTAATATATTATTTTTATATTTAATAAATATATTTTTATATTCAAGTACCTAATTACCTTGTTTTGCGGGTACCCGCAACATCCGTATAGCCGACCAACACGGATCGGGACACGAGCCGACCAAGCTACTACCCGACTCGGGTACCAAGATTTAAACACCCCTAGTCCTCAATGTCAAACTTAAAAGTTAGGACATTTTCTTATCATTCCTTTTCAATTGCTTCAATCAGATATGCTCCCAAAATTTTCTGAATATGATAAATATCATTTGACGTATGAGAATTATTTTTTCGTGATGTTTCTAATCATGCGAAGATGAAGAATTTGAGCGTCATAAATCAATTATGTTGAAGTTTTTGAGAAAGTGATAAATTATTTTTTATATCCTTGTTGTTAGATTGATTAAACTTATTTTGACTCTTCTTGTTAGTACAACTACTGAAAGAGCCTTTTTAACAATGAAAATACTTCAATACTAAACTACGCAATAATAAGATGAAAGATGATTTAATTGTGCAAATTGAAAAAATAATTGCTAAAATAATTACTATTGTCTAGATTATAGATGATTTTAATTCTATGAAACGAAGAACTCATCTTAATTGATGAAAATGTTTTGTTTTTATGATGTTTTTCTAAAACATATAATCCTATCACCTTTAGTTGTTATGCTATACTTAAATTGAAAATTTTATATATGAGTTAGGTTTGATAAATTTATTATTTTATTTATATTGACTCACATGATATTTTTCTGGATTGACCACTCTTGGTGTCAATTATTTTATATAATTAAAACATTCACATTACTATTTAATATTAACTTAGAAACTAACAAAAAACATTGTTGATATAACATATAAGAAGACGTAATATCGAACATGTTTAAGCATTCAATGTCTTCCAATTTAAGTGTGGGGAGGTGTTTGAGTAGTCTAAGAATCGTATAAAAAATATTAAAATTAGAACAAATAAAAAATTATTACTGAAATTAGATTGCATTACAATTTATGAACATTTTTCATTATAAAGAAAACCATTTAATTATTCTATTTGATGAAGTTTTGTTGAGACTTGATTTTGAAGAAATACACTTCTTTTGAAGTGCCATGTTGCTTTACCTTTGAAAGCAAGATTTGATCTTCTGTTTTTGGTTGAATGAGACCGGAGAATGACTTTTGAAAAATATTCAGAAATGATAGTGCGCTCTTTGGAACTTCTTATAATTTTGGAGAAAAAAAAACTACAATCCTTCAAAACTAATAGAGGTACCCTAGAAATGGGATGGTCAGTGATAGGCCCAGTTAGCCTAGATCCAGCAACAAACCACATCTGGACGAAGGCTCAAGCATGTTACCTATTGAGTGCCTTAGCCTGAGATAAACACAGGTGGGCAAAACCTGAAATCCATAAACCCGACCTATAACTCATACCTGAATTGAGCCGATTTGAGTCAAGTCGAGCTGAGCCAAGCCAAGTCAAGCCAAGCTATTGATCGAACCAATGATCTTACCTTGCTAATTTCGACCTCATAATATTGAGTTCACACTTTGTTTTATCAAATTTAAACCTTAAACCCTTCGTTTAAGCCTTTAGTTGTTATATTGGACTATTTTGACTAGTTTACGTTACTTTTATTATTCTTGTACTCATAAACAATATTATATTGTGAAGGTGACTTTGACACCCCAATTCGATCTCTGATTAGGTCGGACTCACCCCGTTCGTTGAGAGTTACTCATAAGATAGTTTTAAAATTATCAAGTTAATGGTTCAGTTGTGGTTCTTTATATAGAGTTTGTTGATTCTTAGGCTCCACTTCTATTGGACCTAGTACTGCAAATTGTGATAAACATTAGTAGTACATAGATTGTCAAGTTGCTAGAGGTGTGTTCCTCATCTCGTACGACATACTTGTTCCATGTTGATGATGCATGAAATGTATTGTATGAATTATGAATAAACAATTTGAATATGATTGGTATGCATTTGATTAACTTTTCTATTAGATTGCATGTGTATGTGACAGAAATATTGTACGTTGTTTGAAAAAATATTTTATGGTTATAAGATTCCACACATGACTATGATGTCTGAATGTATGATATGACACACATGCTTATGAGTTAATAGAACTTGGGAATTGATAATAACATACGACTTCATGACTATTACTATATGCGGAAAAGGAAATGATGAAGGTTGTATGAGTAATAATAATTTACATTGAATGTTTGAAAATGATTTACTATGTTAAGTTGGATTGTTCATTTAGGTTGGTAATGAAAGAATGAATTATATGGTTGGTTTATCCTAAAAGGATAGTAAATCCAAATATCTACGGCTGGTTTATCCTATATGGATGGTGAATCCAATTATGGTTGCTTTATCCGATTCAGATGGTAATTCAATTTATGGAGTGTATTATTACGAGGTTCTAGGAACCTCAATTGTAAAGACCCAAATTTCTAACTCGACGATTTGGGTGTTGACTCGATTTACAGACCTCTGAGTTGGTTGGAGTAATTGGACCCATTAGACCTAGTCTGGGCTTTGTTGGATGAGTATTGAGTTTTGTGGGTTTGGAAAGTGATCATTTTGTAAAAGGGGAGAAGCTTGGGGATTTTATGTTACATTTTTACCTTTTTAAACCAAAAGGCTGAATGTTTTTTAATACCCTTGGCTGCCACGTGAGTTAAAGAAGAAAAATGGGAACAAGATGACCTCATTCATCTTTCTTTCTTTTTCCTTCTCTCCTGCACTCTCATTTTCTCTCTACCCAAACACCTTTTCTAAAAACTAAAAATATCAGCTTTATACATAATTTCTTCTAACCAAGTTCCGAGATTGGAATATGTTAATCCCTTTTTCATGAGCTTCATGAAAAGCATAATTTTGTGGTGGAAAGGTAAGCATTGTGATCACAAGTTTTTGGAAGGTTTAAGCTTTTGGAGCATTTCCCATGTTTTAAGGTTGATAATCTGTATCCAAACCTTTCTTTTGTAATTAGGTTGAGTCTTGATTTGTTTCCTTGTTTGTGTGGTGGACATGAGGTGATTGGGAGTTCTTCCAAGCTTGCGTCAAAGAAAGAAAGTTGAAGGGTTTTGCTTGGAAGCCTGATTTTGGGATTTCTAGTTAAATATCAGTACATCGATGACTTCTACTCTTCTTGAAGATCATAAAGTGATTATTTGCTTGATTTTGTGGTTTAAGATTTCTAGTTTGGTGCTAAGATAGCTTGAAGACTTGTTAATGGTAAATCTCATATTAAATGTTAGTAAGGTGTAAGAATGGTAGTAAAGCACCCTAAACAAATCTCATAAGATGTAGGATCGAATTAATGGGTTAAAGACTACGTTTTGGGGGCTTGGGAAGTGATTTTCAGAGCCTTGGAAGCCATTTTCTAGGCTTCGGTACTGATACACGAGGAGCTTGTATCGATACCAGTGTTCTAAAGGATGAACAAAGGCAAATCATGAAGGGTGTATCGGTACCCTTGGGGTGGGTATCGGTACCCCCCAATTCATCAAGATTCCAATAGCTAGATTTCATACTGTACGCTTGAGGGAGTATCAGTACTGAAGGGGTATCGATACGTGGGGTCTGTGTACCAGTCCGGGGTTAATAGTCAACCCCCTCTTCCATGGAGCTCGAGTATCGGTTCGCTTAGGGTGGGTATCGGTACCCAAAGAGAAGTACCGATACTCATGAGTGGGTATCGGTACCCACTGGGCAATCTACCCATAGAAGTTGAAATTAAGTTTGAAGGGTTGATAATTCGAGGACTATGGTCCAAGAGACTTCTAATGTTGTAAAATGAATTGTAAAAATGAGATTTAATCCTCATGGGATGGGTGTAACATGTAATAGCTTGGTAAGTGATGAATCGAGATAACCATGATGGTTAGTGTTATGCCTTGGGGCATTTGCTTGATAGCTTGTCTTGGTGCCACTTACCTCTTAGTAAGGTGTTTGAATGCTCAGGGAGCATGTGTTGCTTTATGAATGATGAAAGGAATCCGAATGTCCTAGATTCAGTACTACAGTACTTATATAAGAGGATGCGTACTTCGGGTTGAGTGAACAAGTACACCTGACATACTCACGGGCTGAGTTATCTAGGTACGGTTAGAAACCTATTCGTGGCTATGGTGATCTGGATAAGGTGTTAACTCGATAGGCTGAGTAAACTCGAGTAACCTGATAGGCTAAGTGACCTTAGGTAAAGACTACTTGTGGCTAATGTGATCTAAGTATTTCTTGGATGTATCCATGGATATGGTGATCCGGGTATAGTCCATTTAAACCAACGACTTTGTGAACACGGGTAACATGACGACTGTGTGAGCACGGGTAAAGTCGGGCTTCGTAGGCCATTATGTTGATGATGTATGGATTTATTTATGTATGTTGTAACACCCCTAAAACCGAGCTAGTTAATACCAAACATTTGTGTTATTTTTAAAAAAAAATGATTGTTACGAATTATTATTAAACCCCCTATTTGAGTAATTAGATCTATTTGATTAAAAATGAATTTTTAAGGGTCAATGCATAAAGGAAGAAGAGTATAGAAAGGACTAAATTGAAAAAGAACTAAAATATTCACCTTGCATGTTTAATTGGACTAATAAGAATTAATTCTTCCATGTGTCAAAGAACAAATGAAGTGGCTAATGATTAATCAATGTTTTATAATTAAAATTATAGAAGAAAATAATGAACTTGAAGGGGGATTTCAGTGAGTTTGGCGGGGGAAAATGAAAGAAAGAGAAACTTCCTGCCATTGTAAAAGCTTGTTTCTTCTCCCCATCTCACTGAAACAATGAACTTGGAGGGGGATTCAATTTTGCCAGTTGGAAGGACTGATTTTACGATAAGCTTAAGTTCAATTCTTGCATGGAATTTTTGTGCTAAGGTAAAGCCATCTTAGTTGTTAATTTTGTTTAACTTGAACCTCCATTGTTTCATGAAGGATATTATGTAACCGAAAGAGAAGAGGGTGATTAAGGGATTAGATTATAACTATGTTAGAATGTTGTTGATTTTTTTAAAGATGAATTCACCAAGTATTAAGTCAGGTTTTGAGTAGTATGTATGTGAAATATGATTTGTATGAAACTGAAATTTTACTTTGTGAATTAGGGAGTTTATGCATGAATTACATGCTAGAAATTTTGGGTTAAGAAATTTAAACTTTACATTAGAAATTTTCTATAATGACCGAATGATGGGTGGAATTCAAGAGCTTAATGTGGTTAAATTTATGAAAATAAATCTTGCTTATGTGAATATGTGAATATGCATGTTGGGAATATGATTTGGGACTGATTTGTTGATATTCGACTTGCTTAGGTTTAGATGAAAGATTGATGGCATTGTTGTATCATATAGTGAACTTGGTAAGCTAATGATGTTGTAATGGTTGGTAAATGGATGTTGTAGTAACACGATTTATAAGAAATGAGAAATGGATTGTGTTTTCATAAGTTGTTTCGAAAAGCAGGGGAAATATTATTCTTGGTGAACGAATGTATAAATTTTGAGATAGATTAATGATAGAGAAAGAAGGTTTAAGGATTTATAGATTTTCTAGTATTTGGACAGTTTGATTTGAGCATGAAAAAGAGTTTAATTTAAAGAATGAAAACAATGTGGCTGGTTAAGAAAACAATCTTGGTAATTCATGAATTATGCGAGGTTTTGTCTTATGGATTAGTGTTAGTACATCTAATATGTATATATATTGATTAACCTTTGTTTCATGCATGAATATGATAGAAAAAGGATGATAATGCTGTCTGTTTTAACTGTTTGTAAAGGTGATTATTTTTAAGATAGGAATCTGAATAAAAATCAAAATTTGATTAAGTTAAGAAATGGTTAATTTATTCCATTATAAGTTGGTTTAAATGACTAAAAAGATGAGAAATGTTAGAATGTTTCTATGCTTCAAATGAATGAACTTTTGCAGTTTTGAAAGGCTAAGCTATTGTTGTCTTATAAGTAAAATGGAAGTTGTTTTGAAAGCTAAATTGATATTTTTTTATAATATTAAAGTGATGTTTTGTGAACTAACGTGCAGATTTGAAATGAATCAAAGTGTTGTTTTGTATGAACATTTAAATACAGTTTTGTGAACTGCAAAATTACAGTTTTATAAATTACAGTTTTGTATGCTAATGCAGTGCAGTTTTTTATGGTATTGTGCTATAAAAACAAATTAGAAGAATGATCTATGTTGGTGGCATTGCTTGGTAAAACATTTTGCTATGTTAATGTTCATGTGATTGAGTTTATGAGAAAATGATACATGGGATGAAAAAAGGTGTTTAGGATAAGAACCTTAATTTAAGGATTGTTTTGAATAGAAAAAGGATAGAATTGAGATTTCTTTGAATGTATATTTTAAAGATGAAAACTGTTTAGCTAATGTTTTTAGTAAATTTATCAATGCTGAAAATCATTTGTTAATTAAAGGCAAATAGGGAGAAAAGGATTGATGGCCTAATGGAAAATGATGCTAGTAAGCTTAATTATCGAACTGATAATAGGAAGATGGGATTGAATAGTTGTCTACATATTGTGAGACTGAGGACAAAACATATTGAAAGCAAACTTGAAATTGATATTGATATGTGCTTCCATGCTAAATTGTTCAATGCCATGATATGATTTACTTGTTTCCTTGGTTAATTAATAGTATTAGTTGAGAAACAAGATTGTTCTTAGGAAAGTAAGGAGCTTAATGCATGTGACTGACGTTGTCATACATGATCCTAAGGAAATAGAAATATTTATGAATGAAACATCTAGTTAATACTAAGAGTTAATGAATGACTATGTATGTCTGCCTTTTGAATCTGGAAAATTTAGAATGTATTCTAATGCTTTGTTTATATTTTGATTAGGATACATTGGATCAAGAAACTCATTTGTGAAGCAAGATCTTGGATTGGAAAATCAGTTAAGAGCAAGTAGGAATTGTGGTTTACTATATCTCTTAACTTCAGGATATCTGGTGAGTGTAGTTTATGTAGTCGGGATGACATGGTGTCATCCTAATTTTGATTTATCTGTAATTGAAGTAATTCAATATTAAGTGTGGATGCATTTGATCATATCATTGCATATGGCTCATATAGAGTTCACTGGGTGGTTACATTCATAGCATAACATCATTGATAAATCTTTCGATTGAGTTTGCATTTCATATGAATATGTGTTTTGCTATGCTATAATATTTTATGATTGATAAGAATTGATAAAAGACCTTGGATAATCAACAATGAACTTCTAATTGGAGCTTAATGCTCACTTCTTAAATTGGAGCTTAAAGCTTCCTATTGTTATAAGATTGCTCTCCTATTGTCAAAGCATAAAGTTGTTGTCACTGAATATTCACCCAAATGTTTTCTTTTCATTATTATTATTATTATTATTATTATTATGTATACTAGCATACTTATTATGAAAACCCAAAAAAGAGTCCACCTAATTTAAGTAATAGCCCTTTTAAATAAATAAGGGGTCCATTTCAAATAAATAAAAACCCATGTACAATAAAGGACCCATTTGGCCCAAAAAGAAAAACCCTAGCTGATATATCTTATCCCTTTTGCGCAGCCCGTTTATAGCCATTGGATCTGACCAAGATCCAACGGCTCAGATGAAGCCTAGAGATGAACCGGCTAGCCCCTAGCGTGCGCGTGCCATCCACTCGACGCTGCTTCCTCATGCTTGCAGCCCACACACACAGCATTTGAGGCCATCAAGCAACTTCCATGGCCTTTTAAATAATAGTCCTTATTTATTATTATTATTATTATTATTATTATTATTATTATTATTATTATTATTATTATTATTATTATGTATACTAGCATACTAATTATGAAAACCCAAAAAGAGTCCACCTAATTTAAGTAATAGCCCTTTTAAATAAATAAAGGGTCTATTTCAAATAAATAAAAACCCATGTACAATAAATGACCCATTTGGCCCAAAAAGAAAAACCCTAGTTGATATATCTTATCCCTTTTGCGCAGCCCGTTTATAGCCTTTGGATTTGACCAAGATCCAACGGTTCAGATCGAGCCTGGAGATGAACCTGCTAGCCCCCAGCGTGCGCGTGCGATCCATGCGCCCATCTGGCGTCCACTCGACGCTGCTTCCTCATGCTTGTAGCCCACGCACATAGCATTTGAGGCCATCGAACAGCTTCTATGGCTGCTCCAACACCAGCAACGATGACGTCGGACTATCGCGTGCCGCTGTCCGCATTGACCCTTCGCTCAACCCCGTACCACTTCCACCTCCGTCGAACGACACAGGCCGTCGCACGTCAGCCCTTCTCCACATCTTCGGCCAAGTCTCTATAAAAACAAAATGGAAAGGATTTGGTTTGACCAAATTGAATAAGGAAAGATGGGAAAAATCAGCCCCAATATCTCAGCAGAATCAAATCAAAATAAAAGGGGAAAACGATTAAGGGCAGAATCAAATTAGGAACAAAATAGGCAAGCATTCAACGAGATTTAGGGGATTTGGTCTTTAATTTTCTTGTATTTTTGGTAGATAAAACCCTATATAAACCACCCATCACCTCTTGTAATTCTTACCACTTAGACACCAAAAATCACTAGAAAACACTGGAATTTCGTAGCACATTGTACTCAAAATATTTGTGGAATACAAGCTTGAAGCAAGTTCTTTGAAGGTACCATTTACTGTTTTTTATTTATTTCGAATGCATAAAAAGAAAAGGGAAAATCCTTACCGTTTTGAATCACCGCCGCCATGGTTCGAATAGAGGTAGTGGCCGAAATCTGAAAATTTAAAAGGGAAGAGAAAGTTTCGAATTTTTTAGAAAAGAAGGGAACAATTTTTAAATCCATTTTGGTGTTCTTTAAAAGTTGTTTCGAGTGGGATTTTAAAAAAGATTCGAAAGGGTTTATTTTATTTTTCACCACCGGCAACCGCGGCCAGCGCCGGTACACGACAGCCGGCTCGGTGGCTGTTCTTGGTGTTCTTCATCCCATGATGAACAACCAAGAACACTTGAGAGAAAAATCAAAGGACCATTTGATCCGTTTTTCTAAAAAAAAGATTTTAGAGAGTTGTTTATAAAATTGGGCTTTATACCCAAAATAAAACGAGTAATTTATCCTTATTAAATCCCTCCGCCCTACTCTTTTTTCCTTTCGTCAGCCTTTAAGTTTTCGAATTATTTATTTTGGTCAGCGTTTTCTTTAAAATTTGGTCTCCAGTTTTGTTTTGTTTTTAATTCGGTCATATTGGTTTTGGTTTCTTTTTATATTAATAAATTAATTTTCACTTTTTTAAAAAAAAATAATTCATAACTTGTTTTTTATAAAACCAGATAATGTATAAAAGGTATATATTCATTTAAACATTAATAAAACCGACCCATTTTAACAATTGTGCTTTTTTCTTTTGTTATTTTATATACGTTATTTTTTTAATATTTGTTTGTTTTTATATTTGTAGATTAATTTTTGTATTGCTGTTTTGTTTAATAATAAACATGGTGTCTTATCAAACAAAAATGATGGGTTAGAGCCAGGAGTGTTGGCGGTGATTGGAGTTTATTTTCTGAAAAATAAGACTGTTAAAATATATTCATATTCATAAATGGACAAATAAATTAAATTTATATGAACTTGCAAATTCCGACATTAAAATATTTTGTAATCGACTAGGTATCAATTTTTGGGCGCTGTGGGGGTGCTAATCCTTTCCCACGCGTAACCGCCTCCTGAACCTGTTTTTGTATACCAAACCCGTTGTTTTAATAAAATAAAGCTTTTTATTAAAATGACCTATTTTTAGGTGATCGAATCATACCTTTTTAAAAGATTGGTGGTGACTCCGTGTTTTAGTTTTCAAAATATCAAGACTCCTAAAAGGGATGGCGACAGCTTGGCGACTCCCCTGGGGAATTTTTGTTTTTACAAAAAAAAAGAGAGAGTCAGGCCACAAGTTGATTATATTTTGTTTTAATATTAGAATTTGCTAAAGTTCATGTAAAATTTAATTTAATTGTCCATCTATGAATATGATTCTATTTTACGCATTTTAAAATTGGTTAAGCTCTATACTCGAGCTTCGTCCCGTTCGTTTAAGTGGGGGAAAATGCTTTGCTCATGTCAGAATATTGATTCTCCGTATGAGCCTAGCAAGTACCTTCGGGACTCATATGCCTCTTGTCTTCGTAAGGATATTGATCCTTCGATAAGGCATAAGGAAATGAGACCTCCTGGGTTGAATTTGGTTCTTTTGAAGCCTATAATGGGTGAGAACCGAGGGCCTTGCTACCCTTAGTAGAGGACAGAGAGGATAACTCGGGTACCCTTTTAGATCCAAACATTGTGTGTGAATCTAGAAACCCACCCAATATAGCCATGTGGAAAACTTTAGGCATTTTGTCTGGTCAAAATTATTTCGTAAGGATAATACGTGGAGACATGTCCTAGAGTGTTGGAATGTGCTGTACAGAATTATTCGTACAATGAAATTATCTTGGACCTTTTATGTTTTATTCCCTTTTTTTTTTAAAAAAGAATACTAATCCTTTCCTTTTCTTGTCTTACTTGTGTTTTGTTTTTGTTTTTGTTTCTTTCCTTGCATTTGCATCTCATATTTAGAAGGGGTTGATTCTAAAGCATGTTGCTCAATTAGAAAAAGCTTTTGTCATGAATAAAAGGAATCTAATGAAAGAGAAAGACAGTGAGGATGTACATCGATCACACAGAAGAAATGTTAAAGTATCCTCACATTAGTGCCAATCAGAACATCGTGCATGAGCTATGGGGCTACTTCGACCGTACAACCAAGCAATTATTAAAAAATGAAGAATTTGAAGATGATCATTGGTCCACTCGGCTTAGGGGCAATGTCAAAAGGACCCAGGAGTGAGACGAGTCCGACAAAAGTATCATAGCCTAAATTGAAGATGTAACTAAGCGTGTGACGATGATAATCAAAGAAGCTACATTCCCCCCTACGTTAGACCAATAGGGGAGGAAGGGCCAAGGCCCCAAAGACTGATCAAAGAAATAGAGGAACTGGGTGCTTAGACTGAGACGTATTCAAAGGATACTTCTAGAGCAATACCTTAATGGAATCGATGACCCTTCACCTGAATTCATGCATTTTTCATTCTTGCATTTGTATCTTTTTTTATTGTTGCTTGCATTTATGTCATGATCATTGCATACATTCACATAATATGAAACTAATGAAAGAATTTCTAAAACTACAAAAACTTCCTACAAATACAGTACTCATTCTCAGTCCAGAGCAATGGCCTTGGAAGACAGATTGACAACTTTAGAGAATAGCCACAAGGGTACCCAAGATAGGCTCGATAAAATGGAGAAAGAATTGAAGGAAGAAATTGCACGAGCCCAAAGAAACACTATCAGTTAGATAACGGCTATGTTGGGTTTCAAAGACCTAGAAAGAGGAAAGGCGGTTATAGCCGTTGATGTTCCGTCGCCCTAGCTCAAGATGACTAGTCAAACATTTCCACCGAATAAGAGGTTCCAGATCTGTATAGCAGAAACCTCAGCTCATACTTTGTCGAGGTTTGGGATAAATAATGCATTGAGGTGCGGGATCTCCATAAGGTAGCCAATAGGTCTAGAATGGAAAAGAAGCTAGAAGATCAATGTGGCAGGCTCGAAGAGATCATTAGAGCCTTGCAAGAAGGAAACATTTATGGTGGCGTAGATGCAAGGGATCTAAGTCTAGTGTCTGACTTGGCGGTTCCTCTAAAATTCAAAGCTCCTAACTTCGAGAAGTATGACGGGACCACTTGCCCTTTCTCGCACTTGACCATGTACTGCCGAAGAATGTCACAACACTTGGAAAATGAGAAGTTGTTGATCCACTATTTTCAGGACAGTTTATCGGGGTCTGCTATCAGATGGTATACTCAATTGAGTCGGGTCAACATACGAACATGGAGAGATTTGTCACGTGCCTTCTTTGAAAAATACAAGCATGTGACAGACATGATCCCCAATCGGCTCGTTCTGCAAGATATGGAACAAAGGCCTGACGAGAGCTTTCGCCAGTATGCCAAGAGGTGGCGAGATGTGGCAGCCCAAGTACAACCTCCACTCTTGGAAAATGAGGTTACTCCAATGTTTTTCGAGACTTTAAATGGTCCCTTCTTCGAACGTATGTTAAACCATGCCACCGAAGGTTTTGCAGACATGGTCATGAATGGGGAATTGATATTGGCAGCCATCAAAAGTGGAAGACTCAGGGAAGAAGAATATATCGAGGGCCTATAATCTGAACTACTCCGACAATGGAATCTTGTCGCGAAGAAGACAAATCGAGCTTGGTTAGACTTCATGCCCTCTTGGAATAATGCATCACGGTTGAATAATAGAGGATTTTCCCGAACATTGTTGGGGTCATACAGATTATGAGTGAACTTTCCTCTCAGAGATTGTTGTTAGGGTCTTTGAATAAGGTGATAACTCTAAAACATCAACCAACTGAAGACTACTTCTCTTCAAAGATGTTTGTGTGTGAAATGACATTTGGCATTCCTTCTTTTCCCTTCATGAATAAAAAAATGAAAAAATCTTTTGTTGTCCCCCTTTGAGCTTGATATTTTTCTTGTGATTTAACCCTAACCAAGGATCACTCCCCACATTGGGGGGCAAAGAGGATGAAAAGCTATTTGCAAGTAAAGAAAAACATGTCAGATCAAGTAAATGTCCTAAATTCGAAATGAAAAGGACACAAAAAGGAAAAAGAAGAAAGAAGAAAAGGAAAAGGAAAAAGAAAAAAGAAGAAAAAAGAAAAAGAAAGAGAAAAGGAAAAGGAAAAAAAGAAGAAAAATAAAAAAAGGAAAATGAAGAAATAAAAGCTGGAGTGCGAAGGAAAATTTGAAACAAATCCTTCAAATGAGAATATACCAGAAAGGGAAATGAACTCTAGGGTGAAAACCCAAAATGGGCAGTCTAGAGTGATCCAAAAAGAAGAAGAACAAATATTTCATCAAGAAAGATTGATCATTGGTTTTAATTACCCTTAAAACATGTATTTGAGCCTATATATCCTTTTTTGGCAACCCGTGCCTAGCCTACATTACAAGCTTTTGAAGACCATTTGGATCGCACATGAATATCTGAGAAAATGAGTTTGTCTTCAGAACATATTCCACCCAGTTGAGTTAACCTTTCTTCAGGGACCTCCAAACGTCTAATGTCAGATTGAGATTAGAAAAGTAGGAAATTAAAATTTGGGGAGTAGGTGAGATAAAGAGAGCCACCTAAAAGTGGGGCACTATCCGGTTGATGGATTCATGAATCATTCATACTATGAATTTTGGGGCATCTAACTTTCCTCTTTTCCATGTTTGCCATGATTATTTACTTTAAATCCCCATTTCTAGCATTTTCTTGCATCTGCCATGATTCTTTCTTTAAATTATTATTTCTAGCCTTTTCTTGCATCTTACAAGTAGGCTGACATAGATTTATGAAAAACAAAGGATTTCTTGGTACTGATCCCAACTGTAGGGAACCAAGAACGAATGTTTTCAATCGCTTCAGGAAAAATGAAGAGGCCGACAATTGAACCTCAGTTTGAACAGGGGCATCACCTTGCATGAGAAGAAAAAATACATGTGTTGAAGAGTTTTAGATGGACCGGGTAGTCGAGCAAGATACGCACATAAGATGTAGGATCCCTAAAGCATGAAAAAGAGGATGGAATTACGCACAGAGGGCAAGCTGTGCCACCAATAGGGGCAATTTATGTTGATCAAAGATTCAAGATCCCTAAGTTCTATAGGCGCGGAAGGAAGAGATTAAGGTGCCAACATCATGCAAAGACATTCAAGGTGGAAATAAGCTCTGGTAGAAGGTTTTGCATGATGTCCTGTAAAGGCAAGAATTTGAGAATTCAGAAGAAGCGCTGAAGGTGCTTAATGTTATTTTAAGGGACATATGAAGACTTGAAGCTTTCAATACCATTCAAAGAGGCCTTTCACTCGAAATTAATGCATCAACTACAATGATAGTTCGACTTGGCCTGATGGTTGATGTATTTCACTTGCTAGTCAGAATGCTACAGATTTCCATTCCTCTAATTGGACGAAGGCTAAAAGAGTGTTAAAGAATATGAGGATAAAAAGTCAGTTCTTCCAACCAGGAGTACAAAATCACTGGGTTGAGTGAGTAAATTTGCAAAGATAAGATGTTTTCCATGAGTCGAAGAAATATAGTGAAAAAGTAAAAGCCAAAGGAAAAATTAATTCTGAGGAAAAGAATTTAGAAAGCAAAAGAAATGAGACATGCATTCATCCTTAGGGGCATGTTCATCATAATTGCATCATGTATCAGATTTTTACAGGTACGAAAGCTTTTTCAGCAAAAGAACCCGCTTATCTATTCGAGCGTAGGGAGAATAGAGCCTACTTATCCATCTGAGCATGAAGAGGATTGAACCTTTTTTCTCTTAGTACATGCTTATCTATTCGAGCATAAGGAGAATAGAACCCGCTTATCCATTCGAGCATGAGGAGAATGGAACCTTTTTTTTCTTCAAAACCTGCTTATCCATTTGAGCATAAGGAGGATGGAACCTTTTTTTAGTCTTCTTATCTATCCGAGCATGAGGAGGATAGATCCTACTTATCCATCCACAACAAAAGTACATACTTTAACTATACACTTAAATCACTGACTAGCAGCATGCTTTGATATTCCATGTTCCTCGAATCACGATGGTATCACAATATTAAGCTAACATGCAAGATTTCTCTTTATTCAATCACGTCATTAATCTTAGGTCAATTTATATTTGTATGCATCTAACCATTTTTAAGACATTTCGATCTAAGTTCACATTCATTCAGGTTAATGGTAATCCACTGCCTAACAACCTTTAAGCTTACATAGCACAACTAAACATGAATCCATAATATCATATAAATCGTATAACATGCTTAATATAACTTAACTAACAAGTAATCATGTGATCTAAGACTTTAAGGTACACATATACATACGAGTAACTTATGCAATCATGCTAGCAAAATGACTCACAAGGCACACCATTAAGAAATAATTTAAAGGCCATTTACAAAACTTGAATAAACATAAAGCTTATATACATATTAAGCTCAAAATGGAGGTTAAATGCTCATGCATGCTTAACAACTATGTGCCACCATCTAGGAGTTCTAAAGGAACTTATTCAATCGCACATGGATGCTTGTGATCATGTCCGAGCTCAGGGGAATGACCGAAGGTGTATATACCCTGAAATGAATCGAAGGAATAAAGTAAGCGATTGCTTAATAAGGTAATTTAGTTAACCGAAAGTATGTATGAAAAGTTCTATGTTAAAACTCCCATCTTTCTACAAGGCCATTGGATTTAGGTAAGTAATAAACATGGAAAAATTACAGTCTATCAAATAACCAAACATTAAGCTAGTTATTAAACTTATTTAATCCATGAGATAATAATTAAACATACTCTAGCTTAACTTAGCTCATTTCTTTTCATATTCGAATCTTAATGTAGGCAGTTTAAGAATATGCTACATAATATATATATCGCCAATCCATTACAAACAACCCAATACATGAATCTCAAAAAAACGATTATAACTACATCAATCCTAACATGCCATAATCATTAAGTATTCATTTGTTCATCAACACCTTTTATCTTAATCCCCAGTAAGCATTTGTTTGTCAAGGAAGTGTATCTAATTTATCTAACAAAGGATATAGCATGTTATCCTATCCAAGACTATTCGAATAGACATTAATCATTTTCTTCTAGTCATTAATTAATTAAACACTCATATTATAACATAATAACATTTTAACACATACTTTAGTCTTGTAAGAATCATTTGGGTCCCATTTACTTATTCATGATCATAATAGCTTTGTAAGCAAACTTCCATATTCAAACTTTTGGTATCTATCAACCACAAAACTTTAGAGGCCATTTATACACATTATCAACCAAATTTGGATACTCTCAACCATCTTGCTAGAGGACATTACTTACTAAACAAGTTACCAAAGAATTAACTAATTTAGTTTATATTCATAGATTTCCTACAACCAACCTCATATAGTCAAGTATTGTTTGTCAATTAAGCTATCAATCAAGACATAACATAGGCATGGATTTTCCTTGACACAAGATAACAATCATAGCATATAAAACACCAATCGAAAGTACCATAGTACTTGTACATTATCTTATATACAAGAACAACAAGGCCAATCATAAGCATAAAGTATTCTAATACTTTATCAAAACATAATCATCCATCCCAAAAGAAATACTCCACCTTTTGAAGATGCATTTTACTTACTACACAAGTCATTAGCATGGTCCCTTCACTTATCTAATCTACTTTCTTGATTAGCTTCTCTTCTACTAACTTCTTATGCATGTCTTCACATAAGCAAATATTACTTGCTACCCAAGTTACTTATCATTACTTAACATAAGCATATACTTTCTTATCATATAATTTATCCAACTTATAAGTGTTAGGGTATATAATTTAAGCAAGAATCTTATATTTATAGATAATCCGACAAATTGTAATCCTTTAAGCATTCCAACAAATTGTAAGAATATACATATATTTGAAAGAGACCTAACCATTTAAAAAATCATACTAGTCTCAAGTGTTTATTCAAACAGGACATGGCCATTTAATCACTCAACTAATATAAGTGTTTATGCATATTATCAAAACGAAACTATTTATCCAAAATGGATACTCAATATTCAAAAGGCATATTTTTCTTATTAAGTAAATCATTGTCAAGGTTCATTTATTTAACTTAATCACAATCGTAGACCAAGCA
This sequence comes from Hibiscus mutabilis, assembly GCA_019671005.1. Classification (NCBI taxonomy): domain Eukaryota; kingdom Viridiplantae; phylum Streptophyta; class Magnoliopsida; order Malvales; family Malvaceae; genus Hibiscus; species Hibiscus mutabilis. The sequence goes on along the minus strand of CM033735.1, from coordinate 13,698,109 downwards.
TCTTAGACATAACATTTCGTGAACAAAGTATGATGCAAACAAGGCATGTCAAAGTCATAGCATATTATGGTTAAGACATATCATTAAGTTACTTGTTATGTAAGATAGCAAGCATCGAATAGCATAAACATGGATTATTGATCACAAGTAAGCCATTCAAATAGAATTATCAATGAACAAGTATTTTCAACCAGCTTAGGATCAACATTTCACCAATTCACCTTAACATACAAGCTTTCGTTCGAAACATTTCCTTTCATTAAATTAGTAACCAAGTTCCATTAGAAACATCTTTCTTGATAAGCAAGTTGTCATAATTCTTCATTCTTTTAGATTATAAATTTGTACTTTTCTTTTTAACATAGCATTGAGAATCGAATTGTAGTCTAGGTACATGAATCCCCAACCAACTGTCGCCAATAAACAAAATGGTACTCGTAGTACCGGTCAATCCATCCTACTATCGCCAAGTGACCACGAACATCCCTCTTATTGTTGCCAAATAGGGACCACTGTCCCAGACCATAATCCACCCTAACACTGAGCTCTATAGACTTTATGGCATGCCAACTATACCTAAGACTGACTCGAGACCAAGGCTTTAACATTCATCATCTTTTATAACATAAAGTGAGCAAAGCTCCATTTCGTAATACCATATAAAAGTTTCATTACCCCTTTCTCATTATGGGTATAAGAGTATGTTCACTACATGTGAACTCACACTTACAATTCTCTTGATCGAATGGCCCCTCAGGCCAAATTCACTTTTGTCAAATCACTTATATAACTCTCTTTTATTTAAGACATCCATTTTACATAAGTTAAGAGTGATCAAGGATTGTCCATCATTTCACAAAATTTCTTTCATGACATCATGTATAATTTCATGACAAAACAATAAGTCTAACCACATATGATTATCAAACAAGAATTGTTCTTACAAAGCATATCATACATATTCACCTTATTTAAGATATCAAGTGAAGATAACTTATTGTTATTCACTCAAGAATGAGTATAGTTTCATATTCTTGTTATCATACAAGCATGACTTATTCCTTGTCATAATAAAAACTTCCAATTACAAACAACTTTCGTATATAACATTCATCTCATAGTGTTTCAACCATGTTCAATCATAAATAGCTTTCAACTAAATTTTTATGTCATAAAGTACTTTTCACTAAAGTACTCACCTTGCATCTAAGCTTGCACATTCATAGCATAAATTAACCTATTTAAAATAATCATAACTAGAAGGCAATGCTCGAGAAGGTTATTGTCCCATCACAAGACTTTAAACTACACTCATGGGTCTTTCCGAGATAATGTTGATATCGAATAACAATTCCCATTTGTCTTTCTCCAACTGGATCTAATCTATGCCCCACTTGATCAACTCCTTCTTTTTCTAATTACAACAAGAGTTAATCTATCATTAGAAACTATTCTTAGTTCTTAATTTGTAAAACAAATCACCAACCAACATTTGATCTCAAGCAGTACCAACCTTCATTCAATCATTCATAGAACAAACTCATATATATCAATGCATCTATTTATTTTCAATAAACAACCATTTCACATTTATTCATACTTGTGATAATCATCTATATGCTTTTGTGCCCAAAACATGGCAACTTTCACACACCTTTATTGTAACACCCCTACCCTGGGTTAATAGTAACCTGGCTTGGGAGCGTTACCAGGGACATTAACAAGCATTACAAGACAAGGATAGTGAGAACTCATCCTTAATAAGTGAGTTCCTTAGCTAATAAGTAATTAAACATACGTAACTTCTTTGGCAAGCAAGCACAAATTTGTTAAACAAGTAAGCATAGGGCATTCGAATAGGCCACTAAAATGTTTCTTTTCATGATTCATTTTGCATTTTCAATCCATGATATCATACAACATTTGAATGGCAAGCCAAGCAAGCATGGTCCATCTCGTTCTACTTTCGATCCAAGCAAGACATGAAGCATTTCATGTAACTTTAATTAGACATGATCATTAGGGCATCCAATGGTACATACCTTGTGTCCAAGCAAACTAGCATTTCCATTTCTTACCAATGGCAACCGCAAGATTAAGTATACATAAACATTCATGCTATTCATTCAATCATTCACATGTTCATTAAACAAGGCATTTGATTATCACAAGTAGATTAGATTGTGAACATTTTTAGACAATTTGTTACATATATACACAGCAAAATACTTATATTCACAAGGAAATTTGGTTCATTTCATGTCTCAAACTTAACAACTAAGTTCATAACATAGAAGGCCCATACAAGGACAATATATACAAGTACTCAACTGCCAAAATGCATGATCAAGATAAACTATATACATTCTAGTGCCACCAATCTAGGAGCTTTCAAAATAAGTATGAAACCATACTTTAACTATGCTTGTGTGTTGCTTCGAGTTTAAGGAAACATGCTTCAGAATCAAGCAACGATCGAATCTTTTATCCTGTTGGTTGGGAAGGACGAAAACAAGAGTGATAAGTATAAAATATGTACTTAGTGAGGTAGTAACTAGTTCTAACCATTTATCTTATTATTTAGCCATTTATCAAGTCTACCTAACTAAAGTTTATATGCATTTCAAGTCAATCAAGAATCACAATCACCAAGCATGTATATCGTTCGAACAATCTAGCAAGAAATAGGCATGAATTTTATCTTATTAAAGTAACAAGGCAAGCAATACCAAGAAATATGTTATCTAATCATTTGAATGGTATACATTTACCAAGTAAATCAAGTTGACATACCAAATATCAACCATTGCATGGTTTACATGTCAAGCAACAATACATCTCATATCAAGTCTCAAGCAATTCATGCTTCCATGACAAGTAACATACAATTCATGGCTTTCATGTCAAGTAACATTCATTATATAACTTTCAAGACAAGTAACATGTATTATAGGATTGTTATTTCATTTGTTAGCATTTAAACAACCCCCTTGGTACTTAGTTTGTATAGGTAATCGAGTCTCAAACCAACTATCGCCACAAGATGCACCGTAATGCTGGTTAACCCTCCTACTATCACCAAAGACCACATGCGTACCCTCCGTCTATCGCCAAATAGGGGCCTTAGCCCTGGACTGTAGTCCACCCTAACACAATGAGCTATAGACTCTAAGGCATGCCCTTCTACCTAATCCAACTAGCTACCAAGGTTGTTCGATTTTAGCCATTTATACAAGTATTTCCAGTTCAAGATCATGTCAAGTATTCCGCAAGTTCATTATATACTAGGCCCTTAGGCCAATTGAGCCATAGCTCACATATCATGTAATTCTCATGTGTTCATTTCATCAATTTGGGATAACATTTCAAGCAATTTCTTTAAGCATTCGATCACATGCCATATCAGACATACAAGCAACAATGTTACCACTTAAACTTGCTTAGCAATCGAATTATACATAAATTCAAGGATGTGATTAAATTTCATGCATTACTTCAATCATACTTCCCTTATTAGGCCAAGTCCATTTTAGGTCCATTTAAACTTTACAAGAATGTAGACATGCATGCATAGGTTAGGACCTAGTCCTAACCCTAGAAATAACTACACTCACAATACTCTCTAAGCTACTAGTCTTGGATCCACACTCATTTGTTCTTAGCTTTAGGTTGTTCCACCTTTTCCTCTTCCACCAAGTTCACTCCTGGTTCTAACACATTACTCAAGTAAATACATATTATAACAAGTTCACATAATCATTCAACCAAGGCAATATTACTAGTACACAACATATACAAATCTGGCAGCATGTTCATATATATTCTATACTACACATAACTACACTTGTCTATACTCTAATTCATGTAAAACAAGGCAGTAACCACTGTCCCAAAACTGTTTACGAAACAAATTTCAAACTGTCCCGAATTGCCTATACTGCTGCTGCCAGGCAGCTTGTACTCTACTCACTTAATCATGCATAACTTTCATTATGTACGTCAGAATTTCAATTGGTTTACACAGTTGGAAAGCTAACTTCATTGTCTTTCTAACCATATAGGCCTTGCATTTTAGTTCTTTGCCAATTAATACAGTTTTTAGCTTAAAGGCATGGCAATTTACAACACTGGACAGTTTGCACTGTCCCTAGTGTTTCTTCTCTACAATTCATTCTACAATCCAGAATTCAGTTCTGTTTTATCATAATGAATTTAGACATGTCAAGGAATTGTCCATAAAAAGTTTAGCCTTAAATTTCATTTATACAATTTATGGTGATTTTTTAAAATTACCACCCAGAACAGAGTTTCTGGGCAGATTACACTAGGTTGAGCTTCTAGCTTCATAATTCATCTAAAAAAGATTCTAACATTGTAATTCAACTTATTTTCATGTTCTTACATGTCTAGATCAGTATAATTCACCTATCAATGTGATTATAACATGGCATTATAGTGCTATGTTCATTTTACAGCAAGCTATTTACTCTATTCAAGTCTCAATTCATCTAAAAATATGATCAAAACAGGGCATTATATACAATTAGCATGTTTACACATTTTCTTTAGCAATTTGGCTACTAACACTCACAATTTCAAGGATCATTAGAAGCTAGCATCATCCTATTTCACTTGCCATGTATCTATTTACAAGAATGCTATTCATATACTAAGTTCTATTAACCGAAACATGCCATCATCTAAAGTTCAAGCAAACAAAACTGGCACTTTTATACAATTAAACAACAATTTGAGCGCCAAAACAAGCATCACTTCAAGAAATCCAAGTAGTTAGCCATGAAATTCTCTATTTCTCTCAATCTTGGTTTCGGTTCAGCCATAGAACAATGGGGATGATAGAATTTGATCTAATGGTCCCTTTTTCCACTAAAATTTTTATCCTATGTGTAATATGCCATCACTAGACACATGTTCAAGTCATTTTAATTTATTTCATTAACATGCAATACTCGGTTATTGCATAAAGTTCATATTGGTCACTTCAATTTTGATATTCTAACTTGTTGGTTATAACATTTTAGTCCTTTAGTTATTTGTTAGCTAATGTTCTTTCTTCTTTAATTTGATTAGCACATAATTCAATTAGTCTATATCTTAGATAGTTGTAACCTTCCTAGGCTAAGTTTAGGGTGTTACAATTCTCCCCCCTTAAAAATATATTCGCCCTCGAATTTACCTGAATTGAATAGGTGAGGATATTGCTTCCTCATGACTTCTTCAGATTCCTATGTTGCCTCTTCTACCTTGTGGTTTCTCCACATGACTTTGACAAGAGAAACAGTTTTGTTCCTAAGCTTTCTAACTTCACGATAAAAAATCTAGATTGGTTCTTCTTCGTAAGACAAGTCAGGATTCAATTCCACTTCTTTAGGCTCTAATACGTGTGATGGATCAGGTCTATATCTTCTGAGCATAGATACATGAAGGAGATTGTGAATCTTGTCAAATTCCCTGGGAAGAACCAATTGATAGGCCACTAGCCCTATCCTTTCAATGACTTTAAACGGACCAATGAATCGGGGATTGAGTTTCCCTTTTCTTCCAAATCGAAAGACTTTCTTCCAATGAGATACTTTGAGGAGGAATTTGTCTCCAATATTATATTGGATGTCTCTCCTTTTCAAGTCTGCATATGCTTTCTGCCTATCAAAGGCTGCTTTTAATTTATCATGAATGATCTTCACTTGTTCTTCGGTTTCTCAGAGCAATTGAGGTCCCGATACTTTGTTTTCTCCCAGTTTAGACCAGCACAAGGGAGTTCTATATTTCCTTCCGTATAGAGCTTCAAAGGGAGCCATCTGAATAGATGTCTGGTAACTATTGTTGTAGGCAAACTCTACTAGGGGTAGAAATTTCTCCCAGTTCTTTTCGAAGTCTATAACACAAGCACGTAGCATGTCTTCAAGCACTTGGATGATTCTTTTAGATTGTCCATCTGATTGAGAATGAAAGGCTGTACTAAGGTGCACTTTAGCTCCTAGAGCCTTCTATAAGGAATTCCAGAATCGGGAAGCAAATCTGGGGTCTCGATCAGAGATTATAGCTGTAGGTACACCGTGTAATCGAATCACTTCACGGATGTATAGCTCGGCTAAGGTTTCCAAGTTCATGTTCATTCGTACAGGGATGAAATGAGTAGACTTTGTGAATCTATCAACAATCACCCGTACAACATCATTCTTTGAGAACACCGAAGCATCATTGAGTTGATCGAAGAGATCTTCTATCCTTGGGAGAGGATATCGATTATTGATAAGCTTGTTCAATTGTCTGTAGCCAATACAAAGTCTTATAGTCCCATCTTTCTTCTTCACGAACAAGACTGGAGCACCCTAGGGAGACGAGCTAGGCCGAATAAAGCCTTTGTCTTGTAGCTCTTGGAGTTGCTTCTTGAGTTCTTTTAATTCAATAGGTGCCATTCGATAGGGTGTGATGGACACCAGAGTTGTTCCAAGTTGAACATCGATCCCAAACTCTACTTCTCTAGTTGGAGGGAGACCAGGGAGTTCGTCGGGAAAAACATCAATGAATTCAAATTCAATTGGCATACTAGGTAAGCCGAATTCAAGTTCATCTTGCATAATCATAGCAGCAAAGATTGAGGTCAGTTTCCTATCAATTAGGAGGATTGATTCCTTTCCTAAACCCCGGAGATAAAGTATCCTATTTTGGCAATCTACCCAGGCTTCATGTTTGCCTAACCAATCTAGTCTCAATACTAGATCGAACTCACAAGTTGGTAGTACATATAGATGAACATAGAAGGGTATATTTTGAAAGAATAGTGGACAATTTCTACAGATAAGGCTTATGTTTGTAATCCCCCTTATTGGATTCGAGACTATTAGGCTTTGTTTTACAATTTCAGGCTTCAAATTCAAATTTACAATCAAAGATGAGCATACAAAAGAATGTATGGATCCCGAGTCTATTAAAGCATAAATAGGAGTCGAATTTAGCTCAACTATACCTGCTATGACATCGGGTGATTCTTCGTCTTCTTTTCCCTGGATGTTGTAGATTCGAGCAGGGGCACCCGTGATTCTTGGTGAGTAGAGGCATTCGAATGGGATCATTTGTTCTTCCCCTAATTTTTGGATTGAGCTTGTCTAGGTCCCTTGTTTCGAATAGAGGGAGCCAAACTAGCATTTGCAAGAGTTCGATTTGGAACCTTGTTAGGATTTTGGGGATAATCCCTGATATAGTGATCAGAGGCTCCACATAAGAAACATAGATTTTGTTGAGTTCTACATTGGCCAGTGTGGTGCTTCTAGTAGAACTTGCAAGTAGGATATTGAGTAGTTTTACCGAAATTCCCCATACTATCAACAGAGATGACCGGGGCTGAAGGCTTGGTTACTGATTGGGGTCTCGGTATGAAGTTGCTCTTCTGAACATGAGTGTAATTCGAAGAGCGTTCTTTGGAGTGTTTAGACTTCTTTGACTGACAATGAGGCTTGTCATCATTTCTGGATCATTTGTCTTTCCCTACCACTTTTGTGTTTCTCAGAGGTCTTCATCTTTGCCTCAGTTGCAATAGACCAGTTCACCAAATTCTGGAAGTCAGTGATACCCAAGGCAGTGAATATTGGACTCAGTTCATCATTCAGTCCATCAATAAACATCCAACACTTGTCAGCATCAGTCTTGATGTATTCCGACCCGTACTTGCAATACTTGCAAAAAATGCTCACATATTGTTCAATGGGTCGACCACCTTGCTTGAGGTACAAGAAATGCTTCTGGCGTTCAGCCAAGTATTGTTCACTGATGTATTTATTTCTGAATTCCTCGAGGAAGAATTTCCAAGTTACAGCTTCAGCAGGGGCAATCAGTGTAGTGGTTTCCCACTAGCTCAAAGCTTCGTCTGCCAACAGGGCTATAGCACATTCGAGTTTGTGTTCATCAGAACAGGGCAGTTATTTGGTCAAGATTCGAGTAGTGGCCTCTAACCAATACTCAACTACTTCGGGATTGGCTTCATCAGTGCCAATGAAAGTGTAGGCGCGGTGTTGAGCCAGCTTGTCAATTAGAGCTCTATTTGGCACAGCAACAGGAGGAGAAATAGGATGGTCTCGTTTCAAAGTAGTTACAAGATGATTAAACATCTCCTTCATGCTCAAGAGACATTCCTGTTGCACATGATTTATAGCATGAGCTTCCTGTTGAGCAGCAGCTTGGGCTCGGGGTTGAGCTTGTTGTTGTGGAGGATTCTACTCCATCCTCACACTATCTCTTTCATTTGAGGAGTCTTTAGGGCTTTCATCATCTGGAGCAAGCCTTGTTTTAGACATTCCACGTTCAAATAAAACAATTAGGGATTCAGTTTAATTAAGCAAAGACACAAGCTATACAATACAAGTCTCTTAGGTGGCACAAGTATCCTATATGATGCAAGAGAGCCTGGTTTAGTCCTAGAACTGACTAAAAAGCTCTGATTACCAATAAATGTAACATCCCTACCTTGGGTTAATAGTAACCCGGCTCAAGAACGTTATCGGGGACATTAACAAGCATTACAAGACAATGATAGTGACAACTCATCCTTAATAAATGAGTTCCTTAGCTAACAAGCAATTAAACATACGTAACTTCTTTAGCAAGCAAGCACAAATTTGTTAAACAAGTAAGCATAGGGCATTCGAGTAGGACACTAAAATGTTTCCTTTCATGATTCATTATGCGTTTTCAATCCATGATATCATACAACATTCGAATGGTAAGACAAGAAAACATGGTTCATCTGTTCTACTTTCGATCCAAGAAAGACATGAAGCATTTCATGTAACTTTAATTAGACATGATCATTAAGGCACCCAACAGTACATACCTTGTGTCCAAGCAAGCTAGCATTGCCATTTCTTACAATTGGCAGCCACAAGATTAAGTATACATAAACATTCATGTTATTCATTCAATCATTCACATGTTCATTAAACTAGGCATTTGATTATCACAAGAATATTAGATTGTGAACATTTTCAGCCAATTTGTTACATATATGCGCAGCAAAATACTTATATTCACAAGGAAATTTGGTTCATTTCATGTCTCAAACTTAACAACTAAGTTCATAACATAGAAGGCCCATACAAGGACAATATATACAAGTACTCAACTTCCAAAATGCATGATCAAGATAAACTATATACATTCTAGTGCCACCAATCTAGGAGCTTTCAAAATAAGTATGAAACCATACTTTAAATCTGCTTGTGTGTTGCTTCTAGTTCAAGGAAACAAGCTTCAGAATTACACAACGATCGAATCCTTTATCCTGTTGGTTGGGAAGGACGAAAACAAGAGTGATAACTGTAAAATATGTACTTAGTGAGGTAGTAACTAGTTCTAATCATTTATCATGTTATTTAGCCATTTATCAAGTCTACCTAACTAAAGTTTATAAGCATTTCAAGTCAATCAAGAACCACAATCACCAAGCATGTATATCATTCGAACAACCTAGCAAGCAATAGGCATGGATTATATCTTATTAAGTAACAAGGCAAACAATACCAAGAAATATGTTATCTAATAATTCGAATGGTATACATTTACCAAGTAAATCAAGTTGACATACCAAATATCGAACATTGCATGGTTTACATTTCAAGCAACAATACATCTCATATCAAGTCTCAAGCAATTCATGCTTCCATGACAAGTAACATACAATTCATGGCTTTCATTTCAAGTAACAGTCATTATATAACTTTCAAGACAAGTAACATGTATCATAGGATTGTTATTTCATTTGTTATCATTTAAACAACCCCCTTGGTACTTAGTTTGTATAGGTAATCGAGTCTCCAACCAACTTTCCCCACAAGATGCACCGTAGTGCTGGTCAACCCTCATACTTTCGCCAAAGACCACATGCGTACCCTCCGTCTATCGCCAAATAGGGGCCTTAGCCCTGGACTGTAGTCCACCTCGACACAACGAGCTCTAGACTCTAAGGCATGCCCTTCTATCTAATACAACTAGCTACCAAGGTTGTTCGATTTTAGCCATTATACAAGTATTTCCAGTTCAAGATCATGTCAAGTATTCCGCATGTTCATTATATACTAGGCCCTTAGGCCAATTGAGCCATAGCTCACATATAATGTAATTCTTATGTGTTCATTTCATCAATTTGGGATAACATTTCAAGCAGTTTCTTTAAGCATTCGATCACATGGCATATCACACATACACACACCAATGTTACCACTTAAACATATTTAGCAATCAAATTATACACGAATTCAAGGACGTGATCAAATTTCATGCATTACTTTTATCACACTTCCCTTATTAGGCCACGTCCATATTAGGTCCATTTAAACATTACAAGAATGTAGACATGCATGCATTGGTTAGGACTTAGGCCTAACCCTAGAAATAACTACACTCTCAATACTCCCCAAGCTAGCTAGTCTTGGATCCACACTCCTTTGTTTTTAGCTTTAGGATGTTCCACCCGTTCCTCTTCCACCAAGTTCACTCATGGTTCTAACACATTACACAAGTAAATACATATTAAAACAAGTTCACATAATCATTTAACCAAGGCAATATTACTAGTACACAACATATACAAATTTGGCAGCATGTTCATATATATTCTTTACTACACATAACTACACTTGTCTATACTCTAATTCATGTAAAGCAGGGCAGTAACCACTGTCCCAAAACTGTTTACAAAACAGTTTTCAAAACTGTCCCAAATTGCCTATACTACTGCTGCCAGACAGCTTGTACTCTACTCACTTAATCATGCATAAACTTCATTCTGTACGTCAGAATTTCAATTGGTTTATACCTTTAGAAATCTAACTTAATTGTATTTCTAACCATATAGTCCTTGCATTTTAGTTCTTTGCCAATTAATACAGTTTTTAGCTTAAAGACAGGGCAATTTACAACACTGGACAGTTTGCACTGTCCCTAGTATTTATTCTCTACAATTCATTCTACAATCCAGAATTCAGTTCTGTTTTCTCCTAATTAATTTAGACATGTCAAGGCATTGTCTGTAAAAATTTCAGCCTTAAATTCATTTATAAAATTTATGGTGATTTTTTAAAGTTACTGCCCAGAATAGAGTATTCTGGGCAGATTACACTGAGTTGAGCTTCTAGCTTCATAATTCATCTAAACAAGCTTCTAACATTGTAATTCAACTTATTTTCATGTTCTTACATGTCTAGATCAGTGTAATTCACCTATCAATGTGATTATAACAAGGCATTATAGTGCTATGTTCAATTTGATCCATTTGATCAACAACATACCTCTAGTTCACCATTTGAGCAGTCCATTACCTAGCTTTAATTAATCCAATTATATGCATTCATTTTCCAGCAAGCTATTTACTCTATTCAAGTCTCAATTCATCTAACAATATGATCAAAACAGGGCATTACATACAATTAGCATGTTTACACATTTTCTTTAGAAATTTGGCTACTAACACTCACAATTTCAAGGATCACTGGAAACTAACATCACCCTATTTCACTTGCCATGTATCTATTTACAAGAATGCTATTCATATACTAAGTTCTATTAACCAAAACATGCCATCATCTAAAGTTCAAGCAAACAAAGTTGGTGCTCTTGTTATATTCTAGAATCACAAACAAAAAAATAGGAATTAGCAAGAGAACTTACTTTTATACACATGCAAACAACAATTTGAGCGCCAAAACAAGCATCACTTCAAGAAATCCAAGTAGTTAGCCATGAAATTCTCTCTTTCTCTTAATCTTGGTTTCGGTTCATCCATAGAACAGTGGGGATGATAGAATTTGATCTAATAGTCCATTTTCCACTAAAATTTTTATCCTATGTGTAATATGCCATCACTTGCCAAATGTTCAAGCCATTTTAATTTATTTCATTAACATGCAATACTCGGTTATTGCATAAAGTTCATATTGGTCACTTCTATTTTGATATTCTAACTTGTTGGCTATAACATTTTAGTCCTTTAGTTATTTGTTAGCTAATGTTCTTTCTTCTTTAATTTGATTAGCACATAATTCAATTAGTCTATATCTTAGATAGTGGTAACCTTCCTAGGCCAAGTTTAGGGTGTTACATTTATATAATGAATCAAAACAGCCCCAAAAAAACATATTTATATTTATTCAAGCAGTCCTTTATTTCAAATATACATACATTCATGCTTAAAACAGTTCTTAGGGTCCTTGTAAAATATTTTCTATGCCCTGTTTTTTGATGTATACTTTTAACAAATCAAAATAGTCCGATTACAATATATTTACGAAAACAGTTTCTTTCTCATACACACAAAAATACATACTTCAAAACAGTCCCCAAGGACTTCAATAGATGAAATTCCGCTTTGATCCTTTTTGATACAAATATGTACTTTAAAATAGTTTTCATTAGGCTCATTCTAACACAAAACAACTCTTTTGAACAATCTTAAGACATCTCTTTTGATTAATTAATCAAAACAGGGCATCTTGCTTATACATGCTTACTTTCTAGTCCCATTTTACATTCATATGTTTGCCAAAACAGGGCAGTTCACAAACATCCATATTTAGCCACTTAAGACAGTCCAATTCGATTATATAAGCACCAAAAAGAATCTTGCAGTTACATGTTACATCCAGCACCAAAATCAACTGCTTCACATCATTTAAACATTCAATCTATGTACATAGATACTTAACATTCAAAGAGGACTCTTATCTCAATTTCATTTTCTCCCTCAAGACGATTTTGAGCATGGGTTCGATTAAGCTAATACCAATCCATAATGTAAGTTTCATTCCAGCATTTCGAACAATAACTACACTACCCTAACATAATTCAAAAGTTTCATACTCTCAATTTATCTAAATGACCCCTTCAAGTAACTCAATCTATTAACTAGGCACAAAGTTCTTAATTAATAAACCATATATGCATTTAACCAATCCAACAAAATTTCACGAGTTATACAATCAATTGAATACAAAAGAGTAAAAAGGAAGGGTATCTTACTTTCCTTAAGATGAAATTCAAACTAGGCTCCAACAAATCTATCCATCTTAGTCTAATTTCCCAAGAAAATCAAGAACTCTCACTCTTTCTCTCTCAAAGCATTCTGGTGTCGAAAAGGAGGAAGAAGATGGTTCTTCCTTAATCTTTAGCTGATTTTTTCCTCTCCCCTTCCACCTAATTTTACACAAATGACATGTGGACATAACCTTAAGCTTTTGAGAAATTAGCATGCAAATCATAGTTTATGAACATTGCTTGTTTTGGTCCTTTCAACATTGACCATTCAAATTTCTATCAATTCAAATTTAGCCCATAATAATATAATTGATTCAACTGATTTAATAGCTATAACAATTTAACATAAGGTTCAATGTAACATTCTTCTATGTTAAGAAAAATTGGGGCATTACACTTGCAACAACCCCCTCCATCATAGAAACCATCGGTAACCTTCTCTGGCCATATTTCTTGTATGTTCAACAAATGGATTTGTTCATACAGTCTTTATTTCGAAGATTGCTTCCAAACTCACCAGTGGTGTTTCCTTCAATGCCTCCACAAATTCTTTCCTCTACTGCCGCACCTGCACCACCACCACCACCCAGCCCCAAAGGAGACAACGACCAGATACTGATGATGATGCCTCCTTCCACCTTGCCAAAAAGAGAAAGCCCTCCCAGGATAAATGCAAGGGCATATTCATCCAGGAACCTTATCCTAGTAACTCTTAGGGTTAGGTTAGTTTTTTTTTCATTTTTAGTTTTTCTTTTCTTTTGTTTTTCCTTTTCACTTTTCATATTGCATATGCATGTTTTATTTTTATTTGTTTTTCTTGTTTCTATTTAGCATTGGGGACAATGCTATTCTCAAGTTTGGGGGAGTATTATCCCTTGTATATATATTAGGTTAAATTTAGGTAAAAATTTAATTTTTTTATCCACGTAAGTAGCCTAATCTATTTTTGTTGGATCCATTTGCTATGATTCCACTAATTTTGAAATTTCCGCTGCGCTGATCATGATTTCCTATGACTAATCTATGCTTAATGTTTTCAATGTGTTAAGAGCTTTCGTGTTTTGAACTTAGTATTGAAATTGTTGTAACTATTAATCCACATGTTACATGCCTTCTAAAAAGCTTAAGAAAACTTAGGGAATTCTAGGTCGATTGTCTGATGCCAAAGCATAATAATTGTGAATGAACTAAATGCTAAATTTAGCAGTTAAAGGCTTAATTGAACTCCCAAGAAAATTGAGAAAATATAGAAAATAATTAAAACTCCATGCCATAAGCAAAATTGTTGAGGGACACTCTTCTATGCATCTTGCTACATAAGTACACTAGGTGAGTTGTGGTTGCCCCATTTAACTTTCCCTAGTAGGAATGGTAGTAGTGGCATAAGAGTGAATGAAATTCTTCACATGATGATTGTGCTCGTAGGGCTTAGGGATGGGTTGTTTGCTCCACTCCATCTTCAGGTCTAAAGAGTAGTTTTGATAAGCTGAAGCCAGATTGATATAGTTTTTAAACTTAAAAAGAATGAAGAGATTACAATATTGTGCTTAAAATGGAAAAGAAAATGCAGAGGCAACAATAGAGACCAATCTTTAAATTTTTCTAAGGCTATTAAGTGATTAATGCTTGTGACAAAACACCCACTGCACCTACAATATAATTGATCCTTGGAACAGAACTGTAAGCTCTGATGCATTGCATTTCATTAAAATAAACAAGGAATGAATTATTGCTGCAACATGTCTTGTAATTTTTGTTATCATAGCTTAGTTGGAACCTTAGAAACTATGGGTTGTTTATGTTCATGTTTTTCTTTTGTTTTTCATAGTTACATAACATTTCTTGAGGACAAGCAACAGTTCAAGTTTGGGGATATTTGATGAGTGTGTAAGTAAATAACCTATTTTGCATGCCTTTTTTACTTGGCTTTTGCGTTTGTTTAAGCTCATTTAGTTGCATTTAGGAGTAGATTGCATATAGTTTGTATTTAGTTAGGGTGTTATACTGCATGTGCTAAATTTTTATATATTTTGGTGCTTTTAATGGGAAGTGTAGTGTTTTTGTGGCACATGCACAGGATCTATTGAAGCAGGAGGAATGCTAGAGCAAAAGGATAGTAGATCTCTCAGTTGGAGTTGACGAGGCAAGAACAGTTGGAGATAAATCTACCTTTGGCTTACGTGGACTCTCCTTATATACGAAACTCAATAAAAATAGTGGGAAAGCAATATCCTCTTAAAAAAGGCTACGCGTGATTTAGGGTTATAAACCCTAGCTTCCCCGCCTACATAGGGAAGGCTTGGACGACAATTAAAAGAGAGTGTGATTACAGACGACAGTCCTTAGTCTTCAGCTATTAGAGAACCACCGGAGTTGAAGTGCTATGGGAGTCTCCACACGACGGAAGCCATCGAGAGAGGCTTAAGGAGTGTGGGACCTAGAACAATAGTTAGAAAGCTTGGAGGAGATTGTTGAGGACGCTTGACCTTTTTCTATCTTTTTCTTGATAAACTACTTTAATTTAATTTTCTATTACGAGTGTTTTAGGCTCATACATGAGCTAAATACTTTTAGTTGGGTTTATTGCTTTATAGGATTTTATGTTTTGAATAATTTATTTTAATGCTATAGTTCTTTCCTTTTATCTATTCTACTTATCATTCTTCATGTGTAGTTATTGCAAGAGTTATCGAGAGAAGCCTTTTAACTATTGATTTGTGGCTTAATATCGAGAGAGTTAGGTTAAACAAACGTGAACAGTTGGGCTAAGCTATTAACTTTGTCTTAATCTGGCTTAGACATAATTTAGGGTTTCAACGACTAATAAGGAGAACTTAAATAAATAATAGAGTTGTTAGGGTTCATGTAGACATGTATCACCTTAGCTTCTTTGTTATTAGCTTCTAGGCATCGGGAGAGTTAAAAGTTCAATAGAAATTCTTGTCGATTAGATAAAGATCTTAATTGGTTTATGCAGACATGTATTGCTAGTCATTATAGCATTGAAATAAGTAATCAAACATACTTCCTAGGCAATAAACCCAACTTTCATAATTATCTGTTATTGACCACAACATCTGTTTGTTTTGGTCATAGTTACTTTACTTTATTTTGCATTTAGTTTTGACAATAAACATCAAACCAATACTTGCTCAACCATTCTTAAGTATGATAACTTCGTATTTATTGATCCAATCCTCGTGGGTTCGACACTCTACTCTATCACTTTATTACTTGATCGACGAGTATACTTGCTCTAAAGTGCATCACTATTCAACAAGCATCAGTTAGCCTTGATATGGTCATCTTCACCTAAACCTTCAAAATCTTTTGGCCCATAATAGTAAAGCCTCTCAATAGGAGTCTTGCGAGGCATCTCAGATTGCCTCAGGATAGCTTACACCATTTGCAAGAGAGAAGAGGTAAGATCATGGAGGTGGTTCTCCCCTCCACTTCCGTTACATCCCAGAAAACTCATATCCCCAACATCAGGGACATACTTCTTACAAAATTCCTTCACTTGAGAGAAACAGCTCTCCTTACGGCTCTTTTGGTCAAGTTCGGTGTCACCAGCCATCGAACTTTTTCTAAAATCACAAGGAAACAATGCAACATCATTAGCATGCCTAGTATTGGAAGAGTACAACTTATATTTTGGGGCTTGTATTCACTAGACACCTTACCACGACCTCTATACTACCACAAGGTTTCCTAGAACCAGTTAAACCTAAGCTCTGATACTACTAAATATAACACCTCAATCTCGCACCAGATCTGAAGCGCTACACTTGGGTCACCCAAAACCCAACCTAACAAATTTCCATTTAAAAACCATAAGTTTAGCCATTAAACAAATATCAAGATATTCATAAATCCAAGTAAGCCTACGTTATAAGTAAGTTTACAAAACATGAGCTCCATGTTTAAAACACCTTATCTCAAAATAGTATTTCAAATAGAGTTTACAGAATCAATAACTCATAACGTCCTATGAATATATAAGCTTAAAACTAAATACTAAGCATTATACTCTAAAGCAATATGGTGCCAGGAAATCCCATCTCGATATGATCCTTGGTCACGAACAACCTATAAACATACGAACAGAAACATTGATTCCAAACGTTGAGCTTACAAAGCTTAGTGGTACATTTCTACTCTACCAAAATTTGTGATTATCATAAAATAAGCATGCAAGATAAATATAGTTTAGAGAACATAGATAAGACTTCGCTATCTATGAGTTATCATCTAGCCATACTAGCTAGAGTTCTTAGATCACCCATTTCAAGGCATCAACAAGTCTACAAGAAGTCTTATATGTTCCACAAAGCTTTGCCATTCTCGAGATCACATAGCCTATTGAGATACTCGAGCACACCCAACCAATTGATTTAATACATTCATAAGCACATAGAATCCACACAACATATGTAACACCCTCTACCTGGTCCAGAAGATAAACATGATCGAAGATATCACTGAAAACAAAATACAAAAACAGAGAGTCAAAACAAGAATCGCACATTTGAATTGTATAACTCTTCATATTTTTTCACAGGCTTACAAAAATTTTCTTCAAATTCTATCACTTCAGTCATAAACATCATCAAAGACTTGTATAGCAAACATTGGCCAAGGTAGTAACGTAACAATCTTATATAACACTTATTCATGCTATCAATCACCTTAATAGGATTAAAAGATAGCAAGAACTTTGTTAATCCTTAACTCATTTAACCTTCTAGTCATTTCAAATCCAGATTAATATCAAAACAATCGAAAGATACCTTACATGACTTGATACTAAATGAAAATCATAACATATCTTAATTCATAGCATAATCAAGTTCATATCGATACAATATAGCATGATATGGTTGTTTTAACGAATAGCATAACATGTTGCAATTTAAACAAGACATAATTTAGTATAGTATGGTTTACTCCTAACATATTATATCAAAATTTATTCTTTGATTAATAAGACATAGCATGATAACTCATTGATGTCATAGCATGTAACACCCCTAAACAGGTATAGATGATATACCAAGTTAATAAGCATCACCAAACAATCAAGGACATTCACACATAACATTAAGGGAAGACTATCTCATCAATCAAGAAGAAACAAGGATATACATGAAATAATGTAATATCAAAATCTGTTTTACTTACAAAAACTATGTTTTATACTTGTCTTTAGACCAACTAATGAACATGTTATATCATACCAATTCAAAAACTAGTTCATTGATACACAAAGATATCACAAGACGCAAGCACACATCTAATAACTTACAACACCTGTGTTAAACAACAAGACATATTCAATACATCACTTAAAGGATTAACTCAATTCATTCGAACATGAACCTAAATTTAAAACCTAATCATTAAGCAACCTATTAGACCTTAAAACATGTATTATTCTATTCATATATCCTCTAAAATGTTGTATCTTAGAAAATATTACACCTCATTTCCTCTTTAAAACATATAAGCATTACAACCATTATATTACACAAACTTGCTAACTTAGAAATTCACCTATTTAAACATGATATGAATAACTACGAACTTAACATACAAGTAACCATTCCAACTCAATCAAACATTCGAACATGTGCATGATTTCATTCAAATAGCTAGCTATCACATGCAAGCCTCCATTCACATATCTCAAACATGTCAATCAACCATATAAACCAAGTATTAACCGCTTATAACCAAATACTTATAGAGGCCATTTACAATCATTTTCAAGATAGCATATTGCTCACAAATATTTACATATCATAAAGACTTATATATGCATCTACATGCATTACAAGACATGTCGCCACCCATCTAGAAGTCTTAACAAAAGAGTTTATAGATATACTTTAGAGTACTTGTGATCTAACCAAGCTCCTAAAATGACTTGCAATCCAAGCTTTACCCTAGAATAAGATGAAATGACTACATAAGTTTTCACTTAGTGAGGTAGTTTAATGTAACACATTGTAACAACAATCAATCAATCTATCCTTTCATCCATTCTATTGTTCATGCATACCAATAATTTGATCAAGAAGCTAAGTAATATAAAGCAAGACATTCGAATTAGGAAATTGCTTATAGGCATGAATATTCAACAAATCATATGCAAAGGTATATCATTCACCCAATTGAAAAACATATACATTTACAACCTTTTTGTTCTCCCAAAAGCATGATCTATATACAAGAATATGTATTACTTGCTATGCAAGTTATTTAAATACTTCCTTGATTTAGTCATAAATTTCATAATTTCTTATTAACATAGCCTTGAGAGTCAAGTAACAACCTAGGTACACGAATCCCCAACCAACTGTCGCCAAATAAAATGGTACTCATAGTACCGATCAATCCCTCCTACTGTCGCTAAGTGACCGCAACACTTCCCTCCTATTGTCACCAAATAAGGATCGTAGTCCACCCCAAACACGAGCTCTATGGACTCTATGGCATGCCAACTATACCTAAGATTGACTTAAAACCAAGGCTTTCACATTTATTATATCTTATTAGAAACAGAGTGAGCATAGCTCCTTATCAAGATATCATATCAATAAGCTTATTACCCCTTTCATTGTGGGTATGTATTCACCTCATGGTATCATTTCTTTTATTCGAATAGCATTATAGCAAAGATTACTATCAACATGTATCATATATAATTCCCATTGTAAGCATGTTATCAAGTTCACATAAACTTTATCATGATCAAGAGTTGTACACCATTATACATAGCATATAGTGACTTACCTCAAGTCCAAGCTTGCTTATACATAACATAATCCAATATAAAACAATGTAACTAAAATTAGCAAGAAATGCTCGGGAAGGTTGTTGGCCTATCCTAAGACTTTAAACTACACTCATTGTTTGATCCAAGCTAACCTTGCTCCCAAATAACAATTCCTTTATACTTTTCAACAGCATGGTCTACTTTATACCTCACTTGATCAATCCCTTCTTTGTCTAAATATAACAAAGAGTTTAACTATGTATTAGAAACTATTCTTAACCTTCAGTCATTCACAAAACAATTCACCAACATTCATATGAATACAAACAACCCCAGAATACATGTAACCACTTATACATTCACAAAATAATCCATTACATATATATTGAGGTAAAACAATCCCAACATTGGCATACATAAACATAACTACTTCATTTCCTCAAACACACAATAAAAGTACCAAAACAGTCCCCTATTTTTCCTTGTATATCCAAAACAGTTCATTATACATGTATGTTCATATTTATTTCCACCAAACAACCCCTAACAAGCTTTTGTACATACAAACAATCCGCATACTTCCTTATACACCTAAAACAGTCCACATATCTATCAAGCATCCCTTATACATCCATTCATGTTCAAAACAGTTTAATTACATGCTTATATAGACAAAACAGGGCAGTTTTCATACATATACATATATTCAATCAAAAAGTCCACTGACATACATATATACAATTCTAGGCAGATTTCACTTGTACACATTTATTCATTCAAAACAGTCCACTTTCGAACCTATATACACCAAAACTGGGCAGTGTTCATATATATGATTATTCAATCAAAACAGTGCAATTAGATTTACTATATGCTCAAAACAGGCCCTAATTACAAGTGTTCTCATGTAAGCATGTATCAAACAATCCTTCCTAATTCATATTCATTCAATAGTCCCAAATTCCAATTTCTATCAAGCATTATTTCACCAATTATGATTAAACACCAATTTTTACAATTGAATATGGAACTATTCGAATGGTTCCTAATCTCCATCCCTAATCATTTAAGCACTACAATTACATAGCCACAAGAATACACCAAATTTGTATAAAATCAAAACAATCCCTTAACAAAATCTAACCATTCTCATGATCTACTAACAATTCTACCAAAGTACTTAGTTTCTACTTGATTATGGGGAAAGAATAAGGTGATTACATTTTCTCCTAGCTTGTTCAAATAATTCAAGCAAAGATATGTGCTGAATTAAGCTTAAACGAGCTTTCTCTCAACTCTCTGTCTTTCTCAGTGCTTCGATTCTCTAAGGGGAGGAAGAAGATGATGAACCAATTTTGGTGATTCTTCTCCCCCACCACCGAATCCCTAAACATGCCTCCTCTCTCACTTGACACCTCATCAAGTCCTTAGATAAATTCTTTCTTAGCATGCAACTTGAATATTTTCAAGAATTTTAGGTTTAGCCACTTTGATAATTAGCTACTCATGTTTCCTTATTCCAATTTTGGTCCTAATTGTTTAATGAATCCAAAATTTGATAAATATAAGCAAGATGACTAGTGATACATATAGCATATTCCTAGGCCGAGGTTTGGGGTATTACAATTTTCTCCCCCTTAAAAGAAATTCGTCCTTGAATTTACCTGAAGGAAACAGATGGGGATATTGATCTTTCATAGCTGACTCTGGTTCCCAAGTAGCTTCTTCAACATTATGGTTTCTCCATAACACTTTAACAAGAACTAATTTGTTACGAAGTCTTTTAATTTCACGGTCTAAAATTTGGATTGGTTTTTCCTCGTCAGAAAAATCTGGATTGAGTTCCACCTCTTTCGATTCTAACACATAGGAAGGATCAAATTGGTATTTTCGAAGCATGGACTCATGGAGTACATTGTGAATCTTATCGAATTCATTAGGAAGAGCTAGACGATAAGCTATAGGACCAATCCTCTCCATAATCTCGAATGGTCCAATAAAATATGGACTCAGCTTCCCTTTCTTCCCAAATCTAAACACTTTCTTCTATGGAGATACCTTTAGAAACATATGATCTCCCATACTAAATTGAATGTCTCTTTTCTTGAGATCAGCATATGACTTTTGTCTACTGTGGATAACTTGTATTTGACTCTCCGTTTCTCTGAGGAGTTCAGGTCCTAAAGCCTTGTTTTCACCCAATTCCAACCAACATAAAGGAGTTCTACACCTTCTTCCATATAAAGCTTCAAGGGGAGCCATCTTGATGGATGTCTGATAGCTATTCTTATATGCAAACTCTGCTAAACGTAAGAATTTCTCCCAATTCTTCCCGAAATCAATTATGCAAGCCCAAAGCATATCTTCAAGAGTCTGAATTACTCTTTCGGATTGACCATATGTTTGAGGATGGAAAGTTGAGCTAAGGTTTGTCTTAGTTCCCAAGGCTTTCTGCAAAGAACTCCAAAACCTAGAAGTGAATAGAGGATCTCGATCTGATATTATGGAAGTGGGAACACCGTGCAAACGAATCACTTCTTTAATATACAAATATGCTAATTGGTCTAGACTCAAACTCATCCGAAAAGGTACGAAATGAGCTAATATAGAGAACCTATCAACTATCACCCAGAATGCATCATTCTTCTTTGCTGATAAAGGCAAACCATTTACAAAATACATGGTAATTTGATACCATTTCCATTGAGGTAGCTTAAGAGGTTGTAAAAGTCTCGTAGGAACTTGGTGTTCTGCTTTAACCATCTAACAGATTAAGCACTTGGATATAAATTTTGTGATAACAGTCTTCATTCCTAGCCACCAATAAAATTCCTTCAAATCCTTGTACATCTTAATCGACCCTGGATGGATAGAGAAATGGCAATTGTGGGATTCCTACAACATCTCTTTCTTAAGGGTTTCATCATTTGGTACACATACTCTATTTTGAAAATAGAGTAGACCATTAGACTTCAAGGAAAATTCTAGATTAGGTTCAGATTCAAGCTTGCGTGAGACCTTATGAGGTTTAGGATCGATTTGTTGTAATGTCTTGATACTCTATGTAACCCCCTAAACCCGGTCTAGAAGAAAAGGCCGAATTTAGGAAGTCACGTTTGAAAACTTAACCCTCAAGAAATCAATTTTAAAAATTATATTTTAATTTAAAATAAAATAACATTAATTTAATAAATATATTGTAATAGGTAAAATACATAAATATCATAAATAATATTTGAATTTTTATATAAAATCTCTGAAATAAAATTATAGTAAAAGAATGCTTAAATAATCCGAAAAAAAAAACATAATTAGTCTCTCCAGTGTGAAGTTACATAATATCCCAAAATAATAAATAATAATCTGAATAACTAAAAATAGTTTCGTACTGAATAATAAAATAACCAGATAAAAGTGAGATCTTCCAAGTACCAAGTCGCCTATATCCAAGAGTATCTAAAAAGAAACTAAAGGGGAGTAAGCTAAAGAGCTTTGTGTGTCTCTAAAGTGCAAGAAAAACCATAATCATAGAACATAGTATTATTTTGAATAAAATCCTTTTAAACCATAATACAAATCACAAGCGTAGTGCAATGCACCCAACTATAATCGCAAAGAGGAAAGTTCCCCAGAACTCCTCACTACATCCGCCAATTCGAACTGGAATTCAGCCCGAAGGGTGAACCACTAAACTTCCCCGAACAAATCCAAACCCATTCTCATACAATGATATGATGATTAGAAATTCAAATTCATAAACATAGTTCCATAAATCTGATATTTTGTAAGACATATTTCATAAATCATGGTCCACAAATCCGTAAATCATATTTTCGTAAATCCGATGTTTCATAAATCAAATATTTCATAAGTCATAATCCAAACACATTCTGAAATTGTATGTACGTGATGTCAACCATACAAGCCATAATATATATAAATAATCACATAAGGGGTAAAACACCAACACATATAAAAATAACATATAATTTATTTATAGCACCGGAAGAAACACACCTTAAGAAGTAATAGCTCTAACGTCAGGACGAACGCCTCTCACATTCGGATCTAGCTGAATCGAAACCTACGATATCAAACTCTACATCAAAAATCTATCACTATGCCACCAAGCTAAACTCTATTACTAATCTAAAAGAATACTCGCATGTAGTCCTTGTGGTACGTGCACGGTTAGATCGAATAGGCGAGGGAGGCGGTACCTCATATTCCTCAAAGTTGATGTCGTCTACGAGACGAATGGGAAAAAATAACGGTTATAGTTTTGCGATGCTAGAAACTCACCAAGGTTCGATCGAGATAAAAAGCATAAAAAAGAAAAAAAAGAAAGAAAATGAAGATGTGTTTCGAATACAAATCGAGAGAGGGAGATGGGAAGACCGGCTATGGCAAAAGAAACAAAATTGCGAGGAAAGGGTGGCTTATATAACCAAAATTTTTGATAAATTACAAGGTAGTCCTTGTACTTTTCTAGGGTTTACAAAATAGGTACCTAATATCAATTGTTTATAAAAAGGTAGCTAAATTCTTTTAAAAAAATCAATTAATTCCAAAAATTTCTTCATTATGGTTTTATATTTAAATTCCCAATTTCTAGGGTTTTGAATTTAGGGATTTCAAAATTAGGGATATTTTGAATTTAAGGTTTACAATTTGGGCTTAATACCCTTAAAAGAAATTTCATCCTCGAAATTTTCAAACATAGCGATAGATCTCTAAAAATTAACTAACACAACTTACAGTTTTTCGTTCTAAATTTCTCATCCTTCAACATAAAAGTAAAAAACTGAGGACATTAGAAATGTACCTGCTATCTCCTCTGGCTCATCATCATAACCCTCATGAGCTTTAGTTGTATAAACCAACCCTAGTCGTCTAGCATCTGATCTATTACTTTGAGCAGGTGTACCTCTACTAGCTTTACCTGAAGCAACATGCCTATCCTGGCCACTACCTTTAAGTGGTGCTTGTACTGATCTTTTAGACTGTGCCGAAACTTGATTACTATTATGAGCGAGGGGACACTCTCCATGAAAGTGTTCGAAAGAACCACATAAGAAACATGCTCCCAATTTCTTCCTAAACTCACCAGTATGACGTTTGCTACAATAAGAACATATGGGAAAAGGATAAGAACCTATCAAACCACCTACACTAGCGGCCGAAATAGTAGAAATCATCGGTCTAGCTCTAGAGTAACCCTGATGGTCGAACTTCTCTATAGCCCTCTTCCTAGGCTAATTCCCTTGACTATGCTGAACAGATACGGTTGGTTGCTTCCTAGCTTGATCGGTACCCTGAGATTCATGTTGTTTCTTCTGTGCTTCAATACGCTCAATAGTCCTAGCCCGCTGAGTAATCTCTTTATACATTGTATCTAAATGCAAAGCGGCTCCAGTCTTAATCGAAGATCGTAACCCTATCAAAAACTAGTCACAATTTTCTTTCTATGTGGTTACTAATCCCGAAACCATACTGGATCAACCTCATAAACTCTATCTCATAATCATTTACGGTCATGTCATTCTGCTTCAGATTCATGAAATCATCCTGTCACTTTGCTAAATACTCTGACCCAACATAACGGTCTCAAAATGCCTGTTAAAAATAGTCCCAAAATATCTGACTGGCTGGAATAACATTTTCCTCAACCTCCCACCAATTCTGAGATTCACCTTGCAAAGTGATAGAGCAGCCGTAAGCTTTCAATCGGTAGGATAATCCATCTATACAAACAGACGCTGAAGCTTCTTCAGCCAATACTCTGCATCAGTCGAATTCGTACCCATCTTCCCATTAAACATAGTAATCCTAGTAGCTAAAAAGTCGGTATATATAGGTTTCCTGACAACTTCAGACTGGCGGAAGTAACGAAGTAACTCTCGGTGTACTGTAGCAGTATCAAGCCATCAATCTCACTATCCGTAGAATCATGTGGACCATCATTCTGAGTCTGTTGAACAGGTGGATTTTCACCACCAGTCTGATGTAATCTAGTTTGATCCCTAAGCTCCTCCTCTTCATTGTCATCATTAATATCATCCTGGTTCTGTGGAAGATCCACAAGGGGCAAAACATCACTTTCTGCAACAATGATACAATCTCAGCCTCGACCACGACCTCGACCGTTCACTAATCTAAAGCACCTATGAGGTGGCATAGTAGTCTATCTACAAAAGATAATAATCCTATAATTAGATTTGATACTTGAAGTCTTTAGAATGATCTTATGATGACCTAAATGGCTTTGAAATAGTTGATAACCATGTCATGCTTTTGTGAATGCTTGAAATGATCATATGTATGCTGGATTTAAGATTTGAAAATGAGGAATCATGTTGCTTAAACCCTATTCGAATGGTCTTGATATGTATGTGATTCAATTTTGTGTTCATGCCTTGATTACATGAGTATTGTACACTTGTTTGAAGCATGGCCGAATCGTTTTGATTCTTTAAGGAACTAGTTACATGCCTTGTAATGTATGACTAGTGTTAATGGTTGAATGTATGAGTTAGAGGAAGGGTAGTATGGAACAAATTCTATGTCAAAGAATGCTTAGATGATCATGCAAAGTAAGAATAGGCTTAAGATGTATAAAAGCATACAAGGTAGGGAGCAATGAAGTGTAATCTACTTGATAAAGTAGTAACTTGAATTATAAGCAAGAAAGAAATTGATCTAATAGCATTTCTAGTTTAGCTGAATGCTTAGGATGAAGATGAAGTCACATTTGAGATTACTTGCATGTAAAGAAATGCATGAATGGTTGTTTGCCTTGTTTGAATGCATTCTTTTTCCTTGCTTGGCCTAGTTCGAATAGTGTAGATGTTAGGAGTCAAGTATGAGCTTTCTTATTAGCTAAGAAATCAAGTATGAATGATTGTTTTCTTCTTGGATGTGATTGTCGAATGTATGCTTGATTAAGGAATCAAGTTTAAATGTGCATTGCTTGTATGTTAAGAAAAAAAATGAGTGCTAGATTTCTTGTATGGTTCGAATGTATTGCCTTGCCATGCCTTGTCTTATTTTGTTTGCTTGCTAAGTAACGCTCCCGAACTGAGTTACTACTAACCCGGGTAAGGAGTGTTACATATAAATTGGTAATCAGAGCTTTAGGTTTAGTCAATTCTTGGACTAAACTGGGCTATCATGCATCATATAGGATACTTGTGCCACCTAGGAAACTTGAATTGAATAGCTTGTGTCTTGCTTATTAAACCGAACCCCTAATTGTTCTATTTGAACATAAAATGTCTGAAACAAGACTCGGTCGGGATAATGAAAGTCCTGAAGGCTCCTCGAATGAAGGAGACAGTGTGAGGATGGAACAGATTCCTCCTCAACATCAGGCTCAACATAGAGCTAAAGCTGCTGCTCAACAGGAAGCTCCTGCTATCAATCCTGTGCAGCACGAATGTCTTCTAAGTATGAAGGAGATGTTTAATCATCTAGTGTCTGCCTTAAAGCAAGATCATCCAATTGCTCCTACAGTTGTTCTGCCTAACCGAGCCCCGATGACAAACTAGCTCAACATCGGGATTATACCTTCACCGGCACCGATGAAGCAAATCCAAAAGTAGTTGAGTACTGGCTTGAAGCCACTACTCGAATCCTTACCAAGGAATTACCTTGTCCCGATGAGCACAAACTCGAATGTGCTATAGCTTTGTTAGCTGACGAAGCCTTAAGCTGGTGGGAAACTACTATGTTGACTGCCCCTGCAGAAGTCATGACGTGGAAATTCTTCCTCGGTAAATTCAGGAAAAAGTATATCAGTGAAAAGTATCTGGCCGAGCGCCAAAAATGTTTCTTGTACCTCAAGCAAGGGGGCCGACCTATTGAATAGTATGTAAGCAACTTCTGTAAGTATTGCAAATATGAGTCGGAGTATATCAAAATTGAGGCCGACAAGTGCCGGATGTTCATTGACAAGTTAAATGATGAATTAAGCCCTATATTCACTGCTTTCGGTATTACCGACTTCCAAAACATGTTAAACTGAGTCATTACTACAAAGGTGAAGATGAAGTTTTCATTCTTTACATTTTGGTCACTAGCAAAAATGTCAACTTTCAAAATTCTATTTCACAAAATTGAATTTACCAAAATTATTCATATATTAAATAATGATTTTTAGATATTTTCTTAAATTTTTTCTTACTCAAAAATATTTATTCCAATTTTAATCCCAAATCTGAATATAATCTCTAATCTGGTCCACCAGATTGTCTAGTCAACCTAGAAACTCCTAGGCCCAAAATTGAGGTATTATAGCCACAGTTCAAACACTTGACCTAACAAAGAATTTATTTTATGCGTATGTCAAGACATGGCACAAGTCTGCACTCGTAACAATGAGTAGAATCACCCCAGTTTCATTGCCAGAATTTCCACCAATCATACACAGTCATGATTTTTCTTCTGATGTAGCCATAAAGGAAGTATCCACCAAGTTTCTAAAATCCTTTAAGAACATTAGCGAGGCTAAGGACACACCAAAGGAAGAAGCATCAAGCAAGATAAACTAGGACTTCCTCTTTGATTTGAATGTCACAACAGAGTAAGAAACTACCCCGACTATTTCAGAAAAAGAAGTTTTTGTGGAAGAAGATGATAAGGATAAGGAAGATAGTTCTCAAGTTGAGAAAACTACTGTTGAAGAAGTTTTTGTTCAAAGAAAGTCGGTTGTATCCAAGGTTGATGTACTGAGTTAGTTTGTTTTAGTTTTGTAGACATGTATACCATGTAGTGTAATTTCATTTTGTTTATTGTATTGTCGTGACATTTACATTGTCATTGTAATTGCATTTAGTTGTAATACATGTCATCCATCCTTGTAACCACTTTCTGTCATTGCATTCTGTTTTCTTTTGCATTGAGGACAATGCAATCTTTAAGTTTGGGGGCATACACCTGGGAGTTGAAATTTACCCTCGTTTCAAAAAAAAATCTAAGCAAATACAATATCCGTTTTGTGTTGAAAATATTTTGCTTGCATTCGATGTGTAAATCTTGAATCATTCCAATTGCTGATGAATTGGTTGGATATACCTGCTAGATGATTGTACTATAACTATGCATAAATATATATATGCTTGTTTGAGTAAAGAATATCTAGCATCATCTCTTTGATTTTAGATGATTTCTTCCTTGTTCAACTTGTTTTATATATGCTAGTAGATCTTATTAAGTATAAATAAAAGGCATTCCAATGTGAGTGCAATAAAAGTAGCTTTAAGGGGGAACACTCTAATGCATGCATTAGATAAATGAATCGGGCCAAAGGTTGTCCTGCATGAGTGTGTGCCCAAACAATAAAGTACTTCTTGGGGGGTCGTTGCACAACATCTTACTTCTTAGGGTTTAGGGTGCATTCATTGTTCGATATCCCTCGCTACATAAAAAAAGAAAATGAAAATGAAAAATATTTAGAATGATATTTATATATTGTTATAAGTTATACTAAATAAATGCTTATAGGTGGAAAAGAATATGAGATGATAGACATGATGCTAGGTATTGTTAAATTTCTTGTTTATATATTGTTGTTTAAGTTGTTTATGTAATCCTCTATCGTGTCAATGTAATGAATTCATTGGTTGGTTGGAATGATTCGAGTAGCTAAATGTTTTTGAACTTTTGTTTTGACCTTGCTGCTTTCAATTTTACTTGAGGACAAGTAAAAACTCAAGTTTGGGGGTGTGATAGATCTTTAAAGAGCATGTATTTCCTCTTGATTTATGGATTTTATTATCCCCACATCATTGTTTATTGCATCCATTTCTACATTTTTCATGTTTATTTTTTTGCTGTTTTTCTAACTCTAGTCTTTGTTACTCTTGTTTTACATGTTTTGTCTTTTTGCTCTATTGTCGTTAATTTCTAATGTCCCTGGAGATGATGTTTCACCACTGCAGCCAACTTGACACTGTAGCGGCTAGCTGTCCAGTCTGCTAAAAGATAAGGATGATCATGTCAGTTGTATTATTTATTATAACAGAATTGTTAAAGCAGAGAGTCACACAAAACATCTGAAGGACATATGTCCTTTGTTTGGCATCTTATAAAAGGATAAATTCAGGAAGAGAGAGACTTCAAGCGATTTCGATTTTTCCTATCACCTTCAACCTCCGAACTCTCCTTCCATGGCGGCTTAAACTCCATTTATGGGGATCCAAGACGAAGCAAGGCAGAAATATCCGAGGAGATGAGGATTCAAGAGCTAAATCAAGGAGAAATATATGTTGTCTTCTTTAAGCATTTCTAGAGATAGACGTTTATTGAAGGTTTATTATATTCTTTGTGTTAATGACGTTGGTTCAACTTTCTTAAGCTTTGTATGAACTTGTTTTAACTTTGTTTTTCAGTTCAATATATTATTATTAGCTCTCTTCATATTTCAAATATTGGATTTGATCTTTGTTTACATGAGAGTGTTAAACATTGTCGCTGGCATTGATAGATGTGGTGACAAGTTAGGTTAACAAGCCATTACAACGAGAGTTGAATGAGGATACAATAAGAGTTGATCCACTTGTTCAAGGAGTTGTAGTTTTGATGAACAAGGAGAGTTATGGTTAATCTACATCTTTGCGTCATCGGTTGAGATTTGAATGGAAGTTAGTAAGCGGGCTTAATTCTCTTATTTGTTAAATGAGCCAACTTATTGTATTTCCTTGTTGTACTTGACATTGTGCCAAGCTAAACCGAGGGTATCAAGATCTTTGCTTCATATTTCTTTTACCTTATTAAATTTGTTTTTCTTGGCTTGACAATTGCTTCTACAAACATTACTTTATTTCTTTATTGCAACTACCATTACACTTATAATAATTCACTCTATAGAATTACTTGTGGCCACATAATAGTTCAACCAAATACTAATCCTCGTGGGATCGATATCTAACAGGATCTTCATGTTTCTATACTTGCTTCGGCAATGTTTGCTTGCACTTAGCGTATGACTATTCTTCACCGATCACAATCCAACAATGCTTGGCACAGAATCTGTGCTCAGCTTCTAGAATGAGAGAACCAACAACACTCTCTAAACCCTACAAAAAAACTATATTAGTTACTACAACTAATTAAGAATAATCACATAAAAATAAAGATATATAACTTATAGTAACTTCCACTTACCTTTTGCATATCACTCATAATGGTAAATTTTACACCATTCATCATATGAAGATCTCTTATGAGATTCCTTAAAACCATCCCCAAGAATATTTAGTTTCACTCTCGACCAGTTCCCATGCAGTAGGATACATTTGGTTGTTAGCATCCCTTCCCACAGCCACTAATAATTCCCCGTGCATCATTCCTTTGAGAAAACAACCATTCAAACTCACAAAAGGCCTACAACACTCTTTAAACCCCTTTCACATAGAACTAAAACAGATATATAATCTTTTAAACCTTGGCTTATGAATAGGAGTAGGCCTATCTACCATTAAATCTACAGTTCCATTACTATCTGCCCTCCTTAAAGCATTAACATAGTCAAATAACCTCTGGAACTCATACTTATAATTTCCATTAATTTCTTGTTTAGCAAAGTCCTTAGCTCTTCTACAAACTCCTATGGACAAAACAATCTTTAGTTCATCCTTTGCAAGTTTAACCATCTCATGCAATTTTAAATCATGTAAAATTCTAAGTTTAGGCAAAAATTGTTCAGCTGTGACGTTATGACTTGCCCTAGAGTTGTTGAATGTGATAGAGCATGTATGATCATCTCTAAAAGTTTTTACCTTATAATGTTCATCACTTGAATATATGGAAGCATAAATCGTTAATGGACAACCCTCCCCTCTGCACACAGCCCTTGTCTTGTCTTGACCATTCTTAGGAAGCCTAAAATAAAATCTTTTAGCAATTGCAAACTTAGTTAATGTTGCTTTTACTTGCCTTGTCTTGACCATTCTTAGGAAGCCTAAAATAAAATCTTTTAGCAATTGCAAACTTAGTTAATGTTGCTTTTACTTGCCTTGTCTTGACCATTCTTAGGAAGCCTAAAATAAAATCTTTTAGCAATTGCAAACTTAGTTAATGCTACTTTGAATTGTTTACTGCTCTCAAAAATCATCCCCAACTGAAAACTTGGAACCTTATATATAGGTTCGAAATAAGACTTTGTATTCTTCTTGCAAACCACCTCACCATCATCATCAGTCTCATAACTCCCTGATCTGATGAGTTATGTAATCATTTTCACTTGCAGACCTAGTTTCACTCCTCGTCTCATTAGAATCGCCATTTTTCTTTTTCTTTAGTGAACTCCTTTTTCTTTTAACTTGTTGGATGAACTCTTTGATTTCAGCAGTAACTAGAAACTGTCCTTCACTCCTATTTCTTTGTCCTGCACCTAGGTTAAAACTTTTAAAGTGACTATGTATTTCTTGCAACTCCTTTCATCCCTATCACTAACCCATGGGCTCTCTTTGATTCCTGGCCTCTCTCAATAGTTGGAGACAAATCCTCATCCACTTCATCTATAACATCATCAAATTCACTAGTAACTTCAGTGGGCCTGCCAAAGTTGATGTTATTTAATCCCTCACCAACCCTATCACATTCACTTATAGTTTTGCCCTCATCAACATTGTTATTCTCATTATGCCCCTCGTCATGTGGAATATTTGGTGCTGGCAGTGATAATGACAACTGACTAATATCAGGGACATCAACAACATGATCTACAAATATATGAATCTCTCTTTCATCTAACCAGTGTCCAATTAGGTCATTGAAAGATTTGTTACCCCAACACAACACTAAACCATCACCCAAAGTACAAGTTGGTGTTAAATAATACAAATATTTAACACCCCCTAAACCCTGCTTCTACTACCATTTCTCACAAATCGCCATGTGACACTAAATCAGGGCCATTACCCAATCTACTCAACACCACAAACATAATCCACATTAAGACTTTCAATAAACAAACCACCTAAATGCATGCGCAAAGAAAGCTTTGAGAAAACCATCTCCAACTGAATTCAAAGAAGTAAATAGGATAAACTTGTAAATAATTATGTTCAATAATACAAGAAACATATGTCACGTTCAGTTTACATAGTAAACAATTTGTATACCAATTTACAATTAGGGAAAAAGTGTACACTTACAGAACTTTGCAAAGTTGCCTCCTTGATCACCACTTCCATGCACTAAGAAAGAAAATAAAACTTGCAATTTTAAAGATAACACAGAAACATGTTAATTAACCATAAAACACAAATACAACGCAAAAATTAAATCAAATGCAAATTGAGTTTGTTTATAACAAAGCAAAAATAAAACAAATTGAGTTTTTTTTTACAAACTCTCTGAATCAGTCAAAAAAATAGATTAAAAATCATAAACAAACCCTAGAATTCTTCAAGCGTCTTTCTTTAGTCGAACACTTTAGCTGGAGTACCTTCAACTGTTATACGAATGTTTCAACAAAAGAAACATACTTTCAACAATAATCAAAAGGGAATTAGGATTCTTTGATTGAAGAACAGACGAGAAAAAAAGGGGAATGGAAAGAGTTTCAGAAAAAAAGAAAAAAATGAATTATGTTTTTTCCTATTTTTGATTATCATCTACTGAAACCACCATAAATGCATCATGTTATTCAAGGCAAGTTATCATATATTTTTATTTATTTATTTATTTATTTTTATTTTTAGAAAGAAATGAAAAAATTGCATCGGTGCCCTTCCATATATGTTTTTGAATTTTTTTTTTTGTCTAGGAACGCCACGTTTCATGTTCTTAAAGGTCCATGTGGCCTTACACGTAAGAGGATAACGACATTAGGAGTGGGTGGCATTTTAAATGACGGAAGCATATTTCAGTGGCACATTAAAAGTTGACAAATTTAGACCTTATATTATAAAATTTTAAAAAAATACATGGGACATTTGCACCATTATCCCTATTATATATGATGCCCCTGCCGTGGCAAAACTAAACTGATTAGGGAGCACCCATCTTTACATAAAAGGTATCAACCGATTGGATATAACTTTGTAACAATCTTATATAAGACATTACAAATTCTTATATGGAGCTTCAGCTTTTAGAATCAGCACAAAGCCAAAATATGTCCCATTACGTTTGATTAAATAGTCATTTTGACCCTTATTTTTATTTTTAAAGTAATTTAACCTTTAACGTTTTATCTTGGGTTAAAATAGCTCCACCATAGATGAAAACCGCCAGTCAACTAAGGATAAGCAACTTGAAATGGCTTGACAGAATGACACAACAATAGACAAAATAATTTATATTTTATATTATTTTATAAAATTATTTTTTAACTGATGTGACATTCTTTTAAGTTAACACTTTTATCTATATGACACTTTCATGTCAACATGCACTACCATGTAGGCTTGCAATGTTATTTTAAGTCACTTACCATTAGTTGACTATCAGTTTTCATCCATAGAAGGGTCATTTTGACTGAAAATAAAACGTTGAGGGTTAAATTGCTTAAAAACAAATAGGGGATAAAGTAATTATTCAATTTATCAGAGACATTTTTTGACATTATACATTTTGAATCAGATAAAGAAGGGTCTTGTTTACTTCACCCTTAAACTTCTCATCGGCCATAATTCGTCAGATAAACTATAAATTAGCAAACATTATCTCCCTCGACGTATCAATTATTCTAAAAGAAAAACTTAGCTGTCACAATTTGACAGATAAACTGGCAAACATTGTGTCCCTCGCCCAATTAATTCTTCCAAAAGAAAAAAACGTGAAAACTGATATTTATATCGAGATTGCGACCACATTTTTATTCGCAATGTTTTATTACGTTCACATATATAAAAAAATGCTCTTACTGTTATTATAGACTATTATTTTTATTCGCAAACCTGGGACATCGAGTCATAGCCAGTCCAATCAACACGCTACGATAACCCGATCATGACACCTGTCCAAGTAGTATAAAATGAGACATGCAACAGGAGAAACCAGAGGGTTAGACCCTAACCGAACACCCTCGTCCTCACCACTAGAGTAATACTCGAACTCCAACCCAGACATCCATCCCGACTATTATTCATTTTGGCAATTAACAATTGGTGCGGTGAGCGTGAATTGGGCACGTTTTCAGTCTAATTCCCAAGAAACGACGAAGAGAGATTCTCGACGAGAAATTATGGAGGAAGTGGAGGAGGAAATTCCCTTCTCCCAAGATAGAAACAACTAGCTAGTCGTCATGTAGAGTAGGCTAGAAGTCATGGAGGAATATACGCGTACCGCGTTAAAGCTGCTTCGACAGTGGTAAGAGTATATCAGAAAATAGGTGCAGCATTCAGTAAAAGACCGCTACAAGAAGACTGTGGAGGAATCATGAGCGAATACAACTAAAAGAACTAAAGGGGAATGCATGCATGCAACAAGAACCAACCAAGACACCCCAACGGTAAGTACCTTAAGAGTTTTAGTTGAGGATATGCAACTCATAACCCTCAAACCCTGGTAGAGAGGAGGAAGCCTACCGTCCTGAAAGAATAGAGGAGAATCATGAAAATATGGAAAAATCGCAGCATTGGTCAGAAAGGGAAAATAAAAAGTTGAATCACGGAAAAAAGGTCCACCAGTATGCAAGAGAAAGATTCTGAACGTATCACCCTTTAACAAAATCATTGTTGTGCATCTTGCATCAAGTAAAGCATTTGGGAATCTCGAAGCCCCACCACAAATGAGGCCAAATAAAGATCAAGTAAAAGGTGCAAATTTCATAGGGCATATGGGAATGATATATATGAGTGTATCCATTTAAAGGATGAAACAGAATCTGCCGTTAGAAGGGGACAATTAGGAAGATTTATTAAAGACATAAAAGAAAGATGTTCAGTGGAAACAGGGGTGGAGAAAATAAGAAGTTTGGACGAGAGATGTAAAAGCTAGAGGATCCCACGTAGTGCGGGGGAGACGCCGAGAATGAGAAGTAGGAAGTTCGGATAAAGGATGTAAGGATCCATTGTGATCACCTTCTTACAAGAGAAGAAGTAATTCCTACTAATGAATTTCGAAGCCCAAAGTTGATAAGCAGGGTTGTTCCCCCATAACCTGCTTGGTAGCCAAGACTTGTATCTGCGGATTGGTGTTCAATGTAAAGTTGCAGACCATTTAGCAATTAAGTATGGTAGCAAGGATGCGAGAAAATGCTAACCTACTGTCGAGTAAAAAATAAACCAAGCAGGCAAGGGTACGAACGTGTGAACTTTAGATTAACCAATAAGCCCGAAAATCCTGGATATGGGTGGAGACAACCAAGAGCACCCAAAAAAAAGAGTTGAGAGGACCGGAAGTTAACTTCTTAAGTAAAATCGTGATGATCCTTGACAAACTAGACCTCAGAGAAGGACTAAACGACCAGGATAGAAGAGGATAAGCAAAGTTGTTGCATGACAATGAAGAAAGTAAAGAATCTTGAGGATGGGAGGATTCTTGGACCTTGGCATACATGTTGATTCCCTTAAGGACCATTTATCCACCTCCTTCTTTTGTTTCTCTCATGAACATTGAAATATCATATATCCATATTCTATAGTCCCGTATGTTTTGTACATAGCGAACCCAAGAAAATGCAGATTTGTAACAAGTCTCTCATCTATGAGGAACTACCACCGTAAGTTCTTTACTACTACCCCATTTTTTACGCTTCCTCTTATATGACAATAGCTTATAGCTTTCTAAGTTTAGTTAGTTACTTCTTGGCATATCAATTAAGGAGTTGTTTTTCCCATTAAAATACTCAGTAGGATTGATTGAGCCACTCTATTCCAAAGCAAGCAAGCAGAAATAAACAAAGGATCGCCTAAGCGTCCGCAACTTTTAAAAAGTGTGCATAAAAAATCAACTCAACGATCACCGCTTCCAAAGCAAGTAAGCAGAATAAACAAAGAATCATCCGAGCGTCCACCACTTTCAAGAAGTGTGCATAAAGGAATCAGGTCCACGATCACCACTTCCAAAGCAAGCGAGCAGAAATAAACAAAGGATCATTTGAGCATCTGCCACTTTCAAGAAGTGTGCATAAACGAATCAGCTCAATGATCGATGCTTCTAAAGCAAGTGAGCAGAAATAAAAAAAAGGATCGTCTGAGTGTCCGCCACTTTCAACAAGTGTGCGTAAAGGAATCAACTCAATGATCGTCGCTTCCAAAGCAACCGAGCAGAAAAAAACAATGGATCGTTTGAGTGTCTGCCACTTTCAAGAAGTGTGCATAAAGGAATCAGCTCAACGATCGCCACTTTCAAAGCAAGTGAGCAGAAATGAACAAAGGAACGCCTGAGCGTCCGCCACTTTCAAGAAGTGTGCATAAAGGAATCGGCTCAACGATCATTGTTCCTAAAGCAAGGCAAGCAAGCAAAGCATAAAATAGTAGCGCATGATTCGAAAACAACATAGACATTAAGCCGTTCAAATATATATCTCATCCAAATGGAACTACAGTACTGACACGCAAGAATAACGAATACGCAAATAAGAACAATAGCAATCAAGACTACCTCACTAGAGGGGCAAAAAAATATGTGACAAACAAGAAAACATAACTCTTCTCAGGGCACAGTCCTTATTAGTTGTTGACAACCACAAGTACACTAAAACAGAATAGAAGCCCTCGATCTAAAGGACCAAAAACTAAGGTATGGAATTGTAATGTTTTCATTAAGAACGGGCCTTATTTATAGCCATCACTAAAGTAGGTCTTGAATGAATAAATTAATTCGAATGCAAAATGCTTCTCGTAGAGACTTCTTTTTGTTGAGAAATAGAAAATCAATGCAATTAGCCCACTCAGTTTTCAAGTTATTCAGATGATCTTAATCCTTTCAGCAATTTGAATCCCAACAAAAAATTGTTCCACGAAAGAAAATTAACACGAAATAGACCAAAGTAAAATCAATATTTGCGTAATATAAAGACCATGCGAAACTCATTACTCATATCATGTCCAAGAGCATTAAATCGCCAGGATAATATAAATTCAGTGTA
Organism: Hibiscus mutabilis; assembly: GCA_019671005.1. Lineage (NCBI taxonomy): Eukaryota > Viridiplantae > Streptophyta > Magnoliopsida > Malvales > Malvaceae > Hibiscus > Hibiscus mutabilis. The sequence goes on along the minus strand of CM033735.1, from coordinate 13,660,244 downwards.
TAAGGAACCAACAAAAAAAAGAGAACTTTTCTTTATACAAAACATATATATAAACCACATTAACAATTACATACTCTTACTACAATCGCCTAACACATCACTACCATCATAGCACCCGCAGCACCACCACGATCATTCAAGAAGGAAGAAGTGCTCGGCCCAAAAAAAGGCAGACTCACAATGCCTTTATACTTCGCAAACAAAGGATTTCCACGAAGGCCCACAGGGATTCCTCACGTCGAAGTTCATAACCACTTTGCAAATAGCGTAAAAATCTACATCCTTAACGTTGAAAGGGCAACGCGCCAAATGAAAACTAAGAATGCCAGCATCTCAAAATTTCACCATGCCATTAATCATAAAGGCGGAGGTCGTATCTACAGCTGCTTTAATTTTCTCAGCCACTTCAACACCGTGAGTAGCTTCCAGCACTATAATCTCATTCCTTTGAGATTCTTTTCACTCAATTAACCTCCTTATAAAGTCTATAAAACTTTCATCTATTGTATTCTTTGTCTACTCTTGCTCCTCCTCTAGACCTTGAATCTCAGTTTTGAAGCTTTGTTCCATAGTTGTAAGCAACTTGTTTTTGATCCTAAGAGCACAATCGAGCTCAGCCTCCTTCTTAGAAATTTCCTCTGAATGATTTCTATACAACTATCCTACTCATGCCCAGATGTTCGTCTCATGTTTCTCTTGCAGCTCCTTTAAATGAGCAATATAGCCCTCCATTCTCGAACGCAATCTTTCATTCTCTCTAAAGAGGGCAGTATAACCTTCCACTTGCGAACCCAGCTTCGTATTCTCCTCACGAAGGGCCTTGACATTCCTCTCCATGTTAAATTAAATGCAACCTAGTTCCTCAATTAAACCTCAACCTCCCTCAACAATCCTCATAATACTATTACAAGGTTTGGAGGTACCAAAGCTATTTGAATACAACTCAAATAACCTTCTACAAGCATATTCAGGGTGGAACCAAGCTTTTGTCTTCGAAAAGGGTAGAACGCACTCCATAGAGTAAAAGGCTCATAACCTTCACCAGAAGAAGCATCAACACATAATGGCACCAAAGGCGTTGTTGCAGCTTCTAAAAAAGTCATAGTCTCAATAGGCACAACTGCCGAGGGTGTACCTTCTGTGCAACAACAAAATTTGTAGCAGTTGCCCCTGCAAGGATACCAGTAAACAAAAATTTAATACAAATTAAATCAAAAAATTATCAAACTAAATACAACAACACACCATTGAAAATACCTGAAGGCAAAGCAATAATCATGTTAGCAGAAGTAGAGGCCCCAACAACATTCAAAAGACGCCTCCTCAAGCTATAGGCCCTCATTCGCCCTGCTACGCTACATTCTCTCGTGTTGCCCCTGCAACATCAGTTGAGATCCCCGCGAAGACACTTCATGTACCTAGAGGAGTTTCCAAACAAAGAGGCAGCAAGAATCGTGTTCATCGAAGACATTGCGACAATAGTTAAAGCTACCACATCGGGCAGACTTATTTATCTAATATTAAAGGCCTCTGAGGCTGCCGCTTCTATCAAACATCCCAAACCCAATCGTTCAACGCTAGACATAGAAAGCAGTATATCTAACTCCGCAACCAGATCCCTCAACTCATCACCCACGACCTTTGAAAAAGAAATATAGCCCCTACAAAGTACATAATAAAATACATAAACAAAGTGCATATATAAATAGAGGAACCTTATTTTTCTTAAAAGCTATAGCAAATTAATATCCACATCCATTGCCTTTTCGTCTTACGTTCCAGACGCAGATTACTTTCTTCATTTTTCAAACTAGATACAATAGGTAAACTTGAGATCGCTCGTTTTTCCCATCCTTATTGTAACTAAAACCGAATGGGTTGATGATAACACATCCCCCCCGAAATGGCAGAAGTAGCTTCTACACAAACCCCATCCAGAGGTGTATCTTTTCCACGATATTTCTAAGGGCGAGTGCGAATGCCAATATATTCGGAAAAGAAATCCTCTAGTTCATCTTCACTAACAGAAGAATCCCAACAACCCATTCATTTCTCCCTTCACCAAAGGTCCAAGATTCTATGCAAGTAGGCATGTTTTCCAGAGAAACCTCTGGAAACACATCAAAATCTCCTTCATCCCAACATTAGGGCTTTTCTCCTCTGAACAATGCAGCCAAATATTTATAATAGTGCATACCTCTTCAAAAGAAGAAGGTGGGTCACTTTCTAGTTTTCTAAGAAGACTTAACTCAGTAGGTGACATTTTCCCCACGTCAGGTGACGTGACCCTGTCCTTCACTGGTCGGTGCCATACAACGGGTAACGAAAAATTTCCAACATTACACTCTACCTTGACATACTTTGTCCTCTCCAGGTGATGATTCTCAACATAGTTACTCATTGCAGCCATTTTCCCCCTACGTTGACCAATTGTAATGCCCTGGTTTTGGGCCTAGAGTTTTTGGGCTGGTGGACTAGAATTAGGGATTCGAGTCAATTTTGGGATCGTATATTTTTACAAGGGATAAAATATAAAAAATGCTCTAAAATCTTTATTAAATATATATTTTTTTTGGTAAAATCTATTTCAGAAAATAAGATTTGGAAATTGGACATTTTGGGTTAGTGACCAAAATGTAAAAAGTGAAAACTATTTTTAGTGACTATTTTGTAAAAGGATTAAAACTTAGAATCTCTAAGGAGATATTAGGCCTAATTTTTTTTATCAGATTTCTCTCTTAATTGGATTTGTTTTAAAGTGATTTAATTAAATATTAAAAGAGGTTTAATTAGACGGAAGGTAGTTATTTCCCTTAAAACAAAATTGACGTAACTTTTCTCTCTAGAGTTTTCTCTCAAATTCTCTTCAGCCAAACATCTATTTTCTCAGCAAAGATTTGAGGTAATGATCTTTTTTTCTTAAGCTAATGATTTCTAATGGATTCCTCAACTTGTTTTCTCATATTCTCATTGATTTTCCTTTGTTTCTTTAGTGTAAAAATCATCCAATTGAGAGAGAGTTTTCAATCTTTAGAGGTAAGGTTTTCTCTTCTCCTTTAATGATGGTTCTTTCTTGAAATTCCCAAGTTCTTAATCCTTTACAAATGATTTCTAATGTGATTTGTGGATTTAATTGAAGAGAAATAGTTTAATTGATATTTAATTGAGGTAATTATGAGATCTTCGTTTTAGATCTGTTTTGCTGAGTTTATGATGAGGTTATATCATGATTTTGATGTCTTATGATGATAATGGATTGGTTTTATCAATAGAATCCCGAAATCAAATGAATCTCTAGTTGTTTGAGTTGCTAGTTATGAGTTTTTGAGGTGTTGTGGGTGTTTAATGGTTGCTGGAGGTATAAGGATGCTATGAGATGGTTTTTAGATGTCTTTTGATGTTAATTGATGTTTGGAAGTGTTAGGTTATTGCTGGGTTAAGTTTTGGATGTGAATCGAAGTTGTTTCGGTTGTTTTGGATAGGTGTCTTGATGGTCTTAAGCAAGGCAATGTTGAGGAATTGCTTGCTAGGGTTTTGAATGCATTATGATGCATTAATCCTCTATTATAATGTGGTTAAAACAGGGGAGAACATTTCAGAAGCTACCGGTGAAGCTTTGGAGGCTTTGGACGCTTGATTGCGCGTCAGCGAATCGAGGTTTCGCGTGTCGGTGAGTGAGAACGTGTTTCCCAAATTTGGAATGGTTTAAAAGGTGGTTTAAGGGAGTTTAAATCTAGTTTAAAATGATAGATTAAACTCAGAAGTAAGTATAAAGGATTTTCTCTCTCGGCCGTGCTTGTTTTACGAAATAATTTATGCACTTGTTTTGAGTTACATGGTTCCTAATGTTAAAGCATGATTTCAAGTATGTTATCTACTATTTTTGACAATATATTAATGAAGGATTCATTGGTGAATGATCCTTGTAAGTATGATTTATACTTGTGAAAGCATGGTTGTTGCTTTGGTATGTTTTGGTAGATTGCTTTAAAAACAATGAGGATCATGGCTAATTGTGAATTATATTGGCAAGTGATGGTATGGATATGGTTTTAAAACGTAATTGGATATAGTCAGCTGGTTATAGGATTGAGTGCACTGTAAAATAAGTCGTCTTAGACGTAGAGGGGTTTATATGGTGTACCGAATACTCCATCCAAGTACCCTAACCATTGAGGGGTTTATGGTACCGAAAACTCTCATTAGTGGGTTATACATCTATCGATGAGTGGTGTTGAGGGGTTTATATGGTGTACCGAATACTCCACCAAGGGTGTCACAACGGTTGAGGGGTTTATATTGTGTACCGAATACTCCCATGTGTGAACCTTGTGTTGCCAGTGAGAATGTATGAATTGTTGGGAGAACACTTGTGAATCCGCGTATCTGATGTTATATTTTGTAAATGGAACTTGTTGATGATCACTTGTGAGCCAATATAATTGTTAATGTATTATGTGTTGTATAATGGGATTTATGCATGTTACTATTTAAGCTTTTCATGTGGTATGTTATGCATGGGAAGGCTTAAATTGAGGTTAGCAATTTGAGTTGCTGTTGGATTAATGATAGATGTTGCATATGGCTAAATATGCTAGTTTTTGAATGGTTAAAGTGTATAGTTTTGAAGGCATGATGTTTTAAATGATGTTTTAATCACGGATTGAAAAGTGATTTCAATGTTGTTTAGAAACCGATTTTAAAATGCATTGACGGAGTGTTGTTTTTGAGCATTCCTCACTAAGCCTAGTGTGCTTACGCTCTCTTTGTCCATCAATTCAGAGAATTAAAGATCCGGAGGCAGCAAGAAAGTGAAGGTAACCCAAGGACTTCGTATACGAATGTATGTTTCCAAAGTAGACTATGTTTAATAAGGGAAATGGGGAATTCATTATGGTTTTGGGAGATGTTGAACTCCCTGTTTGAGCAAGTTTATATTGTTGTTTTGGACTTGTAAATGGCCTGTTATACTTGGTTTATGCCTTGGTAAGGTTTTTGTTATCTTGTTGGCTTGGTTTCTAGGTTGCATGCCTATAGATAGCTCTTTGAAGTAAGGTGATATGTATGAATGATGTTTATGATGTTTGTGGCTAAGAATTGATCCTTAAAAATGGTGCTCATGTCTTAGAAGCATGCTAGGGTGTTGTGTTTGGCTTAATTATGTGTTAAACCAGTAAAAGATGTGATTCTGGGTCCAAGCGTATCGGTACACGACCCAGCGTATCGGTACGGTTAAGCCCAGACAGGCCCAGCATATCGGTACGGGTTGGTGCGTATCGATACGGGCCAAGGCCAAATTGGCTAGGCTTATCGGTACACAGGGCCGTATCGGTATGATTTTGTGCCACGGAAATTTGGGAATTAGAAACCATCAAGAGCGTACCGATACAGAGCCCAAGTGTACCGATAATGTGTTAGGTAAGTTGGTTACGTAGAATCTTTTGTAGTTATGCTTCTTTACGTTTTAGTCCATGAATGTATGAATGCAATTGAATGAGTTAGAGTGATCTTTTTGAGTTGAAACTCGACATGTTGGCATGAAACCTGACTAATTGAATATTGGTAACTTTAATTTCACAATAAGTCCCTATAATTTGTCAAATTTGCAAATCGGTCCCTAATCTTAAAATCGGTGCAATTGGATATCGAATCGACGTCCGATTGAGTTGTAATTTCACCCACTGCCAGTATGTACACTTAGGTAAATAATTTTGCATCTAGAAAAGATATAAAAAATGGTCGTTCACCGAGGCAAGCTTTCACGAGTTTTCTTCAGTAAACCACGTTTGACTTGTTCGGTCTGGTCTAGGCTGGGTCAAGGGGGTTACATTTGGTGGTATCATAGCCAGATTTGCGATAAATGGGGTAAGGTTTTGAAAGGTTGAGATGTTGGTAAGATGTTGTGATGTTTTTGTGAGTTATATCTACTATTTGCTATGCACGATGTTTGCGATATGTACATTGTTTACTTTATGCCATGTTGGGGGGGGGAATTTGGGAAACCCATTGCCTTATTACCATAGTCTAAATTATTTTGATTTTTAAAATGGAAGTCTTGGATCCTTGCTTGGAGCTGGCCTAATTTTTTTTTTTTTGATTTGATATCATGCTTTAGTTGTTTTAGCACGATGGGATCGAGGAGAGAGTTGCAATCCGGTGTGATTGATACTGCCGCTGGGCAGGAAAATTAGGAGAATATTGTTCCTCCTGGAGGGATACCACTTCCTTCGCCTCCTCTACCGTTGGATGGGGAGCAAGTGCCACCTGGGCAGGCTGGGCTAGTGTTGGGTGATATGACGCCTCTAATTCAGGCGATGATTGGAGCTTTCTAGGTTGTTGTTGCTGGAATACAAGTAACAAGTTCTTTTGATGAAATGGTTGTCACAAGAAGGGTGTTTAGGAGATGTCTTTTGTTTGTTCAAGGACATGTGTTTGTGGTTGATTTAATGGAGTTGTCGTTTTATGGCTTTGATGTAATCGTGGGTATGGATTGGTTGTCTAAGCATAGAGCGGTGGTTGATTTTGAGACCAAGCGAGTTACCTTGAAACTTGCTGATGATTACGAAGTGGTGATCATGGGCGAGAATGTGAAGTTCTCGTTTAATGATGTTTCGACTCTGAAAGTGAGTCGGTTATTGGATTCTGGATACTAGGCTTTCCTAGCTTATGTTACAAATCAAGGTCGAAAGAGGTGCGGGTGCAGGACATGCGTACAATATCTGAGTTTTTGGGTTTTTTTTGGAATAGTTACCGGGTTTGCCACCGAATTGAGAAGTTGAGTTTGGCATCGAGTTGTATGAAAATACGGTTTCAGTGTCTATTGTTCCCTATCGTGTGGCCCCGAAAGAATTGAAGGAATTGAAGATGCAACTTCAGGAGTTGCTTGATCGATGGTTTATTAGGCCTAGTGTTTTTCCTTGGGGTGCGCCGGTGTTGTTTGTAAAAAAAGAAAGATGGCACGATACGAATGTGCATCGATTATCAACAACTAAACAAGTTGACGATTAAGAACAATATCCTTTACCAAGGATTAAAGATTTGTTTGATCAGTTTCGAGGTGCTTCAGTGTTTTCTAATATTGATTTAAGGTCTGGGTACGATTAGTTGAAGGTGAAGGATGTGGATGAACCTAAGACGGCTTTTCGTACAAGGTATGTTCATTATGAGATCTTGGTAATGCCATTTGGTTTGACTAATGCCCCTGTTGTGTTCAAGGACATGATGAATCTAGTGTTCCATGAGTTTTTGGATCAATTTATGGTTGTGTTTATCGATGATATCCTTGTATACTCTCGTACCGAAGAGGATCATGATCGACAATTGCAAATTGTGTTGCAAGTTTTTTTGGATAATCAGTTGTATGCTAAGTTAATCAAGTGTGAGTTTTGGCTTTGTGAGGTTATTTTCCTTGGACATGTGGCGTCGGCCGAAGGGATTCGAGTTGATTCTCATAAGGTTGAGGTTGTGATGAATTAGAAGTCACCTAAGTCGGTGCAAGAGGTTTGTAGTTTCCTTGGTTTGGCGGGATACTACCATAGGTTTGTGGATGGTTTTTCAAAGGTTGCTGCTCCTTTGACGAAGTTGTTGCAAAAGAATGTTCATTTTGAGTGGACGGAGGAAAGGCAACAAGCTTTTGAAAAGTTGAAAGAAGCTTTGACGCAAGCCCCTGTCTTGATTCAACACGAATCGGTTATGGAGTTTGTGGTTTATAGTGATGCATCTTACGTTGGGTTGGGTTGTGTGTTGATGCAAGAAGGGAAAGTTGTGGCTTATGCATCTAGGCAATTGAAGGTGTACGAACGCAATTACCCTGCCAATGATCTTGAGCTTGCCGCGGTAGTGTTTTCTTGAAGATTTGGAGGCATTACCTTTATGGTGAGGAGTATGTTGTGTATACAGATCATAAGAGTTTGAAATATTTGATGACTCAAAAGGATTTGAATTTTAGGCAACGTAAATGGCTGGAGTTGCTTAAGTATTAAGATTTGGAGGCATTACCTTTATGGTGAGGAGTATGTGCGAGCGATGTTTGTGCAGTTAAGTGTGAGGCGAGATGGTGGTTTGCTGGCTGAATTGCAAGTAAAGCCATCTTTGTCACAGTTGATTAAGGAGAAGCAGTTGCTTGATGATTCGTTGGTACCGTATGTTACTGACATCGCGGAAGGTAATCCGGCGGACTTTCGTTTATATTTTTGCTGAAGGATATTTGAAGCTTTTGAACTTTTGAAACAAAATCATTTAAATTTTAATTTTTTGTTCACTCGGTTAAGCCTACGTACCAATAAATTAAATCAATTAAATTATTTGACCAATTTTGACCATCAACTTTTTATGGTTTTTAGATATTACTATCATGCAAGACACTACAGTACAAATCTTTTTAGAAAACTACTTTTTTATAATTTTTATAAGTTTTTTTGAATTTCTATAACTTTTAAACAATTTTTTAAATAAAATATTTTTTAGAAATTTCACGTGACAACACTGTAATACGACATGTTGCACCAACTGGTCCAAAAACAAACGTTTGATTTGATAATCAATGTTGGTCAAAGGGATAAACTGACAAAACTTTGGAGTAAAAGGCTTGATTAGGTGCAAAAAATTAAGGTGCTTAATTATTTTTTTCAAAAGTTTAAGGGCTTATTGTAATACCCCAAAGTATGGCCTAGTAGAAATTTATCAATTGAATAAATTCTAAATAACATGACTTATTTTGTAAATCTAGATTAAATAAGGGGCAATGACTGAATTGAAAAGAGAGAAAGAATTAAAGCTCATTTCTAATTGGACTAAGACGGAAATATTGGAATAGTGGAAGATTGCATGTTAAAAAAATTCTATAGAGTGGTCATTACAAATATCAAAGAATTAGACATGAAGGGAGATAGGATTCGGTGAAAAGGATTGCGAGATGACATCCCTTCATCTTCTTCATTCAACCGAACATTGTAGAGAGAAAGTGAGAGAGAGTTTACACAAATTGTTGACGCTTCTTGATTCAAATGGTTAGGCCACCTTTTGAATAAATTGGAAATTCAATGTGAAAGCTCCTTACCATTCTTTGAATCAAAGATAAGCATGCTAGATTGAATCATATGTTATATATATATATCATGTAGTATTTGGTTGTTAGAAGAACACGATAAGTAATTACCTACAATTTTCGAATGGTATACTTGATGATTGCTAGTGATCTTATGAATTTGTAAGCATAATTGATGATGTTGGATTTCTAATTTTGAAACTTATAAAATAAGGATAGTTGAGCATTCAATTAGATTCTAAAGTTTGGCTAAACAACTTCATTGAAACTTGAATTTGGTCTCTCGTACATGATAGTAGTGGAATCCATATTTTCTTTATGAATCAAGACATTTTCACCTAGGGGTTGTTTTCTCTATTTGTTTGGAAACCGATAATTGGTTGCCTTGATCCTATTTTGTTTTTGACAAGTTAGATAACCTTGAAGGTTTGCTTACATGTATGGAATTGTGGTAACATCTTGAGAATTGGATGTATATTGATGTTAATAGCTAGAATTGAATGAAAAAGAGTGTACTTAAATTGAGTTGGATTACAATGCTTGTTAGTATTCAATTAGAACTAATTTGAGTTTAAGAATTTGGCTTTTAAAAACTGTTTTGAAATGCCAAAATTAGGGGAAGGGTTGTTTTATCAATTTAAAATTGTTGGTGAATTGTTTTGATGCACACAAGTATACAAAATAGATAAATGGATAGCTTTGAATATATATATATATAGTCAGTGGACTATTTTTGACATGTTTGTATGTATAGATGAACATTTGGACGATTGTGAATGTATAAGTGATTATATGAGTTTTGGGATTGTTTTTGAGTAATTAAAGATATTATGGACTGTTTCGTTAATTTGAGAATAGGGGAGGGGCTGTTTTGCATGTTAAGGGATTGTTTTGTTGATTTTATGGACTGTTTTGAGTGATCATATGTGTATTGGGATTGTTTTGCTTAGTTAAGAACATTAACGGACTGATTTTCATGTATATATGTCTATGTGTGCAATAGGACTGTTAGTAAATAAATTGAATTGGTGTTGGTGATTTGTTATTTAAATTTGGGGTTCATATCATGATTAGGAAGAGGATGATGGAATGAAGGCTAGAAAGGGGAAACTTTGGGAGTATATGAAAGTTTGGATTCAGGTATCCTGTAACTTCGGGATATAAGGTGAGAGTAGTTTAAAGTCTCGGGATAGATTGAAACTATCCCGAGCATGTTATTTGTTTAAGTTTATATTGTTGTTTAACAAATTAAAGTGCATGTGTGCTTCTAAGCTTGGACTACAAGGTATATACTATGTTACAAGTGCTATATGATTAAAGATGTGTGAAATACATGCTAGTTCAAATGTTACAAACTTGATAGAAACCTTTAATATGCTTGGCTATCATTCGAATATGATAGTAGATGAATACAAGTTATATTTGAAAACAATACATGTGGTAATACATGGTTGATATGAAAAGTTATAAGACTTACATATGTAAGTATATGAGATTTGAAGCTACGCTTACCTTTGAAATGAATAACCATGAACTATGTTCATTTAATACATCCTTTGTTCGAACGATAAAAGTGGTTGAACTTGTGATACACTATGAAATAAGGCTTGGTGGCATGATAATAAGAAAATGGAGCAATGCTCATCTATATGAGAAGTTCAAATGATGTGAATATATATATACCCAAATTGAAAAAAGGGCAATAAGCTTGTTAATATGATATTCTTATAAGGAACTATGCTCAAATTGATTATGATAAGATATGATAAATGTGAAAGTCTTGGGCTCGAGTCACTCTTAGGTATAGTTGGCATGCCATAGAGTTTATAGAACTCGTGTTTGGGGTAGACTGCGATCCTTATTTGGGGACAGTAGGAGGGAAGTTTTGTGGTCACTTGGCAACAGTAGGAGGGATTGGCTGAAATTGCAAGTACCACTTTATTTGGCGACAGTTGGTTGGGGATTCGGGTACCTAGGATTTTATTTGATTCTCTAGGCTATGTTAAAGACTTATAATGAAGCTTACAATTAAGTCACTGGTTAAACTTAATACCATATGATACAAAGAACTATGCTTACAACAAGATATATTCACTATCTTAAATGACAAGTAACATTGATCATGAAGTACTATGTTTGATAAGTCATAAATTAGTAATTGGTGACCATGAGATGCTATATTGGTATCTTATGTGATAAGGAATTGATTTTCAAGGCTATGTTAATGACAAACAATGAAATTTGCAAGTTCTAACTAATAAACTGTCTTAATAACTTATGAGACAAATATTGCATGCCTTGCTATGTTATGTTTGATGCCTTATGTGCCTAATAACCCATGAATATGATATGTAATGTTAATGTCTTAAATGACAAGAAACTCATGATTGTAATAACCCATGTTGATATCTTAATTGTCAAGATACTCATGTTACGATACACTATATAGATAACTTGAGTGTCGAGTGACGTATGATTAAATAGGCTATATTAGAAAAGAACCGAGAAAGTTCGTAGGTTAAATCAATGGATTATGGTAACGCCTTGCATAACAAGTAATATATTTCCTATTGATTATTGGGTATCTATTTGGGTGAATAGATAGGATAAATTGAATGCTTATGTGTGTATATGATCTAATTGAACACTCTTGTGTATATATTTATGAAAATGCTTTGCTTATGTACCTATATGTATATATATATATTCATGCATTGCTCGAATATATTAACACATATATGATTTATATAAACAAACATGTTTGGACTGTTTTGATCATATACAAGTTTATACATGAATTTGGGGACTGTTTGGCATATAAACAAACATGTTTGGACTGTTTTGATCATATACAAGTTTATACATGAATTTGGGGACTGTTTGGCATATAAACAAACATGTTTGGACTGTTTTGATCATATACAAGTTTATACATGAATTTGGGGACTATTTGGCATATAAACAAACATATTTGGACTGTTTTGATCACATACAAGTTTGTACATGAATTTGGGGACTGTTTGGCATATAAACAAACATGTTTGGACTATTTTGATCATATACAAGTATGTACATAATTTGGGGACTGTTTGGCATATAAACGAGTATATTTGTGAATGTTTTGGAACATGTAAAATTGTATATACATGATTAGTTGGTTGTTCTGAATAAATTCAAGCATGTTGTGGACCGTTTTGAATGAATAATTGTATAATTATGAAATTAAGGATTATTGAGATAAGTATATATTTATATAAGTACATTTTGGTCTGTTTTGTATATATAAGTGTATACTCATGAATTTATGGCATTGTGGATGTTTTAAACAAAAGTAGTATAAGGGAAATTGAGTGTTTGAGTCACAATATTATGTTAAAAGAAGCCAAGAAAGTTTATAAGTTAACTAATGAATTATGGTAATGTCTAGCATAGTAAGTAATGATTTTATTGAGTATCTAAAAGAGTGAATAGATGTGCAAGTTTGAATATTCATACGTGTATGTATGTATGTATGTATGTATGTATGTATGTATGTATGTATGTATGTATGTATGTATGTATGTATGTATGTATGTATGTATGTATGTATGTATGTATGTATGTATGTATGTATGTATGTATGTATGTATGTATGTATGTATGTATGTATGTATGTATGTATGTATGTATGTATGTATGTATGTATGTATGTATGTATGTATGTATGTGTGTATGTATGTATGTATGTATATGTATATGTATATGTGTTGTATTCGAACATCCTTGTGGAAATGGGAAAATGCCTTGCTTAAGAATCCATGTGTATATGTACATGTTATGCTCTACCTGAATATACATGTGTATATGTATGAGCATTCCAAGATCGAATTACCCATGTATAAAGTGTAATTGTGGATTGGATGCCTTGTCCTAGAATGATTGATTTCTTGTCCTAGCTTAGAATTATATGAACATGATTAATAGATCTAAGTGAAAAGATGGATTATTGTTCCATGATTTAGTTGCTTTAAACTACCTCATTAAGTAATCATACTTATTCATCCTTTCACTATGTTTCTGGTTAAGTTAGCTTCCGGTTAGCTTTTGAGCTTGGAAAAGATCACAGGAAGTCGAGATTGTATGTCTTGTATTTCCTTAAAACTCCTAGATAGTGGCACGTGATTATTGGTTACACATAATACATTTAGTTAATTAGTTGATCTCATGTGTGTATAAGTCTCTTATGTGGTTATCAATATTTGTAATGGCCTATTATGCTTTTTGGTTGCTTATTGGCTTAGTTTAGTTTAATATGGTAATCGAATAGTTGTTTGATAGCTAAGCTAAGCTAGAGTTATATTCGAATGTTTGTTGGTTTATTAAGTTATGATAATTGTAATTTTTGAATTAAGTAAGATCATGAATGAATGGTAGGACACCTATAAATATATATATATATATATATAGTTCAATCAAAATGGCATGAATTAACAAGGACGCTTTAATAAGCTAAGAGGGTGATAAGGTGTCTCGCTAAAGAATGAATCGGTTTAACCTAGTTGGTCTATTTTAATATGAACTTTAGATGTTTTAAATCGATGTTAAACCCACTTTTGTGAATAAATGGAGAAACATCTTTAAGAGATAAAAGATGTCGAATGCTTGTAAAATGAAAGATCTTAATCCAATACTTGATGAGTAAGTTATGCTCTTGTACCTTTAGAAGGTATCTTGAGTTAAGATTTAAAATTGTTACCAAATTTGAGAAATTTGAAGTCTAATCTTGTTTCTGTATTACTCTTGGTGTATCGAAATCAGGACCTACATGTGTTATGTCGTTCCTTGTTTGTTTTGAAACACTTCCTAATTTGGTTTTCTCCTAAGCTGGGTTAGGGGTGTTACATTTATTGGTATCATAGCTTAGGTTTAGTCGATTCTCAGATTAAACCGGAACTCTTTGCATCATTATAAGTTATTGTGCCACCTAGGAGTTAAATTTGATAAGTACTTGTGATCTTTGTTTGATAAAGATCCCTTATGTATGAATAATTAGTAGGAATGTTTGAAAAACATTTGAGCTGGGATAATAGATCCCGGTTGCCTCCTCCATTAAAGGAAGTAGTGTAGGAATGAAGCGGGAATAGCAAAAATCTTCTGAATGTTGTTGAGAGTCAACCAAGAAGGATTGATGTCCTCATCCTTTCACCTCAAGAAAATTCGAGGACAAATTTTTTTAGGAGGGAGGAATTGTAATACCCCAAAGTATGGCCTAGTAGAAAGTTATCAATTGAATAAATTCTAAATATCATGACTTATTTTGTAAATCTATATTAAATAAGGGGCAAGGACTGAATTGAAAAGAGAGAAAGAATGAATGCTTATTTCTAATTGGACTAAACCGAAAAGACAGGAATAGTGGAAGTTTCCATTCTAAAAAAATTCTTTAGAGTGGTCATTACAAGTGTCAAAGAATTAGAAATGAAGGGAGATAGGATTCGGTGAAGAGGATTGTGGGATGACATCCCTTCATCTTCTTCATTCAACCGAACATAGTAGAGAGAGAGAGAGTTTACACAAATTGTTGAAGCTTCTTGATTCAAACGATTAGGCCACCTTTTGAATAAATTGGAAATTCAATGTAAAAGCTCCTTACCATTCTTTGAATCAAAGATAAGCATGCTAGATTGAATCATATGTTTTATATATATATATATATATATATATATATATATATATATATATATATACATATCATGTAGTATTTGGTTGTTAGAAGAACACGATATGTAATTACCTACAATTTTCGAATGGTATACTAGATTATTGCTTGTGATCTTATGAATTTGTAAGCATAATTGATGATGTTGGATTTCTAATTTTGAAACTTATAAAATAAGGATAGTTGAGCATTCAATTAGATTCTAAAGTTTGGCTAAACAACTTCATTGAAACTTGAATTTGGTCTCTCGTACATGATAGTAGTGGAATTCATATTTTCTTTATGAATCAAGACATTTTCACCTAGGGGTTGTTTTCTCTATTTGTTTGGAAACCGATAATTGGTTGCCTTGATCCTATTCTGTTTTTGACAAGTTAGATAACCTTGAAAGTTTGCTTACATGTATGGAATTGTGGTAACATCTTGAGAATTGGATGTATATTGATATTAATAGCTAGAATTGAATGAAAAAGGGTGCACTTAAATTCAGTTGGATTACAATGCTTGTTAATATTCAATTAGGACTAATTTGAGTTTAAGAATTTGGCTTTTAAAAACTGTTTTGAAATACCAAAATCAGGGGAAGGGTTGTTTTATCATTTTAAAAGTGTTGGGGAATTGTTTTGATGCACACAAGTATACAAAATAGATAAATGGATAGCTTTGAATATATATATATATATATATATATATGAAGTCAGCGGACTATTTTTGACATGTTTGTATGTATACATGATCATTTGGACGGTTGTGAATGTATAAGTGATTATATGAGTTTTGGGATTGTTTTTGAGTAATTAAAGATATTATGGACTGTTTCGTTAATTTGAGAACTGGGGAGGGGCTGTTTTGCATGTTAAGGGATTGTTTTGTTGATTTTATGGACTATTTTGAGTGATCATATGTGTATTGGGACTGTTTTGCTTAGTTAAGAACATTAATGGACTGATTTGTATGTATATATGTCTATGTGTGCAATAGGACTTTTAGTAAATGAATTGAATTGGTGTTGGTGATTTGTTATTTAAATTTGGGGTTCATATCATGATTAGGAAGAGGATAATGGCGTGAAGGCTAGAAAGGGGAAACTTTGGGAGTATGTGAAAGTGTGGATTCAGGTATCCTGTAACTTCGGGATATAAGGTGAGAGTAGTTTAAAGTCTCGGGATAGATTGAAACTATCCCAAGCATGTTATTTGTTTAAGTTTATATTTTTGTTTAACAAATTAAAGTGCATGTGTATAAAGTGTAATTGTTGATTGGATGCCTTTTCCTAGACTGATTGATTTCTTGTCCAAACTTAGAATTATATAAACATGATTAATAGATCTAAGTGATAGGAGGGATTATTGTTCCATGATTTAGTTGCTTTAAACTACCTCACTAAGTAATCATACTTATTCATCCTTTCACTGTGTTTATGGTTAAGTTCACTTTTGGTTAGCTTTTGAGCTTGGACAAGCTCACATGAAGTTGAGATTGTATATCTTGTATTTCCTTAAAGAACTCCAAGATAGTGGCACATGATTATTTGTTATGCATAATGCATTTAGTTAATTAGTTGATCTCATATGTGTATAAGTCTCTTATGTGGTTATCAATATTTTTGATGCCCTATTATGCTTTTTGGTTGCTTGTTGGCTTAGTTTAGTTTAGTACAGTAATTGAATAGTTGTTTGATAGCTAAGCTAAGCTAGAGTTATATTTGAATGCTTGTTGATTCATTAAGTTATGATAATTTTAATGTTTGAATGAAGTAAGATCACGAATGAGTGGTAGGACACCTATAAATATATATATATATATATATAGTTCGATCAAAATGGCTTGGATTAACAAATACTCTTTAATAAGCTAAGGGGATGATAACATGTCTCACTAAAGAATTAATCGATTTAACCCAGTTGGCCTAATTTAATATGAACTTTATATGTTTTAAATTAAAGTTAAACCAACCTTTGTGAATAAATGGAAAGGCGTATTTACGAGATAAAAGATGTCGAATGCTTGTAAAATGAAAGATCTTAATCCAATACTTGATGAGTAAGTTATGTTCCAGTACCTTTAGAAGGTATCTTGAGTTAAGATTTAAAATTGTTACTAAATTTGAGAAATTTGAAGTTTAGTCTTGTTTTTGTATTACTCTTGGTGTATCGAAATCAGGACTTACATATGTTAAGCCATTCCTTGTTTGTTTTGAAACAATTCCTGATTCGGTTTACTCATAAGCTGGGTTAACGGTGTTACACTTATAATACTCTTAAGCTTTATATTTATTGAAATAATATTTCAATAATTATTGGTGGAAAAATAATTCCACAATTAATGTTTAGATGGTGCTAATTTAATTGATCTTTTAAAAAATATATAAAAGTAAATAATGAGGCACTCGATGTAGTCTGAACATTATTCTGTAGTGACTATTTTTTTGCGAAAATCATTTCATGTATAGATTTGGAGTCGGCACCGGTCACTTGGTTCAGGTAGACCGGACACCGAAAAGCAAAACCAGAGAAAAATTTGGGTTCGAGAGTTGGTTACACATGGGGAAGGATTAGTACCCCCACAATGCCCAAAATTAGTACCTAAAGGTTCGTATCATATTTATTAAGGAAAATAAAAATTCGAGTTAATTTAATTTTAATTTCTAAAATACATGACAATTTAAAAATCACCATGATACTCACGGCAGTCGAAGAAGATGACACCCGAAGAACAGGATGCCACTCCCAATAGAATACCGGAGCAATAGGGCCTACACCTAATGTAACAGTTATATGTATGAGCAATTAATTCGAAACAAAATATATTAAATTAAAACAACAAAACATGAATGAAATTGAAAATATAATTAAAATGTAACATAAACATTATTTAACAATATATTATTACACAATTTACTTATGTAACTAAATATAATAGATTGTACATAATAATAATAAATATAATAACAACAATAATAAGAATATAACATAATAATAATTTATAGTATAATAATAATTTATAATAATAATAATAATAAAGGGACTAAAAGATAAAGAAATAGAATAAAGGACCAAAATCAAAAGCAATTAAAGGACTAAATTGCAAAGCTATTTAAAACACGAAGGACCGCGGGGATAATTATACCATGCGGCAGAGACAAACTAAAAAAGGCTTATGGACGGAGGGACTCGTCATGTAATTTTCCTATTTTATTTAATTATCCTGACTAAATTGAGATTTTTTAAAAACCTAAGGGGAGCAGGAATGTAATTAGACCATGCGGCGGAGACAAAATGAAAGAAACTTAAGGGCGGAGGGACTAAGCATGTAATTAGCCCATTTTATACTGATTTATAACCTAAAAAAACGAGTAGATTCATTTTCCCCTTATTTTGCTTTGTAACCGGCGGTCTCTCCCTTTCCCACTCTCTGTTTTTCATTTTTTAAAACCCTAGGATAAACTATATCGAAACCCTTCCTTTTTTACACTTAAGATTAAATCCTCGCAGATCCAGTTGCTGGCGACTCGACCCCGTGAATGATGACGACTACGGGTTCGAAGCAAGGTAAAGTTCAAATCCTATGTTTTTTTATTTTCGTGTTTATATTCGAATGAAAATAGGGAGTATACCTTTTTTTTGAAACTCGGATCTAATTTTTGCTTTTATATCTTGTCCCCATTTTTGTGTTCAGAACAAAATTGGATCTGAAATTTTCCTTGCCTTTTCTTTTTTTTTGAAAAAGAGCCCAGATCTGATTACAGGCACGGGTTTTATACTCGTTTGTTACATAAAAATATATACATAAGGTCTCCATTTAATGCTTGAATGATGATTTTCCAGTTAATAATCTCTCCTTTTTGATTTCTGCAGGTTTGAAATGACCCTAGGCGGTGGAGCAGGCGTGGCAGGGCGGTGGGAGAGCCGAGATGGCGCGCATGTAAACCACAGCGTTTGAATGGCCGGCGCGTGACTCGCACGCGCCTGTGGAATATGAGGAGGCAAAGGGCATGCGGCAGATGAAGATAAGGGGGAATTAGGGTATAATTATTTTAGAGTTTTTAGGTTATAATTGGGTCATGTATTTGGGAATAATATAATAATAATAAGACCGTATTTATATTTTTTGGATCTGGTTTTAAGTTTAGGCTCAGTCAAAAATGGGTTATTACAGCTGCCCCAAAGACAAAAGAATAACCATTTTTGTCTAAGTGGGTCTGAGTTTCTTTTCTCTGGCCACCGCCTGCTCTTTGGGCTTCTGTTGGTTCGTCCAGCCGCTCTTGAAGGCAAAATCTTCAAAACAAGAGGATCTATTGGGGAGACATAATCTTCAAACTGGAATTTCGAGGTCGCTAGTTCTTCCTATATAAAATCGTTTCCTCATCTTTTTTCTGGAGCATTGGAGAAACGAACTATTCCTATACATAATTTAGTTTATCTTTGGCAAAATCTTCAGGCCGCAAGTCCTCCCTATATAGAACTTTTTGCCTTCAGTTATCAATGTTGCAGGTTCTTCCTATATAGAGCCTTCTGCGTCCTAGTGGGTTCTTCAAACTGAGAGTTCTCCCTATATAGAACTCATCATCTTAGAATCTAGTAGCAAATGTCTTTCCTATATAAGACTTCTTGCTTCAAAACCTTTTAAGTTGTAGGTCATTTCTGTATAGAACCTTTCGCTCTCTTTGGGGTAAATTCTTCAAGCTACAAATCCCTGCTATATAGAACTTCTTGCTTTTGAATCCTGAAGCCATAAGTTCTTCCTTCATAGAACTTCAAACTTCTTACCCTGAAGTCTTAAGACTACTAGTTCTCCCTATATAGAACTTTTCATCTTAAGGTCAATAATTCTTCCTATATAGAATCATTTTCCATCAGCAACACTTTGTTCTCTAATGCCGCAAGTATCAGCAATTCCTGCTACTTTTTTGAATGCTGAAGAACGAAAATGTTTGAAATGATGCCCCAATTTCTGATTGTCCAGGCGTCATTAATTGGATATCCTAATCAAACTCGACTCTTGCTTCTTTGTCAAGATCTGCTTCCTCGGCTACGCAAATCTAATCTCCCTATGATTCTTGAATACCTGTTAAGAAAATGATGATATCTGGGAAAAAATAATGAGTTACCATGCTCCTAGGCTTAGGGATGCCTATCTATATGATGCATGGGTTATGATATCTCGAGATCATTCTGACATTTTTGATTTGATTGGGTGGTGTAGATTCCTTTGATGTTTCCTCCTCTTCATTTTTTCTTGTGGTAGCGATACTCCATCTCACATATGGGTTTCACTTAGCTTTTTTTCTTTTTTTTTCTTTCTCTTTTTCTTTTTCTTTCTTTTTCCTTTTTCTTTCTTTTTCCTTTTTCTTTTCTTTCTTTTTTTCTTTCTTTTTGCTTGGCACCTTTTTGGATTTCTGCCTCGAAATTCTTATGTTCTTGTCGTTTTCGTCTTTTTGCTTTTCTTTGATAAATTTGAATTTAGATGACATTCATTATTTCACCGTGGCGCACTCTGAAAACTTGTCGCCTGAGATCCCCGAGTGGGTGCACTGTGGCATATAAAAACCTTCATACCGAGGTTAATTCTTCCCCTAAATCACCTACACTTTGTAGGCTAGAACTAAAACATAGTAATGCCAAGAAATCTTTTGCTTATCAAGAATCTATGTTAACTTACTCGAGAAAATGAAAAAAGGTAAAATAATATTTTATTAGTAAATTCAAAATAGTTCAAAAAGTCATGACAAACATGAGACAAAAGAAAACAAAAGGTGATACAAAATCCCAGGTATTCAGTGCATGAATGACACGTGAGCCCACCGTCAGAGGTAGAATCCTAGTCTCAGGCTCTTCTCTAGAGCATCGATATTTTTCGAGAGGGTTTGTCTGCTGGATGCCTAATCTCGAGCCACCCTTTATGGGTTTTCAACACAAATGCTTCATTAGTTTCAAGAAGCCCTTTTCGGGTTTTCATCTTGAACCCCCCATTTTCTTTTCTTCTTTTTTTCTTTTTCTTTTTCTTTTTCTTTTTCTTTTTCTTTTTCTTTTTCTTTTTCTTTTTCTTTTTTCTCTTTTCTTTAGGTGTAATACTTTTTGACTGAGTCTGAGTTTACTGGATAACTCAGCTCATTTCCGTCCATATTTGTTAAGATTAATGCCCCTCCAAAAAAAGGCCTTCTTAACGACATATGGCCCTTCCCAATTTGGCATCCACTTCCCACGGAAGTCTCTCTGAATTGACTGTATCTTTTTAAGCACTAGATCCCCCTCTCGGAATTCTCTTGGCGAACTTTCGTGTCATGAGCCTTCATCATCCTCTTTTGATACATTTAACCATGGCAAATAGCTCTCAACCTCTTCTCTTCAATGAGATTCAGATGATCAAACCTAGTCTGCATCCATTCGACTTCCTCTAACTTCACTTTGTTCAAAATTCGAAGCGACAGGATCTCTACTTCAATGGGTAGTATTGCTTCTGTACCATAAACCAGTGAATATGGTGTTACCCCTGTCGATGTACGTACAGACGTTCGGTAGGCGAACAGAGAAAACGGTGGCTTCTCATGGCAGTCCTTAAAGTGTCTGTCGTTTTTGCTATGATCTTCTTGATGTTCTTATTTGCTGCTTCCACTGCCCCATTCATCTTAGGGCGATAAGGGGTGGAATTATGGTGCATAATTTTAAACTTCTCGCACACCTCTGTCATCATTGCATTATTTAAATTAGAAGCATTATCAGTGATTATTCTTCCTAGCAAGCCATATCAGTAAATGATATATTTCTTTATAAACTTGCAAACCGTCGCCCTCGTGATATTGGCATAGGATGCTGCTTCTACCCACTTAGTGAAATAGTCAATAGCCACTAAGATGAAACGATGTCCATTGGAAGCTTTTGGATGAATTTGTCCAATAACATCCATACCCCACATTGCGAATGGC
This sequence comes from Hibiscus mutabilis, assembly GCA_019671005.1. Taxonomy (NCBI): domain Eukaryota; kingdom Viridiplantae; phylum Streptophyta; class Magnoliopsida; order Malvales; family Malvaceae; genus Hibiscus; species Hibiscus mutabilis. The sequence continues at coordinate 13,638,575 of CM033735.1, read as the reverse complement.
CATGGTGAGTTCATGGAATGCAAAGGTAGTGGCGGTGAATGAATCTTGTCAGCATATATCTGACATTTATGGCATTTCTTGGCATAGTCAATACAATCTTCTTCCATGGTTGACCAGTAATACCCATATCTCATGATCTTTCGGGCAATTGAAAAGCTATTGGCGTGTGTCTCGCACAAACCGTCAGGTACTTCAGTAAGAATATTCTTAGCTTCCCGAGCATCCACACATCTTAACAACACCTAGTCATTGCCTTTCTTATATAGGACCTCACCATCTAGGATGTACCCAGCCACCATTCTTCTAGAGTCATTTTATCGTTCTCGCTTTCTTCTTTAAGATAGGCTTGGAATTTGATATACTGTAAGATATCATGGTACCATGGGTTGCCATCCATTTCTTCTTCCAGGTTGCAACAGTATGCAGGTATTTCAAAAGTCTACATTTGTAATGGTCTCATCTTCGCCCTTGTACTTGCTTTAAACATTATGGCTAAGGTTGCCAAGGCGTCTACCATCTAGTTATCTTCTCTTGGAAGGTAGGTAAAACTAACCTTCTTGAACCTTTAATCAGCTCTTGGATCAAATCATAATATTTAACTAGCTTCGGGTCTCTTGTTTCCCATTCTCCGTGAAGCTGATAAATCACCAGAGACGAATCTCCAAAAGCTTGAAGTATCTTGACCTTCCTCTCAATGGCCGCATGTAATCCCATAATACAAGCCTTATACTCAGCTACGTTGTTTGTACAGAAGAATTCTAATCTGCTTGTGAAAGGGTAATAGACATTGTTTGGGGAGATCAATATTGCATCTATTCCATGACCAAGGGCGTTAGATGCTTCATCAAAATACAACTTCCATGACTTCTCCTCAAGTGCAGTCTCATCTTCAGTGGTGATGCACATCAAGTCCTTATCGAGAAAGTTGAAGTTCAAGGATTCGTAATCACTTGAGGCACGGCTTGCTAAAAAATCAGCTATAGTACTCCCTTTTACCGCTTTCTGGCATACATAGACAATGTCAAACTCTGATAACAGCATTTGCCAATGGGCCATCTTCCCAATGAGTGCCGATGCTTCCATCAAAAATTTTAACGGGTCTAATCTGGATATCAACCAGGTGGTGTGATATAACATGTACTGCCTTAGCATTTTAGTAGCCCACACTAAAGCACAACATAATCTCTGAATTGGCGGATATCGTGCTTCGCCAAACAGTAGATAGCTCTTTTTTCTTTCCAGATACATCATGCTATCCCAATACATATCCCATTGAATTCTCGTAAACTATTAGGTACAAGATCAATGGTCTACCCGGTTCTGGTGCCACTAGAATTGGGGGATTCGTCAAATACCTCTTGATCTTTTCTAGAGCCTCTTGGCATTCTTCATCCCATACCCCTGGGTTGTTCTTTTGAAGTATCCTAAAGATAAGATCATACTTTTTGGTTAATTAAGAGATGAACCGAGATATATAATTTAGTTTTCCTAAGAAGCCTCAGACTTCTTTTTGTGTCTGAGGTGGTGGAAGATTTTGAATAGCTTTCACCTTGTCGGGGTCAATCTCGATTCCCTTTCTACTAACCACGAATCCCAAGAGTTTTCCGGACGACACTGCGAAGGTGCATTTAGCAGAGTTGACCTTCAGTTGATACTTTCTCAATCTTTGGAATAACTTTCTTAGGTTCTGAATATGTTCTTCCTCAGTTCGAGACTTAGCAATCATATCATCCACATACAGCTCAATTTCCTTGTGCATCGTATCATGGAAGAGAGTCGCCATGGCCCTTTGACAAGTTGCCCCAGCATTTTTAAGTCCAAAGGGCATTACTTTATAACAGAATGTGCCCCATTCAGTCACAAATGTAGTCTCTCCATATCTTCCGGGTGCATCTTTATTTGATTGTATCCTGAAAAGCCGTCCATGAAAGAGAATAATGAATGCCCCGCCGTATTGTCAACCATAGTGTCAATATGAGGTAAAGGAAAATTATCTTTTGGGCTTGCTTTATTGAGATCTCTATAATCAACACACATGTGCACCTTTCCATCTTTCTTTGGTACCGAGACTATGTTCACAACCCATTCCAGGTACTTTGCAACCTTTAGAAAACTAGCATCAAATTGTTTCCTCACTTCTTCCCTGATTTTCAGTAACATATCAGTCATCATCCTCCTGAGCTTCTATTGGACTGGTTTGCACCCAGGCCTCATTGGTAACTTATGTACCACAATGTCTGTGTTCAACCCCAGTATATCTTGGTAGGTCCAAGCGAATACGTCTTTGAATTCTTGAAGTAGAGCTATCAAATCATGTATAGTCTTTGAGGAGAAGGTGGTGCCAATCTTCACTTCCCTCTTATCTTCGTCAGATCCCGAATTAAGAATCTCTACTTCCTCCTGATGAGGTAGGATTTGTTTTTCCTCGCTTGCCATCAACCTTAGTAGCTCATCTGGGACTTCATATTCTACTTCTTCTTCATCTTTATCTACTTTTGCCGAGCACATAGGCTGTTCGAAATCTACCTTAGGTTCAGAATCATTCATACAGTCAAACGTAAGGACCCTGCGTGAAAAAATGCGTATTTTGGACAAAGAATGAATGTTATTTGTATGCAATATGTATATAAAACAGATGTGGGAAATCTTTTCTATTTGATAAAACATAGAAAACATCTTTTTCATTGCACAAGTAAGTTAACATAGTAGCCCTTTTACAAAAGATCCCTAATGCTTACGGGCAAAAGCAAAAGGGTTGGTTCGGAGCATTACTCTGATTTAGTCCTAAAAACAATAGGCAAGTCGATACTGCTCCAATTATTGAGTGCCTCACCTGGGAAGCAAGGGCGGATCCCGGTCAAAAACTTATCGACATTTCTATCTTCTGATATCATGTTGACTAACATCCCTTCTAGTGATTCACTAAACATCTCCTCATCATTGAGCCTTTCATTCTCTTGATTAGCTTTATGCACCTTTTGTTCGTCATTGACAATCCCACCGAACACGAAGTTATCTCTTAAGTGAGGAAAAAGCATCAGCTTCCATGAGATATCCTCTCCTTTGAACCTGGATCTCCTATGTTCTTCCCTCTTTCTGTACTCCTCTTTCCTTTGCAGCATACAAGGCTTATAACAGAGCCCGTATCGATCTTTTTTGAAGATGACGCCTTTTGCACGTAAGCTTCCCTATAACTTCTTTCCCAGACCTTTTCCAACCTTAGCCCTCCGTCCTAGTGTCTCCTAAATGGTCATCTTGGTACAATTGGATAATTTGGGGCGAGGGATCTTACTTCCTTCTATGACAAAAGTTACGTTTACAAATTCCAGAGCCCAGAAAGAACACTCCAAAGCATCTTCATCATGTGGGATATAGAGAGAATCAGAAGTCATTGAAGCAATGATGTCTTGTTTTGCTTCAACACTCACCAATTTTCCTTCTATTACAAACTTCAATTTCTGATGTAATGATGAAGGAACGGCACTGGCAAAATAAATCCAATGACTTCCTAGTAAGCAATTGTACGCCGGCTTAATGCCCATCACTACAAAGTCAATGACATACTATGTTGGCCCAATCAGCAAGGGTATCTCGATCTTCCCCACCACATCTCTTTGAGTTCTGTCAAAAGCTCTTACCGAATTATGGCACGGTTTCATGTGAGAGTTATCGACTGGTAGCCTCTAGAGAGTAGCCAGCGGTAACACATTCAGTGCAGAATAGTTATCAACGAGCACTCATGGCAAAAATACCCTTTGCAGTGGGTAGTGATGCTTAGCACCTTGGTGGACCCCATTCCTCATTCTGGAATTTCATCATCATTGAACGTGATATAATTATCTGCAGTGATATGACCCACTATCTGGTCTAGCTTGGCTACAAAATATCATCTGGGACAAATATTTGATTCAACACCTTCAACAATGCATTATGATGTTTCTCTGAGCTTAAGAGTAACTTAAGTATTGTATTTCTAGTTTGTTTTTGAAGCTATTCAACAACACTGTATTCATTGTGTCTTAAAAATCTCAAGAATTCTTGAGCTTGTGCTTCAGTCACCGACTCATTTATTTTTCGAGACAGTTCTTCGCCAAATATCTTTTCAAGTTCGGCTTGTACCTCTTTGTCTTTCACTGTCTCTACAGTCTTCGATGCCGCTGGTGAGTAGCATCGACCACTCCTAGTAAAATGTCCTACCTCATTTACAACTCCGGCTTTTGACTCCTCTATCTCCTCCTTCTGTGCGAATTCCTTTTCAACATACATTTCTCCTTCTTTTTGTGTTCCCAGAATAGAAACATGAGCGGTATAATTCCAATGAACTCTTTGTGTGTTTTTTAACAGAAAAGAGGCTGAAGTCGAGATGATGAGTTTGGGAGCCATCTTTGTATTTTCCACTCGGAGGGAACTATTCCCCTTTGGCTTAGATGAGATGACCAAAGGTCGGTCTGCTCTGTATTTAACACTAGGAGTGTCTGATGCGCATACTTCCATCTCTATCATCCCTTCAACTTTCTCAAAAAACTCAATTTCTTTATTGTCCATCACATTTTGGATCCACTGCCTAAACTGTTCACAGCTTTGGATCTCATGCCCTTTTTCTTGGTGGTATTCGCAGTAGGGCCCACATCTTTCTTGCACTATTTCCATCCCTCTTTCTATTAGATGTGCCATGCACAATTGTTGGAACACCCATCTGAGAGGGGACTTGACTTCAGATATACTCTTCTTAGCTCTTCTGTTACTTCCATCTTCAATGGCATTCACGCTACACCCTCCATGGTTTGGTAGGGGATTAGCGGCCACGTTTGGGTCATCAAACTTTAAAATCCTAATATTTATCAAATTTTGGACAAATTTCTTAAAAGCAATGCAGCTCTCTGTCATATGTCTTGGGGTGTCAGCGTGATAGTCGTAGTGAGCTTTTTCATCATACCATGCAGGAAAGGGGGCTTGAATGGCATGACATGATATGGTCGAACCAAGTCGGACTTATACAACTGAGAATACAACTCAATGTATGATACCGACAGTGGGGTAAAAGATATTTTTTCCTTTTCCTTCCTAAAGGCTCTATCTTCTTTCTTATTTGAGCCTTGTGTGTTCCTGGTAAAAGTCTATGGTTGAGAAATAGTGAAGTTTGCAGGGGCATTGTAGGTGTTGGCGACATTCACCTCATTATCCTTCTTCTTGTAATGCTTTCGAGAATTTTCCCTGGTATCAATCTTTCCATTTTATGGCTACTTCAATTGATTCCTCAGTCCTTATCAAATCAGCAAAGTTCATAGCGGTATTGTTTATCAGGTGGTCAAACAGTGCTCCCCTCAGAGTGTTTATAAACATAGGAGTGATCTCATGTTTCGGAATGGGCGGATGAATTTTGGCCGCTATGTCATGCCATCCTTGGGCATATTGGCGCAAACTTTCATTTGGTCGTTGTTCTATCCCTTCCAACATAGCTCGACTGGGTCATGTCAGAAACATGCTTGTAGTGTTCACCAAAGGCCCTAGAAAGGTTTTTCCACGATTTAATACTATCTCGACTAAGTTGCGTATACCAACAGATTGTCGACCCGGTCAGGCTATCTTGGAAATAATGAATCAACAGCTTCTTATTTTTTATAAAGGGTGCCATCTTCCTACAGTACATGGTTATATGAGCAGAAGGACAAGTGGTTCTGTCATATTTATCAAAATACAATGTTTTAAATTTTGGTGAGAGGACTAAATCTGACACAAGGCTTAGGTCGCTAGCCTTACTCCCCTGTTCGCCCACCCCTAGCATGGCTCTAAATTGTTCTGCAAAGAGGCGAAACCTTTCTTCATTTTTGCTTTCTAACTCAGTTCTAGTCTTTTCCACTATGTTCAGATCTAGTATCTCTTCCTCATGGACCGCCTCTGAATCAATCGATTGTTTCGCAGTTACCCCTTCTTGCTAGTTAGCATGTGTTCCAGTAGTGTTAATGTATATCCTCATTTGGGGTATCGGAGTCTCCGGCTGAACCCTAATGTAAGATGTAGTTGCAGTACCTCTGGTTCTTCAACGGTGTCATCTAAAACCTTATCTTTACCAAGAAATGCTGTTATTTAAGCCAAAATTATTGCTTGTGACTGGGCAAACTTTTCGTTGATGTTTTGCTCGGTTCGATCAAAATGAAATTCAAGGTCCCTCTGGCCTTGTTCTAGGTTGGCTACTCTATCTTCCATTACCTTTGTTTGCAAACGAGTACCGTATCGAAGCGGAATGATTGCAGTTTGAATTAAACTTTTTGTCATGATATTTTCACAATTAATTTAATTATTCTTAGTAATGTATGCAAAACATAATTACAAAAAAAATAGTTAGATGTTATGTTATGTCAGAATGAATGCAGTGGAGGCGTTGATTCTTAGATTGTCCTTAGGAAGACTTTCATTAGATAAAGAGGTCTGATTACAAAAAGCAAAGATAACGCATTACATATAGCGTCTGGCTTCTATTCCTAAGACCTCGATTTTTTGAAGTAAAGCATGTACTCGGGCTCTTAGTGTTGTCCCTGGACTAACACGCATGCACAGTTTATGTGCTTCTCTTGCCAAACCCTAGACGTGTCGGGCCACCCTCTGTGCTTGTACCATGACATCCATCATTGCTCTATGCTGGTCTCGAATCAGCTGACTGGCTTATTGAAGTTCGTACACTATTCGATAGTTGTCTTCCTGCAGGGCTCCTTTAAAAGATACAAGTCTTTCCTTGCATTCACGAAAGGCGTCTTCGAGTTCGGTCACCCTTGCTTTTAAAACCTTATTTTCTTCTCGAGCAGCATTGTCTTGGTTGTGGTATTCTTATAAAAGCCTCTCCATCTGTATAATTTGGGCTTCAATTTCTTTATTCTGGGCTCTTAGTTCTTCAGTTATGTTTTGCAACTCTTTGTTCTTCTTTTCTATCTACTTATGGCTAGCTTCATACTTTCGAGCATAGCTATCAGCCCTTTTTCTTTCTTTCAAGAGCTTAGCAGTTACCTCTTTGGTAGTGGTACCTAGACCGTTCCTTCGTAAATTATTCTTCAGTTCTTGCTAATCATCCCTCAACTCTTCATGGTCTTTTTTGAGTATCTTCTTTTGTTTCAAGACATCTTCTCCATGCCGTTTGTATTTCTCCACATACACCGAGGCTAAATAATTTGTCACTTCCAGTTCAGAGATGCATTTTTCTAAGGCGCGTACCTCTTTTTCATGAGCTCTTTTAGCCTTCTCCAAATCAGAAGGAGCATCATTCATATGCTCTCTCAAGGGTCGAACATTTTGTTGATTTGTAGAAGGAATGATATCGTTGACCCAAGTGAGTCTCCATTGCTAGTAACTTGTAGTGATCGGTGAATCATAGATCTCAATCATGTGCATATTTCTCCAAGAGCGATTCATTTTCTGGACCTTTGCTTTGTAGTCATCACCTTCATGTTTAAAGTCAGAAGTATCCAAACCCTGAGTAGCAGGAATGAACTGCAACGAACCATATTGGCGTGACACAAGAAAGGTGCAATAACTAATTCCTCCCCAAATTTCAGGCAAGGGTACCCAGTCGTATTCTCCACAACGGTAGAGGAACTCAGTCAAGATTAACCAAGGTACCTTCCACTTAACGGTGTCATTTCAGAGGTCTCGAAAGGCGGCCTTCCATTGATCTTCAATCATAGCTTCGGCTTGATACTCTTCCAAAAAATCTTTTATTGGAGAGAAAATGGTGAGGCACATTTGATAGGAAAATTTCAAGTCCCAGAAGTGACTTCGGATCCAGATTTCCAATAGTGGTACACACCCCAAAAATCTGCCTTCTCTCATTTTTCTGCATGCGATTAGTGACCGAAAAGTCTCTGCTAGAATAACTGGTACTGGATTAACGCCCTTTTTGAGTTTTTGAACAAATCTGTTGTGGCAGAATCTATATTCCCTAAGGCTTTCGAAAAGATGACCATCCTATAAATGCTGAAAGCGAACAAGTACCTCTTTTTCGGTGGATCAGGGTGTTGATGGATTAACTCTCGGATATGTGCCCAAGCAATACAGTCAGTCTTTCCTTTCTTCGCAGTATTTCCTTTCTTCGCAATCTTTCCTCGAAACCATTCCTTGCTCATCCTGGTGATGTCAACTAGACTATGTAGGAAAGGCGGCTGGTCTTTGGGCTTGATGTAGACCTTCTCTTCCTTGAATTTCGGAAAACGAAGCAAGGAAGTATACTCCTCAATTGTGGGAGTTATATCTACCTTCCCAAAAGTGAAGCAACAGTATCCCAGATTCCAGAATTTTGTCAAGGCTCTAAATAAATGGATATCGTTCTACACGCCTAGTAGGAGAGCTATGTCACCGAATTCCTGTTGAAAGGCTTCCCTCATATTCGAACCCCAATTCTGCCACATTTCTCTCAGTTGATGGAGGTCATTCTGATGTGAAACAATCAAAGTGGGCTCGATAACCTCTAACACATGTGTTGCCGTCAAGCTGTCCCCTTTTTCCATCTACATCTGCTCAGACCATCCCCTTCAACATTATTGTTTTTTATTTTACAGAACCTCCATTCCATGTCGAACGCCTTCTAAAATGGACTTTTCTTGAATCAACGCCTATGTATGGTATGGCATGCAAATTAAATGCAAGAAAAGAAAAAGAAAAAAATAGACACAGAAAAAACAAGTCAGTACAATAAATTTGTTGAATAATAAAAATTAAATAAATTAAGAGGCGAATAATAACATAAAGTAAAAAAGTACAAAAAGAAAAATGCACAAGAAACAAAAGTAGATACATAGAAAGCATAACCTAGAAGGGTTATTTCTAAACGGGCAGTATTCCAACATGTCTCTAAAGAGGATAGGTTCCTACGGTCCACTATATGCAGTTGAGTTCTAAAGTAAACGGTACTCGAACTGTCGCTAGAACATCGACTCGAGGGAATACGACCCTTATACCATACGGAGGTGTGAACCTCACGAAATATAAGGACCGGATTTCAAAAGTGAATTACAACACTATACGGAGGTGAACACCCCACGAAGCGAAGTAATCACTCCCACTTAAGGGTGCTGAATCTAATACATGATGCCAGTTTATATCAAACATTATGCAATTAGCAAACAAGGTTTAGAAATTAAAAATTAAATTGAATTTGTATTTTCTGTAATAATTACGATGCGAACCAAATTAAGGCTTAACTCCCATTTTTATAAAAATTTCATCCCCAGCAGAGTCGTCAAGCTGTAGGTGCTATTTTTTTGCGAAAAATCATTTCCTGTATAGATTTGGAGTCACCACCGGTCACTTGGATCAAGTAGACTGGACACCGGAAAGCAAAACCAGAGAAAAATTTAGGTTCTGGAGTTGGTTATGCATGGGGAAGGATTAGCACCCCACAACGCCCAAAATTGGTACCTAAAGGTTCGCATCATATTTATTAAGGAAAATAAAAATTCGAGTTAATTTAATTTTAATTTCTAAAATGCATGACAATTTAAAAATCACTCTGATACTCATGGCAGTCGAAGGAGATGACACTCGAAGAATGAGATGTCGCTCCCAATAGAATACCGAAGCAATAGGGCCTACAATAAATGTAACAGTTATATGTATGAGCAATTAATTCGAAACAAAATATATTAAATTAAAACAAAAAAAAAACATGAACAAAATTGAAAATATAATTAAAATATAACATAAACATAAACATTATTTAACAATATATTATTACACAATTTACTTATGTAACTAAATATAATAGATTGTACATAATCATAATAAATATAATAACAACAATAATAAGAATATAACATAATAATAATTTACAGTATAATGATAATAATAATAATAATAATAATAAAGGGACTAAAAGATAAAAAAAAACAGAATAAATGACCAAAACCGAAAGCAATTAAAGGACTGAATTGCAAAGCTATTTAAAACACGAAGGACCGTAGGGATAATTATACTATGCGGTAGAGACAAACTGAAAAAAGCTTATGGACGGAGGGGCTCGTCGTGTAATATTTCCATTTTATTTAATTATCCGGACTAAATTAAAAATATTTAAAAACTTAGGGGACCAAATATGTAATTAGACGATGCAGCGGAGACAAAATGAAAGAAACTTAATGGCGGAAAGACTAAGCATGTAATTAGCCAATTTTATATTGGTGTATAACCTAAAAAAAAGGAGCAGATTCATTTTCTCCTTATTTTGCTTTGTAACCGGCCGCCTCTCCCCTTCCCACTTTCTGTTTTTCATTTTTTAAAACCCTAGGATAAACTAAATCAAAACCCCTCCTTTTTTACACTTAAGATTAAATCCCCCCAGATCCAGTTGCCGGCAACTCGACCCCATGAACGATGACGACTACGGGTTCGAAGCAAGGTAAGGTTCGAATCCTATGTTTTTTTTATTTTCGTGTTTATATTTGAATGAAAATAAGGAGTATACCTTTTTTGAAACTCGGATCTGATTTTTGCTTTTATTTCTTGTCCCTTTTTTGTGTTCGAAACAAAATTGAACCTGAAATTTTCCTTGCCTTTTCTTTTTTTTTTTTGAAAAAGAGCTCCATAACTGATTACAGACACGGGTTTTATACTCGTTTGTTACATAAAAATATATAGATAAGGTCTTCATTTAATGCTTGAATGATGATTTTCTAGATAATAATCTCTCTTTTTGCTTTTTGCTTTTTGCTTTTTGCTTTTCGCAGGTTCAAAATGACCCTAGGCGGTAGAACAGGCGAGGCAGGGCGGTAGGAGAGCCGAGATGGCGCACGTGCGAACTACAGCGTTCGAATGGCCAACGCGTGGCTCGCACGCGCCTGTGGAATATGAGGAGGCAAAGGGCATGTGGCAGATGAAGATAAGGGGGGGATTAGGGTATAATTATTTTAGGGTTTTTAGGTTATAATTGGGTGATGTATTTAGGAATAATATAATAATAATAAGACTGTATTTATATTTCTTGGATCTGGTTTTAAATTTAGGCCCATTCAAAAATGAATTATTACATATTTGTAGAAATATTTTTATATTAACAAATAATAATGTATTAAATAATAATCTATAAAACTTATATATTTAATAATTAATTTTATGTACACATATTCTTTTAAATTTTAGTCCATTTCCCTTTTTGAAATATTGAATCCATATACTTTTTAAAAATCTTGATATCCTCGCCCAATTTTGGTTAGTGTTACTATATAATTTTAATCCTCAACATTTTTTTAAATTTATACCTTACTCTTTAAAATTACATAAAAATTCTAAAAATAAATGAAATTAATTTTTAAAAAATCTCAAAAGATTTAAAACTTATAAGAATTTTTTAAAGTTATGAAAAAAATTAAGAATGCTTTAAAATTCAAAAAAAATCTTAAAAATGCATTTTTTTTGCAGGTTGATGTGCAGTAAAGCTTTACAATCTTAAAACTTTTGTTCATTGATTTGAGCAATGTACACTAATTAGAGCAGCAAAAAGGAGTAAACTTAGGAGAACCAATTATTAAAACAGATGTGCATGATCACAGAATATTGCAGAAAGCATGAACATTATCATCACTAAAGAGATGAATAGTTTGATCAGGAACGGTGGTGTAAGCTTGGTCAGGGAAGTATCCATGCACGCGTTCATTAAACCCATGCCTGTAATAGTTATACGAAGAATTGTACGTCGATTCATCCAAATACTGGGCGGCATAAGGATAGTACTCATTGTCGTATGGAAATGGCCAAAACTCTGCTTTCCTTCCGGTTCTCCTCACCACTTTCAGCACTTTCTTCTCGTCCACATGCCCCGTCACTGTTACCTTCTGCATATCCATGTCGATTTCCAAGCTGTCCACCCCTGCATTCGTTTCGATTTAACTTCAAACAAAGCGCTTCATTCGATATCGACTTCTATGTTACATCGACCTTTCGTGTGTTTTTGCACGTGTCAGACACATTTATATCCGATATGCATGCAAAGAAATGTACTTTAAGAGAAAAAGATTGAAGTCTTGCACCGTCTATTTTTGAGATCGCTCTTCGGGTCCGTTTTTCGCATCCTTCACAGTCCATATGCACAGAAAGCTCAACAATCTATGTATCAGAAGCAAACAAAATCAAAATATGGAGATCAATATGTTATATGTATATAGAACTAGCATAGGTGGAAGAGCATGCACTTACAGACATGGCATTGGAAAATTTTGTCTTTCCATTAAATCGACCAAACATTTTATGACAAAACTTCAAGGCTTTTCTATATGTCCTCCCTCCCTCGAGACTTTATATATCCTTAGAAAATATCTGTCTTAAAGCTATCCTACATGTGCCTTGTACTGGCATATTATTTTAATAGTGAAACATCAAACATGGCTTCACTGTGAAGCTAAATACAGCTGCAAAATGTGTTTTTTTTTTGTTGATTTCTAACCCTCCATTTAATATTTTATTGTTCTTAAATGTTTGCTGATATCCAAAATCACATCTAAAGAATACTGACAGAATTTAGTGGATAAATGGAAAAGAATATCAACACGGCCATTGGTGTATAGGATGAAATCGATATTGATCGGAATCGATACTCAATTCTTTCTCCTTCTTGGCTGAACATTTTTGTTTCTGGGAGAAACAAAAGCAAGCGTTCTCAGTTAAAAGATTGGGAATAACAAGTTTAATCTCTTCCAAATATGCTCAGTCAAACAAAACCGATGCCATGCTCCCTGCTTAATTTCTTCACTATGAAATAGTTTCACTAAAATTACAATATCCATCCAAGGAGAACCTTCCAAAAAAAGTTTGCTTAAATATATCTCAAAATACATATATTAAATTCAATAAATAAATAAAATCAGACCAAGTATAGAAGAAATTGAAGGGTCAAATTTTAGGGAATGAAGCAAACAAAAGAGTGTAAGAATCAGCTACAGTATCTTATTATGGAATTCAAGTAATGACTTGAATATTTTCTAAGGGGCTTGTTTGTTTTTTTTTCAGCTTCAGGTTGGCTTGGGTCTTAATCTACATTGCTGTCTTTTAGTTGTAACACAATTTGGTATTGCTGTGATGCTAATTTATGAAAGAATACTTAGAATGGAAAATGGGAAATCAAAAAAATAAAAAGCAAGTTGAGGAGACTATATATGGGCAAAAGAATATTACAAGAATGAAAGCAATGGGTAGATGGGTGTTTTGGGGGGAAACGGAATATGGACAAGCAATCTCAACTGTTCTAATTAGATAAGAGCATATGCTGCGCCCATTGATGTGTTGCAGCTTTCTTGTCACTCTCAACTAGAGATTTAAATTAAAATTTTCAAAAATTTTAAAAGATTTAATTTCAAGTTTTCAAAAAATTTTGGGTCTAATTAAAATTTTCAAAAAATTAATACTTAATGAGAATTTTTTGGGTCTAATTTGTTATTGCAAAACAAATAAATGAAAGTGAATAGCATAGGAGGGCTTACCCGATTTCTAAAGAAGCAAGCACCTCCCTTCTCTTCATCTTCCTCCAAGCAAGCACCTCCATTGTTGAGGGTAGAAAAGCTTGAGTTTTCTTCGGTTTATTGATATCGAAACATTTCTATCGATCGGGTAAGCAATAACCCCCAAACTATTGATGAAATCCATGGATAAATCAAGCTTAATCTTAAGCTAAAGTTTTGGTTACCTATGAAATTTGATAGCTAATAGCTATTTTAAGCTTTAATATTGATTTTGATATCGTTATATTGATTTTTGATATCGTGTTATCGATTCTAACCGATTCCTATTGTTTAACCTAGCTCAAGAATTGGATAGAGATCATCCACCATCACCGACGAAAGCTAGGGACAAAGGAATTGTCATCCGAGAGCTGTAAGATTATCGAATTATCGAGGTCCCGGTTTCATTGTCATTGACTATAGTATGGCTAACATTATTGTCAAGGAATATTGAATTGAACTACTTAGTGGATTCCAATGGTAAGCTAAGGTAAGTTGTCGCATTGAATACCGATCATTGATATTGCCATTGAAATATGGAAGCATCGAACATTGATTATAGAACATTGCTATTGCTATAGCTATTGTCACCGAGTATTGATACCGACATAGTTGTTGTTATCGAAACATTGTAAGTGAAACATGGATCATTGCTATTTTCATTGAAATCATTGGACATTGTCATTGCCATTGGTATTGTTATTGGTAAGATTATTGAATATTGCTATTGTTACCAAACACTGATTATTGATATTGTCACCGGACCTTGGATTTGAAAGGACTTTGGATACAATTGACATGCCATAGAATTCATGAGCTCAGTGTACGAGTGAACTACGGTCATTGGGCTACAGCCTTTATTGTGGCGAGGCAGAGAGATGTATGTGTTATTGGTCATATTGACGAGGCAATGGATTAGACCATTCATTGATTTGGTGAGGCGTAGGAATTCGCGTATCTACTATTCTGAATCGATCCAAAGGTTATTGTTGAAATATGGAATTGTTGCCATTGAATATGATCATTGCATTTTTTACATTGACCTATTGCATTGTTATTGTTAAAATATGATTTGAAATGCATATCATTTCCATTGCTAATGTTATTGGACTACCTCACTAGGCAAAGTATGCCTAATGCATTTCCTTCTATACATTTCAGGTTCAGGATTTCACTATTGAAGATTAGAGAATCGACGTTGTTGATAAGTCACTACAAGCCTCAAGTAATGTGTTTTGCCTTTATGAACTCCTAGGATGGTGGCTAAGTAGTTGAACTAGTCACTTATGACTCTTGTGATATGTGTGTATTATGCTTGCTTTGTAATAGTGCTTAAGGCCCTAATTGACATTTTTGCATTGTCTAAAATTGGCTAAGAATTCATATTTGGCACCAAAAGGTAAAAACTTAGTAATCGGATTCAAATGGCTGTAAAATTCGGTATGCTAGTAGATTATGTTGATTGAATATTGCTGGTAAATTTTCATTGTATTTGGACATCGTTCAACATGTCAAAACGGCTAAAAACTAGATAAAATATGTGATTATAGTGCGGGGCGTACCTATATGGGTTTACCTATTTCGGTACAGTTGCACATAATTGATCAGTCCAAGCACAAGTCAACCTAGGTGTATCAATACAGCTTCAAGGTATTTTGGTACGGAGTTGGGCAGTAAGGTTTGGGAAATAAATTGTATCGGTACAACCTTAGGGTGTACTAGTACGGGTCAACTAGTATCGTACAGGCTTAGCTGTATCAAAACGGGGTCTTTGAACAAAAAGAAGGTTGGTTAACCCTACCGATACGGGCATAGCTGTATCAATACGAGGTTTGACAGTTTCAATTGGAATTCCTATTTATATGCAACCGTATTGATACGACATTGAGATGTTTCGATACGGTTGTAGTTAGTTCTGTTAAAAGATATAGGTTATAGTTCTGCACTATGTATAGAATGGTCATTAAATAATGTCAGGCTTAATTGGAAGGTAAAATGATATCGGACTGACATGAAAATTTACAAGTTCACTGTTGCTGTATTGAATTGCATTGTTGCATAGTCAATTTAATGAAAAGACCCCTAAATTTCTGATATTATAGTTTAGTCCTTCAAAATTGTATTAGTTAAGAATTGGTCCTAAGTAATGGATTTTGTTTTATGTTGAATAATTGGACTAATGCTTATGTTGGGTAAATATTAAGAAGCATAACATCGATTAAGAGATGATCATTCATCGGAAATTTTATCGCACTAATCATCGTATTGTTCACCGGTAGCACTCTCCGACTCAATTCCCGACCAGGCCGGGAAAGGGGTGATACATTACACGTCTGAAGTTTTTATAAGAAGAATATAATTCTTTGGTTCCTTTTTCGGTTTGTGATTGTATGGTCTCTCGTAAGAATTTTGAACATCTGGCTCAGCAACAGTTGCTTCAGTTTCTTATGGGTCTCAATGAGACCTATTCTTGGGTTCAAAGTCAAATCATGCTCAAGTAACCACTGCCCACTATTAACCAGGCTTACTCGATGATCATTCAAGAGGAATCACATCGCCTTCAGCTTTCTGGTGGGGTTTCTCTTCTCTCTAGTGATGCATCGGTGATTTATTCTAATGCTGCCATACATTCTAGTGTCTGTCGGTTTTCTGGCACTTGTGATCACTGCCATATCTGAGGCCATAAGAAGGAAAGTTGCTATAGGCTTCACAGTTTCCCACCTGACTTCAAGTTTACTCATAAGAAGCCTTCTCAAGTTGCCATGGTTGTTGCTCATGTCCATGATTCTCCATCAGTCTCCTTGACAGACTCCTCGAGGGGTTCGCCTACTCTTGTCTTTACTCCTGAGTAGTACACTCAGCTCCTGATCTTGTTGAACAAGCCATCTTCTGTTGAGCCTACTGTGAATCTGGAAGGTATTGTTTCTGCTAATTACTCTGCTTCTGATTCTGTTTGTTGAGTTCTGGATATAGGTGCCACGGACCACATATTGTCTGGCTTCAAAAGTTTAGTATCTCCTTCTTTATTTGTTTCAGAATCTAGGTTTGTTTGTTTGCCAACTGGTAAAACAGCTCCCACATTGCTTCCTTTTGCTTTAATTCTTCTCTTACCATTTCCAATGTCCTTTATATTCCTAATTTCACTCACAATCTTTTATTTGTTTCCAAGCTTACTCAAGTACTTCACTGTCATATTACTTTTTATCTTAATTTTTGTATTTTACAGGATCACTCCACTGGAAAGATGATGGGTATTGGTAGAGAGTCTCATGGCTTGTATTTCCTTGATTCTTCAAGCTTTGCTTTTGGTGTGTCATCCAATTCTGTTTTTCATTCTGCTTCTTCATTTTTTAATTCTTCATATTATATGTCTTCTTCCATTAATAAAACTAACGTTTGGCATGCTCGTTTGGGACATGTCCCTCTTCATATCTTACATAAAGTACCTTATTTGCATTCTTTTTCTTTTGATTCTGGTTGTCTTAAGTCCTGTATTGTTTATCCTTTAGCTAAATAGTCTCGTCTGCCTTTTCCTGTTAGTACTTCTATGTCTAGTATACCTTTTGAGTTAATGCATATGGACTTTTGGGGACCATATAGAATTTCTAATCATAGTGGCCATAGGTTTTTTTTATTATTGTTGATGTTAACGCTAGGATGGTCAGGGTTTACTTGCAGAGACTCAAAAGTGACACTGTTCTTTCTCTAAAACATTTTTTCCTTTGTTCAGAATCATTTTTCTGATTCTATTAAACTTTTCCGTAGTGACAATGGTTCTGGATTTTTTAATTTAGATTGTTCTAATTTTTTCACATCTTTGGGGGTTGTCCACCAAAGTTCATGTGTTCATACCCCTCAGTAGAATGGGGTTGCTGAGAGGAAACACAAGCACCTCCTTGAGGTTGCTAGAGCCCTTAAATTCAATTCTAATGTCCCAATAAAATAATGGGGGGGAATGCATTCAAATTGCCTGTTACTTAATAAATCTAATTCCTTCTTCTGTTTTACAGTGGTATAGTCCTTTTGAAATATTGCATAAAAAATCTCCTAACCTTTCTCATCTCAGGATTTTTGGTTGTTTATGTTATGCTACTAATGTTCTTCATAAGGATAAGTTTTCTCCAAGGGTTGTTCCTTCTGTGCTTCTTGGGTATTCCTCTAGTAAAAATGGTTAAATTTTGTTTAGTCTTGTTACTCATTCCTTTTTTGTCAACAGGGATGTGGTTTTTCATGAGTCTTGATTTCCTTTTAAATTACCATCTTCTAAGCTTTCTGAGTTTTCTAAATATCAGCCCTTTTGTTTCTGATGATGAGTTTCTTATTCTTAACACATCTTTTCACCTAATTCTCTAGCTTTTGTTTTACCTGATTCTCCAGTTTCTGTTTTTGGTTCACCTGATGTCTCATCAAGTATTCCTGGTAATTCTTCTAGTAGGGTTGATAGTTTTGGTTCTTGTTCCCCTGTTTCAATTTCTATTCCATCTTAGTCTCACAGTCCTATCTCTCCTAGTCCTGTTCATGGCCAGGAGGTTCCTGGTCCCCCAAGTATTGTTCCAATCCTCTTCTAAGTCATGTTCCAGCCCTTAGGAGGTCCACTAGGGTGGTTAGGCAACCTCATTGGCTCTCAGATTTCACTCAATCCTACCAATCTTCTTCATCCTCCTATAAGTATCCTATTTCTAATAATATTTCTTATTCTCATTTACCACCCCATACACAAACCTTTCTTTCTTCTACAACCCATATTGTTGAACCCACAACTTATGGTGAAGCTGTTAATGATCCACTTTGGATTCAAGCAATGAATGAGGAGATCTCTGCTTTAGAATCAAACAACACTTGGTCTGTTGTTTCCTTACCTCAAGGGAAAACCCCGATTGGTTGTAAATAGGCATATAGGGTCAAATATCGACCGAATGAGGAAGTGGAGAGCTTCAAGGCTCAACTTTTTGCTAAGGGCTACACCCAAAAGGAGGGGGTGGATTATGGTGATACCTTCTCTCATGTTGCAAAGTTGGTGACTGTTCGAACTGTGCTTGCTCTTGCATCCATTTTTCACTGGCCACTCTTTCAAATGGATGTCTTCAATGCATTCTTGCATGATTTGCATGAAGAAGTTTTTATGACTTTATCTGAGGGATTTCGCAGCCAGTTGGAGTCCATAGTGTGTAGGCTACACAAATCTCTTTACGGATTGAAGCATGCATCAAGGTAGTGAAATTTAAAGCTGATAGAAGCTTTACATGTTGCTGGATATCAAAAAAGTAAGCATGATTGTTCTTTGTTTACTAAGCAACAAGGATCTAGCATTGTTATTCTACTCATATATGTAGATGATTTGCTAATTACTAGAAATGATGAAGCACTCATTGAAGGATTGAAAAAGATTTTGAATAAGAATTTCAAAATGAAGGATCTTGGGGAATTAAAGTACTTTCTTGGAATAGAAGTATTGAGAAACAAGGATAGAATTATTTTGAATCAACGAAAATATGCTCTAGAGTTGATTGAAGATACTGGAATTGGGGGAGTTAAATGTGCTTCAACACCATTGGAGAAAAACAAGAAATACACCACAGTGGAGTATGATGCAGACTTAAAGAACAATAATGAGGTGTTACAAGATAAGACTATTTTGCAGAGACTAGTGGGAATATTGATCTATTTAACACACACTAGGCCTGATATAATGCATGCAATGCATTTCCTAATTCAGTTCATGCATCAACCGAAGGAGTCACATCTTGAGGTAGCTTTAAGAGTTGTTAGATACATCAAAAAGATCACAGGCCAGGGTATTTTATTAAGTGCTTCAAGCAGATGTGAGTTGTTTGCTTATTGTGATTCTGATTGGGCTTCTTGTCCCATGACTAGGAAGTCTATCTCTGGTTTTTGCATAAAGCTGGGTGACTCTTTGATTTCATGAAAAAACAGAATACAATACCAAGATCTTCAGCAGAGGCAGAGTATAGAAGCATGGTTGTAGTGGCTATTGAGATAGTTTGGCTTAAAGGACTGATGATAGAACTTAGAGTCAAGCTAGAATGTCATGTTAAGCTGTTATGTGACAGTAAAATAGCTATACAAATTGCAGTAAATCATGTTTTTCATGAAAGGACATAGCACATTGAGATCGCTTGTCATTTCGTGAGAGAAAAAATTCAGGAAGGCTTGATACAAACTGGACATGTTAGATTGGAGGAGCGATTGGTAGATATAATGACTAAGTCCTTGGGCATTCATCAACATAAGTATCTGGTTTCCAAGTTTGGTGTGAAGGATGTATTTCAAACACCAACTTGAGGGGGAGTGTTGAATTGAAGGAATTGTAAATAATTAGTTTCAGTTTGTTACCTTTTTAGTTAATTAGTTAGTTTGTTAATAACTAGATAGCTAAGCAGTGATTGTATTATAAATACATTGGATGTAAATTCATTAGTTGGTATGAAAGAATGATGAAATATTTTTCCTATTCACATTTTTAACACACTGCACACGCTAACCACGTGATATTAGAATTTTTCATGAGTATGGCTATCTAAACTTAACCTACAAAAGTGTTGAATGGCCTTTCTCCCCATTGGTTGAACACCAGATAGACCAATGCTTAGACTTGAACACCATGATCTCTAGACAACGGTCATCAGGAATACCTTATTGCTTTAGAATCATAGAAGAGTGGGACAAAAGAGAAAAAAAAAAGCACTATAGAATTGTTTAATTGTTTAATCCCATAGCATGTGAAAAAGGCATTATCCCTTCAAACAAATAATGGTGATTGATGGTTTATATTTGTTGCTTTCAAACTCATAACATATCCATAGTTCTGAGAAATGCATCTTTGTACATGCACGGGTGTAAAGTTTAACTACAGCAAGAATGTCACAGAATAAAAGAATGAACTTAATGAACTCGACCACCCTAAACCTAAACTCATAAAAAAAATAGACTATTACTCTAGCAGAAGAAGATGCAAGAAGAGGGATTTATAAAGAAGATATTAAACCTAGCCTTTAGGTCTTAATGCTAGTATAAGAGAATGATGCATATAACACCCCTACTCGGTCTAGAAGAAAACCAATTGTCACCGGAACTCAAAACAAAGAATCTAACATTCAAACCAAAGTCATACAGTTACAAAATATACTCAACTTCAGAACAAATTATTCATCAGAGATCATATTCTAAGCAATTCTGAATTTAGTCATTAAGGACCAATTTGTAAAGTTTTCATAGTATAGGGATTTGATTGTAAAGCTTACAAATTACAAGAACTTGTCACGAATTATTTTGTTGAATTTTTCTTTTATTGAATTTAAACCTAATCAAAGCCAAATCAATTGTTTTATTAATTTTAAAAATCATAACTCACCTTTAGGGACCAAATTATAAATTCTAAAAATTTAAGGGCCTTTCAAACAATTAAAGACATAATAATGAAATTCATGATAAAACTTACTTATAAAATTTTAGCTTAATTGAACATTTGCAGCGCATTTAGTATATATGTACATTATTTAGGACTGAATTGCAAAGAAACTAAAACTAGACCAATACATAACTAACTTAACAACCTTCCATACCGATATTCTAGGAGTCGTGCTGGTATTAAGAGACTGTACCAGTACTCAACACACCATACCAATACATCATGACCAATAAAATCTCAGTAACTAGATTTCGTACATGTACACCCCTTCGTACCAGTACATCCTGCACTATGTGGTAAATTTTTAGCCTTACCATATCGAAACGCTCAAGTACCGTACCGATACGCTATGTACTAAATTACAGATCTGAAATTCAAATTCCATTTTAAGTCAATTCAACGGGTTCAACCTTACCCTAAACACATAGTTGTAATTCCATTCTTGTTAGGACTAATTAGACGTATCTTTCTTCAAATTTCCATATTGCTAACTCCATAATTCAAAGGTCCATGATTTAGGACCAATATGCGTACTTTTTAACTTCTCATACTTACAATTCCTGAATCAAATTTTACTATTCAAATCAAATCTAGCATGCACCATTTAATCATATTATGACCTAACAAATCTTTATTTGATTTCATAAATTCCCTCAAGCATAGCTTACTTACAAAAGTTCCACAACCAATCATAATATAACATGTCCATTTCATAACATAGTGGTTCATCTTAGACTCTTTCCTTTTAATCTCTGTACTAATCCTTGTTTAGCATAATGTTAAAACCAAGTAATCAATATTATAACATAATACTCACAAACCATTCAATTAAAGCATGGTATCACTAAGAGATGAGCCAGGATTTGGGGTTGGGGGCAAACTATAAATGTTTGAAAGTGGGAGACCGAATTCATAAATAAACTAATTTTTTTTAAAAAAATTAAATAAGGAGACAAAGGTGAAAAAAATTAACGTATATGAACTATAATGCTTTTAAGTTGAAATATACAAAAGTGTCATTAACATAGTGCGACAAATATCATACATAGCATAGCTATCATATTTTCTTAATCATATTCATTTTCATATACACATGTCCTTGTTCATGCTAAATTTCATAATATAATTCATAGAATCTCATTGATTTTCATATTCAACTTATTCTTATAAGTTCTTAATCAAAATCATAGACTTCCAATTGTTTTCCCATGGATCACAAGTAATATTTGGATACACGAATCCCCAACAAATTGTCACTAACATAACTGAGAACGGTTAAACCCTTCAACTGTCGCCAATGACCAAAACAACATACCTCTCATTGTCGTTAATACGTAATCCATTGGGCCGCAACCCACTTACACAAGATCTCAATAGACTCTGTGGCATGCCGATTGTACCTAAAGTTAACTCGTATCCAAGGTAGTCATTTTATTTAAATTTTTATTTATATATGAGCTTATAACTCCAAAGATTATCATATCATTGATTGATTAAACTTTATAGAGCCATAACATAATTCCATAATGAGCTTGAAGCTCCAAAGTATCATAATCACATTTCATATCCATAGCTTAACTTATTATCTTAGTTAATAATTTAACAAAACCAATGCAATCATATTTACAAAACAAAGATTAAAAGGTTAAGCTTACCAAGCTCGCCTCCATGTCACACCATGTTATCCAAAATACTCTAATGAGCTTGCAAATAAGTCACACAATATATTATATATAATCAATGAATCAAATGCAATCGGGATAGAATCGAATTAATCTCGAAACTCGTAACTATACTCACCTCAATCCGAGCTTAGAGACCTTTGATTTCTCCTCCATACTTGTGATTTATTTCCTTCCCTTTTTCTCAAATTTGTGACTAATTTAAGGAATTGATGGCTAAATTGATTGGAATTTGAAATTTAACCCTTACGGTTCTCGAAGGCTTCAACCATGGAGGAAACTAAAGCTTGAAAGATGAAGTTGAGATTTTTCTCTCTCTCCCAAAGTAACCGAATACATGTCTTCCCCAACGCTAAATTTACACATTTTTGTATCACAATACATGGAAGGATGTCATCTTGCCACCTAGCAGGATGACTAATCACCATTTATATTTGGTTTAATCAACAACTTAGTCACTCCATTTTCCATCTCTTGCTTTCAAGCCATTCAGTTTTATTTTAACTTTAACATTCACATTCCACTTCTTTACAATTTGATCCTAAACTCTGTTGAGTGGATCAAATTATAGCGATTTGGCCAAGAGGGGGTGAATTGGCTATTTAAAATTTGAGGGAGCAAAAAGAAAATTGAAAAATGAAGGACAAAGGCAATTATAGTGGTTCAAGCTTCTAACAAGCTCTACATCCACTACCGTAGTTCCTACTAAGGTTTTTCAACAAAATCCACTAGATTTTCTTCCCCTTTTCTAGGATTAGGAGGTAACCTTTACAATCGGTCAATCTTTCTACCCAAAGATTGACCCAAGAAATCTCTCAATACAAAGAAGAATTTGGCAATCTAAATGTATCTCTCACAAGATGAATATTGCCCAATTACAATCAAAACACACCCCAAAACTCTAAATAAAGATTTACAATGAAAAAATCCAAAAGAGTTAGGTACAAAGATATGACTTTATAAGGCACAAATGTTTGGATTAATGCTTGGATGTTGCTTGATGGTTCAATAGTTGTTGCTGGTGCTTTGGAGGCTTGCTTTTATACCCTTGCATTAATTTCTAGCTGTTTGGGTGGTTGAGATCATTATTGTAGCCGTTGGGCTGCATTTTTCGCGCAATAAATGCTCTTGATCAACCATCCGTATCGGTACACGAAGGCCCGTATCGGTACCTGTCTATAAGAAGAAAGAGCCATTGTGCACAAAATAACAGGGGCGTACTGATACGCGGGGAAGCGTATCGGTACGGTCTTAGTGAAAACAAAGGGGCGTATCGATACGGAAGAATCCGTATCGATGCAATTTTCTTACTTGAGCTACTGACTGAACTTGTATCGGTACATCTTGAGGGTGTATCGATACGGGTCCAACGACATTTTAAAATTGGTCTTTCCCAATAACTGACTCTAACGGCTATAACATTAAATGCCGATAATTGAGAAAATCTTTAAAGCGTATCGAAACACCTAGTGACGTATCGGTACGCAATGCTTAAAACTTAAACCCAGTATGAAGGCCGTATCGATACAGAACGAGCCGTATCGAAACGGATGCTTAAATTGGCCAATGTTTCAAAAATTGTATCGATACGCTTAGAGGCGTATCTATATGCCTAGGCGTATTTCAATAGTTTGGCCTTTAAAACACTTAGAAAAGTTTAGGGCCTTAAGTTTTTGACTTAGAATCAAATATGCATTAAAATATTTGTCAGTTTGGGACACTTTAAAAATTTGTTTGCTTTACAATTAAGTCCTTGAAAAATATTTGTTATATCAAAATCATCAAAGGTTTTACAAACTCTTTAAACTCCAAATTCAACTTAATTAATTAAAATTAATCAGATCGAATAATTTAGGGGACTATATTTAATTGTCGGACAATAAATTTTGATCAACGAGTACCAAAAATCTATTGAGCCGATTTTTGGAGTGTTACAATGCATGTATGTATTAACCCCATTTCCTTTTACCTTCCTTAAATACAAGCAAGAAATATGAGAGCAGAAGCCAAAAGTAACCATAAAGTCTCTCAAATCATTCTTAAAAGATTTAAAACTTTTAATTTTTTAGTTTGCTTAAATTGTGAAAAAATTTTAAAAAACAAATAACAATCTCAAAAAATTCATTTTAAGAATATATATACTTCCATTTTTATTAAAAAAAAGTGGTATTTACTCTTTGAGTAGTATTAATATTTCTCTAGAGTTTTCAGTCATTAGTTCGGCCGTGTTAAATTGGACTTGAGCTGGTATATTATCTTAAATTCAAATAAATAAAAAAGACTTGTTTTTTTTTTTACAATGACAATTGAATTTTATTAAAAAAAACCATGAAAGATATTACAAATACAATGCATCCAAAATGGAGAATAATGAAGATTAGTCTACCAAAATCTCATACAAAAATCTAAAAGTGCAAAGAAAAGTAAATTTTTCCATAGAGATTAGTATACCATCAAAATCCAGATGCCTTCCTGAATCTCTTTGTCTCTATCCAAACGAGACGCATTACGAGATGAACAAGGATTGATGAGCGAGCCAAACTATCAGGCAGATTGTTATGCTACCCAGGACTGATTACATCGGCAAACAACCATCAATAGAGTGAGGATCTATCTTTCTATGACTATCAACAGAATCATAATTAGAAACTAGAGTTGTGAAGATCTTTGTGCGAGCACCAAATGACCACGAAGGTATGCTGAAATCATGTCAAACCGACAGATGAAACGAAACCACAAAAACAAGGTAAACGTGCCACAAGGGCAGATGAAAAGCGTGTCACAAGAGCAGAGATTCTTATTAAAAATAAAAAAATAAAAACATAACAAATAAAAGCAAGAGAAATAACGAACAATCAACATAGAGATGATTACCGATCACCAGCTAATTCAAAAAAGAAAAAAAATAACAAGCGGCGGCTATTTTGAAAGAAAAAACTAGAGTTTTTGTTATTTTGAAAGAAAACTAGAGTTTTGGCTATTTTGAGAAATGAATTATTAACAAATGCAAAATTAAGGTTATTTCTTAATTTGGCATTTTGAGAAATGGATTATTAAAAAAAGACTTCTTTAAATTTATCTAATATTAGAATAAATTTTTGACAAGATTGAGCAAATAAATCGACGAACATTAAATAATACCGAAGAGTAATCATTTTATGTACATTCTATTTTTTTAATATAATCGAAGAACATTAAATAATACCGAAGAGTAATCATTTTATGCACATGCTGTTTTTTTTTAATATTTCATGTATCGATGGTGAAAACTTTTAATTTCCATAAACGCCTTATTTGTAGGATTTAAGAATTCAATCTAGGGTTTAAAGTTTAGAGGTATAGATTTATGGGTTAGAATTTAGGGTTTAGAGATTAAGGTTTAGATTTTAGTGTAATATGTTAGGGATTTAGGCTTTAACCTATAAATCTTAAATTCTAAACACCTAAAATTAAACCCTTAAATCATAAACCCTAAACAAAATCCCTAAATCCTAAATATAAGGTGTTTATGGAAACTAATAACTTCCACGGTGCATGGTATTATTATCTTTTTTTCAGGTCGATGCGCAGTAAGCTATAAAATCTTCAAACATTTGTTCATTGATTTGAACAATGAAATTTAAGCAGACCAGCAAAAATAAAGATTATTCATGAGAATAAATTATTAAAACATTTGTGCATATCGCATGATATTGCAGAAAGCATGAACATTATCATCAGTAAAGAAATGGACAGTTTTATCAGGGACAGTCGTGTAAGCTTGGTCAGGGAAGTATCCGTGACGCTTTCGTTAAGCTCGTGACTGCAATAGTTATAAGAAGAATTGTGATTCTTCCAAATACGGGGAAGCGCAAGGATGGTAATAGTATTAAATTGCAGTTGAAGTTGTGAATGTTGCAGATTCCCAAAAATTATTATGGTTCTAAATTGTGATTGTGGTGTTATAGTGACATTAAAACTAATATAATGTGACCGTTACAATGTGTTGCAGCCGCAATTTAATAGTACTATATATCACTGTTGTACGGACATGGCAAAAATTCATTTTAATTTAACTTCAGACAAAGTGGTTCATTTGGTATCAACTTTTATGTTATTGGTATTTTAATGAAAAGAAAACTCAAAGGATGAAGGAAACTGAACACTTTTATTCAACAATCATTCAGAATTTATACAAAATAAAATCAACAGCCCACTAACAACATGTTCCTAAATTTAACTAAAAATAGAAGCAGTCCTAAACACATCAACTAACAATCCTCCTTGCTTTTGGAACTACAAACACCAAGTGTTGTTCTCAAAACTTCAAATTTGCTTACTGGTAGCAGTTTGGTGAAGATGTCTGCAAGCTACTCCTCTATTTTGCAATGAACCAGTACAACATCACCTTCTTTTTGCACTTCTCTCAAAAAGAAAAGTTTAATGTTGAAATGCTTAGTCTTCCCATGAAACACTGGATTGTGGGAAATTGCATTGGCAGCTTGAATATCAACGAAGACCTTTGTACTTTCTTCTTGTTTAAGATTAAGGTCACAAAATAATTTTTCAACCACAAAGCTTGATTAACAGTGGATGCTACAACAATAAATTCTGCTTCGGCAGTGGATTGAGCCACTGTTTCTTGCTTCTTCGAGCTCCATCCAAAAATACCTGATCCAAAAGTGAAACAATAGCCTGAAGTACTCCTCATGTCATCAATAGAACCTCCCCAATCACTATCAGAGAAGCCAACAAGCTTTAACTCCTTGTTTCTTGTGAATTTGACACCAAAATTACTCGTGCCTTTGATATAACGAACTACTCTCTTAGCAGCCTTGAGATGCAATTCACTGGCACAATGCATAAATCGAGACAAAATGCTTACAACATTTAAAATATCAGGACGTGTTGCTGTAAGATACATCAAGCAACCAATTAAGCTTCTAAAATATCCTTCATCAACTTTATCAGCTACATCTTCTTTGCAAAGCTTTTCCTTTTGATTCATAGGTGTGCTTACTTCCTTGCATTCTTCAAGCTCGAACTTTTTCAAGATTTCTTTAGAATACTTCTTTTGGTAGATGAATACTTCATGCTCAGCCTGTTTAATTTCCATTCCAAGGAAAAAGACATCAACCCAAGATATGTCATCTCAAAAACCTTCATCATCTCTCGCTTGAATTGCTCAAGCATCAATGCATCATTTCCCATTAGCAAGAGATCGTCAACATAAAGTGAGACTATTAAAAAATCATTGTCATGACTTTTGACATAAAGAGTAGTCTCGGATTGACTTCTTTCAAAGCCCAAGCTTAGCAAATGATCATCTATTTTGCTATACCAAGCTCTCAGAGCTTGTTTCAGCCCATAAAGGGCTTTCTTGAGAAGAAACACCTTGTCTTCCTTTCCTTTCTTCACAAAACCTTCAGGCTACTCAACGTAAACTTCTTCTTGCAAAATTCCATTTAAAAATATGACTTTACATCAATTTGATACACTCTCCAATTCATTTGAGCCGTTACAGCAAGTAAAAGTCTTATGATGTCCAAACGAGCAACTGGTGCGAAGGTGTCTGAATAGTCCAGGCCAAAAACTTATGCATAGCCTTTGCCACAAGTCTTGATTTGTGCTTGTTGATTGAGCTATCAGCATTAAGCTAGGTTTTGTACACCCATTTGACTCCAATCACCTTTCTATCTTGGGGTCGATCAACCAACTCCCATATTTTGTTCTTCTCAATCATGGACAACTTCTCCTTCATTGCAGCCACCCATTTTGTGTCTTTTATTGTCATAGAAAAATCTGTAGGTTCACAAACAACTATATTACATCTTGCATAGATGTCAGTAAGCAATCTAGTACCCCTTGTTGGAGCATCATCCACCAAATCATTTAACCAGTTTTCATCTTTATTTATGTTTGAAGTAGGTAACTTAAGCTTCAAATCTATAGTAGTTAGACCACTTTTTTCATCCCAATTCCATTTTTCATCTTCCACGGAATGAACATCTTTGCTTATAATAATTTTCCCATTATGTGGTTGGAAAATTTTATAAGCTTTCGCAACATTGCTATAGCTGATAAAGACCCCTAAAAGTGACCTCTTGTCTAACTTGTCTCTCTTGATCTGTGGAACGCGAGTGAAGCACAAACAACCAAATATTTTGAGAAAATACAAAGATGGTTTGCGACCATCCCAAGCCTCGTAAGGTGTTTGATCCTTGACTGCTTTTGTGGGCAATCTATTCTGTAATAAAACTGCAGTATGAGTTACCTCTTCCCAAAACTTCTTGGGTAAATTCTTTCCATTCAGCATACATCTAGTCATTTCTAAGATGTATTTGTTTCATCTTCCACTTACTCCATTTTGTTGCGGTGAATAAGGAGCTATCAACTGATGCTCAATGTTAGCTATTTCACAAAATGCACTGAAATTTTCTAACGTATACTCCTTGCCATTATCAGACCTCAATATTTGAATGTGATTGACACTTTGATTTTCCACAATTCTTTTGAATTTCTAGAATGCTCCAGCAATTTTTGACTTGAATTTTAAGAAGAAAATCCAACACATTCTTGTAAAATCATTAATAAAAGCAACATAAGATCAATTACCTGCTAATAACGGAGTTCTTTGAGGTCTAGAAATGTCTGTGTGAAATAACTACAACTTACAAGTGGCTCTCCATGTAGTCTTTGGAAACGACTTTCTGTTTTGCTTTCCAAACTGACAAGCCTTACATGTCAATATGTGATCATCAAATTCTGGAAGATCAATTGCCATGCTTTTGGAATTCATCTTCAATATCCCATGATGATGATAGTGTTCGAGCCTTTTATGCTACAACATCATGATGCTTTTGTTGGCTAGAAAAGCTTATTGCTCCTCATGCATTGGGTTGAGGGAAAAACTTCTCCCTGTCATCTTAACTTCAAACATTTTCTGGCCTATAGCATTCTCTATAACACATGTCTTCTCCATGAACTTCACTTTGAATCCATTCTCTAGTAATTTACCAACACTAAGTAGATTTTGATCAATATCAAGTACATAAAGAACATCAGTAATAAACTTGGTACCTGAATAACTTGCAATGGCTACTGTCCCTTTTCCTTTGATAGCAATGTGTTCACCGTTCCCAATTCTGACCTTCTTGGACTTGGTACTCTTCAACTCCTTGAACAAATCTTTGTCATGTGTCATATGATTAGTGCAGCCACTGTCAATGAGCCAACTTTCACTCGTTTCGTGACTAATGAAACAAGTTGCAACAAAAAGCTGATTATCTTCTTCTTGATCTGCCACTCGTGCTTCATCTTGTTGCTAGTTTTTATACTTGCAAACAATGGCTTCATATCCATCTGGTTACACTTGTTGCACTTTGCATATGGTCTTCTCCAACACTTGAAAGGTGGGTGGGTGACCTTTCTTTCTACAATGTTGACATGGAGGATAATCTTTCTTTACTCATGGTCTTCTATTCCAAGACTTATTTTTGCTCCCAAATACAGAGTTTTCTTCACTCGCAGCATGAAACTTTTTGTTCTCTGGCCTCTCATTCTTTCCATCATCTTGATGCCTAACCGATAAAGCACCTTTAATGGCCCCTTCTTGCCTCATCATATGCCTTTGATCTTGTGCTTGCAAAGCACTTAAGAGTTCCGCCAAAGTAATCTTTGACATATCTTTTGTGTTCTCTAATGTAGTGATGGTGGCCTCAAACCTTTCATGTATAACAAGGACTTTTTGCATAATCCTTGAATCTATTAGAGACGAACCTAGTAGTCTGACCTTATTGTCTATGCTAACGAGCCTGTCAGAATACTCATTGGCTGTCTCGTTCTCCTTCATCTTCTGCAACTCAAAATCACGTACAAGATTCAACACTTGCATCCCACAAATTTTTTCATCTCCCTCTTACCCAGCCTTGAGATAATCACATATCTCCTTTGCTGACTTTAGAGACATAATTCAGGTGAAAATCGTCGGTGATGCTGCAACAAATAAACATGCTTTTGCTTTTCTTTTCATTTCTTTCTTTTCTTTTTGTGCTTTGATCTGTGCTATGGTGGGATTGGCCGGCAGTGCAGGAATCTCATAGTCATCTTCCACAGCTTCCCAAAGCTCTACAGCCTCTAAGTAAGTCTCCAAGCGTACTGCCCAAACTGGATAATTGTCTCCATCAAATGTAGGCGGTAAAATCAAAGAAAAATTACTTTCACCTTCCATGCTATATCAATAACTAACATAGGTCCCTTAAGAAAAAAAGCTTTGTTGCCAATTGTTGGTATTTTAATAAAAAGAAAACTCAAATGATGAAGGAAACTGAACACTTTTATTCAACAATCATTCAGAATTTATACAAAATAAAATCAACATCCTACTAACAACATGTTCCTACATTTAAGCAACAACCCATGAATAACTTTCTCGTAAACTTAAGCAACACACAAATAACAAATAACTAAAAATAGAAGCAGTCCTAAACACATCAACTAACATGTGTTACATCGACCTTATATTTTTCTTTACTTTTTTCCTTTGGACATATATTTATCTCTAATATGCATGAAGAAATAAATTTTGAGAAAAAGAATGAAGTCTTGCCCTCGAGACTTTATTATATCCTTCAAAAATATCCGTCTTAAAGCTATCCTACATGTGTCTTGTGCTAGCAGATTATTTTAATAGTGAAACATGGCTTCCCTGTGAAGCTAAATACAGATGAAAAATGTTGCAATACGTATTTTGGTTGACTTTAAGCAATCCATTTCATATTTTTATTTTTATTTATTACAATATTTATATGGTTTGTTGATATCTAAGATCATATCTGCAGAATGCTGACTGAATTTGGTGGATAGATAGAAAAGAATATCAACATGGCCATTGGTCTATAGATAGGATGAAACTGATAACAATTAGAATTGACACACGGTTTGATTCTTTCTCCTTCTTGGCTGAACATTTTTATTTCCAGGAGAAAAAAACACTAGCGGTACTAAAACAAAAGCATGTGTTCTCAGTTAAAAGATGGAGAATAACAAGTTTATTCTCTTCTAAAAGTGTTCTGTAAAGAGGCTGAATGAGCATGAATTGACTGTTATACAATTTTAATTTCTGTTTAAGTTATTTAATCTTGTTTTTGATGTTGAAATGAGCTGTGGTTATGTTAATGAAACACAGCACATTAGGAGGTCTTTGCTATTGTTAGACTTATCGAATATTTTGGATGAAATTGTCTCTCCTCTAAAAACCTTCTTATTTCTGGATAAATTTGTTTACATTATATTATCCAAGAAGCGCATCAAGCTGCTACAAATTTATAAATACAAACTTAGGGAGAAAGATGAATCCCCCAAGCTAAACAAAGTTCGCGGTTTACATCATCAAGCCTAGCAGATTTACTCTGCAACTGTATCCTAACAACATTTTTAAAACAAGCAGTAATCTCTTCTGTACATCTAACATTCCCCCTAAAATGCCTATGGTTCCTCTCTTCCCAAATAAGATAGATATAAGCACACCAAGCCACTTGAAGGATGCAAACAGTCAGTGACTTCCCGTTCAAGACAACTACTGCCCATGCAACCTCATCCATCCAATTCCCTATAGGCCAGCTAATCTTGCACAAATGAAGAACAACTTCCCACACTTTCTTTGAATATGAACATTCAAAGAAAATGATATTTTGAATTTCCTGCATCACCCCACAGCACTTGCACAAACCATCCACAGTGATTCTCATCCTCAATAACCAATCTATCGTAGGTAATCTGTCTAGAATTGTCATCCAGGTAATCAAGCCATGTTTTGGAATATGTAGGGGGAACCATACCAGTGTATGCCATGTAACCTTTTCTCTCTTTTCCCTTATCTCTGACCACAACCATTTTATTTTAACCACTGATCAATCAGTCACAACAGCAAACACTGGTTGTGCCTCATTTCGCAGCTTCAACATATTCCTCATACTCTAACAGTATATTAGGCTTGTAGTCAACTTGCCAAAAAAACAATGTCTTTAGTAACATACTCCCTAATTCAGGCTACCCATAAAGAGCCTTCCCTAGCAAGTATGTTCCTCATCAACTAAAACATGCATGATGTTGCGTGTGATAAGTGCTACGCAATTGTGCAAGTATACACGTCGCAAGTAATAAAGTGATATGAGTATCGAGTATCGTCTCCACAGGGATTGGTTTGGGCCACTTTGCTTAAGTTACTGCACTGTGAAAAGTAAAAACACAATTAAAGGATTAAAGGAGTTTAACTAATAACTAAACTAGAAAGCAATAAAGTAAAAGAAAAGATGAGATCGAATGAGAGAGAGATAGGCCAGGTTATCGTGAGTTGAGGTGTGATAGCCGATTGGATCATCTTGGTAAAAGAGTGCAAGGGCAACTCAATTGCCGTGGCAACTTGCACAGCGGGGTTGCCTTGGCAACTAATCGATAGTTGCCTGGGCAACTAGCTGGGCAACTACTTGGGCGTCTGGGCAGCAACTTCAAGGTTTGGCGGAGCGTTCTTTAATGGTTTCTTCTTATCCCTAAGTCGAAACTCTAGCTACTTGTGCATGCCTTGATAATACATCCCTGCGTGAATCAAGGGTGAACAACAACCAATCTTGCGCTCCTCTTAGCCGTTGAAATCCTTAACTTATTCCTAAGCCGGATTAATCTTCACCATCAATAGATTGAATAAAGACCATACTCATTCGTTTCTTGAATCTAACTCTCCCGATATTACATAAATAGATGAAGTTACGAGATCCTCTCCCAATTCACTCGCAAACAAGAATAAAAGCCAAGAATGAGTAAACCTTGAATAGAAAAGTGCAAACTCTTATTACCTAAATAAAAACCAATAGTTTCTCACAACAACAAAACACAATAACCCCAACCAATCAAGTTAGTTCATGGTTGGGTTCAAAAGATATACAAAGAATAATCCCCAAACCATGAATCTAATGGAAGCAAAGAAGAAGAAGAAGTCAAAATTTCCCTCCTTGCTATCTTGTCGAAATTTCCCTCTTGCTCTCTCTATGGATTGTCGAAATCTCCTTGCTATTTATAGGGCTAGGCCAAAGTCCTTCTTTGAGGAGGAGTTTGAGTTGGAATTAAATTATCTTTAAAGAATATAATTCTTTATTATAATTTTATTCCTATTAGAACTTCTCCTATCTTCTTGGAATTTAATTCTTCTTTAATCTCTGCATGGCAATCAAATTCCTTTGGGCTTGGGCCTTGCTCCATGTCATCTTGGGCTTGTAAAGTCATTAATTTCGACATCCCTATTGCATTTTGTCTTTGTCGACAAATGCCATGGCAACTGGCTCGGCGTCTCCTTCATGCATTGCCCTGGCAACTAGCTCGGCATTGCTTTGGCAAGTGATCTTGCACATACACACACAAAAACACACCAAAGCAGCATCTTTTTCCACAAAAATCACCAAGTTATGTAATCAAGCTCAACAGTGGAAAGAAACATGAATTAATGCATGAATAACTAATTATGCAACTAATATGAGCTTAAGTCTAACAATAATATGAGTAAAAAGGGTAATAAAAATAGTACTTTTGAACACTTATCACGCCCCCAAACTCGAACTATTGCTTGTCCTCAAGCAATGCAAACTAACAATTACCTGCCAAGACTTTAATCATCAAAGACATGCTTCAAACTTGAATTCAAACCTCGGAACCGTGGCACAAAGTATGTCCACCTTTTAATTTTTCGGATAACACAAAAATTACCCAGAACCAAACTATAGTGCTCGTGACAATGTGTGTGCGTAGTTGTGTACAAGTTGATTTTCAAGATTCTATGTGAAATGTAGGCTTTTATCAATTTAATTACTGGGGCATTTATTTTTATTTTCACTAGAGCCAATTTCGGGCACCTCTAGCAAAGTAAGCTATTTCTCATTTTATTTTAGTCGACTAGAGCCAATTTCGGGCACCTCTAGCGATTCTTTAATGTGCATTAACTACTAGATCCAGTTTCGGGCACCTCTAGCAAGAAAGAGCAATTACTACTAGAGCCAGTTTTGGGCACCTCTAGCAAGAAATTAACTTTTAATTTTCAATTTTAAATTTACCCTAATTTTAAGCAACCTAAGTTCACTAAGTTTCTTTCAATCAACAAGCCACAGCCGTGTAAAAAAAAATTCAGCATCATAGTAAAATTCTAAGTTCTTTCCATGCAATCCTAAAATTAAAGGTTATTTCAATTAAGTGCAGTGGCAAAAATTCATCATTGGATATTCAACAAGTCTTAAGCAATTAAATCAAATTAAAGGCATGGCAAGTAACATATGCAACCTATATGTGATTGCTAAAGATGAATGCAACTAAACATGAAACTAACTAGAAACCAACACCCCCCCAAACTCGAGAGAAGCATTGTCCTCAATGCACATAAAAGTGAAACAAAATTTAAGAGAAACTAAATGAAATGAGTTAGTCAGAGAGGTCGTCACCTCGAGTGATGAGTTTCCTTCGTGCCGTTTGCTTGATTCAATTTCTGGTCAGTGGTTGAATGCTTGTGGCTGGTACCGCGTGAATAGCATTGCCTTGATTTGATCCATGTTTGCCGATGCAGGTTTACTTGCATGTGCATCAGTAGTTGCCGAAGCCATTGTTGTTGCCTGGGCATCGCCAGTTTCTGTTGTGGTTGCTGTGGCGAGTAGTCGGCAGTAAATTTCCTTAGCATGGTGGTTGTGAGTCTTGTTGTGGAAAAGAAAACCTGAAGACTAAAGATAATGAAGAAAAATAAAATATATCCTAAAAAATAAAGAGAAAAAATAACCAAAAATAATAGAACAAAATAGTTCAAAAAAAAAATGTATCAGTAGTTGTCGTGGCGTCGAGGGTTGCCGAGGCATGCACATCCATGGTTGTCGCGGCGTCAGGGGTTGCCGAGGCGTGCGCGTCTATGGTTGCCGAGGCGTGCGTATCAGGAGTTGCTGCGGTGTTGAAGGTTGTCGTTTTCGATACTTCTTATAGTCCATCCGCACCCTCCATCGGGTGATAATATTGCCCAAAAAGAGTTTGGCCAATGTGCTTGCCACTACTCCCTTTTGCGTTACCATGGTGGAGGTGTCTTTCTTCTTTGTTCGCTTGTAGTCCATGTATACTCTCCACCTTGCTACTATTCCTGAAGGCACAAATATATTAATAGGAAAAATTATATCCATTGTCAACCATTCAATTACCTCATTCTTGTCGACTTCTATCATGGTTGGATGTAGCCTTTGTTGTCGTGGCAATTGATGCTCAAGCCAATTGCCGTGGCAATCCGTTGTCAAATTTTGCTTTAAGTCAAGGGAAAAATCAATTTTCTGAAGAGCTTTATGAATCCAAACACATTTTTCTTTTGGCCTCTCAAACATCTTCATCAGTAGAGATTTCGATGGCTTCAAATCTACCAACCTCGGTTCCTCAAGACATACCTGCAATGGACGAGGTGAGTTTTTAAAGAATTCAAAAGGTTCAACTATTACCTGCTCATATTCCATTGGCAAAGTATTATCATCTCGTTGATCTTGCATGTGGTCGTGTAATTGCCGTGGCAATTGTAGATGAGAGCAATATACAGATTCCTGCTTCAACATCAACGTTGTAACCTTTTGGGCATCAGGTTCCTCAGAATTTGCTGTAGTATTGTTGTTCTCAGCTTCACCGAGTGTTGTCGCGGCATTGCTCTGTTCAGGCTCCTCAATCATTGCCGAGGCAATTTGTTTTTCAAGCTCATCATGTGTTGGGCAGTCTCTCTCATTGGCATCCTCTTGACCTTGAGGTTTTAGTTGTTCCTCACACATCGGATAGATTTCTTTGCATTGCTCCTTATCCTCTTGCCTTGGGACGTCAGTATCCCCAGGAATGAATTGTTGCTGCATGTTATCCATGACATATGTGGATCTCCCTAATTGATCTTCTGAATCCCCTAAGGTTGCATCCCACTGAGCTATCCTCGTATCCATAGATTTTGATAGTTCTCGAATCTCTTCAATTGATCCGTCAAGTCTAGCCAAGGAAGCTAGTAACGTTTCCTCCAAGGAATTGGAATGCTCTTGAAAAGGACTACATTGCCATGGCGTATTTGTTGCTGCGGCAAAATTGTTATGGTAAAAAAAATTTTGAGCTTTTTGACCATACCATGAAGAGTTTTGCTGCTGGTTCCCTCTATGGTCCTCCATGTAGTTATATGCACCGAAAATGTGAGGGCAATTTTCAAACACATGATGTTCTCCACACATAGCACAAGATTTTTCCACGGTATAAGTTCTTTGGGCTTTTCTCGGTTGGTATAGGTAATCATCAAAGGGTGCAAGAAACTCTTGATTGGATTGATTCATATCTTCCAACATCATCTCTCGAATAGATTGGCTTTTATTTCCCGACATGTTGGCGTCCCTTAACTTGTAGCGCACCTAATTTTTTTTTTTATAAAACAAACAAAAAGAAAAGTTAGTAAAACTAATAGAAAAAATGCAATAACAAAAACAACTAACACCAATTGCCAATCCCGACAACGGCGCAAAAAAAAAACTTTTTATGTGATAAGTGCTACGCAATTGTGCAAGTATACACGTCGCAAGTAATAAAGTGATATGAGTATCGAGTATCGTCTCCACAGGGATTGGTTTGGGCCACTTTGCTTAAGTTACTGCACTGTGAAAAGTAAAAACACAATTAAAGGATTAAAGGAGTTTAACTAATAACTAAACTAGAAAGCAATAAAGTAAAAGAAAAGATGAGATCGAATGAGAGAGAGATAGGCCAGGTTATCGTGAGTTGAGGTGTGATAGCCGATTGGATCATCTTGGTAAAAGAGTGCAAGGGCAACTCAATTGCCGTGGCAACTTGCACAGCGAGGGTTGCCTTTGGCAACTAATCGATAGTTGCTCGGGCAACTAGTCGGGCAACTACTTGGGCGTCTCGGGCAGCAACTTCAAGGTTTGGCGGAGCGTTCTTTAATGGTTTCTTCTTATCCCTAAGTCGAAACTCTAGCTACTTGTGCATGCCTTGATAATACATCCTCTGCGTGAATCAAGGGTGAACAACAACCAATCTTGCGCTCCTCTTAGCGTTGAAATCCTTAACTTATTCCTAAGCCGGATTAATCTTCACCATCAATAGATTGAATAAAGACCATACTCATTCGTTTCTTGAATCTAACTCTCCCGATATTAGATAAATAGATGAAGTTACGAGATCCTCTCCCAATTCACTGCAAAACAAGAATAAAAGCCAAGAATGAGTAAACCTTGAATAGAAAAGTGCAAACTCTTATTACCTAAATAAAAACCAATAGTTTCTCACAACAACAAAACACAATAACCCCAACCAATCAAGTTAGTTCATGGTTGGGTTCAAAAAGATATACAAAGAATAATCCCCAAACCATGAATCTAATGGAAGCAAAGAAGAAGAAGAAGTCAAAATTTCCCTCCTTGCTATCTTGTCGAAATTTCCCTCTTGCTCTCTCTATGGATTGTCGAAATCTCCTTGCTATTTATAGGGCTAGGCCAAAGTCCTTCTTTGAGGAGGAGTTTGAGTTGGAATTAAATTATCTTTAAAGAATATAATTCTTTATTATAATTTTATTCCTATTAGAACTTCTCCTATCTTCTTGGAATTTAATTCTTCTTTAATCTCTGCATGGCAATCAAATTCCTTTGGGCTTGGGCCTTGCTCCATGTCATCTTGGGCTTGTAAAGTCATTAATTTCGACATCCCTATTGCATTTTGTCTTTGTCGACAAATGCCATGGCAACTGGCTCGGCGTCTCCTTCATGCATTGCCCTGGCAACTAGCTCGGCATTGCTTTGGCAAGTGATCTTGCACATACACACAAAAACACACCAAATCAGCATCTTTTTCCACAAAAATCACCAAGTTATGTAATCAAGCTCAACAGTGGAAAGAAACATGAATTAATGCATGAATAACTAATTATGCAACTAATATGAGCTTAAGTCTAACAATAATATGAGTAAAAAGGGTAATAAAAATAGTACTTTTGAACACTTATCACATGCCTTATTCCATCACTTTAAGCTCTTGACTCCAAGGCCACCTCTGATTTAGGAAAATAGATGTTCTCCTAACTAACCCGAGCTCCTTTAGCAGGGATATCCCTTCTTTTCTAGAAAAACCTAGAGCACATCTACTCAATTTTTTTAATAACATCAGTTGAGAGAATGAGTTGCCTAGACCAATAATTTGTGATACTAAATAACACTGCACTTATGAGTTGCAACCTCCCTGCATAACTAATCCATCTATTTGCCCACTGCCCCCAACTTGGCTTTTACTTTCTCCACAAGACTAGTACAATCCTTCACTGTAAGTTTTCGAGTAACCTAAGGGACCCCTAAATATCTTACAGGAAGCATTCCAAGTTTGAATCCAATTGCTTCATGAATCAATGACAGTTGAGCATGAGAGACCCCTGATGAAAACAACTCTATTTTTGCTTCATTTAGCCTCAACCTAGAAAATCAATAGAACTTTTCAAGAACACAAGTAACTCCCAACAAAGATTCCAAATTCCCCTTGCAAAAAATAAGTAACATCCAACATGCAAGTCAAAACATTCGTGGAAAACACAAACAGGTAAGGAGAAAAGTGGATCTCCTTGCATAATGCCTCTTCTCTACCCTTGAAATATCCCACAAAACTTCCATTAAAGGAGATGAAAAACCTGGAATCAACAATACAAGCTTGAATCCAACCCCTAAAAATTGCAGGCAGCCCCAAAGCATCCAGAACACAAAAGATAAAATCCCAGCTAAGGGAGTTAAAGGACTTCTGAAGGTCAACCTTAAGGGAACATCTAGGTGAGAGAGAACTTCGATTATACCCCCTAACAAACTCTTGTGCAAGAAGGTTGTTATCCACAATGCTTCAACCCTTCACAAATGCTGACTGATTATGAGAAACTATACCAAGAAATAAATCAGCAAGTCTAGCCACTAAAATCTTTGTAAGTCTCTTATAGACCACTAAACAGCAAGAAATGGGCCTAAAGTCCTTGGCCATGCAGGCATTGGGCAACTTAGGCACAAGAGTGATGGATGTGGAAAAAAAAACCTTACTGCTGCAATGAAGTCAGCCCCTCACAATGTCCCAAGCTGACTTAAAAAACTAGGAAGTATAACCATCAGACCTTGGGGCTTTATTCTTGCCCTGACTAAAAAGACTAGCTTTAATTTCCTGAACAGTAACATCCCTGATCAGGGCATCATCAGCTCCAACGAGGAGTGAATAATTAAGTAACCCCCTTAACACAGCCCCATTACAACCCTTCACCTTATTATCTAAGGTGTCAATTTGCCTGGTAAAAAATCTGACCATCTCAACTGACATTGAATCAAATTTCTCCAATCTATCACCATTCTCATTCTGCAAGACCCTGATTGTATTCTTTTTTCTCTTCACTACAAAACCTTCTTATTTCTCTTCTCATCCACTCTTGGTCTTTTGTTTCTCATCTAAATTCTTCTTTTCTAGTTCGTATGTTTGCAAAGGCATCAGAATTGTAAGATTCTGGCAATGGTGGATGAAGCTCCAGTCACTCATAGTCAATCGTGGCAGCATGAAGCAGCTCGGTTACAAGATGATATTGTGAGAGTCGAAAGCAGCATTGAAACTAAAATAGAGGAAAAGTTTGTTGAGTTAAGGTCTCAAATGGGTGAAGATTTTCAGAAAATGTTGGAAATAGCTTTGGGGAAGAGAATCGACCCAATTGTTTTGGGGGATTCTACTCAGGTTACCTTGGGAGGTCCAGGCCTTTTGGGGTCGACACCAGTAGTCTCTGGGACGGAGGTAGAGGTCCAGATTGTTGGCAAAAAAAGGGCAGAAGAGTGGTAAGATTGAGGAACAAGCTCCTGGTGGAAACCTAGCTTACAAACTTTCATGCCCAAAATTTGATGGGACTAGTTTCAAGGGATGGAGTTCGAAGCTTGAACAATAGTTTGAAGAAGAATCGGTATTGGAAAATGCCAAAAACTGTTTGGTGAAGCTGCACTTGGAAGGTAAAGCTCTACAATGGCACCAATTTCCGGCTCGGAACAATGAGAGCTTGAATCAGTTGCTTTGGGACCAGTACTTAACATTATTGAGGGATAGGTTCCCCCCAGGTGGTTTTGATGATCCTTTTGGGGACCTAATGGCTTTGAGACAAACGAAGTCTATGGAAAACTTTTATGAGGATTTTGTCAATCTAATAAATCAGGTACGGTTACCAAATGAATACATTCCTAGTTGTTTAAGAATCATCTTAGACTAGAGATTAGTCGGTATCTTAAACTGTTACAACCCAAGAACCTCACTGAAGCATTTCATTTAGCTAGACATTTGGAAACAAATTTTTCCCCAGTTTCAATCAAACATTCTGCGAGTGTGGCTAAAACAACACCTATTTTCCTTTTCGGTACCATCAAGGAATTCTAACAATATTTTTAAGAGCTTATTCAATTCAGGTACCTCAGTGCCTCCTTCCGGTGTTTTCAGGAACTTTACTCCTAATGTTCTAAGCCCAAGCTCTTCTAAGCAACTAGAAACTACTGAGGTCAAGAATGTAAGGAAGACATTACCTGCTAGTGAGATAGAGGAAAAAAGAAGAAGGGACTATGTTTTTGGTGTGCAGCTAAGTACACAGCAGGACAAAGGTGTGCTAAAACCCAGCTATATCAGATTACAGTGGAGGGCATAGAAGAAGATGTTGATCATGAAGTCTTTCTCGGTTATGAAGAATGTGTGGATGTGGGAGGTTTAGATGGATCAAAAGGGAAGATGCCAATTCTTTCTCTTCATGACACGTGGGGTGTTGCGAATTATGCAACTATAAAGCTGCAAATTGAAATGGGAGGTCTAAAATGGGTGGCTCTGCTTGACTCAGGAAGCACCCACAACCTTTTTTTAGCTTTGATAAAAAAAACTGGGACTCGGTATGGACAAAAAAGAGACCTTGAATGTGATTGTGGTTGATGGGAACTTTGGGATGGTGCAACAAGGTGGAATGGAAGACACAAGGTGAAGTTTCAACACTGATTTTCTGGTCTTGTCCCTGAAACATTGTGATGCGGTTCTGGGAATACAATGGCTTTCATGGGATTTTGCTGCACTTAAGATGGAATTTGAAGCTGATGGATAAACTGTGGCGTTGGAAGGGTTACAACTAGGGGAATCTCAATGGGTTAGTTCCAAATAGTGTGAAAAATTGTTGAGGGGAAACATAAGTCCCTACACAACCTCCTTGATGGTTTTGGATACATAGTTGAGAATAAAAGGGACATCAAAACAGTTACGAGAAAAATTACAGAGTTTACTCGAACAATTCTCTGATGAATTTGATGAGCCAAGAGGTTTACCCCATGAGAAGAGCCAGGAGCATAAGATAACTCTTGTTAATGAGAATGCAGTGATTAAGATGAAATCCTATAGGTATCCCTCAAGTCAGAAGGATGAAATAGAGAAGCTAGTGGGAGAGATGTTGGAGGCTGGAATCATAAGGCACATGAATAATGTTTTTTCATCCCCTATTGTGATGGTGAAGAAGAAGGATGGTTCTTGGAGGATGCGCGTCGATTATAGAAGATTGAATTAGCTTACTATCAAGGACAAGTTTCATATGCCTGTAATTGAAGAGTTGCTTGATGAATTAAGGGCTGCAAGAATTTTTTCCAAGTTGGATTTCAGGTATGGATATCATCAAATCAAAACGTGGAAGGATACTATTCAGAAAACTGCATTTCGGAATCATGCGGGCCATTATGAGTTCTTAGTTATACCATTTGGGCTCACTAATGCTCCTGCAACCTTTGAAGGGTTAATGAATAGGGTATTTAATAAGTTATTGAGGAAATCAGTTTTAGTTTTCTTTGACGATATCCTGGTATATTCAGTGGATTAGAAGACACACATGGTGCATCTTAAGGAGGTTTTCGAGTTGTTAAGGGAACATCAACTCTACGCAGAAAGAGCAAATGTTGTTTTGGGGCAATTGAAGTAGATTATTTAGGGTATGTCATTTCTAATGGGAAGATAGCAATGGACAGTTTAAAAGTGGAATGTATTTTGAATTGGACGGCCCCAAGTTTAAATGAGAGATCTCAGGGGATTTTTAGGATTGTAAGGATATTACCGAAGATTCATAAAGGGATATGTATGCATAGCTCAACCATTGACTAACTTATTGAAGAAGGGAGCATAGAGGTGGACTGAAAAGGAAGAAACTAATTTTATAAAATTGAAAAAAAGCCATCAGTGTTGCTCTTATACTGAATTTACCAGATTTTACCTAAGAGTTTATGGTGGAAACAGATGCATCTGAAATGGGTGTTGGAGTTGTCTTGGTTCAAAATGGAAAACCATTAGCATTTTTAGCAGAGGCTTGGGGATTTGACACCAAGGATTATCGGTGTACGAGAAGGAAATATTGGCATTCCTCATGGCTGTGAAGAGATGATCACATTACCTTTTTAGAAGGCATTTCAAAATCAAAATTGATCACCAAAGCCTAATATTCCTGGTTGATCAGGCCATAACACCTTCTAAATAGAAATGGGTGGCAAAGATGATGGAATATGATTATGAGGTTAGTTATCGAAAAGGAATCCATAATGTAGTGGCCGATGTACTTTCTAGGAAACCAGGAATGGCTAACTGCCAAACCATGACAGTTAGTAGTGTTTCTACTGATATTTTGAGTAAAGTGGCAGAAACATGGAGCAAAGACAAGAAATTAAAAAGGATCATCAAGGATTTGGAGAGTGGTTCTCACAAGCATTCGAAATATAGTTGGAATGAGGGAAAGTTAAAAAGAAAAGGGAAGTTGGTGGTGGGTGACAATGAGGAACTGAAGAAAAATCTAACGAGTTTCTTTCATAGTAGTGCAATGGGAGGACATTCGTGTGCTCATGCTACCACAAAGAGAAACATTGCTTCTTTTTATTGGAAGCACCTCAAGAAGGAAGTTAAAAATATGGTCAGAGAGTGTGGAGTTTGACAGCATAATAAGGAGGATTTGAGGCATCCAAAAGGGTTGTTACAGCCAATAACAATCCCCGAAGCAGCCTGGTCAACTGTTAGTATGGACTTCATTGAAGGACTCCCTAATTCTAGAAGAAAAGACTCGATTATGGTGGTGGTCGATAGGTTAATGTAATATGCTCACTTGTGTCTCTTGCTCACCATTTATAGCCAAGGATGTGGCATGAGTATTTTTGGAGAACTTCTTTAAGTTACATGAGATGCCAAACAATAAGGTGTGTGACCGAGATAAAATATTTATGAGCATTTTCTAGAAGGAACTTTTTAAGAAGTTAGGTGTATTTATGACCCCTTCCACTGCACATCATCCTGAAACGGATGGCCAAACCGAACGAGTGAACAAGTGTTTGAAGACATTTAAGGTGTATGACCAGTGAAAAGACAAAGGATTGGGAAGAGTGGTTGCATTTGGCCAAATGGTGGTACAATTCTTCTTACCATACTACCATCCAAAGTTCTCCCTACCAGGCTTTATATGGGCAGCCTCCTCTAGTACACTTACCTTATATAGCTGGAGAATCCTTAGTGGCAACTGTTGATCGAAGCTTGCACTAAAAGGAGACAGCCATTTCAATGTTGAAATTTCATCTAAGACGAGCTCAGGAAAGAATGAAGCAATAGGCTGATAGAAAAAGGACCGAATGTGTGTTTCAAGTGGGGAAAATTGTGTACTTGAAATTGCAGCCATATTAGAAGTAATCAGTGAAGACCCGACCTTGCCAGAAACTTGCTCCCAAGTGGTCTGAGCCATTTGAAATTGAGGAGAGCGTGGGCAGTGTTGCTTACAGATTGAAGTTACCAGCTAATGCTAAGGTACACCTTGTTTTTCACATTTCACAGCTGAAGAAACATGTGGGACCTGATAAATGTCAAGATGAACTGTCTATATTGGACCAGGTGAGGCCATAAGCAAGGAACCAACAAGAATTTTGGATCGACGAATTGTTAAGAGAAAAGACAGAGCAGTGACTAATGTTTTGGTGGAATGGACCAACTCATTTTTCAAAAGATACAAATTGGGAGGTGTTGTATCTACAGAAGCAGTTCCCAAATTTTAATCCTTGAGGTCAATTGTTAATTTGAAGGAAAGAGCATTATAAAGAGGCTGAATGAGCAGGGAATTGATCGTTATGGAATTTTAATTTCTGTTTTAGTTATTTAATCTTGTTTTTGTCGTTGTAATGAGCAGTGGTTATGTTAATGAAACACTGCGCATTATGAGGTCTTGTCTATAGA
Organism: Hibiscus mutabilis; assembly: GCA_019671005.1. Classification (NCBI taxonomy): domain Eukaryota; kingdom Viridiplantae; phylum Streptophyta; class Magnoliopsida; order Malvales; family Malvaceae; genus Hibiscus; species Hibiscus mutabilis. The sequence goes on along the minus strand of CM033735.1, from coordinate 13,593,714 downwards.
TAAAGCGTGATCATTTTGACTGTTAAGGTTAAAAGGGTGTCTTTTCTATTGTCAGAATTATCGAATATTTTAGAATGAAATTGTCTCTCCTCTAAAAACCTTCTTATTTCTTTTCTCATCTACTATTGATCTTATGTTTTCCATATAAATTCTTCTTTTCTAGTGCGTATCTTTACATGCTCAGTCAAACAAAATGAACGTTATTTTCCCTAGTTAATATCTTCATGCAGGGAACAATATCACTACCAACGAAAATCCTTCCCCTTTTTTTGTCCCTTTCTATATTCAACCCTAAAAAATTAAATTATAAGCCCTAATCTTAAATTATAAATCTTAAACTCTTAACCCTAAAAAATACACTTTACCCCAATTATCTAAACCTTAACCCTAAACTCTAGCCTTAAATATTAGAGCTTAACTCTAAATCTAATATTTTAGTGTGAGGTATAAATATGGGCACCAAAAAGGACAGAAAATTTCTATTCGTATCACTAAAATTATAATATCCTACCAAGGAGAACCTTAAAAAACAAAACAAAACGAAACGAAAATCCCATGAAAGTTTGCTTACATTTAATATATTTCAATATACATATAAAACAGGGTAAAATACACCAGATACCACTAAATTATAGCCCATGACTTGAAATGCCACTAAACTTTAAAAAGCTGCAAATTTAACACTAAACTTTATTTTTTAACTCGAAAATGCCACTCTTTCGTTAACTCTTAACGTCCTTGTTAAGTCAAAACGACGTTGTTATGGTGCGGCTATTTTAAGCCTAATTTAGTTCAAAACGACATCGTTATACTAGAGGAGAAATATATTTATATTATTTATATATTGATATTAGTTATAGTATTATTTTTGGGTTAACTATGACAAGTACCACCATACTATTGGGTGTAACCTGTTTTTACCACCGAACTTCAAATTGGTCCAAATTTGCCATCAACGTTTAATTCTTGATTCAATCGTACCACCTCTCCGTTACATCATGGACGACGTGATGACATGTCAAAAAAAGTTACGGTGTTGACCGTTTAGATAAAATAATAATATATTTTCCACGTAATTAATATTTATAATAAAAACACCTCCACAAAACGGCATCGTTTTACTAATCCCTTCTTTTAATATATAAAGACAGAAAATTATCCCCAAATTAATTGAAAATGCTATTGATTAACAAGCAAGAATTCCTAACCTAAACCTCCCAAACCGAAGAAAAAATTCCTTACAAAATCATTTAAGCAATTTTGTTGAACTGAAGATTCGTTCCCTTGGGTTTGTGATTGTTTACTCAAAACGTAATGTTGGTTTTGTTTAGGGATTTAAGGCGTCTGATTGACTTCAATTTATTTGCAGAACGAATCAAAATGGAGAAGCGAGTGATGCGAACTAAAGGAATAAGGAGCATGAAGTATGGTAAGTATTCCTTTTGATTTCTTCATGTTGTTTTATTCCCTTTGATTTCTGTCATGGAATTGGGAGATTTCTATAATGAGGCGAACTAAAGGATTGACTTCTTCAATTAGTTTCATTTTGATTTCAATAATGATTTTGTGGGATTTTTTACACCTTAGGTAATGTTTTCACTGTTTTATTGCACATTATACTTTGACAGTAATCATTTTGATTTAAAGTTGTATTAAACCCCTTGTAATGGTAAACTATTTTATTGCACATTGTACTTTTGGAGTGTGTAACAATGTTGATTGGATTCTTTATTTGTGATATGTCAGTGGCAAATGGGGTATAACAACATTGACAATGCATTAGAAACATGTGTACTTTGGCAGTTAGCATGCACTATTATATGTAATATTTTTCTTGGGAATGAATGGTGGGTTAACATGGTGGACTAGTTTAGGATATTATTATTTGGATTTAATGGCGGACCACTTTAGGATATTATTATTAGGATTGAATGGTGGACCACTTTAGGACTTTAAGATTATTTTATTCATTATAGGATGCAACTTGCTACTTAATGGGGTACTTTCTTATAATATGCATTATAATATGTATTATAGGACTTTAGGATTATTTTGTTTTACTTAGAATGCAATATAATTTGTTTGTGTTGGTGAAATACTTAGCATATGAAAAAATGAGCATAACTTTCTTACACTATTATTTGTTTTTTCACAGGAACATCATCTGAGTATTTCACCATTGCCATACACTATGAGGGTTCATGGTGAATTCACCAAATTTCTAGTATACTGGAAAGAAGGTAACTTTATTTGACATGTGTCATATAGACAGTATGTCAATGCTTGAAATGTATGATATTGTTGAGGAGTTAGGTTTCTCTGGTAACTATATACTGTACTGGAAAGAACCTTGGGGAAGCATAAATGTTAAGCATTTAAGAATAGACAGTGATATTCTTCTCATGCTGGATTGTATGCCTAATCACAGACAACTGCATGTGTACTTAGAAGAGGTTGTAGCTTCTAAAGAACCTATTAGGACTGAATCTGTTGAATCTATTAGTATTGAACCTGTTAGGACTGAATCTTTTGAACCTGTTAGAATAGATGAACATGTTAGTTCTGAATCAGATGACTCAGAAGGAGATGAAGATTATGTTGTTGTTGAAAGTGGATTCGAAGATAGTGAGAATGATTTGAGTGATGTAGATGGGTATGCACATGATGTGCATGTAGGAATAGAGTATGAAATGGACATAAATAACTTAAACAATGATCTTTTGGGAGGTTGCCCTGCTATGGGAGTAGATGATAAAGATTAGAATTATGAACAAGATCAATTGCACAATGCAACTGAATCTGACTCAGATGTTGAACAGAATAAGAAGCCAAAATGTCCTGAGTTCAATGCTGAGGTGGACTCCCTAAACTAATAGTTTCAGAAGGGGTGATATTTGAGGATAAAGAGACTTTGAAATAGGCAGACAGAGAATATGGGATTAACAATAGGCTTGATGTTCGATTTAAAAGGACATGCAATAAAAAAGTACAAATTATTTGCAAGGAATGGTGTCCATGGTATATATAGGCATCAAGAGTTGACCCAAAAGACCCAATGGATATGACATGGAATATTAAATCTTATGTGGGAGAGCATAATTGTCTGAGGGGTTTTAAAAATAGAAATGCAACTTATAAGTGGTTAGCTAAGACTTACATTGAAAAATATAGGGCTGACACTACATACTCAACTAGACTTTTAAAAAATGTCATGTCTAACCATGTGTATAATATGTCATTGGGAAAGTGTTTGAAGGCTAAGAACTTAGCACTAGAAATGGTGCTTGGGAGTCACAAGGATCAATACTCTATGATTTATTATTACCTTGGGGAAATTAGGACATCAAATCCTGGCAGCAAAACCACTCTTATGCTAGACAATAGAGTGTTCCTTAGGATGTATATCTGTTTACAAGCTTGCAAATAAGGTTACAAAGGATGTAGACTTGTATTAAGCATTGATGGTTGCCACCTGAAGGGTTATTATGGAGGTATATTTTTGGCAGCTGTTGTTGTAGATGCTAATGACAACATTTACCCAATTGCATATGTTGTTATTGAGATTTAAAATCAATCCTTTTGGAGTTGGTTTTTGTCACAAGTGAAAACTGACTTAGGGATTGGAAGTTTAGATTACATCACAATTCTGTCAGACAAACAAAAGGTACTAATACTAACTTTAATTAATTATAAGTATTTTATATCCTTAATTGAATTAATACTAACTTTCTTAATTTGAATAAGAGATTGAAAAGGGCAATAGTTGAAGTGCTTCCTGCTGCTGAGCATAAGAATTGTGTTAGACACATGTATTCCAACTTCAAGAATAAAAAGAAATTCACTGGAAAAAATCTCAAGGATGCAGTATGGAAGGCAACAAGAGCTACATATTTGAAGGAATTTGAAGATGCAATGGCAAAACATTAAAGCTTTGTCAACACCAACCTTTGATTGGTTAAATTGAAAAGACCCTAGAAAATGGTCTAAATTTCATTTCTCTCCTAGGAGCAAGTGTGACATGCTCTTGAGCAATTTGTCTGAGTGCTTCAATAAGGTATGTCCAATACTAATTCATTTTACTAATTTTTTTTATATGTTTTGATCATATACTGACATTGTTTAATGTTTTTATCCTAGATGATTTTGGAAGCTTGTTAAGTGTTCAAAAGTACTATTTTTATAATCCTTTTTACTCATATTATTGTTAGACTTAGGCTCATTTTAGTTGCATTTTTAGTCATTCATGCATAATTGCATTGTTTCCTTCACCGTCATGCTTGATTTCATAATCTAGTTATTTTTGTAGAAAAAGATACTGCGGATGTCTGTTTTGTGTGTGCAGGATCAAATTGCCCAAGAAAGTAGGAAATTGCCGAGGCAATTGAGGATAAGAAGAAGGAGAGCTGCCGATTTCTTGAAGGATAAATCCATTAAATTTGAGTTAATTACGAGAAGCAAGGATAAATCCTAGAAGAGTTGGAGTTCCATGAAGAAATCAAAAGGAGATTAAATTCCAAGAGTTTTATGAGGAGTTTTTGAAGGAATTAAAATATAATAATAAAATATATTTATTTCTTTTATTCTATTTAATTCCAACATAACTTCTTCTTCAAGAAAGACTTTGACCTAACCATCTCCTATATAAAGAAGACCTAGTCCCAGCCCTTGGTGTGCGATTTTGGAGAGAAAACAAGGGGTTGTTCGAATTCTTCTTTTTCTTCTTCTTTTGTTCGATTAGATTCATGTTAGGGAATTTTTATCTTGTGTTTCTTTTGCTCGCGGCCATGAACTAATTTTATATGGCTTGGGTTATTGTGTTTTTGTGGTTGTGAGAATGATTGGATTTGTTTAGGTATTTGAGTTTGCAATTTTAATTTAGAGTTTGTTCATTCTTGGTTCTTTATTTTGTGAGTGAATTGGGAGAAGATTTCGTAAATTCATCTATTTATCTAATATAGAGAGAGTTAGATTCAAGAAATGAATGAGCATGGTCTTTATTCAATCAATCGATAGTGAAGATTAATTCGACTTAGGGATAAGTTGTGAATTTCAATGGCTAAAAGGAGTGCAAGATAGGTTGTTGTCCACCCTTGGTTCACGTAGAGATGTATTATCAAGGCATACACAATTAATAGTGTTTCGAGTTAGGGATAATGAGAAACCATTGAAGAATGCTTCGCCGAACTTTGAAGCTTGTTGCCCAATTGCCCAGACAATCGCTCCATTCCTAATTGCCCAGGCAATCCGACTGGATTCAATTGAAGAGCAATTGAGCTACTCTAGCACTCAATTACCACGACGGTCCATTTAACTATCACGCCACGACTCATGATAACCCAGCCTACTATCTCTTATTCAATTACATCTTTCTTTTATTTAAATTGCTCTTTTATTTTACTTGTTAATTAAAACTCCTACAATCACCAATTTGTGTTTTTACTTTTAGTTCGAGAAGTTAGAATCCAAAAGTAGCACCAATCCCTGTGGAGACGATATTTATCGTATACTATAACTTGCGATGTGTACACTTGCATCAATTAAGAAGTACTCAATACGCGCAACAAGTTTTTGGCACCGTTGCTGGGGATTGGCAATAGCGACTTTGTTTTTAATTTCTTGCACCTTTGTTTTTTTATTTTTGTTTTATTTCTAATCGGTTTCAAGGGACTTACAACTTTCGTTTTGCATCTGTGTATGACCAGGGCGAGACCAACAACACAAGACTACCCACTTGAACCTGAGATAGAACGAGTTCTTCATAGAAGATGACAAGAACAACGACCAGCAATGGTGGAACAACCTGTTAATCCAGTCGGCAATATGAATGTCGTAGCAAGAGGAGAAGAGCTCAAGTCGAACAACATGTCCGTAACAGACTCATTCGAGCTATTTAGAGGAAGATCTCAACGATCTTAACCCAGGAGTTGTTGCACCTGAAATAGAAGTCGCCCACTTTGAATTAAAACCAGTGATGTTCAACATGATCAACACAATTGGTCAATTTGGCGGCTCAGCAACTGAAGATGCCAGATAACATCTCAAATCATTCCTGGAGATTTGCAATTCATTCAAGCTACAAGGAGTCCATGAAGATATCCTAAGGCTAAAATTATTTCCCTATTCACTGAGGGATAGAGCAAAAATGTGGTTGAATAGTGTTCCATATGGATCTATAGGATCTTGGACTAATTTGTGCTGTGATTTTATTGCTAGATTTAGTTCTACAAATATGACTAATAAGTTACGTAATGATATTACCAGGCAGATGATGAATCCATGTACGAGGCTTAGGAGCGATATAGAGAGCTTTTACACAAATGTCCCATGCATGGGTTCTCGTTGTGGATGCAAGTGATGATGTTCTACAACTTAGTGAACACCCCCGACAAGGATGATGCTAGATGCCTCGGCAAATGGCATACTCCTTGATAAGTCACCTGAGGAAGTGATAGAGATTCTGAACCGTCATGCCAAGAACGATTATCAGTTCCCAACCACCCGAAGGGGAATAGTCAGATGCAATGCCACAATTAATGAGCTTGATTCATTAGAATCTATTTTTGCACAATTGGCCGCTTTAACCAATATGGTTAAGAACATGTAGCAACCTAGCAACACACAAGAGATCAAGGTAGTAGACTCAATTTGTGATTTATGTAATGGTAACCATGATTCTTCTGAGTGTTCGCATAACCCAGAATCTAGCTTTTATGTTGGAAACTACAACCGGAACAACAATATGATGTCCAACACATACAATCCAGCCTAGCGAAAACATCCAAATTTTTTATGGAGTAACCCGAATAATGCTCTTAACCAAAATGTTCAGAATACACAAGCATCGAGATTCCAACAGAACATGTCTCGGCAACAGATGCCGCAACAACAATCAACACCATCTAGTTCTTTGGAAAATTCTCTCAATTCTTTTATGTTAAAGACTGAATCTTATATGGCTGAGAAAAGTAATTTCATGAAGAAGACTGATGCTTTTATGAACAGGACAGAAATGAGATTGCAAAATCAAGAGGCAGCTTTGAAATCCTTGGAGACACAAGTCGGGCAATTCGCCCAGAACTTGAATATGAGACCACCAGGCGGTTTACCTAGTGATATTGAGGTCGCCAAAGGAATAGGCCATGAGCAGTGTAAGGTGATCACCACACGGAGCGGATGGAAGCTTAATGATGCACCCACCTAGCCAATAAACTGACTAGGGGAGCAATCCCTTGCTAAAAAAGAAGTAATCAGAGAGAACCCCTCACCTAAAATTGATGAAACGAAAATTTCCCAGGCAATTCCAATTGCCCAGGCAAGTTGCGATGAAAATCCAGAAACAAGGATGAGGAGATTCGAATTCCCCCACCATTCCCACAAAGGTTAAAGCGGCAAAAGCAAGAGTATCAATTCAAGAAATTCCTTGACATCTTGAAACAAGTTCACATCAATTTTTTGTTGGTCGAGGCGATAGAGCAAATGTCGAACTATGCTAAATTCCTTAAAGACATCGTCTCTAAGCGACAAGGCTAGGAGAGTTTGAAACCGTTGCTGTGACAGAAGGATGCATGGCCATGTTGCACAACCACATGCCACCTAAACTTAAGGATCCTAATAGTTTCACCATACCTTGTGCAATCAGAAATCACTATGTCGGGAAGGCATTATGCGATCTTGGAGCAAGCATAAACCGGAGTGCAGGCGATCCCTCCATGCAATCCCAACATCATCAGCAAGTTGAAATCACCACAACTGTATAGAAAATAATTAACTTTACCGAAGCCATGGGACCCTCCATGCTATGTCTTTATCTTGAATGTTCCTGAAGAAACTAGTCCACATTTTTGTTTTCAAATCCTCTCGCCATTCCTTTGTTAAGTACTCCCGTAAAGGCGAAAAACCTTAGAAGGATATCCCCGGCAGGACCCTCGTCGGTGTCTTCCACATGTGACTCTGAATCCATACTTGTAACAACTGTGCGCATCCTTGAAAACGTCCTTCTTCATGTTTTCGGCTAGCATTTAAGGAAATGAAAGTCTCGACCAAGATTGATGGTACTGGGTTTGCTTTTCGTTTCACCCGCTCAAACAAGTCCATAATGGCTATGTCAATGTTCCCGAGTACTCTTGGAAAGATCACCAAGCCATATATTCCTAAGGCGAACAGGTCCATTTTCTTTGCCTCGTCTGGATGTGTCGGTATGATGTCCTGAATACTTTCCCATGCAAAGACTGTATTGTCTCCTCGGATCTGAAGCAGGCCATTAACCCAATCGTCACTCATTCCCGCAAAGGTTTTGAGTTTCGCAGTGTAATTATGGTTCCTCGGAGGTTTCGCGTAGATCCAATCTTCCTGAATGTTTTTCTGGTTAAGTAAAGCAGTGTATTCTTCTACTGTAGGCATCATGTCCTGCCCATTGAAGGTGAAGCAGCAAAAAGCCGGATTCCAGAACTGGACTATAGCTCGGAGTAGGGGCTGGTTAATCCGAACATATAACAGCTGTGCAATGTCGCTATAACTATCGCAGAACAAGTCTTGTAGTCTTCGGTCCCATCTTTCCCAAATGCTTTGAAGATCTCATAGGTCGTTCTGTTGGAGACTCACATAGGTGTACCCTGCTATTACGCGTTCGTTCTGGAAACTGTCCCCTTGGATTTTCTGGTTGACCTCTGACCAATGTCTGACTGACAAATTATGCTCTTCTTTCCTAAGACACCTTTTTTCCATGGTGAAAGACTTTCTGATCAGGCAAACCACTTGATCCAATACCTTTATGTAATGCAAATGTATGATGTATGAGAAAAAAAAAGCGAAAAGAAAACAAGTCCGTACCAGATAAAATTAATAAATACATAAATAAAAGGACAAAATTAAACAGAATAAACACACAAAACAACCCTATTTATCCCGTCTAAAACACCTAAGGTTATCCGCATGGCTCTAACAGGGTGGGTTTCTATGTATTCTCTATATGCAGTCTTGGTTCTAGGAGGTACCCGAATTGTCTTTGCTGTCCCCTACTAAGGGTAGCAAGGCCCCCGATCATCACCCATTATAGGCTCCTTTCAACCGAGTTCAATTCAGAGGGACCCATTCGCTTATGCCCGTACGAAGGAACGATATCCTTACGAAAGCATAACGTACTCGAGCCCCGAAGGTACTTGCTAGGCCCATACGGGAGAACGATATCTCCACGAAAGCATTAGCGTTTTCCCCCACTTAAAAAAACGGGTTTATATGCCATATTTTAAATGCGTTAAAATAAATGCGCAATTATGACCGAATGTTAATTTAATAGTCACTTTAATCCGGAACTTCCAATATTAGTAAAGCGGTAATTATTTGAAAAAAGCTCGACTCTCATTTGTTTTTTTGAAAAACAAAAATTTCCCCAGCGGAGTCGCCATCTGTAGCGATGTCCTTGTTTTATCGCTAAATAAAAATGAGGGTTTTCGAAGTATTTTTGAAAGGTGTTCGTGATTTTTTTGGATATAAAATATTTATTCCGTGGGGTTTTAAAAGACCGCATTTTAAAAAAAATGGAGTCGCCACCGGCCACTTAGGTAGGCCGGACACCATAAAACCAGAGATTCAAAGATATTGGGTTCGGGAGTCGGTTACGGATGGGGAAGGATTAGCACCCCCACACCGCCCAAAATTGGTACTTTAATAATTACCGCTTTATTAATATTGGATTTTCCGGATTAAAGTGACGATTATTTTAAAATTCGGTCATAATTGCGAATAAATTTTAAAGGCCCCGTTATCCGAGAATAAACGCCCAACCACTATCACTACGCCTGATACTGGCCCCGTTTACGCTCGGATAAAAGGGCACCGCATTAACAATTTATATACCATATGCAATCTTAGTGACAAAAATATAAGACATAACAGATAATTTAAAAACAGTAAATATTCACATAACAGAATACTAATCTAACATAAATAAAATATGTAATTAAAACACATATATACATAACAAGCTTAACAGTAAATAAAAGCAAATTTAACATGTCACAATAATAAGACAGGAATAAATACGTGTGTAGACGAACGTATATTTCAAGAAGACATACATACTAGAAATAAAACATATTTCAACATATATGGAACAATATATTATACATAAAAAGAAAATATACTAACATGTAACCTAAAAAGCCAAGAGAATATACACATATACAAAAATACAAAATATGTCGTGTACGAGTCAACTAGAACATAACATGCTTAATACGAATAACTGAACAAAAAGATACATAATCATTATAAACTTAACACACATATACATGTAAACATAAAAACACAAGGCATATACGAGGGATATAAAATAAGACAAAAGACTACATTAACATATACGATTATAATACGAACATGAATATTTACATGGAAACAGGACTGAAATGAAAAAAATAAAAGTCAGTGGCAGAAATTAAAGAACAATAATATGTAATTTAAGGACGAAAATGCGAAATAGACAGAACCTAAAAGGATCAAAACTGTAATTGGACCAAGGGGCAGACCCAAAATGAAAAGTTCAAAAACGCGGGATGGTTAAAGGGGTAATTTTACCATTTAAAATTGATTTGGTGTAATTTAGGGACTGGATTGCAAGATTTTGAAATACAAGGGGGACCAGAGTTGTATATATGCCATGCGGCGAGACAGAAGTGAAAATATTGAAAGCGCGGGGGGATTTATTACGTAATTTCCCCATTTCACGAAATAATAACAGCTATAAAAACCCCTCTTTTAGGCCGAAACCAAATTTTCCCCCATTTGTTTCATTTTTCAGTTTTATAACCAAGCCTATGTTCTTCATTTTCTCTCAAACCTCCCCTGAAACCCAGAATCCGACGGCCGGCCGCCGTATTCTCCGCCGCTGGCCGCCGCTAACCGGCACCGACGAGCATCAAAAAACATATCAAAATAACCTACATCTTACCCTCGACACGAATCTGAGGTTGGATTCAGAGGAAAAGCCTCCATTTGCCCTAGATCTAGGAAATACGAAACGAAAAACCCATTTTTTTAACCCAAAACGAAAACAAAAAGGGGTCTCTCACTCCTTTCAGTTCACCATATCCGGCTTGGGAAGGCCGAAAAGGCTTATCACTGGTGAGGGGAGACCCAACGACGGCGATGGTAAGATTTCTAACCCTCTTTTTTCTCTTTTTTTACCTATCTTTTGTATATGCATGCAACAAAAAATAAGAACGGAGACGAGTATTTACCACTGGACTTTTTTCTTTCGATTATAACTTGACTTGTTCGATTACAACTTGTCCCGTTACAAAATATTTGTTTTGTACATATATATGTCTGTCTTTGGTTTTGGTACAAGTAGTATAATATTTGCTTTCTTTTCAGATCTGGACTGACATATTTCTTTTCTTGCTGTGTTTTGACATGTTCTAAGCGCGGTGGTTGAAGATCGGCATGGTGCAGCATGGTGGCGGTGTGGGCTCTGTCTTCGGCCAGAGGCATTCTCGGCCGTTAGATCATATCTGATCTAACGGTCGGGTTGGCTTGAAGGATGAACGGCCCAGATGAAGCCTTTGTTGGTGAAACGGCTCCAGATCGTGCCACGTGGGGCTCAGCAGTCGAGGGGTCAGAGCGCGTGGGGCTCACGCACGCGTGGGATATCAAAGAGTCTGCGCGTGGCCCACGAACGGTCCAGACATGATGTGCACGCGGCTGGCAGATATTTTGGTTCCTTGCTTGGATCGTGGCCGTTGGATCAGATCTTGATCCAACGACCCATAGTCACTTGCACCAAAAATAATTAGAATTAAATAAGTTTGGGTTTGGGCCAACCGGGCCTTGTAATAATATTAGATTTGTAATTGGACTTGGACTGTAATTCATTTATTTGGGTTTAATATATTTTTTTGGATTTTCATTTTATATTAGCCCAATAATATTAATAATAGCAATACACATACAACAATACATACGTATATACCTATGCAAACATTAATTATAACATACCAGTATACATACATATATAATTATACACATAATTAACCATAAAAACAAATACGTTTGTACTAAATATAGATGCATACGCGACACACATACACCGTATTTAATATGTATACATACATAGTTTATAATATACATGCACACATAAACTAATAACACTCATGCACATATAATATAATATGTATACATGCAATACTAATATGTATTTACAGATAAAAATGAGTGATTACATCAAGATATAAAAAGTCAATTTTGGTGGCCTAGCATAAAACGAGCTATCACCGAGTTCGTTGCTAAATGTTTAACTTGCTAACAAGTAAAGATAGAACATCAAGTTCCATCAGGATTACTTCAACCAATTTCAATTCCACAATGGAAGTGGGAAAAGGTTAATATGGATTTTGTAACAGGCTTACCACTGACGCCAAGTAAGAAAATTATGATTTGGGTTATTGTGGATCGATTGACTAAATCGGCACATTTCATACCAGTTGGAATTGACTACTCATTGAACAAGTTAGCGGAGTTATATATTAAGGAAATTGTTAGACTACATGGTGTTCCTATGTCTATTATATCCGATAGAGATCCAAGATTAACTTCAAGGTTTTGGAGTGCATTACATGAAGCATTGGGAACTCGTCTACACTTCAGTACTACTTTTCATCCTCAAACGGATGGAAAATCGGAGAGAACTATTCAGATACTCAAAGATATGATCAGAGCATGTATAATGAATTTTGTAGGCTCATGGGAAAAATATCTTCCCTTAGCTGAGTTTGCTTATAAAACAGTTACCAATCAAGTATAAAGATGGCACCTTATGAGGAATTATATGGAAGAAAATGTCGAACACCTTTGAATTGGTTCGAGCTAGAGGATCAAAAAATCATTGGACTAGATCTTGTGTAAGAAGTGGAGGACAAGGTAAAAATAATTCAAGATAATCTCAAGGTTGTTTCTGCCAAACAAAAGTCGAACTCAGATCTTAAAGAAAAGATATTGAGTTTGAAGTTGGAGACAAGGTATTTTTCAAGGTCTCACCCTAGAAAAAGATATTGTGATTTGGATGAAAAGGAAAACTTAGTCCAAGGTTCATTGGTCCTTATGAAATTTTAAAAAGGGTTGGCCCAGTGGCATATCAACTGGCATTCCCACCAGAGATGAGTAAGGTACATGATTTGTTTCATGTATCCATGCTTCGAAAATATCGATCAGATCCTTCGCATGTCATTACACTAGAAGAAATTGAAATTCAATTGGATTTGACATACGATGAGGAACCTGTAAGAATTCTAGCTCGAGGAGAAAAGCAGTTAAGGAACAAAAAGATTCCTCTAGTAAAAATCTTGTGGAGAAACTACAAAACGGAAGAAGCTACTTGGGAAACGGAGGAAGCAATGAAAAAGCAGTATTCGTATCTTTTTGAACCAAGTACGTAAAGAAAATTTGAGGAAAAATTTTATTAAGGGGGAGAATTGTAATACCTCAAAATTTGGGTAGTGACCAAAATGAATAAAATGAAAGTTCGAGAACTAAAGTATAAACTTAGGAAAGTTCAGAGACTAAATTGTAATTTTTAAAAGTTATGTATTTTAGTCCCGTAAATGAATAGTTTACCCCCCAAGAATGATTTTTTCGTATTACTCGGGTTTTTGGTACGAAATATGTGTTAAAAGCTATAAAGAGTTAAAGTTCGAGAAGAATTCGGATAATCGGATCGAATTGAATAAATGAGATATTTTGTTAAAAGATAAGGCAAGTTTAAAAATATCTTTTCCATGCCTTATCTTAGAATAATTTAATATGGACCATTAGATTAAATTAGATTTTCCATGTTAAATATGAGCCATTGGATAAAAATGGCAAGATTGTAATTTTGGGAAATTACAAGGGCAAAATTGGTAACTACTAACTTAATGGTTTATTTTTGACCATTGGATGAATAAATTAATATGTGGCAATATGAGAGGCATTAGATATCAAGATTAAAATAGTCATTTGACTATTAAGGAGATTTTTATTTGAAATCTTTTATAAATAGGTGACAAATGGTCTAAATTGAATAAAGAGAAAGTTCAAGACTTTTCTTCATAGTTTCTCCAAAGTGCCAAAATCTCTACCTAAGATATGTGACATTTTATTTTTGATTTTTTCAAGCCAATCTAGTAGGATTTTGGATGAAAGTATGAAACATGAAATTGATCTACATGAAATTATCTATCATTTGGTATTAATTGTTCATACTTTCCATGCTTAAATCTTGAGTCTTGAAATTAGTGGATGAAGAGGATGTTGGTTTTTGATATGAGAATGATTGATTGTGTTTAGAAATGATGTTTTAAAGTTTAATTCATGATTGAATCAAGTTGGAAATCAAGTCTATAGTGACCTTTCATATTCAGTCAAAGTGAAGTGATTAGAGAAAATTATGGAAAATTTTTATTAAGGTTAGATATGTGGAGTTGATGATTCTACAAGTTTTAGAATGTTGTTTGGACCAAATTGGAAGCTTGTTAAGGTTAAAGGATTAAATTGGATAGTATGGAAATTAAGGGGTTTAAAGTGGAAGTTGTTTAAATTGAGGTATCATGCTTGAGTAATTGTTAGAATGATTTATGAATTATTCTTTGATTTGGATATGAAAGGAAATTTGAAGTATTGAGATTGGTATGAATTGTATGAAGTGAATTAGTATCGAATAAACTTTGAAAGAATTTATAGGAATTTCTTTTCCTATTACGTACCTATGTTAATATGATACTAACATGTATTTTTTTAAATATACATGTGTTGTAAATGATGCACGTATAGATCGTGATCAAAATCAGAATCGAGTGAGCAACCAAGGGAAGGAAAATGATCAAAAGTAAAGCTTAGTGAGGATTTAAATTTTGACATATATAAAGTGTCAAGGTGAGTGCAGTGCATACATGGATATTAGGAAGACTTGCGATAAGTCTACCTTGTTTTATATTAGCATGATATTTATGTCATTGATTATATATTTGACATGTTCTAAATATGTAAAAAGTTAAATATAAATGCATAGATCACTAGTTATTTATGATTTTATATCATGAATGTTGTTTCGAGTATGAACTGCCCAATGTTAAATTATGTTGATATACATTGCCATGGATAAAATAAATATGGAATATATGCCCAAGTATGTCATTGAATGATAGGATATAGTTGGCATGCCATAGAGTCCAACAACACGCTGCATACTCGGTTTAGCACTATAGTGTATATAAAGGACACTTAGTGCATATGGTGGGCACGACCTTATGTGTATTAGCACTTCGGTGCATTTGACTCGTGTACCCAGGGTCTTCATAGGCTTATATTTGGGCTATGGTTTATTGATTAATAAATGATAAACAGGTAAAAGGTTTTATGAACTCTCAAAGTAGATGGCAAGAATATTGGTAAGAAAGTTATATTCGGTTTATATTGATTAATAAATGATAAACAGGTAAAAGGTTTTATGAACTCTCAAAGTAGATGGCAAGAATATTGGTAAGAATATTGATTAATATATGATTAACATGATGGTAATACATATCTAGTGATCTTGATGCATGATTATGGTTACATCTTTACATTTATAAGTATGTAGTATTGCACTGGATTTTATTATTGCCTCACTAAGTATATACTTAGCGTGTGATGATTTTCACGCGTAGGTAAAAAGAAGGAATCGAAGTAAGGAGCTGTTGGCATCTTATCAGCAGAGAGTATAACTACGGTATCAGTAATAACATCTTTTGATGTATTTTGATGTTACTAGATGGCATGTATATGTTAATAATAGTCGGTTTTAATCTAGTCTTAATATGGTTTGTAATAACCTATAATATGGTTTATGTTGATAATGAAGGGTGAGTAGTTATATTAAAATTAAAAAAAGGTTAGATGGATTATTAGTATATAAATTGGATAACTGTTTGAAAAAGAATAAATAGAACTATTAATTAGATTTTTAAATTAAGCAGTTTTTAGACAGTTATATTGCTTATAGGTTGTAGTTATAAAATACTAAGTTGCTGTCTGGAATTGGAATTAATTTAGTTGATTAAAAATTAGATAAAGTGATTCTATTAGGATAAGAAAATAGTTTAATGGTGTTTTTTAAATAAATGATTATTATGGATTGTTAGCACTTCATTATGTGACACTCTAACTAGTATTGGAGATTAAATACTGGTAAGGGTGTTACACGCTCATTCATACTTGTACTTATACTTTCCCCGCACTCAAACTTACAATCCTACTCCTATTTATAGTGGTATTAACCGACCTAAAGAAGGATCTAGCAATACTTAAATACTATTAAATTAGTCCTAAATTTTTTTCTAGTTATTGGCGGTGCTTCTAGCTAATTCCATATGCTTTCTTGATTAGCATGGTTTGCTGCCACTTGTTTGCTTCCCCAATCTTCTTGAATTTTTTTCATTTGCCGCATGCCTTCTCCGATATGATTCTAGATTGTTCCTTGTTTTAGTTATTTTTTATTTAAATCAAGTTTGATTTCTAAAACTCTTTGCATCCGGGGACAGGATTGGATCATCAAAGTTGAGGCCTAAGTTCTCCGCAATCTCGATCTGGATTTTTTCGATGTTGGGAGTTTGTGAGATAGTGGCAACAACTACATTATTAAACAATTTCCCCTCGGTAAGTCTAGCAATATCCTCGACCAATGTCGCCATGGGTACTCTATGTGCTCCAAACACCCCAACTATGGTGGAATTATCACTTTTCAAGGCCTCCATCACTCTATTGAAAGCACCTGTTCTCAAACCATTAACGGATCTGATACATACCCTTTGTGGAGCAGTAAGATAGGAAACGGTGTCGAATGGGCCTTTCTCCAAGAGTTCAGCAATGGTGCCGACCTCTTTCTCTGCTTTCTTGCTGAGCAAGTAACGAGACTTGAAGTTCGGAGATCACTGCTCTCTCTTCATCCTCCTTTAATTTAGTTTTGGCCATCTCGGAGATCATGTGATCGACCGTAGCCAACCATTTGTCGACATCTTTGTAGATCTTCCGGCCGCGCCTTTTAGCAGCATCAACGGATTGCTGCACTCTGTGTCTTGCATCTACAAGGTCGTGGACTCCATCCTTGAGATTCTCAACGTTGGTTTTGTAGTTAAGAACGTAAGCTATTTCTTGTCGGATGAGATCGAATGCCAACTCCCCAGCTTTTCCACCAATCGAAGAAATAACAGCTTCCATTTCTCTGTCTTTCTCAACTTCTGCTAAAGTAAACAAAGGCAGAACCAATGCGTTGAAGTGAATGAAGGTCTGGTTGTAAAATAAGAGTAAAGATATGGTCAACGGTCCATAAATTGTATAATTAATTTTGCATGAGATGTGTGTGAACAGAAGGAAATTTGCAAACTCGCTTGACTAAAAAATACATTGTATAAGTCTTTATCAAATAAATAAATTGTAATTTCTGACAATATATTTTAGACTTTGCTGGTTAGGTACTGTGTAGATCTAGAAGCTAATCCCAACAAGATTCGAAGGCAGGTAAACCAAAGAAACAAAAAATCCATATATGCCCATTAAACTTGTCTAATTTTATCACTTTGGTCCTTGAAATTTATTTTTATTACTCAACTTACATATTATCAACACTGTTAATATACTCTCCATCTCTCTTAGGTTGTGGGTTCGAAACCTATTAAGAGCAAATTTTTCGTCCCTCTAAATAAAAATTGTTCAAGAAAGAACATTATTAATACACCGTCGTTTTCCCTTGAAAAATAATGAGCCAGTCAAAATGCTCTATCCGGATTTAATTAAATTAATTTAAGAAACTCGGAAGTAAAAAAAAAAAACAGATTTACTGCTTTGGCCCTACACTAAAAACCTCTTAATTAAATGAGATTGAAAGTAATTTTTACCTGTTCGAGTAGTGTAATGAGCAATTTGACTGCAAGTTAGGGATGTAAAATCGGGTAATTAGATGGTTTTTAGTGGGGTTAGATTGGATTCAGAGTATATCGGATCAAGTTAATAGTTTGACTTGAGTCAAGTTGGATTTGGGTCGACCTGGGATCAAGTCAACGTTGGGTTGATCCCAACTCAGACACGGTTTGTGTTCGGGTCAATTATTAGGTTCAAGTCGAAACGGTTAATTCGGGTTCGTATGGACATCGGGTAGGGTCATTCTTGGTATCAGACTAAGTTCAGGTTTGGTCAAATTCAGGTTTGGTTACGTTCAATTTTGGATAAAAATTAGATCAAATATATCGGTTTTGTATGAACTTTAGGTTTGGTTTTAATTGGGTATAGATGAACTTTGGGTTGGGTTATTTGGGGTATCAAATTAAGTTCATGTCATTTTGGATGTAGGTTAAGTTATTCTATTACAATTTACAATATATATATTGTTTTATGTCTTTCACTTACAGTATATAGGGTTTAGGAAATTAAATTCTAAGATTTAGGATATATGAAAAAAAATACAAAATAGAAGTTGAATTTTGGATTGAGAGTAATTTTCCTCCCAAGCCCAAATGCCCAAATATTCTTTTTATTCCATATAAAACAACAAAACAATAAACCCTACACTTGTCAAAACCTAATTGAATCAATTGGGAGCTTTGGAAGCTATTGCTAAGCTTACGCTTTCGCACTAAACGTTGAGTTACCTCTGTAATCGCATAGAGCATCGAGATGCATCTGCTATGTACATAGCGTTAAGTTGCCTATTTACGTAATTTGTGTTGAATTTATTCTCTTCAACCTCGACCTTGATTATCTATTTAAAAAATATAAAAATAGAAATAAATAAATGGATGAATATTCAACAAGCTATACACCAACACTGAACCTCGTAATAATGCATTATTAAGAATAAAATTGATTGAAACTAATTTTAAATTTTATGATGTTATATCACTATTTTATTCACTAATAATAGTTCAATTATATAGCGTCGAAAAATCATTATAAACACATATATCATATATTTCCTTAACAAAAAATTCATGCTCTATCGATTACAAATTTGTAGTTTTATTGAAAGAGAAAGTATAATTTTATTGAGGAATCATACGAGATTAGACATCGACATGAGCCTCGTTAAAAAACTTCTTTAACGAAGGAAAAAAAGTGCACCATGTTGACTGTCGATTACATTAGCAACAATTTCAGCCTATAACCAAACAACAGTCACACACATAATCTCCGCGACTGCACACTGCAAGAGCTGCAACATGGGCCATCTATCACCGCACTCCTACTTAAACATAGTAACATCACAGCTTGGGCACCAACGTAAGCCAGCAGCACCACCCCAATCTCAGATAGACAAAACAACAGCTCCACACCACTGCATAATTCGAGAACTGCAGTAGAAAACATCGACCAAACCTACCCCTTCGCGCACGCATAAACTTTCAAGGAGAATACCAAAAAACCAGCATCAAGGATCACATATGAGCGAAGCATTCGAGTCAAACTTATGTCCAAAAGAAACACTGAGACCTTAAACAGATTCAAGTAGAACCATATCATGTGCTCTATTAATGCCCTTCTTTGCCAAATTGTCCGTAACTTCATTCGCCTCTCTTTGAATTAGCTCGATATTCCACCTTCGCCCTACACAACTAGTTAAACAAGAAAAGATTAAATGTTTTAGCGAAGCGGGAGCTTTTTGGGGAACAAATCACGGACGACAATCACTCTCGATAAGCAATGAGAAAGAGCTCGCCCATCTAGATGCCCAAAAAAATTTACAGCCCCAAAACTTCCAACAACTGCCCCATCCACGTTGCACTTAAGGGAACCCAAAGGCGGAGGACTCCAGAGTGTAGGATAGGTGCTAGGAGAACAAATAGAACACTCTTTGAGCATATAAGGCATATTTTGAATGTCATTTACCGAAAGAAATACACTTGGCTATTTTGCTTTGCACCACCAACTTACCCTTAACACTGCCAGCTCAAATAAATAATCAACAGAAAAATTTTCCCTTTGAAAATATCTTCGTTTCGGCACAACCATAAGGTTCATACGATGCCAAAGAACGACATCTTCCAAACTGAAGTTTCCTTAAAGCCATGGCATTAGGAATCCCACGTACTCAAAAGACCTTTTGTGTTATTAGGAAGCACAATTTGAATATTCCACAAAGCACACCATTTATGCCACAAGGACCAAGCGAAATCACGCTCACAAAATAAATGGTTAACTGATTCCTCTTTAGCTAAGCAAAAAAACGCATAAAAGAGAATATTGATTAAGAATTCTGCGCTTTGGCAGCTCTATTTTGTAGGGACTCTACCATGCAAGAGCTTCCACACGAAGGTTTCAACTTTTGGAGGAGCAAGATTGACCCAAGCTAGCTTCCAGACATGGTCCAAGCCATCCCTAGGAAGTGAGACCATATTAGAATATGATTCCGAGCTGTAACACCCGTTTGAAGAGCCTTTCCATCGAAGGCAATCCCTATCCAACAGACCAAAACGATATCCGCTAATTGTAGAGATAAAGAGATTCCATAATTCCACTTCCCAATCAAATAATTGTCTCAGAACTACATTCCAGGTCCAAACTCCCCCCCCCCCCTCTGAGGACCAAAACTCTGAGATAGTCCCCTGCTTTTTAATTGCTAACACAAATATTCTCGGGAACTCCACGCTGAGAGAATTAGAACCAACCCACACATCGAACCAGAAATCTATGTTTTTCTGTTACCAACAACGAATTGAATGGTTTGTATAAAAGGATCAGAGGAAAAATATAATGGTGATGTGATGTTGCTCCAAATCCATGACTTATTCCTCAATTCCGAAGCATACAGAAGAATCTTATTCGAACACCCCTCATATTTAGTATTTAAAACTCTCCTCTACAAAGACTCAGACTTCGTCCCATACCTCCAAAGCCATTTGTTCAGTAACCTTCTATTCTTTATTTTCATGTCAGTTAACGCCAGTCCTCAAAAAATTTTAGGCTTGCAAAGGGCATCCCAACTTAGCCAACGGATAGCCCTTTTAGAAGAATTGCCCCATATAAACCTTACAATCAGTTTGTTTAGGCGATTACTGATGGATAATGGCATCTTAAACATCAAAATATAAAACACCGAAACATTGACTAGCACCACTTTGACTAGGGTAATCCGGCCACTGATGAAAAAAAAAAGTCTCGATTTCCAACACGCTAGCTTTCTAGAGAATTTATCAACGATGGGAGACCACATCGCTAACGAATTCTTAATAGGCCCCATCAGTATTGCATTTAATGAAAGATGCCGACTGATCAAGAGTTGAATCCTTCAAGTTAATCACTAGCAGTTTTGACTTACTAAGGTTCATTTTCAATCCAGACAATTTTCAATACCTCTCAAAAGCCAGATAATATTGTTTATTTGAGTCTCGCTAGCCCCACTGAAAATGATCAAGTTGTCAACAAACTGAAGATAAGATACGGTAACCTCTTATAATTCTTAAAGATTGCATGAGAGAACCACTTACCAATACGGATATAGCTGTAAAAATACAGAGCTGGATCCACTTGCACCACCTATATCCGAAACCCATCGACTTGAGAATGAACAATAGAAAGTCCCAGTCCCACTCCACTGAATCGTACGCTTTGTTGTGTAAATACCCATTCTCCGTCCAGGCATTAGACACAACAATTAAAACCGAATTAAAAATCCAAAAAAAAATTGAAAAATCCAATATTCATAAATGTCCATTACATTTACCAAACTTAAACCCAATGAAAACCCAACAAACACCCATTACATTACAACCTCAGCCCACTATCTGAAGCCCAACTAAACGGAGACCCTCAGCACCATAACTGCACCCTCATTGAGCCCTGCAGCCCCCTGGTCTCCCTGCTGAACCGAGACCCGGATGCCACCATTCCACCTGCACCCTGGTGCCCCCACGCCCTACTCCTGCATTCCAAAAGCACTAAAACCGCACCCACGGTGCACCCCACAGCAAAACTCCACTACAGTGCTTACTCCATCAACACAGTAGTTGTCCTTCGCGCTCACAAAGCATGTGCTGCCAATTGGTCCCCTCAGCAACAAACAACAAAATGGTCCCCTCATCCCACGGACACCTGCACAAAGAGACAACAATTGGGAATTGTAGCAACCAATAGGAATTTCTAGTTTTTTTTTTCTATTTTTATTGTAATTACAAAACATTGGCTATAAGAGCCATCGAATGCAATGTAAAAGGGGGCAATTATGGAGAAATATAAAGAAAAAGCAAATTTCTAGGTATCTTCTTCTTGAGTTTTCAAATAGAAATTAGGGCTATTCTATTTTTCTTTCAAATCAAAAATCAAGGGATTTCAAAACGTTTTGAAAAAGCAAAAGGAATCTTTTTCAGTGTCTTTTCTCAAATCAAATCCTAACAAAAAGAAAACAAGAGGAAGGAGAAGCTTACCCATTCCAGTGGCGGAGATCCGACGGTTAAACGGCGAATCCAAACGGTCAAAGCGTGATCCGTGCAGCGGGGAGTGACATATCTCGGAACTAAAGCCATCCAACGGTAGATGGTATAGGTCCAGCACCGAGAAGGTTCGAACTATTGGTCTCCTTTACACGTCATTTTGAGGCCTTTTTTGCAAACCGAACCGGTGAAGAGAAAGAGGGGAACGACGACTTCAACGTGGTTGCTTTGACTTGCCGGAATGATCATCGGAGCAACGGCGGTAGCGTCGAGAGTACACGGCGGTAGCGTCGAGAGTACACGGCGGCTGCTAGGGTTGGAAGAAGAGAGTTGTTCTCTTTGTTTGAAGAGGAAAAAAAATGAGGAACAAAAAGGAAAGGTGGAAGGGTTCTTACATGATGACCCACGTGAGCAACAAACCCGACCCATATGGTGACCCGGTCGAGCAGCACCTTTTAGCATGCGGCCCACTCAGTTGGATAGAGACAAACCGAGCCCAACAGACTCCTTTGGTAGATCCAAATAAGTGGGTCTTGGGTACCCTCTTTACTTTTTTTTACATGTTCAATATTAATGTAATTATATTATTTTGCTCATGTGTTGATATTTACTTTAATCCCGTTTTTATATTGTATTATCATCCACTGCTTGTTTATTATTATATTTATTATTATTATTATATTACTGTTTTTATTACATTATTATATTTTTTTTTGAATAGTCTAAAGGTGATTACAAGGTAGTATCTGTTTATAGATATTTTTAACCCTTTGATAATGCATATACACTATGCAGACAAAGCGATTTGAACTCGTATCTCCTCGGATGAACATCATTCGCTTTTTTTACTGAGATACTTATTGAGTTCACGTTGTTGTTGTTGTTGTTATTATTATTATTATTATTATTATTATTATTATTATTATATAGCCCTATACGTGTATATCTATATTATATAGTTTTTTGTGTATATATTATAGTTTAGATATTATATGTATACATAATTAATTAACCTTTAATTTCAGTATTTATTTTTCTATATTGTGCCTCATATTATATCATATTTTAATTGCTCATGCATTCTTATTTTGTAGCACTTAGATCTAGTCCTCAAGGTTTCAGTATTCCTAATGAGAGTGTCGTTTCGGGTCTTCGGACGTCATCTCCTTTGGGTACTATAAATCGTGAGGTTTTATATATATTTGAATATTGTCATGTATTGTCATGCATACATGCATTTAGGGATTGACTATTAAATAAGAGTCGAATTTAAATTTTTCTTTGTAAATACGATACAAACCTTTAGGTACAAATTTCATGGCATGGTGGAGGTACAAACCCTTCCCCACACGTAATCAACTCCCGAAATCGTTTTTCTCTAGTTACCTTTCGGTTTTCGCTCTACTTAAACCAAGTGAACGGTGGCGAATCTACACATTTTATTCTAAAATGTGAGCTTTTCTAAAATTCCCCTTTAACCAAATTTTTAAAAGAAAAAGAAAACATCTGGATTTTTTTAGTTGTTACAGCATGGCGACTATGCTATAGAACATTTTTTGTTTTTACAAAAAATAGAGAGTCAAGCCTTAGATGGGTTCGTATCATATTTACGAAAAAAAATTTAACTTCGGTCTAATTTAATTTTTAATCCCTAACCTTGTTTGTTTACCGCTTTTATTTGCACGGTGTTTGCTATAAATTGTTATTCATGCATGAGCTACCCGAGTTCCATCCCTCGATAAGTGGGAGTGGTCACTTTCTTTCGTGGGGTATTCACCTTTGTATGTGATTGTGATCCGCTTCCAAGATACGACCCTTATATTTCGTGTGGTCATCACCTTCGTATTTTACAAGGACTTGTATCCTCCTGAATCGATGTCCTAGCGATAGTTCAGGTACCTTTTACTCTATAACCTAACCGCATATAATAGACCGTAGAGCCCACCTTTTAGAACCATACTGAAACTCTATCTGTTAGGCGGTAACCCTATTAGGTCATGCTTGATTTATTTATGCTTTTGTTTGTTATTAAAATGTCATGTACATTCTGATTGCTTTGATTTTGGTTTTTATTATTATTTAATTTATTTGATTATCTTCATTGTACTAACCCATTTGTTTTAGTCATTGATTTTTTTGCATCACATTAGCATGTGGTATCAATTCCATTTATTTGCATGGTAGTTGCATTACATCATCCTAAAATGCTAATTATTCATTCACTTGAATCAGCATCCTTGCATTTGACACTAACATTGTATTTAAAGGCATACATTTTCTCATTCATCATCACATTGGTTCAGAATAAATGATAATTCATTTTTAAGAAAGAAGATCCCTAGCTGGTGAAAACAATGACGAGCTTGATGACCCAAAACTGTAAGCTAGACAATGTAAGTGATTCCACATTGAGGCACCCGAGCACCTTACTTGTAAGCCTACTTGTTGTCATTTCAAAGATGCATTCTTTTACAAACATTATTTTATGGATATATTTGTCTATTGGGTCCATGTATAACAATTGCATAAGGGACATTAATTTTGACCCAAAGATTGATTTCAAGTATCTTGTGTCTAGCGGAAATCAAAATCTACGAAGATGATGAATATGTGACCTACATTCTGACTTAATTTGATATATTATTAAGGATCTCACATAGAGGGCAAATTAATGCATTTGGGAGAACTACGAAATCTCCCACACACAAAAATGGAACAAGATAAATAAAAATAAATCTCGGGGACACTCCATTGTAGCCTTAAGGTTGAGTACCCAATAAAGTAGCTATGCTCCATCTACTCTAAATCTTGACTTCATGAGTGATTTTTTAAATCCTGAAAAAGCCAAACAACAAATGAGATGAAATTTCGAGATAAAAATTCAATAAAAAAAGCATAACAAAAAAGCACTCCAATGTTCGAAGCCTAGTAAGAAGGCATTTTCAAATAAGAGTGTGGAAACTTTGGGGCACTCCGCTATAACAAAAGGAAAAATACGATAGCTATGCACCATCCAAATCAAAAAACCTTAACTTCATGAGTGATGATAATATTTTCAAAATCATGACAATACCGAGTAACTCGAGATATTGTTGTCTGCTCCATCATTTATTTCGAGCCAAAGAAATGTGATGAGTTGAATTCCCAAACAAGATATAAATGGGACAAATAAATGATAGTTTTAAGGTGAAACCTACCAAAGATAAGCCTAAATTGGTTAAAGACCAAACTAACTCGGAAGATACTTCACATCTTTAGATATTGACTCGGCTTTCGAGGTCTTCTAGACATAGAATATGCTTGGGCAATCCTCGGTAAGTCATTTATGTGTCGCTCCTGCACTTGATATTCGGAGCATCTAGTCTTGCTTGATATATTCATAATCTAAAAAGAAAATCTAGTTTTTCTGTCATATCCCAAAAATCGGCCTAGTCGAAATTAGGCTCCGGTGAATAGAAATTCTATATCGGATAAGCCCGAATGTGTAATTTCTTAATCCTTGTATCCAATTTTGTAATCAATGAAAGTTGTGGGGCATTAAATTGATCTATAGACCTCTTTGTCAAAAATTCAAAGCTGAAATGCTAAAAATAAGTCAAGTGTATCGATACGGTAAGACCAGTATCAGTACGGTCTAACGGCCATAACTAACTTACTTGTTTTAGCTTAGGCGTATGTTACGGATATATAGTGTATCGATATAACCCTCTGTAAAAATCTGTTTTAAGGCCCAAATTGAAGGAAATGAAGAGTAAGGTGCTGAGTCACCTCCTTACTGCCTCCCTCACGTAAATCAACTCAGATTAAGTGATGAGTGGCCATCAATTGCCTAGAGTTTGGGAAAAGAAATGAAAAGATAGAAATAGTTGTCTAAATAAACTCTTAACCAAGGGAAAACTTCTCATTGGCCCTTGGGGAGTTGGGGTATTGATAAAAGGGTTTAATCCCTTAAAATAGAAAGTTTTCTTCCCCATTTGAATCTTCCGAAAACAAAACTCACCCTTTGCCATCCAACAAGCAAGCACCACCATTGTTGTTTTCAACCTCAAGCTAAGCAAGCACCTCGATACAATCTTCATCCTTTGTTCGATTTCAATACGTTGTTTGAAAGCTTGTGACTTGGTAAGTAAAACCCCTAAGTTAATTCGATGATTCTGTCAACCTTCAAGGTTTAATTTCAAGATTAGGTTTTGAATGTTCAATGGAAGCCTATGGATTAGGAAGCTAATTTCATTATTTAAATGTTGTCTACAAGCTCCGATAAGCTTTAAAAATGTTTTTGGATCCTTAGTTTAAATTCTAAAGCAACCCCTAATTTTGTGCTAGCTCAAAAAGTGGCGAAGGACCCCTCGTCATCTCCAACAAAGCTAGGCATCAAGAAGTTGTAATCCGAGAACCTTGAAAGCTTTGGAGTCAAGGTGAGTGTAGTTGTGTCAAGGGATAGGCAAGGTGACATTCTATTGCATTCGTTTTATGGACAAAATGGCTCAAGTAGAGCAAGCTTGTGGATGCTAATGGTAAGCATGGTAAGTTCTCGGTATGGTTGTTATGTGTAAGCTCATATACGATGCTTGAATTATGCTATAAGTGATTTTGATATGTACATGTTATGATATAATATGTGGAGCTAAGGCTCAATTTGTGATCCGATATGTTGTAGCCTATGGGCACAAAGGTAAGAACTATGATGATTTGTGTAATCCTTAGACACTTGTGGACATTGGATACAATTGACATGCCATAGTATTAATTGAGCTCGCTGAGTAAGGGATTGGACTACGATTCGGGGATATGACCTATATGTGGTGAGATAAGGGTGGCTTGTGTAAGGGATATATGGTTTTTGGAGCTACGACTCAAGGCTAAGGCCTACTTTCAATATGATTTGGTGTACAGGGGAATCTGCGTATCCATTGGTTACCATGTCCAAAGGGAAATGATATGTTTATATGATTTATAATTGCTATATGGAATCATGACTATTGGCTTTGAATATGTTTTACTGTGAATGATGCTATGTAAAATGTCACCCAAACATGCCTATATGTTATTCATGCATTTGATAAACTTATTGTGCATTTGTTATAACAACCTCACTATGCTATGTAAGCCTAATATTCGTGTGTCTCATGCATTTCAAGATCTTGAAGTATTATGGGCTCCGATCGTGTAGTTGCAGTTGCAAGTCACTTCCACCAATTATACGTATGCTTAAATTTTGCTTTGAACTCCTAGTAAGGTGACATATGACTCAAACATGTCATGTTTGCATATTTTGGTATACGTGTAATAGCCTAATAATGCCTAGGTGCTAAATGTGAAAGATGGTATGTTTTGAATTGGGAAAACTAGTCAATAAAGGCACCAAAAGGTAAAATACTAGTAAATGAATTCGAAATGCCCTAAAATTTTGTATGCTATTAGAATTATAGATTAATAACTTCCTGGTAAAATTTCATGGTATTTGGACATCGTTCAACAGGTTAAATTTGCTAAACATTAGATAAAATCTGTCATTACAGGGCAGGCGTCTTGATACGAGTCAAGCTGTATCGATACGGCCTTACATATTTGGACTTGGTAAGACATGGCGTATCGATACGCTAGGGAGTGTACGGATACAGACCTCGGCAGTAAGGTCTGGAAAATTACTTGCATCAGTACGGCCTTGGATGTATCGAAACAAGTCAATGCGTATCGATACGAGCTTAGATGTATCGGTACAGACTCGTTATCCTTGAATCTGGAATTTGTGAAAGTTGGCTTAGCGTACCGATACAGCCTTAAGTGTATTGGTACGGTGTTACTTAATTCCGTTAAAAGACTTAAACTACAGCTTTAATTAGTTTACAGTTTGGTCACTAATCTTTAAATGGTCTAATTGGATGGGTAAACGACCTCCGTTAATAACGAAAATTCACAGGATTATAATTGGTAAGTTTAATTGAATATTTTTATAAAGAAATTCTAATAAAGTCCCTTAATTTATAAATTTTGTAATTTAGTCCCTAAATTTAAAAAAAAGAAGTTAAAATTGACCCCAAATTGAATAAGTTATTAATAAGTTAGTTCGATAAGTCTTAAAAGAGACTAGTAAGACATTCTGAACAAGATTTTGAACCCGATTAAACTTTCGATCTCTGAATCAATTTTCGATAACACTTTCCGACTCGGTTCTCTACCAGGCCGGGAAGGGGGTGTTACATTCCCTAATGAGCGTCTCACATTAAAATGAGAACATGTAGACTAAGATTTGTAGTGAAACAAAAGAATTATCTGCATTACTTCACAAAGAAGTTCAAAAGTACAAGGACTGAAAGTAAATTTCCCCTATGATTGCATAAGAAAAGACTATTTTGACTAAATGAAGCACTCAAAAGTTGAAGGTGATATTTTAGAAGAAGATGGTTGAACCCATGAGAGGTTGGGGTATCATTGCATACACTATGGCAAAATTCATTTAATTAGTCTGCAAGACAGAACTTGAAGAAAAATAAGACCAATGACCTGATATGACCAATTGGAGTAATGGTGCATCCCTTTGAAATTCAAAATCATGGCCATCAACATTGCATCCCATGTTCATGAAAGCATCATGCATTTAGATTAAGTTCATACATCAATCATAAAGTTAGGTGCATCCATGATAAGTGCATCTACTTGTACATTGAATCATAAAGTTAGGTGCATCCATGATAAGTGCATCTACTTGTACATTGAAAAAATAGGTTCAATGAAAAGACAAAAAAGTCAATCAAGAAGGACAACGACAAAATGGCAAACCTTTAGCCATAAAGGGAGCCATATCCAACAAAGGAGTTGAAACCTTAAGATGGAGGATAACAACACAAAATAATGAACCCTCAAGAATAGAGGAAGTCGAACCCACAAAGGAGTTGAAATCTCAAGATAGAAGATAACAACGACAAAATTCAAAACTTTGAATGAAAAATTACTAACTAATGTTTACTTTTTTCTTCAGATCTTGCCTCCGTTAGTGGTGTAGCGGATCAAACTCTTTCTTTAGATCTTGCCTCCGTCAGTGGTGTAGCGGATCAAAATATTTCTTCAGATCTTACCTCCGTCAGTGGTGTAGAGAATCAAAATCTTTTTTCAGATCTTGACTATCCATCAGTGGTGTGGTGTATCAATCTTTTATTTTTACATCTTGTCTCTCCGTCATTGGTGTAGCAGATCAACCTTTTTCTTCAAATTTTGCCTCTCCATCAATGGTGTAGCGAATCAACCTTTTATTTTCAGATATTGTCTCTTCGTCAGTGGTATAGCAGATCGATCTTTTTATTTGCAGATTTTGCCTCTCCGTCAATGGTGTAGCGGATAAATATTTTATCTTTAGATCATGCCTATTTGTCAGTGTTGTAGCTTGATCAACCTTTTTTTTTTCAATTATTGCCTCTCCGTTAGTGGTGTAGCGGATAAACCTTTATCTTCAGATCATGTCTCTTCGTCAGTATTGTAGTTTTATCAACCTGATCTTTAGATCATGCCCTTTCGTCAGTGTTTGTAGCTTGATCAAAACTAACTTTTCAGATCGCGCCTCTTCGCCAGTGTTGTAGCTTGATCAAAACCAACTCTCCAATTATGCCTCTTCGTCAGTGTTGTAGCTTGATCAAAACAAACACTCCGATCATTCCTTTTCATTAGTGTTATAGCTTAATCAAAATTAACTTTCAGATATTGCCTCTTCGTCAGTATTGTAATTTGAACGAATCAACCTTTTTCTCTCAGATCTTGTCTCGTCATCGAGTCAAACTCATTTCCAAATCTTGCCTCCTTTTCAGTGGTCGAGTGAGTCACCACAATTTACAAATTCTACTCTCCAAGTTTGACGGAGTAGATCAACCAAATCTCAAATCTTTCATTTAAATTAAAGTTTTTAATTTTATTATTTTAAATAACAAGTTAAAACTTATTCTGTCATAACATTTTGAAAAATTTTGTAGATCCTATCTTTCCAATTAAAAGGATGAAATAGATGAGATAAACATATCGTTTCTTTCCTTCGGTGGAGTAGCAAGTCAACATATGAGTTCTATTTTTTAAAAAGACGAAGGATGGATCAACTACACCTTAAGAGAAGAGTTGTGCCAAAAAAAGAACTCCAACTTGACCGAACAAAAATGATTATCTCTTAATCTTTGCTTTATTCTCGTTTCACAAAAATGAGTAAAAGAAGGTCAACTGTAATACCCATTTTTCGTTCGGGCATTAGACCCAATAATTAAAACCGAATTAACAATCTAAAAAAGAAAAGGCAATATTCATAAATGTCCATTACATTTACCAAGCTTAAATCCAATGATAACCAAACAAACACCCATTACATTACAACCTCAGCCCACTATCTGAAGCCAAACTGAACCTAGACCCTCAGCACCATAACGGCACACTCATCGAGCCCTGCAACCCCCTTGGTATCCCTGCTGAACCGAGACCCCGGATGCCACCATTCCCGCTGCACCCTGGTGCCCCCACGCCCTACTCCTGCATTCCAAAAGCACCAGAACCGCACCCATGGTGCACCCCACTGCAGTCCTTGCTCCATCAACACAGCAGCTGTCCTTCATGCCCACAACACCTGTGCTGCCCCTTGGTCCCCTC
The DNA here is from genome assembly GCA_019671005.1 of Hibiscus mutabilis. Lineage (NCBI taxonomy): Eukaryota > Viridiplantae > Streptophyta > Magnoliopsida > Malvales > Malvaceae > Hibiscus > Hibiscus mutabilis. The sequence continues at coordinate 13,562,668 of CM033735.1, read as the reverse complement.
AGCAACAAACAACAAAATGGTCCCCTCGTCCCATGGACACCTGCACAAAGAGACAACAATAGGGAATTGCAGCAACCAATAGGAATTTCTAGTTTTTTTCTATTTTTATTGTAGTTACAAAAGATTGGCTATAAGAGCCATAGAGTTGCAGCAACCCATTCCGGTGGCGAAGATCTGGCGGTTAAACGGCGAATCCGAACTGTCAAAGCGTGATCCGTGCAGCAAGGAGTGACATATCTCGGAACTAAAGCCATCCAACGATGGATGGTGTAGGTCCGACACCGGGAAGGTTCGAACGATTGGTCTCCTTTTCTAGTCATTTTGAGGTATTGTTTTGCAAACCGAACCGGTGAAGAGAAAGAGGGGAACGACGGCTTCAACGTGGTGGCTTTGACTTGCGGGAATGACCATCGGAGCGACGTCGGCAGCGTCGAGAGTACACGACGGCTGCTAGGGTTGGAAGAAGAGAGTTGTTCTCTTTGTTTGAAGAGGAAAGGAATGAGGCACAAAAAGAAAAGGTGAGGGTTCTTACCTGATGACCCACGTGAGCAAAAAACTCGACCCATATGGTGACCCTGTCCAACAGCACCTTCTAGCATGCGGCCCACTCGGTTGGATAGAGACAAACCGAGCCCAACAGACTCCTTTGGTTGATCCAAATCAGTGGGTCTTGGAACCCTCTTTTCTTTCTTTGTACATGTTTTAATATTAATATAATTACATTATTTTGCCCATTTGTTGATATTTACTTTAATCCCGATTTTATATTATATTATCATCCACTGCATGTTTATTATTAGTTATTATTATTATTATTATATCTATAGCTCTATACGTGTATATCTATATTTAGGGGTGTGCACAAAAACTGAAACCGATTTTGAAACCTAAAAAAACCGAACCTAAAAATTGGTTAACCGAAAAATTCGGTTTCGGTTTCAGTTTTTATTTTTTAAAAAGAAACCGATTTGATTACGGTTCACGGTTTTGGGACAAATCAAGTAACCGAACCGACCGATTATATAATATATATTATTATATTATATGTCATTTTATTATTTTATATTAAAAAATCAAATTTTATTTTATTTTCTCATTCCCAAAAATAAAACCATAATTTCATTTTATGAAGTTTAAGTGTTTAACTTGCTAGTATTAAAAAAGATACTAATATCATGTGTTGATTTTTAAAAGTATATACATTTTTAACATATTATTAAAATTTATATTTTTAATAAACAAAATAAAAAATTGTTACCCGAACCGACTTTTTCGGTTAACCGACTAAAGGGTTAACCGTTTGAATGGTTATAATTTAGGGTCGAGAATTTAATGACCCGAGCTTACCAATTAACCGAAATAATTTACTAATGGTTAACCGAACCCGGTTTTGCACACCCCTATCTATATTATATAATTTTTTTGTGTATATATTATAATTTAGATATCATATGTATATATAATTAATTAACCTTTAATTTCGGTATTTATTTTTCTATATTATGCCTCATAATATATCATAATTTAATTGCTCATGCATTCTTATTTTGTAGCACTTAGATCTAGTCTTCAAAGTTTGAGTATTCCTAATGGGAGTGTCGTTTTGGGTCTCCAGGCATCATCTCCTTTGTGTACCATAAATCACGAGGTTTTATATATATTCAAATGGCATTCTCATGCATACATGTATCTAGGGATTAGTTATTAATTTAGAGTTGAATTTAAATTTTTCTTTGTAAATACGATACGAACTTTTAGATATCAATTTTTGGACATAGTAGGGGTGCGAACTCTTCCCCACACGTAACTAACTCTCAAACCTATTTTTCTCTAGTTACCTTTCGGTGTTCAGTCTACCTAAACCAAGCGACCGGTGGCGACTCCACAAATTTTATTCCAAAATGTGAGCTTTTCCAAAATTCCCCTTTAACCAATTTTTTAAAAGAAAAAGAAATTCGAATTTTTAGTCGCTATATGCAGAAATCTACTTTAAAAACCACCCTGGATAATCTTCTTTTCTTTAAATGGTCAATATTCTCGTTGGAGATGAGCGAACACTCCAAAAATTATTTCACTAGAGTAAATGCAAATTGGGTCTCACCTATAATCTCTTGCATACAACTGCTTAGCCTGATAGATAGAACCTTAGCCAGTAATTTGTAGATGCTTCCCACAAGGCTAATAGGCCTAAAGTCATTGATATTGATCGGAGACATACGTTTCGGGATAAGAACAATAAAAGAGTGATTCACCGACACGCTTGAGATATTTCCTTAATAAAACTCTAAAAAAAACTTCATTATACCTTCCTTGAGTACACTCCAGTATCGCTTTAGGAAACCAATGTTAAAACCATCCGGTCCCAGAGCTCTAGACCCATCTAAGGAGAAAAAGACAACCTTGACTTCATCTGCTGAAAACTCACATTCGATGTAAAAGGTCGAGAAGGGAGCTAACTTTTTAATATTGGAATCCAATCGATCCATTGGAATAAACCCAGACTCATTATACACTATCTCAAAATGCTTCTCAATAGCAAGTTTAATCTCGTCTTGGTTTTTTAAGATCTCACCATCCAAGCCCCAACCTCTTGAAGCTTCGATTCTTGAATGAATAAAATCCCAGGGTTCCACTTCGAAACAAGTTTTTTAAAAGAAGATCTCTTCGGCAAGCTCCCCAACCTTCTAACATTCCCTGTGATAAAAAAACAGGATTTCATAAGACCAAATCAAAAACACACCAACAGATTGAAAGAACGAAGATTGTCTAAGAGACATTGTCTCCTTCACACCCAATTTGCATGAACTTTTCAATGACTATAGAATCAGGAGCTGTGAAATGTAAACCCGTAGAATTACACACCTCCAATGTTGCCCTAGCTTTAGAGGACGATCCTTCGCAACTGCTTCTGGAAGAATCGCCAGCTAGATGCAGCCTCAGATTAGACTAACCCAGGGTAGGAAGAGATAGAACTCGATCCTTCGAAATACGCGAACCACCTTTCTTCTTACCCCAAGAGATCTTTGGCTTTGACTTCTCTACTTGACCATTGAAAGACACCCATCTTTGGAAACTGTCAAGCTTGGATATGAAGATGATAGAATTTTCCCCATTCAGAGGATGAGCATATTTAGGCTTTACCGTTACTAGGCTCGTTCCCTCATCAATAATATAGGTGGTGGAGTAGCCAAAGAACAATTAGATGATTCGGACGCCACTATAACTAGGATGTTAATGAGAGATTCGTCAGTAGGCAGCCTAAGAGAAGGGCCAAGGATTAAATTATCCAAAAGTCCCAGGGGGACGGTGGACCCACAACAGCATGCTGGCTTGAGGAAAGAGAATTAGAGATAACTGTCCCCACCGACCTCATAACACCTACATTACCCAGGACATTCACTTGCCTAGCATCGAGAATGGTTCTCGCTTTCTCGGAAATTATTTCATTTACTTCTGCATTAACGCCAAACTTGAGAGTCGTGGGGTTGTATCTAGAATCTTCGATCAAGAGACCCTTCGGCACATCGTTGTCGATCCAAATACCGTCATCCTCAAAAGCTGGCAACGTAATTTTGATAACCGACCATACTCCCCAAACAGAAATATTTACCGCAAACAGAACGTCAGCCACACTACTAACACCCAATAAAACCCTAGCCACATCGAACTTCTCTTTATTTGACGTTTCCTCGTCAATTCTATCGACCAGGATCCATTTACCTGTTTAGGCAACAAAGAAATTGTCATGCCAAAGCTCTAACGGAATACCAACTAGAGAAACCTAGACCTTCTGTTTTTTCATAGACATGAAGTCAGATAACAATTCTATTTCATTAAACCAGATCGCAGAAATGATTCTCTAGCATCCCATAAAGACTTCATTTTCTCCATTGAATCAAACCGAATAATCGCGTTAAAACTCGACCACTCACAAATTTTGCAGAGAAAACCCTCAGAATCCAAGGCTTGCTGAACAATGTCAACATTATACATACTTGTAGACACTAAATTTTGTCCGAATTTACATTAAATGCTCGAAATAAAATAAATCCGCATTACCCTTTTAATACCCAAAATATTACCTTATGCCCTAAGCCCAAAATTTCATGGCTCATTATATATAATTTTTTATAGTAAAAAATGGTATAAAAAATAATAAAAATCCTAACTCCTTCCTCATTAAGGATTGACTACCGTTGGTTGAAAAATACTTGGTGCCCAAGGCCTTGTTTTTTTATTAGTTCTTATTTTAAGGGGATAAACCAAAAATACCCTTCATCACTATATAAAATATAAATCCTATGAACCCTAAAAAGGAACCACTACCCTATTTTTTCTCACATCATGCGGCACCCCACTGCCATTTATTCCGTATTTTAAAGACCCCACAGCCATTTTTTCCATTGTTTTAAAGACCCCACACTGCCGTTTGCTTTTTTTTTTCTTCTTTTTTAGACCATTCGATTCCTTTATCCACTATATTTTTTCTTAATCGAAATCATTTTTACCATTATTAAACCCTTGAATTGAACTTCTCAACCCCAACAACGACATGCGGAATTTGGTTGATCGAGCATAAATATTTGGGTTTTGGGTACATTCTTCCCTTTTCTTTTTATTTATGTATAATCCTTTTTTATAGTTCAATAAAAATGTGGATGATTTTATTGATAACCTTTGTTGTTTATTTTAGTCTCTTTTTTATGTGTTTTATTTTATTTATTTCTTTATTTTTTTTACTTGTGATATGTATGTTATTTTACTTGTTGAATGTTGTTTAATTTATTATTAGCTTGTATGTTTACTTTAATATTATGATTTCATATTATCCCTTTTATAATATATTTTTTGTATATGGTATATAATATATAATTAAAGTATATTTTCTTAAAAATATACATGTGGTCTCTCATTTGGGTTTAGTTTAGAAGTTTAAGCCTTTTTTTATGTTTTGGGCTTAATGGTTTGTGCCTTCTTGTGTTTAGGGCTTGCTTAGTTTAGAAGGGCTTTGGGTTTGATAGATTAATTCTAGATTAGAATTAGGTAAAATTAATTTGATTAATTTAAAATCGTGTGCTCGTCTCATAGGGGCATGGTCTTTAAATTAATTAAATTAATTTAGGCTTATCTTAGAGCCTTAGATAGATTAAGGTTCAAATTGATTTAGTGAATTTAAATTTACCCTTGGCTTATTGGGATAAATGTTAAGTTCATTAAACTAATTGGGAATTTATTAATTACTTTAATGATAAAATTAACATGGAGATTAAATTGACATTTAAATTAAAATCATGATTAATTAATTCGATTTATTTTAAATAGTATTCTTAGCTTATTTGGAATACTAATTTAAAATTAATCGAATTAATTATTATATCACGAGATAAATCATAATTTATTAGGGTTCTCTAATCTTTTTAGGATTAATCAATTTAGGGTTAATATTAGATTCACCTAGTTATTAATTAGAATATTAATTGAATTCTCATAATTTGGGCATTTTAGGTTAGGACCTTGGGTGGGTTTTTGTGTGTTTATCTTTAAGCCCTTACTTGCCATCCATTTTATTTGTCATCATTTGGCTCATTTGGTTTACATGTTAATTAATTTAAATCATAAAAAGGAAGGTATTCATTAATTCTGATATTTGTGTCGTAATAGTCCGAGCTTAAATGATATTGACCAAATATTTGAATTAATCTTTACCGACTCAAGGTAGAATTAAAACATGATAAAATCATTACATCATTCTTTAACTGGTTGCAACATGCATAAAGGTGACGTGCGGGATTTGAACCATAAACTAACACGACAGTCAGGCTTATATGATGTCAGTTAAGTCTATGGTCCGATGTATCATCAACCTTATTAATTAAATGTCTAATTAATTTGAACCCACCAATTTGATAAAGCCCGTTCAATTAAGGTTAATTTTCATTTAAGGTCACCGAATTAAATTCCTTTCAAATTTTGACAATTTCCTTTAATTAAAAACAACAAATATTTTGGTACCGATTTTCGGGCATGATGGGGGTGATAATCCTTCCCCACACGTAACCAACTCCCAAACCCTTTCAAAATGAATCTCTGGTTTTGTGGTGTCCGACCTACCTTATCCAAGTAGCCGGTGGCGACTCCAAGTTTTTATCTATTTTCAAAAGAAATCCCTTGAAGCCAAGATTACAAAGAAATGATTTTTGGGATAACCCGTAGCGCCGAACTTATAATCTTTTTTAGGGCTTTTTTTTCAAAAAACGTCGCCACTGCATGGGGACTCCGTTGGGGATCCTACTTTGTTTTTATAAAACCAAAAGAGAGTTAGGCCAAGAAAATATTTGTTGTTTTTAATGATGAAAAATTGTTGGAATTTTAATCGATTATACTAAGGTTGATCCTTTCTTATAAATGTGACTAAGATTGCACGAGCTTTTTAAGTGGTGGTATTCGAATTAATTTTTCATTTAATTTCTAAGGAATCACTGACATGTGTTGCATCATAATCATCAGGCTCTATACCCAAGCTCCGTCCTTTAAGTGGGAGTGAAACGCCACATACCCACGTGAGTAGCCCTCCACGGGTAGGTAATTCACTTTTGGAATCCACGCCTTTTGACACGTGAGCACCTCCACGTCATTAGGTTGTGCTTTCCCTCGAACCAAAACCAATTCGCAAGCCTGTAAAGGGTCAGAATTGGGGTTTTTGTCACCGTAGTAGGTGATGAGATAGGTTCAGGTACCCCAATTAGAATCGAACCCATGTGTGAGAATCTAAGGAGCCTACCCTACTAGAGCCATGTAGATAACTCTAGCGAACTGAATTCATGTGGTTAAGGTTCTTTCTTTTAACTGTTTGCCTTTTGCTTAATTCGTTTGTGTTTATCTTATCTTATGACTAACAGCCTTCTGTTTGTTTTCTATTATTTCCCTTTTGCCTTTTGTTGTGCATATCTTGTCATATCATGAAGAGCATATTGAGTTGGAAATAGTCTGAAATTAAAGATTAGATTAATGGGAGATTTGGTTCGTAACAATGATGAAATGAATCATGACGTACAAATATGGTCAGAAGGGGAGCATTTATATGACGGGGATAGTATTTTAGCTAAGGGTTTAAGTCAACAATCTTAGTCGAAACCTTTATTCAATGATGTGTTCAAATCAAAGTTAGTGTGGAATGGTTGGGATTTCGAGGAAAGAAGTGATTTCAAAGATGAGTATGGAGATATTGCATATTCACTAGATGTTCTGATCGGTTGATCACTAAGCCTTGGTAGGATTTTTGAGTTCAGTTAGTAGTTGTTCCATTTTTGGCAACTTTGATTTGACCCCGACAATTGAGAAATACCAAGCCCTTGCAAGAAAATCATCGAGAACCACATCTACTCAAAGAACAAAGTTTTGTAGGGCAAGCTCGAAGGTTTCCCGGGCACTTTTCCATCTTGGTTCGATAATCAAGTCTCAACTTAGAACGAGAAAGAATATTTTGGGTAGGAAGGAATTTTAGCCTTACCTGCAACACACCCCGAGGGTCGAGACTCCTTCAAGAGAGCAATTTAAGTGCACCAAATGCCAATAGTGGAACGACTACAACTCGTTGCCTTCTCTATTTGGAAGTAAGAGCGAGAATTGATACAAGAGGTTGCCCAGAAGTTACAATTCCTAGGGGAAGATGTTGCCAAGCTTCAGGACTATGCAGATGATGAATCCGATGAGAGAGAAAAGACTGTTGATCTATATGCTAGCTTAGGACCGTTTGCAAAGTAGGTTTTTTTTGGCTATTGTAACGAAACGATATTCCCATTAATGTGAGTCGTTTAACGATGATATTTTTCGAACTCAGTATCGTTCTTTGCGTTCATTCATGTTTTCATAGTAGCATCATTTTGTGACGTATTGTTATTTTTTTCAAATAATATATTTTTGTACATTCACATACATCATATACATCACTAATCAGGGAAAAACATTCGCCTCAGAAGGTATGAGTAAGGAGGGAATGACTTCTGACCAGTTCGACCCAAAAAATATGAATGATCTAGCAACTAGGGTAGCTAGACTCGAACAACTTCATGAACAATTGGTTTAGAATCAGAAGGAGACAATATCCTATGTGAAAAAGTTTCAAGAGAGAACAAGGGGGTAAATTGATGAACTAAGGGGTATGATGACCGTTATGACCAAGGGAAGGAGTGTGAAGGAAGACCTCTTGCAAGATGAGAGTAAGAATCAGGACCACAACTTCACATTGGAGACTATGTTGTCTGATGAAGTCCAAGCCATTATTAACCAGTATGAGGTAGCATGCCCTGCTTCTGAATGCCTCATCAAGTTAGTGTTGGATAAGTCCAAAGACTCTCTATTAAAAATCTTTTCCCAGCCAGCAAACAAAGAATTGAATAAGTCAGAGCCACAAGATGAGAAAGGTATAATATGCAACGAGAGGATGAGGATGCCGACTACACTATCTTCTAAATTTTTATTCCTGCAATCACATGACCAGCCTATGGTGTCTGTGATTCCAAAACCTCATCAACTGTCAGTTAGCCAGGCTTCCAAGGCTCAAGGAAGCAAGGAAGAATCGAAGGACTTCCAGTTTACTCACAGTCCTTTCTCCTACCGAGACCTGTATTCCAAGCTGCTACACGTCCGATTGGTGGCGTCTTGCTTCGTCAAAGCCCAGTCACCTCCATATCCGAGTTGTTTAATGAGAAAGATCATTGCGATTACCATGTCGGAACTTCGGGGCATCCCATCGAGAGATGTGTGAGTTTTAAACATAAAATTCAACATCTCCTAGATATCGAGGTATTATAGTTTGAGACAACGAGTCCAGGTCTGAAAATTAATTTTCCAGCCGCGGCCAATATTGTGAAATTAGGAGAAGATCAGGTCGTCATGATGAAAGAGGTGGATGAGGTAAAGTTTTCGACATCGGCAAAATCAAGAAACATCAGTAGCCATTATAATCATAACCGTTCCGCAGAAAGCTTGGTTTCGAACCCACTCAAAAAGTTTGAAGTCGTTCTAAAAGAGCCCCCAAAAGCGACATGCCCTGATAATAACGATGTCTTCAGATAAGGGAAACACTGCTTAAAGAAAAAGAAAGCTAAAACGCATGATGCAAGAGGGAGTGACAAGAGGACAAAGATGATATTTTCGATGACAAATTCAGAGCTGTTACCTATGTTGGTTCAAAATAAACTCTTGAGGCTACCTCTTCTAAAGCGGTATGTTTATTTCAATCCCAATATGACTAGTGTCAGGGTTCCATGTGAGTATCATCACGGTGACTTTGGCCATACAATAGAAGAATGCGTGTTTCTGAAGGGCAAGATCTATGAACTTGTTAAGAATGAAGTGCTTTCCTTTGAGAATGGAAAACCAAAGTTCAGAGAAAGAGACTAAGTTTTTGAGAAAGTTTGAGGCATCGGGATGAATGACCAACGTTGCAAGGGTCAGGGATTTCTAGGGCATCCGATCCATTTTTTTAGGTTTTTGTTTTATCTGCTACGTGTGTTAATTTTGCTTTTGTTTACCCGAAGACAATAGTAGTAATCCCTTGTTAAAGTCTATGTTATGTTTGCTTTTGCTATTTCAATGAAATGATGCTTTTTTCTAAAACATATATGAATATATTCTTACCCTCGTAGACCCACATATATCACGTGCATGATGTGGCATTGATTCTAACAAAGAGATCAATCGAATGTTGTGATAACGATGAAGCGTGATTCCCCCTCATTCCGCTCTGGTCAGTAAAGCGTGAGAAGCAAGATTACTACTCCTTTGATGATGTTCGATGATAAGAAAATCTCCTAGGAGAGCCCAAATAAGAGTTGCTTGAATGTGCCCCAAAAGGAAAATAGTGTGTTTCAGAACAAAACAAAAGTTAATTAAATTTAAAGGGGTACTCCGCTATAGCAAAAAAGGCTAAATAAGGATGCTTTGCTCCACTTACTCCAATTGAGTCAAAAGCCTTGGCTATATGAGTAAGTTTTCAAATCATGACTATGCCGAGTAACTCGAGGTATTGTTATATGCTCTATCATTATTCTCGAGACAAAGGACTGTGATGAGTTGAATTCCCTTAAGAAAAAGAAAATAAATGAACGAATTAAATAAGTCCCAGAGCATCTTGATGGAGCTGTGGAAGGAGAACAAATCTAATAATGAACTATGCTCCGCCTATTCAATACCCTAGCATCAGAGATGAATCCTTGAGGACTGACACAATTTTGATTACAATCAGAAGTATGCACTTAAGCTTAAGAATTCTTAGAATGACATTATCCGTGTTCTATGGGCTAAATAAAAGTCAGAAAGCTTAAACTGTTTATGGAGAAAGATAATAAGAACTAGGAGGAGTAGTTTTCGGACAGATCAAGCAAGTACCATAATCATGAGGATGAACCGAGCAATCTAAAAGGGATCTCGCAAATATCACCACAACATTCAAAGGCAAACAGTTGATCACCAAAGGATTGAATCTAAGACGCTCATGCATTTGATATCCGGGGCATTCTATTCTTTTTTATTAATTTTGATTTTGTATATTAACCTAAAAATGGGCATCCTTTTTTGAAATGATAATTAGCAAATCGATGTATAGACAAAAGGATATAGATATAAAAAATGAAGGAAAGAAAAAGAATGAAAAAGAGAAATAGAAGAATAAGGTATCTTCGTGCTTTTTAGAATGGAGTTTAGGATGCAAGGTCAAGTATGTACATGATCGACCTAATGCAAACCTATCATTGCTTTTGAAGGGAATAACAACAGGCCTTCATGCTACATGGTTCAAGAACCCGAAATGAGTATCTATTGCAAGGCCTTAGTTGGTTTAGAAAGATTAAAATCGAGTTCTATTAAAAATTCAGAGACTCATGGGGCATGTTTTCAGCTTAACTTTAAGGCAGAATAATGACCATACTAGAAGGTCGAGAATAAATAATCTTTGAACCTGGGAAAGAAATGAAAATGCTGCTAATAGCAGAAAAAGAGGGGCATCGACTTAGCCATCCAATGTCGGTCAAAAGCTAACAAAGGCGTACAAGGCGATAGTTCATCAAGCAAGCGGTGTATACTCATGTCAGCTTACAACAATGTGAGTCGCAAGATTTAAAACAGATTTGGAAAGGACGAGATCGACAGTTGCAAAGTCGGTTCTGTGAGAATTATGGTGGCATTACACGCTTTATGAATGTCCAAGTTAATCAGCCTTCGGTCTGAGCCATCTTTCTGTTTTGGAATCTCGTTTTCTGTTTACCTCACTCTCTAATAGAAATGACTTGATGTCTATGATTGAGGAGTATTTCGCTTTTTTTAATCAGAAGAGTGTTTGCAAGGAATGAGTTTACACAAAGCTGTCAAAGCCTGGAGATTATCTATTGGAGCTCAAAACTTTAGCCAAAATGAGTAAAGATTGGGGAAATGGTTTGATTCATGATCACCGAGATAACACCGCCTTTTCATAGGAACATACCTACACACCCGGATGAGGTCATAAAGATGGTATGTTCATGTTGGGGGATTTATGGGTCAATCAGTTTCCCTATGAATCTTGGTTGGCAGCAGTATTGCTATCTTGAACTTGTTTAAGCATTTGATGATGAAGGCTTTTCTGCATCTTTAAATCAAGGGTCTACACGGTTGACCTAGCATGATTTATCAGTAATTACAAAGAGAATAATTACAAGATCCCCGGTGCTAGGCCGGTCAGAGATTTGAGAATGAGGCAAATTTGGAAATCAGGGGGACATTTCACTAAAATGAGGAAATTGTAGAAGGCTCATCATGAAAAGTCCATGAAGAAGCAACATTTAAGCCCGAGTCAAGTGAGGGTAGTGTTATTTTGACCAGTGTGAGTCAACCTTTCCTTTCTAGGAGAACAAATAAGGAAGATTTAGTAAATAAAAAGTGAAGATAGGACCTTATGAAAATAAGAAAGATTTGGGAAAGTTTAGGAGCATGTGTACATCCTAATGTTGAGAATGATGACGGCTCACCATGAAGAGTCAATAATGAAACCCAAGTTGAGTGGGGGCAATATTTCAAAGATGGACTTCAGGAGAAGACTAGTCTTAGTCAAACCAGTATAGGCCAGCCACATCCCTCCAAAAAGGATTGAAGACTATAGAGACATAAAACTCGTGGGAGTTTTCCCCAAGCATCTTTAAAAATGTCATAATTCATGCATCATATTTAGCTAGACATCCCTAGGCTAGGAATATGCTAACTCATATCATCAAATCATTATGATTATTTTTGACAGATGCAAGGATTGAAAAAGATTTTAGCCTAAAACTTCCCGTTCGGAGAAGCAGGCCTCAATAAAGACGACGAGTCCCTAACAAGAGGAACTCACTCAACAAGGATTTGAAGAATCTCTAAGAAGAAAGACTCGCTTAGCCTAGCAAGAATGGTGCAAAATGGGTAGAGCTCATCCGTGAATGAGTGGTTTATGATAAAAAATTGTTCAGACATCAACCATAATAGAAAGATAAGAAATTCATGATGTTATAAGCCTGAAAAATATGAGAAATCTCTGTGGGAAGTACAAAAAGCTTGAACCGAGAAGAACCTGTTGGTATTTGAAAAGAACCCATAATTCATCAACATCTGCAAGGATCAAAGAAATCTGATATGAGGGGAACAGCTTCCGCCTTCGGTACTGGAACCGTGATGAATAAAGAATTTTGCAGTGAGAAGAACAACTCCAGACTTTGAGCTTCGATCAAAGAATTTCATAACAAAGAGAGCGGTTTTTAAGCTTCGGAAGCCGGTTCGTTTTCCCGTCAAGATTTATGGCCTTAAGTAAACTATCCGAGCATGATGTTAGAGTGCTAACACGGTAAGAAACTGGGACAATGTCTCAATATTTTCCAAGCTCCATCCTTTAGGAAAACAAAGGAAAAGTTTCTTGGCACTCATGACGAAAAATGGGGTACCATTTCAAAGCCAAAGGTTCTATATAGGAAGAACCAGAAGCTCCATGATTTCAAAGCCAAAGGTTCTATAAAGGAAGAACCCGAAGCTCTAGGATTTCAAAGACAAAGGTTTTATATAGGGAGAACCCGAAGCTTCAGGATTTCAAAGTTGAAAGGTTCTGTATAGTAAGAACCCGAAGCTCCAAGAGCTCAAAGCGAGGAATTTTATATAGGAAAAATTCGTAGCTTCAGGATTTCAGGGCGAGAAGTTCTATACAGAAAGAACTGGTAGCTCGAAGGATCCACCTAGTTTGCATTCTGCCGCTTAGGGAAAGCAAAGTTTGGAACTCATTCCTGCCACTTCGGAAGGATGAGTCGTTTGGAGGCTAATTAGTTTGCCTGTTGCCACTTCGGAAGGATATACCAGCGCCAGCAATTGTTTTCTGTCGCTTCGGGAAAAATAAGTCATTTGGATTTGTTCAGTGCCGCTTCGGAGGAGCAAATCGTCAAACAAGGAAGCATGACAAAATTTGTGTCTTTAGTCTTTGATCTATTCCCGTTTTACAACAATGAGCAAAGAGGGGCAGCTGTAGACACTAAATTTTGTCTGGGTTTAATTAAATGCTCGAAATAAAATAAATATGCATTACCCCTTTTAATACCCAAAACCTTACCTTATGCCCTAAGCCCAAAATTTCATGGCCCATTATATAAAGTTTATGGTTTAGGGTTTATGATTTAGAATTTAGGGTTAGAGTGTAGGGATTATTCTTTTAGTTGCTGGGGTATACATAAAGGCACCGAAAATGGGTAGAGAATTTTGTTCACTAAATACCACATAATTAGTGACGGAGGGAGCTTGAGCTTTGGGGTGTCAGTTGACACACAAAAATTTTCTTTTTAAAAAAAGAAAATACTTTATAAAATTTAATATAAAAATAAAAAAATAAGATTAACAACTCTTTTAAAAAAATATAAACACCATGTGACACCATTTAAAAAAGTTCAAATAAGTCATCTACGCAAGGGAGTGTTACATACTTTCTTAATTTGTAAATTGTAATGTTGTAATCTTAGTTTAACAATAAGTAATATTTTTCCTTTTAATAATAAGGATGTGTTTAGAACGAGCGACGCACACCGCTGATTACCACTAACACAATACATCGTTGCACACAATTAATTATTAAATTTTGTATAATTATATATTTTGTCCTTGTTATGTATACATGCTATCAATTTAGTCACCACCATTTACTCATTCAATCAATTCAATCCCATTTTAAAATAATTCAATTAATTTAAACCTCAATGTTTAAATATCAATCAATTTGGTCCTAATTCAAATTTTAAACCTCAATATTTAAGAATTCTATCAATTTAATCCAAAAATATTAAAAAAATAAAAGGAAGAAGGATAATATATCTCAAAACTAAAAACTAATAAGTAAACATCTTTACCTCCCCAGTTTCCAATCGACCTTTGAAAACCCTTCTGAATCCTCCTTCCCCAAGCAAATCGGATTCTCTGAAATTCTTTGTTGTTGTTGCCCTATCTCGAAATGTGAAACTACGTGCTCCATTGCCTTTGGAGACTTTTCCCTGATCTGGTATATTTCCAACTATCGTGTTGCAACAGCCAATGGTTTATTGGCATTTTAGATGTAACGTATATGGTATAATAGATTTTTTTTAGTTTATATGCATACATGGGAAAACAATGTTGTTTATCAATGCACTAGAGATGTATTAGTTTTTAGTTCTAAGATATATTATCCTTCTTCCTTAAATTTTTTAGTTTATATACATACGTAGGCAAACAATGTTGTTTATCAATGCACTAGAGATGTATTAGTTTTTAGTTCTGAGATATATTATCCTTCTTCCTTTTAATTTTTTAATATTTTTGGATTAAATTGATAGAATTCTTAAATATTGAGGATTAAATTGAATTAAATTATTGAGTTACATTAAAATTAGGACCAAATTGATAGATTTTTAAATATTGAGGGTTAAATTAGTTGAATTATTTTGAACTGAATGAATGAGTAAATGGTGGTGACTAAATTCATAGCAGGTATACATAACAAGGACAAAATATATAATTATACTAAATTTAAAAATTAATTGTCTGCAACGGTGTATTATGTTAACGGTGTTCAGTAGTGCGCATCATCCATTTTAAAATTTTCCTAATAATAATAACACTAACAAGAAAAACAAAATAACAAGTAAACAAGAACAAATTATATGCATGAAGGCCAAATTAGCCCTCAATAAAAAAAATTAATTTAACCCTTATGAATTTTTACAATCAATTTAGCCCTCATAATTCAAACTTCGATCAAATCAGCCCTTTTGTAACGTTGGCCGCATTAACCGTCAGGGTGCACTAACGATCAACGGGGTCAACATTACAGAAGGGCTGATTTGATCGTAATTTGAAATATGAGGATTAAATTGGGTGTACGAAATTCATGAGGGCTTAATTGATTTTTCGTTTTTTCATAAGGTTAAATTTGAATTTATTGGTTTGTTTTGGTCTGTTTTTGTCATGTTTATTTGGTTTGATATAATTATAGAAACCAACCAAATGAACCAGATTCTTCCTCACTACCACCGAAAAATTCAAGAAGTGTTCTCTTATGTATTCTATTAGATGTAATGTAAACAAAGAGGAGTCTGCATTGGCCAAGTTTGAACTGTAATCGCCCATTGTTTCTTTGCTGATAAAGTTCTGGTTGTTCAGTAGAATCACGAACAAGATTGAATGTGATAACGGCAGACTCTTCCATGGTTGTTTCAAGCTCCGAACCCTTTATTTTCCAAAGGTCAATCCATTGTTTTGAAAGGAAAGTGGTGTAGACAGCTGATTCGAAAAGGAGAAAGCTAATGATTTGGAGAAGGATCTCATCAGGAAATAAATTGATGAAATCTTTAGACTCAATGTTCTTATTAGGGATAAAGGGAAAAAACCAAGATTTATCTAATAATATTTGAAAAGCAACATTGCTCTTAATTGGCTCATACAAACATTCTTAAGATTTGGTCCTTTGAGAAAAAGTAAAGATGGTTTGATCATATAATTAAACAAAAGTAGGCAATGCTCAAGAGAGAAATACTAAAAGTTGTTCGTTTGCAGTGTCTCTATGATCGTCGCCATCATGTTTCATCTTTTGATTTTTCTTGTTGGTAATGATTTTCTTTCCCATCATTTCTTCAACTCGAATAGGTTTGTGAAATTAAGGCTAAATTTAGCCTTAGGGGAAAAATAAAAATTCAACTAAGCTCTCATGATTTTTTTTATACCCAATTTAACCTTCATAATCAAATTACGATAAAATCAGTCCTTGTGTAACGTTGACCTCGTTGACCGTAATATTTTTTTTCGGCAAAAAAGTATGATTTTATTAAAAGATAAATTATACAAGCCATCACTACCATGTGCATGGTTAAAAATCTCCCTAATTCGAAATAGAGAAAAAAAGTACAACATGATAGTGAAAAAAAACACACCAATAAAAGACCAACAAACAAACACCAATAAAACCAAAACACCCAACTCGGCAAACATTCAATGAGCACAACATAGTCACCCCATAAGGACCATATAACAGCCAAGGGATAGAACCACACCTAACACACAACAATCCATGTAAAAATTTACGCCAAGTAAACAACAAAATATGTCCCAACACGCACAAACTTCAACAAAAAACTTGAACTCACCTAAATTCAACACCACCCTTACACAGAATGCCACTATTAACCACAACTTACATCTCATGCACAACAACACTGTCGTAACTCTCAGACCATCGCATCACCTCCAAAAGCAAGCTAGAAAAAGGGGAGCTCACTTGCACAAAACAAGAATAAACCAACAAAGCATAGAATACACAGACAAACGTGGAATCCAATGAATACACATTCAAAATATGCCGACACACAACATACCCCAAGATGCAAGCCAACATCGACAAACAACATGCAACAATTCAAGCAACGCTTCCCTTCTAACATGACACCATTGGCCGACCATACGTCAATCAATCACAGACGATGCATATTCATAAACCCCACCATCGAACAATAACAATTGTCCCCTAAACAAGATCCACACACCATGACAAAACCATGGGTCATTATGCATCTTAACAATATTTTTAATGTCATCCCACGCACGTAATTGATCCTCAAGCAAACATGGCGCATAGACCGCGCCCATAACACACTTCCAGTCTTCTAAAACCCAATTGCCTTTTACCATAACAAAGTTCGGCAAAATCACATGCTCTATCGTCTCGAATTTCGCTGACTCCCAAATAACTAGTATTCTGCCTGATTTTCCTACGGAAGGAGCAAACACATAATTAAAACTGTCAGAAAACCATATGTAACTCACCTGAAAATGTGTAATCGTTTCCATCTTCGTTTCTTGGAGGAGAGCCATGTCACAACGGTGTTGTCCCATGATCTTTTGTACTATTTTCTTCTTTGTAACTGCACCCAACCCCACGGACCTTCCACGACAACACCTTCATAAGGCCTTAATGGCCTTTTGAACGAGCTTCGATAATTCGGGCAATGTCTTGACGATTTGTTCCTCGTTACCAATCTTAATTACGCCCACTAGTCGTCCAAGATCAATTGTTTCTTTCGCCTCTCGTAGTATCACTCTTTTCCTATTCTGAATATCTGAATTGGAGAGAGACTCGTTCGCCACTTTCTTGGCTTTAGAAGTCCTTTTACTCGGCCTTCCCCTTCCCTTCTTTTGCATACGCAAAGCAGCCTCTTCTTTTTCACACGATGGTAAGAAACTTAATACTATGTCTGACATACTACGAACTTTTCTTTCACAACCATTATACATAATACGCTCTGATAGTGCAGCCCTACCATGTGACATCGGCCCGCTAATAGAAGCCTCACTACAGTCCAAATGCTTTGGTTGTGATGCAGGTGCAATTTCGCAAGTAGTACACTCCAAGAAACCTGAGTTTGCGTTATGATTCATCTCAACACGATTAACGATTCCTGCCTGTTCCTCTAAGGACTCATGACTGTCAATCGTCTCCTCCACCCTTAGATCAAGGCGTCGCGTCACCTCCAATAAACCATACTCATTGTTCACAGCATCTTCATTTGCAATTACTGATCTGTCGACTCCGGTATTATAGTGGAAAGAGACTTCTCCCTTTCAGTCCCTACAATGCTTGCACCTTCCCAACTTGAAGCGTTCTTTTCCAATAATTTTTCTGGCGAATCAGATCCCTGTTCAGTATTGTCCGAATCCAGAGAAATCACAGATTCCTTATAATTATCCGTCGAATGCCAAACTAGAGATGTAACTTCCTGTACACGGATTGAGATTGGCTTTCCCTCTACAATCAAATCTATCACTTCATCAATCTTCTCAAGGTAATCCGTACTAATTTGGATGGTTACCCTTTCAAACGAGGATAAGTTTTCTGTATTCTTTTCAATTTGGATCATAGAGTCCCAAGCTTTTGCAATGTTGCTGAAGGTTTCCTTTGACAAAGTATGAATCGGTAGGCCAATAATGGTCAACCACACATGCCTAGGCAACATTAGAATCGAAGGCGACCATTCTTCAATTCGATTGAACCAAACGCTTAATCGTTCTGATTTACTCACAGCTCCCTTAGTTTCTACTGAATCGCGCATGAGCAGGAACGTCTCCCCTGATAGTCTCATTAGTGATAAACCCTCAAAACCTTCCTTGTGTAATTCACTAGCCAATTCTTTCAGTCGCAACCCCTTGAATTGTTAGATGATCCTCATCGACAATCCCTTGAATCTGTTTGCGAGTTTTGATTGCCCTAGTCTTCTTATCATCATCAAAAGGAGATTCTCTTGCTGCCTTTCCATCTGCATCATATTTGTCATTGTTTGTCCTTTGTCTACGTCTCCAGTATGCAGAACTTGTCTCTCTCTCTCTGCTAGTGATACTATGTAACCCCTCGACCTGGCCTAGGCGTTAGACCGAACTGAGTGAGCTACATAGGGTTTGTTAAAACAAACCTGACAAGATTAAACTTGAAATACGTTCATTCTTTTCTTTTATCTCATCTAGATGCAACATATTAACTTATTGTGTGCATATTGGCATCGGGTGAAAACGCAACTCAATTGGGTGTCGATTCGATATCCAATTGCACTTAATTGCAATTTAGGGACTAAATTACAATTTTGGAAAATTATAGGGGCTTATCCCATTTTAAAGTTACAAATTCTTAATTAATCAAGTTACATGATTGCTGATCAAATTTCAGCTCAAAACGATAACCCAAGCTCATGAAATTGCATTCACAATAATCAGAGACCAAAAACGAAAGTATCAGAACTTCCAAACATCACTTTAACCAACTTAACTACCAGTCATATCGGTACACAAGCAAGTGTATTGGTACGATTACACATTTCAAAAAATTCAGATTTAAATAGCTCAAACCCGTACCGAAACATTTCCTCTAGTACCAAAACACATGCCATTTTTGTCTAAACCCGTACCGGAATGGTAGCCTACGTATCAAAATGCCTATGTATTTCAGTTATACATGTTTCGATACAAGGTCACGCATATCGAAACGCCCGGACCTAAAATGTCTCAAATTGCTGGTTTAACATGCTTTCAAGGATTCAAACCTACCCTAACATACTTCAAGCATATATTCAATATTTCTAAGAATCAACCCTTATCATAACACCACAGAAACATCATCAATTCATGACATCAACCTTCAAAAGATAAGCTAGAGGCATACTTCCTAGAATTCAAACCATTCAACAATCAAAATATAAAATCAAAGCCACAACCAACATAAGAGGCCAATTACAAATCCAAAGCAACTTTACAAGCATGCTTAAACAAAGAGTTTCTCAAAAACCCTCCCAAAATTAACAATGGAACCCCATTGCCTTTATTACAACAAGTCTAGTCCGAAACCATACGTTCAATAGCCGAAGTCCTTGGATATCCTTCGCTTGCTTGCTGCCTCTAAACCTTTAATTTTTCGCATTGATGGACAAAGAAAATGTAAGCACACAAGCTTAGTGAGGAGTGCTCAAACAACACACCATCAATGTTTTTTTAAAACCATTTTCCAAAACCACATTGAAATCACCATTTCAATCAACGTATAAAACATCATGCTTGAAACCATGCACTTAACACTTTCAAAAACCAACATATTAAACCATATGCAAAATGTATCATGGATCAATAGCAAATCCCATTGCTAACCCTTAATTTAAGTCTTCCCATACATAACAACCCATATGCAAAGCTTAAAGAGTAAACATGTATAAACCAACATTATACATTAACAACCATCAACATGAGACATCAACAATTATATTGGCATTCAAGTGATCTTAAACCTAGTTCCACTTTCCAAAATATTAAATCGGATACATGGATTCAACAAGTGTCCTCTCAACACTTCATGCCATCTCAACCGAAATTATGGTACCACTTACAACCCGGGGACGCCGACCTCAATCATCAGTTAGACGCATAATCCACTAATAGGAGTTTTCGGTACCATATAACCCCTCAACCGTTAGGGTACTCGTGGTGGAGTATTCGGTACACATAAACCCCTCAACACCCGAGACGACTTATTTATAGTGCACTCAATCCTATGGCCGACCAACTATATCCGATAACATTTTAA
Organism: Hibiscus mutabilis; assembly: GCA_019671005.1. NCBI lineage: Eukaryota > Viridiplantae > Streptophyta > Magnoliopsida > Malvales > Malvaceae > Hibiscus > Hibiscus mutabilis. The sequence continues at coordinate 13,542,042 of CM033735.1, read as the reverse complement.
ACCATACCACTTGTCAATATAATTTATTGTTAACCATGTACCTCACTATTTTTATATGCATCAAATCAAAAACATTTCCAAATCAACAAACCATTCTTTTAAACAAGTATTCCATATACTTACATGAATCATTTACCAAATGCATCCATCATCATTATATGATCAAAAACAGTATTAAACATGCTTAAACAGTATGTACAATGTAATTCAAAACAAGTGTATAAAATCCATTTCGTAAAAGCACAATTGAGGGAGAAATCTCTTTATACTTACTGCCGAGTTTAAACCAGCATTTCAAGCTAAGTTTAAACTCTCATAATCACCTTTAAACCATTTCAAAGCTGAAATCCACATTCTCACTCACTGACAACGCAAAGCTTTATTTGTTGATGCAAAAATAAGCATCCGAAGCTTCACCAACAGCCTTAGGATCACTCTCCCCAACTTTAATCACATAACAACAGATGATTAATGCATCATCATGCATTCATAATCCCAGCGACAAAACTCCTCAACTTCGCCTCACTAAAACGATCAATCGCCACCCAAAAACAACCGAAAACACTGTCACACGTTATCCAAACATTACCCAGCCAAAACCTTAATGTCTAATCCATCAATTAACTTCAATTGACATCCAAAAACAATCCAAAACAATCCTTATACCTCCAGCATACATTGAACTTCCACAACCCTAAAAAACACATAACTAGCAACCTAGAAAAATTAGAGATTCACATAGCCTAGGGATTCCAATGTTAACATCAATCTTTATTGAAATTCCCAAGTTCTTGACTCTTTATAAATGTTTTCTATTAGCCTATAAACCGTTAGGCCCAAAACTGGGGTGTTACATACTCTGATGTTAGATCCATGTAGCCAAAAACCATCGAGTCTCTCGATCACCCTCATCGTGTCTTCCCTCGATCCTATCTAAACGAAACCAAATCTCTTACCAGCCCTATCGCGCTTTGTAGGTATGAATACATCAAGAACGAATCCATGATGATCAAAAGCCTGCCATAGTCCCTACCAATGGAAGCATGGAGGCACATTTGCCATGTAACATGTCCAACAACACTTGCTACCATTCTTTTGAGAGCGTTTCCCCAACATGTTATTTAACTACAATGATCGTAATGTTTTTTGCGTTGACCGTTAGTGGACCTTGACGATCAACACAGTTAACGTTAGGCAAGGGCTGATTATTTCGTAATTTGAATTATGAGGGTTAAATTCATTGAAAAAATTCATAAGGGCTTAAATATTATTTTTGGTCTTTCGTTGAGGGCTAATTTTACCTTTAAACCGATTATATATATATTTTTAAAATAATGTATTAATAAAACATTTTTAGTAAAGGACTCAGAAAGAACTTGCAAAGGTGTTTGCGTGCCAAGAGTGTCATCAACAAGAAAGACTGGTTCAGGTTCTACCACAGTCCCAATTTTTAGCAAAGGAAGTAGAATGGAAAAAGAGGGAAGAGCAAAGGAAGGCCAGATTCAAAGGTGAAGACATTCTGTGGGAGCCTATGACCTATTCCAACATGAAAAATATCTTTGTGTCTGGTAGGATAATCAACGTAGGATAGAAAATACATGAATCCAGTCTAGAGAGCGCCAAGCTCAGTGAGGAGGAGAGGTTCAGTGAGGCGTTAGAAGGGATGTACGTCAATGTGATAACCGAAGATGGAAAGAGTAACAAGTTCTTGGCCGGAATCCACCCTTGCTTCCTGGGAGAGACACTCAAAAATTGGACCAGTGTGGACTTACCTGTAGTTTCTAGGTTTGAATCAGAGTAATGCTAAAAAACCAACCCTATTCGCTTTAGCCTGCGAGCAATAGGGATCTTTTGTAAAAGGGCTTGTATATTAACTTGCTTGTTTTTCAATTCAATGAAAATGATGCTTTCCACTTTTTCTCAAATGACAAACATCATATTTGATGTATTCTTTTATCATATTTATTATCTATTATTTTATTCATTCTATAAATAATATATCTTTCTCTTCTCAATACATATTCATTTCAAAATTGTTTCAGAGCCCCGATTATTAGCTATATGAATGATTCTAAATCTAATCTCGAGGTAGATTTTGAGCAACCCTTGTATCTAGCTGAAATCGAGGAAGAGGATGATGTGATAGAATGTGAGGTTTCGGATGAATTACTCAGATTAATGGAAAGCGAAGAAAAATAAATCATGCGCCATCAAGAAGAGGTAGAGATCCTCAACTTGGGAATTGAGGAAGAAAGGAGAGAGGTGATGATTGGCACTGCATTCTAATCCAAGACCAGACATGAGTTGATCGAATTGCTTCTAGAATTCAAGGATGTTTTCACATGGACTTATAAAGACATGCTAGGGCTAGACACAGATATTGTGGTACATAAGCTACCAATAAAGTGGGAATGTAAAAAAATCCAACAGAAATGAAGAAGAATGAGGGCGAAAATGTTGTTGAAGATTCGAGAAGAAGTGAAAAAGCAGTATGAGGTTGGATTCCTAAAGGTCGCCAAGTACCCAGAGTGGGTGGCGAATATAGTCTCGGTACCCAAGAAAGATGAGAAGGTTCACATGTGTGTAGATTATAGAGATATCAATAAAGCAAGGCATAAGGATAATTTCCTTTTGCCCTATATTGACACTTTGGTTTACAACACCGCGGGACATTTGTGGTTTTCTTTCATGGATGGTTTCTTAGGGTACATCCAAATAAAAATGTATCCTGACGACATGGAGAAAACTACGTTCGTGACTATGTGGGGGACATTCTGTTACAAGGTGATGCCCTTGGGTTAAAGAATGTCGGAGCAACCTATCAAAGCACCATGGTAACTCTTTTTCATGACATGATGCACAAGAGGATCGAGGTATATGTGGATGACATGATTTCTAAGTCTCAAACCGAAGAAGAGCATATTCAAAACTTGAGGAAGCTTTTCCAAAGATTGAGAAAGTATCAGCTAAAGCTCAACCCGGCTAAGTACAGTTTCACTATTATGTTCGGTAAGCTCATAGGCTTTGTGGTTATCCGAAAAGGGATTGAGATTGACCCCGACAAAGTGAAATCCATCCTGAATCTCCCGCCATCTCAGACACAAAAAAGAAGTTCAAGGTTTCTTGGGGAGATTAAATTATATATCTTGGTCTATCTCTCAGTTGATTGACAAGTGTGACCCCGTCTTTAGGCTTCTTTGGAAGAACAATCCGTGAGTGTGGGATGAAGAGTGCCAAGAAGCTCTAGAAAAGATCAAGAAGTATTTTACTAATGATCTGATTCTAGTAGCACTAGTTCCAGATAGGCCTTTGATCTTGTACCTGACTGTCATTGACAATTGGATGGGCTGTGTTCTGGGGCAACGTGATGAGTCTGGGAAGAAAGAGAAAGCAATCTACTATTTGAGTAAGAAGTTCACCGATTGTGAAACGTAGTACCCACCCATTCAAAAATTATGTTGTGCTCTAGTGTGGGCAACCAGAAGGCTAAGGTAATACATATTGTATCATACGACTTGGTTGATATCCAAGTTGGACCCGTTCAAGTTTTTGATGGAAGCACCGACACTAAATGAGAGAATGGTCAATTGACAAATGTTGTTGTCCAAATTTGACATACTATATGTGAGTCAAAAGGTGATAAAAGGGAGTGCTATAGCGGATTTCTTGGAAAGCTGCGCTTCAGATGATAATGAGTCTTTAAACTTTCATTTTCCCGATGAAGACTTGATGTGCATAACTGTTGAAGAAAATGCTACTTCAGAGCTTAAGTTGTGGAAACTCTATTTTAATGGAGCATCCAATGCTCTAGGCCATAGGATTGGGGAAATGATAATTTCTCCATAAAATATATACCACCCCTTCACAAGTAGATTAGAATTCTTCTGTACAAACAAAATACCCAAGTACGAGGTTATGTTATGGGCTTGCGTGCAGTGATTGAAAGGAAAGTCAAAGTGCTTCAAGTCTTTAGAGATTCATCTTCAGTAATTTATCAGCTTCGAAAAGAATGAGAAATAAGAATCCTGAAGTTGGTAAGGTACTAGGATTTGATCCAAGAGTTATTCAAAAGCTTCGAGAAGATCAGTTTTGCCTACCTTCCGAGGGAAGACAATCAAATGGCAGATGCTTTGGCAATATTGGCTGCAAAGGTTGAAGCAAGCGCCGAAGCAGAAATGAAGCCAATTGTGATGCAAATTTTTGAAGAACTAGCTTAGTGTTATAGATAGGAGGATGAAGCATATGGAAACCCATAGTACAATGATATTCTGCAATATATCAGGTTCCAAACCTACCCTAAAGAGGTTAATGAGAATGATAAAAAAACCATTAGAATAATGGGTGGGGATATGTTCTAGATGGAGATGTCTTATACAAAAAAAGGCAAAGACCAAATATTGATGAGGTGTGTCAATTCTCGAGAAGCTAAAAGCATTATAGCCGAAGTGCATGATGGATTATGCGGGGTGCACGTCAACGGATTCTCGATGGCCCAGAAAATCATGAGATACATGTACTTTTGGTCGACCATGGAAGGGGATTGTATCGAATATATGTAGAAATGTCCTAAATGTCAGATATATGCTGACAAGATCCATTCTCCCACATTACCTCTACACACTATGAATTTGCCATGGCTTGTCGTTGTATGGGGAATGAATGTCGTTCGTCAGATTCATCCAAAAGCATCCAATGGGCATCATTTTATTCTAGTTGTTATCAAATATTTCACTAAGTGGGTGGAAGCAGCTTCTTATGCCAGCATTACAAAAGCAACAGTTTGCAAGTTCTTGAAGAAAGAAATTATTTGTCGCTATGGTTTGCCGAAAAAAATCATTATCGATAATGCTTCTAACCTGAACAACAAGATGATAGCCGATGTGTGCGAGCAATTCAAAATAACGCACCATAATTCCACTACTTATCGTTCCAAGATGAACGGAGTGGTAGAAACAGCAAACAAGAAAATCATATAAAAAATTATGGACAACTTCAAGGACTAGCATTAAAAGTTGCCATTTGCTTTATTTACCTACCGAACGTTCGTACGCACTTCAACAGAAGCAACACTGTACTCGTTGGTTTATGGCACGGAGGCAGTGCTACCTATTAAAGTAGAGATTCCATCGCTTCGAATTCTAATTAAGGTAAAGATAGAAGAAGTCAAACGGGTACAAGCTCAGTTTGACCAGTTAAACCTCATTGACCAGAAAAAGATGAAAGCTATTTGCCATGGTCAGATGTACTAGAAGAGAATGATGCGAGCTTACGATAAGAAGGTTCACCCAAGAGAATTCCAAGAGTGAGATCTAGTGATTAGAAAAATCTTATCGACTCAAAGGGATTCCCGTGGGAAGTGGATGCCTAATTGGGAAGAGCTTATGTTGTTAAAAAAGATGATTTGAGTCGAAAGCCCGAATAGGGCAGCTCAGATAATCTTTGAGGATCAGGCATCCGACAAACAGACCTTCTTGGGAGCCAAGGATTTCAGTGAAATACTTCATGTAAGGGATCTACTTCGGTCGATGGGTTGTCGCATCATTCATATAGTGGATGATTGGAACATTGCATCATACTTTGTTTTCCTTTTCTTCCATGTTTTCCATGACTTTAAAATTACTCTGAACTTTCGAGATATTAATGAATTATTATTTTGTGTCGTTTTCTTATCATTTTACAAGCGTCCTTCAAGTAGGTTAACATAGATTCATAAAAAGCAAAAGATTTCTTGATATTACCATGTTCTAAACTTTTAAGTGCAAGTAGTACAAAGAGGTACGCTAAGCTCGAACTAAGAAAAGACTCTAATTGTCAAGATATGAGAATAGGTCGAAATAAGAAGAAGAGTGACGACCTTGTCGGAATCCAAGCTAGTCACACGAAAACAAGAGGATTGCAAAAATGAAATGATTTCAAGTTGAAAACCCGAAAGGGCACTGAAAGAAAAGATAAGGGAAAAGAAAGAAGAAAAAAAAAGAAAAAAGAAAGAAAAAAAGAGGAAAAGAAAAGAAGAAAAAAAGAAAGAAAAAAGAAAGAGAAGAAAAAAAGAAAAGAAAATCAAAGTGAAAACCCGAAAGGGCACTTTGAAAAAAACAAACCTAAAAGAGAAAACCTGCAAAGGTACTTTAGAACAAAATGTTCGAAAGTTTGAAAGGAAAAAGCTAATTGTTGAAACCAAATATGAGATGAAGTATCGTCATTGTAAAGATCAAGAAGAAGAAGGAAGTAAAGAGAAGGTCGAGAATGATCGACCATGAAAGTGAAGGAGTTTAAACAACGTTTAGTTTTCACATTTCATGCATCATACTTAGTTAGACATCCCTAAGATAGGAGCAAGCTAACTCATTCCATCACAACATTTCATCTCTTTTACAAGTATTTAAAGGTTAGATCGGCACTTCTTGAGAAAAGGAGTAAACAACAAAGTGAAAACCCAAAAAGGATTTCAAGCAAGGAGTTTCAAACTCCCAACATCAGGATTTTGAGGTGAAAGGTTCTATATTGGAAGGACCCGTAGCTTCAAAGATTTCAAAGTGAAGGAGGCAGATACTCATAGCTCAAGGACTTCATGTGAAGAGTTTTATATAGGAAAAACTCCCAACATCAGGATTTCGAGAAGAAAGGTTCTATATAGGAGGAACTGTAGCTTTAAAGACTTCAGAGCAAAAGGGGAAAATACCTATATCTCAAAGGACTTCAGAGCAAAGAGTTTTATATAGGAAAACTCATAGCTCCAAAATTTTAAGAAGATGAAGGGTGAACAACTCTATATGAAAGGAACTCGCAGCTTAGAATCTTCAAACAAGAAAGTCGGATAAAATTAATACTTATTGTCTTTGCTTTATTCTTGTTCCAAAAGGATAAGCAAAGAAGGGCAGCTGTAATCACTAATTTTAGCTAAGGTGTTAACCCGTTTTTATATTTTGCAATGAATGGCTGTGTTTATATGTTATATTATCGCTATATATTAATTATGTGTAATTATCCTTAGAATTCAAGGAAACAAAAAGACTACTAGTATTACGATTAAGTACTATTAATTTTGAAGTTTGGTTTTGTTATTATCTATTAGTATATTATTATATAATACTATTGGTATCATCATTTTATTACCATATTATTATTATTATTATTTTGTTGTTGTTAAACAAATATGAAAAACCAAGAAACAAACTTTAAATAAAAAGCCCACATTTTATAAATTTCAGTCCATATATATATATATAGATATTCCATTTACAAAGCCAAAAATATATATTACATAAGGCCTGTTTAGGATGACCTAATCTCATAACCATTTTATCTTGTGCAGCCAGATGATAACCGTTAAATCAAACACTTTTATCTTGTAACCCTAATAACCTAATCTCATAACTGCCAGATGATAACCGTTAAATCAAACCTTGATCTAACGGTCCAGATTGCCCTTTAGGATGAAGCCCTAGCTGGTAACCCTTTGATGCAGCACCGGAATGTCTCACCGTTGAATCAAGATTGCCATCAATGGCTCAGATCACGTCCACCGCGCGTACAATCCACGCACGACCCTTCGGCTACCCCATGCGCGTGTGGAGGTCACGCACGTCACTTCAGCTTCCTCCCGACCGTCCAGATTCTTATGTGGGCCTTCTGGCCATCTGATCTAGGATAAAATCCAAGCCGTTCGTCCATTCTCGATCAACCACAACCTTCAAATTTGGGCTCCACATCGGCATTTAGAGGCATTTCTCTTCATGGTCCCCTCGCCGTTCACTAACATGCAAGGAAACACAAGTCAGATTATCATAAGAATATAAGGGGACAAACCAACATTTCAGAGGATGCACCAAAATACTAGAAACAATAGAGACAACCAATAGGAATTTTAGGTTTTATTTTTCTATTTTCTAAACAGATCTAATTACCAAGGTATAAATGAAAAATCCTAACAATTTATAAAGGAGGATGAACTCCGGAATATCTTGGCAATAAAGAACAAAAGAAAAACCCCAGTTTTTAGAGGTAGTTTTTCCTCTCTTTTCATATTATCTCAAAGCATATCATCAAAACACCATACAAAAAAGGGGATTAGGGTTTAGTGTTTTCCTTCAATTCGGTTCGTCTTCCCGGTGTCAGTTTATTTTCCTCTGCCTATTACACTCTCTGGCTGGCGATAAGTTTCTGGCCTCTCCAAGGCCGTGTGTGGTGAGTCAGTGAGAGGCTAACAGAAAAGAGAGGGTATTGGTTTTCAAAAATGGGTTACTAGTTTCAGAAAGGGACTCTTGGTCTCTGGTTTTCAAAACAAAAGCAGTTTCAAGGTTTTTTTAGATTTGAGTTTAAATCTGAGTAGATCGAGGTTTATAGAAGAAAAATGATTTTCTGGGCTTTTGAGAGTTCTCCAGCCGCCGTCGAGCGACGACCGACGTGGAGGAGGACCGTTAGAATCTGGGTTCGGTAGCAGTTTTTTGGGTTTGGGGATAAACACACGGTGGGGTTCATCCCTAGTTTTAGAGGAAATAAGAGAGAGAGAGATGGGAGGTATTTAGAGCGTTTTTGGAGAAAAAAAGGCAAAAATTTCCATTTTTGCAAAAATGAGTGGTTTTTATACTCGGTTTAAAACGACAAAAGGGTTATTTACCTCATTAAACCCCTCCGCATTTTGAAACTTCGCCCGCAGCCATATTGCTTTTCAAAATTACACCCCCGGTCCCTATATTTTTCTAAAATCTCTCAATCTCGTCCCTATTTGGCCTTAATTAATCTTTAAACTGTCCAATACCTCTTTCCCCTCCTTATTTTCCATTTTTGTTTCAATTTAGTCCTTTCTTCATGCATATTTTACATTTCTGTACTGGATTTTGGCTTTCTTTTAATTTCAGTCCTGTTTGCATTAATGTTTGTCTTTTTATGGTATATATATGTTTTATTGATATGATGTTTGTTTATAATGTATGTTTATGCGCATATACGTACATGTTACTTAAATATGTGGATGTTATTTTCTTGTTTATTATATGTCTCATATGTGTACGTATATCATGTTACATAGTTTTTAAAGTTTATGTGTAGTCACTATCTTAGTTCTCATATATGTATATATGTATTATGTATGCTTTATAATATGGTTTTAATGTATATACATGTGTCTTATGTGTAATTTAGATAACATATAGTTTCTATATATTTAAATATTATTGTTTTATATATAGTATAATGTATAGTTTAAATGCTTAATATATATGGTCATTGCCCTAACTCTTTATATTTGTTATATGTACATATAGTGTATATGTATAATACCCAAGTGCTACATATGTCTTATATATTATTTCATATAGTTTAAATGTTTGTTTCATCCGTTTCCATATATGTGATGCGCATATTTTCATTGTTTGTAACGTGCATAAAGGCTGTCATTTTCCTTTACCATATGTATATAGCTTCGTGGGCATGCATGTGTATGTATATGTACATATTTAGTGTTTTCGCATATATATATATATATATATATATATATATATATATATATATATATGTTCGAGGTTGTTAGATCTCCTTCGCACTTATGTTCTGAACCTACCCTAAAGAGGCTAATAGGAATGATAAAAAACCATTAGAAGAATAGCTACGGAATATGTTCTAGACGGAGAGGTAAAGACCAAATACTGATGAGTTATGTCAATGCTCGAGAAGCTAAAAGAATCCTAGTCGAAGTGCATGATGGATTATGCGGGGTGCACGCCAACGGATTCTCAATGGCCTAGAAAATCATGAGATACAGGTACTTTTGGTCAACCATGGAAGGGGATTGTATTGAATATACGAAGAAATGTCCTAAATGCCAGGTATATGCCGACAAGATCCATTCTCCCCCATTTCCTCTACACACTATGAATTTTCCATGGCTTTTCGCTGTATGGGGAATGGATGTCGTTGGTCAGATTCATCCAAAAGCATCCAATGGGCATCGTTTTATTCTGGTTGTTATCGACTATTTCACTAAGTGGGTGGAAGCAACTACCTATGCCAGCATAACAAAAGCAACAATTTGCAAGTTCTTGAAGAAATAAATTATTTGTTGTTATGGTTTGCTAGAAAAAATCATTACCGATAATGCTTCTAACATGAAGAACAAGATGATAGCCGATGTGTGTGAGCAATTCAAAATAACGCACCATAATTCCACTACTTATCACCCTAAGATGATCGGAGTGGTAGAAACAACAAACAAGAACATCAAGAAGATCATATCAAAAATTATGGACACCTTCAAGGAATAGCATGAAAAGTTGTCATTTGCTCTATTTACCTACCGAACGTCCGTACGCACTTCAACATGAGCAACACCGTACTCGTTGGTTTATGGCACGGAGGTAGTGCTACCTATTGAAGTAGAGATTCCATAGCTTTGAATTCTAATTGAGGTAAAGATGGAAGAAGCTGAATGGGTACAAGCTCAGTTTGACTAGTTGAATCTCATTAACCAGAAAAGGATGAAAGTTATTTGCCATGGTCAGATGTACCAGAAGAGAATGATACGAGCTTACAATAAGAAGGTTCGCCCAGGAGAATTCCAAGAGGGAGATCTAGTTCCCATGGAAGTGGATGCCTAATTGGGAAGGGCCTTATGTTGTTAAAAAAGCCTTTTTCGGAGGATCATTGATCTTAACAAAAATAGACGGTAAGGTGTTGAACAATCCGGTAAACTCGGATTCAGTCAAGAAATACTATGCGTGAAGACATAAATAAAAGAAAAAGAGAAGAAAAAGAGAAGAAAAAGAGAAGAAAAAACAAAAGAAAAGAAGAAGAAGAAGAAGAAAGAAATAGGAGGGTTCAAGATGAAAACCCAAAAAAGGTGTCTTAAAACTGAAGGAGGATTCGAGTAGAAAGCCCGAATAGGGCAGCTCAAATAATCTTTGAGGATTAGGCATCCGATAAACATACATTCTTGGGAGTCAAGGATTTCAGTGAAATACTTTTGGCAAGGGATCTAATTTGGTCGATTGGTTCTCGCATCATTCATAGTGGATGATTGGGACATTGCATCATACTTTGTTTTCCTTTTCTTCCATGTTTGCCATGACTTTCAAATTACTCTGAACTTTCGAGATATTATTGAAGTATTATTTTGTGTCATTTTCTTATCATTTTACAAGCGATCTACATGTAGGTTGACATAGATTCATAAAAAGCAAAAGATTTCTTGGTATTACTATGTTCTAACCTTTTAAGTGCAGGTAGTACAAAGAGGTATGCTAAGCTCGAACTAAGAAAAGACTCCAATTGTCAAGATATGAGAATAGGCAAAAATAAGAAGAAGAGTGACGACCTTTTCAGAATCCAAGCTAGTCACACGAAAACAAGAAGATTGCAAAAATGAAATGATCTCAAGTTGAAAACCCGAAAGGGCACTGAAAGAAAATAGAAGAGTAAAGAAAGAAGAAAGAGAAAGAGAAGATAAAAAAAAGAAAAAAAAAGAGGAAAAGAAAAAGAAAGGAAAATCAAAGTGAAAACCCGAAAGGGCACTTTAAGAAAAGTAAACCTAAAGTGAAAACCTGCGAAGGCGCTTTAGAACAAAAGACTCGAAAGTTCGAAAGGAAAAATCTAACGGTTAAACCCGAATATGAGATGAAATATCGTCACTACAAAGATCAAGAAGAAGGAAGTAAAGAGAAGGTCAAGAAGGATCGACATGAAAGTGAAGGCGTTTAAACAACGTTTAGTTTTCACAATTCATGCATCATACTTAGTTAGACATCCCTAAGATAAGATCATGCTAACTCATTTCATCACAACATTTCATATCTTTTACAAGTATTTGAAGGTTAGATCGGTACTTCCTGAGAAAAAGAGTAAAAAACAAAGGAAAACCTGGAAAGGATTTCAAGCGAGGAGTTTCAAACTCCCAGCATTAGGATTTTGAGGTGAAAGGTTCTATATAGGAAGGACTCGTAGCTTCAAAGATTTCAGAGCGAAGGAGGCCGATACTCATAGCTCAAGGACTTCATGTGAGGAGTTTTATATAGGAAAAACTCCCAACATTAGGATTTCAAGGAGAAAGGTTCTATATAGAAGGAACCGTAGCTTTAAAGACTTCAGAGCAAAAAGGGCATATACCCATAGCTCAAAGGACTTCAGAGCAAAGAGTTTTATATAGGAAAACTCGTAGCTCCAAGATTTCAAGAAGAGGAAGGGTGAACAGTTCTATATGAAAGGAACTCGCAGCTCAGAATCTTCAAACATGAAAGTCGGGTAAAATTAGTACGTATTGTCTTTACTTTATTCTTGTCCCACAAGGATAAGCAAGAGGGGCAGCTGTAATCACTAATTTTATCTAGGGTGTTAACCCGTTTTTATATTTTGCAATAAATGGCTGTGTTTATATGTTATATTATTGCTATATATTTATTATGTGTAATTATCCTTCAAATTCAAAGAAACAAAAAGACAACTAGTATTACAATTAAGTACTATTAATTTTGAAGTTTGGTTTTGTTATTATCTATTAGTATATTATTATATAATACTATTAATATCATCCTTTTATTACCATATTATTATTATTGTTGTTGTTGTTAAACAAATATGAAAACCCAAGAAACAAACTTAAAATAAAAAAGCCCACATTTTATAAATTTCAGTCCGTATATATAGTCCATTTACAAAGCCTAAAAATATATATATTACATAAGGCCCGTTTAGGATGACCTAATGTCGTAACCATTTTATCTTGCGCAGCCAGATGATAGCCGTTAAATCAAACCCTTTTATCTTGCGTAGCCAGATGCTAACCATTAAATCAAACCTTGATCTAACGGTCAAGATTGCCCTTTTAGGATGAAGCCCTAGCTGGTAACCCTTTGATGCTGCACCGCAACATCTCACCCGTTGGATCAAGATTGCCATCAATGGCTTACATCACGTCCACCGCGCATACAATCCACGCATGACCCTTCGGCTACCCCACGCACGCGTGGAGATCACGCACGTCACTTCAGCTTCCTCCCGACCGTCCAGATTTTACGCGGGCATTCTGGCCATCTGATCTAGGATCGAATCCAAGCCGTCCATCCATTCCCGATCAACCGCAGCCTTCAGATCATCATAAGAATATCAGGGGACAAACCAACATTTCGGAGGATGCAACAAAATAACAGAAACAACAGAGGCAACCAATAGGATTTTTAGGTTTTATTTTTCTATTTTCTACACGAATATAATTACCAAGGTATAAAAGAAAAACCCTAACAATTTGTAAAGGAGTAGGAACTCGAGAATATCTTGGGAATAGAGAACAAAAGAAAAGCCCCAGTTTTCAGAGGTAGCTTTTTCCTCTATTTTCATATTATCTCAAAGCATATCATCAAAACATCATACAAAAAGAGGGGATTGGGGTTTAGTGTTTACCTTCGAGTCGATTCGTCTTCCCGGTGTCTGTTTGTTTTCCCCTGCCTGTTGCACTCTCTAGCTGGCGATAAATTTCCGGCCTCTCCAAGGCCGTATGTGGTGAGTCAGTGAGAAGCCAACAGAAAAGGGAGGATCTTGGTTTTCAAAAATGGGTTACCGGTTTCAAAAGGGGACTCTTGGTCTTTGGTTTTCAAAACAAAAGCGGTTTCAAGGTTTATTTTTAAAGTTGAGTTTAGATCTAAGTAGATCGAGGTTTAGAGAAGAAAACAAGCTTTTTTGGGCTTTTGAGAGTTCGCCGGCCGCCGTCGAGCGACGTCCGGCGTGGAGGAGGATCGCCAAAATCTGGGTTCGGTGGCGGTTTTCTGGGTTTGGGGATAAACTCACGGTGAGATTCATCCCTATTTTTAGAGGAAATAATAGAGATGGGAAGTTTTCAGAGCGTTTTTTTGAGAAAAAGGGCAGAATTTTCCATTTTTTGCAAAAATGAGTGGTTTTTATACTCGGCTTAAAACGACGAAATTGGTTATTTACATCATTAAACCCCTCCGCTTTTTTGAAACTTCGCCCGCAGCCATCTCGCTTTTCAAAATCACACCCCCGGTCCCTATATTTTTCTAAAATCTCTCAATCTCGTCCTTATTTAGCCTTAATCGATCTTCAAACGGTCCAATACCTCTCCCCCTTATTTTCCATTTCTATTTCAATTTAGTCCTTTCTTCATGCATATTTTACATTTATTACTGGATTTTGGCTTTCTCTTAATTTCAGTCCTGTTTGCGTTCATGTTTGTCTTTTTATGGTATATATGTTATACTGATATGATGTTTGTTTATAATGTATGTTTATGCGCATATATGTACATGTTACTTAAATATGTGGATGTTATTTTCTTGTTTATTATATGTCTCATATGTGTACGTATATCATGTTACATAGCTTTTAAAGTTTATGTATAGTCACTATCTTAGTTCTCATATATGTATATATGTATTATGTATGCTTTATAATATGGTTTTAATGTATATACATGTGTCTTAGTGTAATTTAGATAACATATCGTTTCCATATATATAAATATTATTGTTTTATATATAATATAATGTATAGTTTAAATGCTTAATATATATATGGTCACTGCCCTAACTCTTTATATGTGTTATATGTACATATAGTGTAGATGTATAATACCCAAGTGCTACATATATCTTATATATTATATCATATAGTTTCAATGTTTGTTTCATCCGTTTCCATATATGTGAGGCGCATATTTTCATTGTATGTAAGGCTGCCATTTTCCTTTTCCGTATGTATATAGCTTCGTGGGCATGCATGTGTATGTATATGTGTATATTTGGTGTTTTCGTATATATATATGTTCGAGGCGGTCAGATCTCCTTCGCACTTATGTTTTATGCCTCGATATGTGTGTAGGTATCGTCCATGTAGTTTGGAATTCCATGAATTTTGCTACTGCCTTGCTTTTGTTTATATGTGTATATGTTTGTATGTATAATGGTAAATTTACCATTGGATCTTGTATTTAGAGCCATGCTTATATGTGTACGTGTATGCATGATGTTTACTTGTTTGGACATGTGAACCTTATGTTTTATGTTCTATTTGTCATATTATCGTACGTTGCATCTGGGATATAAACTGTCAATACGGCGCTCTTTTATTCGGGAATAAACGTGGTTAGTACCAGTCGTACTAGTGGTAGTTTTCATTTATTCTCGAATAACGGGGCCCTTAAAATTTACTCGCATATATAACCGAATTTTGGTTTAATTGTCGCTCTAACTCGCAAAATCTAATATTAACAAAACGGTAATTAATTTGCAATTTTCGGGCGTGATGGGGGTGCGAAATCTTTCCCATTCGTAACCGACTCCCAAACCAAAATCTCTAGTTTTATTTTCGGTATCCGGTCTACCTAATCCAAGTGACCGGGGCGACTCCAAGTCTTTTATTTCCAAAATGCGATTTTTAAAATAAACTCCCCTTTAAAACAAATATTTTCAAAAAGATGGATACATCGAACTAATTTGATTTTTCAAAAACATCGCTACACCATCTAATAAGGCCCAAACACAACTTAATGGGTCCAACGATCCAACCCAACACGTAGGTCCACAACCCGGGTCAACACTCAATCTTTGACTCGAAAGTTTAGGTCATTACATGGATGTCAAGTAAGTTTTCTTTTATTTCAAAATTTAATATCAATTAATTTCATAAAAGAATTTTAATGGCATTAACGATTGGACTATAAATCTAAAAAGTAATGGACTAAATTCCTAAAAATAAAAGTATGGTGAATAAATTTTAAATTTAAGAAGAGTACATGGACTTAGAACCTATTTTAACCTTTTACAAAAAAAAACCTATTGGCTTTGTTTCCATTAGGGTGGTAATTAGGTTGGGAATGACCGAAAATTGTAAGGATGTAAACTGATGGAGATGAGGAATATTAAAAACCTTCACCCACAACGACATGAACAGGGGAGTTTTATCATTGAGGTTTGGGTGTTCGATCGAATCGAGACAAAAAATTTCGAGTTATTCGAGTTTGCAATTTCTAATTTATGATTTAAACTTTATTTGAATTTTTTTTGAATCGAGTTGAGTTTATGAAATTCGAGTCGAGTTCAGTTTTTGAGTTTTTATACAAATTTAATTGTACATATATATTTGTATATGCATATACGTAGCGGTGTACATATATATTTCTATCTGCATATATTTAGGCCTGGGGTGCACATATTGATTCTAATTTTAGCAGCTTTTTATATGCATATATATATATATATATTCACATGTGACATACATAATATATCATGCAGAATTGACAGACTCGACTCGAATATAAAAATTGATCAACTAATTACTAAAAATTTTGAGTTATTCGAATTTCCATTTCATAACTCAAACTTTATTTGAACTTTTTTCGAGTTGAGTTTATGAAATTACGAGTCGAGTCAAAATGTCAGTTTTTTCGCCTCGAGTTGAGTCGAATAATTCAATTTTTTTGAGTCGAGTTTTGCCCATCCCTATTATAATTGACACTCAAATGAGGATGGGGACGAGATTGCTATATATGAATCGTAGGGATAATCAAACCGCACCGATATAAATCACCTTAGGAACCCCAAAAAAATATCTGCAAGAATCTCGATATTTTATAAAAAGTTTATATATGTGTGTCTTAATAAAAAACCTATATGTTAAAAAAAACTCTAACTATATTATTATCGTCTTAACTTTATCTCAAATATAACCTAGACAATCTATCTTTCTTCTTCAATTTTTTTCTTTCTTTAGTTCTTTTCTCTTTGCAGGTAAATCATGTGTTTCTTTTCTCTTTATTTTTTATTAGTAGAATGATTGTTTCCTTGTGAGTGACAACTCCATTACCTTAAGGTTTATCTCAATATCATGATATGCTCTTAAATGAACTCTTGGACTTTCTTATTTCAGCATTATTAGAGTTTTTCTGCCTCTTTTGCTCATGTCATTTTAAAATAACTATCACATCTATTATGTCTTTGATTGAGTTATTTG
The DNA here is from genome assembly GCA_019671005.1 of Hibiscus mutabilis. NCBI lineage: Eukaryota > Viridiplantae > Streptophyta > Magnoliopsida > Malvales > Malvaceae > Hibiscus > Hibiscus mutabilis. The sequence continues at coordinate 13,525,092 of CM033735.1, read as the reverse complement.
TTTAGGCTGTTTTGACATTTTATTGAATTTTTAACAATCTAAAAGATGTCGTAAGCGGATCTGGTTGACCTGAATATGTTTTTTTCTTACTACAATCTGTTGTTGGAGTTAATTGCAAAAAAAAAAACAAAACAAGTCTACGGTGTTTACTTTTTGCATTATTTGATGCACATGATATCTACTTTTCATATTATAGGTTGATGACAAAATGATCAAAACAAATCTATAAGAGCATCATCAAGTACCACTTATTAGATTGATTTAATTACAAATGTGTTGATAAAAAAATTGTTACATGTTAAATTATTATTACAGTTTTAAAATGATTTGTTTATTGTTAGAAAAATTAGAATTAACCAAAACTTGCGTAGATCTGTAAGAGACGAATATGAGGACAAAAAATTACTAAAACATTTAATAAGAATTTTTAAAACCATACCCATAAATATTAGAGACGAAGTGAAGAATACAAAATCGTTTAAATGCTACACCACCCCATTGCCATCCCTAGTTTCAATGATGGGAAAAATGATTTTATACTTCTAAAATTTAAAGTTGAAATCTCATTGTACAGGAATTTCATTTCGTTTCGTATTTATTTTTATTTAATGCAAATGCTTCGTCGGGTAATGTTGTGTACGTCATAATCACAATATTAATGTCAACGTATAAATGGATAAATTATTAAGAATTTTTAGCTAAATATTTTTTATTTCTTAAATGGAAGAATCTTTCAAAAAAAATTTGAAACAATTTCTACTTAAAGGAAGGAGAAAGAAGAATTGCTCTTATCGGGACTAGAATCAAAAACCTAAGAAAATAGATTAAATGTCAACATGAGTCTTTAATCACTTGCTCCAAGTTATGTTGACGATAATAAATGTTAATATTTTTTAATCATTTAACAACATACACACATAAATATTCAAATTCAGATCTCATAAAATTAATTCATCTTTTTTCCTATCGAAACTACTCTTTGGGTTCAAATTATTAACACTAATACAATTTGAAAAAATAAGTACTACGTCCATAACATAAAATATCATGGATGCAAAAAAAAGGGTCGATCCTATTTTTTTTTAATGGATGAAACACTAATGTACAGTACAAAACTTAGTGGTTTTAAACCAATTATCCAAAGGGTAAATTATACCGTTGACTACTAAATTATTGGGTCGATCCTATTTTAACCACCAAATTATGAATATTATTAATCAAACCATTCAACTGTTAAAATAGATTCAATCAAGTCATTGTCCGTAAAAAACTAACGTGGTAATTTTAAAAATTGGTATAATTAAATATTTACTTATCTATATTTACGCATTCAATCAATTGAATCTTAATTAAAAACAATTAAATTATTTCCCCCACCCCACGCCAATCCCACACTCTTTCCCCCATCGCCTTTTTCCTTATCCTTTCTCTGCAACTCAACCATTTTTAGTAAAAAATAAAATAAAATTTACATATAATTTTACAAAACTCATAATATTAAAACCATGGTTGAATTTTTCGAAAAAAAAAACAAGGTTAAATTTAAATTACATTTCATCAAATAAGTAGACCTGTTTGAAATTCTTAACCGAACTTGCTTAGATACAAGATGTGCATGGCTCAAAGTACATATAGATACAATGAAGAAACATAATCAAATAGAAACTCATTCAAAAAATATCATGAAGAAACAAAATTTAGTATAACAAAAATATAATCTGCCCCAAAGCAGAGAAATAAAATCTTCTGCAACTAGAATATTTTCTTCTTCTAATTTTTGTGAAAATAAATGATTCTATTGGAAGAAGAGCCATTGAGGGAGACCCTGGAATCCTCGGCGACATATTCGACCTTATCCAAGGCAACGACAAAACCTTTTTAGCTGAAAATTTATATATGATAAGAGCACTCAGTTGTTCAAAGAACGACACAACGATGTTCCCACGACGTTTACAACATCCTGTCAATCCTTGTGACGGATGTTCCCACGATTAAGCTCGATGTAATGACGACCCCAAACGTCGCCGAGGATAAATGTAGCTTTCTCCGACCAACAATCGACAATAAAAGATGAAAATTTGAGGATTGAGGTTTGATTAGAAGGGGAAATTTAGAGTTAATGATTTGAAATGGTTTTTTAATGTTTGGCTTTGATTTCAATACGTGCTGGAATCAATGGGAAGACAAAAGGGTTTTTGCTTTCGTAATCATTTTAAAGTTAGTCAATTAACAACCGTTTAAAAAAATTTACGTCAACTAATCGTTACATGATACATGAAATAAAATTTAATTACTTTTTTATTTCTTTCAAAAATAAAAAAAATGTTTTCTAAGAAAACCTAAAATTTTAGAATTTCTCAAAAAAAATCCTAAATTCTTAAATCCCTAGCCCAAGTCTTCAAATCAAATCAGTCGACAACTAATGAGCTAGTTCATTCTATTTCTTCATTTTAACCAATTGAAAGCTTTCATGTGAAAACTTTTTAAATTTTAATTTTTTTATTTCGACAAGTTTTGTAGTTTTTCTTTATCACTTGTCACATGATTCGAACAACTTAAATCAATAGTTTAATCATTCTCATAGTCAATTTTTCTTAGCATAGTTGTCGTAGAGTCGGCTCTTCATCTTCTACTACAAAAAATGTCTTTGCGTCCCATTCTTCTTTATTGTTGGAAGTAACATCATTACTCTTTATAGATCTTTTTAGCAACAAGATTTGACCATGTGATCTTTCATCCCGCAATTATAATACTTTTCTCCAAACTTTTTTTTATATTAGTTTCATAGTTTTTAAATTTTTTTCCTTTAGAGATCTTCTTTTTTCCTTTATTCTTATTGGACTTATTCTTTTCATGTGGCTTGAAGTTTCGTTTGTCTTTACTGGCGTAGAGTGCCTCTCATTTATTTTTTAATGAGACCTGTCTTATTTGTATAGCTAACATTTTTTGAATAGCTAATAAATTTTTGAATTCTAGAAGTGATGGTTGAGTTTGCCATCCTTCTACAACAACAATAAATCTTCAAAACTTTGGCTTTAAATTATGGACAATGATCCGTTTCATCATGGTATCATCAATAGGAGCCGTTGGATCCAACTCAGAAATGCCATGGCATAACAACTTTACCTTCTGAAAGTATTGTTTAATTGTCATGTTGCCTTGCTTCATAGACAACAACTCACTGTCCAAAAGTTAGAGCTTCGTGTCGTTATTCATAGAGAACAACTTGGCGAATATTTTTTAACTCTTATTTGGGGTTTGACATCTTGAATGTGCTCTAGTATATTTTCATCCATTGTTGTCTTTAAGGCATACATTTCCTTACATGTGTTTATTTTTTTATTTTCTTAACATGCCATTTGTATCCTTTACTTCTGCTCTTTTTTACTATTATTGACAATCTTACATACGTCTTGTCCTTGCATATATGACATCAAGTAAGTTGAACATGTATTGCAGTTGCCGTTGTTAAGCTTTCTCATTTCGCCGATATCGTACAGGTTCATTATTGTGTTGACGAAGGATTCTTACAAAATTAAATAAAACAATACAAGTATGTAAAATGTACACCAAGTATGTTTTAAAAAAACAGATGAATTTTTAGATCTCTCAAATGCTAAATCCTTTTTAGTCAGAATTATTCTAGACATACACTTCTACATTACCGCACGTTTAGGCAAATCAACAACCGAGCAACAGTAACACGTTACCAAGCTCGGATACAAATTCTTGAGCACCCCACAACAGAAAGTATTGAGAGGAGGAAAGAAATAATCAAATGAAAGCTCAACAGTTGATTTGTCTTTATTCGGCGAGTTATAAATATAAGCCTACACTTCCTTATATAGACCAGGAACAACTCGTTCTCATTTATATGCCTTTATAACATTAAGCAACTTTACTAACCATTTGTTAGTTGTAGCGAACTTCTTCTATTGAAAATCGGAGAAATCGGTTACGGGGTATTTCTACATTTTTGGAATTAATTTTTAGGGGATTATTTTGAAAATTGAGTTTTTTAAAAAATAAAGATTTTAGAGTCGTCACCGGCCACTTGGATAAGGTAGGCCGGACACCGTAAAACTAGAGATTTATTCGAAAACAGGTTCGGGAGTTGGTTACGTGTAGGGAAGGGTTAACCCCCATCACGCCCGAAAATTGGTTCCAAAATATATGTTGCTTTTAATCGATGAAAATTGTTGAAATTTAAATTAAATTTAACTAAGTGTCCTTAATTGAATATAAACCTTAATTGAACGGCCTTCATCAAATTGGTGGGTCTGAATTAATTGAACATTTGGTTAATAAAGGTGACGGTACAATGAACCATAGATTAAACCGACATCGAATAAGCCTGTCTGACGTGTTAATTTATGGTTCGAATTTCGCACATCACTTTTATGCATAATGCAAGCATTTAAACATGATGTTATGATTTGTTAACTTTTAATTAATGTTTACTTTCGGACAGTAAGAACTAATTCAAATATTTGGTCAACATCATTGAGCTAGGACTGTCACAACACAAATATCGGAATTAATGAATATCTCCTTTTCAGGGTTTAAGTTAATTAATTTCCATGTCCAATTAAAAAATTAAAGGTCATATAAATGACAATTAAAATGCACGACAAGGAAAAACTTGAAAATTAAAACCACGGGCCCACTAAAGTCCTAACCTAAAAGGCACAAATTATGCAAACTCAATTAGTGATCTAATTATTAACCAGGTTAGTCTAATATTAACCCTAAATTAATTAAACCCTAAAAACTAGAAAATCTTAATAATTTACGAATTATCTTGGATCATGATAATTAATTTGATTAATTTTAAACTAGTATCCCAATAAGCCAATGATTCTATTTAAAACGAATCGAATTAATTAATCATGATTTTAATTAAGTGCTCGCCTAATTCCAATATCGATTTTATCCTAAAGGGTAATTAAGAGGTGTTCAACTAATTTAATAAATTTAACATTTATCTTAACAAGCCAAGGATAAATATAAATTCACTAAATTAATTTGAACCTTAAATCTAACTATGGCTCTAAAAATCTGACCCTAAATCTAATTTAATTAATTTAAAGATTATGCCCCAATAAATCGAACACACACTTTAAATTAATTAAATTAAATTACCATAAACTATTCCTAAAAGCTTAACCTAACAAAGAAGAAAGAAAAACGGCTCGTAAACTATGCACAAGATTATAAGTTTCAAACTATGCGCTATATTATATATATATAGACAAAGTTATATATCCTATATGGAATACGTAGAACATATAAATATATACATATTAAAACCATATATATTATTATAACATATATATAATATATGTAACACAACCATTTACTGTATACTTCGAAAAATATGCATAATATAATATATAAATACCACATACCAAGTACTATATAAACACTTATTATGCCTTATAAGAACCACATATTGTACACTAATATATCATGTGAACATATATCAAAGCCACATTACGTATATATCTACTACAATAAAGCATGAACATGAATAAAAATAGTAAAAGGGCATGGAAATTAAAGATGCATGAACCAGGGGGAAAAAGGAGGTGTCACCATTGGATTTAGGACTGAAATGAACAAAATCTGAAGTTGTAAGGGCTCAACAGTGCATTAAGCCATTTAAAAACAGATTATAACTGAAAAAGGGACTAAATTGAAAATGGTTATGAAAACCAGGGATGGGGGAGTGATTATGAAATGCGAAAGGGCTTATCAAGTTAATACATAGAGGCGGAGGGTTTTAAAAACGTAAATAACCCATTTTACTTCTTTTGAAACATATATAAACACTCATTTTTTTCTGAAAATGGAATTTTTTTAAACTCTTTCACTAGAAACTATGAAAACCCTCTCCCCTCTCTCCTTTTATCTGATGAGCACCGCCGCTCATCGGGTACAAGCCTAGAAACCGGCCGTCCTCTCGTCACGTCGGCCACCGCTCGCCGATGGCTGACGAACCTAAAAACTCTAAAAACAACTAATTTTCTCAGTTTAAAACCAAATCTGCCCTCGCTTTTTGAAAACCAAACCCCTTTTCCTTATTTTTCAAAAAGCCGAGACCCCAACCTTGGCCTCACAACTCTTTCAACACTGTCCTTTTCACCGATTCACCATTCATGGCTCCAAGGAGACCAATAAGATTATCATCGGTGAGGCAGAGATATGGTGTGAGAGAAGTCGAGCCGTGAAGAGAAAGAATCAGAAACCCTAATTTTCTTTTTACATAATTATGCTCTAAAATGAAAAAAGAAATGAGGAGATACCTCTGAAAACTCGAGGCTTTTCTTGCTTTTTATTGCTTGAAAATCTAGATTTTTTTACAATAGCTTTAAGGTTTCATATTTATACCCTGATAATTACATCATTTTAGAAAATAAAAAAACAACCCTAATAATTCCTATTGGCTACTGCGCTTTTTGGCCGGATTAATCTGTATTTCTGCTATTGTTGGTGCATTTCTAAAATTGTTCCCTAATCCTCTGAAATTTGGTAACCACCTCTGACATTAGTCCTTTATGTTTCCTTGTATGTTGTGGCTGATCGTGAGGATGAGGGGACTAGAGGGAAAAATCGCAGCAGTTGGTAACCCTTTCGGCCGACGTGGCGATTCGAATGATTTGAGGAAGCCGAAGCATCGTGCATGCGAAGGAAGCCGAATGATCATCTGGCAAGGGCGTGTGCTCCACGCGGTAATTCAAAGGTCACGGGCCTTGGTCTGGACCGTCAGATCATTCTAGGTCTGACGGTGGATATGCTGTTGTGCCATAAAGATAAGGGATTAGGGTTTTTTTGGTTATTAGATTAGGGCTTAATTAGTTGGGCCTTATTGGGCCGAATGTAATATTTTTTGGGTTTTTTTTAGAATGTAAGTGGACTGTTAATTAATATACCTTTGGGCTTTTATTTATTTTGTTGGGCTTCTATTTAACTAATAATAGTTTATATATTTTTGTGTTTAATTTAACATAATGATAATAAGAACAAGCAAATAAGTAAGATAAGCAATAAAATAAAATGGGTTATCAACCTGTACAAAAATTAGTGATTACAACTGCCATCCTTTGCTTATTCTTGGATAAAGAGAATAAAACAAAGACCATAAGCGCTAATTTTGTCCCACTTTCCTGTTTGAAGACTTTGAGCTGCGAGTTCCTCTTCTATAGAATTGTTCATCTCCCTCTCCCTGAAATCTAGAGCGATGAGTATTTGCTTCCTTTGCTCCAAAGTCCTTGAGCTACGAGCATCTACCCGTTTTGCTCCAGAATTCTGATGTGGCAAGTTTGAAATCCTTCGTTTGAAATCCTTGAGCTTTGAGTATCTGCCTCCCTTGCTCTAAAATCATGATGTGGGGAGTTTGAAATCCTTTGCCTAAAATCCCTGAACTATGAGTATATACCTCATTTGTTCTAAAATCCTGATGAGGCGAGTTTGAAATCCTTAACTTGAAATCCCTGAACTATGAGTATCTGCCTCATTCGCTCTGAAATCCTGATACGGCGAGTTCACAATCCTTCGCCTAAAATTCTTGAGCTACGAGTATCTACCTCCTTTGCTCTAAAACCTGATATGGCGGGTTTGAGAACTTTCTCCTGAAGTCCTTTTTGGGCTTCCACTTTGGCGTTTACTCTTCTTCTTAGGAGGTACTTGACCTATCTTTCAAATATTTGTAAAAAAAAAAGATGAAATGATATGATGGTATGAGTTAGCATTCTCCTATCCTAAGGATGTCTAACTAGATGTGATGCACGAATGACGATAATTTTCAAAATTTCTCGGACAATTTATCTTCTTGGTCCCTTGAATTTGACCCTCTCTTGCTTTTCGCTTCTTTTTTTTGCAATGGCGGTGCCTTTTCCCTCACTCGGGTTCAGCCTTTACGCCCTCTTTTCTCTTGAGCTCCTGAACCTTTTGCTCTAAAGCGCCCTTTCAGGTTTTCACTTTAGAGATTTTTTCTTTTTCCCTTTATCTTTTCTTTCTTCTTATTTTTCTTTTTCTTTCTTTTTCTTCATTTTCCCCTTTTCCTTTTTCCTTTTTTTCTTTTTTTCCTATTTTTCTTTTTTTTGGGAGCCCTTACGTGTTTTTGCCTCTAATCCCTTGGATTTTAACATGAGTGGTATCTAATGCCTTTTCTCAGTGGATCTTGTCAATTTTGCCTCCAATGTCTTCTTGCCTTAACTTCGGTGGACTTCTTTTCTATCTGGGAACAATCTCGCACTTAATAGGTTAAATCATAGTAATGCCAAGAAATCCTTTGCTTTTTCACAATCTATGTCAAACTATCTGCGGGATGCATGTGAAATAGACAATGGAAATGAGAATAAGACTTTATTAATACTTGAAGAAATATCAGAATAATTTTGAAAGTCATGAAAAACATGAGAAAATGAAAAAAGATATAGATGGTGTCAACTGCATGAAGTATGAGAACCCATCGACCTCGATAGATCTCTCGCTAGCCGTCCTTAGTCGTTACTCTTGATGACCTAAGGACCGAAGCATAGTCCTTCAACTAAAACAAAGCCTGTCAGTCGGATGCCAAAATTCAAGTTTATCTGAACCGTCCTTTTCAAATTTTCAATTCAGATCCTCCTTTGGTTTTAAGGCGCCCATTTTCAGGTTTTCACCTTAAATCCTCATTTTCTTTCCTTTTCTTTTCCTTTTCCTTTTTCTTTTTCTTTTTTCTTTTTTTCTTTTTTAAGCATAATACTTCTTGACGAAGTCTGAGTTTATAGGGTTGCTCAATTCTTTCTCCTCTATCTCTGCAAGAATTAATGCTCCCCCGGAGAAGGCATTTTTTACAACATAAGGCCCTTTCCAATTAGGCATCCACTTCCCTCGGAAGTCTTTTTAGTTCAGTAAGATCTTTTTAAGCACCAGATCCCCCTCTTAAAACTTTCTCGGGCGAACTTTTTTGTTATAAGCTTGCATCATCCTTTTTTGATACATTTGGTTGTGACAGATGGCTTTCAACCTTTTCTCTTCAATGAGGTTCAATTGATCAATCTTGGCTTGCATCCATTCGACTTCATCAAACTTTGCTTCGTTCAAAATTCGAAGCGATAGGATTTTCACCTCGATGGGTAATACCGCCTCTGTTCCATATACCAAAGAGTACGACATTACCCCTGTAAAGGTTCTCACAGAGGTCCGATAGACAAACAGAGCAAAATGGAGCTTTTCATGCCAATCCTTGAAAGTCTCCGTGGTTTTTGCTATGATCTTTTTGATATTCTTATTTGCCGCTTCTACTGCTTCGTTCATCTTGGGGCTATAAGAAGTAGAATTATGGTGCACAATTTTAAATTGATCACACACTTCGGTTATCATCTTGTTATTCAAGTTGGAAGGATAGTCGATGATGATTCTTTCGGGCAGACTATAGCGATATATAATTTCTTTCTTAAAAAACTTGCAAATTGTTGCTCTTGTGATGCTAGCATACGAGGCAGCTTCTGCCCACTTGGTGAAGTAATCGATAGCTACAAAGATGAAGCGATGACCATTGGAAGCCTTCGAGTGTATCTGACCAATGACATCCATTCCCCAAGCAGCAAAAGGCCATGGTGAATTCATGGCATGGAGTGGCACTGGCGGGGAATGTATCTTATCGGCATAGATTTGACATTTACGACATTTCTTTGCATAACTGATGCAATCTCCCTCCATGGTAGACCAAAAGTAGCCATATCTCATGATTCTTCTAGCCATTAAGATTCCACTAGTGTAGGTTCCACACAAACCTCTGTGGACTTCCGCTAAAATGGTTTTAGCCTCTCGAGTATTGACACAACTTAAGAGTATCTGATCTTTGCTTCTTTTGTACAAAATCTCTCCGTCAAGAACATACCCCGACGCTAGCCTTTTGATAGTTCTTTTATCATTATCGTCAACCTCTTTTGGGTAAGCCTGGAACTTGATGTATTGGAGGATATGATGATACCATGGATTGTCACCCTCCTCCTCTTCCAAGATACAATAATAGGCCGGTATCTCAAAAGTCTGCATCTTAATCGGGTTTATCTCGACCTTTAGGCTTATTTCGAACACATCGGCCAATGTCACTAAAGCACCGACCATCTGATTATCCTCACTCGGTAAGTAAGCAAAACTGATTTCTTCAAAATCCTTGACCAACTCCTGGATCAAATCATAGTACTTGATCAACTTTGGATCTCTAGTCTCCCACTCCTTCCGGAGCTGGTAGATTACTAAAAATGAGTCTCCAAAGACTTGAAGCACCTTGATTTTCCTTTCTATGGCCGCATGGAGCCCCATAACACAAGCCTCATATTCGGCTATATTATTGGTGTAGAAGAATTCCAACCTACTCGTAAAGGGGTAGTAGACATTTTCATGAGAAATTAACATTGCACCTATTCCATGGCGTAAGGCATTAGATGCTTCATCAAAGTAAAGCTTCCAACTCTTACCCTCAGTGGTGGGCTTCTTCTTGAACAAAGCACCAATCAAATCTTTATCCGAAAAGCTAAAATCCAATGACTCGTAGTCGTCTGAAGCGCGGCTTGCCAAAAGGTCAACCAACACACTTTCTTTTACCACTTTCTAGCTCACAAAAATGATATCGAACTTTGACAGTAGCATTTTCCAATGGGCCATTTTCCCAGTTAGTGCTGGTGCTTCCATTAAAAATTTCAATGGATTCATTCGAGAAATTAAGTAGGTGGTGTGATACAACATGTATTACCTGAGTCACTTAGTAGCCCATACCAAGGCACAACAAAACCTTTGGATCAATGGGTATTGTATTTCACACTCGGTGAAATTCTTGCTTAAGTAATAAATCGCCATTTCTTTCTTGCCAGAGTCATCGTGTTGTCCCAACACACAACCCATCGAATTCTCAAAAACTGTCAAGTACATGATTATTGTCTATTTGAAACTGGTGCTACTAAGATCAGAGCATTGGTCAAATGCTTCTTGATCTTCTCTAGCGCTTCTTGACAATCTTCATCTCAAATCACCGAGTTATTCTTTCGGAGCAATCTGAAGATGGGATCATATTTATCGGTCAACTGGGAGATGAACCAAAAGATGTAATTTAACCTTCCCAAAAACCCTCGGACTTTCCTCTGAGTTTGAGGTGACGAAAGATCTTGGATTGATTTCACCTTATCAGGGTCAATCTCAATTTCTTTTTGTCTTACCATGAAACCCAAGAGTATGAGGTTACTGCGAAGGTACATTTGGTAGGGTTAAGCTTCAACTGGTACTTTCTTAGCCTCTAGAAGAGTTTCCACAAATTTTGGATGTGTTCTTCCTCGGTCCGAGACTTGGATATCATGTCGTCCACATACACCTCAATCTCCTTATGCATCATGTTATGGAACAAGGTCACCATGGCTCTTTGATAGTTTGCCTCGGTAACAAAATGTACCCCACATGGTTACAAAAATGGTTTTTTCCATATCTTCGAGATGCATTTTAATCTGATTATACCCAGAAAAGCCGTCCATAAATGAGAACCAAGCATGTCCCGCAGTGTTGTCAACGAGTGTATCAATGTGAGGGCAAAGAAAAGTTGTCTATGGGGCTCGCCTTATTAAGGTCCCAATAGTCCACGCACATGTGTACCTTCCCGTCCTTTTTTGGCACTGGCACTAAGTTGGCTACCCATTCCGGGTATTTGGAAACCTCCAAGAATCCTACCTCAAACTGTTTCTTTACTTCTTCTCTAACCTTTAGCAGTATGTCCGTTCTCATTCTCCGGAGCTTTTTTTCGACGGGCTTGCATTCTGGCCTATAGGGAGCTTGTGCACCACAATATTCGTGTTCAAACCTGGAATATCTTGGTATGTCCATACAAACACATATTTTAATTGTAGAAGTAGTTTCACCAAATCCCACTTAACTTCTAGTGATAGGATATTGCCGATCTTCACCTCTTTTCTTTCCTCGTTAGTCCCTAAATTCAAAATCTCTACTTCTTCTTAGTGTGGCAGGATTTGCTTTTTCTCACTTGCCATTAGTCTTAATAACTCATACGGGACCTCGTCATCTTCCTCACTAATTTCTGCCAAGCACGCGAGTCGCTCAAAAACTACTCTGAGGTTAGGTTCCAAATCATTCATACAGTTTATATTAAGAAGCATGTACGAGTTTGAAAGTATGTATTGGGAATGGAAAGGAATAGCTTGTGACATGAATAAATAATAAAAGAATAAATAATAAACATAATGAATGCTATGTTGGCCATTTGAGAAAGAGATATAGAAAGTGTCCACTTTATTGAAAGCAAATAAAAAGTGACATGTTGCCAATTTACAAAAGATGCACGTTACTTTCGGGTAAAAGTAACGGGGTTGTTTCAGGCATTACTTTGATTTGGTCCTAAAAAACCACAGGCATGTCCATGTAGGTCTAGTTGTTGAGCTTTTACCCCGGGAAGCATGGGCGAATCTTGGCCAAAGGCTGGTCAATCTTGTCACCCTCACAAATCACATTCACATCCATCTCTTCCAAAGCTTCACAGATCAATTCCTCACGGAGGCATTTCTCTCTTTCTTGGCTTGCTTCTTGGACTTTCAGCTCTGGGTTTCTTATTCCACTGGATATGAAAACACTCTTAAAATTCGCATATGCCATGAGGGTCCAAGAAATGTCATTCACTCTCAGTCGGGCCTTCTTTTGCTCTTGTCTTCTCCTCCATTCTTGCCTATTTTATAGGAAATTGGGCCTATAGCCGAGCCCAAAACGGTTACTCTTATGGATTACATTGATAGGTCAGAGGCGTCCTTGCAGATTCCTTCCCAAGCCTCTTCCATTCCTTGCTCCTCTACCTAAGGTTTCAAATACCACCATTTTGGTACAGTTTGATAGTTTAGAGCAAGAGATCTGGCTCCCCTCGGTGACAAAGGTAGTGTTGACAAATTCCAAAGCCCTAAAAGTGCATTCCATCGCTTCTTCATCGGTCTGGATATATGGTGCGTCAGAAGTTACCGAAGCGATAATGTCTTGCTCGGCATTGACCATGACCAGCTTCCCCTCAATAACAAACTTCAATTTTTGGTGTAACGAAGACATGACTGCAGTGGTTGAATGTATCCATGGCCATCCCAATAGAAAATTATAAGATAGCCGAATGTCCATGACCACAAAATTGATGATGCACTCACTAGGACAAATGAGTACGGGTATTTCAATCTTCTCGACCACATCTCATTGGGTCCCATCAAATGCTCACACTGTATTTTGACAGGGCTTCATGTATGAACTATTGATTGGCAGACGTTATAGAGTAGCCAAAGGTATAACATTTAAACCAGAGCCATTGTCAATTAGCATTTCTTGTAACACATGCCCCTTACAATGGGTAGTAATGTTTAGGGCTTTGGTAGACCCCTACTTTCTTCTGGTATTTCATCGTTACTAAAGGTGATGTAGTTGTTAGCGGTGATATGGCCGATGATCCGATCCAAATTCCCAACTAAAATATCACTCGTAATGAAAGTCTGATTTAGAATATTTAATAGCGCGTTGTGATGCTTTTTTGAGTTTAGCAGTAGATCGAATACCAAAATCTGAGCTGGTTGTTTTCGAAGTTGTTCTACGACATTGTACTCACTGTGTTTCAAGAATCCCAAAAATTTCTGAGCTTGAATCTTTGTGACTGGTTCCTTAATATTTGGAGATGGTTATTCCCCGAACATCCTTTCGGGTTAAACCTCAATTTCCTTGCCTTATTGCTTTTGTTCTTTCGGCGCCCTTAGATTTTCTAGAGCATAGCACAAACCACTCATTGTGAGATGTCCCACATTATTTTCCTCACCGATATTTGGTTCCACATGCCCGTCTTGGGTGGGCTTTATCTCAGTTGCTGCCTTCTCACCTTCTTGCGAACTAGAGGAGCCCGATATTGAAACGCTTGGGGTGTAATTCCACGTGACCATCTGTGTATCCTTGAAAGGAAAAGATGTCGGGGCAGAAATTATAAACTTGGGGGCCACCTTAGGGGCACTCTTCTCAACTGGCTTGAAACTAAAGACAAGTGGTCTCTTTGCGTTGTGCTTGGTGTCTTGATTCTCCAACGCACAGACTTCACATTTTTTTTCTTCCTTCCTCTTTCTCGAAAAACTCAATTTCTTTGTTGCCCATCATATTCTGAATTAATTGGTGGAACTCCCCACAATCTTGTATCTCCTGATCCCCCAACTAATGATACTCGCAGTATGGTCTACAACCCTTCTTCATGACTTCCATTCCTTGGTCGATGAGACACGCCATGCACAACTGCTAGAAAACCCATCTCAACGGAGATCGAATCTCGAACATACTTACTTTAGTCTTTCGAGCATACTCTTCTTCAATAGCATTTATGCCTTACCCCCCGTGATTTGGCTAGGGGTCGTTGGTCGTGCTTGGCTCCCCTAACTGCAAGTCTTTAGTCTGGATCAAATTCTGAACGAACTTCTTGAACGCCATGTATTTTTCAATTGAATGCCCCAAAACATCGGCATGGTACTCACAGTGTGCCTTGGGGTCATACCACGCCGGGTAAGGCGAGTTGAAAGGTGTGACATGATAAGGCTGAACTAGATCTGCCTTATACAACTGCGAGTAAAGTTCTTTGTAAGACATTGGAAAAGGAGTGAAGGACCTATTCTCGCTTTCCCTCTTAGGTCCCCCGTCTTCTCTCTTGTTGAAGTTTCGAGCATTCCCCACCATGGCTTGGGGTTAGGAGATAATGAGGTTCTTGGCGGCCTCATAAGTTTTGTTAACCTCATGATCCTTCTTCTTGTAGTGCATGTGTGATGGTTCTCCCCATCAATTCTCTCACACTTAATGGCAGCCTCGATGCGCTAGCCGATCATAACCATCTCCTCAAAATTGCTAATAGGATTGCTGATCAAACGATCATAAAATATCCCCTTTAGCATGTCCACGAACATCGAAGAGATCTCATTTTCACAAAGTAGGGGCTGAGCTTGTGCCGCTACATCATGCCACTTTTGAGCATACTCCCGGAGGCTTTCATCACGTCTTTGCTCCATTCCTTGCAACAGAAGTTGATTAGGGACCATGCCAGTTATGCGCTTATACTGGTCGGTGAAAGCCTTGGCAAAATCTTTCCACGTCTTGATTTGAGCTTGTGTTAGCTGATTGTACCACCTCAAGGTGGATCCCACTAAGCTATCTTGAAAGCAATGAATCAACAGCTTCTCATTGTCTGTGTACCAGGCTATTTTCCGACAGAACATAACTACGTGTACAGTAGGGTAAGTCGTTCAGTCAAACATCTCAAATTATGGGGTTTTGAATTTGTGCGGCATTTCCACGTCTGGGACCAAATTGTGCTCTCTAGCGTTTAGTCCATAGGAACATTCTTCATCTTTCTTTACTCAGAACTTTTCTTTGAAATCCTTCTGGGATCTTCCAATTGCTTTGTGAATTCCGCCTGTACTTGGTTTAGTTTCTCTAACTCATCAAAATCGAGGATGCTATCCCCAATATTTTTTACATTCCCGAAGGTCACGCCCGGCTAAGCTTAGGTAGAAGCACCAACTTGAGAAGAAGATACCCCTTGTGGAGGGTTCAGTGAAGGGTCAATAAAGATAGGGTTCTTAAAGATTACGACATATGGGCGATCCCTCAAGTTTTGGGTAGGATTCTCGACGGCACCCTTTTCTCTCGGCTCTTATCCTAGACGGGATTGTAGCATCTGAGATATCTCTTTCATCATATCTTGTTGGGACTTGATGATGGTGTCCCTCTATTCTTGCCGAGTTCGTTCTAACTGACCTCTTAGATCGGCTTCCAATTTTGCAAAGCCTTCCTCCATTATTCTTGTTTGTAAACGAGTGCGATATGGGTGTGGAATGATTGTAAATTAAAGAACCAAAATGCTATATCTCTCTAAAATAAGAAGCCTTTCAATTATTTTTAGTAATTTAACAAAGTATACAAACAAATGTGTTATGCATGAATGTAAAGAGCGACACTAAGTTCGGCAAATATCATCATTAAACAACTTGCATTAATCGAAACATTGTTTCATTACAATAATCAAAGAAAACCCACTATGCATATAGTCCTAAGCTAGCATCTAGGTCGACGATCTCCCTCAAGATCCAAAAAATCCTTTCTCCCTCCTCGGATTCATCATCCTCGCAGTCCTAAAGCTCGGTAGTATCTTTCGCTAGAAACTGTAACTTTCGGGCGACCTCTTGCATCCGAGCCATCAAATTTGCTAATTCTTGCTCTTGCCACAAAATAGTGTAAGTGGCGAACCGTATTCGCTCCAATGTCGGCATCTAGTACTCTTGAATTGCTCCCCTAAAATTTGTTGTTTGGTCATTGAATTGTTGAACCTCAGCATCTGGTACACTTGTAATGTTTCCTCTTGTAAGTCTCGACTTTTGCATTCTCTTCCTTAAGTTGGAGCTCTAATCCTCCACTTGGTCCGTCATCCGCGACTCTCTTGTTCTTGTTTAGCCTTTGCAGATTTTGAATTTCATTCTTCTCCAACTTAAGCTCAAGTTCCAACTCATCTTTCCTTCTTTGCAGGCCTTTAATCTCCCTCTCGAGTTTTGTTTTATCCAATTCAAAGTTGAACCTATCATGATTGGCTTTCTCTTCGAGATGAATAAACCCCTTTTGTTCTTCTTCGAGCTACTTTCTCATTAAATCGGCTTTGGTGGGGAGCGTAGCCAACCTTTCTTCAACAGGCCTCCTATCATCAGGATTCAACTTAGGAATATTTTCATTAACACGATTGAACCACCACTCTTCATACTTGGGGGAGACCATGTAAGGAACATTCACGATCCTAACTCGTCTTGCATTGTTCCATGCAGAAGAGGCGTTATACACCTTCCCCTTGTAGCATTTCTCTTTCTCGTAGTCCATTTTGAACTCGTTCAATCCGCTTGTGGTCAGCACAAACTGCTTCAAACCATACTATCTCAAAACCAAAAGGGGTACGTAAGTTGTATACCCCCAAAGATCGAGTAACGATACCCAAGAGTACTCCCTGCATCTATAAAGGATATTCCTCACCGATAGCCAATGAGCTCTCCAAACTATGTCCTCCTCCCTTAGATTTCGGAAAACATCTAGCCAAACCTCCTCGGATCTTCTCGTCAGCCAATACCCTTTCCGTATAAACTCCTCTAATAGTGAGAATTTGCCATCAAAAATAGGTCTTGAGAAATGAACATCTGATCAAATGTGACTGTAAAACCAAACGGTCAAAAGCTGGGGGCATCCTCAAAAATGACTCCGTCCGTGCCCTCTACAAAACCTCAAAGACTGGAAAGTTTCTGCCAAAATCGCGGGTACCGGATTGGTCCCTCCACCCAAGCGATCGAATAAATCCAATACTGACGGGTCGATAAGCCCCAATGCTTTAGGAAATAGCACCAACCCATAGATCAAAAGTGTAAAAAGGTCTCACTGAACTCAGCCCATGGGATGTACTAAAGCTAAGACCAGAATTCCTTCCCACTTTAGATATTCTTTCTTGTTCTAAGTTGTAACTTGATTGTCGACCCAATATGGCAAAGTGTCTGAGAACCTACCAAGCTTGCCCCAGAAAGATTTGTTCTTGTTTGGTTTAGAGTAAATACGGATCTCATTGATCTTCTTGCAATTCAAAAACAGGGCTTGATACTCTTTAATTGCCGGGGTTAAATCCACGTCGTCGGTCGTAAAACAACTATACGCTGAATTCTAAAACCCTACCAAGGCTTGAAGTAGTGATTGGTCGACCAAAACATCTAACAAGTATGCAATGTCGCCATAGTCGCTTTTGAAAGCATTTCTTGTCTCAAAATCCCAACTATTCCACACCGACCTCAATTCGAACACATCATTATATTCCGTGTTCATGAAAGTATCGGTTGACATCGCATACCTAAACCAAATAGAAATACTATCTCCGTCATGGAGCTGCTCTCCTTCTGACCATACTTGCACATCAGAATTCTTCTCGTTGTTGCTACAGACCAAGTCTCCCATTGATCGAGCCTTTAATTTCAGACTATTTCCTGACTCAATGTGCTCTTCATGATATGACACAATATGCAAAATAAAAAGGTAAAAAGAAAAATGACATAAAACAAAAAGAGGTGTGTCAGTCACAGGATAAACAATAAATTCAAAATTGAAAAGAATAAATACAAACAAATTAGGCGAAAGGCGAACATGAAAAGAAAACCTTAATCACATGAATTCTAGTTCACTATGGTTATCCTCATGGCTCTAATTTGGGTGGGCTTCCTAGATTCTCTCGCATAGGTTCGGTTCTAATTAAGGGTACCTGAACCTATCTTATTACCTACTAAGGCAACAAGAACCTCAATTATGGCCCATTACAAGCTTGCGAATTGGATTCGGTTCGAGGGAAAGCACAACCTAATGACGTGGAGGGCTACTCGCGTGTCAAAGGCATGGATTCCAGAAGTGAATTACTGACTCGTGGAGGGCTACTCATGTGGGTATGTGGTGTTTCACTCTCATTTAAGGGACAAAGCTCAAGTATAGAGCTTGATGATCATGATGCAACACATGTTGGTGATCCCTTATAAATTAAATGAAAAATTAATTCGAAAACCACCAATTATCAAAGCTCATACAATCAAAGTCACATCTTCAAAAATGAACAACCTGGTTAAAGTTAATTTGAATTTCCACAATTTCCATCTATAAAAGCAACAAATATTTTCTTGGCTTAACTCTCTTTTTGTTTTGCAAAAACAAATGCAATCCCCAGCGGAGTCGCCATGCTGTAGTGACCTTTTTCTGTTGAAAATCGGACAAACTAGATAGGGTTTTCCCTACTTTTTTGGAATTAGCTTTTAGGGGATTTCTTTTGAAAAATCGAGTTTTTGAAAAATAAAGACTTTGGAGTCGCCACCGACCACTTCGATAAGGTAGGTCGAACACCGTAAAACCAGATATTCATTCGAAAATAGGTTTGAGAGTTGATTATGTGTGGGGAAGGGTTAGCACCCCCATCATGCCCGAAAATCGGTACCAAAATATATGTTGCTTTTAAACGATGGAAATTGTTGAAATTTAAATTAAATTTAACTAAGCGTTCTTAATTGAATATAAACCTTAATTGAACGGACTTTATCAAATTGGTGGGTCTGAATTAATTGAACATTTAGTTAATAAGGGTGATTGTATAATGGACCATAGATTAAACCGACATCGAATAAGCCTGACTGTCGTGTTAATTTATGGTTCGAATTTCGCACATCACCTTTATGCATGATGCAAGCATTTAAACATGATGTTATGATTTGTCAACTTTTAATTAATGTTTACCTTCAGACGGTAAGAATTAATTCAAATATTTGGTCAACCTCCATTGAGCTAAGACTGTTACGACACAAATATCAGAATTAATAAATACATCCTTTTTAGGGTTTAAGTTAATTAATTTCCATGTCCAATTAGAAAATTAAAGGCCATATGAATGATAATTAAAATGCATGATAAGGAAGAACTCGAAAATTAAAACCTCAGACCCAATAAAGTCATAACCTAAAAGGCCCAAATTATGCAAACTCAATTAGTGATCTAATTATTAACAGGTTAGTCTAATATTAACCCTAAATTATTAAACCATAAAACTAGAAAATCTTAATAATTTACGAATTATCTTGAATCATGATAATTAATATGATTAATTTTAAATTAGTATCCCAATAAGCCAAGGATTCTATTTAAAATGAATCGAATTAATTAATCATGACTTTAATTAAGTGCCCGCCTAATTCCAATGTCGATTTTATCCTAAAGAGTAATTAAGAGGTGTTCAACAAATTTAATGAATTTAACATTCATCTCAATAAGCCAAAGATAAATATAAATCTACTAAATTAATTCAAACCTTAAATCTAACTATGACTCTAAAAATCTAACCCTAAATTTAATTTAATTAATTTAAAAATTATGCCCAATAAATCTAGCACACACTTTAAATTAATTAAATTAAATTGCCATAAACTATTTCTAAAGGTTTAACCTAACAAAGAACAAAGAAAAAAAACGCGTAAACTATGCATAAGATTATAAGTTTCAAACTATGTGTTATATAATATATATATATATATAAACAAAGCTATATATTGTATATGGAATACGTTGAATATATATATATATATACATATTAAAACCATATATTTTACTATAACGTAAATATAATATATGTAACACAATCATTTACTGTATACTTTGAAAAATATGTATAATATAATATAATATATAAATACCACATATTGTACACTAATATAACATGTGAACATATATCAAAGCCACATTACGTATATATCTACTACAATAAAGCATGAACATGAATAAAAACAGTAAAAAGGCATGGAAATTAAAGATGCATGAACCAGGGGAAAAAGGGGGTCACCATTGGATTTAGGACCAAAATGAACAAAATTTGAAGTTGTAAGGGCTCAACAGGACATTAAGTCATTTAAAATCAGATTATAACCAAAAAAGAGACTAAATTGAAAATGGTTATGAAAACCAGGGACAACAGAGTGATTATGAAACGCGAAAGGACTGATCAAGTTAATACAGAGAGGCGGAGGGATTTAAAAACGTAAATAACACATTTTGCTACTTTTGAAATAGATATAAAAATTCATTTTTTTGAAAATGGAATTTTTTAAACCCTTTCACCAGAAACTATGAAAATCATCTCCCCTCTCTCTTTTTATCTGATGAGCGTCGTTGTTCATTAGGTACAAGCTCAGAAATCGGATGTTCTCTCGTCGTGTCGGCCACTACTCGCCGACGGCCGGCAAACGCAAAACTCTAAAAATTATTCTTTTTCTTAGTTTAAAACCAGATATGCCCTCGCTTTTTGAAAACCAAACCCCTTTTCTTTATTTTTCAAAAGGTCGAGACCTCAGCCTTGGCCTCACAACTCTTTCAACGCCGACCTTTCCACCGATTTATCATTCATGGCTCCAAAGAGACCGAGAGGGTTATCATCGACGAGGCAGAGATATGGCGTGAGGAAAGTCGAGCCGTGAAGGGTAAGAATCAGAAACCTTAATCCTCATTTTTTATGATTATGCTCTGAAATGAAAAAAAGAAAGGATGAGATACCTCTAAAAATTTGAGGCTTTTCTTGCTTGAAAATCCAGATTTTTTTACAATAGCTTTAGGGTTTCATATTTATACCCTGATAATTACATCCTTTTAGAAAATAGAAAAACAACCCTAATAATTTCTATTGGCTGCTGCGTTTTTTGGCCGGATTAATCTGTATTTCTTCTATTGTTGGTGCATTTCTAAAATTGTTCCCTAATCCTCTAAAATTTGGTAACCACCACTGACATTAGTCCTTTGTGTTCCCTTGTATGTTGTGGCCGATCGTGAGGATGATGGGACCAGAGGGAGAAATCGCAGCAGTTGGTGACCCGTACAGTCGACGTGATGATTTGAACGTTCTGAGGAAGCCGAAGCATCATGCGTGCGTGCGTGAAGGAAGCCGAACGATCATCTGGCAAGGGCGTGTGCTTCATGCGATAATTCAAAGGTCGCGAGCCTCGATCTAGACCGTCAGATCATTCTAAATCTGACAGTGGACATGCAGCTGTGCTAAAAACATAGGAGATTAGGGTTTTTAATGGTTATCAGGTTAGAGCTTAATTAGCTGGGCCTTATTGGGCTGAATGTAATATTTTTTGGGTTTTTTTTAGAATGCAAGTGGATTGTTAATTAATATACCTTCGGGCTTTTATTTATTTTGTTGGGCTTCTACTTAACTAATAATAGTGTATATATTTTTGTATTTTTGTGTTCAATTTAACATAATGATAATAAGAACAAGCAAATAAGCAAGATAAGCAATAAAATAAAATGGATTATCAACCCGGAAAAAAATTAGTGATTACATTAGTATAAAATAAATTTAAATAACTATTAATGCAACTTAATTCAATGTATAGATCTTAAAAATTCGAAATTATGGGACACAATGAAATCTATTAGACCTTAACCCATATCTATCAAAAAAGAAGAAAAAACCTTCGATTTATTTATTTGTTTTATACATACATAATGAAATTGATTGAATTAATAATCTATGATTGTTTCCTCATATATGTATATATTCACATAAGTCCAAAACATGGAATCAAATTACTTTGAGCCATTTAAATACGGATTTGGGGATTATTAATTTATTATTTATGTACAACTCCATTCAACATTCTCCCAAATCTGCACCCTCACGTATCTCTTACTTTTATTTGATTCAATTAAAACACTTGCAACTTTTATTGTGATGAAGTTACCAAAATCAAAGGAAAACTCTGGTGAAGCTACACAGCATTTGCTCTTGCTCTAATTTTAGCTCCACCTTCTTCCTTGACATTATTTTCTTGGCCAAAGAATGAAGGTACGCGAACTTGATAAACGGTTCCGTACCTGCTACAGAAAAACGGACAGGTAAATTGCAAGAATTCTTTAAGCAACGAGTAAAAACACAAGGCTTGATCCTAGAGCTTCAGTAAGATATTTGAAATTGCAAATCGAGGATGACGACATTCTGAGGATACATGACATTAAACCACATGCAAGCATTCACATCTAGGATAGTTAGGACAGAAGCTGCTTTTAATATATCAAACAAATTTCAGTAGCTTGGAAATGGAAACTAAGAACAGTCCAGTGTGCTTAGATGGGACCTAAGGTGTAAGCCTCAATGTTTTCCCTTCATATATATATATATATATATATCATGAAATATTAAGGGGAATTTTTTTTCCAAACTCATGCACAAAACAATAGATACAACCAAGTTTTAACCTATATTGACTTTTCTGTGTATAAAAATTGAAAATCATAGAACATAACGTGCATATATCTCTTAGAAATTTGTAAAAGAAACAGCATAGGTATGAAAAAGTGACATAGCAAGAGAAGAACCTTCAATTTTGGAGAAACTCGTGTAGAAGCAACATCTTACAAATAACACGATCTAGGATCGAAATTTTGCAAGGGCTTGCTGATAGATTGATGATGACGATGCACTTGCATGGTCAACAATGGGAAGGCAAGGATCATAAAGGTTCTCATCCTTTAGCTCCTGTTTAATCCCATGGAACCTCACACCATTCTCTTTTAATTGCTGCCCCGGAAGGAAAGAGTGTGTTGGACCTGTTGATTTTCCACCATTATTCATATCAAAACCAGTCAATGATAGATTTGCAGGTGTTGGGAGATTCAAAGGCAAAATTGGAAAATTCGGAACTGCAATTGAGCCAGATGAATGAGTTGCAATGCAGTTTGGGTTCAGTCCAAAAGAGCCATAAGGAATAGCTTTCTGTATGGAAGGAAACTTCATTTGGTAAACAGAAGCCAGAGAAGCTGCCCCAAGCTTCATATCATTACTGAAATCCCCAAGAAAACTAGGTCTCACATATTCACTTTTAATTTCAGGCTTTCGATCAAAAGGCGGTGCAAAATCTTGGATTGGCGTTTCAGGCTTTATAGCATGTGTATTTCTGGATAATGACAGGGCAGCTTGAGTATTGGGACCAGGAGGGGGCAAATTACAACCACTAGAGTTAACATGACTGCTATTTCTGGCTGCTGGAACTTCATGATTGTGTTTTCCATCATATGTTGTGAGCACACATTTAAGATTATGGGAAGCTCTTTCCACATGCTTTCTCACAGGACATCCGGGACTTGTGCATTTATAGTAACTCCTATAAGATGGACAACAAAAATTTCAACGGGTTTTATATATGAAAGCATGAAGCTTGATCTTTCTTTGCTGTGCTTTGAAAATAAACAACACGAATATAACTATTAAATCTAGCAGAAACATTCATGCAAGAAGCATAAACATAAAATTTACCCCTGCATCTTTAGATGATTCTTTCGATTTCACATGCAAAAGAAATCTGATGTAGAAAGAAAGACAGCTGACAAGTTGGTACCTAGGATTAGGGTTTCCTTTGACAACCTTCTGTCCATACTTCCTCCAACGATAGCCATCATCAAGAATGTCCACATCACTTTCTATTTGCACAACTACTCTTGGTTCACGGGAAGCCCCAGATGCCACATTCATTTCAGTCATGCTGCTCTCTGTCTTCCTGCAATGAAGGTGGATAAAAAATGTAAATACAAGTTAGTAAAAGTTAAAACTCTTCCATTGATCATGCATACTAATAAAGAAACTTACCTTCGTTTGGATTCAGACTCATCATCATTAGCTGCATCATCACGGAGTGATATGCTTCCCTGGGTAGCTCTATCATCATTATCGTCGTCATGACTAGCAAGTGTAGATGAAAACTCTGGAGTTTCGACTGATTCAAACACACCAACAGATTTCCCTTGGGAAGTTGATGGTGGATCAGAAAGATCAGTTACAATAGATGTTGATGATGTTCTTTCCGGACCATCAGCTTTCCAATCGGATCCAAGCTTCATATCCTTCGAACCTGCTTGGACATTTCTCCAAATTAAACCGCCTTCAACTTTGACACAAGTTCCAGTACCTTCCGCACTCTCTGACATTTCTTCAGATGATAGAGTGGACCCAAGAGATGGCCGACGACAAGGCTGAGGCTTTGAGTGATTATGGGCACCCTTGTAGATGATTTCAGTAATTTGGCCATCAAGTGAGCGCTCTACCTTCTTCTTCACCTGACAATTTGGATGGGTACATTTATAATAGCTTCGCGGATATTCACTTCCTTTTACCTGCTTCTGTCCATACTTCCTCCAATTATATCCATCTTCTGATGTTCTTGCTGTTCCCATAGCAGTGTTTGCACCCTTCTGATCGCTTTCCAGTGTGCGTACATCTTGTCCATGAAGAGGTTCTTTCTGAAAAGATGTTCGATCACTACCAAACTCGGAAGGATGGAATCCCGATTTAGCATTATTATACACAATGTTATTCAAAATTCCAACATCAACAACTGAATCTGCTGGAAAACTCCTTGAGGTAGCTTCTTTTGAAAAATATGAAGGAAATTTCAATTCCAAAGGTCTATCCATAGGGACAACAGGTTGATAATCAACTTCAGCATTTTGAATGAGATTGAAAGTGGAAGAAACCTGCACATACAAAAATCGATCACTAACTCCAATAGCGTTTTAGATGTAACCCCTAATTAAGCATGACACAGGTGACAAGAAGTGCATCTTTTATATTTAGATGTAATCCAGAAGCTTATCTAAATCTACAAAGCTTATCACAATCAAATTCTCTTGTCTGCCAGGATGAGATCACCCCATTGTAGGATTGTTCATGATGGTATGATAAGACATATCAACCATATTAAAGAATGTGTGTGAGGCTAGATATCAATTAATCTACTTAACTACAGCAGGTTCAGAAGATTATCTAACAAGAACAAATTTTACTATAAAAAAGGAAAATGATAAAAAGATGCAAACGTACTAATAAC
Source organism: Hibiscus mutabilis (assembly GCA_019671005.1). NCBI lineage: Eukaryota > Viridiplantae > Streptophyta > Magnoliopsida > Malvales > Malvaceae > Hibiscus > Hibiscus mutabilis. Next base: position 13,499,629 of record CM033735.1, on the reverse strand, counting down.
AATGAAACATCTTGAGATAATGTATATCCACAAACTTTTCAATAAAAGAAATGCATACCACAACCAAATTGAATTCTGACCATTGGGTGATAAGCCAATCAATTTACAACCACAATAAACAACTGAACTATTTACTTATGAGATAAACAAGAAATTGAATATATAACAACTTGGAATCCACTTCAACCAAACTTCAGAAAGGAAAGTTACTATCGCAATTAGCACTTTGCCTTCCTATTTTATTTTATTTTTTTAAAGACGCATTCCTATTAAGTATTGCATCTGAAGAAGTTAAGTCCTGACTAACTCACACAACTGATGTGGTTTAGAGAGAAAAACAACAATAAAAAAAAATAAGGCTGAAAAAAACGAGTGAAAAGAAGATGGAACTGTATAAAATGTAGGCTATAAAAATCTCTAGTTTCTCTATTCTTTCAAAGAGAATAATAAGAATAGTTATGGCTGTAAATATTTCACTTACACTAGACTTTCTTGCAAATAAAGTCTTATTCTAGCCCTAAATTTAAACCCTAAAAATAACTAATAACCCTAGCCATCCATAAATATCTAATGCTCAATAAGTAAAACTCGGTTCCGGTGAGAAAAAACTTTACTACTACAGAATAGTTTTGCATCCACTTCTTCATGTAATTGTCCAGATTCATATCAGTGTTTGAAAAACTTCTTCACGAGTACAAATTAGAGCCTGATTCTGATTTTCAGGTTTTCATTATCCTAACTTTGCATTTGCAAGAACCTTTATTCCATGGATTTCTTGGTCAATATTATAAGCACCTTTAACCAGTACATTATAGTAATGTTTCTAAGCTCTTCCAAATACTTGGAGCACATTAAGGATAATTTGAGGTGTCTTTTCTCCCGGAAATTTGACAAGACTAAACATCTTCTATGCTCAAACATGGTCACCAGCCCCCAAATTTCAGTGAAAACAGCCTTGATGTTATTAGAATCAAAGCAATTGCCTTATGGTGACTCACAAGACTTTGATGCTATGGTGACATTATTTCTGAATTCAAGCATTTCCTTCATCTGATTCAAATTAGTTGAACTTGCGTCATCCAAAAGCTTAGAGAACAAGTTCACCTTATGGTGATGGATTTTAGTTTCTCAGCCTAATCCTCAGCACTATGTTTTAAGTATTTCTAGTTTGTAGCTTCTCCAACACCTTCATCCGGTAAGCATGGGAAACAGAAAGTTCACCAGAAAAAAACTCAGAGAAAATTAAAGAAAAACTATCACTACATGTCAAATATGCAGTCAAATTAATTCCCCCCTCCACAGGATTATTCTCTTTCATGAATGGAAGCCCAAAAATTAGTTCTTCTACCTGTGTTGCAAGGAAATGGGGACTTGGGATATTGTGCAAGAACTGTAGAGAAAGTAGTAGATATATTATGGATGTCTGGGATTATTAGTTACTTTTAGGGTTTAAATCTAGGGCTAGAATAAAACTTTATTTGCAAGAAGACCTAATAACTTGCAAAACTGTAAAGTATTTACAGCTATAACTATTATTATTTCTTTGAATTAATAGGGAATCTAGAAGTTTGTATAAACCTATATTTTCTAAAGTTCCATACTATTTCTTACTCATTTATTCATCCCTAATTCTATTGATTTAGGGCTGTTTTCCCCCTTAAGCCACATCAAAAACTCAAATGAACAAAATCTAACAACAATAAGGAAGGGACTAATCTCATGGAGAGCTGTAGAAATCTACCCAAAAGCAAATGCCACCAGTTTGATGAACATAAAAAAGAGGCTGTTGTAATATCCTTCTTGATCTGTAAAACTGGTCAGCTTAACTGGTTTTGATAAACAAAATTGAAAAAAGAGTCAAAGATAATAATAAAAAGGAAACGGAGAAGTAATGCACAATGAAGAATACTATATAGACAATAGGGAAAGTAAAGTTGGATATAAAAGGAAATGAATTTGAGTTACAACCAATGGCTGGAAAATAAAACATAGAATTCATAATTATACAAGCCAAGTTTTTGTAAGTCATGGCCAATGCAGTTTGAATATAAACACATGTGAAGGATTAGAAATATGTCAAGTTTATTAATCTGGCAGCTATCAGCAGAAACTTTAACTTTATGACAGTAGAATTAGGATAGAAGGAAATCACCTGATCTTCTATACTCGAAAAACTTGGTTGAGAATCCATATGCTGTGCCTTTAATGTGAAAGAAGAAACCATACTGTTGTCTCCGTCACCCGTGATATGATTCACCAACCGACCATCATGATCGTGAAATGTTCCAGTGGTGGGAGATGCCTATGCCAGAAACAGAAGTCATTAGAGAACATACTAGTGAATAAACTCCAGAGCTGGGCACGGGCAATAATTTTAATATATTAATTAAATCCCTTTTTAATTTCTATATGAAAATTTTCTTTAAACAGGGTAGATAACAAATTTAAATAACAATATTAACTACAACGCCTTTTTAAATACCCGTGATGGAACACAAGTCTCAAGCTTAATATAATCTAGTTCATAAAGAACACAATACTTATTAAAGCTTTCTAAGATGCTTCACTTAATATAACTGAGCTTCAAATTTTCCAAAAGGAAAAAAAAAAAACTAGTTCTAAATGTACTAGAAAGAGCTTCTTAGAGTTCAGATCTAATATTAAGAATCAACTAGAATTATAGTATCACCAGTTATTAATAACCCATCGCTAGCGTTCAATTGAGAGGCTTTTAATAGTTTATTTCATATAGTCCATGAGCATTTTCTTATCCTAGTTTCTCGTTTCCTTCTAAGGCTGATTTATCCCCAGGCAACTAAAATATTTCTGTTTTGAGTTATATTTTGATGCAGCCAATGGCAGAAACAATTGATGTAAAATATACATGCTGATACAAATCTTGAAAGCTATGAAAAAGAGAATTGCCATAAATTTGTATTTAACATACTTCAGTTTCTCCTTCCATTATAAAGAAATAAATGTCTGATTTATATAACCCCATATACCATGAATTTAATATTACATTGCTTAATATCAAATTTTTGTACAATTTTGATTCCGACGCCTCGAATCGCATCAAAACGAATGTGAGGAAAAGAAATCCTACGAATAGGCATAGTCCTAACTAAACAAAAGGGCTATTGTTATTTGTTACGTTCATTTTCTCTGTATAAATTTCGTTTCATTCTGTTCTCAAGTATGCTAAAAGTAATACCAATCACAAGAAATGGTGAAGTCGAAAAATCACATTCCATTAGAAATAAAGGAATAACTAAAAGGCAACACCACTGGTATTTAATATGATCAAACTCTACATTGCATGTGTTTTGTTCCCAAAATAGTTTCATTTCTTCGGAAAAATTCTTTTCGATTTCATATCTAATCTCCTTAAACATGACATTGCCACTAATATAAGAAGCATTAAAGATGATTTTCTGGCCTTCATAACAAAATACTTGATATTTACAGTGAAACTGTGACAGTCATAATCATGGCAAAATATTATAAATCAAACATAAAAAGTACAAAAAAAGGGGTTGTTACCTGAGCATTTGGCAACATTATAGGAGAATCCAACAAAGCAGTAGGGCTGATCCCAGGAGGAATGGTAAGGTAAGGCGAGTTGGGAGACGGGGAATCCAGTGGGCTCGTGGAGGCCCTCAGCCTCGCCGCACTTATACTCTCCGCCTTGAAACCGCACGTCGCCGCCCTCCTTTCCGCAATGCTGCCTTCTGTCCTAACGGAACCGCCGCGTCCTCCGATGGTACCAACGCGTTTGGTATCGTCGTCTTCACCGGTAACGGATTCATGGGTGTTAGTGAAAATGGTAACATCGTTGTCCATGAAAAAGAGAAAGAAAAAAGGGTAAAAGTCAAGCAGCTGTGATCCGGCAACCAGGCATTTGGGTTCAGCTCCGGTGACTGGGTGAGGATTGGAGCTGAAAATTTTCAAGTTCGGATTTGGAAACAAAGAGAGAAGGAAGATAGATTGATAGATAGAGAAAGAGTTTTTAAAGTTTCTGGGTCCGCTTTGTTTGTTAGATTGTTTGTGTCGTTGTCTACTTGTCTTTGTCTTACTGTTTACAAGATTTATTATTTTTATTTATTTTTAAACCATTTTTATTATTTATCTATAAATAAATAAATACTAACTAAATACCGTTAGATTTTCTTAGATCTTTTAAACATTCCATGAAAATGAACTTTTGGATTACTAAGTGTGGCAGTTGTATTTTCAAAGTTTCTGAGAAAAGGGAAGGAAAAGAAATTCTGAGAAAATTAAATAGAGATTAAATACCAAAAATCTAATTTAGATAAACCAAACTATGATTTGATATAAGGAATCAGTTTTTTTTTTTAAATTAAACAAAAACGATCTCAACAAATAATACAATGAAGTTAATCTCTTTTATTTGTTCAATATTAATATTTTATTTTTTGAATTTCTCGAATTGTTCAATAATATTTAATGGTGTTAATGGAAATTATTAATTTTGGGTTAAAATCGAGTAATTCCAAAGGTAAAGTACTCAATTATGAGAAAAAATAAATAAATGAAAATGGACTAAATCCGCATAAAACGATTCGTAGAAAGATGATTCACATAGTTTAACCATTGATATAGTATGACAATTTATTAACAACGTGATAAGTATGGCTGATATCGAAATTTAGTAGAAGGATTTATTTATTTGAGACGTTAATAAGTAATTAACGTAATAATTAAGGAGGCATTGCAAAAATTCAGCAACGGAACCTTACCAATAATATATCGAATATGTATCTAATAAACTTATATAATTTAATACTCGGGAGATATTCATAGTTCACTTTAAAATAAATAATAAATTTACGTGGCGGGTGTTCACATTGTTTTTAACTATGTAATCGAGATTTAATCTGCATCCATACGAATGGAACTTATATTACAACCAATCGTTTATTTTTTTTAAAAAATATCTATAACGAAAAATATTAATCATTATTATTGAGAATAATACACTTATTTCTATCCTAAATTGTTTTTTTCTCATTTAAATTCTCCAAATTTTAAAATAAAAACTTGAAAATTTGGAGAGTCATTGTTGAATCCATATTGTTTTTTTACAAAAGGCAGAAAGTCGTGGAAAGTTGGTGACTGGGATACGTTACCAACAAGAATATTGCACATTTGCTTATAGTTATGTTTCGCGGTTAGCGAATAGCGGATAGCAAATTATATTAACTTATAATTGAAAATGAGTTTCTTTAATAGTATGATGGTTTAATTTTATTAAAAATTAAAATAGAAAACATTTCAAAAGAAATAAAACTGTAACAGAAATAACAAAACACAATATATCTAATAGAAAAAAAACTAAAAAAATGAAATTTCAGACCAGCAAAACAAGTCTAATGGACTGCAAAATAAGGATAAAGATGAAACGCTGGAGAAATACAAGCAAGGAGCAAGACTTCTTGTCTTTATCGACCTACATGCTTCAGTATTGAAGTATAAGTGGTGAGGAAAACCAACAATCTTAGAGGTTGCTTCTCAAAACAGATCTGACTACATCGACAAACTAACCACAAAGGGGATCAAACTATTGAAGATCCATTCATAAACCACAAATCAGAGTCGAGCGTCGTGAAACGTATCCATAAACGCAATTCTACCACAACCGTAGACGATAACTAGTTGATTGCATTACTTATTGTATAAAAATGTTTGATAAAATTAACTGAAAGTTGATAATTGTTTGTTTATTTGAACAAATAAAATAACATATAAGGACATAATTATATTTGACACTTATTTTGAATAGTTTATTGGTTATCGGTATTTGATTATTATTATTATTATTATTATTATTATTATAATAAACTTTTTTTAATATAACATGTTGAGTGGATTAAAAGAACGTAATTTGGCCAAGAGGGGGTGAATTGACTTTTTTAAAAGTGGAGGTAGCAAATTGAAAATTGAAAGAATAAGGATAAAGCAAATTATAGTGGTTCAAGCTTCTAACAAGCTTCTAACAAGCTCTACATCCACTACCTTAGCTCTCACTAAGGATTTTCAACAATCTCCACTAGATGTTCTTCCCCTTTTCTAGGTTTAGGAGGTAACATTTACAATCAGTTAATCTTTCTACCCAAAGATTAACCCAAAAGACTCTTTTTATAAAGAAGTTTTTGGCAAATAAAAGATATCTCTCACAAGACTGAATATTACCCAATTTAAAATCAAACACTCCCCAAACTTGAAATAAAGATTTACAATGAAGATTACAAACAAGTTGGGTACAAGGATTTGACTCTATAAAGCACAATGGTTTGGATAATTGTTGGGATATTACAAATAGGTTCAATAGTTGTTGTTGGTGCTTTGGAGGCTTGATTTTATACCCTTGCATTGAATTCTAGCCGTTTGTGTGGTTGAGATCATTAATCTAGTCGTTAGGCTGCATTTTTGGCGTAATAAATGCTCTTCAACTGCCCAACATATCGGTACCCTCGTCATTGTATTGATACCTATCTATAAGAAGAAAGAGACGTTGTGCACAAAATAGAAGGGGTGTATCGATACGCGGGAAGGTGTATCGGTACAGTTATAGTGTAAAAAATAGGGGCGTATCGATACGGATTTTGCTCACTGGAATTCTGGGTGAAGTTTTGACAAAAAGTGTATCGATACGCTATATGGGCGTATCGATACGGTCCAACGAACGTTTGAAAATGCCCGATTCCCCATAACTAACACCAATGGCTATTTTCATTAAATGCAAAGATCTTCTGAATCAAACTAAACTGTATTGATACGGTTGATACCGTATCTGTATGCTATGCCTTTAAAATATATTTATTTTAAAACCGCATCGATACGGTATCAACCGTATCGTAAAAACTTTAGGCAATTAAAATTCCAATAACGTAAAGTCGTATCAATAGGGCTAAGCATAAATGTCAAATTTGGCTTGGAAAACTTGGAGAAAACTTATTTGGTCTGATTGTTTTGACTTAAGATCAATTTTGATTCAAATAGTATGTTGGTTTGTGAGATTTTAAAATACTTTAAGATTTATTTTCATTTACAAATAGGTCATTATACAAATTTGTTATATCAAAATCAAATTAGGTTTTACAATCTCCCCCTTTTTGATATAACAAAACCAAAGTGAATTTTTAAGTATTTTTGAAAAGTTTGAAAAGTTTACTCCCCCTTAATTTAAGATAGGTTTTCAAAACTTCAAAACTTTGTAAAAATTTAAGATTTTACACTTCTCCCATTTTTGTTAGATCAAAATCAATGCATATAACAAGGATGTAAACGAGATATAGAGCAATAAATCCCAATGTAAAGCATAATCAAAGCAACATAATATCATTAAACTTAAAATATAATATCCAAAGCAACATAAGTTCAAAGTAAATTCAAACTTAAATCCAAACTTAAACTTAAAATAAACTAAACATAATCAAAGCATAGGGTTCTTAAAAACAATAACATAGGTGCAAAAATAAAAAACTTAAGATGAGATGACATGCAATGGAATGCACTAGAACTCGTCCCCATCATTGTTGCCATTGTCTTCATCCATATCCTCTTCATCATCGTCATCATGTTTGGGCGGAGGAGCGCGAGAATTAAGCCAAGCACCATGGAAGACGGTGAGAGAGACATCCATGGAGGCTTGTTGTTGCTCGATGGTGGTGACACGTTGCTCAACAGAGGTGAATTTTTTCTCAATGACCCCAACTCGTTCTTCCAAGGAGGTGAACCATGTATCAATAGCGGTAAACCCTGAGTTCATGGTGGTATCTATAGAGGCAATATTTGTGTGCAAAGATGTGAATTTCTTATTGAGATACACCATGAGGGCATTCATGGAATGTGGAGCATGATGAGCAATGGGACCTTGGGGAGCCACAGGAGGACGTTGAGCATCTTGAGAAGGAGGATTAGCCAGACGAACCCACTCGTTGTTGATGAATTGGAATTTGGCACGAGTAAGAGAGTGTTCATTGGTTGGTTTACCAAGAGGCTCGGCAACATCATGTGAACAATCGATCTCCAAGGAATGAAATAGATGACTCAAAGTCGTGCCATAGTAGAAAGACTTGACTTGATCGGTGTGGTGGTGTTGGACAAGATATACCAAGTCGACAAACATAATTTGACAAAGGTTTTGGCGCTTACCCTCACGGAAACATCAAAGCCAAAAAACACCAACTTGGAGGATGGTTGAGAATTTGCCACCGGAAGGACGAAGCCACCAAGAGATGATAAGATGAAGGATTCGATCATAGGCATCTAAAACAGTTACGGAGCCAAGTTGACCAAGTCCCAAGGAGTGTTCATCACCAATCCCAATATTTTCAAAACCAAAAACATTGCATAAAATTTCTTGATCAATTCGAAATTTCTTTCCCATCAAATAAGACTCAATGGCTATAACTTCGTTTCTTTCAGAATCATGAATGCAACGGGCATCAACATAAAAAATCAAAACAAGATTTCGATATAAAGACGAGTGTAGGTTTAAAAAGGTAAGAATTTCCATTGTTGCAACAACCTAAAGTATTTGAATTTAAACCGTTTCGAGTTTAGAAAAGGGATTGAAACAACTCGCTCACCCCGAATGGTAAAAGGCTTGATATTGTTTGTAATGGGCCAAAGCCTTAGGTGTTAGAAAACTATTTTGAATGATATACCCAAGGTTTGGTTTAGAAATACCCTTGTTTTCGGTATTGGGATTTGATGAACTCGATGGTACCTCTTTTCTTGGTCTCTTTTTCAACCCCATTATAAGCCTGAAAAACATCAAAAACATTCGAAAACAATGTATGCAATTATCATCATATTCAATCCAATAAATATTCCAATAATTTAAGGTATTGTGAAAAACACTATATTTTAGGTTTTAAAAATATATACAAGTATAAAAAATAATTTTTGGGAAAAATAAATTTGAAAAATATACGATATAATTTTATATTCAAAATTTTTTTTCTTCAGATTTTAAAGAATTTTTGCAGACACTTCAAAACCCAGACTATAAGGATATATTCTATACAAAAATTGATTAAAAACAACAAAGGAAAATAAATGAAAATTAAAAAGAAAAGAAAAGGGTTTTATACCTTGAGATAGGAAATTGGAAGAATGAAGGATGAACAATGCGCAAAGCTTAAGCCTTGATGTTTTGATGAAAAACCCTCAAAGAATTTTAGGTTTGGTGTGATAAAACAATGAGATTAGAGGGGTTTTTTTATAGGGGTTTTCGGTTAGGGTTTTGAGAGAAAAAGAGATTTGAATTTAATTAAAGGAGATATGCTCTTAAAGGCACGATTTAAAAAGTTTGCATATACCGTATCGATATGCTGACTAGGCGTATCGATCCACCGTATTGGTATAGTTTTCAAACAGTATCGATACGCGTGACCGTATCGATACAATGCTGGCTGTATCGTTGCTCATTTAAGACCCCGTATCGATACACTTATTGCCGTATCGATACCCTTTTGCCAAAAAATGCATTTTTGGACAAGAGTAAGTCCAAAAATTCAACTTTGAGCGAGCCAAAATGCATGTGAATGATATATGAGCAATATATATGGACAAGAACAGATGCATACTCCCCCTAGCAACAAGCATAGATGCATCAAGAAGCAAAATTACATAAGCAAGATCATCATTCTAAATTCAAGCCAAATTTTGCACAAAAGGGCTCTAAAAGGTCAAGATAGGCTAGTTAGACCTAATTCTCTCCTAAGAGTCCAAAAACGCTCTTTGTCTTATTGGTTTTGTAAAGATATCCGCTAGTTGGTTTGAGGTATCAACATACTCTAGAACAACATCATTCTTTAAGACATGATCCTTAATGAAATGATGTCTTATCTCTACGTGCTTGGTTCTAGAATGTTGGATGGGATTCTTAGTGAGACATATGACACTAGTATTGTCACACTTAAAGGGTATGGTATCTGCTTCAACTCCATAGTCTAAGAGTTGTTGCTTCATCCAAAGGACTTGAGCACAACAACTCCCTAAGGATATGTACTCCCCTTCCGTGGTAGATAAGGCTACACTATTTTGTTTCTTAGAGAACCAAGATACGAGCATACTACCTAGGAATTGGCATGTTTCAGAGGTACTTTTCCTATCTATCTTACATCCCCCATAATCCGTATCAGAATAAGCATGAAGGTTTAGTCTCTAGGATACCAAGGACCTAAACAAGGTGTATCTCTAAGGTATCTAAAGATTCTCTTAATGGCTATAAGGTGTGATTCTCTAGGACTAGCTTGAAACCTAGCACACAAGCAAACACTAAACATGATATCGGGTCTACTTGCGGTAAGGTAAAGCAATGATCCAATCATAGAGTGATAAAGCTTGGAATCGACACACTTACCTTCTTCATCCTTGTCAAGCTTAATTGATGAGCTCATAGGAGTAGCTTGAGGCTTTACATTCTCCAAGCTGAACTTCTTGAGCATATCCTTGATGTACTTAGCTTGATTGATGAAGATTCCATCCTTCATTTGCTTGATTTGGAGCCCCAAGAAAAATGAAAACTCCCCCATCATGCTCATCTTAAACTCACCTTGCATCAACTTAGAAAATTATTGGCAATAGAACTCATTAGTAGAACCAAATATTATATCATCAACATAAATTTGAACTACTAAGATGTCAGTGCCATTTCTTTTAATGAAAAGTATAGTATTCACCTTGCCTTTTTCAAAACCTTTTTCAACCAAAAAGTTTGAAAGCCTTTATACCAAGCTCTAGGGGTTGTTTCAAACCATATAAAGCTTTTGTTAGTTTAAAAACATGGTTTGGAAAAATTGGATTTTCAAAACCCGTTGGTTGTTCAACATACACTTCTTCATTAATAAAACCATTTAAAAATGCACTTTTAACATCCATTTGAAAAGCTTAAAGTCATGATAACATGCAAATGCAAGAAGCATCCTAATTGCTTCCATTCTAGCTACGAGTGCATATGTTTCATCAAAATCAATTCCCTCTTCTTGAGTGTAACCTTGAGCAACAAGTCTAGCCTTGTTCCTTACTATGTTACCACTCTTATCTAGTTTGTTTCTAAATACCCATTTAGTTCCTATAGTAGATTTATTACTAGGCCTATCAACTAATGTCCATACTTTACTCCTCTCAAATTGATTTAATTCTTCTTGCATGGCCAATATCCAAAAATCATATTTTAATGCTTCTTTGATATTCTTAGGCTCAATGCATGAAATGAATGCTACATGATCCACTAATCTAAGAGAGGATCGAGTAGTTACCCCCTTGGATGGATCACCCAAGATTTCACTACCCTTGACATAGTTGAGTTCCCTTGGGTAGCTCATTTCCCTTTCCCCAATGGCCATGTCATTTAGAGCTTCAATGAGAGGATCTTGTGCTTCTTCCTTGGTTGGAGCCTCTTCCACCCTTGATGATTGTCCACCATTAATGGCTTCAATGATCCCTACATCATCATCATCACAAGAATCCTTCCTCAGAAGGAGGTTATCATCGAAAACCAAATGTATAGATTCTTCTACAACTAAGGTTCTTTTGTTAAAAACTTGATAAGCTTTAGAATTTAAAGAATAACCTAAGAAAATAGGATCATCACATTTTGCATCAAATTTACCCAAGTTATCTTTTCCATTGTTTAAAACAAAACACTTACATCCAAAAGGATGTAAATAGCTAATGTTAGGCTTTTTTGATTTTAAAATCTCATAAGGAGTTTTCTTTAAAATAAGCCTAATCATTACTTGATTTATAATATAACATGCCGTGTTTATGGCTTCCGCCCAAAAATACTTAGGTAAATTATTTTCACAAAGCATGGTTCTAGCTATTTCTTCTAAAGTATGACTTTTCCTCTCAACTACTCCATTTGTTGAGGAGTACGAGGTGCGAAAAAATTGTGGCTAATACCATTTGAGTTACAAAAATCATCAAAACTTAGATTTTGAAATTCGGTTCCATGTTCACTTCTAATATGGCAAATATTTTGACCAAGATCATTTTGAGTGATTTTTGAAAATGTGATGAATTTTTTCTAAAGCATCATCTCCAGTACTTAAAAAGAGAACCCAAGTGTACCTAGAAAAATCATCAACAAGAACATATGCATATGATTTTCCACCCAAGCTAGTTGTCCTAATAGGCCCAAAGAGATCCATATGGATCAATTGTAATACACTACTAGTTGAAACATATTAATGGATTTAAATGAGGTTTGTTTTTGTTTACCCTTAGCACAAGCATCACAAATTTTATCTAATGTGAATTTTAGCTTAGGTAAGCCTCTAACTAGATTTTGGGAAACTAATTTCTCTAAAACACTTATGCTAGCATGCCCTAGTTTCCTATGCCACAACCATGCATCATTTTCATCATTAGCAACCAAACATGTATGGGATGAATGTATGTCATCTAGATGCACCATGTAAATGTTACCTATGCAATGGCCAATGAACATTACTTCATTTGTTTTAATGTTCACAATTTTACACCCATTAACATCAAAATGAACATTAAAACCCTTATCACACAATTGACTAATGCTTATCAAATTATGCTTAAGACCATTGACAAACAAGACATCTTCAATAAGAATAGAGGAGAGATTACCAATAGAGCCAATACCCTCAATGTGGCTCTTGGAGTTGTCACCAAAAGTCACCACTCCACCACTCTTTGGCTTTACCTCCATGGCTCTACTCTTTGTCGCCGGTCATGTATCTTGAGAATCCACTATCAAGGTACCAAGTGTTTAAACTTGAAGCTTTGGCCTTGTAGCAATGCTCCCCCCACCTTAGGATCGTCATCAATGACCACGAGGCAAAGATTTTCTACTTCGTGCTCCGCTCCATTAGATGATGATTCCTCATCACTCTAAGTAGCAACATGGGCCTTCATTTTTTTCTTCTTATCGAACCCCTTCTTCTTGAGTTGAGGGTAATCTGATCTAATATGGCATGATTTCTTGCACTCATAATAAATGAGTTGATCATTCTCTTCTTCTTTACTTTTGTTCTTGAAGCCTCTTCTTCTTTGGAACTTCCTTCCCTAGTTAGACTTCATGAACCGAGAGAATCTTTTGGCTATCATCGCCAATTCTTCAAATTTATATTCTTCACTTGAGTTGCTCTCCTCTTGTGGTAGAGAGGCTTCGAGAGCAATACCTTGCTTCTTCTTCTCCACCTCATGCTTCTCTACTCTTTTCTCTTCTCTTTTCTTCTCTTCTTCTTTTTCTTACTTTATGATCTCATGAGTATGGACAGATCCTACCAACTCATTGAGCTTCAATGTCTTCAAGTTCTTTGCCTTGATGATTGCGGTTCTCTTCCTATCCCATAATTTGGGAAGAGAGTAAAGTAGATTCCAGACAAGCTTGTCTTTGGGAATAATTTCACCGAAGCCTTTGAGACCGTTTACGATAACTGAGAACTGGTTGAACATTTTGGAGATGCTCTCATTTGGCTCCATCTTGAAGTTCTAGTAGCTTAAGTTGAAGATCCCGATCTTGGCCTCCTTCGCGTCATTAGTGCCTTCGTAAGTGGTCTCTAGCTTGTCCTACACCTCATTTGCACTTGTGCACGATGACATTTTGGCATACATGTTGGGACCGAGTGCACAAAACAAGATATGTAAGGCCTTGTCATTGATTTGGAGTCTTCTCCGATCTTCATCGGTCATTTCCACCATTGTCTTCGGAACAAGTCTCCCTTCATAGGAATTGCCAGTCCATCTTCCACTACATCCAAAAGGACACAGTCGGTAGATTTGTTGAAGAGTCTCATCTTGTTCTTCCAATAGGGATAGTTATCCCCATTGAAGTATAGTGGCTTGGTGATTGATTGTAACTCGAACAAGTTTGGCTCGAAGGTAGATGCCATGGATTTGAATGAATGGATGATCAACACTCTTCAAGGATCGCCTCTTATGGATGTGAAGCCTTCAAAGAGTTAGGCTCTGATACCAATTGTTGAGTGGATCAAAAGAACGTAATTTGGCCAAGAGGGGGTGAATTGCCTTTTTAAAAGTGGAGGTAGCAAATTGGAAATTGAAAGAATATGGACAAATCAAATTATAGTGGTTCAAGCTTCTAACAAGCTCTACATCCACTACCTTAGCTCCCACTAAGGATTTCCAACAATCTCCACTAGATGTTCTTCCCTTTTTCTAGGCTTAGGAGGTATCCTTTACAATCGGTTAATCTTTTTACCCAAAGATTAACCCAAAAGACTCTCTTTACAAAGGAATTTTTGTCAAATAAAAGATATCTCTCACAAGACTGAATATTGCCCAATTTAAAATCAAACACTCCCCAAACTTGAAATAAAGATTTACAATGAAGATTACAAACAAGTTGGGTACAAGGATTTGACTCTATAAAGCACAATGGTTTGTATAATTGCTTGGATGTTGCAAATAGGTTCAATAGTTGTTGCTGGTGCTTTGGAGGCTTGCTTTTATACACTTGCATTGAATTCTAGCCGTTTGTGTGGTTGAGATCATTAATCTAGCCGTTGGGCTGCATTTTTGGCTCAATAAATGCTCTTCAACTGCCTAGCGTATCAGTACCCTCGTCACCGTATCGATACCCGTCTATAAGAAGAAAGATACATTATGCACAAAATAGAAGGGGTGTATCAATACGCAGGAAAGTGTACCGATACGGTTATAATGTAAAAAATAGGGGCGTATCGGTACGCTATGGCCGTATCGATACAGATTTTGCTCACTGGAATCCTGGGTTAAGTTTTGACAAAAAGTGTATCGATACGCTATATGGGCATATCGATATAGTCTAACGACCGTTTGAAAATGCGTGATTCCCCATAACTGACACCAACAACTATTTTCATTAAATGCAAAGATCTTTTGAATCAAAACAAACCATATCGATACAATTGATACCGTATAGGTACACTATGGCTTTAAAATATATTTATTTTAAAACCGTATTGATATGGTATCAACCTTATTGGTACACTTTAGGCAATTAAAATTCCAGTAACGTAAAGTCGTATCGATACGGCTAGAGCGTATCGATACGCCTTAGTGTAAATGTCAAATTTGTCTTGAAAAACTTGGAGAAATCTTATTTGGTTTGATTGTTTTGACTTAAGATCAGTTTTGATTCAAATAGCCTGTCAGTTTGTGAGACTTTAAAATACTTTAAGATTTATTTTCATTTACAAATAGGCCCTTATACAAATTTGTTATATCAAAATCAAATTAGGTTTTACATAACATTACTAAACATATTAGAAGGATGTATATATTGATTTGATATTTAAGGAAATATCTTTTTAATGAAATTTTTTTAATTATGAAATTTAAATGATTTTTGTAAATATTATCTTAAAAGATAGTTTAGATGTACAATAACTCTATCCTAACGGATAAGGGTTAACTCTAGAAGTAGTTTACTTAGAGCTAAACTCATGTACTTAGATTATAAACACTTCTTGTAAAGTTATACTGCATGGAATAAAATTTCGATAGAGTATTCATCACTGGAATACCTATTATTCACATGGTATCAGTTTAGATGTATCGATTCTTCCTCCAAACCCTAGCTATCATGGTTCAAACAAAATATTTAAAAGATAGTTTCCAATCTAACCACCGTGCATCTTACTTCAATATAACATATACTTCTAGTTTCCAATCTAACCACTGCATCTTACTTCAATATAACATATACTTCTCATTCTCTTATTAATTCCTATACTGCCATTGAAGGTAGTATATATTTTCTTGCCAACTGTCAATCTACATATTGCGTTGTTGACTCTGGTGCATTATATCATATGAAAGGGAATCTTCACGTTTTTCACAAACTCAACAAAATGCAGACCCCATCCTTAGTTAGGATAGCAGATGGCTCACTATCAGTTATTACAGGGCGTGGTTTAGTTAAACTTAAGGAAGCTATTTTCTTGCATAATGGTCTTTATGTCCCTGATCTTGTTTGTAATCTTATGCCTGTTAGCAAGCTGTCTACTGATTTGCATTGTGATATCAAGTTTTCATTGGATGTTTGTGAATTTTAAGCACAAGGTTCGGGGACTGTGATTGGCAATGCTAGGCTAAGTAATGGGCTCTACATGTTTTCAGGGTGTTTTCCAAATTGTAATCACTAATTTTGTCCGTGGTGTTAACCCGTTTTTAAAGGACTTTGCTTACTTTAATTATTTTATATTATATGTATGTGACCATCTCAAAAACCAAAAGATTACTAGTGCTATTTGATTTAAGTGTTCTATATATGTGTGTCGTTTTTATCATATTTACAATCATATTATACTATTTATTATGTTTGATTATTATGTTATTATCATTAGCATATTATGTTAATATTCTTTATGTTATCACAGTATTAATATTACTAGTAGTATTACTATTATTATTATCACTATTGTTGTTATCATAAGCCAAACCAGAAATCCAAAAAGATTAACTTAAGAATAAAAGTTCAGATATTATTACAAAAATTAAAAAAACAAAAACATTATATATATATATATATAACCATTAACATAAATAAAATGAAAGCCCAAGTTTTAAATGTCCATTTACAACTTAAAAGCCCCAAGAAATTACAACATACATTTGGCCCGATAAGCCCATATTTAATATTAATCCTAATCTAATCTAATAACTGTTATGCCTTTTGTGTAGTTGGATATTAGCTAGGATCAAACGGTTTAGATGGAACCAATGAGAGGCTGATCGGTTGTCTCACTCGCACGTGCAAATCACTCCAACTCTCCATCTCCTCATGCGCCGCACGCACGACTCTTCGATTACCCAGCACGCACATAGAGTTCACACGCGCCTTTTCAGATTTTGCCAGACCGTTCAAACTGCCACATCGGCGTTGAAGATGTTGATTGACAAGTCATCATGGTCGCCATGCCCGCCATTGACAAGTCGTCATTTGGCTCCAAGCGTCTAAGACTCTTCCACATCATGGTCGCCTAGCCATGCAAATAGCCACGCCAGCAGCCGCAACAATCTCTTTGGTCCCCTCCTCCCCACGACCGGCCACCGCATACAAGAAAACAAAAAGACGAATGTTAGAGAAAATGATATTAGGGGACAAACCAACAATTTCAGAGGAGGCACCGAATTACAGATTTTTAGAGGGCAACTAATAGAAAATTTCTTGGGTTTTTATATTTTCTAAAATCATTGTAATTTCACAAGGTACAAATAGCAAAACCCTAGACTATTGTAAGGCATTCAGAATCATTCTTGGATTTCATACGAGCAATAAAAGCAAAAAAGGCCTCACATTTACAGAGGTATACTCCTCTTCTATTTTCTTTTCATTTCAAACATATGCATACACCCAAATAAACTAGGGTTGAGGGTTTTTTCCTTCGGCGATCGGCCTTTCTCTCGAGTCTGTCTGCCTCTACTCACCGTTGATAAACCTTCCGGCCTCAGGGTCGTGCATGGTGAAACGGAAGGGTGGTGATAAAAAGGGGTCATTTTGTGTCTGGGTTTTCAAAACAAAGGGGATCTTGGCCTCTGTTTTTACAAAACAATGGGGTTGTTTTAAGGGGAAAAGAGGTTTTAGATCTTGGTTCAGAGTGAAAAGGGGAGCATTTCTGGTTGGTTTCCACACTCATCGGCGGCTTGCGAGTAGCGGCCAGGCACGAAGGGGAAAGGTGGTTTTCTAAGTTTTGCCTCCTGATGAACGGTGGTGGTCATCAGAGGAGGGGAAAGTCTCTCTGGTTTTCAGAGAGCAAAGGCTAAAAAATTTCTTTTTCTGGTTAAATCTTGTATTTTATACCGGCCCTCAAAACCAAATGGGTTATTTGCATTTTAAAACCGCCCACCCCGGTTTATTTACGCCCATAAGGGCTTCCGCATCCTCAAATCATAGATTTAGCCCTTCCGCGTGGGAGAATCACGCCACCCAAGCCATTCCGCTTTTCAAAATCCCTTCTCAGGTCCTCAAAACTTTTCAACAGTTTTAATCTAGTCCTTTTTTTCGATTAAGTTTCTTTTTTTTGCTTAATTTAACCCCTAAATTTATTTTCTTTATATTTTGGTCCAAATTCCAGTAGTCTTTTGCTCCATGTTGCATGCATTTTATTTTTCGGCCTATTATTTGGTTGTTATTGCTTTATTTTTGTTATGTATATGTTTGCGGTTGTTGAGATATTATATGTGATTTTATAGTTTTATAATACATGGTATGTGTATATATAATACGGTTCTTTATATAAAATATAATGTATAGTTTTAATGTGTATATATGTCTTATCATATGGTTTTTTATAATATATAGTCTTCTAATAATATATATATAATATACTTTGATGGCCTTTATGTTTTTTTGTGACGTATACATGTCATATGTTTTTATATTATATAATTTTTTTGTGATATTTATAAAATATGATTTTATAAGATATAATGTTTGTAACACATTTTTTATAAAACGTCCAATACTTTTTATAAAGTATATAATATATGTTTTTTTATAATAATATATAGTTTATTATGATATCTAATATATGGTTTTTCCATAATATGTATAATATAAAGTTTTCTTATAGTATATGTGGTATAGAGTTTTTTTTATAACATATATAGTACATAATTTTAAATGTATTTATCATATGGTTTTAAACCTGCAATGTATATTTTTATATAATATGTACTATATAGTTGATATATTATATGTTTATATTCGATTCTAATGTAGGCTTAGTTTGGGTAGTTTGAGCCTAGTATAGTTTTGGGCCTTAGGCTTGTTAGACTAGTCTTAGGTTAGAATTAGACAAATTAATTTAGTTAATTTAGATCGTGTGCTCGTCTCATAAGGGGCACGATCCTTAAATTAATTAAGTTGATTTTAGAATTAGATTCTTAGAGCCTTAGTTAGATTAAGTTTCAATTGGGTTTAGTGGTTTTAAATTTACCCTTGGCTTCTTGGGGTAAATATTAAGGTCGTTAAACTAATTGGACATTTCTTAAATACCTCTAAGGTAAATTGACATGGAAATTAGATTGATGTTTTAATTAAAATCTATGATTAATTAACTTGATTTATTTTAAATAGTATTCTTGGCTTATTAGAATACTAGTTTAAAATTAATCGAATTAATTATCATATCACAAGATAACTCATAATTTATTAGGGTTTTCTAGCCTTTTTAGGGTTAATTAATTTAGAGTTAATACTAGAATCAGCTAATTAATAACTAGATCACTAATTAGATCTTCCATAACTTGGGCCTTATAGATTAGGGCCTTGGGTGGGCTTTTGTGTGTTTATCCTTAAATTTTTTGTCATCCTTTAATTGTCATTCATGTGGCCCTTTACCCATCTTGCATTAATTAATTTAAATAATAAAAAATGAGGTATCTATTAGTTTCGATATTTGTGTCATAACAATCTGAGCTCAAAGGATGTCAACCAAATATTTGAATTAATTCTTACTGACTCAAGGTAAAATTAAAACTTGACAAAATCATTACATCATATTTTAATTGCTTGCACCATGCATAAAGATGACGTGCAGGATTCGAACAATAAACTAACAAAGCAGTCAGGCTTATATGATGTCGGTTTAGTCTTTGGTCCGGTGTATCGTCAACCTTATTAATTAAATGTTCAATTAATTCGAACCCACCAACTTGATAAAGAACGTGTAATTAAGGTCAAATTTTCAATTAAGTACGCCGAGTTAAATTCAATTCAAATTCCAACAATTTGAAAGCAACAAATGTTCAGGTACCCGTTGCCGGGTATGATGGGGGTGCTAATCCTTCCCCATGCGTAACCAACTCCCGGACCCTTCTATAAAGAAGTTATGGTTTTCTATGGTGTTCGACCCACCTTATCCAAGTGGCCGGTGGCGACTCCAAGTTTTCAATTATTTTTTTTTCAAAAGGAAAAGAGTTTTCAAAAGAAATCCCTTTAAGCCAAGATTTCAAAAATGATCGGGGATAGTTCGTATCAATGTTTTTTTAAAAAGAAAAAAAATAAGAAACATCTAATTTTAGAAAATTTCAAAAAAAAAACGTCGCTACAACATGGCGACTCCGCTGGGGAAGGAATTTGTTTTTAGAAAACAAAAGGAGAGTTAGGCCAAGAAAATATTTGTTGCTTTTAAACGATGGAAATTGTTGGAATATTAATTGATTTTAACAAGGTTGTTTCTTTCTTGAAAATGTGACTGCAATTGTACGGGCTTTGATAATTGGTGGTCTTCGAATTAATTTTTCATTTAATTTCTAAGAAATCACCGACATGTGTTGCACCATGTTCATCAAGCTGTATACCCGAGCTCCGTCCCTTAAGTGGGAGTGAAACGCCACATACCCACGTGAGTAGCCCTCCACGAGTCGGTAATTCACTTCTAGAATCTACATCTTTTGACATGTGAGCAGCCCTCCACGTCACTAGGTCGTGCTTTCACTCAAACCGAAACCATTTCACAAGCTTGTAATAGGCCAGAATTGGGGGTTCTTGTTGCCTTAGTAGGTGATAAGATAGGTTCGGGTACCCTCAATTAGAACTGAACCCATGTGTGAGAATCTAGGAGGCCTACCCCATTAAAGCCATGCAGATAACCTTAGCAAATTAGAATTCAAGTGGCTAGGGTTCTTTCTTTATTGGTGTGCCTTTTGCTTAATTTCCCCGCATTTATATTTTCTCATTTTTCAATTTATTTACCATCGTTTGACTAACGCTTCTTCTTGTTTTCTCTTTTTCCTTTTTTTTATCTTTTTGTTTTGTATATTTTATCATATCGTTAAGAGCAGATTAAGTTGGAAATAGTTTGAAGTTAAAGACTTGATCAATGGGAGACTTAGTCCATAGCGGTGATGAAAAGAATTCCGATGTTCATATATGGTCGAAAGGGGAGCAACTACATGATGGAGACAACATTTTCGTTAGGTTCTGGTTAGCAATGGCAACCGATACATTCATAAATACTAAATTCAATGGTGTCCGAATTAAAGCTGGGTTGGAACAATTGGGATTTTGAAACAAAAAGTACTTTCAGAGAAGAGTATGGTGACATCGCGTACTTGCTAGAGGTCCTAGTTGATCAAGCACTACTACAAGCCTTGGTGGGTTATTGGAACTCTGCCTACAGCTGCTTTACGATTGGTAACTTTGATTTAACTCCGACAATTGAAGAATACCGGGACCTTATAAATTGCAAGAAGATTGACATGAATCGGGTATATTCTAAGCCAATAGCAAAGCTTTCCAAGGTAAGTTAAAGAAGTTTCTTAGATATGTTGTTATCTTGGGTCGAGCATCAAGTCACTACTTGGAACAATAAAGAGTATCTTAAGTGGGAAGGAATCTTGGCCTTAGCCTCTGTGCATCTTCTGGGCCAAGTTCAGCGGAATCTCTTTGCTTTGTTGATCTATGGATTGGTACTCTTTCCTCGAGCATTGGGACTTATTGATCCATCAGTTTTGGATCTATTTGATCGTTTGAATAGCGGGACTAATCTAGTACCTGTAATTTTGGTTGAAACTTTTTGATCTTTGAGGTTCTGTCGAGAGCATGGTGGAGGTCACTTTCGAGGATGCCCACAGCTCTTGACTGTTTGGTTCTACAGCCACTTTTGGACCGATCTCAGTTTTTCAAGGCCCCTTTATGATGGCAAGTTCTCACCCTTGGAGGAGTTCCTACGATAGAATGATTGGCCAACCCGAAGATCCGAGGAAGTATGGCAAGATGTCCTCCGAAATCTAAAGGAGGAAGATATAGTTTGGAGAGCATCATGGTTGTTGGCAAAGAACATTCTCTATAGATGTAGAGAGCATTCATGGGTACCATTACTTGGCCTTTGGAGGCATACCGCATACGCACTTCTTCTAGTTTTGAGACAGTACGGTTTGAAACAATTTGTGCCGACCACCAAAGGTATAAATGAGTTCAACGTGGATTATGCGAAGGAGAAGGGGTAGAAGACAATGGTATATAATGCTTCTTCAACTTGGAACAACGCAAGACGAGTTAGGATCGTAAATTCTCTGTACATGGTCACTCCCGATTACGAAGCATGGTGATTTAATCGTGTCAACGACAATATTCCCCATTTGAATCCCGATGGAAAGAGATCTATAGAGGAGTGATTGGCCACGTTTCCTACCGAGGCTGATTTGATGAGGAAACAACTTAAAGAAGAGCAAAAGAGGTACCTCAAGCTCGAGGAGAAAGCCCGTCAAGAAAAGTTCAACTTGGAATTAGAGAAGACACAGTTTGAAGGAATGATTAAAGATCTACAAAGGAAAAGAGATGAGTTGGAACTCAAACTCAAGACTGATAAGGAAGAGATTCAGAAGCTTAAAAGGTTAAATAAGAGCAAAAGAGTCACAGAAGGCGGACCAAGTGAAGGGTTAGAGCTCCGATTGAAGGAAGAGAAAGCAAGAGCCGAGAATTACAAAAGAATGTTTTACGAGCATAAAGATCAAGTGCTTGCTTTAATCGAAGAAGTGAAGAATCTATGAATCTCCCACTTGAGACAGATCAAGAAGGAACAACACCAAAATGAAACCTTGAAAGATCAAGTGAAGTGTTTAGAAAAATCTCTTTTCAAGCATAAGGGTTCAACTAGCAAGCTAAAGGCTAGCAACTTGGAGAATCAAGTCTTGACGACTCGTGTCGATGAGTTAGAAACCGAGGTTCAACAACTCAAGGATCATGTGGCAAGCCTTAGGGGAGCGATTCAAGTACGCCCGACGTCGAGTTTGGAGCAACTGCACTTTGCTGCCTACACAATTTGGAGGCAAGAACAAGAGTTGGCACAGTGGATGACTCAAATGCAAGAGGTTTCCCGAAAGGTATAGATTTTGGTGGAAGACGCTATCGAACTCCATGACTGTGTGGAAGATGATTCCGAGGAAAGAGAGATGATTGTTTGGATTATGAGGGAAATCATTGACCTTGATACTACCTTGAAGCCATATGTGTAGTTGGTTTTCTTTAAGTTATTGTAACAAGACAATGATTCCATTAATGAAAGTCGTTTAACGATGATATTTGCCAAACTCAGTGTTGCTCTTTTCATTCATGCATGATTCTTTCATTTGCATTCTTTGTTTAAATGCTAATAATCATTTAATTAGTGCATTTGTTTGCATTTTTGATTAATTGCCATTTATTAATTAAAAAGCTTTCTATTTTAGAAAGATTGCATTTTGCTTCTTAAAATTATCATCATTCCACACCCATATCGTACTCGCTCAAAATCAAAGCAAATGGAGGAGAGCTTTGCCAAGTTGGAAGCTGACCTACGTGGCTAGATGGAATGAGCCCAACAAGAGTTAAGGGACACCATCATCAAGTCTTAGCAGGACATGATGAAGGAAATATCCTAATTGCTGCAAGCTCGGCTAGGACCAGATCTGAGGGGCAAGAGTACCATTGAGAATCCTGCCCAAAACTCAGGGGATCGCCCTCATGCCTAGATCGTCCAGAACCCTATACTTGTTCATCCCTCTAAATCCTCCACAAGGTACATCCTCCTCTCATGTCGATCTAGTTGCTCAAACTCAACCGGGGTGACCTTTGGGAACCCCGAGATTATTGGGGACAACATCCTAGACTTTGATGAGTTGGAGAAGTTGAACCAAATGAAAGCGGAGTTCACTAAACAATTGGAGGATACCAGAAAGACCTAGAGGAAAAGTTTCGAGTGAAGGAAGACGAGGATGGCTCCTATGGGTTAAGCGCTAGGGAACTCAGTTTGGTCCCCGGTGTGGAAATCCCATATAAGTTCAAGACCCCCGAATTTGAAAAGTTCGGTGGAACCACCTACCCTACTGCTCATATAGTGATGTTTTCCAGAAGATGGTTGGGTTTACCAACAACGAGAAGCTCCTAATTCACTATTTTCAGGATATCTTAATGGTATCTGCTTCGAGATGGTACAATCAGCTAACAAGGGCTCAAATTAAGTCATAGAGGGATCTAGCAAAAGCTTTTATTGATCAGTATAAGCATATAACCGACATGGTTCCCAACTGACTACTGTTGTAAGGTATGGAAGAAAGGCGCATTGAGACCCTTTGTGAGTACAACCAAAGATGACGTGATGTGGCAGCACAAGTTCAACCGCCGCTTCATGAGCACGAGATCTCCCCAATGTTTGTAGACATGTTAAAAGGGATGCTATATAACCAATTGATCAACAACCCTATTAGCAATTTTGTAGAGATGGTCATGACTGGTGAACGCATTGAGGCCGCCATGAAAAGTGGAAGAATCAACAAAGAGGATAATTCACGCAAACAATACAAGAAAAAGGACCATGAAGTGAACAATACAAACACTTTCGAGGTAACAAAGAACTTCACCATCTCCAATCCTAGGCCACAATGGGGAATGCCTGAGACTTTAATAAAAGGGAAGATAGAGGGCCTAAGAAGGAAAGAAATGATAGGTCTTTCACTCTGTTGCCAATCTCTTACAAAGAGCTCTACTCACAATTATATAAGGCCGATCTAGTTCAACCTTATCATGTTACTTTTTACAACCCACCTTACCCAACATGATATGACCCTAAGGTACGTGCGAGTATCATGCCAATGTTCCGAGACATTCAATTGAAAATTGTGTGGTGTTCAAGAAGTTCATCTAGAATTTGATTTGGACCAAAGTATTACAATTAAGAGAACCGAGCACGGCCAACAACCCCCCTACCAAATCATGGAGGTCAAGACGTGAATGTTATTGAAGAAGAGAATACCAGAAAAGCTAGAGAGAACGTGTTTGAAGTTCAGTCACCGTTAAGTCGGGTTTTCCAACGTTTGTGTATGGCACGCCTTATTGACCGAGGAATGGTGATTGAAGAAGAAGGTTGCAGCCCGTATTATGAGTACCATCAATCGGGAGATCATGAGATTCAGGATTGTGAGGAATTCCGTCAGCTGATACAAGCCATGATGGGCAACAAGGGAATTGAGTTTTTTGAAAAATATGAAGGAAAGAAAGATTTAGAAGGTTGTGCATCAGAGAGTCAGGAGACTAAGTATAATGCGAAGAGACCACTTATCCTCGCTCTCAAGCCAAATGAGACCAACGCACCAAAGGCAGCTCCCAAGATGATAATTACTTCTCTAAGGACTTTTCCTTTCAAGGACACGAAGATGGTTACATGGAACTACGTTGCAAGCATTACAATGCTGGGTTTATCTAGTTTACAAAGAGGAGAAGACGTGGAAATATGGAGAAAACCCGTTCAAGAAGAACCTTTAGAGCCAAAGGCCGGAAAGGTAAATGATGTGGGGCATCTCACGAGGAGTGGTCGATGCTATGCTCCGAAGAACCAAAAGAGAAAGGCAAGGAAGTCAGAGTTGAAACCGAAAAAGTTTTCAGAGATGACCCGCCATCGAAGATCAAAAAGTCGGTCACAAAAACTAAAGCACAAAAGTTTTTGAGATTCTTGAAGCAGAACGAGTATAGCGTCCTCGACCAGCTTCAGAGACAACCAACTTGAATTTCCGTAGTTAACCTTTTACTAAACTCAGAGAAACATCGTGACGCTTTACTAAAAGTTTTGAATGAGACATTTTTTACAAAAGATATCTCAGTTAGGAGGTTGGATTAGATTGTCATCCATATCACCGACATTAATCACATTACTTTCGGTGATGACAAAATTCCAGGGAAAGGTACGAGGTCCACCAAGGCCCTAAACATCACTACTCACTGCAATGGTTATGTGTTACCGAGCCTGCTAATTGATAATGGCTCTGCGTTGAATGTTATGCCTTTAGGAACATTGCAACGGCTACCAGTCGACAGTTCACATATGGGACCCAAAGAGATGTGGTCGGGAAAATAGAAGTACCCCTGCTCATTGGTCCCACCGAATATGTGGTCAATTTCATAGTTATGGATATCCGGCCATCTTACAACTGCTTGTTAGGGAGGCCATAGATACACTCAGCCAGCGCCATTCCATCTTCACACTATCAAAAGTTGAAGTTTATCACCGAGGGGAAATTAGTAACAGTGATTGCCGAAGAGGACATCGTCGTTTCAGTGACTTCAAATACACCATACATCCATACTGATGAAGAAGCAATGGAGTGTGCCTTTTAGAGCCTTGGAACTTGTCAATGCTACCTTTGTTGCCGAAGGAAGTAAGATTCCATGCCCTAATTTGTCAAATTGTACTAAAATTGTGGTATACAAAACCCTAGGAAAAGGAGTAAAGAAAAAGAAAGGCTTGGGAAATAATCTGCAAGGACGCCTCCGTCCCATCAAGGTGATCCACAAAGTTGACCGCTTCGAACTCGGTTACAAGCCAAATTTCTTACAGAAAAGGCAAGAATAGAAGAAGAAGCAAGAGAAAAGGAAGGCCAGACTTAGAGAGGAGGACATTTCGTGGGCCCCTATCATCTACGGAGACTTTAAGAGTGTTTTTATATCTGGTGGAATCAAAATCTGGAGGTGGATGTCGAAGAGGCAAACATAAAAGGTGAGAGGTGCCTCTAGGAGGAGTTGATTAATGAGGCTTACGAAAAGATGAATGTGGATATGATCGGTGACAAGAGCGAGGCTAATCAGTTTCTGGCCAAGATTCGCCCGACATTTTTTAGAAACAAATCAAAGTAATGCTCAGAACATTCCCGTTACTTTTGCCTAAAAGTAACAGATATCCTTTGTAAAAAGGGCAGCTATGTCATATCTATCTGCTTTAAATGAAATAGACTAAGTCTACATTTTCCTTTTCAAATGGAAAACACAACACTTATTCCATTCCATTTCATTCATTATGTATTTATTTATTCATTTGTTTATTTATGTATTTATTTGTTCATATCATGAGCAATACTTTTCCTTTCCTAATACGCACTTTCAAAATTTTTTAGGCCTCTTAATATAAACAGTATGAATGATGTGGAACCTAATCCTGAAGTAGATTTTGAACGACCCACGTACTTGGCGGAGGTAGAAGAGGAGAAGGATGGGATTCTCTATGAGCTGCTAAGAATGATGGCCAGCGAGGAAAGGCATATCCTCCCACACCAAGAGAAGATAGAGATTTTAAATTTGGGGACTAACGAAGAAAGGAAAGAAGTAAAGATCGGAGGTACCCTGTCGCCAAAAGTCAAGCAAGAGTTGGTGGGATTGCTTGTAGAATTTAAAGATGTGTTCGCATGGTCATACCAGGATATGCTAGGCCTAAACACAGATATTGTAACACACAAGCTCCCCATTAGGCTGGAATGCAAGCCTGTCCAGCAAAAGCTTCGAAGAATGAAGACAAACATGTTATTGAAAATAAGAGAAGAGGTAAAGAAACAGCTTGAGGTTAGATTTTTGAAGGTTTCTAAGTACCCAGAATGGGTAGCTAACATAGCGTCGGTACCAAAAAAGGATGAGATGGTGCATATGTGCGTAGATTATAGGGACCTTAATAAGGCGAGCCCCGAAGACAATTTTCCCTTACCTCATATTGATACTCTAGTTGACAATACCGCGGGGCATGCTTGGTTTTCCTTTATGGACGACTTCTCGTGGTACAATCAGATCAAAATGCATCTCGAGGATATGGAGAAGACCACTTTTGTGACCATGTGAGGCACTTTTTGGTACAAGGTGATGCCTTTTGGGTTGAAGAACACCGAGGTAACGTATCAAAGAGCCATGGTGACCTTGTTCCTTGATATGATGCATAAGAAAATTGAGGTGTACGTGGATGACATGATAGCTAAATCGCAAACCGAAGAGGAACACATCCAAAATCTGTGAAAACTCTTTCGAAGGCTAAGAAAGTTTCAGCTGAAGCTCAACCCGGCCAAATGTACCTTTGCAGTTACATCAGGAAAGCTTTTGGGCTTTGTGGTATGTTAGAAAGGCATCCAGATTGACCCCGATAATGTCAAAGCAATTCAAGATCTCCCACGCCTCAAACACAAAAAGAAGTTCGAGGATTTTTGGGAAGGTTGAACTATATCTCCCAGTTCATCGATAAATGCAACCTCATCTTTAGATTACTCTGAAAGAATAGCCTGAGAATTTGGGATGAAGATTGTCAAGAAACACTAGAAAAGATCAAGAAGTATCTGACCAACCCTTCGATTCTAGTGGCGCCAGTACTATGTAGGCCGTTGATCCTGTATTTAGCAGTTTTTGAGAATTCTATGGGCTGTGTGTTGGGGCAACACGATGACTCAGGCAGAAAAGAAAGGGCGATTTATTACTTAAGCAAGAATTTTACTGAGTGTGAAACACGGTACCCTTTGATCCAATGGTTGTGTTATGCCTTGGTATGAGCTACTAAATGGCTCCGACAATACATGTTGTATCACACCACTTGCTTAATCTCCTGATTGGATCTGTTGAAATTTTTAATGGAAGCACCAACACTAACTGGGAAAATAGCTCATTGGCAAATGTTATTGTCAGAATTCGGCATTGTTTATGTGAGGCAGAAGACGGTGAAGGGAAGTGTGGTGGTACATCTCTTGGCAAACCGCGCTTCAGATAATTACGAACCATTGGACTTCAATTTCCCAGATGAAGATCTGATCTCTGATTTGTCCTAAGGGACATCTACTATCGAGAATGAAGGATGGAGGCTTTATTTTGATGGGACATCAAATGCCTTAGGCCATGGAATAGGGGCGGTTTTGGTCTCCCCAAAACTGTCTACTAGCCTTCCACAAGTAGGTTGGAATTCTTTTGCACCAACAATATAGCCGAGTATGAGGCCTGTGTCATGGGACTCCGAGCGGCCATAGAGAGAAAGGTAAAGGTGCTCTGGGTTTTCAAAGATTCTTCTTTAGTAATCTATCAGGTTCGAAAAGAATGGGAGACTAGAGATTCAAAGTTGATCAAGTACTACGACTTGATCCAAGATTTGGTTAAGGATTTTGAAGAAGTCGGTTTCACCTACTTGCTGAGAATAATCAGATGGCCGATGCCCTAGCAACTTTAGCCACCGTATTCGAAGTAAACTGGACAGCCGAGATAGGGCCAATCGAGGTACAAACTTTTGAGGTACCAGCTCATTGCTATAGTTTGGAAGAAGATGAGGACGGTAATACATGGTATTTTGACATTCTCCAATACATCAAGTCCCAGGCTTATCTAAAGGGGGCTGATGACAACAATAAAAGGACTATCAGAAGGTTAGCATCAGGGTACGCCCTTGATGGAGAAGTTTTGTACAAGAAAAGCAAGGATCAGATACTTTTGAGGTGTGTCAATACCTGAGAGGCTGAAACCATCTTGGCGGAGGTCCACGATGGTTTATGTGGAACCCACGATAGCGGATTCTCGATGGCAAGAAAAATCATAAGATATGGTTACTTCTGGTCAACCACGGAGGGAGATTGGATTAGTTACATGAAGAAATATCATAAATGCCAAATCTATGCCGACAAGATACATTCCCCACAGGTGCCACTTCACACTATGAATTCACCATGGCTTTTTGCTACTTGGGAAATAGATGTCATCGGTCAGATACACCTGAAGGCTTCCAACGGGCATCACTTCATCTTAGTGGCTATCGATTACTTCACCAAGTGGGTAGAAGCTGCCTCGTACCTAATATCACAAGAGTGACCGTTTGTAAGTTTCTCAAAAAGGAAATTATGTGTCGCTATGGTCTGCCCAAAGGAATCATCACAGATAATGCTTCCAATTTGAATAATAGGATGATGATTGATGTTTGTGAACAATTCAAGATTGTGCACAATAATTCTACTGTTTATTGCCCCAAGATGAACGGAGCGGTAGAAATGGCAAATAAAACTATTAAGAAGATCATAGCAAAAACCACGGAGACTTTCAAAGATTGGAATAAGAGGCTCCCTTTTGCTCTGTTTCCCTATCGGACTTCTGTGATAACCTTTATTGGGGCAACGCCGTACTCTTTGGTATATGACATAGAAACGGTACTACCCATCGAGGTGGAAATCCCATTACTTTGAATTTTGAACGAGATAAAGTTGGATGAAGCCGAATGGATGTAAACTAGGATTGATCAATTGAACCTCATTGAGGAGAAAATGTTGAAAGTTATATCTCATAATCAAATTTATCAAAAATGAATGATGAGAGCTTATAACAAGAAAGTTCACCCGAGGGAGTTTCAGGAGGGAGATCTGGTGCTCAAAAAGATCTTGTTTAATGAAATAGACTTTCAGGGAAAATAGATGCCAAATTGGGAAGAACCCTACATCGTTAAAAAAGCCTTATCTAGGGGAGTGTTAATTCTAACAGAGATGGATGGAAAAGAATTAACCAACCTTGTAAACTCGAATTCTGTCAAGAAGTATCATGCTTAAAGAAAAAGAGAGAAAGAAAAAATAAAAAAAGAGAAGAAGAAAACAAAAAGGTGAAAACTTGTAAGGGCGCTTTTGGAAGAAAAAAGAAAAAAAAGAAAAAAGAAAGAAGAAAAAAGAAAACAGAAAGAAGAAAAAAAAAAGAAAAGAAATGGGGGGTTTAAGGTGAAAACTCGAAAATGGGTGCCTTAAAACCAAAGGAGGGTATGAATTGAAAATCCAAAAAGGACGTTTCAGATAGATATGAATTTTGGCATCCAACTGACGGGCCTTGTTTCGGTTGAGGGTCTATGCTTCGATCATCATATCATTAGGGGAAATGACCAAGGGTGGCCAGCGAGAAATCTGTCGAGGTCGATGGGTTCTCATCATTCATGTAGTCGATACTATCTACATCTTTTTTCATTTTCTCATGTTTGCCAAGACTTTCAAAATTATCCTAATATTCCTTCAAGTTTCAATAAAGTATTATTTTAGTCCCTATTGTCTGTTTCACAGATAAATTGACATAGAATGAAAAAGCAAAGGATTTCATGGCATTACTATGGTTTAACCTATTGAGTGCAGGTTTGTTCCCAAATAGGAAACGAGTTCCCCAAAATTGCGACAAGAGGAAATCAGAGGCAAAGTTGATAAGATCTATCGAGAAAGGGCATCGAATGATGTTCTTGTTGAAGTCCGAGGGCTAGAGGCGAAAACCCGCAAGGGCACCCAAGAAAAAAGAAAGAAAAAGAAAAAATAAAAAAAGAAGAAAGAAGAAAGAAAAAGGAAAAAAGAGAAAAAAAAGAAAAAGAGAAAAATAAAAAATAAAAAATCTCTAAAGCGAAAACCTGAAAGGGAGCTTTAGAGTAAAAGGTTCAAAGAGCTGAAAAAAGAGGGCATAAAGGGTGAACCCGAGTGAGGGAGGAGACACCGCCGTAGTAAATAAGAGAAGCAAAAAGCACGAAGCCCAAATCAAGGGGGCAAGAAGGGAAAGTGCCCAAGAGAGTTTAAAATTTGTTATCATTCATGCATCATTTCTAGTTAGGCACCCCTAGGTTAAAAGCATGCTAACCTGCATCATTACAGCTTTTTCATTCCTTTTCATAGATAATCAAAGGGTAGACCAAATACCTCCTAAGAATAGGATCAAAAGACAAAGCAAAAAAAAAGCTCAAGGATTTCAAGCGAAAGACTTCAATCTCGCCACATTAAGATTTTAGAGCGAAGGTGGCAGATACTCAAAACTTGAGGATTTTAGGCGGAGGATTTAAATTCAAACTCACCACATTAGGATTTTAGAGTGAAGGAGGAAAAATTCTCAATAGCTCAGGAATCTTCAGTCAGGAAAGTCAAAAAGCCTATCCTTAGGCCCAAGAAGAAATGACCTTTGTAACACCCCTTCCCGGTGTGGTAGGAAACTGGGTCAGAAAGTATTATCGGAAAACATATTGGAGATTTGGAAATGAAACTAGAGTTCAGATCTTTATTCAGAATGTCTTAATAGTCAATTAGAAAGTTTAGTGGACCTGTCATTACTAATCTTATTAGAATTAAGGCCAATTTTAAACTTTTCAAACTTAGGGGAGTAAATCATAAATTTTGCAAATTAGAAACCCTAATTAGAATTCTTTATTACCAACTTGTAATTAAACTTACAAATTATTACTCTGTGAAGTTTTGTTACTATCGTATATCGTTTACCTACTCAATTAAGCTATTTGGGTTTTAGTGACCATTTTGTAAACTATCCAAGGTTCATTTAAGCATTCTTAACCGAATTAACTAATACCGTATCGATACCCTTTAGCCGTATTGATACACTAAGCCTAATTTTAGATTTCCAGATTTAAAGGTTGACAAACCCGTACCGATATAGCTAAGCCCGTATCGATACCGGTTGACCGCGTTGACCCCGTACCGATACGATCTAAATCGTATCGATGCCATTTTCCAAACCGAATTCCAGTGACCAAAATCTGTATCGATACACCCTAGCCGTATTGATACTCCCTGCTTCATTAAGCCAATTTAAGCCTAGTCGTACCGATACACCATCAACCGTATCGATACGCATTGACTTGTAATGACAAAATTTTACTGGTTTTAATCGATTTACCCAACCAAACGTTAATCAAATTTTACTAAACTTTACCAACAACCTTAAAAACAGTATTTCTAATTGTGTGTCAAATTTTAGGACATCTCGAATCCGTTTACTACGACTTTACCAATTAGTGTATTTAAGCTCATTTTAACTAGGTTACCAACCCCAAAACATACCATAT
Organism: Hibiscus mutabilis; assembly: GCA_019671005.1. NCBI lineage: Eukaryota > Viridiplantae > Streptophyta > Magnoliopsida > Malvales > Malvaceae > Hibiscus > Hibiscus mutabilis. The sequence continues at coordinate 13,467,047 of CM033735.1, read as the reverse complement.
TACACATACAACACTTAGGCTCTATTGGGCTATTACAAACATATCAAAATAGGCCATTAGAACAAGTTTAGACCTTATGCCACCTTACTAGGAGTTCAGAAACAAAGTAAACATACATATAACTTGCGGAAGTAACTTGCAACCGGGAGATTACACGATCGAGCTCAAAAGATCTCAAGATCCTGAAATGCATGGGGCACACAGACATGTTAGGCTTATTTAGCCTAGTGAGGTAGTCATAGACACATAAACAACAATAATGACATATAAGGCGTGCTATGAACATGAATGGCATATTAGCATACTTAAACATCATGATCACATTCTTTTAGTCACATAGTTCATACTTAGGTTCTTTATCATAATTTCATATAATCAGATTGAAGCTTGTATACATATTAATCCATTGGACAATGTAACAAATGGATACTCAGATTCCCCTTTACACCAACATGTATCAAAAATAGGCTGTAGCCTTGAGCCGTAGCTCCGGAAAGTCCCTTAGACAACCAATCCTTATTTCCCCTACATATAGGTCGCAGCCCCAGACCGTAGTCCACTCTTACTTATACGAGATCAAATAACCCTATGGCATGCCAATTGTATCCAAAACTCACAAATGCCCAAGGTTACACACATTTCATCATTTTCTCACCTTTATGCCCTTAGGCCACAATGTATCGGGAATGAAAATGAACCTTAGCTCCATGTACATATCATCACATATTCGTATCATATCGTATTATGGAATGTTCATATTAATCTCAATTTCATAGCATTTTTACATTAATTCCATTGTCATGTCATATTCTCAATTGTCACATATGAATTCATGGCATATCAACCAAATCAATACTTACCATGCTTACCGTAAGAATCCACACAAGCTTGCTCTATTTGAGCTTCAACACATGAATATTAAAAACCATAAATTGAATGCAACGAGATAGCACCTAGACTATCCCTTGACACGACTACACTCACCTTGATTACGAGGCTCTCGAATTACAATTTCGTTGTGCCTAGCTTCCTTTGGAGATGACAAGGGATCTTTCTCTAACACTTGAGCGAATTGTGGGCTTTCAAACGGTATATCAAACTTGAACGAAGATCAAAGGTTGCACCGAGGTGTTAGCTTAGCTTGGAGGTTGCTTAATGGAAGACAAGATTTTTGGGCTTTGCTTACTGGAGTTCAAAGATGAAAGCCCGATTTGTTACCCTTTCTTTAAAACCTATTTGGTCATTTTAATCATGACTCACCACATCTTTAGCCAATAGGAACATTTCCTCTAGGCAAGGGTTTCCTAAACCCAATATCTTTCTTATCAAGCTTTGTTTTTGATGACATTAGCCATCCATTCTGATAATCCTTCACGTGGGAAGGGACAAGCAAGAAGGTGAGTAAGCACCTTGCTTACTTTCTCTTCAAATTGACTTTGAACAAATTCAAAACAGGGGACCCGTATCGATACGGCCTTGGTCCTATCGATACGCCCTCATAAAAACAGGTAAGTTAGTTATTGGTAGTTGGGCCGTATCAATACTGGCTTGATCGTATCGATACGCCTTGCTCAAAATTTGCATTTTGGGCTTCGAATTTTATAAAACAAAGTCCACTTACTCAAATAGGACCAAATTATGATTTTATTACAAAAGAAGGGTATGTTGGTCATTCGTTACAACATTTTAGATATCAAATTCGAATCTTCCAGTCAGCAGAACCTAATTCCGACTAGGCCAATTTTTGGGATGTGATAACTCTCCCCCTTAAGAAAATCCATCCTCGAATTTTCATTTCAAGCAAAAAGATGTGGGTACTACTTTTGCATGGTCTCTTCAGGTTCCCACGTCGCCTCTTCAACAGAATGACTTCTCCACAAAACTTTCACTAAGGGCACAAACTTGTTATGAAGCCGTTTGACTTCTCGAGCAAGGATCTATACAGGTTCCTCATCGTACGTCAGATTGGACTGAATCTCCACAGACTTTGGCTCGATCATGTGGGAGGGATCTGACTAGTACTTGCGTAACATAGATACATGGAATACTTTGTGAATCCGGCTTAACTCCTTAGGAAGAGCTAATTAGTATGCTACAGGTCTAACTTTTTCAATCACTTCGAACGGGCCAATGAAATAGGGGCTTAGCTTCCCCTTTTTGCCGAAACAAAAGATCTTTTTCCACAGAGATACTTTAAGGAAAGCCTTCTCACCAACCTCGTACTGAATATCTCTTCTTTTTAAATCAGCATATAATTTCCATCGATCGAAGGCAACCTTAAGCCGATCACGAATAATGGTTGTCCTTTCTTCAGTCTCGGGAAGCAAGTCAGGACCTTATATCTTGCCTTCACCGAGTTCGGTCCAATAAAGAGGAGTTATGCACCTCCTTCCATACAAAGCTTCGTACGAGGCCATTTGAATTGAGGCTTGATAAATGTTGTTGTATGCAAACTCGACTAAAGGTAGGGTTTTCTCCCATGTATTCCCGAAGTCGATAACACAAGCTCAGAGCATATCTTCCAGAATCTATAAGGAAAAATCAAGATTGACACAAAACATTTAGACACACAATCTAAATAAGGGGTTAGAGTTACCTGAATAACTCTCTCAGATTGGCCATTGGTTTGAGGATGGAAAGTAGTGCTAAGGTGCACTCGCGTTCGCATGGCCTCGTGTAAGGTCCTTTAAAACTGAGCTATGAATCGAGGGTCACGATCAGAGATAATAGACACAGGGACTCCGTGTAACTGAATGACTTCAGGGATATATAACTCTACGAGCTTAGGCAAACTGAAATTCATTCTCACCGGAAGAAAATGAGTGGACTTAGTAAATCGGTCCACAATGACCCAAACATCATCATTCTTCTTTGGTGTCATAGGTAAGCCACTTACAAAGTCCATTGTAATACGCTTCCATTTCCTCTATGGAAGCTCGATAGGTTGCATAAGGCCAATAGACACCTTGTTCTCAGCTTTGAATCGTTGGAAAGTCAAACACCTAGTCACAAAGTTCGTGATCTCATTCTTCATTTCGGACCACCAATATAGCTCCTTTAGATATTTGTACATTTTAATAGCTCCCGGGTGAATAGAGAATGGGCTAGAATGATCTTCACTCAGAATTTGATTATGAATATCATCATCATTGGGCACACAAACACGGTTACAGAAACATAGCAACCCTTCGGAATTTATAGCGAAATCAGGATCGAGGTTACCTTTGATCTTAGCAATAAGAGGTTTCAACTCCTCATCAAATTCCTGGAGTGTTTTGATTTGAGATACAATGGTCGACTGCACTCTTAATTCAGCCAACAACATGCCATACTTCTTGAGTCAAAAATGGGCATTCAAACATCTCAGAGAAGGAGTGGGCTTCCAGCTAAGAGCATCAGCCACAACATTGACTTTACCGAAATGGTAATCAATGACCATATCATAGTCTTTCAAAAGCTCCATCCACTGGCGTTGATGAAGGTTCAACTCCTTCTAAGTTATGAGGTATTTTAGGCTCTTATGATCGGTGTATAGGTAGCATTTCTCACCATACAGATAGTGTTGCCAAATCTTTAAAGCAAACACAACTGCGGCTAACTCCAGATCACGAGTCGGATAGTTTAGCATATGTGGCTTGAGTTGATGTGAAGCATAAGCTATGAATTTGCGTTCTTGTATCAAAATACAACCTAATCCCAGGTAGGATGCATCACTGTAAATGGTGAAATCTTTGCCCGACTCGGGTTGCACCAAGACAGGGGCATGAGTAAGGACTTGCTTGAGCTGATTGAAACTCCTTTACTAATCCACAGTCCACATGAAAGAAGTGTCCTTGCGGAGGAGCTTCGTCAAGGGGGTACCAATCTGTGTAAATCCCTTAACGAATCTACAGTAGTAGCCTGCAAGGCCCAAAAAACTACGAACTTCTCTAACATTCTTCAGAGGAATTCATTCAAGGATTGCTTGAATCTTCTTTGGGTAAAATTTAATTCCCGCAGAATAGATCACATGGCTAAGGAAAGATACTTCAGATAGCCAGAATTCACATTTGCTGAACTTGGCATATAATTGTTTCTCTTGGAGAGTCCGGAGTACAATCCGGAGTTGTTCCCCATGGGTGGTAGAATCTTTGGAATAGATCAAGATGTCATCTATGAACACAACCATGAATTTATCAAGATAGGGTCTGAATACACGATTCATCAGGTCCATAAAAGCTACAGGTGCTTTTGTAAGCCTAAAAGGTATCACTAGAAATTCATAGTGGCTATATCTGGTTTAGGAGGTAGTCTTTAGAACATCAGACTCCTTCACTAGAATTTGGTAATATCCAGATAGAAGATCTATCTTGGAAAACACAGAAGAATCTTTCAATTGATCAAAAAGGTCATTGATTCTCGGTAATGGATACTTTTTCTTAATTGTCACCTTGTTCAACTAACGATAGTCAATGCATAGGTGTATCGACCCATCATTCTTCTTAACAAACAAAACTGGTGCTCCCCAGAGTAAGGAACTCGGTCGAATGAATCCCTTATCTAAAAGGTCTTGGATTTGGTCCTTTAGCTCTCTCAACTCCACCGGAGCCATTCTATACGGAGTGATAGAAACCGAAGTAGTCCAGGTTGCACTTTTATCTCGAATTCCACTTCTCGGGTGGGTGGGAGTCCCAAAAGTTTATCGAGAAGCACATCCAAGAATTCTTTCACAACATGTACATTTTCAAGTTTTAGATCTTTCATAGAATACATAAGAGTCTTCTTAGGCTTGGGTTAAGATTTCATCAAGGTTATGCTTTCCTAACCGAGTCCTCGGAGATATAACTTTTTCTTATAACAGTCCACTCATGCTTGGTGTTCAGCTAGCCAATCAAGGCCTAGAATAAGATCGAGCTCATGAAAGGGCAGGGCCATCAGATTGGCTGGAAATGGGATTCCTTGGATCCTCAATGGACAAGCTTCGCAAACCCGTCAAATAACCACACTATCTTCTAATGGATTAGAAACAACCATCTTAGAAGTGGCCGGTTCTGATTCTAAGGCACACTTTGCAATCAAAGGTTCACTAATGAAAGAATGCGTAGAGCCCATATCTATTAAAGCATAAACAAGATCAGAACATAATTCCACCATACCTGTAATCAAATCAGGATCATTCTCCTGCTCACAACCCCGAACATGGTACATCTAGGCTGAATTTTGAGGGTCACGACTAGCCGGAGGGGCATTGATGTTGCAAGGTCTCCCCATGGATCCAGACTGCATTTGCTTTGCTCCTCTTCCCTTATTAGGATTATTTTGAAAAGCCACGGTAATAGGGGCATTTGGATTCTATGGACATTGTCTAATGAAGTGGCTAGATTCACCGCAAAGATAGAACGATCTAGATTGTCTACGACACTGCCCTGAGTGCCTATTCTAGAAAAAGTTACACAGTGGAATTTGATAACCTTTCACAGAACCGCATGTACTATCTACTGAAGCTGTACGAGCAATAAATGTTCCTACAAACTAGAACTGTGGTACATAACCAGATCGTGGTAGCTGTTGAAAGTTAGCAAACTTTTGGTCCCACTGTCTACCCTTCTTATGTGACGTGGGTGGCTTGAAATCATCTCGGAACCTCTTATCAGATCGGGCATGGTTCCCTTTCCTTCTTTTAGAAGCCTTCTGGGAGGCTTCAGAAGTAATGGCTCGATTAACCAAAGTTTGGAAGTCTTCTAACTCCAAGATGGTGAAAAAAGGACACAGTTCGTCATAGAGGCCATCAACGAACATTCGGCATTTTTCTTTCTCCGTGCGTATAATCTCAGCACCATATCTTGCATACTTGCAGAAATCCTGGGTATACTACTCTACGGGCCTTCCTCCTTGCCTCAAATGGCGGAATCTCTTACGCCTCTCAGCGATGTAATGGTCACTGATATTTTTCTTTCAAAACTCCTAAAGGAAGAAATCCCACATAACTCTGTGTTTAGGCACGATGAGTGTCACCCTATCCCACCAATGTTGGGCCTCCTCGGCAATCAAGGCTAAGGTGCACTCGAGCTTATGTTCTTTGGGGCACTTCATTTTCTTATTCAGCACTTTCATAGTGTTCTCCAGCCTATATTCTGCGACTTTAGGGTTGTCCAGGTCCTGGCTGGTAAAGGTGTAAACCGGGTATTTTTTGAGCTTGTCAATAGGCGCCCTCGAGACAGTCGGGATGGCTGCAGTAGGCTAATGGGGTGGTTCTTGTCGGAGGGACACAACCACTTGCTTAATTATATCAACCATGGACGTCAGATATTCCTGCTGAGCGGGCGGCATCGGCAGGGGATGAGGTAGGTCATTTTGCCTCACTCGTTCAGGCCTAACATCTGCCCTCAGATTATCCCCTTGAGTAGAGGAAGAGCTGGGATTCGGTTCATTAACAGTGCATCTATCAATAGGCGCCGATATTTTTAGATCTAATCATACAGAAAGATTGAATCGTGTAAGCTGCAAGTCACAAATAAAATATACAAATAACTCCTTGGTGGTATAAGTGTATACGGACTCGTAACAGGCTTCAGTTTAGTCCTAGAATCGACTAAACCTCAGCTCTGATACTACAACTATAACACCCTTTTCCCGGTCTAATAGGAAATCAGGTCAGAAAGTGTTATCAGAAAACAGATTGGAAATTTAGAAATGAAATCAGAGTTCAGATCTTTATTCATAATGTCTTAATAGTCAATTAGAAAGTTTAGTTCACCTGTCATTACTAATCTTATCAGAATTAAGGCCAATTTTAAACTTTTCAATGTTAGGGGACTAAATCATAAATTTTGCAAATTAGCAATCCTAATCAGAATTCGTTATTACCAACTTGTAATTAAACTAACCAATTATTACTCTGTGAAATTTCGTTACTATCGGATATCGTTTACCTACTTAATTAAGCTATTCAGGTTTTAATGACCATTCCGTAAACTGCCCAAGGTTCATTTTAAGCATTCTTAACCGAATTAACTAATACCATATCGATACCCTTTGAGCCATATCGATACACTAAGCCTAATTTCAGATTTCCAGATTTACAGGTTGACAAACCCGTACCGATACAGCTAAGCCCATATCGATACCGATTGACTGCGTGACCCCGTACCGATACGCTCTAAATGGTATCCATACGATTTTCCAAACCAAATTCTAGTGACCAAAATCTGTATCGATACGCCCTAGCTGTATTGATACTCCCTGCTTCATTAAGCCAATTTAAGCCTAGCAGTACCGATACACCATCAACCGTATCGATACGCATTTACCTGTAATGACAGAATTTTACGGGTTTTTATTCTATTTACCCAACCAAACATTAATCAATTTTTACTAAACTTTACCAACAACCTTAAAAATAGTATTTCTTATTGCGTGTCAAATTTTAGGACATTTCAAATCCGTTTACTACGACTTTACTAATTAGTGTATTTAAGCTCATTTTAACTAGGTTACAAACCCCAAAACATACCATATTACACATACATCACTTAAGCTCTATTGGGCTATTACAAAAATTTCAAAATAGTCCATTAAAATAGGTTTAGACCATATGCCACCTTACTAGGTGTTCGGAAACAAAGTAAACATACACATAACTTGAGGAAGTGACTTACAATTGAGAGATTACACAATCGAGCTCGGAAGATCTCAAGATCCTGAAATGCATGGGACAGACATACATGTTAGGCTTATTTAGCCTAGTGAGGTAGTCATAGACACATAAACAACAACAATGACATATAAGGCATGCTATGAACATGAATGGCATATTAGCATACGTAAACATCATGATCACATTCTTTTAGTCACATAGTTCATACTTAGGTTCTTTATCATATTTTCATATAATCAGATTGAAGCTTGTATACATATTAATCCCTTGGACAATGTAACAAATGGATACTCAGATTCCCCTTTACACCAACATGTATTGGAAATAGACCATAGCCTTGAGCCGTAGCTCCGGAAAGTCCCTTACACAATCCGTCCTTATTTCCCCTACATATAGGCCGTAGCCCTGGACTGTAGTCCACCCTTACTTATACAAGCTCAAACAACCCTATGGCATGCCAATTGTATCCAAAACTCACAAATGTCCAAGGTTACACATATTTAATCATTTTCTCACCTTTATGCCCTTAGGCCACAATGTATCGGGAACATAAATGAGCCTTAGCTCCATGTACATATCATCACATATTCGTATCATATCATATTATGGCATGTTCATATCAATCTCAATTTCATAGCATATTTACATTAATTCCATTGTCATGGCATATTCTCAATTGTCACATATGAATTCATGGCATATCAACCAAATCAAGGCTTACCATGCTTACCGTAAGCATCCACACAAGCTTGCTCTATTTGAGCTTCAACACATGAATATCAAAAATCATAAATCAAATGCAACCGGATGGCACCTAGCCTATCCTTAACACGACTACACTCACCTTGGATACAAGGCTCTCAAATTACAATTTCGTTGTGCCTAGCTTCCTTCGGAGATGATAAGGGATCTTTCTCCAACACTTGAGCGAATCGTGGGATTTCAAATGGTATATCAAACTCGAACGAAGATCAAAGGTTGCACCCAGGTGTTAGCTTAGCTTGAAGGTTGAAGATGCCAATGGAGGAGCTTACTTAATGGATGACGAGATTTTTGGGTTTTGCTTACGGGAGTTCAAAGATGAGATCCCTATTTGTTACCCTTTCTTTAAAACTTATTTGGTCATTTAATCATGACTCACCACACATTTAGCCAATAGGAACATTTCCTCTAGGCAAGGGTTTCCTAAACCCAATATCTTTCTTATCAAACTTTGTTTTTGATGACATTAGCCATCCATTCTGATAATCATTCACGTGGGAAGGGACAAGCAAGAAGGTGAGTAAGCACCTTGCTTACTTTCTCTTCAAATTGACTTCGAACAAATTCAAAACAGGGGACCCGTATCGATACGCCCTTGGCTGTATCGATACGCCCTCGCTAAAACAGGTAAGTTAGTTATTGGCAGTTGGGTCGTATCGATACTGGCTTCACCGTATCAATACGCCTTGCTCAAAATTTTCATTTTGGGCTTCGAATTTCATACAAGGAAGTCCACTTACTCAAATAGGACCTAATTGTAATTTCATTACAAAAGAGGGGTACACTGGTCATTCATTACAACATTTTACATATCAGATTCAAAACTTTCCGTCACTGAAACCTAATTTCGACTAGGCCAGTTTTCAGGATGTGACAACCTTCATTTTACGATTTGTTTTTTGTTCACTGCCGCTTCAGAGGAACATGTCTTCTTTGTCTGGTTTCATTTTTGCCACTCTAGGAAAACAAGTTATTTGGATTTATTCATTGTCGCTTCAGAGGAATGAATCGTTTGTGATCTGGTCTGTCCATTGTCGTTTCGAAAGGACGTGCCAATATTACCCATATTATTTTTGCCGCTTCAGGAAAACAACTTATTTAGATCTGTCCGCTACCATTTCGGAGGAATGAGTCGTTTGCTATCTGGCCCGTCCTTTGCCATTTCGAAAGGACATGCCAGTGTTACTCAGTTTGTTTTCGCCATTTTGGGAAAGCAAGTTATTTTGATTTGTTTGTTGCCTCTTCGAAGGAGCAAATCATCCAACAAGGAAGTCAGATAAAATTAGTGCTCATGGCCTTCGCTTTATTCTTGTTCCATAAGGATAAGCAAAGAGGGGTAGCTGTAATCAATAATTTTGTCTGGGGTGTTAACACGTTTTTTAAAGGACTTTGCTTACTTTAATTATTTTATATTATATGTTTGTGACCATCTCAAAAACCAAAAGATTACTAGTGCTATTTGGTTTAAGTGTTCTATATATGTGTGTCGTTTTTATCCTATTTATAATCATATTATACTATTTAGTGTGTTTGATTATTATGTTATTATCATTAGCATATTATGTTAATATTCATTATGTTATCGCAGTATTAATATTACTAGTAGTATTACTATTATTATTATTATCACTATTGTTGTTATCATAAGCCAAACCAAAAATCCAAAAAAGATTAACTTAAGAATAAAAGTTTAGATATTATTACAAAAATTAAAAAACCAAAAACATTATATATATAAGCCCATTAACATAAATAAAATGAAAGTGTAACGATATCCGTTTTCGCTAAAAAATGAAGTTTTCGAAGTGTTTGTGGTTTTTTGGGTATTAAAATATTTATTCCATGGGGTTTTAAAAATACCGTATTTTATTTAAAGAAAGGGAGTCACCACCGGCCACTTAGGTAGGCCGGGCACCATAAAACTAGAGATTTGAAAACTGTTGGGTTCGGGAGTCGGTTACGGATGGGGAAGGATTAGCACCCCCACACCGCCCAAAATTGGTACTTTAATAATTACCGCTTTATTAATATTAGATTTTCCGGAATAAAGTGACGATTAATTTAAAATTTGGTTATAAGTGCGGGTAAATTTAAAGGCCCCGTTATCCGAGAGTAAACGCCCAACCACTATCACTACGCCTGATACTGGCCCCGTTTACGCTCGGATAAAAGGGCACTGCATTGACAATTTATATATATCGATATGCAATCTTAGAAAACAACAAAAAACATAATCCATTATGCAATCTTAGAAAACGAAAAACATAAAAACATTCATATTGACTTGGTATTAAAACATGAATACTATAATATTAAACAAAAATAATTAAAATGCATGAACATAACATATCATGATGGTAAAAACAGAACAAAATAAAATATGAACAAGAGAAGGCATGCTTCCAAATTTAGACTAATTAGTCTTAACATGCTTAAACACAATAAAACGAACCGCAACTATAACGTGCATGACATAAACCTAAAAAGGGTACGAAATTAACAAATCAACAACACCACAAAAATACACTAAAACCCTTATCATACGGTACACTTTACATGCATAAATTATGACACGTCATGATATTAATATGTAACAAAAAAATCACCCATTTTTAATATGTAACCCAAAATGCAAAACACAAATAAACGTGTTAGAATTCAAATCTACATGATAAATAAATAAGCTAAACATGATCACTTACTAAAAGAAAAGTATACGACATGAACAAATAAACTAAAAGATATACAAGCATGACAATACTTACATTATAAAAATACAAATAAAGACACATAATATGCCAACAAACATACATAAAACACATGAAGAAATATATAAGCAAGATGTGCAAACGAAACTAGACCTAACATATAAAATAGATATGTACATAATATGAACAAAATAAATTAAACGCTAAAGCACATGATAAACACATATTACATAAAAACATAGATAAATATGATACAAGAACATAGATAAAAACGTTGAGAGCAAAATTACCGTACCACAAAACCTAATAATAAACAAATAACCACGATTATTTGACATAAAATAAAGGACTGAAATTGAGTAAAAAGAGAACCAGAATACTCGAAACAAAAGAAGAAAAAAAGCATAATTTGGGACCTAATTATAATCTGAAATAAACATGCGGGGACTAGAGATGCAAATAAACCAAGGGGCAAGCTCGAAGTGAAAATTTTCAAAACGCGGTGGGACTTAGAACGTAATTTCACCATTTACACGCTGATTCTGGTTAATTTCAGGACGAAATTAAAAAATTTAAAAGATAAGAAGGACCAGGCTTGTGATTGTACCAAGGGGATACTTAATTTGAAAATATCAGAAACGCGGGAGTCCTTAAGCCCGAATTAACCCATTTTGAAAATATTATGACTCTACATTTCACATTTATCAGGTTGAAATTCGACCCTTTCCCCATTTTTTTACCCTTAAGAGCAAAGCTCTTATTTCTCTCTGAATCCCCGAAGCTAAACCCTGATGAACCCAGAAATCGGCAGACCACCGCTGTCTCTTCCACCGTAAGCCGCTGCTAGCCGGCGTCGGTGAACAAAAAAAACCTCCAAAATGACCCTTGTTTCAGCCCAAACTCGAACCTAAACTTAGATTTAAACAAAAACTCCCCTTTTATCTAGATATAAGAAAACCCGGAAGAGAAAACCACCCTTTTTAAGAAACCGAGACCGAAAGACGTCCCCCTCTTTGACCGGCTCACCATATTTAGGCTTGTTGCCGGTGGGGGAACTAACGACCGAAGGTAAAACTCTCACCCCTTATGCTTTATTACTCAATTTATTTTACATGCATGTAAGAAAGGAAGCAAAAAATTTTTACCACTAGAAGCTTTTAGTTTTTTTTTTATTTCTCGAACTGATTACAACTGGACTGCCTTTGTTCTTATTATCTCTCACACATATATCCTCTCTGATCGTTTTTGGTAGAAGATATGATACCAAATACATATTTTTTGATTTGGTTACTGACATATCTGTTTTTTCTTGTGTTTTTGGTGATGCGTCTCATGTGGTGGTTGGTACGACGACATGGGGAGGAGGCATGGTGGTGATCATATGGCCAGAGTGTCCCTTGGCCGTTGGATTAGATCCGATCCAACGACCGGAGTGATTTGAAGATGGGCGACCAGGATCCGATCTGAGGAAAGACGAGACTGCCCAGGATCTTGCCATGTTGAGCTCAGTAGCCGAGGAGTCCTGCGTGTGATACACGTGCGCGTGTGGAGACGAACGATCCATGCGTGGTTCCACGCGGCCAGCTGGAGAGACGCCATGGTTTGATCTCGGCCGTCGGATTTGGATCCAATCCAATGGCCCTCCTTTATCTACGCAAGGGATAAAAACAATTAGGGTTTAGATAGTCTGATATGTGTTATGGTTTTGGGCCAAACGAGCCTTGTAAACTTAGGTTTTAAGTTTTGTAACTGCATGGATTGGACTGTTATAATATATGTGGGTTTTATTTATTTTAGATCTGTTACATATATTTGTATTACAATTAATAATAATATTAATAATAAAGCCAATAATTAAAACACATATATATTACTACATGCATACGTACATAATTAGACACACACACATATATACACGCATAAGTTATATAACATGTAATATTAATAGTAACTGATAATACATATACACACACTCATATATATATATAACATACATGCGCACATATAAACTAATAATAATACATGACATCAATATCCTAATAATAATATCATTAATTCACATGCCATATACGTACATATACACATACCTGAACATTTATACATACACATACATGCAATCATACACATAAATAATAACCATACACACATGCACACATCACACACATGTGTTGCGTATATATTAATAACACGTATATATATACATAGTATAACACGTCCACATGCGATAATAATCCCCTTTAATTATTATATTAACAATATTCATAAACTGGATAAAAATGAGTGATTCCAGTTGCCCCTCTTTGCTTGTTCTTGTGAAACGAGAACAAAGCAAAGACCGAAAGCACTCATTTTTATCCGACTACCCTGCTCACGACTTCAGAATCACGTGTTATTCTGGAACTCTCCACTTTTCCTTGGCCGTATCTTCAAGCTCGTAAGTTCTCCTTATATAGAACATCTTCACCTTTGGTTCTTCTTTGGGATTCCAGAGTTAGGGCTCTTCCTATATGGAGCCTTTCACTGGGGTTTAAAAACGTAGGCTCCTCCTTTATATAACCTTTGTCTTCGCTTGTTCTTTCCTCTTTTTCTTTTTCTTCTTTTTCCTCATTTTTTTTCTTCTTTCTCTGTTCTTTTTCCTTTTTCTTTTTCTCTTTTTCTTTTTCTTCTTTTTCTTTTCTTTTCTACTTTTTCTTTTTCTCTTTTTTTTCCTTTTTCTCATTTTCTTCTTTTTCTGCTTCTTTTTCTTCTTTCTCTTTTCTTTTTTCCTTTTTTTCTTTATATATATATATATATATATATATATATATATATATATATATATATATATATATATATTCAGGTCATTGACATTTTTGGACCTACGCTACTAAGGCCACCGCATCATGCCCGAAGGACTTATTGATGGCCCGAAGGACTTACCACCATGCTCGAAAGACTTAATGGTGGCCCGAAGGACTTAACATCGTGCCCAAAGGACTTATCGATGACCCGAAGGATTTAACGTCTGGGCCTCACGCCGCTATGGCTGTCAATCTTTTTGGACTCACGCTACTAATGCCGCCGCATCATGCCCGGCGGACTTACTGATGGCCCGAAGGACTTATCACCATGCTCGAAAGACTTATTGGTGGCCCGAAGGACTTAACATCGTGCCTGAAGGACTTACCGATGACCCGAAGGATTTAACGTCTGGGCCTCACGCCGCTATGGCTGCCGATCTTTCTAGACTCATGCTACTAATGATGCCGCATCATGCCCGAAAGACTTACTGATGGCCCGAAGGACTTATCACCATGCTCGAAAGACTTATTGGTGGCCCGAAGGACTTAACATCGTGCCCGAAGGACTTACCGATGACCCGAAGGATTTAACATCTGGGCCTCACGCCTCTATGGTTGCCGATATTTCTTTTCTTTAGTAAATTCTTTGACAATTCTTCAAATGCCTGTCTAGGAACAAGGAAAAATTGACATGCCTCTATCTATATGATGCATGCAATGTCGTGCTTTCTTCTTCTCTTTTTCTTAATTATTTTTCTTCTTTTTCTTTTTTCTTTTTCTTTCTATTTTTTTATCATCATTTTTTTTGTTCTAAAGTCTTATGCCCTGGAGGGTTATTTCTCAGGTTTCTTTCCTTCTCTCTTGTTGCAGTACGTCATTTGATCAGTTATTTATCTGATTCGTGTCTTTTAACCCTTTCGCGATATAATTATCTCTCTTTTTTCTTTCTTTTCTTTTTCTTTCTCTTTTTTCTTTTTCTTTTTCTTTTTCTTTTTACTTTTAGACATTTAAAATCCCATGCCCTGAAAAGTCAATCTTCAGATTTCTCCGTTCCTTTCTTTTTTTGCAATATGCTCAGTTTTGATCTTCATTTCTGTCAATTTTTTGTTAAATGAGTACATGCTCTTGTTCTTTTGCACGAGCACTTGCCTTTTTCTTCGGGGTCTCTGCCTGCTTCACAAACAAGCTCTATATCATGCATGTGCAGAGATTCTTACCATTCTTCCCGTTCTGCATTGCCCTACTCGATCATGAGCTCGGCTACCTCCCAACTCCTTTGACCCAACATTCGGAGTATTTGTTAGTTTCGTCATCGGGGTGAGCAAAATGCTTCTATATTCTGAACTTAATCTCAATCTTCTTGTTGCCTCTTTACGGGAACCATTCGTCGATCTTTGTGCTTTAATTCTTTGGAGACTCGATGTTTACCTCTTACCGTCCCTGTATTTTATAATCTCATTCTCGTCCTGGTTCGTCCTTCACTTTCTTGAACCAACCAAGGCATCATAGCTGAAACCCGCTTCTTGTTCTTGAGCTGTCTGACACATACGCTCTTGTCATCACCTTCATCCTATACATTGTGGGGTCGTTTCTGGTTAGGTGCTCCGATAATATCCGCAACCTTGTGTTCTGGATCTTATCTATGAAGTAATACATGGGAATCTTTGTTGCTTTAACTTGTCAATTTGTTGATTGGTATTCCACTAAAGGGTATCATTTAGATTAACATACAAGATCTTGAAAACACAACATAGGAGCTCTGGATATCAAGTGCAAGAGCGGATTAGATTCAACCACTCAGTAATTCAAGGATGTGAAGTCTTCCCTAGTGACTCGGTTCATCCTCATGATTACCGCGTTGCTGCAGAATACTGCTCTCTCTCAATTCTCATTACCTGCTCTGCCCCCAAAAAGGGTGGGCTTGTATAACCACTCGAGCGCAGGAATATTACTCTAAGAATAGAGTTCTAGGTGGTATGAGTTTTAATTTTTCCTATGCTATCGTCTATTTTCTCTCTTTTCTTTTCTCTTCCTTTCTCCTTCTTTTTTCTTTTTCCTTTTTTCTTCATTTTCTCATTTTCTTTTTTTTGTTTTTCATATTTCTCTTCTTTTTTCTCTCTTATCATTATTTGAGGAAATCAATTCGTCACAGTCCTTTGTCTTGAGGACAACGATGGAGCAAACAACATTGCCCCAAGTTACTCGGCATAGTCACGATTTGAAAATATTACCATCACTCATGAAGCTAAGGTTTCTTGAATTGGATGATGTGTCTCCACCTTATCGCCTCAGCGGAGTGCCCCAAAATTCCCATACTCTTATCCGAACAAGCCTATTACCAGGTTTTGAACATATGAGTGCTTTTTATTATTCTTTTCTCTTTCTTTCTTTTTTCCTCAATTCTTTCTCTTTTAATTCTTATTTTTACTTATTTACTACCTAGAAAATTATGCCTAGAGTTTCAATTTCAAGCGACTCTACATGGTTGACATTTGGAGCTTTTTCGTCCTTGAACATTATCGAGAGAGTAGTAGTGTTGCTTTGCTGACCAGAGTCTGGTAGGGAAGATTACACCCCACCATTGTCAAAACATCTATCTAATGTCACATCTTGCAATTGATATCCAGTGTTTGACAACGGCGAGAAAATATATATCTATGTACTTTCAAGAACATTATATGTTAAGCGAAATGCGTTCTTCATTGGAATAAAAATCAACAAACATGCCCCATCACAAAAGATCTTTACCACATGTGGCAAAGTTGATTCCTTGTATTACTTCAAGAAAGTCTTTTAATGTAGAGACATCTCTGGCTTCTTCAGCACTATGCAGACTTGCCCCTCATCCTTGGTTCTCCACTGCTGGATCAGCTCTTGTGTCAGGGTTCCATCATTGATCAGCTTCTTGATTTCCTCCAATAAAGGTCTACATTTTCTGGTGGGGTGCCCCGGTGCTCCCATATGGAATTTGCATGTGCTACTCGAGTCAAAACTATGGGCAGACAGATCAGGTGCAATCTTCATCGGCCTAGGAGTAAGATAGTGACCCCCTACCAAATGAGGCCAAATGTCTAAGATAGATGTTCCAAACACTTCCAAATTTGCGCTCGTCCGAGGAATTTTCCTTGATGACCCCGATGTGTCAGTCTGTCTTCTTCTTTTACGGCCACGCGAACCCTGGAGATGACACTCATTTACCTCTCTGTCTTTATCTATCTTATCTTCGATTCGGTCTTTAGACTTAGACCCTAATTTTCCCTCTTTGATTGTGTATTCTATCCTCTCTCCAATCGTCATGAAATCTTCGAATCCGTTTCTCGATTTCTCCAACATCACATCGAAGAAAGGAGAGGGAAGCGTTGCATGGAATAGGGGAGTCAACTCTTCTTCCGCTATAGGAGGCTGGACTTGGGTCGCCAAACATTGCCACCTTAGTGCATATTCCCTAAAGCTTTCACTTGGTCTCATTTTCTCATTTTGAAGAAACTGACGACAGGGTGCTAAATCTAAAGCATATTTGTACTGACTCAAGAAGGCATTAGCGAGGTCACCCCATGACCTAACTTGGTTTATGTTCAAACGGTTATACCACACTGCTGCAGGTCCCGTCAGGCTATCATAGAAGTGGTGGATCAACAACTCTTCATTGTTCATGTATCCTTCCATTTTTCTACAAAACATGGTTAAGTGAATCTTCGGGCAGCTGGTTCCGTCATACTGCGCAAATCTGGGAACCTTGAAATCCAGAGGAATGACCAAATCAGGGACTAGGCAGAGTTCCCCCGTATTGAAAATATTTATCTTTTCTTTCTTCTTCAGCTTTTTCTTAATTTTTTCTTCTAGCTGGTCAAGCCTTGACTCTTCGGTTCGTTCCATTTTCCAACTAATTCTGCCATCGAACCCCAAGTATTAAAGATGAAGTGCCATGCGATGATAAAATTATTAAACAATGCAAAGGACGTGATGCAAATGCAATGCATGAATGCAATAAAGCATCGATTCCGCAAGTGATTTGTCCCTATAGGACATCTTTCATTCAGACCAAAAGGTTTCATTACATCCGGTATTAGGGGTTTACAAATAGCGGTGTGCCCTGGCACCTAATGTCTTGACCTCATTCAACAGTCCCGTCACCTTTCCTTCGCGGTCCAACGCTGGATCCATATTATGGCTTATTGGTGCTGCTGCATCGGCTAAGTCTGCTACCTGTTGAGCTACTTGTCGGGCTTGAGTCATAATAATCTTCATGTCTCGGCCTT
This sequence comes from Hibiscus mutabilis, assembly GCA_019671005.1. Lineage (NCBI taxonomy): Eukaryota > Viridiplantae > Streptophyta > Magnoliopsida > Malvales > Malvaceae > Hibiscus > Hibiscus mutabilis. The sequence continues at coordinate 13,448,902 of CM033735.1, read as the reverse complement.
TCTCCTATATTGTTTGCTCAGCCTTTTGTAGCTTAATGGTCAGTGCTCCAGTACAGATCTCGCTGGCACGTAAAGAAGTCTCGAGCCTCGCTATCTGTTCTTTGAGTGCTGCGTTTTCCATTTGAAAGGCTTGTGATTCATTCATTTCCTGCTGCAGGCTTGATTTCAGGATATCTTCCATGGCCAGACTGCTTTCCAACTCATTTTGGAGAATGTCGCGTTGGCTCTCAGCTTCTTCCAGCTTCTGTGATAATGATCTGACTTTATTTTTACTATTCTTGCATTTCTGCTTCCAGCGTTCTGAAGCGTTCCTCAGCTGAATCATACCATTGACCCACTCTTCCGCGGTGTCACCCAGACCGACATTTTTGAATTCAAAATGCAGCTTCTGGTACTCGTCTTGTACACTTTTCAATTTCATGCTCAGATCGTGCCTCTCATGCTTGAGCTGGCCGTACTTGAGTGCAAGTTCATCTTCTGAGACGCTTTTATTCTTGACTCCTAAGTTTATCCCGCTTGAGTGACCCACTTCTGTGTTACCCAAACCTTGTATTGGGTATTAACCCTCCTTCGACTTTGCCCCTCGGGCAACAGCTGGCTCGCTGTAGAATCGGGGTTGTCCGTCTTCGAAACCCAAAACTCTTATTCTGATAAGATCTTGAACTCTGTCCTTCAGGGCCCTACAATTTTCAGTGTGATGACTCGAATCGCCTATATGGTAGCTGCACCAGACACGACTGTTGTAACCCTTCGGATACGGAGGTTTCCTTGGTACAAACTTCACTAGTATGATAAGGCTCCTTTCGACAAGCAACGGGAGTAACTCAGTGTATCTCATGGGTATAGGATAATGCCTTCTGATGTCATTGGATTCTCGAGCTTCCCCTGGTCTTGCCTCTGTTCCCTTGGTATCTACCCCAGATATGCTACTTGTCTGCTTCCTGAGATTGATCACAAAGGGATTCGATTTGTCATATTTAACGGTGTTGTCTGTCTCGACATTCAGACCATTCTGTTCCACATTTTGATCCTCGATCGAGTCTTTTCTGAGTTCGACAGGCTGCTTGCCTTTCATCATAGCATTCATTTGGTCCATCATCTCGGACATCTGCTTCTTTAGTTATTGTATTTCATCTTGCTTGTTACCAGAACTGACACTGCTTACCGAATCTGTTCTGGAGTCCTTGAATGATTCTTCTTCGGCTGTCCCTGGCCTAGTATCGGGATGAAACTCTGGAACTGGACCCTCTTCCTTCAGGTCAAAGAACCTTTGGTACATCGTGAACAATATTCTATTATGAGAGAAACCACTCGGGAATCAATGCCCTGTATAATGCGAATGCGATGATATGCAAAAAACAAAACAAAAAAGAAAACAAGTCAGTACCGGACGAAAATGATAAATACATAATAAAAGGGAAAATTAAATGCGATAAACAAACAAGGCAATCCTATTTACATTCCATCTAAGACACCTAGGTTATTCGCATGGCTCTAACAGGATGGGTTTCTATGTGTTTTCTCTACGTGCAGTTTTGGTTCTAGGAGGTACCTGAATTGTCCTCGCTATCCTCTACTAAGAGTAGCAAGGCCCCCAATCATCACCCATTATAGGCTCCTTTCAACCGGGTTCAATTCAGGGGGACCCATTCGCTTATGCCTGCACGAAGGAACGATATCCTTACGAAAGCATAAGGTACTCAAGCCCCGAAGGATACTTGCTAGGGCATACACGGGAGAACGATATCTCCACGAAAGCATTAGCGTTTTCCCCCACTTAAAAGGATGGGTTTATATGCCAAATTTTAAATGCGTTAAAATAAACGTGCAATTGTAACCAAGTATTAATTTAATAGTCACTTTAATCCGGAATTTCTAATATTATTAAAGCGGTAATTATTTAAAAAAGCTTGACTCTCATTTGTTTTTGAAAAAACAAAAATGGTCCCCAGCGGAGTCGCCATCTGTAGCGATATCCGTTTCGCTAAAAAAATGAAGTTTTCGAAGTGTTTGTGGTTTTTCGGGTATTAAAATATTTATTCCATGGGGTTTTAAAAATACCGTATTTTATTTAAAGAAAGGGATTCGCCACCGGCAACTTAGGTAGGCCGGGCACCATAAAACCAGAGATTTGAAAACTGTTGGGTTCGGGAGTCGGTTATGGATGGGGAAGGATTAGCACCCACACACCGCCCAAAATTGGTACTTTAATAATTACCGCTTTATTAATATTAGATTTTCCGGAATAAAGTGACGATTAATTTAAAATTTGGTTATAAGTGCGGGTAAATTTAAAGGCCCCGTTATCCGAGAGTAAACGCACAACCACTATCACTACGCCTGATACTGGCCCCGTTTATGCTCGGATAAAAGGGCACCGCATTGACAATTTATATATCTCGATATGCAATCTTAGAAAACAACAAAAAACATAATCCATTATGCAATCTTAGAAAACGAAAAACATAAAAACATTCATATTGACTTGGTATTAAAACATGAATACTATAATATTAAACAAAATAATTAAAATGCATGAACATAACATATCATGATGGTAAAAACAGAACAAAATAAAATATGGACAAGAGAAGGCATGCTTCCAAATTTAGACTAATTAGTCTTAACATGCTTAAACACAATAAAACGGACCGCAACTATAACGTGCATGACATAAACCTAAAAAGGGTACGAAATTAACAAATCAACAACACCACAAAAATACACTAAAACCCTTATCATATGGTACACTTTACACGCATAAATTATGACACGTCATGATATTAATATGTAACAAAAAATCACCTATTTTTATTATGTAACCCAAAATGCAAAACACAAATAAACGTGTTAGAATTCAAATCTACATGATAAATAAATAAGCTAAACATGATCACTTACTAAAAGAAAAGTATATGACATGAACAAATAAACTAAAAGATATACAAGCATGACAATACATACATTATAAAAATACAAATAAAGACACATAATATGCCAACAAACATACATAAAACACATGAAGAAATATATAAGCAAGATGTGCAAACGAAACTAGACCTAACATATAAAATAGATATGTACATAATACGAACAAAATAAATTAAACACTAAAGCACATGATAAACACATATTACATAAAAACATAGATAAATATGATACAAGAACATAGATAAAAACGTTGAGAGCAAAATTACCGTACCACAAAACCTAATAATAAACAAATAACCACGATTATTTGACATAAAATAAAGGACTGAAATTGAGTAAAAAGAGAACCAGAATACTCGAAACAAAAGAAGAAAAAAAGCATAATTTGGGACCTAATTATAATCTGAAATACACATGCGGGGACTAGAGATGCAAATAAACCAAGGAGCAAGCTCGAAGTGAAAATTTTCAAAACGCGATGGGACTTAGAACGTAATTTCACCATTTACACGCTGATTCTGGTTAATTTTAGGACGAAATTAAAAATTTAAACGATAAGAAGGACCAGGCTTGTGATTGTACCAATGGGGATGCTTAATTTGAAAAGATCAGAAATGCGGGAGTCCTTAAGCCCGAATTAACCCATTTTGAAAATATTATGACTCTATATATCACATTTATCAGGTTGAAATTTGACCCTTTCCCCATTTTTTTTACCCTTAAGAGCAAAGCTCTTATTTCTCTCTGAATCCCCGAAGCTAAACCCTGATGAACCTAAAAATCGGCAGACCACCGCCGTCTCTTCCATCGTCGGCCACCGCTAGCCGGCGCCGGCAAACCAAAAAAACCTCCAAAATGACCCTTGTTTCAGCCCAAACTCGAACCTAAACTTAGATTTAAGCAAAAACTCCCATTTTTATCTAGATCTAAGAAAACCCAAAAGAGAAAACCACCATTTTTAAGAAACCAAGACCGAAAGAGGTCCCCCTCATTGACCGGCTCACCATATTTAGGCTTGTTGCCGGTGGGGGAACTAACAACCGAAGGTAAAACTCTCACCCCTTATGCTTTATTACTCCATTTATTTTACATGCATGTAAGAAAGGAAGCAAATTTTTTTTCACCACTGGAAGCTTTTAGATCTTTTTTATTTCTCGAACTGATTACAACTAGACTGCATTTGTTCTTATTATCTCTCACACATATATCCTCTCTGATCGTTTTTGGTAGAAGATATGATACCAAATACATATTTTCTGATTTGGTTACTGACATATCTGTTTTTTCTTGTGTATTTGGTGATGCGTCTGATGTGGTGGTTGGTACGACGACATAGGGAGGAGGCATGGTGGTGATCATATGGCCAGAGCGTCCCTTGGCCGTTGGATTAGATCCGATCCAACGGCCGGGATGATTTGAAGATGGGCGACCAGGATCCGATCTGAGGAAAGACGAGACTGCCCAGGATCTTGCCACGTGGAGCTCAGTAGCCGAGGAGTCCTGCGTGTGATACACGCACGCGTGTGTAGCCTAACGATCTGCGCGTGGTTCCACGCGGCCAGCTGGAGAAACGCCATGGTTTGATCTCGGCCGTCGGATTTGGATCCAATCCAATGGCCCTCCTTTATCTGTGCAAGGCATAAAAACAATTAGGGTTTAGATAGTCTGATATGTGTTATGGTTTTGGGCCAAACGAGCCTTTTAAATTTAGGTTTTAAGTTTTGTAACTGCATGGATTGGACTGTTATAATATATGTGGGTTTTATTTATTTTAGATCTGTTACATATATTTGTATTACAATTAATAATAATATTAATAATAAAACCAATAATTAAAACACATATATATTACTACATGCATACGTACATAATTAGACACACACACATATATACACGCATAAGTTATATAACATGTAATATTAATAGTAACTGATAATACATATACACACACTCATATATATATAACATACATGCGCACATATAAACTAATAATAATACATGACATCAATATCCTAATAATAATATCATTAATTCACATGCCATATACGTACATATACACATACCTGAACATTTATACATACACATACATGCAACCATACACATAAATAATAACCATACACACATGCACACATCACACACATGTGTTGTGTATATATTAATGACACGTATATATATGCATAGTATAACACGTCCACATGCGATAATAATCCCCTTTAATTATTATATTAACAATATTCACAAACTGGATAAAAATGAGTGATTACAGAAAGCCCAAGTTTTAAATGTCCATTTACAACTTAAAAGCCCCAAAAAATTAGATCATACATATGGCCCGATAAGCCCATATTTATTATTAACCCTAATCTAATATAATAATTGTTATGTCTTTTGTGTAGTTGGATATTAGCTCGGATCAGACAGTTTAGATGGAACCAAGGAGAGGCTGATCAGTTGTCTCACTCGCGCATGAACTCTACGTGCGCGCGGCGTTGAAGGTGTTGATTGACCATTCGTTGTATGCCAAGCCCGCGCGCATAGAGTTCATGGTCACCCGGCCACGCAAATAGCCACACCAGCAGCCGCAACAGTCTCTCTAGTCCCCTTCTCCCCTCGATCAGCTACCGCATACAAGAAAATAAAAGGACAAATCTCAGAGAAAAACGATATTAGGGGACAAACCAACAATTCTAGAGGAGGCACCAAATTACTAGATTTTCAGAGGGCAACCAATAGAAAATTTCTAGGGTTTTTATATTTTCTAAAATCATTGTAATTTCACATGGTACAAATAGCAAAACCCTAGACTATTGTAAGGCATTTGAAATCATTCTTGGATTTCATACGATTAATAGAAGCAAAAAAGGCCTCACATTCACAGAGGTATACTCCTCTTTTGTTTTCTTTTCATTTCAAACATAAGCATACACCCAAATAAACTAGGGTTCAGGGTTTTTTACCTTCGGCGATCGACCTTTCTCTTGAGTCGGTATGCTTCTCCTCGCCGTTGACAAACCTTCCGGCCTTAGGGTCGTGCATGGTGAAACGAAAGGGTGGTGATAAAAATGGGTCATTTTGTGTATGGGTTTTCAAAAAAAAAGGGGATCTTGGCCTCTATTTTTTACAAACAATGGTTTTTTTTACAGTTTTAAAGGGAAAAGGGGTTTTAGATCTAGGTTCAGAGGGAAAAGGGGAGCATTTCTTGTTGGTTTCCACACTCGTCGGCCGCTTGCGAGCGGTAGCCGGCACGACAGGGAAAGGTGGTTTTCTAAGTTTTGCCCCCCGATGAACAACGATGCTCATCAGACGAGGGGAAGGAGGGGAAAGTCTCTCTGGTTTTTAGAGAGCAAAGGCTAAAAATATTCTTTTTTCTGGTTAAATCTTGTATTTTATACCATCCCTCAAAACCAAATGGGTTATTTGTGTTTTAAAACCTCCCGCCCCAGTTTATTTACGCACATAAGGGCTTCTGCATCCTCAAATCATAGCTTTGACCCTTTCGCATGGGAGAATCACGCCGCCCAAGCCATTCCGCTTTTCAGAATCCCTCCCCTGGTGTAATACCCCAAATCCTATCTTAGTAGTAATAGAACCAATTGCTTAAGTTAATAGCCTAATTGAACCTTGTATCTAGCTAATTAAATTAGTTAAAGGTCTTAATTGAAAGAGAGAACGAATTAAGTGATCAATTACAAAGGACTAATTTGAATTAAGTAAGAAAGATGAAGCTTGCATGATAAATTTCTTAATTCTCTCAATTGCCCTTGACTAATTATATGATTAATAACTAATTAGGGGTAACATTGTAAACTCACAAATCCACTAATGTGGATATCCACATTGTCATCATCTTCTCCATTTTGATACTTGCCGAATTGAAGAAGAAAGAAAGGGAGAAAGGAAAGTTGAGAGAGAAACCTTGAGAAAACACCATTGAAGCATGAATTGAGCTTGCATGTGTAGAGATTTTCCATTGAAATTGAGCTAGGAAGCAAAGTAAGTATGATTGTACCTTTGTTTCATTCGAATAGCTTATGTGTTAGTTGAATTTGGTTGTTTGATGTGTTAAGGTAGAATTTGTTATTGTATGAACTTAATTGATGATTGAATTAGTGTTGTATATGGATGAATTGAAAGAAAGAAGCATGGGTGTTATGCTAGGATTTGTGAACAATGAATTGGTTCATCAAGTGACATAGTCGAATTGGATAATTGCCTAAATGATGAGATTGATGAATGAATTGAATATGATCATGAATAGATAATGCAATTAAGGTGTTAAACAAGTTGAATTGTTGTGGTTCTATGCTGGAAATTGAAATTTGATGTTGATGTAAGGATTGAATGGTTAGAACTTGTAATTGAGCTATGGGATTAATGAATTGAGCATAATCATGATTAGATAATGTAAATTGGATGTTAAACAAGCTGAATTGTTAGTAACCAATGCTGGAAATGAAAGATAGAAGAATGAACATAGTCATATAGCCTGGAAACTGTTTTGTTGAATTGAAATTGTGTAAACCTGTAGAATTAAGCTTTGTAATCAAGTTGATCTATTTAGGATGCCTTAATTAATGGGTTAACATTGACTAAACATGTTTAGGATGTCATATGAAATGAATTATAGGGACAAAACATTGGTTAAAATGAATTTGAGGAGTTAAAATGTGAATAGATTCAATCTGCCCAGAATTGCTCTGTTCTGGGCAGTCACTTTGAAAATTCACCAAAATTTGTATAGATCAAATTCAGGGCTGAATTTTTAATGACATGATCCTTGGTATGTCTACTTTCATTAGGTGAAAACAGAACTGAAAACTGGGTCATATGCTGGAAACTGTAAATAAAAATAGCTGGACAGTGCAAACTGTCCAGGCAGTGTAAATGCCCTGTCTTTGAACAATAAACTGTACTAATTGGCTAAGGAATAAAATTCAAGTCTTATATGATCACATAGAATTTTTTTATCTTTCCAATGGTATAAATTAATCAAAATTCCGACGTAATAATTGAAAGATATGCTTGTTTAAGCGTTAGTGTGCAAGCTGCCAGACAGTAGCAGTTAAGCTAGTTGGAAATTGTTTTGTACATAGTTTTATTGGACTGTTTTGTAACTATTTGGGATAATTGGATCCTGCCTAATCTTGTTTATTGAATTGTTGGCAGAATTGTATGTATATGACTATATGTATTGAAATAACCTTGATGCCATGTTGAATTGTTTTGTGTATGCATATTGATGAGCATGTTTAATCATGAATCATCCAAAGGCTAAAAACAAAGGAATAGCTATACAAGACAATTGCTAGCTTGCTTGGATTGTATTGTAAGTGTAACTAACTATAGGGTTAGGACTAGGTCCTAACTAATCTTGTTTGGTAATTTAACATGATGCATCATGCATATATATATATACATGAGTATGACTTCATAAATTGGGGAAGTATGATACTAAATTGAATGCTTGATCCATGTTTGAATGTTCTGATCCATGTTTGAAATGCTAGCATGTAAATTGGTTCAATGAAAGCTTGGTGATTATAACATGTTGAGTGACGTGTTCTTGTAAAATTGAGACATGAATTGCTAGTACCCTTGAAATAGCAAATACTTGATTTTGAGCTAAGTCTCTAATGGTCTAAGGACCTTAAACATGAACGAAATTACCATGATCTTGCTCGAATGAACACTTGAATAAGCCTTGTTTGTCTTGATCTTGAATATGTAAACTTGAAACATGAAATGTAAGCTTGGACAACCTTGGTTACTAGTTGTATGGGTAGGAAGGCATGCCTTAGAGTCTAGAGCTCTTGTGTAAGGGTGGACTACGGTCCAGGGCTAAGGCCTCTAATTGGCGACAGACGGAGGGTACGCATGTGGTCTTTGGCGACAATAGGTAGGTTGATTAGCACTACGGTGCATATTGTGGTGCCAGTTGGTTGGAGACTCGAATACCTAGCAAACTAAGAACCAAGGGTTGTGCTGAATTATAAAACAAGATAAATTCATCATGAATTATTTGTTACTTGCTATAAAATACATAAATCTATTGATTCTTGTTACTCAAGTATGATAATTTGGTAACCTACCATGTTAATGCTAGAATTGAAATTCCTTGTTTGTTGCTTCTTGATGTTCGAATGGAATGCCATGCCTATTGTTTCATGATTGATCGAATAGTGATTCATGCCTATTTGTTTTCTTGTTTGATCGAATGGAAACCTATGCCATGTTCACTTGTTTGCTTGTTGATATACAAAATGAGGCTACATGATCTTATGACTATCTATTGCTCCTACTCTTGAAAGCCTTAGATAAGTTGACTTGTTTAAAGACTAGTATACTTAAAACTTGACTAGTTTTAGGAGTTACCTCACTAAGTACAAGCTTTGTACTTATCACTCTCATTTTCCATCCTTCCCCCAAAAATAGATTAAAGCTATTGATCGTGCTTGTCTTGGAAGCTAGAATCCTTTTCTTCGAGGCAACTCCACAAGCAAGAAGCAATGTATGGTCTCATGCATCTTTTGTAGTCTCCTAGGAGGTGGCACTAGTCTTGTAAATAGAAATAGTCTATCATGCATTTTGGACCTTGAATGCCTTGTATATGAATGATTTTGATGGGCCTATCATGTAAACAAGTATGATGCTAAAACCTTAGTACGTAAACACTCTAAATTTGGTATAATTGTCAATGGTTGCTGCTCATATATTGTTGATTGAGATGATTTCTATATGTAGCTGAACTTGCTTGATCAAGTATCATGTATGATTGAAATAAGAATGCTTGAATGGTATATGTCTAGTAAACCAATCTTGATTGTCCAATAGGATACATGTTTCTTGTTTAAGTTCTAGCCTTGAATGTAATGACTTATAATGCAAATCATGTCTAAGTTAAGTTTTTAAATGAATCGAATTGCCTTGTATATGAAGTAAAGTAATCGAACTTAACCACCTAGTGCATGTTTAAGTCATTCGAATGCTATGAAATGTAAATGGTAATGAAAGTTTAAAATGGATCACATATTTGGCTTGTCTTGAAATTAAATGATGTTTCTTGTTAGCTAAGTAATGTATGCTAGGTTGTTTGATAGTTAAGGAACTCATTAATAGGATGAGTACTTCTTGTTTGCTTGCCTTGTCTTGTCTTGGTAACACTCATGAATCGAGTTTCTTCTACCCGGGATAAGGGGTGTTACATTTATTTGGTAATCAGAGCTTTAAGTTTAGTCGATTCTTGGACTAAACCGGGCTATCATGCATCATATAGGATACTTGTGCCACCTAGGAGACTTGTATTGAATAGATTGTGTCTTGCTTATTAAACCAAACCCCTAATTATTCTATTTGAACATAGAATGTCTGAAACAAGACTCGGTCGGGATAATGAAAGTCCTGAAGGCTCATCAAATGAAGGATATAGTATGAGGATGGAACAAAATCCTCCTCAACAACAAGCTCAACATCGAGCTCAAGCCGCTGCTCAACAGGAAACTCCTACTATCAATCTTGTGCAGCAAGAATGTCTTCTAAGTATGAAGGAGATGTTCAATCATCTTGTATCTTCTTTAAAACAAGATCACCCTATTTCCCATACCGTTGTTGTGCCAAACCGAGCCCCGATTGATAAACTGGCTCAACATCGGGCTTATACCTTCACTGGCACCGATGAAGCAAACCCAGAAGTAGCTGAGTAGTGGCTAGAAGCCACAACTCGAATCCTAACCAAGAAACTACCTTGTCTCGATGAACACAAACTAGAATGTGCTATAGCTTTGTTAGCTGATGAAGCTTTAAGCTAGTGGGAAACTACTACACTGACTGCCCCTACAGAAGTCGTGACGTGGAAATTCTTCCTCGATGAATTCATGAAGAAGTATATCAGTGAACTGTATCTGGCCGAGCGCCGAAAACTTTTCTTGTACCTCAAGCAAAGGGGCTGACCTATTGAATAATATGCAAGCGACTTTTGCAAGTATTGCAAATATGGGTCGGAATATATTAAAAACGAGGCCAACAAGTGCCGAATGTTCATTGACAAGTTAAATGATGAATTAAGCCCTATATTCACTGCTATGGGTATTACCGACTTCCAAAATTTGGTAAACCGAGCCATTGCTACAGAGGCAAAGATGAAGGCCTCAGAGAAACGTAAGAGTGGAAACTCCTGGAAAGATAAACGATCCAGAAATGATGACAAGCCACACTGGCAGTCAAAGAAAGCTAAACACTCTAAAGATCACTCTTCAAATTATACTCATGTCCGGAAGAGCAATTATATACCGAAACCTCAATCGGTAATCAAATCCTCAACCCCGATCATCTCAGTTGATAGTACAGGGAATTCTGGTAAAGCTGTTTAGTATTCTACCTGCAAGTTCTGTAGAAGACCACACCGAGCAATGCAAAACTCAACAAAACTTGTGTTTTTTATGTGGAGCCTCAGATCACTATATTCAGAATTGTCCTCAGAATCCCAATAAGGTTCCAAGTCTATCTCCTGGAAATGCTAGCTCATCTCTCTCCAATCAAAACAAGGGTCCTAAACAAGACCAGTCTAGAAATCAAGGGAGAGGCAGAGGGAACCATTCGAATGCTCCAACTCATCAGGAATCCCGAGCCCCTGCTCGTATGTACCATATTTGTGGTAAAGATGATGAAGAAGCTCCCGATGTTATCGCAAGTACCGTTGAGTTAAATTCCAGTCCTACATATGCTTTAATTGATTCAGGGTCTACCCATTCATTTGTTTGTTCTGCCTTGATCAACAAGTTAAAATTAAAACCTAAAATTATTGAATCAAATCTTGTAGTTTCGAATCCATTATGGGGAAAACACCCATTAACTTGTGCCACAAGCAAGCTCATTTGACTATTCGAAATATCCCTTTTCCCATTGATCTTTATGTCTTAACATTTTGTGAATTTGACTTGATTTTGGGGTTAGATTGGTTAAGTAAACACGAGGCCTGGGTAGATTGCCAAAATTGGAGACTGTATCTTCGGGTTTTAGGGAAAGAATCCATTCTCTTAATAGACAAGAAACCAACTTCAATCTTTGCTAAGATGATTCTCCAAGATGAAATTGAATTCGGTTTGCCTAGCATGCCTGTTGTTTCTGAATTTACTGATGTTTTTCCCGAGGAACTCCCTAGTGTCCCTCCGATTAGAGAAGTAGAGTTCGGGATTGAAGTTCAGCCTAGAACAGCTCCGGTGTCCATTACACCCTATAGAATGACACCTGTTGAGTTGAAGGAACTCAAGAAGAAACTCTATGAGCTACAAGATAAAGGCTTTATTTGGCCTAGCTCATCTCCTTGGGGTGCTCCAGTCTTGTTCGTGAAGAAGAAATATGGGACTATGAGACTCTGTATTGATTACATACAATTGAACAAGCTCACGATCAAGAATCGATATCCCCTGCCTAGAATTGAAGATCTTTTTTGATCAACTCAGAGATGCTTCCGAATTCTCTAAGATTAACCTTCGATCAGGGTACTATCAAATGAAAGTGAAAGAACAAGACGTACCCAAGATAGCTTTTTGTACTCGATATGGCCACTTTGAATTCCTCGTAATGCCATTCGGGTTAACAAATGCTCCGGCTACTTTCTTGGATTTCATGAATTGGGTATTTAAGCCCTATCTTGACAAGTTCGTGGTCGTATTCATCGACGACATCTTGGTGTACTCTCGGAATAAGGAGGAACATGCTGAACACCTCCGAATTGTCTTGCAAACACTCTGAGAACATCAATTGTATTCCAAGTTCTCCAAATGTGAATTCTGGTTACCAGAAGTTTCTTTCCTCGGCCACGTTATCTCGGCTGAAGGAATCAAAGTCGATCCAAGCAAGATTTAGTCTATTCTAAATTGGAGACCTCTGAAGAATATAAGCGAGGTCTGAAGCTTTCTAGGTTTAGCCAGGTATTATAGAAGGTTTATTAAGGGCTTTTACTCTATTATTGCAATCCTTACTAAGCTTACCCGCAAAGATACGCCTTTCGTTTGGTTGGAGAACCAACAACGAAGCTTTGATCAACTTAAGCAAGCCCTAACTCATGCTCCGGTTCTTATCCAACCAGAATCGGGCAAGGAGTACACTGTTTATAGTGATGCATCTCATCTAGGGCTAGGATGTGTTCTAATGCAAGACGGAAAAGTGGTTGCTTACGCTTCAAGGCAACTAAAGCCACATGAGTCTAACTATGCAACACACGATCTAGAATTGGCAGCTATCGCGTTTGCTCTCAAAATATGGAGACATTACTTGTACGAGGAGAAATGTAAAGTGTTCACAGACCAAAAGAGTCTCAAATATATCATGACTCAGAAAGATTTGAATCTAAGACAAAGAAGATGGCTAGAATTGCTTAAAGACTACGCTTTTGTTATCGACTACCATTCAGGGAAAGCAAACGTGGTTGCTGATGCCTTTAATCGCAAACCATACTCGGGTAAACTCCTAAATCTAAATTCTAGTATATTTCAATCGAATTTAAACTTACTTGAATCACAAGAAAGCTATTCGAACACTTAGTTGTTTTGCAAGTAAACACTCGAAATTTTCCTTAATGATCCTATGTATTCTTTGTAGCTACTCCGGCTATCAATGCTCATTTCCATTTATCCAAAGGATATAAATTCTTGTCTGAACTTCAAGTTCAATCCAGCTAAATCTCGAGAATTAAAGAACTCCAACACATTGATCCAGATCTTTAGAAGATCATATCCAAGCTTGCTTCTGAGTCAAATTTTGACTTCTGCCTTAAGTCAAATGGGATCCTCTATTTTAAGGACAGAGTGTGTGTTCCTAACAATGAAGAACTAAGACAAGAAATGTTATAAGAAGCTCACCAAAGCTCATTCTCGATTCACCCGGGATTTGTTAAGATGTACAAGGATCTAAAGCCACTATACTGGTGGTCGGGTATAAAATCAGCTATTACAGACTTCGTATCGAAGTGCCTAACTTGTCAAAGAGTTAAAGCCGAGCATCGAGTCCCTACTAGATTACTCCAGCCAATCAAATTCCCTTAGTGGAAATGGGATCGTATTACAATAGATTTCGTTATCGGTCTTCATTTCACTCCAAGAAAGAACGATGTTGTATGGATGATTGTTGATAGATTCACAAAGTCTACTCACTTCATACCTGTTCGAATGAACACGAGCTTGGAAACCTTAGCCAAGCTATACATCTTTGAAGTGATTCGATTACACGGTGTACCTACAGCTATCATCTCCGATCGAGACCCCAGATTTGCTTTGCGATTCTAGGTGGTAAAGTAATCGAACTTAACCACCTAGTGCATGTTTAAGCCATTCGAATGCTATGAAATGTAAATGGTAATGAAATTTTAAAATGGATCACATATTCGCCTTGTCTTGAAATTAAATGAAATTTCTTGTTAGCTAAGTAATGTATGCTAGGTTGTTTGATAGTTAAGGAACTCTTTAATAGGATGAGTACTTCTTGCTTGCCTTGTCTTGTCTTGTCATGGTAACACTCATGAACCGAGTTTCTTCTACTCGGGATAAGGGGTATTACACCAGGTCCTCAAAACTTTTCAACGATTTTAATCTAGTCCTCTTGTTTTCGATTAATTTTCTTTTTTTGCTTAATTTAAGCCCTAAATTTATTTTCTTTGTTTTTCAGTCCAAATCCAGTAGTCTTTTACCCCCTGTTGCATGCATTTTATTTTTCAGCCTATTATTTGGTTGTTATTGCTTTATTTTTGTTATGTATATGTTTGCGTTTGTTGAGATATTGTATGTGATTTTATGGTTTTATAATACATGGTATGTGTATATATAATATGGTTCTTTATATAAAATATAATGTATAGTTTTAATGTGTATATATGCCTTACATATGGTTTTTTATAATATATATATATAGTCTTCTAATAATATATATAATATATACTTTGATGGCCTTTAAGGTTTTTTTTTTGACGTATACATGTCATATGTTTTTATATTATATAACTTTTTTGTGACATTTATAAAAACATGATTTTATAAGATATAGTGTTTATAATACATTTTTTATAAAATGTCCAATGCTTTTTATAAAGTATATAATATATGTATTTTTTATAATAATATATAGTTTATTATGATATCTAATATATGGTTTTTCCATAATATGTATAATATAAAGTTTTCTTATAGTATATGTATTATAGGGTTTTTTATAACATATATAGTACATAATTTTAAATGTATATATCATATGGTTTTAAACCTGCAATGTATATTTTTATATAATATGGAGTATATGGTTGATATATGATATGTTTATATTCGGTTCTAATGTAGGCTTAGTTTGGGTAGTTTGAGCCTAGTATAATTTTGGGCCTTAGGCTTGTTAGACTAGTCTTAGGTTAGAATTAGACAAATTAATTTAGTTAATTTAGATCGTGTGCTCGTCTCATAGGGGCATGATCCTTAAATTAATTAAGTTTATTTTAGAATTAGATTCTTTGAGCCTTAGTTAGATTAAGTTTCAATTGGGTTTAGTGGTTTTAAATTTACCCTTGGCTTATTGGGTAAATGTTAAGGTCGTTAAACTAATTGGACATTTCTTAAATACCTCTAAGGTAAAATTCACATGGAAATTAGATTGGCGTTTTAATTAAAAGCTATGATTAAATTAACTTGATTTATTTTAAATAGTATTCTTGGCTTATTGGAATACTAGTTTAAAATTAATCGAATTAATTATCATATCACAAGATAACTCATAATTTGTTAGGAATTTCTAGCCTTTTTAGGGTTAATTAATTTAGGGTTAATACTAGAATCACCTAATTAATAACTAGATCACTAATTGGATCTTCCATAACTTGGGCCTTGGGTGGGCTTTTTGTGTGTTTATCCTTAAATTTTTTTGTCATCCTTTAATTGTCATTCATGTGTCCTTTTACCCCTCTTGCATTAAATAATTTAAATCATGAAAAATGAGGAATCTATTAGTTTCGATATTTGTGCTGTAACAGTATGAGCTTGAAGGATGTTGACCAAATATTTGAATTAATTCTTACCGACTCAAGGTAAAATTAAAACTTGACAAAATCATTACATCATATTTTAATTACTTGCACCATGCATAAAGGTGACGTGCGGGATTCGAACCTTAAACTAACACGACAGTCAGGCTTATATTATGTTTGTTTAGTCTATGGTCCGATGTATCATCAACCTTATTAATTAAATGTCCAATTAATTCGAACCCACCAACTTGATAAAGCCCGTGTAATTAAGGTCAAATTTTCAATTAAGTACGCCAAGTTAAATTCAATTTAAATTCCAACAAATTCCATCAATTTGAAAGCAAAAAATGTTTAGGTACCGATTGCCGAGCGTGATAGAGGTGCTAATCCTTCCCCACACATAACCAACTCTAGGACCCTTCTATAAAGAAGCTCTGGTTTTCTATGGTGTTCGACCCACTTATCCAAGTGGCTGGTAGCGACTCCAAGTTTTCAATTATTTTTTTAAAAGGAAAAGAGTTTTCAAAAGAAATCCCTTTAAGACAAGATTTCAAAAATGATTTGGGGATAATTCGTATCGATGTTTTTTAAGAAAAGAAAAAAGAAACATATATTTTTAGAAATTTTAAAAAAACGTCGCTACACAAATAAACAAGTATCTTCAAGCTACTGCTTTCAATCTAATCTGTCAAATACTATCTCTTCTAGTAATATAATGTTATGACATTTTAGGTTAGGCCATCTCAACTTTCATTATATGGCCAAGCTCTTTCCTAATTTATTTGTGAACAAAAATCTAAAATCTCTTTTTGGTGATATATACCGGCTCTAAACACACTAGACAACCTTATTCTCCCTCAATATTTAAACCATTTTCAATAATACATAGTGACATTTGAGGCCCTTCTAAGGTTAAAAACTATACTAGCTCAAGGTGGTTCATTTCCTTTATTGATGATCACTCTAGGAGAACTTATACTTTTTTGTTGAAAGAAAAATTTGAAGCTAAAAGTGTCCTTTTAAAACATTCCATAAGATGGTAGAAAATAAATTTTAGAGTACTATTAGAATTCTAAAGACCGACAATGTGAGTATTTCACTAAGAATTTGGGTTTCTATTTCAAGGAGAAGGGGATCTTACATATTACTTTATGTGTTAGTACCCCTCAACAGAATGGGGTGGCTAGTGAAAAAATAAGAACTTTTTAAAGGTTATTAGATCTTTACTTTTTTCTTCTGGTGTACCTAATCACTTTTAGGGAAGCTTTACTCACTACTACCTATTTAGTAAATAGAATGCCCAATAAAACACTAAATTTTAGGGTTTCGAGAGGTGTTTTACTTAGTGTTTTTCCTCATTATAAGCCATTTTAATCCACTCTTTCTTTTTCGAGTGTTTGGTTGTACTTCATTTGTTCATATCCATAATCAGACTCAAGGTAAACTTGATCCTAGAGCTATTAAATGTATCTCCCTAGGTTATTTCTTGAGTCAGAAGGGTTACAAATGTTACTCACCCGTTACGAAAAGAATCTACACCTCTATGGATCCCATAGTTTTTAAAAAAACAAACCTTACTTTGATATTTTTGAAATTCAAAGGGAGACTTTATAGGAATTCCAGCCACTAGAATTTACCCAGACTATTACTTTGTTACCTCCTGACCTCACTAAAATTCAACCACAATAGGTTTTCAACCCTCCTTTTACCTCCACAACCTAACCATACTAAAATTCAACCACAACATGACATTCAACCTTCTTTCCAGCCTATACACTCTCCAAATCTAACAAACATACCTTTACCTAATCCTGAAACTCCCAATGATCTCACTGCTCCAATTTAAACACCTACATCCTTACCAAAGATACGACAAGGAACCTTACCTCTATAGCTTGAACATAAACAACTGAGTGTTTATAAAAGAAGAATAAGGTTATTTCCAGAAAACATTACTGTTACCTCTCCAAAAGTATTGTTTTTAATGCCAATCTTACAATGCTTTTGCTTGTATTTAGGTATATTTAGTTGCATTAGGATATTGAAATCATGCATTTACATGAGGAGTTAGGACTTCTGTCTATGCCAGTATGAAAAGTTGTTTGTTGGAAATTTTGCAGGTTTGGCATAGTATTTGGCACAGGAATGCAGAGCAATAAGGAATGCCAGAGAGAATGCCAAGTGTTGTTGGCACAGATAGACTAAACAATGCCAAGCACCGGCTGGCTGAGAAGTGAAATTGATGCCATGCCAAGAAGTTGTTGAACCCCCAAAAAATAGGACTAGATCAAGCTGTGAAAAAATAGCAATTGGATCAATCTCCGAAAAAATAGCGGATAATTGGTGCCAAGCTTGGTTGGCAGAACTATGCCAAGCCTGGTTGCCAAGCGGTGACGGTAGTATGACGTCAGCCCTAGCCTGATCAACGCATCACCTTATTAGCTTATCACTTCAAATCTGGATAAAGGTGATCACAAGCCTTATTCCTTATCCTTGGCGCATTCAAATTTCAAACACAAAGGCTTATCCTAGGGCTTCTACGCAAGCCTATTTAAAAGAGGAGATCGATCAAACAACAACAACGAATTGGAGAAGGAGAAAAAGACGATGAAGAATATGAAGGCTTGAACATGAGAAGCGGTCTGCAACAATGGAGAATGAGGAATCGGAGACAACAAGATCAAAGGCTTGAAGATTCCATAAGACATCGGGAATCCATTGAAGGGCTGCATTGAGAGACCTCCTTCCTTGCTTTAGTTCTTGTTGCTTTCGTATTTCTTCCTGTGTTTAAGAATGATTTCAAACCTATATTTGTTGTGTTTTATGTTTAGTTGTTAATAATTCAAACGCCTTGGCATTGTTAGTTCTATCTGGCATGCTTCACTATTTTCTAAATATTGTGCCAAGCGAGAGCTGGCATTGTTGGCCTATTGCACCTCAATATCTTAACATACTTGGGTTGCAATGATCAGTTGTTGGATACTAAGGCTAGATGCTTCGAGAGAAGATATTCAAGTAGATGAACTTACTTCGGGAGTGAAATCTACCCCTTAGGAGTATAGGTCAGATCTTAATCAAATTGGTTTATGAAAAACATTCACCATAAAGATACAGGGGTTTTTACATGGTCAATTTAGGGCAATGATCATCGACAGAGGCTTTGCCAATTTGAATATGCTCGACAATCAATGCAAAGGCAGGACAATATTACTAGCCGGCATTGCTATCATGAAATTCAAACATTCCTTGCCGAAAGTTTGTTATCATTTTTGCACCCATTGTTTGCCAGACTATTATCAATTCATCACCGTAATCTTTAATTTACTTTAGCTTATTTTACTTCTAGTCTCTTACTTCATTCGTTGCCTCAATCTATTACAATCATCTTTTATTTTCTAGTTTATAAGTATTAATCACGACAATTAATTCCTAGGCAATCCTTGTGGAGACGATACTCAACTCACTACTATATTACTTGCTGACCGTGTATACTTGCACATAAAAGACATATTCTTGGCATTGTTTTTACTTGCTTATTCAATATTATGTCAACGTGTTTTGGCGTAGTTGCCAAGGATTGCAATGGAATTGATTGTTTTGATTTTTACTTGTTTTTATTTTTTTGTTTAATTTATTTTGTTTGGTATATGTACATGAGCAGCACTGTGAAGGAAGATTGACAATACGACCCAACCCTACGCAGGTTAAGAAGAGAACGCCTTGAGAAAAGGCTCGTGACGACAATGGTGAGCTAGATAGTGCCATAAACAATGCCAATAACCAGGAGGTGCCGGTAATACCTGCAGTTATACCACCAACTATTACTATCGTTACTAAGATACCTAAAGAACGATCTATTAGAGAACACCTAGCACCCAACATAGATGATTTGATGGCAGCACTAATCATGCCAGAGGTAAATATGGCTACTTTGAAATTAATCCGATAATGATTCAATTGCTAATGAATGTAGGTCAATTTGATGGATCACCTAATGGAGACCCAATAAAGCATTTGAAGCAATTCATGGAGGTTTGCCAACGATTCCACCAGCCTGATGTGAATGAAGAAACAATAAAGCTAAAGCTATTCTCATTTTCCTTGTGAGATAAAGCTAAATTGTGGCTAAATTCCTTGCCATCAGGATCAGTTACTTCCTAGGCAGAATTATGCCAGAAGTTCCTTATGAGATTCAGTCACCTAGACTTAATGCAAAGTTGCGGAGTGAAATCATTACCTTTAGGCAAGTTGATGATGAGACTTTCTATGATACTTGGGAACGATTCAAAGACCTTTTGAGAAGATGTCCCATGCATGGATTCCCTACTTGGATCCAAATGGAGATTTTTTACATCAGACTCAATGATCATGCCAGGACTTTTGCAGATGCTTCAGCAAACGGGTCATTGCTAGACAAGAAATACATAGAGGCGTATGACATCCTTGAAAGGATTGCTGCCAATGATTTTCAGTATCCTAGTGCCAGACTAGGAACGGGGAGAAGAATCGATGGAAAATTAGAGCTTGATGCACTAACATCTATCAACGATCAGATTTCCAATCTCACTAGCATTGTGAAAACTTTGCAAAAGAGTAACGAATCCCAAGAAGTCAAGGCATTAGAACCATTTTGCACTATTTGTGGAGAGGATCATCATGTGGATGAATGCCCATCTCATCCTGAATCGGTAAATTTTGTTTGTAATTTCAATCAAAATTTTAACCCTCATTCCAATACTTACAATGCAGGTTGGAAGCATCACCTAAATTTTGCTTGGGCGAACCACGACAGTAACCAATTCAATGCCCAGTGGCAGCACAACAACGCAATACCAGGTTTCAAGCAGAATGCCATGCCACAGAAAGCCAAGAACTATTGCCATCCAGGGCAAAGATCTTCCGAAGAGGACACTTTGAAGGATTATATGGAGCATAACGATATGACTATCCAGAGCCTAGCCGCATCCATGAGGAACTTGAAAGTTCATATAGGACAGATTGGCAACGCACTTAATGCCAGACATCTAGAGACTCTGCCAAGTGATACAGAGGATGCTCAACAAAAAGGGATAGAACAATGCCAAGCTGATACACTCTTAAGTGGAAAAGAAGTCAAGATTTTAATGCATGGAAAAGAGCCAATTGTTTTCTATGAGAATAAATCAGTGCCAACAGGTGAACCCAAGGAAGTAGAGAAAGAAGAGGCAAAGGCTGATGATGCCATACCACTATTTGATGCCAGACCGCTATCAGATGCTAGACAATAGTCGGATGCTAACGCCACCTTGATAAAACCAGTAGAGTCATCATTTGCCAACCCTATCTTGGTAAAACAAACAGGTATTACTGTTGACATTTTCAAAGCTCTTGAGTGTGTAGATGAACCTGAGGAATGCCAAGCTATCAAGATCATGGAATCTATCTTTGATGAGGATATGGCACAGTTTTGCCAGGGCACTGATGATGATGCTAGAGAATTGGATGGTGAGGATATGTCGAGTGAGGAATCTAAAGAACCGACCTTGCTAGATGAGATCATAAGTTATTTTGATAGATCTAAGCCACTTTAGTTAACTAACAAAGAGATCGGAGCACTAAAGCCATCTAGTGAGGAGCCACCAAAATTTGAATTAAAACAAATGCCAAGCCACCTCAAACATGCCTCGACATCAATAGAGAAAGAAGAAGTAGAGCCTAAGCACTACTGGGGTGCTGAGTTCGATCAAAGGTTCTCGAGATCTACAACAAAGAGATACTTCAGTCTTCTAAGGTGGTTGTTCAAATCCACCATGGCAAAATATTCCCTTTCATTGTGCAATCGAGAATTTGGCATACTCAAAGGTAAGAAATTCTTTGGCTTTCTATGTTGGTTATTCAAACATAGGATTTCCATAGCCTACCACCCGCCAACCAGGGCCAAAAGTTGAAGCACTATTTGGAAGGTACTCAGAAAAATGACAAGGAGGTTGTCCTCTTGGCAGAGGTACCGTAACATCATCATCTGGTTTAATTTTTTTTGTAAATATTAGGATTAGAGGTTTTTCTTTTTCAGCATTTTCTTTATTTATTTTTCTTTTAGGTTTTAATTTTACTTTTCTGCGTTGAGAGGTTTTCTTTAATCTAAGTATTTACAATGATAGATCGAAAAGGGCTCATTCAATCTCTGCTAGGAGAATGATCTCCTTGGCATTGCCTTGATTACATTCTAAATAATGTTTCTACCTTTGGTCATTTACCTTAAAAGTTGTACCAATCCTCAAATCCTTTATGTCAACTGCTCCATGAGCATATGGCTTGACAACTTCAAAGGGACCCGACCATCTAGACTTAAGCTTCCTAGGGAATAGCTTTAGCCTAGAGTTAAATAATAAAACTCTTTGACCGGCATCAAACTTCCTTGGCAATATTCTGTTATCATGACACCTCTTTGTCTTTTTCTTGTACAGCTTGTCATTCTCATAGGCTTGAGCTCGAAATTCCTCCAACTCATTCAAATGAAACAAACTTTTCTCACCAGCAGCCTTCTATTCCATATTATGCTTTTTGGTTGCTCAATATGCTCGATGTTCCAACTCCACTAGCAAGTGGCATGCTTTCCTAAAAATGAGTCTGTATGGGGAGGTTCCCAAAGGAGTTTTAAAAGTTGTTCTGTAAGCCCAAAGGGAGTCATATAGTCTCAAGGACCAATATTTCCTTGTTGGATTCACTGTCTTCTCCAAAATGTTCTTAATCTTCTTATTTGAGATATTTGCTTAGCCATTTGTTTGGGGATGGTAGGCTGTGGCAATCCTTTACTGAATACCATACCTTCACAAAGCTTTAGAAATTAAATTGCTTTTAAAATATGTACCCTCATCATGAATGGTAGCTCTAGGGGCAATGAATTGAAGGAAAATATGATTATGCTGGAACTTGACAATAGTCTTGGCATCGTTAGTTGGCAAAGCAACAGCTTCAACCCATTTTGAAATGTAGTCAATAGCCATAAGGATATATAGGTTACCAAATGATGGGGGAAAGGGACCCATGAAGTCTATTCCCTATATATCAAACAATTCTACTGGCATAATGTTCTGGAACGACAATTTATGATTGCTAGAGATGTTCCTCATCCACTAGCATCGATCACATGCCTTGGCAAAGTTATGGGAATCTTCTGTATAGTGTGGGCCAAAAGAATCCTAATTGTAGTACCTTGGCCGCGGTTTTCATCCTAGCAAAATGGCCTTCATACGGTGCTGCATGGCATAAGTGCCGTATGTTGTGTTGTTCATCTTTTAGCACACATTTTCCTATCACCTGGTCAGTACACTGCTTAAAAAATATTGGTTCGTCCCAATAATATTGCCTAACATCTCGCAGAAATTGTTCCTGCATTATATGCTAGATCTGGTGGCAAAATTTTACTTACCAAGTAGTTGACTATGTCAGTGTACCATGGCACTAGATTGACTGCAAGTAAATACTCATCTGGGAATTTATCCCTTATGGAAGCAGTCTTACTATCCTCAGGGTGATGCTCTAGTCGTGATAAGTAGTCAGCTACCAAGTTCCCACTTCCTTTATTGTCTCAGATATTGAGGTCAAATTCTTGTAGTATAAGCATCCATCGGATCAGTCTGGGCTTGGCATCCTTCTTTTCCAAGAGATATTTTAATGCTGAATGGTCTGTGTACACCACAACCCTGTTACCTACCAACTAAGATATGAACTTGTCAAACACAAAGTCAATCGCGAGAAATTCTTTCGCGGTTGTCGAGTAATTGAGTTGGGCTCGATTTAACGTCTGACTGGCATAGTAAATGGTATGAAAAACTTTGCCATGACTTTTTCCCAACACTGCTCCAACGGCATAGTCGCTGGCATCACATATAAGATCGAATGGCTCATTCCAATATGTTCCCATGACTATAGGGGCATTAATCAATCTTTCTTTAAGTTCCTAAAACACTCTTAAACAAGAATCATCAAATGCAAAAGAGGTATTTTGTTCCAAAAACAAGCATAAAGGTTTAGAATTTTTGAAAAATCTTTAATGAAACGATGGTAAAAACCTACATGTCCGAAAAAACTTCTTATACCTTTTACACTAGTAGGAGGTGACAATTGCTTGATTACCTCAAATTTTGGTTTGTCAACCTCTAGACCTCTTTTGGTCACTTTATGTCCTAGAACTATGCCCTCCTTCACCATGAAGTGGCATTTTCCCAGTTCAGGACCAGGTTAGTCTCAATACATCTCCTCAAAACATGCTCCAAACTCTAAATACATTCCTCGAATGTTTTGCCAAAGACTGAGAAATCATCCATGAACACTTCCAAGTTGTTTTCTATCATGTTAGAAAAATGGACATCATGCAATGTTGAATCATTGTCGGCGCATTACACAACCCAAAGGACGTTCTTCTAAAAGTGAATGTCCCAGAAGGATAAGTAAATATGGTTTTCTCTTGATCATCTGTGGTGATAGCAATTTGGTTGTAGCCCGAGTAACCGTCTAGGAAGAAATATAATGCCTTAACTGCCAACCTGACCAACATATGATTTATGAAGGGTAATGGAAAATGGTCCTTCCGTTTGGTATTGTTTAGCATTTTCTAATCCATGCACACTCTTCAGCCTATGATAGTTCTGGAGGGAATCAATTCATCCTTGATATTTTGTACCACAGTCATGCCACCCTTCTTTGGCGCGCATTGCACCAGGCTGACCCATTAGCTATTAGAAATGGGATAAATTATCCCGACATCCAAAGATTTTATGATTTGTTTCTTCACTACCTATTTCATGCTCGAGTTCAATCTTCTCTAGCCTTCAATGGTTTTGTCATGGTACTCCTCCAAAATGATTTTGTGCATGAAAAGTTGGGCTTATTCCTCTGATATCAGCCTAGGCCTATCTCAAAGCTTTCTTATAATTGCATAATATCTTCATTAATCATTCCTCCTGATCATTAGTGAGATCAGTAGCGATGATCACTGGCAAAGTTGAGTCATTACCTAAATAAGCATACTTGAGGTGATCTGGCAATGGTTTCAGCTCCAATTTTGGTGGCTCCTATAACACCCTCTTCCCGGCCTGGTAGAGAGCCAGGTCTGAAGGTACTACTGGAAAACATATTGGAGATTCAGAAGCTTATTCGGATCATTTATTAATCTCTTTTAAGGCTTAACAGAATCAACTTATTAAGACTTACACAATTCGGGATCAATTTTAACCCTTTTTGAACTTAGGGACTAAATCATAATTTTTACAAATTGAAGGTCCTTATCGGAATTTCTTTTTGTTAACCTACAATTAAACCTACCACTTATTAACCTGTGAAGTTTCTTTATTAACGGAGATCGTTTACCTATCCAATTAGGCTGTATAAGTCTTAGAGACCATTTTGCAAACTTCTTAAAATTGGTTTCTATGTCTTTTAACAGAATTAATTAACTCCGTACCGATACTCTTGGGGATGTATCGGTACACTAAGCCAAATTTTCATTTCCCAATTTCGAAGATAACATGCCCGTATCGATACACCCTATAGACCGTATCAATGCAATTATTTTTAGACCTTATTGTCAAAATTCGTACCGATACACCCCCTCTGCGTACCGATATGCCCTATTTCACTTGACCTAATTATGCAAGGCCGTATCGATATGCCATCACCCGAACCGATATACCTACCCTGTAATGATAGATTTTTGCTTGTTTTTATTCGAATTAACCTACCATTTTCTGTCCAAACAATACCAAATTTTACCAGTAAGTCTAATATCCATATTTTTAATAGCATACAAAATTTTAGAGCGTGTCGAATCCATTTACCTAGTTTTTACCTTTCAGCGCTTTTAAGCTCATGTAACTAGCTTAACCAATTTGCAAACATACCATGTTAGCCATTAAACATTTGGTCACCTTTAGGCTATTACACACACATCAAAAGGCACATACTAGTATGTTGAGACCATATGCCACCTTACTAGGAGTTCAAGACAAAAGATAAGCATAATGTGATTCGTAAGAGTGACTTGCAACTGCAACACACTATCAAAGGCCAAAATTCTTTAAGATCCTGAAATACATGAGACACACAAATGTTACGTTTACATAGCCTAGTGAGGTAGTCATAAAAATGAAAATATTTAACGAGTAAAAAGAACATCATAATGATATGCTTGAATGACATATTTGGTACACAATCATACTTGTATCTCATGCTTTATTCAAGTAACACATTTCCATATACAAAATACATGTCATAATCACACATTATATCCTTGGACATGGTAAGCAATGGATACGCGGATTCCTCTGTACACCATACATATCAGAAATAGGCCGTAGCCTTGAGTCGTAGCTTTGGATAGTCCCTTATGCAATCCATCGTTATTCCACCACACATATAGGCTGTAGCCCCGGATCGTAGTCCCATCCCTTACTTGGTGAGCTCGAATAACCCTACGACATGCCAATTGTATTCAATGTCCACAAATGTCCAAGTTCACATATCATCATCAAACTTACCATTGTGCCCGTAGGCTATACCACATCAATCATAAATTGAGCCTTAGCTCCACATAACATATCATAGCATAATTATATCAAAATCCATATACAAGTATGAATCAGATATCATATATGAACTTACAAATCTATCAAACATTATTGAAGCTTATCGTGCTTACCATTAGAGCCTGGATATGCTTTCTCTACTTGATACCTTAAAGAAAAATGCGATTATAACACAAAACGAATGCAACGGGATGGCACCTTACCCATTTCTTTACACGACTATACTCATATACTACTAAGAAACTTTTAGGGTTCTCGGATTTTGATCTCTTTGCTCATTGGCTTAGTTGGGGATGAGGGATTGATTCCCTCCAACTCTTGAGCTAGGAAGAAACAAAAAGAATTATTATAAGCAATATAACGATATAGTACTTATTCAAGGATTAGGCTTAGGATTTCATTTTGAAATTAAACTCCAATCATCCATGGGATTCAATAATTGAATGAGGGTTTCTCCTCACCCAATTGATGGCTATGCAATGGAGTTTTTGAATCGTAGGAAGCTTGAGCTTAGAAAGTTCAAAGATGGAGGTGTGTGTTTGAGCTTAGGTTGAAGATAGCAATGGTGGTGCTTGTTTTTTTTTTGAAGACAAGAGTGGGTCTTGGTTTATGGGAGATTCAAAAGTGAAGATATAAACTTTGTTTCTCAGTTCAAATCCCATTACAATCCCTTAATCATCCTCCCACCTTCTCATAGACCAATAAGGAGCTTTCCTTCCAACCAAGGAAAGATTAAACAAATGTTTCTATCATTTCATTCCGTTTATCATTTTTAAGGAAATTGATAACCATCCATCATTCAATCTGATGGATTTCACGTAGAAGGGACAATTAAGGAGGTGATTAAGCACCTTACCCTTCATTTCCTTCAATTTGGGCCTTAAAACAATTTTGGGCAGAGGGCCGTATCGATACACTATATAGCTATATTGATATGCCTAGTCTAAACAAGTAAGTTCGTTATGGCAGTTAGGCCGTACCAATATAGGTATTACTATATCAAAACGCCTAGTTCAAACTGTATCGATATCGGTCCAGCCATACTGATACGCCTAGGCTAAAACAGGTAAGTTAGTTATGGCTATTAGAGCGTATCGATACTGGTCTTACCGTATTGATACGCTTGACTTATTTTCAGCATTTCAACTTTGAAGTTCTTATAGAGAGTTCCATAGATCAATCGAATGCCCCACAACTTTCATTGATTACAAAATTGGGTACAAGGATCATGAAATTACACTTTTAGGTATATCTGATACAGAATTTCCAATCACCAGAGCCTTATTCCGACTAGGCTGGTCTTCAGGATGTGACAACTCTTCCCCCTTAAGAAAAATTTGTCCTTGAATATTCACTATAGTTGAACAGATTGGGGTACTGACTTTGCATCGTCTCTTCTAGTTCCCACGTTGCTTCTTCAATCGAATGAATTCTCCAAAGGACTTTCACTAAGAGTACAAACTATTACGAAGTCGTTTAACTTCTCATCTGAGGATCTGCATAGGTTTTTCCTCGTACGTCAGATTGGACTGAATCTCCACAGACTCTAGCTCGATCACATGGGAAGGATCTGACCGGTACTTCCTTAGCATAGACACGTGGAAGACATTATGAATTCGACTTAACTCTTCAGGAAGATCTAGTCGATAAGCAACATTTCCAACTTTCTCGATCACATGGGAAAGATCTATTCATGTAGAAAGGGTTTAATCGTGTAATTTGCAAGTAACATATAACATATACAAATAAACTTCTAGGTGGCATATGCAGATGCTGACTCATAACAAACTTCAATTTAGTCCTAGAATCGATTAAACCTAGGCTTTGATACCACAAATGTAACACCCCCTTCCCAGCCTGGTAGAGAGCCAGGTCAGAAGGTACTACCAGAAAACATATTGGAGATTCAGAAACTTATTCAGATCATTTATTAACCACTTTTAAAGATTAACAAAATCATGTTATTAAGACTTACATAATTCGAGATCAGTTTTAACCCTTTTTGAACTTAAGGACTAAATCATAATTTTTACAAATTGAGGGTCTTTATCAGAATTTATTTTATCTAACGTACAATTAAACCAGCCAATTATTAACCTATGAAGTTTCGTTATTAACGGAGATCGTTTACCTATCCAATTAAGTTGTACAAGTCTTAGTGACCATTTTGCAAACGTAAAATAGGTTTCTATGTCGTTTAACAGAATTAACTAATTCCGTACAGATACCCTTAGGACCGTATCGGTACGCTAAGCGAAATTTTCATTTCCCAGATTCGAAGATAACATGCCCATATCGATACACCCTATAGACCGTATCATCAAAATTTGTACCGATAAACCCCCTTTGCGTATTGATACGCCCTATTTTACTTGACCTAATTATGCAAGGCCGTATCGATATGCCATCACCCGAACCGATATACCTACCCTGTAATGATAGATTTTTGCTTGTTTTTATTCGAATTAACCTACCATTTTCTGTCCAAACAATACCAAATTTTACCAGTAAGTCTAATATCCATATTTTTAATAGCATACAAAATTTTAGAGCGTGTCGAATCCATTTACCTAGTTTTTACCTTTCAGCGCTTTTACGCTCATGTAACTAGCTTAACCAATTTGCAAACATACCATGTTAGCCATTAAACATTTGGTCACCTTTAGGCTATTACACACACATCAAAAGGCACATACATAGTATGTTGAGACCATATGCCACCTTACTAGGAGTTCAAGACAAAAGATAAGCATACATGTGATTCATAGGAGTGACTTACAACCACAACACACGATCGAAGACCAAAATTCTTTAAGATCCTGAAATGCATGAGACACACAAATGTTAGGCTTACATAGCCTAGTGAGGTAGTCATAACAAATGCAAATATTTAACGAGTAATAAGAACATCATAATGATATACTTGAATGACATATTTGGTACACAATCATACTTGTACCTCATGCTTGATTCAAGTAACACATTTCCATATACAAAATACATATCATAATCACACATTATATCCTTGGACATGGTAAGCAATGGATACGCGAATTCCCCTATGCACCACACATATCGAAAATAGGTCGTAGCTCTGGATAGTCCCTTACGCAATCCATCCTTATTTCACCACACATATAGGTCATAGCCCCAGACTGTAGTCCCATGCCTTACTTGGTGAGCTCGAAAAACCCTATGGCATGCCAATTGTATCCAATGTCCACAAATGTCCAATTTCACATTTCATCATCAAACTTACCATTGTGCCCGTAGGCCATACCACATCAATCATAAATTGAGCCTTAGATCCACATAACATATCATAGCATAATTATATCAAAATCCATATACAAGCATGAATCAGATATCACATATGAACTTACAAATATATCAAACATTATTGAAGCTTACCATGCTTACCATTAGAGTGCAAATATGCTTGCTCTACTTGATCCCTTAAACAAAAATGTGATTATAACACAAAATGAATGCAATGGATTGATTCCCTCCAACTAATACACAGAAGCTTTTAGGGTTCCCAGATTTTGATCCCTTTGCTCCTAGGCTTAGTTTGGGATGATGAATTGATTCCCTCAAGCTCTTGAGCTAGAAAGAATTATTAAAAGAAATATAACGATATAGTGCTTATTCAAGGATTAGGCTTAGGATTTCATTTTGAAATTAAACTCCAATCATCCATGGGATTCAACAAATGAATGAGGGTTTCTCCTTACCCAACTGATGGCTATGCAATGGAGTTTTCGAATTGTAGGAAGCTTGAGCTTAGAAAGTTCAAAGATGGAGGTGTGTGCTTGAGTTTAGGTCGAAGATAGCAATGGTGGTGCTTGTTTTTTTGAAGACAATAGTTGGTCTTGGTTTACGGGAGATTCAAAAATGAGGAACTTTGTTTCTCAGTTCAAATCCCTTTACAATCCCTTAATCACCCTCCCACCTTCTCATGGACCAATAAGGAGCTTTTCTTCCAGCCAAGGAAAGATTAAACAAATGTTTATATCATTTCATGCCTTTTATCATTTTTAAGGCAATTGATAGCCATCCATCATTCAACCCGATGGATTTCACGTGGAAGGGACAAGCAAGGAGGTGACTAAGCACCTTACCCTTCATTTTCTTCAATTTAGGCCTTAAAACAATTTTGGGCAGATGGCCGTATCGATACACTATATAGCCGTATCGATATGCCTAGGCTAAATAGGTAAGTTTGTTATGGCAGTTAGGCCATACTGATACATGTATTACTTTATCGAAATGCCTAGTTCAAACTGTATCGATATTGGTCCAGCTGTACCGATACGCCTAGGCTAAAATAGGTAAGTTAGTTATGGCAGTTAGACCGTACTAATACTGGTCTTACCATATCGATACGCTTGACTTATTTTTACCATTGAATTTCTTATAGTGAGGTCCATAGATCAATCTAATGGCCCACAACTTTGATTTATTACAAAATTGGGTACAAGGATCATGAAATTACACTTTCGGGTATATCTGATACATAATTTCTAATCACCGGAGCCTAATTCTGACTAGGTCAGTCTTCGGGATGTGACAACTCCTCAATTGATGGCTTAGGTTTCTTGATCTCTCTGCCAGCAAACTCTAGTGGCTTTGGTTGTCCAAAATAGCTTACAGCTTCAGTTCCAAGGTTGATCCTTCAAACTCTTCACTCAACTCATCTTCATCATCCAATTCTCTGGCATCACAGTCTGGGTCTTGGCAAATCTGTGCCATGTCCATAGTGAAAATGGACTCCATTTTGTCAGCTTGACATTCCTCATGTTCATCTGCACATTTAAGATCTTGAAACACATTAAATGTAACATGTTGATCATTCATGTGCATTGTAAGTTCACCCTTGTGAACATCAATCAAGGACCTACATGTGGCAAAGAATGGTCTACCCAATATAATTGGGACATTAACGTCTACCTCATAATCTAAAAATGATAAAATTAGCTAGAATTATAAATTTGTCTACCTTCACCAACACATCCTCAATCTTACCCTTAGGATGCGTAAAAGATTGGACTGCCAACTGAAGTGTTACTGTGGTAGGCCTTGCTTCTATTCCAAGCTTCCTAAAAACCAAATTTGGCATCAAATTGATGTTGGCTCCTAAGTCACATAGTTCCTTGCCCATGAATCTATTGCCAATGGTTTAGGGAATAGTGAAACTTCCTGGATCTTTTAGCTTCGGTGGCAGTCGATTGAGTATCATGGCACTACATCCTTTTGTAAGAGATACAGTCTCAAAATCTCCCATTTTCCTCTTTTTGGACAATATGTCTTTCATGAATTTGACATAGTTGGGAATTTGCTCAAGAGCTTCCACTAAAGGTATGTTGATTTGCATTTTTTATGGACTTCTAAGAAGCGTTTAAATTGCCGATCTTGCTTATGCTTTTGGAGCCTTTGTGGAAAATATGGTGGTGGATAAGCAAATGCTGGCTCCACTAGCTTTGCCAAGGTGGTGCTGGCATTAGATAATGGTTTGGCATCAGATAATGGTCTAGCATCAGATAATGGTCTGCCGTCAGATTGTTGTTTGGCATCATCAGCTTTCATTTCTTCTTTCTCTGCTCTTTTGGGGTTATCTACTAGCATCAATTTTTTAGCTTGGCAATTAATTATCTGTTTAACAAGTGTATCAATCTCACATTGCTTGCAACTCTGAAGAATTAATAATTTGCATTATTCATTGCCTTTATGCCAAGTATCATCCGTATCACTTGGTAAACCTCCTTGGGTTCGATTGCTAAGTGCACTGGCATTCTGCCCTAGCTGAGCTTCCAAGTTTCTTATTGACGCTACCAAACTCTGGACAGTTGCGTCATTTCTTTCCATGTAATTTATAAGGGTGTTCCATTGGTTACATCTCTACCGTTGTTGGAAATTATTCTGGGCTCTCTATGGCATGGCATTCTAGTTAAAACCTGAAAATGCATTGTTGTTCTGCCGCTGGGCATGAATTGGTTACTGCCTTGGTTTGTCCAAGAAAAATTTGGGTGATGCTTCCAACCTGCATTGTAAGTATTGGAATATGGGTTAAAATTACGATTGAAATTGCCAACAAATTTATTGATTTATGGTTTGCTGGGCAATCATCCACATAACGATCCTCTCCACAAATAGTGCAAAATGGTTTTAATGCCTTGACTTCTTCGGGTTCATTAGTCTTTTGCAAATTTTTCATAATGCTAATAAGATTGGAAATTTGAGCGTTGATGGATGTTAGTGCATCAGCTCCAATTTTCCAACTATTTTGTCCCGATCCCTAGTCTGGCAGTAGGATACTGAAAATCGTTGGCAACAATCCTTTCAAGGATGTCAACTGCCTCCGTATAATTCTTGTCTAACCGCGTACCATTTGCCGAAGCATCAACCATAGTCTTGGCATGATCATTGAGTCCGTTCTAAAAGGTTTCTATCTATGTCCAATTAGGGAATCTATGCATAGATGACCTCCTCAACTATAACACCCCATCTTTGGGCCTAGGAGTTTCTAGGTTAATTAGACGATCTGGTGGACCGCGATTAGAGATTTGAGTCGAATTTGGTATAAAAATTGGAATAAATATTTTTGTGTGAGAAAATATATGGGAAAATTATCCTAAAATCATTATTTAATATATGGATATTTTTGGTGAAGTCAATTTCGAAAAATGGAATTTGGAAATTAGACATTTTGGCTAGTGACCAATATGTAAAGAGTGAAAAACTGTTTTTAGTGACTATTTTGAAAAAGGGTCAAATCTTAGAATCTTTAAGGAGCTAATTTACCAAATGTTTTAATCTGATTTTTCTCACAATTTGGATTATTTTAAATGAGTTTTAATTAGGGAAATAAAGGGAATTTAATTAAGGAAATGAACTTATTTTCCTAAAACCACTTTCGACGTGACTTTTTCTCTCAAACTTTTCTCTCAAAATTTATTCAGACAAGCACTCTCTTTTGCATCAAAGATTTCAGGTAATGTTCTTGATTTCTAATGGATTCTTCAATCTTGATTTCCAAAATCTTATTATTTTCCTTTATTTTCAAGAGTAAATCATATAATTGAGAGAAAATTTACTCATTAGAGGTAAGGTTCGTTCTTTTCCTCTAATGAATGGTTCTTTACTAAAACTCCCTGGTATTTGATCCTTGTTTAATGTTTTCTAATGAGTTTTAAAGATTTAATTATGGAAAATTGGTTAAATCAAGGTTTAATTGATAAGATTTAGTAATTTTCATTTTGGATCTGTTTTGCTAAGTTCTTGATTGTTTCTAATCATAATTTTGATGGTTTATAATGTTAATATGTTGGTTTTAACATTGGAATCCCGAAATTAAGTGAAATTGATTTTATGCATTTTTTGAATTACATGGTAGCTACTATTTAAGCATGTTTTAAGTATGTTTTATACTTATTTTTGATCACATATTGATGATGGATGCATTGGGAAAATGGTCCATGTAAGTACGAGGAATACTTGTAAATGCATGGTTTAATGCATTGGAAATGGTTTTGTATGTTGCATATGAAAACAGTGAGATACATGGTTAATAATGAATTATATTGGCAAGTGATGTGGTTTAAAATGTTATCAAATATAGTTGGTCGGCCATCTATAACAAGTCACCTCGGGTGTTATTGTCACTGAATTTTCACCCCACTTTCTTAACTTTCATTTCCGACTTAGTAGCTAGTATAATTAGTATAATGTTGATGAATGCAGAAAAACAGAATTGAAGTTTCTGCTTAAAAGGAAAAAACAGAATGCAGAAAAGAATGCAGAATTTTTCTGCTATTGCTCAATAAAAATAATTTACATCTCTCGATACACACTTATATAGGCTCTAGGTCTTTTAGTACATTAAGAAGACCTTCTTAAGATAACTTCTAGTTCTAATCTACTAAGTTGATAGACTCTAACTACAATAAGGAGTCCTACTAAGGATAAAATCTAATCTATTAGGGAGATAAACTTTAAGTAGGATAATTACTACATTATTTACAAACACTAAAATTTCTCTCGGATAACTCACATATAAGTGTGCCATATATTAGTGTTATTGCCATAATTAACAATTAGAAATGTTTAGGGGTCATGCAATGTATACTTGGTGTGTTATAATTAGTATAATTGTTAGTATAATTATTAGTATGATTGATATGTTAGTTAGAATTAACAAAGGTTATATATTTTTAGTATCTTAGGTAGTAGTTAATATAATGGCTAGTTATCAAAACCCAAAAAAATATAAAATAGACAGCCCATTCAAATAAAATAAATAAAGGATCCATTAGAAATAATTAAAATCGATAGAGTACACTATACAAAGGGCCTACTGGCCCGTTTATAACAAAAAAACCCTAAACCTTCCATTCTTTTGTGCAGCCTAAAGGAGACCGTTAGATTAATATGGGATCCAACGGCGTAGATCGTGCCAGTTGGGGATGATATAGCGCCTCAATTGCATAACCATTTGATCAGGATGCAATCTGACAGCTCAGATCACTTCGGGATGTATCACACGGATCATCACTAGCACATGGCAGCCACGCGTACGATGTTTCAGCTCTGGCCATTCGCTTCGACTTCTTTGACGCTCCACTCGCTCCGATTGTTCCTCGCCGACGTCGTTCGAATTAGTAGAAATATGCAAAGAAAGGAAAAATGGTTAAATCCCTAAATTGGAGCACATCAATTCAAAGATAAAGACAAAAGGGAATTAAATCCCTAAATCGAAGCCCTAGTTGGAAAATCAGAATCCAAAACAGGAAAAGCTAATCCCTAAATCGATGCCATGGCGAAGATCAAGCAATTTCAGAGGAAGAAATTAGGGATTTACTCTTGTAATCTAAGCATTTTAATAGCTATATAAACCCCAATGTAAATCATTGTAAACAACAACAAAAACACACACAACAATTACAGAAAACATACTAGATACATACAATTAGCATTCAGAAGTTATAGAAGCAAATAGTTGTAATCAGAAGTCAAAATCAATAAAGAGAAGCAAATTTCTGGTAATGTGTTCTATCTATTTACTTTCTATTTCGAATTTAATAAAGAAAGGGGATTGATTTTACCTTCAAAACACCATTTGATTTGGTTACGATGTAATTTCGGTGGAAAAATGTGAATTTGAAGTCGCCAGAATCTGGAAAATTAGGTTTCTTCTGGGAATTTTGCCACCGGCAACGGTAGTCAGCACCGGTGGAAGGAGGTCGGCACGGCAAACCACCACCGTGTTCTTCAGTTCATGAAGAACACGGATGAACTCGATAGAGGATTTTAAAGAAATTGAGTTTGATCTATTTTGATGAATAAGGGAAGATGAAATCTATTTATAATATTTATTATATATACTAACACGTTTGACCCGACCCGAACCCAATTATAACCCGTGCCCTTTTTTTCGGTTCTTATACCGCAACACCTCAGTTTTCAATTATTTCAATTTCGTCCCTTTTCTCTTCAATTAGGAACCAAATTTTAAATTGTTTTCGAATTAACCCTCACATTTTGGTTTTCTCTTAATTTGGTCCATAATACAAATTTTTTATAAATAAAATTAATTTTCCTTTTCTTTATTTTAGTAATTATTTTAATGGATGATTTAATTTAAGTATTATTTTATGTGCTTTTGTTCTTGTATGTATATGGATGTTGTTTAACCTTAGGAATAGGGACTTAAAACATAGATTAGTGACATGTATGTTGTAAAACTTTCTTCATTTTCAATAAGTCACACTTAATTGCATTTTAACTTAATAATTAAAATAAATGTAGATATTTCTTTAGGGTTTAAACACTAAATTCTAAAAAAACAATAACACACCTAATCTTTTCTATGGTTTGTTTTAAAAAAGTGAAAACTTAATTAATGTGGTGTTTTATCAAACGAGAATGATGGGTTAGCGCCATGAGTGTTGGTGGTGATTAAAGTTTATTTCTCGGGCGATAAGGTTGTTAAAATAGATTTACATTCACTTTGCAGACAAATAAATCGAAATTTTGTGAACTTGCAAATTCTAGTTTTCAAAGCATTTTTTAGAAATCAATTAGGTATCAATTTTTGGGTGTTGTGGGGGTGCTAACCCTTCCCCACACGTAACCGACCCCCGAACCTGTTTTCTTATTTTTCGTGGACCAAAATTATTATTTTGATAAATAAAAAGTTGTATTAAAGTAACCATTGTTTTAAAAGTGATCCAATTACACTTTTTTAAAAAAAGATTGGTGGCGACTCTGTGATTTTATAAAGTTTTCCAAAACGTCAAAACTACCTAAAAAGGGTTGCGACAGCTTGGCGACTCCGCTGGGGACATTTTTTTTTTCAAAAAAAAAACAAAAAGAGGGTCAGACCAAAAATTGTTTTTTTAAAAGGGGAATTTGCAAGTTCACAAAGGTTTCAATTTATTTGTCCTCTTAATGAATGTAATTCTATTTTATGCATTTTAAAATTGTTACAAAAAGCTCTATTCCATAGCTCCACCCAATTGTTAAGTGAGGAGAAAATGCTTTGCTCATGTCAGAATATTGATTCTCCGTATGAGCCTAGCAAGTACCTTCGGGACTCATATGCCTCATGTCTTCGTAAGGATATTGATTCTTCGAGAAGACATAGGAAGTGAGTCCTCCTGAGTTGAACTTGGTTCATTTGAAACCTATTATAGGTGAGAACCATGGGCTTTGCTACCCTTATTAGGGGACAACAAGGACAACCCGGGTACCTTTTAGAATTCAATTGTTTGAGAACTTAGAGCCCACCTCAATAGAACCATGCGAAAAACTTAGGGTTTTAGTAATAAAAGGAGACATGTCCTAAAGTATTGGAATGTGCTGCCCAAAATTTTTCATGAAATTATTTTTAATTCTCTGTGTTTTCTTGATTCTAATATTTCTTCCCTTTGTCTTATTGTTTTGCATAACCATTCATGCCACATCATTACATATTTAGAAGGGGTTGATTCTCAAAATCATTGCTCAACTTTGAAAAGCTCTTGTTATGGACAGAAGAATTTTGAAAAGTGAAGATGAGAATGCAAAGGTTCGATATTGGTCCGAGGTGAACCAGTGAAGATTTGTAGATAGTCTAGCAGCTGATCATGAGATAGAGACTTCAGAATATGCTCACATCAATATCAAACAGAACAATGTGCAAGAATTGTGGGAAATCTGGGAGCACCTTGATTACGAGACTAAGTAGTTGTTCCATGAAGTCTACGGTGACATAGCTTATCTCTTCTACGTGAAGGTTGATAAACAGTTCTTGAAAACAATGGTTTAATTATGGAATACGGGGTATTTTTGTTTCACTTTTAATAAGGAAGATATGATGCCTACATTTGAGGAGTACTTAGCCCTCCCTTTTCAACCTGTGAAAAATGAAGAAAAACTGGGTCTATGCCAAGCCTCCTAAAAACAAAAACCCACATGCAAAGCTTTAGACGTTTGCTGGTATGAGTGATGGTTGGGTTAAGGGGTTGATACAAAAGAGAGGGGGCACCTTTAATTTCCCTTGCTCAAGCATCATAAGTATAATTTCAATCCACCCTGACACAGAAAAGAGGGTTGATATCCTAGCCATTGCAATTTATGGCTTATTAATCTTTCTGAGGGTTCTAGGAAACATTGATGTGGTGCTACTTGATTTCCTTGAACAGCTAAAGAGAGGAGTCAATCCAGTGCCAGCTGTACTTGCTGAAACCTTCATTTCCCTTAATGCTTGCCGAAAAGTTAAAGGTGTTCATTTTGGAAGATGTGCTCTGCTTCTGCAAGTTTGGGCCCTCAATCATTTCTGGAAGTGCCCGGCATTAGCTTTATCAAATGTGTTTTCCCCAAAGTTCTCACCTCTTCAGGAATTTTTGGAAAAGGAGTGGCATGTTGTTAAGAAGAATAAATGGATCGATATATTTGAGGATCGTCGTGATGAAAACATCAGATGGAGGGTTCCTTGGATGGGTCACACCAAGGTTTTGTACAAATGTGGAGATTTCAACTTCCTAATGCTAGTAGGTTTGTGGGGAGGAATTGGATGTGCTCCTTTGCTAGTATCTCGTCAGTATGGATCTCGACAGTTCATCCCATTCACTACCGGTCTTGGCTCATCAGAGTTTGAGTTCCAAGGTGAGTTCAGACAGAAGGTTCAGACAATCAGTGGTGCATGGAACCATTGTTATCACATGAAGTTAGAATATGATAGTCATTGTATGTACACCCTAAACTATGATATTTGGAGGCATACGAGAATAAACGACAAAGTCATAGCACCTACATCCGAACAGGCCAAGTCCCTAGAAGAACACTTAAAGGTAGTCCCTACAGAAGCTGACGTCCTAAGAGAAGAATTAAGAAGGGCTAAGTTGGAAATAGAAGCCTTACAAGAGCAAAACCAAAGGGACAAGTTTGAGTCAGGCCTCGATGTTGAAAAATATAAAGGGGAGACGAAGCGAGTAGTGAAGTTGTATGAAGACTTAGAAAAGAAGTTTGAGGTTCAAAGGGTTGATTTCCTCAAACTCCAGACTACTATTCGAAATGTTAATCTAAGAAAGATCCCCAGAGCATTGAAAGCAAAAAATCTAACATGCTGTAAGAGAAGAAAGAGAACGAGGAAGGTGCGAGGTCGAGAAATAGAGACGAGCCCTTGCTGAAGAGAAGAAGAAGGGTAAGCTGGCAGCTGAAAATGGAAATGGCAAACGGGTTCATGAAAGTGATAAAGAAGGTGTGGTTGCGTGGAAAAAGAAGGCCCACGACAACATGATTCGCTTATTTGAGTTGTAGAAGGCATATGACCAGACCAGTACGAAGTTAAAGCAGAGCCAGGCTTGTGTTACTGAGTTGCAAGCCAAAATAGATGATCTGAACCACTCGTTGCATAGACTCCAGAATCATCACACATATATTGAACTTCAGGCCTATCAAAGTGAAAATGATACCTTGAAAAAACATGTTGAAGGAATGGATAACGTCATCCAAGAATATAGGATGGAGATTTTGGTCCTTGAAGACATAGTTGAGGGAGGTAATGATTATTGGTTCACTCGTCTTAGAGATATGGATAGAAGATTTCAAGAACGAGATGAGTTCGAAAGGACTGACATGACCCAAGTACAGGATGTGTCTCAACACGTGATGATGTTAGCCACTGAAGCTACAGCTCTTCGTCGATACGTCAAGCTGGCAGGAGAAGTGGGACCGAGGCTTATATGGCTCATTGAAGAAATCAAGGAACTGAGAGTTCACGCTGAAAAATACTTGTAAATAAAATGAGATGTAATATGGACCATTTTATATTCAATAAAAGAGTTGCTTCTTGAGTAGATGTTTCATGGAATTGGCGGCCCTTCGCTTGCATTCATGCATTTGCATTTCATTCTTCTGTGTTTCATAGCTTTTCTTTGCATTTGTGTTTACATTTGTGCATGCATACATGACATAATAAGAATCTAACTCAAATATAAAATGGCAAAAAATCAAAATAGCAAAAACAAACCACAAATATGGTACTTAGGCTCAAGTTAGAGCAATGGAAGACAGAGTTACGGCCCTAGAAAGCAACCATAAGAGTACCCAGGATAGGTTAGATAAGCTGGAGATGGATTTGAAGAACATATGGAGTTAGTTCACCAAAAGACAGTTGGTTTAATTGCAGCCCCGTAACGCAGTGGAAAATGGCGAAGAACCTAATGATGTGCCAAAATTTCAAGGGATGGTCTTTGTTCATCCAAACATGCAGGGAAAAGCTCAATCTTCTAAGGCTAAGATTTCCCCATATTTTGCTGAAACCTCAGTGCGGAATGACAAAAAGATAAATTTTGAGGAAGTCATTGAGGTGCTTGATCTCGATGAAATTGCCGACAAGGGGAAAGCTAAGAAGAAATGGGAGGATCGTTATGAGAAGTTGGAGGGAATGATTAAGTCTTTCCAAGAAGGAGGTATATATGGAGGAGTGGATGCCAAAGACTTAAGCCTACTGATTGACCTGGTAGTAGCACCAAAGTTCAAAGTCCCTAACTTTGAAAAATATGATGGAACGACGTGCCCTGCAGCGCATCTAACTATGTATTACACGAAAATGTCGATGTATCTTGAGAATGAAAAGTTGCTTATCTATTGCTTCCAAGACAGTCTAGTAGGAGCAGATGCACGCTGGCACACGTAGCTAAGTTGAATTAACATCAAATCATGGAAAGATTTGTCCAGAGCCTTCAGTGAGCAGTACAAGCATGTTTCAGACATAGTACCAACTCATTTAGTTCTACAAGGATTGGAGCAAAAACATCATGAGAGCTTCCGCCAGTACGCGCAGAGATGGAGGGATGTAGCTGCCCAAGTCTAGCCACCATTGTTGGAAAGTGAGATCACTCCAATGTTCGTGAAGACATTAAAGGGTTCTTCCTATGATCATATGCTCAATCATGCCACAAAGAGTTTCACAGACATGGTTATAAATGGAGAGTTAATCCTTGCAGCCATGAAAAATGGAAGGTTAGATAGTGGAGAAACAAAGAAACCATACAAAAAGAGAGACAATGAAGTCAATGCCACCAATGTCTATAATCCCAGTTACTCAAGGGGGTAGTGTTCAACAAGCCCAATGTCTCAATCACAGCTCCAGTAGTCACAAATCATCCGAAGGAAGAATAAAGATATCAAGGGAGCTCGAAACCATATTTTCCTCCAATCCCAATGACATGCAGAATTGTTTGCTGAACTGGTCAAATCCCAAATGGTGCTGCCAAGAATGTTCCTCCATTCTCACCACCATACCCACCATGGTATGATGAGAAGGCATAATGTGAATACCATGCAGGAGTTAAGGGGCATACCATTGAAAATTGTACTGCATTCAAAAGGGTCGTGGATGACTTAAGAAATTGGAGGTGAAGATTGGTACTACCATCACAGCCAAAACTAGACAAAGTCTGATTGAGCTTTTGAAAGAATTCAAAGATATTTTTTCGTGGTCGTATCAAGATATGCCTGGCCTTGACACTGACATCGTCATGAATATACTCCCTATAAAGGAAGGATGCGAACCTGTAAAGCAAAAGGTGAGAAGAATGAAGGCTGAAACACTCCTCAAGATCAGGGATGAGGTAAAGAAGCAATACGATGCAGGATTCCTCGAGCTAGCCAAGTATCTGAAATGGGTGGCGAATATTGTCTCAGTACCGAAGAAGGATGGAAAAGTACGAATGTGTGTTGACTACAGAAACATCAATAAGGCAAGCCCTAAGGACAATTTCCCGCTCCTACATATTGACACTTTAGTCGACAATACAGATGGTCATTCACTCTTCTCTTTCATGGACAGTTTCTCCAGGTATAACCAGATTAAGATGTGCCTAGAAGACATGGAAAAGACAATTTTTGTGACGTTATGGGGGACTTTTTGCTATAAAGTAATGCCTTTTGGACTTAAAAATGCAGGGGCAACCTATCAAAGGGACATGGTCACTTTCTTTCATGATATGATGCATAGAGAAATAGAGGTATATGTCGACGATATGATCGCCAAATCTCGATATGAGGATGAACATTTGGTCAATTTAGAAAAGCTCTTCATAAGACTGAGAAAGTTTCAGTTGAAGCTCAACCTGACTAAGTGCACATTTGGGGTCACATCTGGGAAGTTATTGGGTTTTGTTGTGAGCAAAAGAGGAATTAAGATCGATCCTGATAAGATAAAAGCTATACAGGAACTTCCCCCACCTCAAACACAAAAGGAAGTTCGAGGTTTCCTGGGACGATTAAATTACATCGCACGCTTCATTTCTCAGTTAACAGATAAGTGCGATCCAGTGCTTAGGTTACTCAGGAAGAATAACTCGGGGACATGGGATGAAGAATGTCAAGCGACTTTGGAAAAGATCAAGGAACAGTTGAGTAATCCTCCGGTATTAGTACCACCTGTTTGAAGGAGACAATTAATCTTGTACCTAATGGTCTATGAAAATTCCATGGGCTGTGTGTTACCACAACATGATGATACTGGAAGAAAAGAAATGGCGATATATTACTTGAGTAAGAAATTCACTGTTTGTGAAACCAGATATTCATCGATTGAAAAACTATGTTGTGCTCTGGTTTAGGCCGCTGAAAGGCTAAGACAATATATACTTTATCACGTTACGTGGCTAATCTCAAAGTTGGACCCACTGAAGTTCATGATGGAAGCCCCGACTCTATCAGAAAGGTTAGCACGTTGGCAGATGTTGTTATCAGAATTTGATATCCGGTATGTAAGCCAAAAAGTGATAAAAGGAAGTGCCATAGCAGACTTTTTGGCAAGTCACGCTTGTGATGACTTTGAAGCATTAAACTTTAATTTTCTTGATGAAGACTTGATGTGTATCTCAGAAG
The DNA here is from genome assembly GCA_019671005.1 of Hibiscus mutabilis. Taxonomy (NCBI): domain Eukaryota; kingdom Viridiplantae; phylum Streptophyta; class Magnoliopsida; order Malvales; family Malvaceae; genus Hibiscus; species Hibiscus mutabilis. The sequence goes on along the minus strand of CM033735.1, from coordinate 13,406,023 downwards.
ATGATGAGGCTTCAACAGAATCTTGGGTTATGAACTTTGATGGTGCAGCAAATGCATTACGAAAAGGTATAGGGGCAGTTTTGGTTTCACCAGAAGGAAATTATTACCCTTTTACCAGTCGTTTGAAATTCTTCTGCACAAATAACATGGCAGAGTACGAAGCCTATATAATGGGACTAATAGAAGCTATAAGGAGGAAAATCTGTACTCTAAGAGTTTTTGGGGACTCTACATTAGTCGTTTATTAGATATGTGGTGAATGGGAGAGAAAAGATGCAAAGTTGGTGGAATGCCACAAGTTGGTTCTTGAGTTGACCAAGGAATTTAATGAGACCATTTTCAAATATCTTCCTAGAGAAGACAACCAAATGGCTGATGCTTTAGCCACCTTAGCCGCCATGTTTAAGGTAAATAAGAGTTATGAGATGGTGCCTATTAGGTTATATATGCTAGACTCTCCAGCTCATTGTTATAATGTGGAAGAAGAGAGGGATGGATTGCCATGGTACCATGACATCTTGCAATATGTAAAATTCCAGCAATACCCACCTCAAGCTACAGAGAATGAAAAGAAAGTGATCAGGAAAATGGCATCAGGGTATGTCCTTGATGGGGAAATTTTATACAAGAGAAGTCGTGATCAAGTGCTTCTAAGATGTGTGGGGGCAAAAGAGGCCTAATTAATTATGGAAGAAGTTCATGAATGAGTTTGCGGAACCCATCCTAGTGGTTTCACCATGGCCAGAAGGATCATGCGCCTGGGATATTATTGGCCAACTATTGAAGGTGATTGCATCAACTATCCTCGCAAATGCCACAAGTGCCAAATCTATGCTGACAAGGTTCATACGCCACCTCAGCCTCTTCATTTTATGATAGCCCCTTGGCATTTCTCCATGTGGGGCATTGATGTCATCGGTCAGATTCACCCTAAGGCATCAAACGTGCATCATTTTATCCTGGTAGCCATTGATTATTTCACGAAGTCGGTAGAAGTATCCTCGTATGAAAATGTCACTAGATCCACAGTTTGCAAGTTTTTGAAAAAGGAAATCATTTGTCGATACGGCTTGCCTAAAAGTATCATCACCGACAATGCTTCAAATTTGAACAACATGATGATAAGTGGAGTCTGTGAGCAGTTCAATGTCAAACATCATAATTCTGTGGTATATCGCCTGAAGATGAATGGGGCAGTGGAAGATGCGAATAAAAATATTAAGAAGATAATTGCAAAAATGACTGATACCTATAAAGATTGGCATGAGAAGCCGTCGTTTGCCTTATACGCTTATCAAACTGCAGTAAAAACTTCCATTGGGGCAACACCTTTCTTATTGGTATATGGAATAGAAGTAGTGCTACCCATTGAGGTTGAAATACCATCGCTCCATATCTTAATGGAAGCAAAGTTGGAAGAAGCAGAATGGGTTCAAGCAAGATATGATCAGCCGAACTTAATCGAAGAGAAAAGATTGAAAGCACTATGTCATAGGCAAATGTACCAGAGAAGGATGATAAGGGCTCACGAGAAGAAAGTTCGCCCAAGAGAATTCAAATAGGGAGATTTGGTATTGAGGAAGAAGCTGCCAATCCAAAACGATTCTTAAGGAAAATGGGCACCAAATTGGGAGGGACCTTACATTGTAACAAAGGTTTTCTCAGGGGGCATTAATTTTAGCCGAAATGGATGGAGACGAACTCTAAAGCCCGATAAATTCATACCCGGTTAAGAAGTATTATGTTTGAAGAAGAAGGATAAGAAAAAAAAGAAAGAAAAAAAGAAGAAAAAAGAGAAAAGAAAAAAGAAAAGGTGGGGTTCAAAATGAAAACCCGCAAAGGGAGTTTTGAAACCAAATGATGATTTGAGTTGAAAACCCGTAAAGGGCAGCGTAGTTCTTGGGGTTTGGAACTTGGAAGCTTCACGTCTGTCTACATTGTCATTATTTCTAGGGTTTGCCCATCGTAGTTGACATTCAAGGCATCTTATGAAGTCACGACAGGAGGATTTTTTGGTTTTTGATATCTGAATGCCTATTTATTTCCTTGTAATTTCTTTCTCCTTTTGTGTTTAAGGTTTTTAAAATTTTGTTGTAGACCTTTCTTTTTTCCTCCTTTGACGTCTTTCTATCTTGCATTGAAATGAGAATTAAAATTTGACTTCACTTGAGATATACAAAAGATTTTTGAGCATTACTTTGAAATTTGTCTAGAAGGGTATCGGAACTGTGAGGTATCCAATGATAAAATTTGGAGCTTAGGGCATAAAGAGTAGTTCAACTTATGAGGAGATTCAAATAAGTTTTGCTACAAACCTCTGAGGAAAACCCTTAAAAGATGCTTTGACATTACTTTAAGGCAGCATGCTGCAAAACAGGGATACATACACAAGATAATTTGTCTTCTACAACAATAAGAACAATTTTACAGATATTGGAGGAAATAACCAAGGATATGAAACATTGAAAGAATAGCATGATCCTAGGAAGCCTGTCATTGAACATTGATGTATCAACTACAATGATAACTTGACAAAGGCTAAAAGAGTGTTGAAGAATATGAGGATGAAGTCAGTCCTTCCAACCAGGAGTACAAGATAACTGGATTAAGCGAGCAAATGTGCAAAGGTCATATGAAGCAAGGAAATGCTAAGATAAGAATGGTAAAACAGAAGTGATAGGGATGAGTACCTATGATTATTTAGTCAATCATCGAAGCATACGGTTGCAATTTTTAGATGATTTCCCATGCATAAATGATGGCAAACCGATGCATTCCCTATATCCCCGCGGAGTCTTGCTCTTAGGTGTTCTAGCAACAAAGAACTTTCATGTTTAAAAAATCAAGGTAGAAGTAGCAAGAAGGGATGAATATATTAAGTGATGTTGAATCCATGATGCGGTGTTGTAAATGAAGCAGGTAATGGTGAAGATTACTTTCCAAGGAATGGACGATGGAATTTTAACAACAAGAAATTGGTGAAGCCAACTACTATTGAAGGATGAGTTATTGCAAGCTTTCTTAGTGCAAAGCCTTTTAGTATAGAGAAATGAAAAGAAATCATACCATATTTTCTGATAGGATGGGCCAAAACAGACACTCACCATCTGTTGCCAGAGTTGAGAAAATGTTTGAGTTGATATAATCCGAGTTTCCTAGAGCTTCACAGTTTTCTTCTGTGCTTGAGAAAATTTGTTAAGAAAAAGAACAAAAGAAATAAGACATTCATTCATGATTAGGCATCCCTAGGGGCATATGCATCTTGAATCATATTGCATTTGTTTTTGACAGGTTTTGAAACTCGCTTATTCATCCAAGCGTATGAAGGATGAAGTGATCTTTTGGAATTTGGTTATCTATTCAAGCATGAGGAGAATAGAACCTACCTATCTGTTCGGGAATTTCAATAATGGAATTTGCTTATCTATTCAAGCATGAGAAGAATAGAACTTTCCTATCCGTTTGGGCATTTGGAGAATGAAATTTGCTTATCTATTCAAGCATGAGGAGAATAGAACATGACTATCCGTTCGGGCATTGGGAGAATAGAATTTGCTTATCTATTCATGCATGAGGAGAATAGAACTTGCTTATCTATTCGAGCACAATGACAATATAACCTGCTTATCTATTCGAGCACAAGGAGAATAGAACCCGCTTATTTATTCGAGCACAAGGAAAATAGAATCCGCCTATCCATTCGGGCATGTAGAGAATAGAACTCGCTTATCTATTCGAGCGCAAGGAGAATAGAACCCGCCTGACTTTTCACGCATTGACGGTTTGGTAATTGGTGAAAATGAGTGTCTTTTGTTCTTTGCTCTATTCCTGTTTCACCGGAATGACCAAAGAGGGGCAGCTATTGTCACTGAATTTTCACCTCACTTTCTTAACTTTCATTTTCGGATTAGTAGTTAGTATAATTAGTATAAGTGTGCCATATATTAGTGTTAATGTCGTAATTAGCAATTAGAAATGTTTAGGGGTCATGTAATGTATAGTTGGTGTGTTATAATTAGTATAATTGTTAGTATAATTATTAGTATGATTGATATGGTAGTTAGAATTAACATAGGTTATATATTTTTAGTATCTTAGTTAGTAGTTAATATAATGTTAGTTATCAAAACCCCAAAAAATATAAAATAGACAGCCTATTAAAATAAAATAACTAAAGGATCCTTTAGAAATAATTAAAATAGATAGAGTCCATTATACAAAGGGCCTTCTGGCCCATTTATAACCAAAAAACCCTAATCCTTCCATTCTTTTGCGTAGCCGAAAGGAGACCGTTGGATCAATCTGGGATCCAACGGCGCTGATCGCGCCAGGTGGGGATGATATAGCGCCTCAATTGCATAACCGTTCGATCAAGACGCAATCTAACTGCTCAGCTCCAACCATTCACTTCGTCTTCTCTAATGCTCCACTCGCTCCGATTGTTCCTTGTCAGCAACGTTTGAATTATCAGAAATATGCAAACAAAGGAAAAAAGGTTAAATTCCTAAATTGGAGCACAAAAATTCAAAGATAAAGACAAAAGGGAATTAAATCCCTAAATCGAAGCCCTAGTTGGAAAATTAGAATCCAAAACGAGAAAAGCTAATCCCTAAACCGATGCCATGGTAAAGATCAAGCAATTTCAGAGGAAGAAATTAGGGGTTTACTCGTGTAATCTAAGCATTTCAATAGCTATATAAACCCCACTGTAAATCATTGTAAACAACAACAAAAATACACACAACAATTACAAAAAAACATACTAGATACATACAATTAGTATTCAGAAGTTGTAAAAGTAAGCAGTTGTAATCAGAAGTCAAAAGCAATAAAAAGAAGCAACTTTCTGTTAATGTTTTCTATCTATTTACTTTCTATTTCGAATTTAATAAAGAAAGGGGATTGAATTTACCATCAAAACACCGTTTGATTTGGCTACGATGTAATTCCGATTGAAAAATGTGAATTTGAAGTCGCTAGAATCTGGAAAATTAGTTTTTTTTGGGAATTTCGCCACCGGTGGAAGCGGCCGGCACGGCGAATCACCACCGTGTTCTTCAGCTCATGAAGAACACGGATGAACTTGACAGAGGATTTTAAAGAAAGGGAGTTTGATCTATTTTGATGAATAAGGGAAAATGAAATCTGTTTATAATATTAATTATATATACTAACCCGTTTGACCCGACTCAAATCCGATTATAACCCGCGCCCTTCTTTTCCGGTTCTTATACAGTAGCACCTCAGTTTTCAATTGTTTCAATTTCATCCTTTTTCTCTTCAATTAGGCACCAAATTTTAAATTGTTTTCGAATTAACCTTCACATTTTGGTTTTCTCTTAATTTAGTCCATAATACAATTTTTTTATAAATAAAATTAATTTCCTTTTTCTTTATTTTAGTAATTATTTTAATGGATGATTTAATTTTAAGTATTATTTTTTGTGCTTTTGTTCTTGTGCGTGTATGTATGTGTGTTTAACCTTAGGAATAAGGACTTAAAACATAGATTAGTGACATGTATGTTGTAAAACTTTCTTCATTTTCAATAAGTCACACTTAATTGCATTTTAACTTAATAATTAAAATAAATGTAGATATTTCTTTAGGGTTTAAACACTAAATTCTAAAAAAACAATAACACACCTAATCTTTTCTATGGCTTGTTTTAAAAAAGTGAAAACTTAATTAATGCAGTGTCCTATCAAACGGGAATGACGGGTTAGAGCCAGGAGTGTTGGCGGTGATTAAAGTTCATTTCTCAGGCGATAAGACCATTATGATAGACTTACATTCAGTTTGCGGACAAATAAATCGAAATTTTGTGAACTTGCAAATTCTAGTTTTCAAAGCATTTTTTAGAAATCAATTAGGTACCAATTTTTGGGTGCTGTGGGAGCGCTAACCCTTCCCCACACGTAACCGACCCCCGAACCTGTGTTCTTGTTTTTCGTGGACCAAAAATGTTATTTTGATAAATAAAAAGTTTTAGTAAAATAGCCCTTGTTTTAAAAGTGATCCAATTACCCTTTTTTTAAAAAAATATTGGTGGCGACTCCGTAATTTTATAAAGTTTTCCAAAATGTCAAAACCACCTAAAAAGGGTTGCGATAGGTGTTGAGAGGTTTATGTGTACCGAATACTCCACCACAAGTACCCTAAGAGTTGAGGGGTTATATGGTACCGAAAACTCCCGTTAGTGGATTATACATCTAACCGGTGATTGGGTTGTGATGGTACCCAGTTGTGATCGAACCTTAATTCCGGTTGAGATTGTATGAAGTGTTGAGAGGACACTTGTTGAATCCGTGTATTTGATGTAATATTTTGTAAGGTGGAACTTGGTTTATGGTCACTTGAAAGCCAATATGATTGATAATTTATCATGTTGATGGATTATGTTGTATAATTATGATTTATACATATTTACTCTTTAAGTCTTGCATATGGGTTGTCATGAATTGGAGAGCTAAAATTAAGGGTTACAATTGGAGATTTTGCTGTTGATCCATGATACATGCTGCATATGGTTTAATATGTATATATTTTGGAAATGTTAAGTGCATGGTTTGTAAGGCATGATGTTATCAAAGATGTTTTAAACGATGATTTCATTGTGAGTTGGAAAACTAGTTTTAATTGCACTGATGGTGGTTGTCTTTTAGCACTCCTCACTAAGCCTAGTGTGCTTACGCTCTCTTTGTCCATCAATACAAAGAATGATTTTTTGAACTAGACTAGTAGTAATAAAGGAAATGGGGTTCATTGTTGTTTGGAAGGGTTATTTGCTAAACTGCCGATTTGTGCAAGTTTATATTATTGTTGTGGAGATGTGTGAGGCTTTTTATGTTCGATTTTGATGTGGATTTATGTTTCGTGCGTTGGATGGATTGGTTTCTAGGAAGCATGCCTCTAGATTTATGATTGAAGTAGGTTGCTATGATTTGATCATGTTTCTTTGATATTTTGACATGTTTTGATCTTTAGTTTAGTGGTGTACATGCTTATGGCTTATTAAGGCATGTTTGAATCCATGATTGAATGAAAAACCAGCAAAATTGGACATTACAGGTCAAAGCGTACCGATATGTGGGGCCTCGTATCAGTACGGATAAGCTGGGAAAAGGCCTAGGGATCGGTACACGAAATGTTGTATCGGTACAGGTTTTAGCTACTAGAATCCATGATTTTGCAAATATGCATGCATAACCAATATGCTTTGGTCATGTACTGGTACGACCCTATTGGATTGAAGCCTCGTATCAATACAGGTGCTCGCGTACCGATACTGGCTGCCGTTATTTTAGTTAAAGTGTAATCCAAGGGTTTTGATTCTTTTATTTTGGTACCAATATCGGTATGGTCTTGAATGTTATTGTATGAGTTTGGATTATCATTTTGAGCTAAAATTTGGTCAAGCAAGCATGTAATTTGATTAATTGAAGAATTTGTAACCCAAATTTTAACTAAGTCCTTGTAATTTTCTATATTTATATTTTAGTCCCTAAAATGCATATATGTGTAATTGGTTGCCTTTTTTATGTTCGTTTCCTTTTACAATTCACCCGCTGCCAACATGTACACCTTACGACATAATGTCGCATCTAGACAAGATAAAAAGAAAAAATGGACCTAAGTTTAGTTAATTAATTTGGGTTTGTTTCGGCAAACCCAATGTAGCTCACTTGATTAGGTCGGGCGTCTAGGACGAGTCAAGGGGGTTACATTTGGTGGTATCAGAGACAGGTTTGCGATAATTAGGGTGAGGTTATGATTGTTGAGATGTTGTTATTGATTGATTATTGTTGTTTTCTATGCACAGTGATTGTTATATGTACGTTGATTGTTATATGTCACGATGAGGGATATTTTGTGGGACATATTGCCTTATTACTATGGTCTGAAATGTTTTCTTTGAAATGGAAGTCTTGGATTTTTGCTTGAGGCTGGCCTAACTATTTTTGTTTGATGTGATTATCATGCCTTAGATATAGTAGCACGATGGGATCGAGGAAAGAATTGAGGGCTAGTACAAATGCTGCTACCGTTGGGTAGGGGAATTAGGAGAATGTTATACCTCCTAGGGGTTTGGCACCCCATCCGTCCAATCCACCTGTAGGAGTGAAGCAAGTACCACCTGCGCCAGCTGGGCTAATGTTGGGTGATATGGTGCCTTTGATTCAGGCAATGTCTATCATTTCAAGCTGTTGTTGCTGGAGTGCATGCGCCAGCTACTGGGCAAATGGGGTTTCTGTTGGAAAGTTTGCGCAGTTTGGGAGGAGTTGGGTTCAAAGGGTTGGCACCCGAGGCATCTGAGGAGTGGTTTGCCAATACCGATTGTATTTTGGAACAAATAGGGTGCAATGATACCCGTAAGCTAGGATGTGTTCTATCTTTATTGCAGGGAGGTGCTTATAGTAGGTGGACTACTATGATTGCGGGTATGGAACTCGGTGATGTGACCTGGGAGTTCTTTCGAGCTACCTTTAAGAAGAAGTATCTGGGAGTTAGATACTTGGATGAGAAGAAGCGCAATTTTATGGCCTTGGTTCAGGGTAGTATGTCCGTAGCAGAGTATAAGGTACATTTTGTTCGGTTGAGCTAGTATGCTCCTAAACTAGTATCGGATGAGAGGTGTTGCTATGACCGATTCCGTTACGGATTGGTATAGGATGTTAAGAAATATATGTTGGCCTCTAATTACACCGATTTTGATGTGTTCGTTACATGGGTGAAGGATAATGAGAAGAATCTGGGTTTATCAGTTCGTGTGAGAGGTTCTGGCTCTGGCAAGAAAGTTGCAAATTCAGGATCTGGTGGTGGTCAGTTTAAGAAACACCGTGATAGAAGATATCACTCTAATTTGAGGTGAGGTGGAGGTAGTTCTGGATGAGGATCACAGGGTTTGGGTACCAAGGCTAGAGCAGCACATAATACTTATTGGGTTTGTGGATCGCGTGATCACATGAGGCGAGACTGTCCATGTTTGGCTTGTGAGGGACAAGCTCCTACGGTTGTTGTTGGAAGTTCTTGTTGGAGTTGTGGATCGAGCGATCATTTGAGATGTGATTGCCTATTGTTCGTGGGTGGTGGACAGACTAGGGCACCTACGGTTGCACCATAGAGAGGTCGTGGTAGTGGCCGAGGGCAGTTTTAGTGAAGGGAAGAAGGTCTAAGGACGGTGGCTCATACCGTTGCTATCCAACTAGAGGGTGGTGGTCCTATAAGGGTGTATGCACATCACGAGTGATGTAATGACGCCAACGTGATTACAAGTGTAACACCCCAAAAATAAGGCTAGATGTTTTGCGGTTAGATTGGGTAAGGTTTGACCTGGTTGAAATGAATTAATCAGTTAAATAAGTTTCAAAAAATTAATATTTTAAAAATTACAATTTGAGGAGATAAAAATTGGTTTGATTTACCAAAAATGTTTAAATATATTATCAAGTCTATTGGTAATTAAATTGGGATTTAATTGAATGGGTTCAAGTGACATTTTGATTTAGTGACTAAAATTGTAAAAATTGCAAAACTGTTTTAATGACTATTTTGTAAATGGTTCAATACTAAGAGTCCATAGAGTGCTATATTTTCTAAATGTTTTAATTTGAAAATACCACCTTAATCGAGTAAGGAATTGATGGTTAATTGTTTTCCAAATTATTTTTCCTATTACTTTGATTTTCCCTTATTTTATCTCCTTATTTTCCATCACTTTCCATTTCAACTTCCAAACAAAATTCTCCAAAATTGTTTGTTGATTTTCAATGGGGAATTCAAAATTTGATTATACCTTTGTTTCTTAACAAAACCTCACAAGATTTTCTCAAGGATTTTATTAATTTCACAAGTTGAGTTTCAAAGAAAATCTTACGTCAATTTTGGTGGGAGCTTCTTCAAAGGTAAATTTCTTTTACTCTCTTTAAACTACGGTTCTTTATTGATATTTCCTAGTATTTGGCTGATTATGAATTGATATTAACATAGCTTTGCAATGGATTTCAAGATTTGAGCTATTGATGGCGATTTTGGTGATTTGCCAAAATATTTGTTTAACTTGATTAAATATGGAGATTTTAATTGGTTTATTTCATGTTTTGATGAGGTAATCATAATGTGAAATGAGATTATGAGAATAAATCCCCGAACTATTTAATTCGTTAATTTTTAGATGAGTTTTTGGTGATTTTTAGGGCTATTTTATGGGTTTTTGTGTTGATGGAGATATAAGGATGTTTAGAAGGTGTTTATGGATATGTTTTGATGTGGTTTGAATGTTAGAATCGCTGGTTTGGAGTTAGGACTTGGTAGAGCGACGATTGGTGTTGATTTCAGTAGTTTCAACTAGTTTTTGGAAGGTTAATGTTAAGGATCCAAGGGATCATTGTTTAGCAATGAGTTGAATGCATAATGATGCATTTCCGTATAGTTTTATGTGGTTAAAACATGGGATGATCAAGGCAAGGTTGCCTAGTTGCGTACATTGCTTATAGGTGGCTCGATTCACATTGGCGAGGAAGGTGAGGTATATCGGTGAGTGTATAAACACGTTAAATCTCTTTAAAGGTTTGATCGATGGATCATAGGGGTTTAGTTATAGCCTAACAAGCTTAAGTAAGCTCAAGCATAAGTTTCCCTTATTTCGCTTGGTTATCAGCTTTGACATGAGCTTGCGGATTTCATGTTTTGGGATTAAACATGGTTTGGTTTACTTGCTGTAAACGCATCGTTTTGGATTAATATGCTGTGTTTAAATAAAGTAATGAATGCCTATGAGCATTGAGATTTGTTCCTTGAAGAGAATGTGTTGTTGCCATTGGGAATGTGGTTTTTCATATGAAACAGTTTTGAGAAATGAATAGGAAAACAATAAGTAAATGTATTTGAAATAATATATTGGCTATGTGATGTATTGAGAAAGTTTCGTATATAGTTGTCTAGCCATAGGATTAAAGTGCACTATAAAATGTAAAATCAATCGTGTAAAATTCTTTGGTTACACAATAGGGGTAGTGCTATTATGAAGTGATAGGGGTAGTGCTATCAGAACGAGATATGGCTAGTTCTATTCCCGGCTGAAGTGAGTTTTGGTGGAGGTAGTACTACCATGAGAATAGACTTGATGAGGGTAGTGCCATCAAGGGAATCCGTGTATTTGAACATGTATGGATAGGGGTAATGCTATCCATGGATAGAGGTAAATCTATCTGGGTCACTCTAAATGCCAATATATGTGATAAAAGAGTTTTATAAATGACTATGATGCATATGGTTTCTATGCATGATTTGTTTGGAAACAAATAAGAAAATGCTTGGGTAGTTAAGCATGTTTTGAAAACAAGATGTTTTATCATTTTCAAATGGATTTTCAATCAAATGTGAAATGCTTGGGTGGTTAAGCATGAGTTGACAATTAATGCTTGGGAAGTAAGCATGTTTGAGAAACAAGATGTTTTATGGCTTTCAAACGATTTTCAATTGCATCAATTTTGTATATGAGCATCCTCACTAAGCAATTGTGCTTACGCTCTCTTTTTCCTATTGATGCAGAGCAATAGAGTTGAGGGGCAGCATTGGTTTAGCAAGGAAGGTCCAAGATCAAGAGATTTACTTGAGTATGGGAACTTGGTTTTAAATTCGGTAAATAAGGCAATGTTTTACCATATTTTGGGGGATTTTTATTCTGGATAATTGGTTGTTTTGTGATGGTTTAATTGTTGTGGTTTGATAGGTTTTGTGGTTGGATTTGAGGCATGATTGTTGACATCTTACGAGCATGGGATTATGTTTTGTGGTTTTCCCTTAGTATGCATATTTGTTGGAAATGCTTATGATCATGCTTTTATGATGCTAGCATACTTTAAATGTTGCTAAAAGGTTGTTGATGCCATGCCTATGATGAAATGCGCCTTGAATCTCTTTTTGAATGTTGAGTTGGATGGTTCCTAGGAAGCATGTCTCTAGATTTGGGTTTGGAGTACCTCTTCATGAATTGATCATGTTACCTTGTGTTTAAAGCATGGTTTGATCCTTAGTTTAGTTGTATGTATGATTATGTTGAGTTAAGGCATGTTTGAATCCATGTTCGAGAGAAAAACCAGCAGTTTTGGACATTACAGGTCCAAGCGTACCGATACGCGGGGCTCCATATCAATATGAGTATGTGTTTTTTGTGGCCTCATATCGATACACGAGGATGTGTATCAGTACGCCCTTTAGCCAATGGAATCTAATTTTGGTTCAAGTAGCCTGCGTACCGATATGCCTTGTGATCGTATCGGTACGGTTCGTCGTTATGTTAGTTATGGAGGTTTTATGTTTTGAGATTCTTCTGTTTTGGTCCCTGTTTCTCATGTATGCAATTGAATGAGTTTGGCGGATTGTTTTGAGCTAAATTTTGGCAAGTAAGCATGTAACTTAACTAATTGAGGAATGGTAACTTCAAAATTAATTAAGTCCTCGTAATTTTATAGATTTGCAATTTAGTCTCTAAATCGCAAACACGTACAATTAGATGTCATTTTGACGCATGATTTTGTTGATATTTTACGCACTACTGGCATGTTCACCTTAGGTCATAATGTTGCATCTAGACAAGATAAAAAGAAAAATAATGGTCCTAATCTTAGTTAATCGTATCGAGTTTTGTTTCGGCAAAATCCAATGTAGCTCGCTCGGTTCGGTCTAGCATCTAGGTCTGATCTAGGGGGTTACATTTGGTTGTATCAGATCCAAGTTTACGATTGTTGGTTGCTTAATTAACGCCATGTTGTTCAAATACATGTTTATGAGTGATGCCGATGATAATTGTTATGTTGGGGTATTAATGGGAACATATTGCCTATTACCGTGGTTTTAAAATGTTTTGTGAGGTTGTCTTGGATCCTTCACCGAATGCTAGCCTTACTTTATTGTGTTATGATGTGTGAATAGGCTTTTGTAAGTATGGTGCATGTCATGAGACTCGAGCGGTTGTGAATAATGCCGGAGATGGGCAGAACATTAAGTTACCTCCTCCACTCATTCCTCCATTTGGTGTCAGGGCTAGTTTTCGATGATATGACACCACTGATTCAAGTGATGATGAGAGACTTTTCGACAGCGATAGCTAGGGTGCACGTGCAAGCACCAGTGCCTGTTGTGGTAGTTAATCATGGGTTACCTCTGGAGCGCCTTCGTAGCTTGGGATATGTGGAATTTAGAGGATTGAATCCTGTGGCGGCTGAAGAGTTGCTTGAGAGCACTATCCATATTCTAAGTTAGATGGACTGTAATGATGCGGCGTAAGTTGGGTTGTACTGTATCTTTGTTTCACGGTTATGCATATTATTGGTGGGTAACCACAATTGTGGGAGTTCCTGAGGTTGATGTGAATTGGGAGTTCTTTTGAACGGCTTTCAGGAGTAAGTATCTCGGTCTGCAGTAACTAGATGCCAAAAAGCGTGAGTTTATGTCATTGGTGCAATATGGCATGTCATTGTCCGAGTATGAGGTGAAGTTTATTCGGTTGAGCCAGTATGTTCTTGTGCTAGTTCCGAGTGATAGACAGAGGTGTGACAGGTTCCGTTATGGACTTATTAAGGATATCAAGATGTATTTTTTGGCAATGAATTACACGGATTTTGATGTGTTGGTCAACAAGGCTAAGGATATTGAACAATCCTTGGGTGGTTCAGTGCAAGGGGTGAATGCGAGTTTGGGAAAGGGAACTATGAATTCTAGCTTTTCTAGAAGTCAGAACAAGAGGTCGCATGATAAGCTATACAAGCCGGACTATAAGCGTGGTGGTGGTGGTCGTAATCAAGGGTACGTGTTGCTACCAAGTGTGAGCCTTGTAGGAGACGCCATGTTGGTGAGTGCTGGGCAGTAGTTGGTACTTGTTGGGAGTGTGGGTCACTTGGCCATCTGAAGCGTGATTGTCCCCGTGTTGTGAGAGATGCACCGGTTCAGGCTGATGCACTGGTTAGGGGCTGAGGCCATGGCAGGGGTAATTATCAGAGGCATGATGAGTGTTAGATGACTGTGGCTCATACAGTTGTCGTGCGACTAGAGAATGGTGGGCCGACTGGGATCTATGCTTATCGTAGGGTCGTAATGACACCGATGTGATTGTAGGTACTTGTGAAAGCATAGTTTAATGCTTTGGAAATGGTTTTGATTTGATGCATATAAAAACAGTGAGGTACATGGTTAAAATGAAATATATTGGCAAGTGACGTGGTTTAAAATGTTATCGGATATAGTTAGCCGGCCATAGGATTGATAGTGCACAATAAATAAGTCACCTCGGTGTTTAGGAGTTTATGTGTACCGAATACTCCACGAGTACCCAAACAGTCGAGGGGTTATATGGTACTGAAAACTCTCTTAAGTGGATTATGCGTTTAACCGATGAGATGGGTTGTGAAGGTACCCAATTGTAAGCGTACCATAATTCCGGTTGAGATGGCATGAAGTGTTGAGAGAACACTTTTTGAATATGTGTATCTGATGTAATATTTTGGTAAAGTGAATTTGGTTTATGATCACATGAAAATCAATATAATTGTTAATGTATCATGTTGATGGATTTTGATGTATAATGTTGGTTTATACATGTTTACTTTTTAAGCTTTGCATATGGATTGTTATGCATGAGAAGGCTTAAATTGAGGGTTAGGAAATGAGATTTGCTGTTGACCCATGATACATGTTGCATATGGTTTAATATGCTAGTTTTTGAAAGTGTTAAGTGCATGGTTTTCAAGGCATGATGATGTTTATAAGATGATTGAAATTGTGGTTTCAATGAGCTATGGAAAAATGGTTTTTCTTAAAATGAATTGATGGTGTGTTGCTTGAGTACTCCTCACTAAGCCTAGTGTGCTTATGCTCTCTTTGTCCATCAATGTAGAGAATTAGAGATTGAAGGAAGTGAGTGAGAGAAGGAAATCCAAGGACTTTGGCAATTTGAAAGTATGGTTTCAATCTAGACTAGTAGTAATAAAGGCAATGGATTTCATTGTTATTTTGGGAGGGTATTTGCTAAACTCCATGCTTGAGCAAGTTTTCCATGTTGTGTTGGAGTTGTAAATGACTTTATATGTTTGGTTAATGCTTTGGATTTATGTTTCATGCTTTAAATGGTTTGTTTCTAGGAAGCATGCCTCTAGACTTTCAATTGAAGTGTGATGTCATGTTATGATCTTGTTTATGTGATGTTTTGATGTGGTTTTATCTTGAGAGGATTTGTGTAAATATTTGGTGCATGTTAGATTCTGTTCGATTCCATGAAAGTATGAAAAACCAACAAATTGAGACATTTCAAGTCCAGGCATTTCGGTACGAGTAATAGTGTACCGATATGTGTTGGCTTAATCTGAGTCTGGGTTTCGGTACGCATATTGGTGTTTCGGTACGAGCCTTGATTTTTAAGCATGACGTATCGGTACGGGGGATGTGTATCGAAACGATTTTGAGCTACTGGAATCTGGGATTTGAGAAATGTAAAAATATACCGATACACTTGCTCATGTACCGATACGAGTAGCTGTTATTTTAGTTAATGAGATGTTTGGAAGTTTCTGATTCTTATGTTTTGGTCCCTGAATGTTTGTATGCAATTGAATGAGTTTGGATGATCGTTTTAAGCTGATTTTTGGCATGTGAGCATGAAACATGACTAGTTAAGGTATTTTTTACCCTACCATATATCCAAGTGAATAAGATTGGTAACCTGAAAATGGTTTATGTTCGTATAATTTTATAGAATTGCAATTTGGTCCGTAAATTGCAATTGGATGTCGATTTGATGTCTGATTGAGTTGATATTTCATCCGCTACCAGTTTGCACACTATAGGTTATAATGATGCATCTAGATAAGATAAAAGAAAAAAAATTGGCATAATTGAAGTTAAATCCTTACGGGTTTGATTCAGCAAACCCAATGTTGCTCGCTTAGTTCGGTGTAGCAACTAGGCCAAGTCGAGGGAGTTACATTTGGTGGTATCAGAGCCAGTTTAGCGTTAATTGGGATGATGTTATTGGTTGATTTCCATTGTTTGCTATGCACTATGATTGTTAAATGCACGTTGGTTTTTATAAGCCATATTGGGGTATGTTTTGCAAACACATTTTCTTACTACTATAGTCTGAAATGTTTTGATTTCAAATGGAAATCTTGGATCCTTACTTGAAGCTGGCCTGATTGTTTTTGTTTTGGTGTTGTAACATCCCTAAAACTAGTCTAGTCAGAATTGGGTTCCGGCAATCGGAAACCCAATACCAAAAAGGTCCAAATATTGTTTTGACTCCTTCTATGAGAGTAGTTATAGTGATATTGGATTCTAACTGAGTCAATTTATTGTTTAAAGACCTCATTGAATACATAAAAAATCAAGCTTAATCTTAGGTTAGGGTTTTGGTCATTCATGGAATTTGACAATCAATAGCTATTTTAAGCTTTGATTTTGATTTTTGACATCGTTATATTGATTTCAATATCATATTATTGATTCTAACTAATACATATTGGTTAACCTAGCTCAAGAATTGAATAAAGATCATCCATCATCACTAACGAAAGTTGGGAACAAGGGAATTGCTATCCGAGAGCCGTAGTAGCATTAGATTATTGAGGTGAGTGTAGTTGGAGTCTCAGGATTAGGCTAGGTGCCTTTCCCAATTCCATTGTCATTGTATATAGTACTGCTAACATCATTGTTAAGGAATATTGCATTGAATCACTTAGGGGATATCGTTGGTAAGTGGGGGTAAGTCATTGTACTGAGTATCAGACATAGATATTGTTATAGTCATTGCCATCGTTCATTGTAATTGAATTCGCCATCGATCTAGTCTTTGGATCATTGAAGCATTGAGCATTGGACATAGAACATAGTTATTCCTATTGTTATTGTAATTGTCATTGTCATTGTCATTGTACATTGATATCGACATGGTTATTGTCATCGAAATATTGTAAATGAAGCATCGACCATTGTTATTGTCATTGAGATCATTGAACATTGCCATTGTTATTGATGTTGCTATTGAACATGGACATTAGAAGATTGTTTATTGATAAGAACATTGAACATCGATTATTAATATTTCCATCAGACCTTGGATTCAAAAGGACATTGGATACAATTGGCCTGGCATAGAATTCATGAGCTTAGTGTACGAGTGGACTACGGTCCTAGGGCTACGGCCTATATTGATTTGGCAAGGCGGAGGGATGTATTATGATATTGGTCATATTGGCGAGGCGAAGGGACTAGACCATTCATTGATTTGGCGAGGCGTAGGAATTCGTGTATCCACTATCCCGAATCGATTCAAGGGTTAATAATGAAATATGGAACCATTGTCATTGAGCATGATTATTGCATTGATAACATTGATCAATAGCATTTTTTTGCTTATACATGATTTCGAATGCATTTCACCCCTATTGATATTGTTGATGACTAACTCACTAGGCAATATATGCAATGCATTTCATTTCATACATTTCAGGTTAAAGAAGTCATTATTGGAGATCAGAAGAGTTGAAGTGTTGGCAAGTGCGAACAAGCTAACGTAATGTATTTTGTCTCTACAAACTCCTAGAATGTTGGCACAGTGCGTACCGATACAGATTTTGGTCACTAAAATCTGGAAAAATTAAAGGTATCGGTACGGTCTTAGGGTGTATCGATACGAGTCAACGTGGTCAACTCGTACCGATACGATCTCATTTTGTATCGATACAAGTTTGTATCTATTGAACATGGGACCTTTAAATTAGGCATGGTATAGTGACAGGTAATTCAGTTATAAGTGTTATGAACAATTTCTGAAATGTTGTAATTTGGTCACTGAATAATGAAGGTTTAAATTGAAAGGGTTTCTAGCCTCTGATCAATATGGAAATTTGTATGAGTATTGAACATAGATTGGATTTCACTATAGTAAAGTTAGTTTTGGGTAAGGACCTTTAATTTACTAGAAATATAGTTTAGTCCCTAAAATTTGTAAACATTAGAAATTGGTCCTAATTGATTAATCACCGTTTCCCATTGGTTTAAATGGGCCTATGATATTGTGTGGTAACATTTGCAAAGCATAATATCATTTAATGCTTAATTATTGATTGAAATTTATTGCATTGATCATCGTATTGTTCATCGGTAGCATACTCCGACCCGGTTCTCGACCATGCCGGGAAGGGGTGTTACATTTGTGGTATCAAAGCTAGAGTTTAGTCTATTATAGGACTAAATCGAAGCCTATTGCATTGTTATTGTGTTACTTTGCAACCTAGGAGTTGTTTTATTGTGTATAGTGACTTATCGACTAATCTGATCTCTTTATATTGTAGTTATGTCAGAAACTAACGAAGCTCACATAAATGATCCTACGATCGGCTCCTCGACTCATGGAGAGGAGATAAGGGTAGGAGATCCTCCGAATCTACCTAATCCCCCACCCCAGAATGTTGAGCCAAAGTTGCCCAACGTGCAGGCTGAATGCTGTTGGAGCATGGTTGATATGTTCAAACAATTCATGACATCCATGAAGGCCGAACAACTCGTGCAACCAGTTGCACCCTTTGTTCAATACGCTTGGGCTCCTATTGATAAGATGGCACAACACCTAGCCTACACCTTCACTGGTCAAGATGACGACATTCCTGAGATCGCTAAGTATTGTTTAGACAATACATTGAGAGTTTTAAACAAACAACTACAATGTTCAAATGAGCAAAAGCTGGAGTGCGTTCTGGCATTGCTAGCTGATGAAACACTTCATTGGTGGGAGACCACTATTCTTACCATTCCTAAAGAAGCTATCACCTGTGAGTTATTTCTTCAAGAATTCTTAAAGAAGTATATTAGCGAGCACTACCTCGTTGAAAGGCAAAGTATCTTCCTCCATTTGAAACAAGGTGGTCAGCCTATCGAACAGTATATTCATGACTTTTGCAAGTATTGTCAATATGGTGCAGAGTATATCAAGAAGGAAGAAGAGAAATGGAGGATGATCATTGTTGGGATTAGTGATGAGCTACGCCCTATGTTTGCCGCCTTGGGTATTATCGATTTCCAAGATCTCGTGAATCAAGTTAAGGCCACTGGAGCTGCTCAAAGGGCTCAAAGAACCGGTGGATCAGGCAAGTCTGAAAAGAGATTCAGAGATGATTCTAGACACCCTAAGTGGAACAAGAAGGGCAAGTACCAAGGTCCCAAGCAAAATACATACTCACAGCCCTCCCGTTTTGGGAATATTGAGAGACTTCAAACTGTGACACAAACTTTTGTTAAGACGTCTTCAGTTGATAGTACTGGAGGTTCAAATCGAAGTTCACAGAATCCAGCATGTAACGATTGCCAGAAATGACATCCTGTGGGTCAGTGCCGTAAGCAGACTGGAGCTTGTTTCTACTGTGGTGAGCAAGGTCATTTCATTCGTGATTGTCCCCTTGGTGCCACTAAGTCCACTACTACACCGGCCCAAATCTAGTGGCAAAGGACCATCAGGAGCTACGGGAAATCTAGTGGCTCGGGAAAACCATCAAATAAATAGGAATCGAAGGCATCGGCCCAAATATATCACGTAAGGAGCCGAGAGGAAGATGATGAACCTGATGTTATTGCAGGTACTATTAAATTGTATTCTCACTCTCTATATGCTTTGATTGACCCTGGTTCCACCCACTCTTTTATAAGAATTGTGTTGATCAAAAAGTATAACATGTTTTCTGAACCTATAGCATCGAAGATTTCTGTGACTAATCCATTGGGTAACCGTGTCACCGTAAGTCTAGTGTACAAGAAATGGCCCTTGATGATACAAGGGATTCCATTTTTGGCTGATTTATTAGCCTTATCGATCCATGAGTTTGGTGTTATACTGGGTTTGGATTGGCTCAGTAAACATCAGGCTTGGGTAGATTTTAGCAAGAGGAAGATGTATCTTCTCGGCCTTGGCAAGGAGAGCATAACTCTAATGGATTCCTAAAACCCTTCATTGTATGCCTTGTCATTGGAAACCAAGAATAAACCTCGTTTATCAGACATTGATACCGTATGTGAATTCCCTGATGAGCTTCCGAGTTTACCTCCAACCCATGAAATAGACTTTGGCATCGAAGTATAACCTGGAATTGCTCCAATTTCCATTACACCCTACTGAATGGCAGCCGTTGAGTTAAAAGAACTGAAGGCCTAGATTTAGGATTTGCTTGATAAGAGCTTCATCCAACCGAGTTCCTCACCTTGGAGAGCACCGATTCTATTTGTGAAGAAGAAGGATGGTTTTATGAGACTATGTGTCGATTACCGACAATTGAATAAAGTAACCATCAAGAACAAGTATCCATTGCCAAGGATAGATGACATATTCGATCAAATCAAGGGTGCCTCTATGTTCTCCAAGATCGATTTAAGGTTTAGATATTATCAAATGAGAGTTAAGGACTATGATTACCCAAAACTGCCTTCCGTACAAGATATGGTCACTATAAATTCTTGGTGATGCCATTTGGGCTAACCAATGCACCAATAGCTTTTATGGACCTAATGAATCGGGTTTTTAGATGTTATCTCGATAAATTCGTAGTGGTATTCATTGGTGATATTCTAATCTACTCCAAGAACGTTGCGGAACATCGTGAACACCTCCATATTGTGTTTCAAACTCTTGGGAATATTGTATCGGCTACGGGCATTCAAGTTGACCCAAAAAAGATTCAAGCCATTCTTGATTGGCTTCCACCGAAAAATGTTAGTGAGGTGAGAAGTTTCCTTGGTATTACTGGCTATTATAGAATATTTATCAAAGGATTTTCTATGTTAGCGGCCCCACTGACTAAGCTATTTCGGAAAGAAGCTCCATTTGTTTGGAACGAGGAACAACAACAAAGTTACGGCCAGTTAAAACAAGTGTTGACTCATGCACTAGTCCTAACTGAACCTGAGTCTGGAAAAGACTACATAGTTTATAGTGATGCATCACATCTCGGGTTAGGACGTGTATTGATACAAGAGGGCAAGGTTATTGCATATGCTTCGAGGAAACTTAAGCCACATGAAATGAATTATCCCACTCATGATTTGGAGTTGGCTGTAGTAGTATTTGCATTGAAAATTTGGACACTATCTCTACGAAGAAAAGTGCTACCTCTTTACCGATCATAGGATCCTTAAATACCTCTTGACTCAGAATAAGCTAAATCTTCAGCAACAAAGATGGATGGAACTCCTCAAGGACTATGACCTTGTCATTGATTACCATCCGGGCAAGGCCAACGCTGCAGCTGATGCACTCAGCCGCAAACGTACACCTAGTGTCATTAGGTAATGAATTCTAAGCATTGTATAGCACTTCGATTTATTGAATAATTTTTTTGTACCCCTCGAGCTATTAATGCGCACTTTCGACTTCCAAAGCATCATTATCTTGTAGCTGAACTTCAAGTTCAGTCTACCATTGTTTCGAGAATCAAGGCATTGAAAAGTCAAGACTCAGAACATCAGTCCATTGTCTCTAAGCATCAAGGCGATGCCAACTACAGGATCAATTCTGAAGGACTCTTATGCTTCTGTGGTCGGGTCTATGTGCCTAATGACGAGTCACTTCATGATGACATCCTTAAGGAAGCTTATTCAAGTTTATTTTCTTGTCATCCGAGGGCTGTGAAGATGTACAAGGATCTTCGAGAGCTCTATTGGTGGCCGGGTATGAAGCAGGCTGTAACACCCCTTTCCCGGTCTAGTAGAAAACTTGGTCGAAAAGTGTTATTAGAAAATAGTACAGTGAACGGTACAACAATTTCATTCAAAATTCAATGTTAGGCTATACAGTTCGATGTCATGGCTATAAGCTAGGACAACAAATTGATATAGAACGATATTAATCAGATTTAGGACCAATTTGAAACTTTAACCAACTTTAGGGACTAAACTGAAATTTTTGGAAATTAGGGGTCCTCATCAAAATTTAACCATGCAAAAATGAAATTCAATCCATAACTAACCACCCCACAAAATTTCATGTTAATCCGATGTCATTTACCCATCCAATTAGACTTACCAAGTTTCAGTGACCAATATGCAATGTTTCAATACTATGATCCATAACTTATAACGGATTTAACTGCTCCCGTACCAAAACACTATAGGTTGTATCGGTACGACGCAATTGGTTTATGTAATCCAGACTTCACTGCCCAAACTCGTTTCGATACGGTGAGGACCGTATCGGTACAACATGCAAGGGTGATAACCCAATTTCGAACAACTCAAGAACTCGTTTCGGTACAGCTCAAGGTGTACTGGTACCTGTTGACCTACATTGACCCGTTTTGATACACCATGTACCCGTACCGATGCCATTGATTTTCCAAACCTCACTGCCCAGAGTCCAATCGAAACGCCTTTAAGCCGTATCGATACACCTAGGTTAACCTGCACTTTGGCTGTCCCAAATATGCACTACTGTACCGAAACAGGTGAACCCATATCGGTACGGCCTGCACTATAATGCCAAATTTTATCTGGTTTTTAATCGAATTAACCTGTTGAACGATGTCCAAATGCAATGAAATTTTACCAGCAAGTTTATTAAGCAATAATCTATGAGCAGGCCAAATTTTAGGCCTATCAAGATCCGTTACTAGGTTTTCACCTTTTAAGGCCAAATATGCATTCTTAGCCAATGCAAAAAGGTCAATTAGAGCCTTAGTGACTTTTACAAGCCATGCATAATACACACATACCAAAAGAGTCATAAATGACTATTTCAACTACTTTGCCACCATCCTAGGAGTTCATAAAGGCAAAACACATTACTTGGGGCTTGTAGCGACTTGTCAACAACATCGATTCTCTAATCTTCAATGGTGAAATCCTTAACCTGGAATCTATGGAATGAAATGCATTAGGCATACTTTGCCTAGTGAGGTAGCCAAGACTACTATCAATATCAATGAAATGCATTCCAAATTATATTTTAGCAAAAACGATGCAATGGATCAATGTAACCAATGCAATAATCATGTTCAATAGCAATAAGTCCATATTTCAAAAGTAACCCTTAGATCGATTCGGGATAGTGGATACGCGAATTCCTACGCCTCACAAAATTAATGAATGGTCTAGTCCCTCCACCTCGCCAATATGACCAAACATCCCCTCGTACACTAAGCCCATGAATTCTATGGCATGCCAATTGTATCCAATGTCTTTTCGAATCCAAGGTCCGGTAACAATATATATGATCGATGTTTGGTAACAACAACAATGTTCAATATTCTTGTCAATAAGCAATGATTCGATA
This sequence comes from Hibiscus mutabilis, assembly GCA_019671005.1. Lineage (NCBI taxonomy): Eukaryota > Viridiplantae > Streptophyta > Magnoliopsida > Malvales > Malvaceae > Hibiscus > Hibiscus mutabilis. The sequence goes on along the minus strand of CM033735.1, from coordinate 13,382,718 downwards.
TCAATGTTCAATAACAATATCAATAGCAATGTCAGTGCTCAATATTCTCAGTGACAATGGGAATGATCGATGCTTCGTTTATGATATTTCAATAATAATAACTATATCAATAAAAATGCCCAATGATAATAAAAATGATGATGGCAATGACTATGCTCTATGATCAATGTTCTATGTTTCTATAATTTAAAGATGATGACAATAGTGAAATCGTTAGCGATGTCTAATAACAATGTCGATGGCAATGTCGATGGCAATGTCGATGCTCAATGATCTATACTATATTTACCGATGCTTACCAATATCATCCACAAAGTGATTCAGTGAAATATTCCTTAACAATGATGTTAGCAATACAATAATCAATGACAATAGGATCGGGAAAGGCACCTAGCCTATCCCGAGACTTTGACTACACTCACCTTGATAATCTGATGCTCCTATGGCTCTTGGATGACAATCCCTTTGTTTCTAGCCTTTGACGGTGATGGTGGATGATCCTTCTCCACTTCTTGAGATAGGTGAACAATAGGAAATTTTTTAGAATCATCAATACGATATCAAAATCATTATAACGATATCAAAATCAATATCTAAACTTTAATATAGCCATTAGCTATGAATCTCCATGGATAGCCAAAACCCTAGCTTAATATTAGGCTTAATATAACCATGGATTTCAATGATTGTTTTGTGATTATAACTTACCTGATTGATAGCAATAATTCGATATTGATAAACTTAAGAAAACTCAAGCTTCTAAAACCTAAACAATGAAGGTGCTTGCTTAGAGGAAGATGATGAAGACAAGGTGGTGCTAGCTTAGTTTAAGCAATCAGGTAAAGCTTCTAACTTTGGCTATTCTCTTGTTTAATAGAATAGCTTTCCTTCACGTGAAGGAATTCAATCCTGATCACCCACGTAAGTGGTGATTATAATTGAGGAGGGGTTAATTGCAAGGTTAGTTCCTCAACTCTCAATTCTCTATACTTGTACCCCCAAACTTTCAAGTTCTATAATTTAGTCACTAAATAGATTTTCAATGCATTCAATAAGGTCCTTAAACAATAATTTGACTCAATTGGAGTTCAATATCGATACAATTGACCTTGCAGTCAAAGTCAATACAATATTTGGACCTTTCCAATGTAGGGTTTCCGATCTCCGAAACTCAATTCCGACTAGGCCAGTTTTTGGGATGTTACAACTCTCCCCCTTAAGAAAAATTTGTCCTTAAATTTTTTACACGAATCGAAGAGATGAGGATATTTCTTCTTCATCAATTCCTCTAGTTCCCAAGTTGCTTCCTCGGTAGAGTGGGTCCTCCAGGGCACTTTAACAAAAGGAACAGTCTTTTTGCAAATTCTTTTAACTTCGTTTGCCAGAATCTGAACCAGTTCTTCCTCGTAGGACAAATCGAGTTGGATTTCCACAGATCCGGGTTCAATGATATGCGAAGGGTCAGAATGATATTTTCAAAGCATGGATACGTGAAACACATTGTGGATCTTACTAAGTTCTGAGGGCAACGATAAACTATAAGCCACAGGGCCAACTTTCTCAATAACCTCGAAAGGTCTAATGAATCGGGGACTCAGTTTCCCTTTTTTTCTGAACCTCAGAACTTTCTTCCATGGTGAGACTTTAAAAAAAGCTTTCTCACCAACTTCATATTGTATATCCCTTCTCTTAAGATTAGCATAGGCCTTCTGTCTGTCAAAGGTAGCTTTTAGTTGGTCATGGATGATGGTAACCCGTTCCTCGGTTTCCCGAAGTAGGTCAGGGCCCAACATCTTACCTTCACTGAGTTCAGACCAACACAATGGAGTTTTACGACGTTTGCCATACAACGCTTCATACGAAGCCATCTTGATGGAAGCTTGGTAACTGTTGTTGCAGGCAAACTCAATAAGAGGTAAGGATTTCTCCCAAGAGCCTCCGAAATCAATGATGCATGCTCGAAGCATATCTTCCAAGATTTGGATTACCCTTTCTGACTAGCCGTCAGACTGAGGGTTGAAAGCAGTACTAAGATTAACTCTAGTACCCAAAGCTCCTTGCAACTACTTCTAGAATCGGGATGTAAATTATGGATCTCGATCGAAAATGATTGACTAAGGCACTCCGTGGAGTCGAATAACTTCTTTGATATATAAGTCATCCAGCTTAGGGAGCCCGTAATCCATACGAATAGGTAAGAAATGTGTTGACTTGATGAGACGATCTACAATGACCCAAAATGGCATCGTGTTTGACAAGATTCAAAAGTAGACCATTGTGATATTCTCCCACTTCCATTGCGGTAATTCAATAGGTTGCAATAACCCGGTAGGAACACGATGCTCAGCCTTGACACGTTAGCATGTGAGACATTTAGACACAAAGTTGATTATGGCTAGCTTCATACCTGACCACCAATAGAGCTCATGAAGATCCTTGTACATCTTTACAGAACCTGAATGAACAGAGAATGAGCTCAAATGAGCTTCCTTAAGGATATCACCACGAAGAGATTCATCATTGGGCACACATACCCGATCATGAAAGCATAAGAGTCTTTCAGAATTGATTCTAAAGTCGAGGCTGTCTTGTAGCTTGGAAATGATAACTTAAAGCTCAGGATCTTGTTTTTACAATGCTTGAACTCTCAGTACGGTAGTAGGCTGAACTTGAAGTTTAGCTACGAGATAACGATGCTTCCGAAGATGAAAGTAAGCATTGATAGCTCGAGGGGCAGGCAGAGGTTTGCGGCTGAGTGCATCAACTACAACATTGGCCTTTCCCGAATGGTAATCAATAACAAGGTCATAGTCCTTGAGGAATTCTATCCATCTCATTTTTTTGAAGATTTAGCTCTTTTTGAGTCAATAGATACTTAAGGCTCTTATTATCGGTAAAGAGGTAACACTTTTCTCCATAAAGATAGTGTCTCCAGATTTTCAACGCAAAGACAACTACAGCCAACTCTAGGTCATGAGTAGGATAATTCATCTCATGTGGCTTTAGTTGTCTCGAAGCATAGGTAATGACTTTACCTTATTGCATCAATACGCATCCTAACCCGAAATACGAAGCATCACTATAAATGGTGTAGTCCTTTCCAGACTTGGGTTGGGTTAGGACTGGTGCATGGGTTAACACTTGCTTCAATTGATCAAAGCTTCTTTGTTGATCCATAGACCAAATGATCATAGTTTCATTTCTCAACAACTTAGTTAGAGGAGCTGCTATCATAGAGAATCATTTGATGAATCTTCTATAATAGCCAACGAGACCAAGAAAAATTCTCACTTGACCAATATTGTTCGGTGGGTGCCAATCAACAATGGCTTGGATTTTCTTTGCATCCACCTGGATGCCCGAAGCTGATACAATTCGAAGGTGATCTTGATGCTCAGCAGGATTCTTAGAATAAATCAAAATGTCGTCAATGAATACCACTACGAATTTATCAAGGTAGGGTCTGAAAGCCCAAATCATTAGATCCATAAAAGTTGTCGATGCATTGGTTAGCCCAAAAGGCAGCACCAAGAATTCGTAGTGTCTATATCTTGTTCGAAAAGTTGTCTTGGGTACATCACATTCTTTAACTCTCATCTGATAATACCTAGACCTTAAATTAATCTTGGAAAACACAGAGGCATCCTTAAGCTGATCAAATAGGTCATCTATCCTTGGAAAAGGATACTGATTCTTGATGGTTACCTTATTCAACTGTCGGTAATCGATACACAATCTCATAGAACCATCCTTCTTCTTAACAAAAAGAACTGGTGCTCCCCAAGGAGAGGAACTCAGCTGAATGAAACTTTTATTCAAAAATTCTTGAATATAAGCCTTCAACTCCTTGAGCTCAACAGCTGCCATGCGGTAAGGTGTAATAGAAACTGGGGTAGTACTAGGTTGCACTTTGATGCCAAATTTGACTTCATGGGTTGGAGGCAATCTTGAAAGTTCATCGGGAAAGACATTAGGAAATTCACATACGATATCAGCATTCACAAAATAGGGTTCATCCTTGGCTTCCAATGTCAAATCATGTAAGGAACGATTTCCTAAATTTATCAATACGATACTCTCCTTGCCAAGGCCTCAAAGGTATAGCTTCCTCTTACTACAATCCACCCACGCTTGATGTTCACCGAGCCAATCTAATCCCAATATCACATCAAACTCATGGATCGGTAAGGCCAACAAATTGGATGAAAAAGGAATCCATTTAATCAATAAGGGACAGTTCTTGCACACAAAGCTTATGGTGACACAATCACCCAACAGATTGGTTACAGAAACTATCGATGTTATGGGTTCAGAAAACAATCTATGTTTCTTGACTAACACGGTACTTATGAAAGAATGAGTAGAACCAGGATCAATCAATGCATACAAAGGATGTAAATACAATTCAATGGTACCTGTAATAACATCAGGTTCATCACCTTCTTCCTGCTCCTCACATGATACATTTGGGCAGGTGCCTTTGAATCTTGCTTGCTCAATGCTTTCTTAGAGCCGTTAGGTCTCCCCACAGCTTCTGATGAACCTTGCCTTGACCCTTTACCTCAGAAGAACTAAGTAGGGGTTACAACATTAGTCGTTGTAGCAGTAGACTTGGTTGCATTCAACGAACAATCATGAATAAAGTGGTCTTGCTCGCCACAAAGGAAACAAGATTCAGTCTCTTTACAGCATGAACCTGCTGGATGCCTATTCTGACAGTAGTTACAAACAAGGTGTTGTGAACCTCTATTAGAGCCTCTAGTGCTCTCAACCGAGGCCTCCTTAGAAATAGACTGAGTCATAGTCTGAGGCTTCTCAATGTTCCCAGAACGAGATGGCTGCAGATAGACATTCTGCTTAGGGCCTTGATACTTTCCCTTATTGTTCCATCTAGGAGGTCGAGGATCATCTCTGAACCTTTTCTCAACTTTTCTTGTCCCAGTGGTCCTTTGGACTTTCAACTATGCTTCAGTAGCTTTGACTCGATTCACCAAGTCTTGGAAGTTGGCGATGCCGGTGTAGTAAAAGTGGGGCGAAGCTCATCACTTAGCCTGTCAATGAACATACGACATTTTTCTTCCTCTTTTTTGATATATTCAGCACTATATCGGTAATACTTTTAGAAATCATGAATGTATTGCTCGACTGGCCGCCCACCTTGCTTGAGGTGGAGAAAGATGTTACGTCTTTCCACGAGATAAAACTCACTAATGTACTTCTTGCGAAACTCTCAAAGAAAGAATTCCCAGGTCACAGTGTCTTTGGAGACTGTAAGGGTAGTAGTATCCCACGAATACAAAGCTTCTTCGACTAGTAATGCAAGGGCCCATTCTAGCTTGTGCTCATCCGAACACTGCAACTGCTTATTCAATATTCATAGGGTGTTCTCCAGCAAATATTCGGCAATTTCAGGATTGTCATCATCTTGACCAATGAAAGTATAAGCCTGGTATTGTGAAAGCTTATCAATAGGGGCTCGAGCGTGCTAGAAAACTGGTACGGTAGGTTGCGCTGCCAGCTCAGCTCTTATTGCAGTTATAAACTTCTTAAACATATTGGCCAAATTTTGATAACATTCGACCTGAGTAGTAGGCACCTTAGGTCTGGTGCCCTGTGCAGAGACTTCTTGTGGATTAGGAGGATCTCCCCCTAATTTTCTCGCCATGTGTCGAGGAACTAATGGCAGGCTCATTGATGTGAGCTTCATTAGTTTCAGACATAACTATAAGACAAAGAGAGATCGAATTAGTCGACAAGTCACAACATATACAATATATAACTCCTAGGTGGCAAGGTAACTCAATAACAATGCAATAGCCTTTGGTTTACCCTTAGAATCGACTAAACTCTAGCTCTGATACCATAATTATAACACCCTCTTCTCGGTCTAGTAGAAAACTGGGTCGGAAAGTGTTATCAGAAAATAGTACAGTGAATGGTACAATAATTTCATTCAAAATTTGATGTTAGTCTATGCAATTCGTTGCCATGGCAACAAGCTAGGTCAACGAATTGATATGGAACGATATTAATCAGATTTAGGACCAATTTGAAACTTTAACCACCTTTAGGGACTAAACTGAGATTTCTAGAAATTAGAGATCCTCATCAGAATTTAACCATGCAACAATAAAATTCAATCCATAACTAACCACCCTGCAAAATTTCATGTTAATCCGATGTCATTTACCCATCCAATTAGACTTACCAAGTTTTATTGACCAATATGCAAAGTTTCAATACTGTGATCAATGACTTATAATGGATTTAACCGCTCCCGTACCGAAACACTATAGGCCGTATCGGTATGGCACAATTGGATTATGTAATCCATACTTCACTGCCCAAACTTGTTTCGATACGGTCGAGGATCGTATCGGTACAACATGCAATGGTGATAACCCAATTTCCAACAACTCAAGAACATGTTTCGGTACTGCTCAAGGTGTACCGGTACCCGTTGACCTACATTGACCCATTATGATACACCCTATACCCGTACCGATGCCATTGATTTTCTATACCTCACTACCAAAAGTCGTATCAAAATGCCTTGAAGTCGTATCGATACACTTGGGTTAACCTGCACTTTGATTGTCCCAAATATGCACTACCGTATCGAAACAAGTGAACTTGTATCGAAACAGGTGAACTCGTATCGGTACGACATGCACTGTAATACTAAATTTTATCTGGTTTTTAATCGAATTAACATGTTGAACGAAGTCCAATTGCAATGATATTTTATTAGCAAGATTATTAAGCTATTATCTATGAGCATGCCAAATTTTACGGCTATCCGGATCTGTTTACTACATTTTCACCTTTTAAGGCCAAATATGCATTCTTAATCATTTTAGACAATGCAAAAAGGTCAATTAGAGCCTTAGTGACTTTTACAAGCCATGCATAATACACACATACCAAAAGAGTCATAAATGACTAGTTCAACAACTTTGCCACCATCCTAGGAGTTCATAAAGGCAAAACACATTACTTGGGGCTTGAAGTGACATGTCAAAACGTCGATTCTCTGATCTTCAATGGTGAAATCCTTAACCTAAAATGAATGGAATGAAATGCATTAGGAATACTTTGCCTAGTGAGGTAGCCAAGACTATTAACAATATCAATGATATACATTCCAAATCATATTTTAGTAATAACGATGCAATAGATCAATGTAACCAATTCAATAATCATGTTCAATAGCAATAAGTTCATATTTAAATATTAACCCTTGGACCGATTCGGGATAGTGGATACGTGAATTCCTATGCCTCGCCAAATTAATGAATGGTCTAGTCCCCGCGCCTCGCCAATATGATCAATAACACAAATATCCCTCCACCTCACCACAATAAAGGCCGTAGCCCAAGGACCATAGTCCCCCCCGTACACTGCGCTCCTAAATTCTATGGCATTCCAATTGTATCCAATGTCCTTTCGTATCCAAGGTCCGATAACAATCTTAATGATCGATGTTCGTTCACAACAGCAATGTTCAATATTCTTGTCAATAAGCAATGATTCGTTATCAATGTTCAATAACAATATCAATAGCAATGTCAGTGCTCAATAATCTCAATGACAATGGCAATGATCGATGCTTCATTTATGATATTTCAAAAACAATAACTATATCAATAACAATTCTTAATGATAATAAAAATGATGACATCAATGACTATGCTCTATGATCGATGTTCTATGTTTCTATAATTCAATGACGATGACAATAATAAAATCGATAGCGATGTCCAATAACAATGTCGATGCTCAATGATTTATACTATACTTATCGATGCTTACCAATAGCATCCACAAAGTGATTCGGTGCAATATTCCTTAACAGTGATGTTAGCAATACAATAATCAATGACAATGGGATCGGGAAAGGCACCTAGCCTATCCTGAGACTCCGACTACACTCACGTTGATAATCTGATGCTCCTACGGCTCTTGGATCACAATCCCTATGTTTCTAGCCTTCGACGTAGATGTTAGATGATCCTTCTCCACTTCTTGAGCTAGGTGAACAATAAGGAAATTGTTAGAATCATCAAGATGATATCGAAATAATTATAACGATATCAAAATCAATATCTAAACATGAATATAGCCATTAGCTATAAATCTCCATGGATATCCAAAACCCTAGCTTAAGATTAGGCTTAATATAACCATGGATTTCAATGATTGTTTGGGGATTATAGCTTACCCGGTTGATAGCGATAATTCGATATCGATAAACTGAAGAAAAATCAAGCTTGTCTAACCTCAACAATGGAGGTGCTTGCTTGGAGGAAGATAATGAAGACAAGGTGGTGCTAGCTTAGTTTAAGCAATTGGGTAAAACTTCTAACTTTGGATATTCTTTTGTTTAATAGAATAGCTTTCCTTCATTTGAAGGAATTCAATCATGATCACCCACGTATGTGGTGATTATAATTGAGGAGGTGTTAATCGCAAGGTTAGTCATTTAACTCTTAATTTTCTATACTTGTACCCCAAAACTTTTAATTTCTACAATTTAGTCACTAAACAGATTTTCAATACATTCAATAAGGTCTTTAAACAATAATTTGACTCAATTGGAGTTCAATATTAATGCAATTAACCTTGTGGTAAAAGTCAATACAATGTTTGTACCTTTTCGATGTAGGGTTTCCGATCGTCGGAACCCAATCCTGACTAAACCAGTTTTCAAGATGTTATACATGCCATAATCGACTTTGTGTCTAAATGTCTCACTTGCCAAAGTGTCAAGGCTGAGCATCGTGTCCCTACCGGTTTACTGCAACCTATTGAATTACTGCAATGGAAGTGGGTGAAGATCACAATGGATTTTGTTAGTGGTCTACCCCTAACTCCTGCTAAACATGATGTAATTTAGGACATTGTGGACCATTTCACCAAGTCAGAATATTTCTTACATGTTCGAATGGACTATGGCCTTCCAAAACTAGCTGACATGTACATTAAGGAAGTTATCCGACTCTACAGAGTACCTCAATCTATTATCTCCGATCGAGATCCACGATTTACTTCTCGATTTTGGAGAACATTGTAAGGAGCTCTAGGCACTAGAGTTAATCTTAGCACTACTTTTCACCCTTAGGCTGACGACTAGTCAAAAAGGGTAATCTAGGTAACCATTCAAAACTTCTTCTTTTGAACCATCAATGAAACATACCGTTATTGAATCCTTTTCCACAGATCTTGGAGGACATGCTATGAGCATGTATCATTGACTTTGGCTGATCAAGGCAGAAGTCCCTACCCCTCATTGAGTTTGCCTATAACAATAGTTACATTGTGTTGGTATGAACTCGGTGAAGGCACCGTATGAAGCATTATATGGTAGACATTGCAGAACTCCATTGTGTTGGTCTGAACTCGGTGAAGGCAAGATGTTAGGCCTTGACTTACTTCGGGAAACCAAATAACATGTTACCATCATCCATGATCAGTTGAAAACTGCCTTCGATTGACAAAATGCCTTTGTTGACCCTAAACAAAGAGATATCTAGTATGAGATTGGAGAAAAAGCTTTTCTGAAAGTCTCATCATGGAAGAAAGTTCTAAGAATTGGAAAAAAGGGGAAATTGAGTCCCCAATTCATTGGACCCTTTGAAGTTATTGAAAAGATTGGCCCTGTGGCTTATCGACTATCATTGCCCTCAGAACTGAGTAAGATTCATAACGCATTTCACGTATCAATGCTTTGGAAGTACCATTTTGATCCTTTCCATATTATTGAACTTGAGTCTGTTGAGATTCAACCTAATCTGTCTTATGAAGAGGAACCGGTTCAGATCCCCGCAAAAGAAATCAAGAGGCTTCATAACAAATCTGTACTGTTAGTCAAAGTACTCTGGAAAAGCCACACCGTAGAGGAAGCTATCTGGGAATCGGGGGAGACAATAAAGAAATAGTACCCCCATCTCTTTGATTCAGGTAAAAATTCAAGGATAAATTTTCTTAAGAGGGAGAGTTGTAACATCCCTAAAACCAGTCTAGTTGGAATTAGGTTCCAGCGATCGGAAACCCTATACCAAAAAGGTCCAAATATTATTTTGACTCATTCTATAAGAGTAGTTATAGTGATATTAGACTCTAACTGAGTCAATTTATTGTTTAAGGAACTCATTGAATACATCAAAAAATCTTTAATGGCTAACTTATAAGAATTAAAAGTTTGGGGGGCTAAAGAATATAGAATTAAGAGTTGACGGACTAACCCTGCGATTAGCCCCGCAATTATAATCACCACCTATGTGAAAGGTAGGAAATAGCTTTCTTCACAGTGAGGAAATCCATTTCGAGTACATAGATTAAAATAAGGAATAGAAGGATAGAAATCTTACCGATTACAAAAGAAACAAGTGCCTCTATCTCATATTCTTATTCTTTAAAGCACACACCTCCATTGGTGTTTATCTAAAGCTTGAGTTTTCTTCAGTTTATCATTATCGAATTGTTTTCTATCGATCGGGTAAGCTATAATCCCTAAACAATCATTGAAATCTATGGATAAATCAATCTTAATATTAGGCTAGGGTTTTGGTCATCCATGGAATTTGATAATCAATAGCTATTTTAAGCTTTGATATTGATTTTTGACATTGTTATATTGATTTCGATATCACATTATCGATTCTGACTAATACCTATTGGTTAACCTACCTCAATAATTGAATAGAGATCATCCATCATCACCAACGAAAGCGAGGAACAATGGAATTGCTATCCGAGAGTTGTAGGAGCATTAGATTATTGAGGTGAGTTTAGTTAGAGTCTCAGGATTAGGCTAGGTGCCTTTCCCAATTCCATTGTTATTTTATATAGTATTTCTAACATCATTGTTAAGGAATATTGCATCGAATCACTTAGGGGATTATTGATCCAAGGGTTAATAATGAAATATGGAACCATTGTTATTAAGCATGATTATTGCATTGATAACATTGATCCATATCATTATTTTTGCTTATACATGATTTGGATTGCATTTCACCCCTATTGATATTGTTGATGACTACCTCACTAGGAAATATATGCCTAATGCAACTCATTTCATACATTTCAGGTTAAAGAAGTCATTGTTGGAGATCATAAGAGTTGAAGTGCTAGCAAGTCACGAACAAGCTAACATAATGTATTTTGTCTCTACAAACTCCTAGAATGTTGGAAAAATAGTTAAACTAGTCACTTATGGCCTTTTGTATGTGTGTATATTGCCTATGCCATGTGTATGGTTAAAGAACCCAAAATCGACTTTTAAGTTTTGTTAAAAGTGACCAAAATGGCATATTAAGCTCTAAAAGTTGAAAACGTAGTAAATGGAATCGGATGAATGTGAAATTTGACATGTTACTAGATTATAGTGTTTTAACCTTACTTGTAAAGTTTCATTGCATTTGAACAACGTTTGATAGGATAATTTGATTAAAAACCATATAAAATCTGTCATTACGGTGCAGGGCGTATCGAAACTGCTTAGGGCATATCGATATTGCTTAGGGCGTATCGATATTGCTTAGGGCGTATCGATATTGCTTAGGGCGTATCGATACGGACATGCCTAATTGGAATTAGTAAACAGGGCGTATGGATACTGCAAAGTGCATACCGATACAGATTTTGGTCACTGGAATATAGAAAAATTAAAGGTATCGGTACAATCTTAGGGTGTACCGATACGAGTCAACGTGGTCAACTCATATAGATACAGTCTCAAGCTGTATCAATACGAGTCTGTATCTATTGAATCCGGGACCTTTAAACTAGGCATGGCGTACTGATATGGCCTTCTGAGTATCGGTACGATGACAGGTAATTTAGTTATAAGTGTTATGAGTAGTTTCTCAAATGTTGTATTTTGGTCACTGAATAATGAAGGTTTAAATTGAAAGGGTTTTTAACCCTTGATTAATATGGAAATTTGTATGATTATTGAAAATATATTGAATTTCACTGTAGTAGAGTTAGTTTCGGGTAAAGACCTTTAATTTACTAGAATTATAGTTCAATCCCTAAAATTTGTAAACATTAGAAATTGGTCCTAATTGATTAATCACTGTTTCCCATTGGTTGAAATGGGCCTATGATATTGTTTGGTAATGTTTGCAAAGCATAATATCGTTTAGTGTTCAATTATTGATTGAAATTTATTACACCGATCACCGTATTGTTCATCAGAAACATACTCCGACTCATTTCTCGACCAGGGTGGGAAGGGGGTGTTACAAGTGTATTATTATACCTTAGATATTTTAGCACGATGGGACCGAGGAGAGAATTAAGATTTGGCACGATTGCTGCTACTGTTGGACAGGGAAATTAGGAGGATATTGTACCTTCTAAAGGTCTGCTACCTTCTCTGTCTAATCCACCTGAGGGTGTGGAACAAGTATCACCTGCGCTAGCTGGGCCAGTGTTGAGTGATATGGCACCTTTGATATAGGCGATAACTGGATCTTTTCAAGCTACCGTACTGGAGTGCAATTGTTTGTATCAACTATTGTGCAAATGGAGTTTCCGTTGGAATGCTTGTGTAGTTTGGGAGGTGTTGAGTTCAGAGGGTTGGCACCTGAGGCATTCGAAGGATGGATGGCCAGTACCTACTAGGTTTTGGAACAAATGGGGTGTAATGATGCCCGTAAGATGGGATGTGTTGTATCCCTGTTGCAAGGTAATGCTTATAGTTGGTGGACTACCGTGATCGAAAGCATAAAACCTGATGATGTGACCTGGGAGTTCTTTCAAACTACTTCTAAAAGGAAGTGTATGGGAGTTAAATACTTGGATGAGAAGAAACGTGAGTTTATGGTGTTGGTTCATGACAGTATGTCTGTGGCTGAGTATGAGGTACAATTTATTCGGTTGAGCCAGTATGCTTCTGAACTGGTACCGAATGAGAGGCATCATTGTGATCAATTTTGTTAAGGATTGGTACATAATGTTCAGACATATATGTTGTCTTCTAGCTCGGGCAAAAGAGTTGCAAACTCTTACTTCGGTGGTTGTCAATCTAGGAAGCATTGTGATAAGAGTTATCGCTCTAATTCGAGGCGAGGTAGATGTAGTGCTAGGAAAGGACCGTAGGGTCAGGGTACCCAGGTTAGAGCAGCATTTAATACCTATTGGGTATATGGATCGTGTGATCACATGAGGCGAGACTGTCCATGTTTGGCTCGTGAGGGATAGGCTCCTACTGTTTTTATTGCTAACTTATGTTGGAGTTGTGGATGGAGCGATCATTTGAGATGTGATTATCTGTTGTTGGCTGGTGGTGGATAGGATGAGGCACTTGCGGTTGCACCACATAGAGGTTGTGGTCGTGGTTGAAGGCAGTTTTAGTGTAGGGATGAGGGTTCGAGGATAGTGGCTCATACCGTTGCTATCCGACCTGAGGGTGGTGGTCTTGCAAGGGTGTATGCACATCGCAAGGGATACAACGACACAAATATGGTTGTAGGTACATTTACAGTGCAATATTTGTCGTTGTTTTCTTTGGTTAATTCTGGTTATACGCATACATATATCTTGCGTGAGTATGCGCATTTGCTTAATATACCTATAGAAGTGTTAGATGTGGGTATGCAAGTAACCAATTCTTTCGGGGAAATAGTTATTGTGAGAAATTTGTATAGGAGATTTCCTTTGATGGTTAAGGGTCATGTGTTTGAGGCTGACCTGATGGAGTTGCCATTTTACAGTTCTGATGTAATCTTGGGTATGGATTGGTTGTCCGAGCATAGGGTTGTGGTTGATTTTGAAACCAAGCGAGTTTTCTTGAAACTTGCTGACGATTATAAGGTGGTAATCGTGGGTGAGAATGCTAAGTTCTTGTCCAATGTTGTTTCAGCTCTGGAAGCGAGTCATATGAGGGATTCTGGTTGTGAGACATTCCTAGCCTATGATATGAATATGAGAACAAAGAAGGTGCGTGTTTAGGACATATGTACAATATGTGAGTTTCTGGGTGTTTTTTCGAAGGAGTTGCCATGTTTGCCATCGAATAGAGAGGTTGAGTTTGGCATTAAGTTGTATGCGAATACAACTCTAGTGTCTGTTGCTCCCTATTGCATGGAACCAAAGGAGTTGAAGGAGTTAAAGCCATAACTTTAAGAGTTTCTTGATTGAGGGTTTATCAGGACTAGTGTTTCACCGTGGGGTGCGGCAGTGTTGTTTGTGAAAAAGAAGTATGGAATGACGTGGATGTGCATTGATTATCGGTAACTAAACAAGTTGATGATTAAGAATAAGTATCCTTCACCACGGATTCATGATTTGTTTAATTAGTTTAGAGGTGCTTCGGTGTTTTTTAATATTGATTTGAGGTTCATGTATTATCAGTTGAAGGTAAATGATGTGGATGTGCCTAAAACTGCCTTTCGTACGAGGTACGGGCATTATGATTTCTTGGTGATGTTCTTTGGTCTAACCAATGCATCGACTGCATTCATGGATATGATGAGATGGTATTCCATGAGCTTTTGGACTAATTTGTGGTTGTGTTTATTGATGATATTCTTTTGTACTCTCGTACCGAGGAGGATCATGATAAACACTTGCAGATTGTGCTTCAGGCATTGTTGGATAATCAGTTGTATGCCAAGTTGAGCAAGTGTGAGTTTTGGCTTAGGGAGTTTGTTTTCCTTGGGCATGTGGTGTAGGCTGATGGAATTCAGGTTGATCCACACAAGATTGAGGCAATGATGGGTTGGAAGACACCCAAGCCTGTGCCAGAGGTTCATAGTTTCCTTGGGTTGGCTGGTTATTATCGTAGGTTTATGGATGGGTTTTTGAGGATTGTTGCTCTTTTGACCAAGTTGTTGAAAAAGAATATCCATTTTGAGTGGACAAAAGATAGACAATGAGCTTTTGAAAAGTTAAAAGAGGTTTTGATACAAGCTCCTATCTTGATTCAACTAGAGTCAGGTAAAGAGTTTGTTGTTTATAGCGATGTATCCTACATAGTTTTGGGTTATGTGTTGATACAAGGAGTTAAAGTTGTGGCTTATGTGTCGAGACATTTGAAGGTGCATGAACGTAATTATCCTACTCATGATCTCGAGCTTGCCACGGTTGTGTTCGCTTTGAAGATTTGAAGGGAATATCTCTATGGAGAGAATTGTGTTGTGTACACAGATCACAAGAGTTTGCAATATTTGATGACACAAAAGGATTTGAATCTTAGGCAACGTAGATGGTTAGAGTCACTTAAGGATTATGATTTGACAATCGAGTACCATCCTGGAAAGGCTAATGCTGTGGTCAATGCTTTGAGTAGGAAGGTTATGGTGGAGTTGAGGGAGATGTTTTCCCGATTGAGTGTGACACTCGACGGAGGCTTGTTGGCTGAGTTGCAAGTGGAGCCATCTTTTTCATAGTTGATTAAGGACAAGCAACCTTATGATGATTCATTAGTATCGCATGTTAAGGATATCATGGATGGAAATCCTACGGATTTTCACTTTATTAATGATGGAGTGTTGTGTTTTAAAGATCAGATAGTGGTGCCCAGTGATGTTGAATTGATGCATACCATTTTGACCGAAATGCATGCTAATCCTTTTGCTATGCATCCCAATAGTACTAAGATGTACCGAGGGTTGAAGGACGAGTACTATTGGGTGGGTTTAAAGAAAGATGTGGCTGGTTTTGTTGCTAGATGCATGGTGTGCCAGCGTGTTAAGGATGATCATTAGTTTCCTTCCAAGTTGCTGCAATTGTTGAGGATACCAGAATGGAAGTGAGAGAGAATCACCATGGATTTTGTGTCTAGGTTGTCGTTAACGCGCACCAAAAAGGATTCCATTTGGGTGATTGTTGATCGGTTTACAAAGTGTACATTTTGTGCCAGTGCATAGGACATATACCTTAGATAAGTTGACAGATTTGTATATTGCTAAGATTGTGTGTTTGTATGGGGTACCTAAGTCCATAGTTTCAGATAGAGGTCCACAATTTACATAATGGTTTTGGGAGTGTTTGCATCGAGCTTTGGGTAAACGGTTGAATATCAGTACTTCGTATCATCCTCATACGGATGGCCAGTCTAAACCTGTATTGGAGGATATGTTGAGGTGTTATATCATTAAGTTCCAAGGAACCTGGGAGAGATAGTTGCCTTTGGTGGAGTTCACTTACAATAACAGTTATCAGGCTAATATACAAATGGCACCATATGAGGCATGTATGGTAGGAAGTGCCGTACACCTTTGTGTTGGGTTGAGGTTGGGGAAAAACATGTTTCTTTGTTGGATATGTTGAAAGATACGAATGAGAAATTGAAGCCGTTTGGTTTGACAAATGCTTCAACTACTTTCATGGATATGATGAATAGGGTTTTGTAACGCCTCAGTTTTGGGTCTAGTGGTTTTTTGGCTGATTAAACAGTCTGGTGGACCGGGATTAGAGATTCGAGTCAGATTCATGATTTAAATTGGAATAAATATTTTTGGAGCAAGAAAAATAAGGGAAAATACCTAAAAATACTTATTTAATATATATATATATATTTGGTAAATTCAATTTTGAAAAATGAAATTTGGAAATGTGACATTTTGGTTAGTAACCAAACTGTAAAAAATGAAAACTATTTTTGGTGACTATTTTGTAAAAGGGTCAAATCTTTGAATCTTTAAGGAGCTATTTTACCTAAATGTTTTATAAGAGTTTTCTCTTAATTGGGATTATTTGTAATGTTTTTAATTAAAGATTGAAAGAGGATTAATTAAAATGAGGTAGTTATTTCTCAAAAACCAATTTTGACGTAACTTTTTTTCTCTCAAGTTTTCTCTCAAAATTCCTTCAGCCAAATACTCTTTTGTTCATCAAGATTTCAGGTAATGACCTTGATTTTCTAAGCTGTTAGTTTCTAATGGATTCTTCAATCTTGATTTCCAAAATCTCGTTATTTTCCTTTGCTTTTCAAGAGTAAACATCCAATTGAGGGGAAATTCATCCATTAGAGGCAAGGTTCGTTCTTCTACTCTAATGAATAGTTATTTACTGAAATTCCCAAGTATTTGATCATTTCTAAATGTTTCCTATTGGGTTTTAATGGTTTGATTATGGAAATTGGTTAAATCAATATTTAATTGATGAGATTGTATGATTTTTGAATTGGATCTGATTTGTTGAGTTCTTGATTGATTTTAATCATGGTTTTGATATTTTATAATTTTAATAAGATGGATTTTACATTGGAATCCGAAGCTAGATAAATCTCTAATTTTCTAGGTTGTTAGTTATGTGTTTTTAAGGAGTTGTGGATGTTTAATGTATGCTGGAGGTATAAGGTTGATGTTAGGTTGTTTTTGGATATCAATTGAAATAATAGATGGATTAAACCTTTAGGTTTTGGCTGGGTTAAGTTTGAAAGATGTTTGGTGTTGTTTAAGGTTGTTTTGGAGAGGTTTCGGCTAGAGTTTAAAGAGGATTATTGTGGTTTGATGTTGCTGGGTTTGTGAATGCATTTTGATGCATTGGATCCTCTATTTTTGTGAGGTAAAATCAGGGGAGGTTGATCCTTAAGCTCGTAGCGTCGCTTTGGAAGCTCTAGAGGACTAGTTCGCATCGGTGAACGAGGCTTTGCATTATCGATGAGTGAGAACATGGATTTCAGCTTTGGAATGATATAAAGGTCATATTGGGCGTTTAAATTGAGCTTGAAATGCTGGTTTAGACTTGGAAGTAAGTATGACAACAATTCTCTCTCAATCATGCTTTAATGAAATTGATTTATGCACTTGATTTGGATTACATGGTACGTACTGTTTAAGCATGATTTAAAGTATGTTTTATATTTTTCTTGATCATGAAATGATGATGGATGCATTTGGTAAATGATCCATGTATGTATGTGGAGTACTTGTGAAAGCATAGTTTAGTGCTTTGGAAATGGTTTTGATTTGATGCATATAAAAACAGTAAGGTACATGGTTAACAATGAATTATATTTGCAAGTGACGTGGTTTAAAATTTTGTCGGATATAGTTGGTTGGCCATAGGATTGATAGTGCACTATAAATAAGTCACATCGAGTGTTGATGGGTTTATGTGTATCGAATACTCCACCATGAGTACCCTAACGGTCGAGGGGTTATATGGTACCGAAAACTCCCGTTAGTGGATTATGCGTCTAACCGATGAGATGGGTTGTGAAGGTACCTGGTTGTAAGCGTACCATAATTCCGGTTGAGATGGCATGAAGTGTTGAGAGGACACTTGTTGAATCCGTGTATCCGATGTAATATTTAAGGAAAGTGAATTTGGTTTATGATCACTTGAAAGACAATATAATTGTTAATGTATCATGTTGATGGATGTTGATGTATAATGTTGGTTTATACATGTTTACTCTTTAAGTTTTGCATATGGATTGTTATGCATGGGAAGACTTAAATTGAGGGTTAGTAAATGTGATTTGTTGTTGATCCATGGTACATGTTGCATATGGTTTAATATGCTGGTTTTTGAAAGTGTTAAGTGCATGGTTTTCAAGGCATGATGATGTTTATAAGATGATTGAAATGGTGATTTCAATGAGCTATGGATAAATGGTTTTTTTGGCATAAAGTCAAAAGCAGCCCCTAGCGTTTAACCTTTTAGTCACTTTAGCCCCTATTCTTTTTTGGTGCAAACAACCACCTAACGTTTCATTTTCGTTCAAATTTCACCCCCGTTGGATTGAAACCGTTAGTCAACTAACGGCCAACGCCTAAGGCTGACGTGGCATGTCTACATGGCATGGGGAGATGACGTGGCGATGTCACGTGGCACTTTACTGATGTGGCATTTTAAAAAATAAAAAAATATTTTTTTAAAAAATATTTTTAACCAATCGGATGATGCCACGTTGCATTTTGCTGATGTGGCATCATCTTATTGGTTAAAAATATATATTTTTAAAAAAATTAGCCCCAAATTTTCTAGATTTTATAAAATAGCTCCAAAAATTTTAAATCCATAACTCCCCCAAACCCAAATCTCGATTTGAGCCGATTCCGCCACCGATTTCCACATCCCCTCCTACTATATCGGTCGTCAGACCATAACGATCATTTACCCCACCATCATATCACTAAAAGTCAGCTGACACCGTGCAAAACGCTGGAGGAAGTCGAAATCGTCAAATGGATCATTTGAATGATTCGCAATGAACGACGAAAGAACGAACGATGTCTTGGTCGTCTGACATGGGGAGAACGCTTCATTCTGTCACTGACAATACAGCCAATGCCGACGAAAGTGGCTGAATTTGGGGGTTTAGGGATTTGGGGACTATTTTGAAAATATTTGAAAATTTTAGGATATTTTGTTTTAAAAAATAGATATATATAAAATAATTATTTTTTAAAAATATTTTAACCAATCGGATGATGCCATGTTAGCAAAGTGCCACATGGCATCATCTGATTGGTTAAAAATATTTTAAAAATATTTTTTTAAATAATTATTTAAGTTTTTTAAATGCCATGTCAGGAAAATGCCACATGGCATTGCCACATCATCTCCCCATGCCATGCAGACATACCATGTCAGCCTCAGGCATTGATCGCTAGTTGACTAACGGTTTCCATCCAACGGGGGTGAAATTTGAACGAAAATTAAACATTAGGTGGTTTTTTGCACCAAAAAATAGAATAGGGGCTAAAGTGATCAAAAGGTCAAACGTTGCTACTTTTGACCTTTTTTAAAAAAATGCATTGATGGTGTCTTGTTTGAGCACTCCTCACTAAGCCTAGTGTGCTTACGCTCTCTTTGTCCATCAGTGCAGAGAATTAGAGATTGAAGGCAGCGAGCGAGCGAAGGAAATCCAAGGACTTTGGAAATTTGAAAGTATGGTTTCAATCTAGACTAGTAGTAATAAAGGCAATGGGGTTCATTGTTGTTTTGGGAGGTATTTTCTAAACTCCCTGTTTGAGCGAGTTTACCATGTTATTTTGGAGA
Source organism: Hibiscus mutabilis (assembly GCA_019671005.1). Lineage (NCBI taxonomy): Eukaryota > Viridiplantae > Streptophyta > Magnoliopsida > Malvales > Malvaceae > Hibiscus > Hibiscus mutabilis. The sequence goes on along the minus strand of CM033735.1, from coordinate 13,362,750 downwards.
TGTAAATGGCTTTATATGTTTGGTTAATGCTTTGGATTTATGTTTCATGCTTTGACTGATTTGTTTCTAGGAAACATGCCTCTATACTTTCAATTGAAGTGTGATGCCATGTTATGATATTGTTTCTGTGATGTTTTGATGTGGTTTGATCTTGAGAGTATTTGTGTAAATGTTTGGGGCATGTTAGAATCTGTTCGATTCCATGAAAGTATGAAAACTAGCAAATTAGGACATTTCAGGTCCAGGCGTTTCGGTACGCGTAATAGTGTACCAGTACGCGTAGGCTTAATCTGAGCCTGGGTTTCGGTACGCGTATTGGCGTTTCGGTACGAGCCTTGATTTTTAGGCATGGCGTATCGGTACGGGGCATGTGTATCAATACAGTTTTGAGCTACTGGAATCTGGGATTTGAGAAATGTAAAAATGTACCGATACACTTGCTCATGTACCGATACGGGCAGCTGCTATTTCAGTTAATGAGATGTTTAGAAGTTTCTGATTCTTTCATTTTGGTCATTGAATGTTATGTATGTAATTGAATGAGTTTGGATGATCGTTTTGAGCTAATTTTTGGAATGTGAGCATGAAACATGACTAATTAAGAATTGGTAACCTCAAAATGGTTTAAGTCCCTATAATTTTCTAGAATTGCAATTTGGTCCCTAAATTGTAATAACGTGTAATTGGATGTCGATTCAACGCCCAATTGAGTTGATATTTCACCCGCTTCTAGTTCGCACACCATATGTTATAATGATTCATCTAGATAAGATAAATGAAAAAATGGATGTAATTCGAGTTAAATCTTTAAGGGTTTGTTTTGGCAAATCTAATGTGGCTCACTCGATTCAATCTAGCTACTAGGCCGGGTTGAAGGGGTTACAGGGTTTTCCATGAATATCTTGATCATTTTGTGGTGGTGTTTATCCATGATATTCTCATGTACTCATGTACCGAGGAGGATCATGATCAGTATTTACGGATCCTTTTGCAAGCTTTGAAGGAACATCAGTTGTATGCTAAGTTGAGTAAGTGTGAGTTTTGGCTTAAGGAAGTGATGTTTCTTGGTCATGTAGTTTTCACCAAGGGTATTCGTGTTGATCTGCAGAAGATTGAGGCTATTCTCAGTTGGAAACAACCTAAGTCAGTGCCGGAGGTTCGTAGTTTTCTTGGGTTTGCGGGTTACTATCATCATTTTGTGGATGGTTTCTCTAGTATTGCTGCTCCTTTGACGAAGTTGTTGCAAAAGAATGTTCTTTATGTGTGGACGGAGAGTTAGCAACATAGTTTTGAGAAGTTGAGGGAGGTTTTGACACACTTTCATGTCCTTATTCAACCTGAGTCTCGCAAGGAGTTTATGGTCTATAGTGATGTGTCTTATGTTTGTTTGGGTTGTGAGTTGATGCAAGATAGTAAGGTTATGGCTTATGCATCAAGGCAACTGAAAGTTCATGAGCACAATTATCTGACTCATGATTTAGAGGTTGCGGCGATTGTGCTTGCTTTGAAAATTTGCGAACATTATTTATATGGTGAGAAGTGTATTGTTTACACTGATCATAAGAGTTTGAAGTATTTGATGTCTCAAAAGGAGTTGAATCTTAGGAACGAAGGTGTATTGAGTTATTTAAGGACAATGTTTTGACATTAGAATATCACCCTGTTAAGGCTAACATAGTAGCGATCGCGTTGAGCCATAAAGTTGTTGTTGAGCTTAAAGTGATGTTTGCAAAATTAAGTGTGACACACGAGAAGGTGATTTGTCGGATGAGTTGCAAGTTAAGTCTATGTTGTCTTAAAGGATTAAAGCAAGGCAACTGTATGGCGATTCGTTGGTGCCGCATGTTAAGGATATTTCTGATGGTAACCCGACAGATTTTTATTTTGATGATAATAGGGTTTTGTGTTATAAGGGTCAAATAGTTTTGCCAAATAATTCGAGGTTAAGGCGCACTATTTTGAATAGGGCTCATTCTAGTCCTTTTGCTATGCATTCGGGTAGTACAAAGATGTATCGAGATTTGAAGGATTTGTATTATTGGGTTGGTTTGAAGAAGGATATGGCCAAGTTTGTTGCTCAGTGCATGGTGTATCAGTGGGTTAAGGCTGAGCATCAGTTTCCTTCTGGGTTGTTGCAACCTGTACAGATTCTAGAGTGGAAGTGGGAAAGGATCACCATAGATTTTGTGACAGGTTTGCCTTTGACACCGTCCAAAAAAGATTTGATATGGGTGATTCTGACCGTTTTACGAAGTGTGCACATTTTCTTGTTGTGCATACGACGTATACATTGGATAAGTTGGCTAATATGTATATTGCCGAGATTGTAAGGTTTCATGGAGTTCCTAAGTTGATTATATCGAATACAGATCCACGTTTTAGGTCAAGGTTTTGGAAGAGCCTTCAGACGGCTTTGGGTACGAGGCTTAATCTTTGTACGTCGTATCATCCTCAGACGGATGGGTAATCTGAACGTGTTATTCAGATTTTGGAGGATATGTTGAGGTGTTGGGTAATTGAGTTTCAAAGGACATGGAAAAAGTAATTGCCATAGGTGGATTTTGCTTACAGTAATAGTTATTAGTCAAGTATCCAGATGGCTCTCTATGAGGCTTTGTATGGTCGTAGGTGTTGTACGCCCCTTTGTTGGGCAGAATCGGGTGAGAAAGCATATGGCAGGACGCAATTTGCTTAAGGGTACAAATCAGAAAGTGAAAACATTTGTGAAAGTCTTAAGGCGGCTTCGAGTCGGCAAAAGTCCTATGGAGATTTGAAGCGAAAAGAGATTGAATATGAAGTGGGTGATAAAGTGTTTTTAAAGGTTTCTCCTTGGAAGAAGGTGATGAGATTTGGGCGCAAGGGTAAGTTAAGCCCTAGGTTCATTGGACCTTATGAGGTGATTGAGCGTGTTGGTCTGGTTGCGTATAGATTCAGGTTATCGGCCGACCTTGAAAGGATACATGATGTTTTCCATGTGTCGATGCTTTAGATGTATAGATCGGATCCGTCGCATGTTGTGCCTGTTGAGGAGATTGAGTTGTGTCCAGATTTTTCTTATGATGAGGAGCCTATAAAGGTGCTGGATTTGAGCACTAAGGTTCTTCGTGGGAAGACCATAGAGTTCGTCAAGGTATTGTGGTGACAACGAGGAGTCGAGAAAGCCACATAGGAAACAAAAGAGGACATGTTGAAGTAGTTTCCTCATCTCTTTCCTTCAGGTAAATTTTAGGGATGAAATTTCTTAAGAGGGGAGAGTTGTAACACTCCAAAAATAGGGCTAGACGTTTTGTAGTTAGATCGGGTAAGGTTTGACCCGATCGAACCAGATTAATCGGTTAAATAAGTTTTGAGAAATTAATATTTTAAAAATACAATTTGAGGAGATAAAAATTGGTTTGATTTTCCAGAAATGTTTAAATATATCATCAAGTGTTTTGGTAATTAAATTTGGATTTAATTGAATGGGTTCAAGTGACATTTTGATTTAGTGACTAAATTGTAAAAAGTGTGAAACTATTTTAATGACTATTTTGTAAATGGGCCAATAATAAGAATCCTTAGAGAGCTATATTTTCTAAATGTTTTAATCTGAAAATACCACCTTAATTGAGTAAGGAATTGACAGTTAATTATTTTCCAAATTATTTTTCCTATTACTTTGATTTTCCATCATTTCTCTCCTTATTTTCCATCACTTTCTATTTCAACTTCCAAACAAGATTCTCCAAAATTCTTTGTTGATTTTCAATGGAGAGTTCATCATTTGATTCTACCTTTGTTTCTTAACAAAACCTCACAAGATTTTCTCAAGGATTTTATCAATTTCACAAGTTGAGTTTCAAAGAAAATCTTATGTCAATTTTGGTGGGAGCTTCTTCAAAGGTGATTTTCCTTTCCTCTCTTTAAACTAAGGTTCTGTAACACCCCTGAACTGGTTTAGGAGATAAATCGATTTAAGGAGCATTACTATCAAACAAAACAATCAACCAACAAACAAGGTTGGACTTACATTAAAGTCAAGAAAGGGATTAAGGCCAATCATTCGATTTGAGGCACAATACTAGTATGTTTTTAAGAAATAACTTGGGTTTAGCTATTAAACATCTTATTATATCATTAATATAGTAAATCTAAGTTAGACTAATTACATTTCATTCGAAAGTGAGTAAGTATGTAACTAAATTACTAGACTTAGTGGTTCTCAAATTAAAAATGATACTTTTTAAACAATATAAGAAAAATTCAATTACTTCTATTACACTAAATTACTAGACTTATTGGTTCTCAAATTAAACATGATAACACTTTTCTATGTACATAACATATAAGTGACCACTTCAACATCAAGCAAGCATTTAAGCACACTCGTGAGTTTTTCAATAGACTTGTTTAGCAACAAAATCTTTCAAATAAGATCGTTAAATTATAAGTCATTATCTGAATAGGTTTTATTACAGGCCTCTAGTTATCTTCTAAACAATATCACTTTAAACTTGTTAATATATATTCCTCAAATTCAAATTAGCAAAAATCAAAGCATGCATTCCTATCGAACTCTTAAAATCATATAAGAAATTTGTTAAATATGATCTATAAGTCGAATCATTTATACAAACATATATTACCAATACTATATTCTTTTAAATTCCAAATACTAAATTCAAGGTCTCGTGCAAAAATACATTTCATCGATTGCTTCTATCCATCTAATAATCACATGGCATATAATCATATACACATCCTATATCAATTTACTAAATTAATAAATCAACAAGCCATGATCACATAAACATACAAGCATCTACTAAATATTAAAGAGCCCAATTTTCACTTAGTAAAAGATACTTATATGTCTTTCATACATATATAGCAAAAGACATCCTATGTGCATAATAATCACTTATTCACATCATTCTTATACAAAACATAAACTATATATAAATTAGCCTTACAATTAACAATCATATCACATTCATAATCAAATGTTTTACAATCAAAAGGATTGTCTTAATGAACATTGGTTACTCAAATGCTAATGAACTTATACGGGTATCATTTGCCACCATTCTAGGAGTTTCTTAAAGAAAGCATAAACGATACACATATATCTTAGAAAGTGACTTGCAACCTCTGATCACGATCGAAACACAGAACTTCTTAAATCTGGAAAATGCATGACAATCCATGTATTTGGCTTATATAGCCTAAGTGAGGTAGTGACCTTAAAATAATAAAACATTATGCTAAGGATAATGAATGGAAAATTCAAGGAATACAAGCATAAATTAGCAATAGGTGTTTATGTCTTAATCTTAGTTTGTACTAGGCTTGTTTATTGAGAACTTTATCGGAGTTCATAACTTGTCTTATTGGAGTCTTATCAAGGCTTATTGAAGTTCTTATCAAACTTTCGGAGTTCTTATCAGAGCTTTCAGAGTTCTTATCAGGGCTTTTAGAGTTCTTATTGGATCTTTACTAAATTTCTGTCTTTTAAAATGTTTTCCTTGGATCACCTATGGACGTATGTAGCAATGGTCTAAGATTCACTTAGCACAAAGCATGAAGAAATGCCTAGTTTATATCATAACAAACCTACCTTCTCTTCTCTAACAATCAACTGTCACCAATCTCCTTACCATCTCCCTTGTTACCTTCTACTGTCGCCAATATATCACATATATGGGCCGTCACCCCTGAGCCTTAGCTCGTGGATCGTAGTCCCGAATTATACCTTTAGACTATGCCAAAGTGTCCAAGGATTTCCACTATTTAAGCAACTTAAATATTTTATGCTTTTGAAGTTAAGAGGGGTATCTTATGACATTGAAGAGCTTACTTGATTATTTTCTTAGTAACTTATAGCATAAGATGAGCTTTTAGCTCCTTAAGGCTTACGAATTAATGAGCTTACAATATTGAGGATTAAATTCTTTTATTAAAATCTTATAGCATTTTAGATTAGGGGTTAGCTTCAAAGATTTATAACAACATACATAATCTTCTAATTACAAAATATATAATAGCAAGACACAAGGTGCATACTTAATGCAAACATCTCCAAAGGACTTATCAAAGATGACATGCTATGAATGTAATCATGTATTGTTCTCTATGTGAGCCATATGCATATGCTCATGAATTAAACATAATATATCATATAACAAAGATCGGGATGACGACGTGTCACTCGAGACAAATGCAACTACACTCACATGTTATCCCGAAGTTACAAGATACCTGAATCCATAATTACCTATAGCTCCCAAAAAACTTATTTCTTCTACTCTTCCTTATCATAATATGCACCTCAAACAGAATAACAAGTCATCAAAGCCAATTCAATTCATTTACCAATAGTCCTATTGCACACATATACATATATACATACAAATCAATTCATTAATGTTCATAACTAAGCAAAACAGTCCATTGCACATATATGCACTTATACATGTATATGCATAAAACAATCCACAAGAATCATACATATACATAACCGTTTTAATCACGTAGGTATATTAATACATGTACAAAACAGTCGCATATACTTTCCTATGTATCCAAAACAGTCCATTTTCATGTTTTTACATACATATGCACAAAACAGTCCCTAACACATTTATATACATTCAAAACAGTCCATACACTTGCATACAGACTTATGTACATCAAAACAGTCCCAATACACACATATACGTATCTATATATAAACAAAACAATCCAGATTACATACGTATACATTTTTATACTAAAAACAGTCCACTATGCATATATGTATATACAAAACATTCCAGATTACATACGTATACATTTTTATACTAAAAACAGTCCACTATACATATATGTATATACAAAACAGTCCATATTACATAGCATACATTTTTTCTACTCAAAACAGTCAACTATACATATATGTATGTACAAAACAGTCCAAATTACATACGTATACATTTTTATACTCAAAACAGCCCACTATACATATATGTATATACAAAACAGTCCATATTACATGCGTATACATTTTTATACTCAAAATAGTCCACTATACATATATGTATATACAAAACAGTCCAGATTACATACGTATACATTTTTATACCCAAAACAGTCCACTATACATATATGTATATACAAAACAGTCCATATTACATATATAGTCTTTCATGCATGTTCATAACAGTCCACCAATATTTCTATCGATGCAAAATAGTCCCTAACTTACATGTATCCACATGTATATCCACAAAACATCCACCAAAATTTCTATAGAAAGTAATAACACCTAAATCTAAGACATTTCTCAAACAATTACTCTAATTCAACTGGATTAAGAAGAAAAAGGAGGGAGTATATCTCCTTCTTCCTTAGCTATCCTATCAAAGCTCAAAACTTGGATCAATTTGGCTCAAAACTCTCATAACCAAATCATGATATCACTCTCTCTCTAAGTTTGGGAGCTCTCGGGTTTAGGGAGGAAGGAGGAAGACGATGAAAAAATTTTGTTCATCTTTCATCCAAAATGCCATGACTCACCCCCTCCCCCTCACACTTGCCTTCATCATTTACATACAAGTGTAAAATCCGTCCTAGCTTATTTTATTTAGCATGCAAATCCTAATTTAACATAATATTCGTTTTAATCTTTTTTTAAATTGACTAGGTAATTTTCTTTACTTCCTATTTAGTCCTCTCTTTAATAATAATTCTTCGCAACATGATCCTTAAACATTCAAATTTACTTTATTTCTTAACAATTCATTTTGATTCACTATCTAATTTAATTTAATAAATTTAAATGCTTCATAAGGTCTCAAGAGAATGACTTAAATTGTTGGAAAGTATTTATGAAATATACTAACCTAATTTTAGGGATATTATAGGTTCTTTTTTGATATTCCCTAGTAGTTGGCTGATTATGGATTGATATTAACATAGCTTTGCAATGGATTTCAAGATTTGATATATTAATGGCGATTTTCATGATTTGCCTAAATATTTGTTTAACTTGATGAAATATGGAGATTTTAATTGGTTTATTTCATGTTTTGATAAGGTAATCATAATGTGAAATGAGATTGTGAGAATAAATCCTGGAATTATTTAATTGACTAATTTTTAGATGAGTTTTTTGGGCTGTGTTTATGTGTTATTGTGTTGCTGGAGATGTAAGGATGTTTAGAAGGTATTTATGGAAGGTTGGTGTTGATTTTGGTAGTTTCAGCTAGTTTTTGAAAGGTTAATGTTAAGGATGCAGGAGATAATTGTTTAGCAACGAGTTTAATGCATAATGATGCATTTTCACTCTGGCTTTATGTGGTTAAAATAGGGGACGATCAAGGCGAGGTTCCTAGTTGCGTACGTTGCTTACCGGTGGCTCAATTTACATTGGCGAGCAAGGCAAGGTGTATTGGTGTAGTGTATAAGCACGTTAAAGCTCTTTAAAGCTCCACCATACCAATATGACCAGCAACACAATACATCCCTCCGCCTCCCCAAATCAATATAGGTTGTAGCCCAAAGACCGTAGTCTACCCGTACATTGAGCTCATGAATTCTATGGCATGCCAATTGTATCCAAAGTCCTTTCGAATCCAAGGTCTGGTGACAATATCAATGATTGGTGTTTGGTAACATTAGCAATATTCAATGTTCTTATCAATAGCAATGAATCAATATTAATATCCAATAGCAATACCAATGACAATGAAAATGTCCAATGATTTTAGTGGCAATAGCAATGATCGGTGTTTCACTTACAATGTTTCGATAACAATAACTATATCGATATTAATACTCGGTGACAATAGCTATAGCAATAGCAATGACAATGTTCTATGGTCCATGTTCAATGCTCCTATGTTTCAATGGCAATAACAATGGCAAAATTGATAACAATGATTGATGACAATGACAATAACGATAACAATAGCAATAACTATGCTCTATGTCCAATGTTCCGTGCTTCCATTTTTCGATGGCAATATCAATGATCGATATTCAATGCAATAGCTTACCTTAACTTACCAATGGAATCCACTAAGTGGTTCAATGCAATATTCCTTGACAACAATGTTAACCATGCTATAATCAATGATAATGAAATTAGGAGAGGCACCTAGCCTAGTCCCGAGACTCTGACTACACTCACCTCAATAATCTGATGCTCCTACGGCTCTCGAATTGCAATTCCCTTGTTCCTAGCTTTAGTCGGTGATGGTGGATGATCTTTCTCCACTTTTTGAGCTAGGTAAACAATAGGGAAATTTTTAGAATCGATAATATGACATCAAAATCAATGTAACGATATCAAAATCAATATCGAAGCTTAAAATAGCTAGTGGCTTTCAAATTCCTTGGATGACCAAAACCCTAGCTTAAGATTAAGCTTGATTTATCCATGGATTCAATGATTGCTTGGGGATTATAGCTTACCCGATCGATAGCAATGATTCGATATCGATAAATCGAAGAAAACTCAAGCTTCTCCAACCTCAACAATGGAGGTGATTTCTTGGAAGAAGATGATGAAGGACATGTGTTAGCTTAGGTATTTATCGAGTAAGCTTATATTAGCTATCACCCTTTTCTTTTGTTTACTTTGTAATAACAAAGCTTTCCTTCCTTTGAAGGAATTGCTTCCTGATCACCCACGTATGTGGGATTATAATTGAGGAGGGGCTAATCGCAAGGTTAGTCCCTCAACTCTCAATTCTCTACACTTGTACCCCCAAACTTTCAATTTCTATAATTTAGTCACTAAAAGATTTTTGATAATTTCAATAAGGTCCATAATCAATAATTTGATTCAATTGGATTCCAATATCGATGTAATTGACCTTGCGGTCAAAGTCAATACAATATTTATACCTTTCTAATGTAGGGTTTTCGATCGCCATCCATTTCTGACTAAGCAGAATTTTAGGGTGTTACAACTCTCCCTCTTAAGAAAAATTTGTCCTTGAATTTTACCCGAATCGAAGAGATTAGGGTATTTCTTTTTCATCAACTCCTCTGGTTCCCAGGTTGCTTCTTCCATGGAATGGCTCCTCCAAAGCACTTTAACTAAGGGGATAGTCTTGTTACGAAGTCTCCTAACTTCCCTTGCAGGAATCTGAACTGGTTCTTCCTCATAGGACAAGTTTGATTGAATTTCTACAGACTCAGGTTCAATGATATGCGAAGGGTCAAAATGATACTTTTGAAGCATTGATACGTGAAACACATCATGGATCTTACTGCGCAACCCTTTCGAGCTAGACATTTTGAAAACTAAAAAAAGAACACAGAGTCGCCACCAATCTGTTTTAAAGAAAGTGTGATTGGTTCACTTTTATAAATGAGGTTATTTTAGTAAAATGTTTTATTATTAAAACAACATTTTTGGTCTATACAAACCAAAAAAATAGGTTCGGGGGTCGGTTACGAGTGGGAAAGGATTAGCACCCTCACCACGCCCAAAATTGGTACCTTATTGATTTCAAAAAGTATTTTCAAAGGTGGAATTTGCAAGTTCACAAGATTTCGATTTATTTGTCCATTTTATGAGTATAGATCTATTTTAACGGCCTTACCGCTCGGAAAATGAAATCCAATCACCCCCAATACTCATGGCGCTAACCCGTCATTTCTGTTTAGTAAGACACCACATTAATTAGTTTTCACTTATTTAACAAAACAAAAAAGACAATTAAATGTGTTATAGTTTTTTAAATAAAACCTAATTAGTGATTAATCCCTAAAATATATACATTTTATTTTAGCTATTAAGGTTTAAAGTAAATTAAGTGTGTTTTATTAAGAATATGAAGGAAATTTTACTTCAATGATGTCTTTAATCTAGGATTATTAAGGACTCTATTCCTAGGGTTTTAGCAAACACACATGTACATAAAAGACAACTAAAATATTCAAATTAAATTAAATAACTAAATAGCTACTAAATTTTTAAATAAAGGAAAAGGGTAATTAGTTTTTACTTTTTAAAAGAAAATCTGAATTAGGGATTAGATTGAAAGAAATTAAAATATGATGGTCGAATTGAATAAGGAAAAGAATTTGGTGGTCAATTTAAAAATAAAAAGGACGAAATTGAATGAAATGAAAATAGAGTGCTACGGTATAAGACTCGTTAAAGAAAGGCGTGGGTCAAAGGCGGATACGGGTCAGGTCACCGGGTCAATATATAATATATATATCAGAAAAAAAAAAATTTCATCACCTCTTTTCAAAACAGATAAAAAAAGATTCCTTCAAATTCTCTGAAGTGTTATTCGTGTTCTTCATGAACTGAAGAACACGATGAAGAACACGATGCACATTCTCCGTTCTGGCCGCTTTCCACCGGCGCCGGACATCATTACCGGTGGCAAAATTTCTAGAAATTTTCTCTTTTTTTAGAATCCAGCGAGCCCCAACTTGTATTTTTCCACCGGAGTTTTGATCGAAACCGAAATATGCGGAGGTGCTATACAAAACAGGGGTAAAAAGCTATCTCTTTTCTTTATATTGTGTGTGATTCTTGTATGTATCTTGTTGTTGGTGTTTACATAGAATTACATGGGGGTTTATATAGTTACATATTTGCTTGCATTTCAAGCTTAAATCCCTGATAATCATTCGAATTGCTTCTATCTCGTTTCTAATTTTGAGCTAGTTTCTATTGACTCATGATTTGCTTTTGTCTTGATCCGATTTCAGCTTGATTCTTGCCATGGCTTGAATTTAGGGATTTAACCTTGCTTCTGTCTAAAGATTTGACCCCTTTGTTTCCTTTTTGTATGATTTTAATGGCTGAAAATAACTGGGGAAACATCAGCGAGGAACAAACAGTGGCAAAATTAGCTCAGACATTCATCGGAGAAGATGAATTGGTGACTGGAAGGCAAAATGGCAAGCGCGTGGCTGCCACGCGCGAGTGGCAATCCGTGTGCCCTGTTTTGGAGTGGTATGGGCCGTTAGATATCGTTTATATCTAACGGCTAGGAACTGCGCCGCTTACTCTCCTCCAGTTGGCATGATCAGCGTCGTTGGATCAATCCCTTGATCCAACGGCTGTCCTTCAATTGTGCATAATAAGAAAGAGCATTAGGGCTTTGTTTAGTTGGACCGATCGGGCCTTATTATATATGGATCTGTAAAAAAAAACTATAGACATGTAATTTTTATGGACTCTTTTGTAATAGGTTTATTTTAACTAAATGGGTTTTATACAATGGACTCTTTTTATATATTTTGGATTTTATACTAATTATTAACTATTATACTAACTATAAAACTAACAAAGAAGTATATAACAATGATATCGCTAACTACAATATACTAACACATAACAACATTCATTATACAATAATAATATAAACTAATAAAACAAAAGTGAAAATTCAGTGACAACAACTGCCCCTCTTTGGTCATTCCAGTGAAACAGAAATAGAAAAAGAACAAAAGGACACTAATTTTCACCAATTACCAAACCTGTCGAAACTCAATGCCTGAATAGACTGGAGGGTTCCGCTCTCCTCATGCTCGAACGGATAAGCAAGTTCTATTCTCCGCAAGCCCAAATAGATAGGCATGTTGAAAAAGGTTCCACCCTCCTGATACTCGAATGGATAAGTAGGTTCTATTCTCCTCAAGCCTGAATAGATAGGTAGGTTGAAAAAAGGTTCCATCTTCCTTATGCTTGGATGGATAAGAGGGTTCTATTCTCCTCAATAGATAAGCGGGTTCCATTCTCCTAATGGCTGAACGGATAGGCGTGTTCTGAAAAAGGTTCCATCCTCCTTATGCTCGGATGGATAAACGGGCTCTATTCTCCTCGCGCTCGAATAGATAAGCGGGTTCTATCCTCCTCATGCTTGTATAGATAAGCATATTGAAAAAAGGTTCCATCCTCCTGATGGTCGGATGGATAACTAATGCTCCAAACCTGTCGAAATGAATGAATGCTACTATGATATGTATGCCCCTATGAATGCCTATTAAATGAATGCATGTTTGCTCTTCTTTTGCCTTTTAAAATTCTTTTCATTATTTTCTGTCAAGTAGTAGGCACAAAAGAAACTGTGAAGTTCCAGGAAACTTGGATTGTATCATATCAAACATTTTCTCAACTCTTGGAAAGAGATGGTAAGCGTCTATTCTGGCCCATCCCATCAAAAGAAACAATATGAATTCCTTTCATTTCTCTACGCCGAAAAGCTTTGCACAATGTTACTAGGATCACAACGAGCAAGAAAGTTTGCAACAACCCATCTTTTAATCCTAGAGGGCTCTAACGATGTCCATTCCTTGAAAATGTATCTTTTCCATTCTCAATCTTTACGCCTCTTTATAGAAAATCTCTGATCTTCTGCACATTTGCTCCCTCAACCCAGTTATCTTGTACTCTTGGTTGGAAGGACTGACTTTATCCTCATATTCTTCAACACTTTTCTAGCCTTTGTCAAACTATCATTGTAGTTGATACATCAATGTTTAGTGACATGCCTCCTTGAATGAAGATCCTAATGTTCTTCCAATGTCTGTAACATTGTTCTCATTGTCGTGGAAGAAAGATTATGCTATCATCAATATTCAGTGATAGACCTTTTTAAGTGGCCTTGAAACTCGAATAAAAACCCTTATATCTCTATATACCTCTTCCAATGTCTGTTAAATTGTTCTCATTATTGTGGGAAACAAACTATTTCATGTAGGCATCTATGTTTTGCAACATGCTACCTTTAAAAAAACCTCAACACTTTATGATAATTCTCTGATTCGCAGAGAACTTTGAATTGCTTGCATGAAAATCTTTGTAGCAAAACTTATTTCCTCTTTGAACATCTTCATGTGTTTAACATTTTTTCATGCCCCAAGTTCAAAACTTAACCACGGAATGCCTCGTAGTTTCGACACCATTTTAAACAAATTTCAAAGTAATGCTCAGAAAATCTTTTGTTTTAAATGATGTCAAACTTTTTAATCCTCATTTCAATGCAAGATGCTTAAGGGAAAAAGGAAGATAGTCTAAAGAAAGAAGGAAAGGTTGAATAAAATAAATTTTATCAATGTTGGGCAAACAGAAAGGAAATTACAAATATTCATATATCAATGACCAAAACTCCTCATGTCAAAATGCCGTGAGATGTCCTGGATATTACCCATGTCGAGCAGACTTCGAAAATGGTGATGATGTGAGAAGGTATATAATTCATCCGTGTCATGTTCCCGAGAGAATTTCCCATCATATCAACTACCTGAGCCGCCCTTTACGGGTTTTGGACTCAAGTCCTACTTTGGTTTCAAAATGCCCTTTACGAGTTTTCATTTTGAAGCCCCATTTTCTTTTCTTTCTCTTCTTTTTTTTTCTTTTCTTTTCATTTTTCTTTTCTTCTCATTTTCTTTTTTTTTCTTTTCATCTCCTTTTCTTTTTCTTCTTCAAACATAATACTTTTTGACTGAATTTTAGTTTATCGGGCTATGAAGTTCATCCCTATCCATTTCAACCAAAATTAAAGCCTCACCTGAGAAAACCTTTGTTACAATGTAAGGTTCCTCCCAATTTGGTGCCCATTTTCCTCGGGGATCACTTTGGATTGGTAACTTCTTCTTTAACACCAAATCACCTTCTTGGAATTCTCTCGGGCGAACTTTCTTCTCATGTGCCCTTATCACCATTCTTTGGTACATATGCCCATGACACAATGCCTTCAACATTTTTTCATCAATTAGATTCAGTTGGTCATAACTCGCGTGGATTCATTCTTCTTCTTCCAATTTTGCTTCCATTAAGACGCGGAGCGATGGAATCTCTACCTCAATTGGCAATACTACTTCTACTCCATACACCAAAGAAAATGGTGTTGCCCTGGTGGATGTTCGGACTGCAGTTCGATATGCATATAAGGTAAACGGTAATTTCTCATGCCAGTCTTTATATGTGTCAACCATTTTTGTGACTATATTCTTGATATTCTTATTTGCAGCCTCCACTGCCCCATTCATCTTTGGGCGATATATCACTGAATTATGATGTTTGACATTGAACTGCTCACAGACTCCTGCGATCATCTTATTATTCAGATTAGAGGCATTATCAGTTATGATACTTTCAGGAAAGCCATATCGACAAATGATTTCCTTTTTAAAGAATTTGCAAACTGTAGATCTAATGATGTTTGCATACGATGTTGCTTCAACCCACTTTGTAAAGTAGTCGATAGCTACCAAAATAAATCGATGTCCATTTGATGCCTTTGGATGAGGGGCAATTGGCCAAATATTCCCTTTTGGGAATTTATTTGGCTAATTACCCCCTTCCAACAACATTTGGAAAAATACCCCCCATTCGGCCCACGTAAGGGTAACTCGCGCCCTGTACGATGGGATTTCCAAACTCGCTTTCCCCAGGACGCATCTTTAGTCCGACATGGTTTTTTATCCTTTAATTTTAGAAAATAAAAGACAGAACTCGCATCCTATGGGACATGAGTTCCACGAGATATTCAAGCACCGAGGTAAACTGCAATTTAAAAGTTTTATATTAAATTAGGTTAATATCGATTATAAGTAGAGTGTCCAAATTAATGGTTTAAAAAGTATTTTCAGCGTATTAGTTTAGGGATTATGGTGATTATAAATAATGTAGATTCGATTTATTGTATGTTTTTTATTTTTTTTGAAAATGATTTAAAAGAAGATCGTTAAAAATAAAAATATTGTTTACATATTATTTTGGACTTCGATAACATCATCATCATTAGAAAACATTGTATACAACTCAAGCTCAAGGCCCGCCCCAAAAGGAGTCTGTAGGTGAGACTCCATCATCAATTCCAAGGCAACATCGTCCACAACGTCGAATAATGAGTACGTTAATGGTTCTAATGACGTTTGCAATCGATACTTCAGCGGTTCCAACTTTTTCCCACGACCATGTGGAACATGTTTGTTCACTTCATTCATCAACTTCTTATACGTTAAGTTGAATGCAAGCGGAAACAATATAGCACTTGAGGACTGGAATACGACTTTGAAAGATTCATCATCGATTATCTGCCCATCGTAGTATACCAAATCATTAATATTTTCTCATCTCGACATATTATATCAATGTAACAACACAAATAATATTGAAATGTCGAGTAAAAAGAAGAAAAACGAAGATGAATTGTGAGAAAATTTGGGACTGTGGTGCTCTATTTATAGCAAAACCAAGCAAACTCGCGTCTTACAGGACGTGAGTTTAGTGTAAATTATGGTATGTATTAAATGACAATAATACTGATTATAAAAAGAAGAGTGTTTAAATTAATGTAGTAATTTTTAAAAGTTGTATATTACATAAAGTTGTGAGTTATGCCATTAAAAACGCATTAATTCTAAAAAGATTTTTAGAATCATTCATGGATTAGAATTTAAATTAGTTGTCAATTAGGAAAACGATATATTTCAAAATAATGGAGTCGATATTATAGTAAGAATAATTGAATACAAATAGTTTATATAATAAAGACTTACATTTAAATATGATAAATAGTTAAAAGTAATGTCTTTTTAAAAGTAATTAGTTAAATAGAATACAAGTAGTGTATATAATAAATACTTACTTTTTAATATGGTTAATAGCTAAATGGAATCCAAATAGTGTATATTTATTATAAAATCTTACTTTTTAATTTAAAAAGTAAGATTTATCTTGATTTTAATTGAACTCGCATCCTGTAGGGTGCAAGTTTCATCCGAATAAATTTTACAATGGTTGAAAATTTATTTACGCGTTTAGGGTACGAGAAACTTGCACTCTGTAGAATGCGATTAATGGAACTCGCGTCCTGTAGGGAGCGAGTTTCATTCAATCGTCGCACCCCAGCCGGTGCGATTACGAGTATAAATAGGTCTCCACCCCTACACTTTTACTCACACCAAACAAATTCATCATTTCTCAAATATATTTTCTTTCAATTTCTCAGTTAATTTCTCGTGTTGCATTAATGGCGGGATGGATAAGATTGGATCACAAGCACGTGTTCGACTATCATCGAAGACATGTAAGTTTTATCTAGTTTAATCTTGTTTTTATTTTATTATATTATATATTCTAATTTTATGTACGAGTATTTTTAATTTTTTTTGTAGTTTAATTAAGACTTAGTTTTTTTCTTTTTTTAGGGAGGGGAGAAACGACGTCTAGAGGTGTCTTACAACCGGATGTTGAACTTACCCGACCCGTTGATTGCACCGTATTTAGAGGAGGCCGGATTTTTGCACGCATCCAGTATTATTGGAGGTGTGAAATTAGACGTTGATTTGATCAACGCTCTTTTGGAGAGGTGGAGGCCGAAGACGCACACATTCCACTTTTTGTGCGGCAACGGGACGATTACCCTGCAGGACGTTTCTTACATCCTTGGTTTGCCTATTGATGGAGAGGTGATTACCGGTCCCGGCACTTTTGATTGGGGTGCCTTATATTTGGATTGGTTAGGGGTTGTGCCGGAGAGTTTTGACGGTGGGAAAATAAATTTGAAGTGGCTGGGGGATAATTTTCAAAATTTACCCGCTGACGTGAACGAAGTTGTAAGGAAGGTATAATTGTTTTAAAATTTTTATTACTGAAATAATAGAAATCTCTACATATGCTAATATATTTTTTTCTATTGTAGGCATATGCTCGCGTCATATTTTGCAGATGATCGACGGGGTATTGATGCTGACAAATCCTGCAACAAAGTACACACGATCTGGTTGCGACATTTAGAGGATTTTAAAGATGTCAGTAAACTGAGCTAGGGATCCACAGTTTTGGCATGTCTGTTCAGGGAGCTGTGCAAGAACACTAATCCCGACAAGTGTCAGATTGGTGGTTGTTTGATGTTGCTCCAGTCCTGGGCTTAGTGAAGAATGTTGTTTTTATGCCCTCAGCTTAGGGAGCCTACTCCATATGTTTTTTCGTTGGTCCAGAGGTGAGAAAAGAGTTTTTTTCTAATATGTGAATTTGTATAATTAAAATTTAATTCTTTAATAAACGTATTTAATTTTTTTACGTCTTGTTTTGTAGGTGGAACGGTCCTTTAACTCATGTTGGTGTTGCTCACAGCCTGGACCTTATCAGACATGATATTGAGAATCAATCCGCGAATAATTAGGTAACACTTTGGTGCATTTATATATTATTATTATATATTTAACTTTAATTATATATATTTTACAGTTTTTATGGACACCGTACGAGGATCCGGAAGTGCACGAGTGCATCAGGGAATTTTTGGACGAGACGAGGCAACATTGGATGGCCACTGTACCACTCGTCCAGTACGTCGTAGTTGAGTAGCATCTGACTGACCGCGTCTTACAGCAGTTTGGTTGTTTCCAACGTGCTGCGACCGTTTTTGCGACCAAAAAAAGAAAAGCATGGGAAAATTGCTCGGTGATCGGTTCTTTTGAAAATTGGAATTTTTGTTCATCCGAATTCACTTAATCTTGAAATTAGTTTTTTTCCACATTAAAACCTTTATTTAATTTTAGAAAATAATTTGGAGTCACCACCGGTCACTTTGGTAGACCGGACACCATAAAAACAACGAGAGATTCATTTTAAAACGACTTGGGTTTGGGAGTCAATTACGTGTGGGGAAGGATTAGCACCCCCACAAACGCCCGTTACTAGTACCTTTTTAATTCCAAGTGTCATTTTGAAATTTTTGAGTAATAAAATGAATTTAATTTGATCATTAATTGCTAATTGAGTTTCTTTCCAAATAAGGGTATCCTTTTGTAAGAAAATACATTTTTAAACGAATATGAATTTTTGAAGTGTCCAGTTACATTAGGAAACTTCGATTCACACTCAAAAATGTATCTCAGCACAAAATGTTTAAATGCATGACAAATTATTTTGTGGTCAATTTTAAGTAAAAACCTAATTAAGGCTTCAATTAATTAATTAGAATCCTATGAATATGATTAGCTTTTGGACTTATGTGATAACACCCAAATAATTGGGCACTACCCATATTAGGCCCAAAAATAACAATATACTTACTATTAATGATGCTAATTACTTAATCCTAGTTTGAATTTTATTGAACTAGTTATCCAATTTTATGTAATAACCCTATTCTAAGTTTTAATGAAATATTAAATATTTCACTAAAGCACCCCCTTTGAATAACATCACAATACAACGTGATACTAATCAACTTAGGGCATTAAAGTGATTATTTAATATTCATTTATTTTTTACATTGATCTTCCTTTTCAATTTCAATTCATTCAAATTAGAGAACCTAATTATAGGATTCTAATTATACTAAGAGTATTTAAGGTTCTCTAAACAAATATACTACATGAACATTTAAAAGCATGCAATATACAAAAAATTAAATAAATTAAATTAGAGGCAATTAGAATAAGAAACTTTAACTGTCCAGGACTAAATTGAATTAAATTGGAAACTAAAAGGATGAATTACAAGGAATTAAGTGACCAATTTGTAAAACATATCAAACTGAAGAGCCCAAGTCTAAACCTATTAAAAATCCGGTTCACAAACCGGTCTGAACCAAATCGAACTGGCCGATTTAAACCTCAAACGGCTCAAACCATTATAACCGGGTCTTGAATCGGACTGCGGCCCCGTATCCATGTCCGTTTAAAAATGCGCGGGTTTTATTTAACCTGGTACTCAAA
This sequence comes from Hibiscus mutabilis, assembly GCA_019671005.1. Classification (NCBI taxonomy): domain Eukaryota; kingdom Viridiplantae; phylum Streptophyta; class Magnoliopsida; order Malvales; family Malvaceae; genus Hibiscus; species Hibiscus mutabilis. The sequence continues at coordinate 13,343,079 of CM033735.1, read as the reverse complement.
ACGTTGCTGTTTCAACTCGACCTTAAATAGGCCATTTCTGAGTTGAACCGGCCATTTCACCCTTCTCCCTCTCTCTCTTCACTCTCACTCCCTCTAAAATTCTCTCAATTATAACAAAGAAAACCCAAATAAAACCTCTCATTTTCGATCAAAACCCTCAACTTCAAACCAGTTATTTATCTGTTGCTTCGTTTAATCCACAGAAACACAAAAACACTTCCATTTTCCTATTTCTCCAAGATCAAATCCACTATTGCCTTAAGTACTCAACCCTAGTTCTTTCAACCTTCAAAGTTTCAATCTTCAACCACCATCAAACCTTAACCCTGGCCTATTTCTGATCGCCGAAGGCGACGTCGACCATAGGCCGTCATCTCCAGTCATCCCTTCCGATAAACCTTGTCTCTCTGACCACCATCTGGCCTAACTCCGATCATCTCTAACCTTTCTCCGGCCACCGTGCTCTGCCATCGGAGTGATTTCTGGCCACCACGAAAAACCCTAAAAACTCCAAAAAAAAATTATTTTCCATCCTAAACCCTAATCTGAGCCCCGATTCATCAGAAGCGCCCCTTTTCCCCTATTCTAATCTACCTACCCGAAACCAAAAGCCTATTTCCTATCATTTTAAACTCCGCCATAAATCCTATCCTTTCTCCAACTTCAATTTCAACTCCGACAGTGCTCACAGTGGCAGAGACTCATGATAAGTGTCTGAAATCTTTTTTAGTTTATGTTTCATTTCTATTTTTAGATCTAGTGTTTTTAGGTTACTGACTTTAGATTTAGGATTTGTTTAGGACACTAATATCATTGATTTTTAAATGTTTGAGGCCTAGATTTAAATGTTTTGCTTGTTTAACTGCAGGAAAAGAAAGATCAAAGGTGGAAATATACCTCTAGATGTGTATCAACAGCTCCGGTGAATCTCTGGCGATGAAGCAGCTATTCTGATCGTCTTCTCCGAGTGTCCCCTCCTTCTTGGTAATCTTTTCGACTTCTCCTTCTCTCCTCTTTCAAGTATTGCACAATTATTGCAAAATCACTAATTAATTCTGACTTTCTCTCTCTCTTTTATAGCAGGTGATGTGGCTGACATCAGCTTCGTTCTTAATCCATTTGCTGGGCTATGGACCAATCCAACAACGCCACATGGACAAATTTAGTAGGCTTAAGAAACATATTTGTGTTTCTTGGGCTGGTGAAGATAGAGGATGGACGGGAATTTATTTGAAAGCATGCCTTTATATTTGTAATTGGGCCTTTCATATTTGTAAAGGGTAAATTTGATGTAATATGGACTAATCTATGGACTGTTTTATGCAATATGGACATTGAGGATGAACTCTTATCATTTGGAATTTCGTCTTTGCTAACAAGCTTCCTACATTAGGAATTTTATCTTCACTTGGTGAACTCTTCATATTAGGAGTCTTGTCTTTGCTGGGTGAACTCTTCATATTAGGAGATCTATCTTCACTGGGCGAACTCTTCATATTAAGAGTTTTGTCTTTGCTGGGGCAACTCTTCACATTAAGAGCTCTTATCTTTGGTGGGTGAACTCTTCACATTAGGAGTTATACCTTCGCTTCTTGTCAAGTTAAACTAAAATGCATGTATGAGGGTTATTATGGTCCTAGTTTCTATATGATGCATGAATTGTATCTCATTGAGGTCAATCAATCAGTTGTCAATCCCTGGGGAATTATCTTGATACTTTATTTTCTTCCTTCATCTCACATTTAGGATAAGCCATCATCGACTCCCGCTTGCGTTTTTGGCCCCTTGCTCTAAAGCGCCCTTTCAGGTTTTCACTTTAGATTGCTTTTCTGAAAGCGCCCTTTCGGGTTTTCACTTTGTTTCTTCTTCTCTTTTTCCTTAAGGCGCCCATTCGGGTTTTCACCTTAGTTTTCTCTTTTCTTTTTTTTTTCTTTTTCTTTCTTTCTTTTTTTTTTGTTTTTTTGTTTTTTTAACACGTTACGAAAAAAACGGAACAAGCTCTCAGCCAATTAGCATTTACATTTTTGCCAATTCCAAAAGCCTTTACAAAGTAATGAATCAAATTTTCATTCTCAATAGAAGAACGTGAAGCCACGCTTATTCTGACTCACTCCGGGAGGTTGAAGGATAGCGACGGCTCCTGGCACAGAGACATCAATAATGCTCCCTTGGCTCTCATACCGATCACGTCATCTGCACGCTTTAAGACTGATTTTCAGCGACACCCTTTATGCGCTTCCTATCTATTAGGTCCAATGGTACCTTTTACATTATACACTCTTCTTCAATAACCCAGAGTGTTAAAGTTCACATGTATCTTTCAAAACATAGTAATACCAAGAAATTATCTGCTTTATTCACTATGTCAATCATTTAATGATGCTTTGGAATAAAAGAAAGGCTCAGAAGAGAATACATGATCTTTATTGAAGTTTATTAGTACAAATTTTAATGGAATTTTAACAAGTCATGGCAAACCAAAACAGCAAAATCAAGAAACCATATCAGGTTTTGGAGAATTCATAACATAAAGGATACATTCACCCCATCGACCAGAAATAGTCTTGAGCTCAACCTTTGTACAATAGACTTCGAATGAGCTCAACCTTTGTCCTATTCTTAAACCATCTGGGCTGCCCTTCATGGGTTTTCAACCCAGATTCTCCTTTGGTTTCAAGACACCCTTTGCGGATTTTCATCTTTAACCCCCCTTTCTTTTTTATTTTATTTTCTCTTTCTTTTTTGAGAATATCTATAGCGCCCTTTCGGGTTTTCACTATAGATATATTATTTTGCGAAGCACCCCTTTCAGGTTTTCACTCTGCCTTTTCTTTTCTTTTTCCTTTTTCTCTCTTTTTTATTCTTCAGGTATAATACTTTTTGACTGAATCAGAGTTTACTGGTTTTTGTAATTCTTTACCATCCATCTCAGTCAGAATCAGTTCTCCTCAAGAGAAGGCATTTTTAACAACATAAGGTCATTCCCAATTAGGCATCCATTTTTCACGATCATCACGGTGTATCTGTAAGCTCTTTTTCAACACAAGATATCCCTCTCAGAATTCCCTGGGTCGAACCTTCTTATCACAGGCCCACATCATTCTTTTCTGGTACACTTGACTATGACAAATAGCCCTCAACCTCTTTTCTTCAATCAAATTTAACTGGTCAAACCGAGCCTATATCCATTCCGTATCGTCCAACTTTACTTCTGATAAAACTCGAAGGGATGGAATTTCAACCTCAATAGGAAGTACTGCTTTTGTCCCAAAAACTAGAGAGTAAGGAGTTTCCCTAATTGAAGTTCGAATCGAGGTTTGATATGCAAACAATGCAAAGGGAAGCTTCTCATGCTAGTCTTTGTACGTCTCTATTGTCTTCGATATAATTTTCTTGATGTTTTTATTTGCTGCCTCAACTGCCCCATTCATCTTTGGGTGATAAGTTACAGAACTGTGATGTATTATTTTGAACTGCTCACATACTTCTGCTATTATCTTATTGCTGAAATTGGTAGCATTATCAGTAATGATTCTTTCAGGTAATCCATATCAATAAATGATCTCCTTCTTCAAGAACTTGCATACTGTTATTCTTGTGACATTGTCATAAGAAGCTGCCTCCACCAATTTAGTGAAGTAATCAATGACCACCAAAATGAAACGATGACCATTAGAAGCCTTGGGGTGAATCTGTCCAATAACATCCATGCCCCAAATGGTGAAAGGCCATGGTAAATTCATCGTATGATGTGGCACCGGTGGGGAATCGATCATGTCAGCGTATAGCTGACATTTATGACATTTCTTTGCATATTCAATACAATCTCCTTCCAAGGTCATCTAGTAATATCCATGTCTCATAATTTTCTTGGCCATTACCGTTTGCATGTGTTGCGCGTAATAAGTGCTACGCAAATGTGCAAGTATACATGTCGCAAGTTATAGTATAAAAGATATCGTCTCCACAGGGATTGGTGCCACTTCAAGAATCTAGTCTCTTGCACTGTAAAAAGTAAAAACACAAGTAAAGGATTATAGGAGTTTAACTAATAACTAATCTAGAAAGCAATAAAGTAAATGAATAGATGAGATCAATTGAGAGAGAGATAGGCCAGGTTATCGTGAGTTGATGTGTGATAGCCGATTGGATTGTCTTGGTAAAAGAGTGGACGGGCAACTCAGTTGCCGTGGCAACTTGCACAATGGGGTTGCCTTGGCAACTAATCGATGGTTGCCTGGGCAACTAGTTGGGCAACTACTTGGGCGTCTGGGCAGCAATCTTCAAGGTTCGGCAGAGCGTTCTTCAATGGTTTCTTCTTATCCCTAAGTCAAAACTCTAGCTACTTGTGCATGCCTTGATAATACATCCCTGCGTGAATCAAGGGTGAACAACAACCAATCTTGCGCTCCTCTTAGCCGTTGAAATCCTTAACTTATTCCTAAGCCGAATTAATCTTCACCATCCATAGATTGAATAAAGATCATATTCATTCGTTTCTTGAATCTAACTCTCCCGATATTAGATAAATATATGAAATCACGAGATCCTCTCCCAATTCACTCGCAAACAAGAATAAGAACCAAGAATAAACCTTGAAATAGAAAGGTGCAAACTCTTATTACCTAAACAAAAACCAATAGTTTCTCACAACCACAAAACACAATAACCATAGCCAAGTATATTTAGTTCATGGCTAGGTTCCAAAGAAACACAAGATAAACAATCCCTAGCATGAACCCAATCGAACAAGAAAGAAAAGGATGAAGGACAAGGTTTGTCGAAATCCTCCTTGCCCTAGATGCTTGTAAAAAATTCTCTCCTCTTGCCTTCCTTGGACTTGTCGAAATTCCCCTATCTTGCTCTCTATGTATCTTGTCGAAATCTCCATCATATTTATAGGGCTAGGTCAAAGTCCTTCTTTCAGGAGGACTTTAAGTTGGAATTAAATTATCTTTAAAAAATATAATTCTTTATTATAATTGTATTCCTACTAGAACTTCTCCTATCTTCTTGGAATTTAATTCTTCTTTAATCTCTGCATGGAAATCAAATTCCTTTGGGTTTGGGCTTTGCTCCACGTCATCTTGGGCTTGTCTAGTCATCAATTTCGACTACCATATCACCTTTGCTCTTGTCGACAATTACCATGGCAACTGGCTCGGCGTCTCCTTCATGCATTGCCCTGGCAACTAGCTCGGCGTCTCCTTCATGCATTGCCCTGGCAACTAGCTCGGTATCTCCTTCATGCATTGCCCTGGCAACTAGCTCTAGCCTTTCTTTGGCAAGTGATCCTGCACATACACACAAAACACACCAAAGCAGCATCTTTTCCACAAAAACTACCAAGTTATGTAATCAAGCTCAACGATGGAAGGAAACATGGATTAATGCATGAATGGCTAATTATGCAACTAATATGGGCCTAAGTCTAACAATAATATGAGTAAAAAGGGTAAGAAAAATAGTACTTTTGAACACTTATCACACCCCCAAACTCAAACTATTGCTTGTCCTCAAGCAATGCAAACTCATAATTACCTGCCAATACTTCAATTTTCACAAACTTAGCTTTGAACTTGATTTCAATTCTCTGAACCGGAGCACAAAGTATGATTGGTTTTTTATTTTTCGGAAAACTTAGGAATTACTCAGAATCAAACTATAATGCTTGTGAGTGTGTGCGGAGTTGTGTGCAAGTTGATTTTTTGGATTCTATGCAAACAATAGGTTTTCAAATTACTTTATTGGGTTCTTTTTATCATGTTTTAACTAGAGCCAGTTTTGGGCACCTCTAGTGTTTTGTTTTTAGTTCTATTAAGTTAATTTATTCGACTAGAGCCGGTTTCGGGCACCTCTAGCTATCAATTTTCTTAACACATACTAGAGCCAGTTTCGGGCACCTGTAGTGATAAATTTTTAGCACATGCTAGAGCCAATTTCGGGCACCTCTAGCATTCATCCAATTTTTATTCTAATCCCCAATTTGTTAATTATCAACCTAAGTTCACTAGAATTCCTTAAATCAATCAAACCACAAAAGGTTTTTCCATGGTTATCCTAGAATAAAAATTCTATCAATTAAGTGCATTGGCAAAGTCATCATCGGATATTCATCAAATCTACGCAATTCTTGTTCAAATTAAAGGCATGGCAAGCAATTTATGTATCCTAAATGTAATACTTAAGATAAATGTAACTAAACATGGTAACTACTAATAACAATCCCCCCCAAACTCGAGTGAGGCATTGTCCTCAATGCATGCATAAAAATAACGAAAATAAAATAAAATGCATACGAGGACTTACTCCGAGAGTTCATCATCGTAGATGATTAGTTTCCTTTTGGTCGGTGTCTTGATTCTCTTGCTTGAACGCGATGGTTGTTTTCTTATTGCCGGGATGTCTTTAGCTTTGGTTGTCGTGGCATCTTCGGGTTGGTTGCCGTGGCATCAGCTTGTGCAGGCACGATGTAGGTTGCCGCGGCATCTTCTTCATTGGTTGCCGGGGCAAGGATCTCGGTAGTAAATTTCCTTAGCATAGTAGTTGTGAGTCTTGTTGTGAAAAAGAAAATAAAGAAAACCTGAAAACTAAAGATAATGAAGAAAAATAAAATATCTCCTAAAAATAAAAATGAAAATAAAAAGAAAAAGAAAAAGAAAATATTGAAAGGAGAGCATGCTCATGCATCTCCTAAGTTGACCACTTCTTTGTTGCGTTCCACATGGGCACCATTGTAGTGCTTCAATCTTTGTCCATTAACTTTGAATTCATGGTTGTCAGAGATGGACTTGATTATCACAGCACCATGGGAGAATGGTTTGACGACTTCGAATGGTCCCGACCATCTTGATTTCAGCTTTCCCGGGAAAGGTTTTAGCCGAGAATTGAATAGGATAACTAGTTGCCCTGGCGTGAATTGTCGTGGCAATAGTTTCTTGTCGTGCCATCGCTTTGTTTTCTCCTTGTAGATTCGTGCATTGTTATAGGCGAGTGCACGAAATTCTTCTATCTCGTTGAGGTCCAACAAACGCTTTTGTCCGGCACTTTCCCAATCCATATTCACGGTCTTGAGTGCCCAATATGCCTTGTGTTCGATTTCCACCGGTAGATGGCATGTCTTGCCATAGACAAGTCGGAAGGGGGACATACCTAAGGGTGTTTTGAATGTAGTGCAATATGCCCAAAGTGCGTCATCTAGTCTTAATGACCAATCCTTCCTTGAGGGATTTACGACTTTCTCGAGTATTCCCTTCAACTCCCGGTTGGAAATTTCTACTTGCCCGTTGGTTTGTGGGTGATATGTCGTGGCGATCTTGTGTGATATGCCAAAGCGTTGCAACATCTTGGCAATTAGTCTGTTGTCAAAATGCTTGCCTTCATCGCTGATAATTGCTCTTGGCATCCCAAACCGTGTAAATATGTTTTTCTACAGGAATCGTTGCACAGTCTTGGAATCGTTGTTGGGAACTGCAGCTGCCTCCACCCATTTAGACACATAGTCGATGGCAAGTAAGATGTAGAGGTTGCCGAATGAAGATGGGAAAGGTCCCATAAAATCGATCCCCCATACATCGAACAGTTCCACCTCGATGATGTTTTGGAGCGGCATCTCATGTCGTCTAGAGATATTGCCCGTCCTCTGGCAATGATCACATTGCTTGTAAAAGTCTTGGGCATCTTTGTACAATGTTGGCCAATACAAACTGGATTGTAGAACTTTGGCCGCGGTACGAGTTCCTCCAAAATGTCCTCCATAGGGTGAAGAATGGCATTGCCGGAGTACATTCTGTTGCTCTTCTTCAGGGACACATCAGCGTATAACCTGATCTGCACATTGTTTAAACAAAAGAGGCTCGTCCCAAAAGTAATGCTTAGCATCATGGCGGAACCGCTTCTTCCCTTGGTGAGTAATGCCATAAGGTAAAATACCACAAACAAGGAAATTAACTAAATCCGCATACCAGGGTATTACCGAGGCATGTGCTGCCGTGGCGACTGCTCCCAAAATTGCCGAGGCGTGCGCGTCAAAGGCTGCTGCGGCGTCGAGAGTTGCCGAGGCGTGCGCATCCATGGTTGTCGAGGCATCGAGGGTTGCCGAGGCATGCGCATCCATGGTTGTCGAGGCAACTAAAAGTTGTTCATCCGGGAATGCATCGCATATCTCTAGATCCGCGTCCTCCTCCCTATTGCGTTCCAAACGTGATAAGTGATCGGCCACTTGATTTTCTGTTCCTTTCCTGTCCTTAATTTCAATATCAAATTCTTGTAAAAGTAATATCCAACGAATCAAACGAGGTTTGGCATCCTTTTTAGCAAATAGATATTTGATTGCCGAATGGTCCGTATGAACAATTACCTTTGTGCCAATCAAATAGGATCGGAACTTGTCAAATGCGAAAACTATAGCTAGTAACTCTTTCTCTGTTGTTGTGTAATTCACTTGAGCACTATTAAGAGCTTTACTAGCGTAGTATATCACATGGAAGGTCTTACCTGTGCGTTGGCCTAGGACTGCTCCTACCGCGAAATCACTTGCATCACACATAAGCTCAAAATGTAGCGTCCAATCTGGTGGAACGACAATGGGTGCTGAGGCAAGCTTTTTCTTTAGGTTTTCGAATGCTTGGGTGCAAGAATCATCAAAATCGAAGACTTTATCCTGTTCAAGCAAATTGCACAAGGGTTTAGTGATTTTAGAAAAATTATGAATGAACCTCCTGTAAAAACCTGCATGTCCAAGAAAACTTCGAATTCCTTTAACCGAACTTGGTGGGGGTAATCTCTCGATCACGTCCACCTTGGCTTTGTCTACTTCAATTCCCTTGGATGAAATTCTGTGGCCGAGCACTATTCCTTCATCTACCATAAAATGGCATTTCTCCCAATTGAGGACTAGATCAGATTCTTCACATCTTGCCAACACCCTTTTCTAAATTACCGAGACAGCTGTCGAAGTCACTACCAAAAATAGAAAAATCATCCATGAAGATCTCAAGGAAGTCTTCGACCATGTCTGAAAAGAGCGCCATCATGCATCTTTGGAAGGTTGCCGGGGCGTTACACAATTCGAACGGCTTCCTTCGGAAGGCATAAGTACCGTATGGGCATGTGAAGGTTGTCTTTTCTTGATCTTCTGGTGCTATGGCAATTTGATTGTAACCTGAATAACCATCAAGAAAATAATAAAAGGGTTTACCTGCAAGACGGTCAAGCATTTGATCAATAAAGGGTAATGGGAAGTGATCTTTCCTAGTGGCTTTGTTTAGCTTTCGATAATCCATACAAACCCTCCAACCTGTCACAGTCCTAGTTGGAATGAGTTCATTATTTTTATTACTTACCACTGTTATACCTCCTTTTTTCGGTACACATTGTACCAGACTTACCCACGTACTATTAGAGATAGGGTATATAATGTCGGCGTCAAGCCACTTGATGATTTCTTTCATTACAACCCCTTTCATGGCATGATTCAGTCTTCTCTGGGCTTCAATTGAAGGTTTGTGATCGTCTTCCAACAGAATCTTGTGCATGCACACTGTCGGGCTAATTCCCTTCAAGTCGGCAATTGTCCACCCTATTGCCTTTTTGTGTAGCTTCAACATCTTGATCAGCTTCTTTTCCTGCTCAGACTATAACTTAGATGAAATAATTACAGGCAATGTATTATCGGTTCCTAAGTATGCCTATTTTAGTTGCTCTGGCAATTGTTTCAACTCAAGAATCGGTGGTTGTTCAATAGAGGGTTTTTCGAGCTTACCTTCCTTACCTGAGTAATCCAGTGTTTCAAAGTATGCACATGGTCGATTGACTAGCCAATTTGCCTCTTCTTGTTGTTCCTCATCGACCGGTTCTTCATACTCCTCAGGTTCCTCTTGATCGACAATGTAGTTGCCGAGGCAACTAAATTCCTCATCAAAGTTAAACTCTGTCGTGGCATGAAGAAGTTGGCATTCTTCTGGATCATCGGCATGCCTTAGTGTTTGAAACACATTTAGTTTAACTTGTTGGTCATTCACCCTCATTGTGAGTTCTCCCTTTTCAACATCGATCGAGGTTCTCCCTTTTGCTAGGAATGGTCTCCCGAGAATGATGGGTGCATGCTCATCTGCTTCACAATCCAAAATAATAAAGTCAGCGGGAAAAATAAATTTATCAACTTTTACCAGTATGTCCTCGATTTTTCCCTCTGGATGCACATAGGATCTGTCGGCTAGCTGTAGCATAATTGTTGTAGGTCTTGCCTTCCCGATTCCTAGTTTTTGGAAAACCGATTTAGGCATCAAGTTTATGCTAGCCCCAAGGTCGCATAATGCTTTCCCGACATAGTGGTTTCCAATGGAACAGGGTATTGTGAAACTTCCGGGATCCTTCAACTTGGGTGGCATACGATTGTTCAACATTGCCATGCATCCCTCCGTTGCGGCAACTGTTTCAAACTCTCCTAGCCTTGTTCTCTTGGACACAATGTCTTTAAGAAACTTGGCATAGTTTGGCATTTGTTCAATTGCTTCCACCAATGGCAAATTGATGTGGACTTGCTTTAGGATATCAAGAAACTTCTTGAATTGGTATTCTTGCTTTTGTCGCTTCAACCTTTGTGGGAATGGTGGTGGAAGTCGGATATCTTCGATCCTTTCATTAGTTTGAAACCTGATTGACGGTATTGCCGGGACAACTGGGTTGCCGAGGCGTTATCAACTGGGGTTGCTGAGGCATGCTTATCGCAAGTTGCCGAGGCGTTTTTATCGTCGGTTGCCGAGGCATGCTTATTTCCGGTTGCCGCGGCAATTCCTGGTTCAACATCTGAGGCTTTGCCGCTAGGTTCGTCTTGATCTTTTTGTGGAGTTTTGTTTGACGAGCGGGTTTGAACCTCTCTAAGTTGTTGGCCACTTCTAGTGGTGATCGCCTTACATTGCTCATGGCCAGTTCCTCTTGCGACTTCAGTATCGCTAGGTAAACCTCCTTGCAGTCTAGTATTCAGATTTTGAGCAAACTGTCCGACTTGATTTTCCAATGATTGATTGCCGCCTCTTGGTTTTGCAATCTCATCTCGTTCCTGTTAATAAAAGCATCAGTTCTTTTTATGAAATTACTATTCTCAGCCATATAAGATTCAGTTTTCATTATAAAAGCATTTAGAGAATTTTCCAAAGAACTATATGTCGTCGGTTGTTGCTGCGGCAACTGTTACCGTGGCATATTTTGCTGGAATCCCGATGCTTGTGCATTCTGATTGTTCTGGTTTAGAGCATTGTTTGGATTACTCCATGAAAAATTTGGGTGCTTCTTCCAAGCTGGATTGTATGTATTGGACATCACGTTGTTGCTCCGATTGTAATTCCCCACATAGAAGCTGGATTCCGGATTCTGCATACATTCAGAAGAATTATGGTTATCACCACATAACTCACAAAAAGAATCCATTACCTTGACTTCATGTGTGTTGTTTGGTTTTTGCATGTTCTGGACCATCTTGGTTAAAGTGGCCAATTGTGCCGAAATTGAATCTGATGATCCTAGTTCATGTATTGTGGCTTGGCGTCTAACTCCTCCTCTTCTAGTAGATGGGAATTGATAATCATTCTTGGCCAGTCTATTTAGAATTTGCATTGCTTCTTCCGGCGACTTATCTAGGAGTATGCCGTTTGCCGAGGCATCTAGCATCATCCTTGTTGGTGTATTCACGGCGTTGTAAAACATTGTTGTTACTGAGTCCACACCGGAATCCGTGTAAGGGGCATTTGTGTAGAAGTTCTCTATATCGCTCCCAAGCCTCGTACATGGATTCATCATCCGTCTGCCGAAAAGAAGTAATGTCGTTCTGGCTTATCACCAAATTTGTATTATTAAATCTAGCAAGGAAATCACGACAAAGATCAGTCCAAGATGCTATGGATCCGGCAGGAATGCTATTCAACCATGCTTTCGCCCTATCCCTCAGTGAATAGGAGAATAATCTTAATCGTAAGACATCGGGGGTGACTCCGTGTATCTTGAACGAGTTGCAAATCTCGAGGAAAGATTTCAGATGTTGTCGTGCATCTTCAGTTGCTGAGCTGCCAAATTGACCTATTGTGTTGATCATATTAAACATTACCGGTTTCAACTCAAAGTGGTCGGCTTCAATTTCAGGTGCGACAACTCCTGGGTTAAGTCCATCAAGATCTTCTTCAAGATAGTCTTGAATAGTTCTGTTTCGTGCAAGAATCACTCCTCCTCCTGCTCGAACATCTTAATTCATATTGCCGTCTTGATTAGCCATTGCTACTCTTATCCTTCGTCTAAGTCTTTGTAAGGTTCGTTCGATTTCTGGATCAAAGGGATATTCTGGTGAAGTCGGTCTCGACCTGGTCATATACCAATGCAAAACCAAAGTTTGTTAGCCTTTTGAATCTTAAACAAGAAAAGTAAAAAGAAAGTGCAAGAAAATAAAAACAAAGTCGCTATTGCCAATCCCCGGCAACGACGCCAACAACTTGTTGCGCGTAATAAGTGCTACGCAAATGTGCAAGTATACACGTCGCAAGTTATAGTATAAAAGATATCATCTCCACAGGGATTGGTGCCACTTCAAGAATCTAGTCTCTTGCACTGTAAAAAGTAAAAACACAAGTAAAGGATTATAGGAGTTTAACTAATAACTAATCTAGAAAGCAATAAAGTAAATGAATAGATGAGATCAATTGAGAGAGAGATAGGCCAGGTTATCGTGAGTTGAGGTGTGATAGCCGATTGGATTGTCTTGGTAAAAGAGTGCACGGGCAACTCAGTTGCCGTGAAAACTTGCACAACGGGGTTGCCTTGGCAACTAATCGATGGTTGCCTGGGCAACTAGTTGGGCAACTACTTGGCCATCCGGGCAGCAATCTTCAAGGTTCGGCAGAGCGTTCTTCAATGGTTTCTTCTTATCCCTAAGTCGAAACTCTAGCTACTTGTGCATGCCTTGATAATACATCCCTGCGTGAATCAAGGGTGAACAACAACCAATCTTTTGCTCCTCTTAGCCGTTGAAATCCTTAACTTATTCCTAAGTCGGATTAATCTTCACCATCCATAGATTGAATAAAGATCATATTCATTCGTTTCTTGAATCTAACTCTCCCGATATTAGATAAATAGATGAAATCATGAGATCCTCTCCCAGTTCACTCGCAAACAAGAATAAGAACCAAGAATGAATAAACCTTGAAATAGAAAGGTGCAAACTCTTATTACCTAAACAAAAACCAATAGTTTCTCACAACCACAAAACACAATAACCATACTCAAGTAGATTTAGTTCATGGCTAGGTTCCAAAGAAACAAAAGATAAACAATCCCTAGCATGAACCCAATCGAACAAGAAAGAAAAGGATGAAGGAGGAGGCTTGTCGAAATCCTCCTTGCCCTAGATGCTTGTCGAAAATTCTCTCATCTTGCCTTCCTTGGACGTGTCGAAATTCCCCTATCTTGCTCTCTATGTATCTTGTCGAAATCTCCATCTTATTTATAGGGCTAGGCCAAAGTCCTTCTTTGAGGAGGAGTTTAAGTTGGAATTAAATTATCTTTAAAAAATATAATTCTTTATTATAATTGTATTCCTACTAGAACTTCTCCTATCTTCTTGGAATATAATTCTTCTTTAATCTCTGCATGGAAATCAAATTCCTTTGGGTTTTGGCTTTGCTCCACGTCATCTTGGGCTTGTCTAGTCATCAATTTCGACTACCATATCACCTTTGCTCTTGTCGACAATTGCCATGGCAACTAGCTCGGCATCTCCTTCATGCATTGCCCTGGCAACTAGCTCGGCGTCTCCTTCATGCATTGCCCTGGCAACTAGCTCGGCATCTCCTTCATGCATTGCCCTGGCAACTAGCTCTAGCCTTTCTTTGGCAAGTGATCCTGTACATACACACAAAACACACCAAAGCAGCATCTTTTCCACAAAAACTACCAAGTTATGTAATCAAGCTCAACGATGGAAGGAAACATGGATTAATGCATGAATGGCTAATTATGCAACTAATATGGGCCTAAGTCTAACAATAATATGAGTAAAAAGGGTAAGAAAAATAGTACTTTTGAACACTTATCAGCATGCGTCCCATATATTCCATCGTCTACCTCAATCATGATGCTTCTTGTTTCATTAACATTAACAACACTCAGCAAGATCTGATCTCTGCCCATTCTATACAGGGTTTCCCCATCCAGCACGTATCATGAAGCCATTCTTCTGATAGCTCTTTTATCATTATCATTTGCCTCTAGAGGATAACTTTGAAACTTGAGGTATTGCATGATATCGTAATACCAAGGGTTTCCATCTATTTCCTCTTCTATGCTACAACAGTGAGCATAAGCATTGTAACTCTGCATCTAGATTGTCATCGTGTCCTCGGGCCTATTGGCTAAGAAAACTAAATCCAGTGTAGCTAAGGCATCAGCCATTTGATTATCCTCTCTGGGGACGTATGTGAAAGTAATCTCTTTGAACTCTTTTATCATTTCAAGGATCAATTTTCGATACTCAATCAACTTGGCATCTTTTGTTTCCCACTTTCCACGGAGTTGGTAAATAACCAATGTGGAATCTCCATACACTTCAAACTCTCTATTTTCCTTTCAATGGCAGCTTGTAAACCCATGATACAACTTAGTATTCTGCCATGTTATTAGTATAAAAGAATTCAGTCTACTTGTGAAGGGATGATGTTCATTGTTTGGGGAGATCAGTACTGCCCTAATTCCACGTCCTAGGGCGTTTACAGCTACTTCAAAATATAACTTCCACATTTCATCCTCAAAGATTTTATTTTCTTCCATGTAGATATTCATCACATCCCCATCGAGGAAATTAAAGTTCAACGGCTCATAATCATCTGAAGCATGACTTGCCAAGAAATCGGCTATAACGCTCACTTTTATTGCCTTTTGACTTATATACACAATGTCAAATTCGGACAAAAGCATCTGCCGACGAGCCAGTCTTCCGGTCAATGCTGGTATTTCCATCATAAACTTCAATGGGTCAAGGCGGGAAATCAGCCAAGTTGTGTGATACAACATGAATTGCCGAAGCCTCTGAGTTACCCATACCAGAGCAGAGCACAACTTTTGAATAGGTGGGTATCGCACTTCACACTCTGTAAACTTTTTGCTTAAGTAATAGATGGCTCTTTCTTTCCTCCCCGTGTCATCATGTTGCCCCAACACACATCCCATTGAATTCTCATGAACCGTTAAGTAAATGATGAGTGGCCTATCTAGAACCGGAGCAACCAGTATCTGAGCATTCATCAAGTACCTCTTAATCTTATCAAATGTTTCTTGGCACTCTTCATCCCATTCTCCTGGATTATTCCTTTTAAGCTGTTTGAAGATTGGATCACATTTATCAGTTAATTGAGAAATGAACTGCGAGACATAATTTAACCTCCCGAGGAATCCTCAAACTTCCTTTTGTGCTTTTGGTGGTGGCAAGTTCTAGATTACTTTTCCTTTATCCGGATCTATTTCGATTCCACTTCTGCTGACGACGAAACCTAAGAGTTTTCTCGATGTGACTCCAAAAGTACACTTATTTGGATTGAGCTTTAACTTGTACTTTCTCAACCTAAAAAACAACTTTCTTAAATTCTGAATATGTTCTTCTTCGGGTTGGGATTTGGCAATCATGTCATCAACATACACTTTGATCTCTTTGTGCATCATATCATGAAATAAAGTTACCATCGCCCGCTAATAAGTTTCCCCAACATTCTTTAACCCAAAGGGCATCACTTTGTAATAGTATGTTCCCTATAAGGTTATAAATGTTGTCTTATCTATGTCTTCTGGGCTCATCTTTATCTGATTATACCTCAAGAATCCATCCATAAAGCAAAACCAAGAATGTCCCGACGTATTATCCACTGAGATGTCTATGCGGGGTAAAGGGAGATTGTCCTTTGGACTAGTCTTATTTAGATCTTTGTAATCCACACACATACGTACTTTCCCATCTTTCTTTGGCATAGGAACTATGTTGGCCACCCATTCTAGATACTTGGACACCTTAAGAAAACCAGCATCGATTTGCTTTTGCACTTCTTCTTTTATCTTCAGTACCATTTTTGGCCTTAGCCTTCTAAGCTTTTGCTGTACTCATTTACACTCCAGCTTTATGGATAGTTTATGTACCACTATGTCAATATTCAGTCCAAGCATGTCTTGATACGACCAGGCGAAGACATCTTTAAACTCTCGCAACAAATTAATCAACCATTGTCTAGCTTTTGACGAAAAGGTTGTTCCTATTTTCATGTCCCTTTTGGTTTCATCAGTTCCCAAACTAAGAATCTCTAATTCTTCCTTATGAGGAAGAATATGCTTGTCTTCTTTTTCCATCAACCTTAGTAATTCTTCAAAGATTTTACATTTTGTTTCATCTTTCACCTCTTTGATTTCTATTAGACACACTGACCACTCAAGATCTACTCGGGATTAGGTTCAGGATCATTCATGCTATCAGCTGAAAACCTGCAAAGAAAATTATAGTGTATATATTTGAAAGGAATGTGAAAAAAAAAGCAAGAAACATGTTTGCCATTTGTGAATCAACATTGAAAGCATCTTTATTTAAATGAAATGACATAATGATCATTTATAGATAATGCTCTACACTTGTGGGAAAAAGTTCTTGATATTTACTATGCTTTATTGGATACAACATCAGATTCCTCAATTTTCCAATTACCAAGCCTTTCGTCAGGGAGACAAGGATAAATTTTCTCTAGGAACCTCCCAGGTTTAGCTCCCTCAAAAATTCCTTTGACAAGAAGCCCTTCCAGCTCATTGCCAAAGATTTCTTCTTCGTGCATTCTCGTGGTTTCCAGATTGACTTCCATGACCTGTTCCTCAACATTCTTAAATCCTCTAAACTTGAAGATACATGTCAGATCCACCAAAGCCATGGGTTCGGAGGAAGCTTCAGATCCCAAAAGATGAGTTTTCTTCTATTCTCCCATTTTCTTCAAATCTCTCAACCTATCCTTGACATTGGGCTTGAATCCTAGCCCGAAATGGTCCTTCTTCATAACCACCTTTTTTGGACGCAAATACCCATAGAGTCGTTTGCCTAAGCCATTTTCCGTTCTTACACCTATTCCTAGCGTTTCTCGTACAGTTATCTTGGTGCAGTTTGATAACTTTGGACGCGGGAAAGGCTTGCCTCAGCAGTGAAGGTAGCATTTACAAACTCCAGAGTCCTAAAAGAACATTCAAGGGCATTCTTGTTGGCTTCAATATAAGGTGCATCGGTGGTTACTGAAGCTATGATATCTTCTTCTGCTCCCACACTGACCAGCTTTCCTTCAATCACAAATTTCAACCTCTGATGTAGGGACAATGGTACTACTCTAGCCGAATGAATCCATGGCCTTCCCAGCAAGCAATTATACATGGGTTTTATATCCATTACCACAAAATCAACATTGTAGACTACCGGTCCAATCAACAATGACACTTTGATTTTTCCGAGCACCTCTCGAGTGGTCCCATCAAAAGCCCTTATTGTATTCTTATACACCTTTATGTGTGATTCATCAATGGGTAACCTTTGTAGTGTTACCACTGGCAGAACATTCAAGGCAGAACCATTGTCTATTAGCACTCCTGGCAGTCCATATCCTTTACAATGCGTGGTGATATTCAAGGCTTTTACTGATCTCATTCCTCCCTCAGGAATTTCATCATCAGTGAAAGTGATATAATTGTCAGCAGTTATATGGTTCACTATCCTGTCATTCATTAGAAGGTTCAAATATAGGAAATAAAATAACTCATTTTACATGAAGCTACTAGCCCTAATTCCTAAGTTGGTCAACTCATATAATGGATGTGCAATGGCCTCTCCATACTCCAGTTCGACGTTTGGTTGCTTCAATAGAGTTGTAGCTTGCCTCGAGAGTATTTGCACATATGAAGCTATACTTCTAACTTGTTACTTGAAATTCACCAGCTCATTATTCTGATTCTGGACAGTGCGTTGCGCGACTTCATATTTAGTCTTCCATACCCCACTGTCTTGATATAACATTCCTTCATAGATTGCAAGTTTTTCTTTCAATGACTGCACTTCATTTTCCAGTTCCGATATCATTTTCTGTAATCCTTCCTTCTCGCGCTCCATCTAAACCGTATCTTCATTGTGATATCTTGTCACCAATTCCTCTAGCTGTGTCACCTGTCTTGTCAGATCAAAATTTCTAGCTTGCTCATCTTCTATCTTTTTCTTTGCCTTATTGCTCGCTTCCCTACTTTTTTTATATTTTTTTGTACACCTTCTCATAATCATTTCGTTCTTTCGTCATGCTTTCCAATTTCTCTGACAAGTCTCGTATTGTTTTGTTCGTCCCTCATTTTTGCTTAGCTTTATAATCATTATGAATCTCTTGTAACTCTTTCAAATCTTGGCTAATATTCTTATTTTGTACAATCAACTCTTTCTCCTGCCCTTCATGAATAGTCACTTGATACTTTGCCATTGTTAATTCCTCTGTAAGGTCACTGATCCCCTTCTCGTATTTCTTTAAATCTAACTCCCGGTCATGCTTGAGTTTCTCTAGTGCTGATGGTGCTTTTGTAACTAGTCGAGTAGATGATCCTACATTTTCTGGCATCTTCTAAAATGTTGTATCATTCACCCTTTGCGCTCTCCACTCTTCATATCCTGTCATCATTTACAGCTCTTGATACGGCTAAACTCTTCTTGGTTTTTCCCATGCTCTCCCCATTTGTACTACAATTCCATTGTAATCATTAGTCTTATAGGCATACTCGAATTTGGCCATTCTTGCCGTAGCCGGTATGAATTGCCTCGAACCAAATTGTCTTGACACCAACAAAGGACAATAAATTGTTCCTCCCCAAATTCTAGGTAATGGGACCTAATCTCTGTCTCCACATCTATACAAGAATGACATCTCCTTGTGCAACCAAGGTGCCCTCCATACCATATCAGTATCTTTCAAGTTTTTGAAAGACTCCTCCCATTGTTTCTCATCATTTCTCTCCAAATGACAGCCTGTCATATATTCTTTTATCGGTGAATAAGAGGTAAGATTCATTGCAGCTCTATACGGTGTGTTCCACCTGTGACCTCTGAACCATATCTCCAACAGCTGTGCGCATCCCTAAAACCTTCTTTCTCTCATTTTCTTGCATGAAGTCAATGACCTACATGTCTCGGTTAAAATAGCGAGAACCGAGTTCACACTTTTTTTAGTCGCTCAAATAATCCCACAGTTGATGAATCTACGCGCTCTAGAGTTCTCGGGAATATAACTAGCCCATATATGCACAAAGCATATAAACTTCTTACTCTGGCTGGTTCGTCTCCACTTGTGACAATTAATTCTTTCAGGACCCTCCAATTCACCCGCTATTTGTCCTCATTCTTATCTGTGCTGTCACTATTGGCAATTTTTGTATCCCATCATTCCTTTGTCTTTCCAGTGATTAGTGTTAACTTCTTCTTAAAACCCGAATTGTTTCCAGGTCTTGTGTATATCTTGTCACTATGAATAGTTAGACAATAACCAGTGATTCATATTCTTCAAGAGTGGGTGTCATATCGACCTGGCCAAAAGTGAAACAATTGTATGCGGGATTCCAGAATTGTGATATGGCTCTGAGCAATTGTTGGTCCACTTTAACACTTAGCAGCAATGATATATCTCCAATTTTTTTTCCTAAATGCTTCTTTCATTTCACTTCCCCATTGATCCCATATTTCCTTTACTTCTTGCAAGAAAGCATTATGGTTGGATTTAGTTTACACTGACCTTTCATTCTTGACACATCACCCATGGGCAGAGTGCCTCCCTTCTCATGTCGAGTCTGTTCTGACCACGTCCAAACTACAGTGTTATCTTCCCCAATCTTGACCCCTCTAAACATTTCGAATACTTCTAATTAACTGTTTCTTAAACCGATGCCAAGATAAATGACAATGACATTTAACAAAAAATAGGAACAAAAACAAAAAGAAACACGTGTCAGTAATTGTTAATTAATACAAAAGCAAGTAAGAAAACAACATCACATAAATATTTAGCAAGGAAAATAGCCAAAGAAATGTATTTAAACTGGCAGCACCTGTCCTAGGTTCCTGTTTGGCTCTAGTGGGGTAGGTTTTCTAAAACATAATGTGGGCTTGGTTCTAGAGTCTGGGTTCCCGAACTGTCATTACTGTCTACTAAATAGTAAGATATCGATTCGATAGTATAGGTCCCTTACAACGGAGGCATGGGCCCCACGACACATAATGTTAGTATACCGAAAAAAGACAAAAATCCGAACTCGGAGCTGGAGAGCATCACGTCAAATAATTTCTTTCTCCCACTTAAGGGTGAAAAGCCCAAGTCGAGAGCTTATGCAAGAATGACATATATACACAAAACTACCCCCATTTTTCCTGAAAATTCATCCAACAATTCTCTAGAAGAAATTAAATCCAAATTATTGCTCATAATGCCAAAATGCCACTTGGAATTAATTAATTAGGCCGAACTATCTTTTTTAGTCCCCAGCGGAGTCGCCAAACTGTTGCGACCGTTTTTGCGACCAGAAAAAGTAAAGCGTAGGAAAATTGCTCGGTGATCGATTCTTTTGAAAATTGGGATTATTGTTCATCTGAATTCACTTAATCTTGAAATTAGGTTTTTTCCATATTAAAACCTTTATTTAATTTAAGAAAATAATTTGGAGTCACCACCGGTCACTTTGGTAGACCAGACACCATAAAAACAACTAGAGATTCATTTTAAAACGACTTGGGTTCGGGAGTCGATTACGTGTAGTGAAGGTTTAGCACCCCCACAAACGCCCGTTATAGGTACCTTTTTAATTCCAAGTGGCATTTTTGAGTAATAAAATGAATTTAATTTAATCATTAATTGCTAATTGAGTTTCATTCCAAATGAGTGTATCCTTTTGTACGAAAATACATTTTTAAACGAATATGAATTTTTGAAGTGTCCAGTTACATTAGGAAACTTTGATTCATACTCAAATATATCTCAACACAAAAGGTTTAAATACATGACAAATTATTTTTGTGGTCAATTTTAAGTAAAAACCTAATTAAGGCTTCAATTAATTAATTAGAATCCTATGAATATCATTAGCTTTTGGACTTATCTAATAACACCCAAATAATTGGGCACTACTCATATTAGGCCCAAAAATAACAATATACTTACTATTGATGATGCTAATTACTTAATCCTAATTTGAATTTTATTGAACTAATTATCCAATTATATGCAATAACCATATTCTAAGTTTGAATGAAATATTAAATATTTCAATAAAGCACCCCCTTTGAATAACATCACAATACAATGTGATACTAATCAACTTAGAGCATTAAAGTGATCATTTAATATTCATTCATTTTTTACAATGATCTTCCTTCTCAATTTCAAGTCATTCAAATTAGAGAACCTAATTCTAGGATTCTAGTTATACTAAGAGTATTTAAGGTTCTCTAAAGAAATATACGACATGAACTTTTAAAAGCAGACAATATACAAACAATTAAATAAATTAAATTAAAGGCAATTAAAATAAGGAAATTGAAATGTCCAGGACTAAATTGAATTAATTTGGAAACTAAAAGGCTAAATTACAAGGAATTAAGTGACCAATTTGTAAAACATAACAAACTGAAGAGCCCAAGTCTAAACTTATTAAAAATTCGGTTCACAAACCGGTCTAAACCAAATTAAACTGGCCGGTTTAAACCCTAAACGGCTCGAACCGTTATAACCGGGTCCTGAATCAGACCGCGGCCCCATATCCATGACCGTTTAAAAATGCTTGGGTTTTATTTAACCTGGTACTCAAAACGTTGTCGTTTCAACTCGACCTTAAATAGGCCATTTTCGAGTTGAACTACCCATTTCACCCTTCTCCATCTCTCTTTTCACTCTCACTCCCTCTGAAATTCTCTCAATTATAACAAAGAAAACCCAAAAAAACCCCTCATTTTCGATCAAAACCCTCAACATCAAACCAGTTCTTCATCTTTTGCTTCGTTTAATCCACAGAAACACAAAAACACTTCCCTTTCCTATTTCTCCAAGATCAAACACACTATTCCCTTAAAAACTCAACACCAGTTCTTTCAACCTTCAAAGCTTCAATCTTCAACCACCATCAAACCCTAACCCTGGCCTATTTCTTGGCTGCTAGAGGCGACGCGGAGCACTGGCCCTCGTCTCCGGTCATCCCTTTCGATAATACTTGTCTCTCTGGCCACCTTCTGGCCTAACTCCAATCAACCCTAACCTTTCTCTGGCCACCGTACTCTGCCACCGGAGTGATTTTTGGCCACCCCGAAAAACCCTAAAAACTCCATAAAAGTTCATTTTTCTATCCTAAACCCTAATTTGAGCCCCGATTCATCAGAATCTCTCTTCTTCCCCCATCCTAATCTTCTTACCCGAAACTAGAAGCCTATTTCCTATCATTTTCTACTCTGCGAGGACTTCATCTTTGCCTTCGTAGCAATGACTCGGTTTACCAAGTTTTGGAAGTCAGTAATACTGAGAGTAGTGAATATAGGGCTTAATTCATCATTTAACCCGTCAATGAATCCAGCACTTGTCGGCCTCAGTTTTGATATGCTCCGACCTATATTTGCAATATTTGTAGAAGTCGCTTACATACTATTTAATAGGTCAACCCCCTTGCTTGAGGTACAAGAAACATTTTCAGTGCTCAGCCAGATACTATTCACTGATATACTTCTTCATGAATTCATCGAGGAAGAATTTCCACATCACGGCTTCTGCAGGGGCAGTCAACATAGTAGTTTCCCACCAGCTTAAGGCTTTATCAGCTAATAAATCTATAGCACATTCGAGTTTATGCTCATCGAGACAAGGTAGTTACTTGGTAAGAATTTGAGTAATGGCTTCAAGCCATTACTCGGCTATTTCTGGGTTTGCTTTATCGGTGCCAGTGAAGGTATAAGCCCGATGTTGAGCCAATTTGTCAATCGGGGCTCTATTTGGTACAACAACTGTAGGAGCAATTGGATGATCTTGCTTTATGGAAGACACTAGATGATTAAACATCTCTTTCATACTCAGAAGGCATTCTTGCTGCACAGGATTGATAGCAGGAGCTTTCTGTTGAGCAGCAGCTTGAGCTCTATGTTGAGCTTGATGTTGAGGAGGAATCTGTTCCATCCTTACGTTGTCTCCTTCATTCGAGGATCCTTCGGGACTTTCATTATCACGACTGAGTCTTGTTTCAGACATTCTACGTTCAAATAGAATAGTTAGGGGTTCGGTTTAATAAGCAAGACACAAGCTATTCAATTCAAGTCTCCTAGGTGGCACAAGTATCCTATATGATGCATGATAGCCCGGTTTAGTCCAAGAATCAACTAAACCTAAAGCTCTGATACCAATTTATATGTAACACCCCTTACTCGGGTTAGTAGTAACTCGGTTCATGAGCGTTACGTAGCAAGCAAGCAAGACAAGACAAGGCATGGCAAGGCATTTAACAACCAAGAAGAAACAATCATTCACACTTGTTTACTTAGATAACAAGAAAGGTCATACTTGACTTCAATAACCAACCTAAGGAATCAACAACATCACATTTGACACATAAATCATCCTAGCATTCGAAACAAAACAAGCAAGGAGGAAGCATGCATTCAAACTAGGCAAGCAACAGTTTATGCATTTATTTACATGCAAGTAATCACAAATGTGACTTCATGTTCATCCTAAGCATTCGGCTAAACTTGAAATGCTATTAGATCAATTTCTTCCTTGTTGATAATTCAAGTTAATACTTTATCAAGTAGATTACACTTCATTGCTCACTATCTTGTATGCTTTTATACATCTTAAGCCTATTCTTACTTTGCATGATCATCTAAGCATTCATTGACATAGAATTTGTTCCATACTAACCTTACTCTAACTCATACATTCAAACATTAACACTAGTCATACATTACAAGGCATGTATCTAGTTCCTTAAAGAATCAAAACCATTCGGCAATCTCATCTACAAGCATACATATCACCATCTCAAGCATTCAAAATAGCATGACAAGATTATCAACTATTTCAAGGCCATTTAGGTCATCATAAGATCATTCCATAACATCCAAATATGCGCAGCAACATTCAACCATTATATGTTACTTAAGTTCATTACAAGCCTTAAACTATAAACAAAACATAGATAGGCTATCAAACATTATATACAATCCTTCAAAATGCATGTTCAAGCCAATTAGATTCATCTACTGCCACCATTCTAGGAGAATACAAAACAAGTATGGAATCATACTTTAACAAACTTGTGTAGGAAGCTTCTTGCTCAAGGAATAAACTTCAAGATCGAGCAATGTTGAATCCTTTAACCTGTAGGTTGGGAAGAATAAAACAAGAGTGTTAAGTACAAAATTGTACTTAGTGAGGTAGTAACTAGTCTATCCATTTTTTTATATCATGTTTCATGTCTTTTAGATCAAATGAAGACCTAGCTAAGGCTTTCAAGCATTAAAGTAGACTTAGCTAGTCTTTCAAGCATCAATGATATCCTATCTAGGATAACATAAAATTCGGCCAACAAGATTAGGCAACAAGAAAGCTTAAATCATGAATCAAGCAACATGTTTGCAAAACAAGTAACCAAGGAGTCATGCTTCCAAATCAAGCAACATACATTTCATGGCAATACAAGACAAGTATCATGTATAATTGAGTCTTATTTCATTTGTTATTTCATTAAATAACCCCCTTGGTACTTAGATCGTATAGGTAGTCGAGTCTCTAACCAACTGTCGCCACAATATGCACCGTAGTGCTGGTCAACCCTCCTACTGTCGCCAAAGACCACATACGTACCCTCCGTCTGTCACCAAATAGGGGCCTTAGCCCTGGACCGTAGTCCACCCATGCATAATGAGCTCTAGACTCTAAGGCATGCCTTTCTACCTAATCCAACTAACTACCAAGGTTGTTCAAATTACCATTTATTCAAGTTATCAAGTTCAAGATCATGTTCATGTCAATCAAGATCATTTCATGTTAAGCCCTTAGGCTATTGAGCCTTAGCTCACAAGTCAAGTGGTTTCAAGATTCATTTCATCAAAATGAGATCATCATATTTCAACCAAGTCATTAGCATTCAATCATGTTTTTTCATAGCACATACAAGCAACCAAGTTATCACTAATCATGCATAGCATTTCAAGTAAGCATGTACATAAAACTAGGATCATGTTTCATTAATCATTCTTCCCTTATTAAGTCATATTCATGCTTAGATTCATTAACCCTAGAGGTAACTACACTCACAATACAATCCAAGCAAGCTAGCAATTATCTTGTATGGCTATCCCCTTGTTCTTAGCCCTTGTATGATTTCCTTTTTCTTCCTCAAATTGCTGCCCTTGATCTAGCAAGCATAACACATACACATTTCGTCAAAATAAGCACAATATATCATACAATCATAGTAGCAATGTTGTCACAATGTACCTAACATTTAGCTATTGTTTTTATACTCCCTTTTAAGCATTTCTTACCAATTTATTTCCACATTGTTATTACTTCATTTTAAAGCATAATTGGACATATTACAATGTCCCAAAACTGTTTTGGAAACAGTTTACAACTAGGTGCAAAAACAGTCCCAAACTGCCCAGGACACTGCTGCCTGACAGTTTGCACATTGTCCCTTTAAATGGCCATATCTTTTAATCCGTACGTCAGAATTTTGATTTCTATACACCGTTGGAAAGCTAAAAAATTTCGTATAAGACCATGCAAGACTTTCATTTTAGTTCTTATCCAATTAATACAGTTTATTATTCAAAGACAGAGCATTTTACACTGCCTGGACAGTTTGCACTGTCCAGCTATTTCCATTTACAGTTTCCAGTATAGGACCCAATTTTCCACTCTGTTTTCACCTAATGAAAATATACATTCTAAGGATCATGTCATTAAAATTTTAGCCCTGAATTTAATCTATACAATTTTGGTGAATTTTCAAAGTGACTGTCCAGAACAGAGCAATTCTGGGCAGATTGCATCTAATTACATTTTAATGCCTTTAATTCATTTTAACCAATGTCTTGGCCCTATAATTCATTTCATATGACATTATAAACATTTTAGGTCCATGTTAGTTCATTAAGAAAGGATGCCAAAATAGGGCAAGTTGGTTACAATGCCTAATCTTTCACGTTTACACAATTTCAAATCCACAAAACAGTTTCTATGTCACTTAACTATGTTCATGCTTTTATCTTCAACTTCCAGCATTGTTTGCATCTAATTCAATTTGTTTAACACCTTCTATACATTATCTATTCATTATCACCATAAACTCATTATTTCCTTATCTCAATTTCAAGTTCTATTCATTCAATTTCCATCTCAACAACACAATTCAATTTCCGGCAACCTAGGTTTGTTATCCTAGCATAAACACTTAATTAACAGCCTTGTACCTAGTTTCATTCTTCAATTTAGCATGATTCAACAACCATTCTATCATCAATAACACATTCAATATCTTAATCCATCAATAATCATCAAAAACAGTCCAATTTCACAATCATAGTTGCCTAATCAATTAAACACAATAATGATTATACTTACTTTTCTCCTTGTTTAATTTCAATGAAAAATTACAACACATGAAAGCTTAATTTCTTCTCCAATGGCTGAATTTTTCAAGCTTTCTCTCACTCTCTTTTCCTCTCAAGTTTCAGCCAACAATGAAGAAATGGAGAAGATGACAACTTGGTTATCCACATTAGTGGAATTAGGATTTTACTAATCTATCCCTTAATTGGTTACTAATCTTATAATTAGTCAAGGGCAAATAAGAGATTCATGATATTTATCATGGAATCTCAATCTTTCTCTTTTAATTCATTATTGCCATTCTAATTTGGTCACTCAATTCATTCATTCTTCCAATTAGGCCCTTGACTATTCAATTTAGCTTAATTCTTAATTCAATTAAGCTAATCACTTATTCAATTTGATTCCAATAATTCTAAGCTAGGATTTGGGGTGCTACAATATTCCTTGACAATAATGTTATCCATGCTATAATCAATGATAGTGAAATCGGGAGAGGCATCTAGCCTAGTCCGAAGACTTTGACTATGCTCACCTCAATAATTCGATGCTCCTACGGCTCTCGGATAGCAATTCCCTTGTTGCTTTCGTCGATCATGGTCGATGATCTTTCTCCACTTCTTGAGCTAGGTAAACAATAGGGAAATTGTTAGAATCGATAATATGATATCAAAATCAATATCAAAGCTTAAAATAGCTAGTGGCTTTCAAATTCCAGGGATGACCAAAACCCAAGCTTAAGATTAAGCTTGATTTGTCCATGGATTCAATGATTGTTTGGGGATTATAGCTTACCCGATCGATAGCAATGATTTGATATCGATAAATCGAAGAAAACTCAAGCTTCTCCGACCTCAACAATGGAGGTGCTTGCTTGGAAGAAGATGATGAAGGAGAGGTGTTAGCTTAGGTCTTTCTCGAGTAAGCTTAGATAGGTAGCTTTGCATGATATTTTTTTAATCGTAGCTACTAATGACAACAAACCACATACGCGAAAAATACTTTCGCAAAGAAAATTTCTGAGTATTGTGGTTTGTTGTTATATATAGTTGCATGATGAGTACGTGGTCTTCCAGCGTCGCCAGTTGTGGAGCGATGTGTGTATCATGTTTTTGTTCAGAATGAATGACAAATCACAATATTCGAAAACATAACCGCGGTCAAATACCCTACCATTTCCGATGATGATGAAAGTGGGTGTAAAATGCAGCGTGATGAGGTCAACCTCAAAATCCACGAATGCGAACATCGATGAAGAATGGGAATGTGTAGGGGTACAATTGGCCAGTTACAACGTTTTTAACCCCAGCCCGCTAATGTACAAGATGCCCTCTTTGTTGGGGTGTCATCTTTGATCGGGGTCAGAACTAGAAGTTGTCTTCCACCCCGGACTTGACAGCTGATAATGCATAGCAATTGTTGTATGTTGATGCTGACCATGGTTCTGATTGGTACCTCAAAATACACGAAGCTGCATCTTCATTTGTCATGTCTAGGGTTACAGCTTTTGGTGGGGTGTGGGATACAATAAAATAGGTGTTCTACTCTGTTCTTCCAAAGGATGTAATAGAAGTTTATGTTGGAATGTAAGTTTAATTTTGTTTAATTTTCTGAAATTAAAATTTATTTATTGTTGGATTAATTAACATTTAAGAACACAAAAATTTTCATATTCTTTCCTGACGTATTCTGCTTTGTGAATCTTTGTTTTAATTAATATGTATGAAGAATATGAGCCACAGTTTCGGATGTTTCTTTAATTTATGATGTTATATGAATATGAGCCAGAATTTTAATCGGATAGATGCAATTTGAAAATATTTTAACGAAAGGTCATTCAAATAAGTACACCAACCTCAAATTACTAAGCCTAGATAAAATGAATGGATGAGGAATCTGATGCGCTATCCTCGTAGTCTGTATTGATGTCAGATGTTAGGTTTAGTTCCTCCATTATTTGTTATTTCTCCTGTCGCCTCCTATACTTTTGCGTTGAGACCACGTCTTTGTCTTTGAAATTGGGGCCGTTCGATTCCCTAGTTGATGAACTGGGGCCCTCATCAAAATGTACAGTCAGTTTGATGTGTGTACCCCTAACACGTTTATACGACCGAAACATCTTGCACATATCTTTCTCAGTCGATATTTTTAGCATGTAATATGCTTCAGGGTCGGGCTAAACGACTGGTATTTTGACAAGCTGGGCAGAAATTTTATGGCTTGTAAATTCCCTAACCCGTGATGCAATCAACTCAAACAAAGCATCTTTTGTGATTTTCTCGTCGAAAGATGTGTACATGTACGTTCCAAAGTACAGAACGGTAGCGGAAAATTAGGCCATACTTTATATTTCGGTTATGATTGGTACCTAAATTTGCCTTAAGAATATGTTGTTTTTGTAAGATCAAGTTCGGGGTATATAGTTATACCACATGGGCTGCAGAACTCGCACCCCCAAGAATGCGAGTTTGGTTGACTCGTCAGGAATCCTGCAAAGTTGAGAGAACTCGCGCTCTACAAAACGTGAGGTTCCCTGACATGTCAGAAATCCTACAAAGCTGGCGTAACTCGCGTTCTATATATCGCGAGTTCTGCCTGTCATACGTCCTATCTCATCTGATAAAATGAAGGAGAGGGTAAGCCGATTTGAACAGAAGAAAGACAGCTTCGTACAAACGTTCAAAGAAATTCGTGTGCAAAGAAGGAAGACAACTTTGTTTTCTCTACAAACAATAGAAACAAAAGTCGTTGCTCTTGTTCACTATGATTGTGAGATGATCCCAGATGTCAAACTCAATGTCATGTTCCAGTCCCCCTACAATGTCATGCTAATGATTCCTAGGGGAGTATTATATGAAAGGCTTAAACGATTCGTAACAAGAAAGGTTCCACATGCTTTCGGGATGGAGTTACAGTCATTAAGGTATCGACTACCTACGTTATTAGATCCGTTGTATTTTATAATATTCGATATTCGTGACGACGAGATGTGGAAATGATAATCGATACCCATACCTAGTATTCTATGGTTTGGCCCCTAAAGCTCTTTGTAACAATTTCTGAACGAAATGTCAAAATCCAAAGCGCTATGCCAAATTGGGTACTGGCAAATCTTGACTTCGACGACCCAAATGCTCATAGTTCAACATCAAGTTTGCGACAAGGCTTCAACTTACTAAGTACGAGCAATGAACAAGCTTTATCATCTTCTACCTCGAGGCAAAGGCATTCTTCTGTAGGAAGATTCCATTTTGACCTAAACATGCCGCCAACCCAGCACTTAACGTACAATCAATACAGTTCAGGTGTAGGGCCGTCATCATCTATGCGGCCGTCTGACCAAGAAGAGTTTAACCCATTCGATGACTTATCTTCCAGATGACACTCAACTTATAACCCAGTGAGACAAACGTAGATGATTTCTTATACGGACGACACTCAACTTATATCCTGGGCGTAGGGGTATCATAATCTATGGGGCTGTCATACCATTAGAGTTTTACCAGTTTGATGAGTTATCTTCAGGATGTCACTCAACTTATATCCCCAGTGAGGCAAACGCAGTTGATTTCTAATCGATGGGGAGACAATCATACGCTGCTGATGTCGAACTACATATTGGTCGTAGGCCTCATCACCAGTCTCCTGATCGGGTTTCGGTTGCAGAACCTAGCAGGGTACATGTTGCCGATGAATCATAACTATATAGTTTTGAAGGGTATAATTCTGATTCGTGAGGGAGCCCAGGCCCGAATGTGACGAGATAAGTTTATTTCTAGAATAACCAACCGACCTTGACGAGCCCGTGAATGTTGAGGGTGCTACGAACGTTGTTCCGAAGGATGTTGCAGAGAAAGAACCTATGGAAGTTGTTACCCTGGTCAGGTTTACCCGAACTGACAGTAGCGTTGCGTATTACGATCCAGCATCGCACTTCACAACAGTGGATATGGAAGGATTCTACGCTATAGAATTCCCATAGTTGGAGCAGTTCAACGAATGGAATAACGGTGAACTACATGTTGGGATGGTCTTCAGGACTAAGAAACTGGCAGAGGCTGCCATCAAGCATTACATCATACGCAGCTCAGTTATGACCACCGTCAGGAAAACTGAAGGGGAAAATATATTGTTGAATGCCCCCACAAGTACGATGGATGTAACTAGAGGGTCTGTGTATAACGTTTGAAGAGGATGAACAACATGTGGCAGATAACAAGATACGATGGACCTCATACATGCTCTGTGCCAAGCCTTAATCAAGACCGTCCTAATTTGGTTGTGCACATGCTCTCCAACCATTTCACGTACACAGTTAAATACGATAAGGCGTGGTATCCAAGATATCACGCCATCCAACAACTGTATGGGCAGTGGGAGGAATCCTACAATGAGTTGTTAACGTGGATGAACGTGATACAAAAATACAACCCAGGAACGATTGTGCAACTAGAGACAAAGCCAAGATACTAAAATGATCAAGTCGTACATGGAGAGTGCGAATTTTTTTGCCTATTTTGGATATTTCTACAATGCGTTAAGGCATTCCTCCACTGCAAGCCGATGCTACAGATTGATGGCACATTCTTATACGGAATATACACCCAGATCTTACTACTGGGGGTTGCACAAGACGGCAACAGGAAATGCATTCCGATAGCGTTTGCAATTGTTGAAAAGGAGGATATCTATTTGTGGACGTTTTTCCTCACCAACCTGCGCACCCATGTCTTACGCCAGGTCTTACGGACAAGAAAAGACAGTATATATAATATTCCAGATAGAGGCGCAGGGATCTAGGCATTAATCTAACGTTTGGGACCATCTTGGGAACCTTCGAATATTCATCATCGGTACTATCTGCGGCACATTGCCGCAAATTACTACTAGAAGTACAAGAATAATGATGAGAGTATAATAGTTCTTAACATGGGTACGCCATCCACTATTGCTCTGTTTTATTTACGGTTGCTTTTAATATTATTTATTGTTAACTATTTAATATGTTATTGAATAGTCAACACACACAGTGTTCACGAAGTTGAGGAGCTGCTTAAAGAGTTGAGTGTAAGAAATCCAGCTGGATATGGCTATCTTGTTGATATCCCGAGGGAGAAATGGCTGGGATGTTATGATGGGGGTCACTAATATGGTCACAGGACGATGAACTTGGCTGAGGCAATCAAATTTTCTCTAAAGGGAACACGTCATTTTCCTATCACATCTATTTTGAAGGTGACATATTATCGACTCGCTACCCTTTTCGCAACCCTCAAAAAATAAGCTACAAACTAGATGGTAGGTGGCCACAGGTTCCATCCAGATCTCCAGCAAAAATTTTAACTATATTGTCAGCATGCAAACGCGATGAGTTCTATATCCTTCTCTCGATACGAAAATCGCTTCACGGTTACTTAATTTTTGCGACTGCTTTAAGGAATTATGCAGCACGACTACGTTGTTAATCTACAAGAGAAAAGATGCGATTGCAGAGTCTTCTAGACATTCAAGTACTCGTGCGTGCACATTTTTGCTGCATGTGCATCTATTCATTTGGACGCAATAACACTCATTGATCATGTATACCAACTTGAAAATGTTTTCAAGGTATACCGATTCGAGTTTCCTCCGATCAGAAACGATGGTGATCGTGATATGGTCGATAATGAACCAAAGATACAGCCAAGTGAATCCCTGCAACGCAACAAAAAAGGTCGCCCAAAGTCAAGTAGGATTCACTGTATCGAGGATATGGTACCTAGAGAACGGACCGGCCATCCAAAGCTGTGCAGCAATTGTAGGAACCTTGGACATGACATCAAAAAATGTCCTTATAGGACCCACCCTCAAACAAACTAACTGTAATTGTAAGTTGAATGTGTTAATCACAAATAACATTATCAACCTTCTTACATAAGTTACCTCGGCACCATCGTAAACATGTGTCCTCCTCGTAAACATGTGTTCTCCTACTCCTACATGAAAGTTAAATAACACAAAAAAACTAGAACTTACCACAAAATCGACTAAAACATGACTACTGACCCATGTTTTCAATTTCTTCATGCAAATGAATACACCAAGATAGCATTTTTAACACAATTTTCACACCCTTTACGATGTCTTATACACGCAGAATGTTGCACCATTATAAACATGTGTTCTCTTACTACAACGTGAAAGTTGTAGTACAATAAAAAAATAGCGAAGATACCACAATATTGACTAAAACATCACTACCGACCCGTGTTTCCATTTTCTTCACGCAAAAGAACATAGAAAGATAGCATTTTAACGCGATTTATACACTGCTTTGGCTGTCTTACACACACTAATTTTCACACCATTTTCAAGAGATGTATCAGTAGTAAGAGGTAGAAGTCCAAAACCAAGAAAAATTATCGCCTTTGCCCAAGAAAATTAACCATGAACAAGGCTATCAAGCATTGTTTAAACAGCAGGATCGCAAAGAACTTGCATCCTACAGGAAGCGAGTTCTACAAAGTATTACGATATATTCGTGCATCTCCGTTATAATATCTCATGGAACTCGCGTCCCATGGGATACGAGTTCCGTCTTTTATTTTTTTTCTAAAATTAAAGGATAAAAAAACCACGTCAGACTAAAGACACGTCCTGGGGAAAGCGAGTTTGGAAATCGTGTCGTACAGGGTGCGAGTTACCCTTACTTGGGCCGAATGGGGGGTATTTTTCCAAATGTTGCTGGAAGGGGTTAATTGGCCAAATAAATTCCCAAAAGGGGATATTTGGCCAATTGCCCATTTGGATGAATTTGACCGATGACATCTATGCCCCACATGGAAAATGGCCAAGGGGCAGACATAAAATGGAGTGATTGGGAGATGTATGAACCTTGTCAGCATAAATTTGGCATTTGTGGCATTTGCGAAAGTAATTGATGCAATCTCCTTCCATAGTCGACCAATAATATCCGAAGCGCATGATTCTTCTGGCCATGGTGAAGCCTCTAGGGTGAGTTCCACAAACTCCGTCATGAACCTCTTCTAGGATTAGTTGAGCCTCTTTTGCATCCATACACCTCAAAAGCACCTAATCCCGACTTCTCTTGTACAAAATTTCTCCATCAAGAACGTACCCTGATGCCAATTTCTTGATCATTTTCTTTTCATTTTAGTTACCTGGGGCGGGTATTGCTGAGATTTCATATACTGCAGAATATCGTGGTACCGTGGTTGGCCATCTACTTCTTCTTCCATGTCATAACAATGAGTTGGGGAATCTAACATTTGCAATTTGATAGGCATCATCCTAGAACCTTCACTTGCTTTAAACATGGCGGCTAAAGTGGCTAAGGCATCAACCATCAGGTTATCCTCTTTGGGGAGATACTTAAAAGTGATATCATCAAATTCTTTGGTTAATTCAAGGACCAACTTGTGATATTCTATTAGCTTTGCATCTTTCATCTCCCATTCACCCCGTATCTAATAGATAACTAATGACGAGTCTCCAAAAACATTCAGATTACGTATTTTCATTTTGATGGCCTCCCTTAGCCCTAATATGCAAGCCTCATATTCTTCCATATTATTGGTGCAGAAGAACTTCAATCGGCTAGTGCAAGGGTAATAATCTCCTTCTGGTGAAACCAAAACTGCCTCAATACCACGTCTTAAAGCATTTGCAGCACCATTGGAGTTCAAGATCCATGATTCTGTTGGAGCCTCAATATCTTCTAAAATACACATCATCTCTTTGTCATGAAAATTGAAATTTAACGCCTCATAGTCCTCATAGGCGCGACTTGCCAAAAAGTCAGCTA
This sequence comes from Hibiscus mutabilis, assembly GCA_019671005.1. Taxonomy (NCBI): domain Eukaryota; kingdom Viridiplantae; phylum Streptophyta; class Magnoliopsida; order Malvales; family Malvaceae; genus Hibiscus; species Hibiscus mutabilis. Next base: position 13,308,609 of record CM033735.1, on the reverse strand, counting down.
TGGCACTTCCCTTTGCTACTTTCTGACTTACATATTGGATATCAAACTCTAACAATAACATTTGCCAACACGCTAATCTTCTTGACAGGGTTGGAGCTTCCATCATGAACTTTAAAGGATCCAATTTTGAAATTAGCCACGTAGTGTGATATAGCACATACTGCCTGAGCCTCTTGGTTGCCCATACCAAGGCACAATATAGCCTTTCTATTGAGGAGTATCGGGTCTCGTAGTCGGTGAACTTCTTGCTCAAGTAATATATTGCATTTTCTTTCTTTCCAGTTTCATCATTTTGTCCAATCACACAACCCATAGAACTCTCATACACTGTCAGGTATAAAATCAATGGTTTCCCGGGAATTGGCGGTACTAGAATAGGAGGATTAGTTAACTGCTCTTTGATTCTTTCTAAGGTACCTGACATTCTTCATTCTATGTTCCTTGGTTATTCTTCCTTAGTAGCCTGAACATTCAATCACATTTATCAGTTAATTGGGAAATGAAACAGGCGATGTAATTTAACCTCCCCAGGAAACCCCGAACCTCCTTTTGTGTTTAAGGCGGTTGGAGTTCTTGTATGGCCTTCATCTTGTTTGGATCAATCTCAATTCCTTTCCTACTCACTACAAAGCCTAATAATTTTCCAAATGTACACTTGTTTGGGTTAAGCTTTAGCTGGAAATTCTTCAACCTTTGAAAGAGTTTCTATAGGTTCACCAAATGCTCCTCTTCAGATCGGAATTTGGCAATCATATCGTCTACGTATACTTCTATTTCCCGATGCATCATATCATGAAAAAGGGTGACCATGGATCTTTGGTAGGTTGCCCCTGCATTCTTTAAACCAAAGGACATTACCTTATAGCAAAAGGTTCCCCATAATGTTATGAAGGTAGCCTTTTCCATATCTTCTAGGCACATTTTAATCTGGTTATACCCGGAGAAACCATCTGTGAAAGAGAAAAAGGAGTGCCCAGCTGTATTATCCACTAATGTGTCGATGTGTGGTAACGAGAAATTGTCTTTGGGGCTTGCTCTGTTGAGGTCCCTGTAGTCAACACACATGTGAACTTTTCCATCTTTTTTAGGAACTGGAACAATGTTAGCCCCCCATTCTGGATATTTTGCAACTTCAAGAAACCCTGCATCAAATTGCTTCTTCACTTCATCTCTAATCTTTAGGAACATTTCAGCTTTCATCCTTCTTAGCTTCTGCTTCACAGGCTTGCATCCTGCTCTTATAGGAATCCGATGTACAACAATACCAGTGTCAAGACCAGGCATGTCTTGGTATGACCAGGCAAAAATATCTTTGAATTCCTTTAGGATTTCTATTAGGCTTTGTCGTGTATTAGCTGTAATGGTGGTGCCAATCTTCACTTCACGTTTTTTTTCTTTTGTACCAAGATTCAGAATTTCTAGCTCTTCCTTATGGGGTAGAATTTGTTTCTCTTCTCTTTCTACCATTCTAAGTAGATCACTGGGCAAGTCATATTCTTCTTCATCGTCAACATTTTCAACTTCTTTTAGGCATAAAGGTAGTTCAAAATCAACCTCAAGGTCTAACTCGGAGTCGTTTGTGCCATTGATATCTGAAGACCTACAAAGGAAAGGGCGTAGAATATACAAAGAAAAGAGATGAATGGAAAGATTAGAATGATTTGTTTTCAATTCTTCTTTTGCTTTGATTTTTACTTATGAAAAGAGTTTGCCACTTAAGATTTGTTGAAAGGAAAAGATGCATCTTTATTGAAATTCAAATTATCAGTTTGGACATAAACCCTTTACATACGATTCCTAATTGCCTTCAGGTCTAAAGGAAAAAGGGTGGGTCCTAAGAATTACTTTAAAATTGTCTCAAAGACTATAGGAAATCCTTCAGCAATCCAGTTGTTAAGTTTATAGCAAGGGCGAATCATGGACAGGTACTTGTTCTCTCATTATTCATTTATTATGGCGATGATGCTCAGCTTCTCGAATGCTTCACACTGTTCATTCTTTCCTTTCTCCTCCTCACTAACTTGGATATTTGGATCCAAAAAGCCTCTGGATCTGAAATTATGGCTCAATGGTGGAAATGTCATTGGTTCCTACTCAATTTCCTCTCCTTACAGTCTTGCCCTCATTCTTTCTTGGTGCTTTCTGATCTCAGCTATTCTTTGCCAATGGTTAGGTTTGAAACCTATCCCAAATTGGTTATTCTTGGCAGGGATAACCACAGGATATAACCTTCCATGGTGTCTCCTCCCAAATCTTTTCCCAACTCCAACTCTTTTTTTGAGTGTTTGCTTCACTTGCATTTTCGTGCAGCTGGATAATTCTGGTTCTGGTACTTTGCTTCCCTCGATGACAAAGGCTGCACTGACTAGCTATAATGTCCTGAAGTGACACTCGAGTGCACCCTCATCGACCTCATGTAGGGTGCATCAGTGGCTACCGATGTAATTATTTCCTCATCTGCACCTATCATTACTAGCTGTCCATCAATCACAAATTTTAGTTTATGATGTAAAGTGGAGGGATCGCTCCTACTGTATGAATCCATAGACGCCCAAGTAAGCAACTATAATTGGGTTTTATGTCCATGACCACAAACTCCACTTCGAAAGTTGATGGTCTAATTTGCAAAGGCACTTCAATTCTTCCTATCACCTCCCTCTGTGTTCCATCAAATGCTCTCACAATGTTCTGATAAGCCCTCATGTGTGAGCTGTCTATTGGTAGTTTCTTTAATGTTTCCAATGGGAGAACATTTAGGGCCGATCCATTATCAATTAAGACACCTGGCAGCATGTATCCTTTGCATCTTGTAGAGATATGCAGAGCCTTGCATGATCCTCTCCCTCCTTCAGGTATTTCCTCATCATTGAAAGAAATGAAATTATTCATAGCAATATTTTCGACCATCATATCTATCTTATCGGTTGAAATCGCCTTTGGCACGAATGTTTGATTCAAAATCTTTAGCAAGGCTTCGAGGTAACCCTCGGAACTCAATAACAGAGACAACATAGAGATTCAGGCCAAGAGCTTGTGAAGCTGCTCCACTACACTGTACTCAATGTGCTTAAGTATCTTTAGAAATTCTTGTGCCTCTGACTCCTTGACAGGCTTATGATACACAGGTGGCTTCTCTTTAAAGAAATCTCCTATCCCCTCATTCTCTGGCTCTTTAGTAGCTTTTTTTTGTTCCGCATCTCTGTAATCTATCATCAGCGGGGAATACAATCTTCCACTCCTTGTGAAGCGGCTTACTCCATTCACTGGTTCCTCCTTCGTCTCATCATAACCAATGATTCTCCTGGAGTTGTTACTGAACAAGCTTAATTCCAAGGAACTTTCTTGCTATCTTTTTATAGGAATCGAGTTGGTGCCTTAATTATTAATCATGAGGTTACACCTTTCGTAGATTCACTTACTATTGCCTTGGTCTTGATAACCAAAGGCTTCATCCCTGTATAATCTTTCCTCGAGTTTTCCTCTTCTGCTTCACATACATCCATCATGTGCTCCTTGCTTACTTTCTCAAAAAATTCAAGTTCTTTACTAGCCATCCTAGCCTGAACCAGGCGTTTGAATTCTGAATAGCATTCAATCTCATGTCCTCCTTCTCTATGATACTCGCAATATAATTCATCTTCAACCATCATCTCATGGGCTTCTCCTTCTAACAACCCAGCTGCAACCAATTGGGTCCACACCCATTTCATTGGTACCTTGACTTCAGCAACATATCTCTTGACCCTCTTGTCCTCTTCTCCGATGATGGAATTCACTCATGCCTTCTGGTGTTTTGGTAGGGGTTTCCTTTCTCTTTATATGTTTTCGAATGACAACATGCCTGATTTCCTCAGGTCATCTACCATCCTTTTGAAGGCAGTATAGTTTTCAATTATACTCACATTACGCCTTTTTATCATACCACACGGGATATAGAGGTGAGAAAGGAGGAACTTTGCGTGGTAGTACCATCTGAGACTTGATCAGTTCAGCGAATAGCTCTACATATGCCATTGGGATGGGAGGGAAGTATGGCATCGAGTTCCCTTGATATCTTCGCTCTTCCTCCAGTGAGTTTGTTGCAACATGGGCTGGAATTGAAGCATTGGGCTTATTGAAAACCACCCCCTTTGAATAATTGGGGTTGTAGACATTGGTTGCATTCACCTCGCTCTCCCTCTTCTTGTAGGGTTTCTTTGTTTCTCTTTCATTCAACTTTCCACTCTTGACAGCCGCCAAGATCAACTCGCCATTCATTAACATGTCCGCGAAGCTCTTGGTTGCATGATTTATCATATGATCATAAAATGAACCTTTCAAGGTTTCTACAAACATTGGGGTAATTTCTTTCTCAAGCAATGGCGGCTGAACCTGAGCAGCTACATCCTTCTACCTTTGCGCATATTGATGAAAACTTTCATGATGCTTTTGTTCCATCCCTTGCAGGACCAATCTGGTTGGGACCATGTTAGTGACATGTTTGTACTGCTCACTAAAGGCTCTTGATAAATTCTTCTATGATCGAATATTGACATGACTTAACTACGTATACCAACGTGCAACTGATCCTACTAAGCTATCTTGGAAGCAATGAATAAGTAGCTTCTCATTGCCCAGGTACATTGACATCTTCCTGTAGTACATGGTTAGATGTGCTGATGGGCATGTGGTTCCATTGTACTTCTCAAAATCAAGGACCTTGAATTTCGGGAGCATCACCAAATCTATCACTAAACTCAGCTCTCTAGCATCCACCCCTCCATATGTGCTTCCTTCTTGGAAGGATTTGATCATTCCTTCAAGCTTCTCATATCGATCCTCTCATTTCATTTCGGCCTTAACTTTATTAGCAATTTCATCGAGATTGGGCATCTCATAGTTGAGAGCCCCTTCAGTGTTGGCCTTTAACTCATTTCGGGTGGAAGTTTCAGCGAAGTGGGAAGGTATCTTAACATTTGGTGTAGAAGCTTCCTTTTGCATTCTAGGATAGATAAAAGTCATTCCCTAGAATTGGGGTAGAGCATTGGTTTCCTCACCAATTTCTGCTGCATTTGGGTCCTTGAACCCTATAATAGCCGCAATCGAGTTGACTGTCTTTCGGTGTACAAGCTCTATTTCTTACTTCAAGTCAGTTTCCAACTTATCTAACCGATCCTTGGTGCTTTTGTGGTTGACTTCCAAGGCTGCCACTCTATCTTCCATTGCTTTCGTTTGTGACCGTGTGCCGTACTTGTGGGCTGTTTTGGCTATTTTGGCATTTTCTGTCATTCTTATATTTAAGTTAGTGTCTTGTTATGTTATGAATGCATGCAATCCTATGTAAACCAACCAACAAACAAAAGAATGATGCAAATGTATGAGTGCAAACGAAGAATATTGGTTCAATGAAATATCTACTTTTAGAAACAACTTTATTGAATGTCAAAAGGTCCTTATTACATCAACTTTTCTATATCTGTTACACATATTTTTCAGCACGAGCTCCTAATTCCTTGACTTCTTTAACTAGCCACATAAGCCTTGGTCCCACCTCTCTTACTGGTTTGATGTATTGACGAAGGGCTACAGCTTCAGTGGCTAGCATCATCACATGTTGAGCCATATCTTGAACTTGAGTCATGACACTCCTATTAAATTCATCTCGTTCCTAGAACCTTCGTGCATTATCTCAGAGATGCATAAACCAGTAATCATTGCCTCCATCAGCTATACCAAGATCTTCATTCTGTATTCTTGAATAATGTTATCCATTTCTTCCACTTACTCTATCAGGGCATCATTCTCATTCAAGCTAGCTTGGAGTTCCACATAGGTGTGATCATTTTGAAACTTGTGAAGAGTCTCGTTTAAGTCATCCAACTTATCTTGCAATTTGGTGATGAAATTATGGCATTTCTTCAACTTCTTACAAGTCTCATCATATGTTGCCTATAATTCGAGCAGACGGTTCTTGTTGTCCTGGGCTTTCCTTTTCCAAGAAGCCACGTTCTCTTTTTCCTTCTCTAAAGTTCCTTTACCTCTCTCGTTTCCTGCCACTTGTTTATTCTTCTTTCGTTCCTCTACGAGTGCCCATCTATACTTTTCAATCTCCCGTTTGCCTCGCTCTGCTTCTTTGCCCACGGCTTGTTCAATTTCTTGCCTCCATTGGTCTGGGCTTTTCTGCAAGTCAGCATTACACACCTTAGTTTGAAATTTGAGAAAGTCAACCCTCTAATCAAACTTCTCTTTCAAATCCAACTATAGCATCGTTACCCGATCTGTCTCTCATTTGAATTTGTCTACGTCAAGCTGTGACTCAAACTTATCTTGTTGATTCTGTTCTTGCAAGGCCTCTATCTCTAGCTTGGCTCTCCTTAACTCTTCTCTCAGGATATCAGCTTCAGAAGTGACCACTTTCAAGTGTTCTAATAAAGACTTGGTCTGGCCTGGTGAAGGTAACATGACCTTGTCATTCATTCTTATATGTCTCCAAACATCATAGTTAGGGGTGTACATGTAGTGACTATCATATTCTACCTCCATATGATAACAGTTGTTCCATGAGTCACCAATTATTTTTACCTTCTACCTAAACTCTCTTTGGAATTTGAACTCTGACGAATTGAGACCAGTAGTGAATGGGATGAACTACCGAGAACCATATTGTCGAGACACTAGCAAAGGAGCGCATCTAATCCCTCCCCACAAACCTAACAACATCAGGAAATTGAAATCTCCACACTTGTACATGATCTTAGCATGACCCATCCAAGGAACCCTCTATTTGATGTCTTCATCGCGGAGGTTTTTGAAAATATCAATCCACTTACTCTTCTTAACGACTGGCCAATCTTTTGCCAAGAATTCGCGAAGAGGAGAGAATTTTGGGGAGAATACATTTGACAGAGTCAGAGTTGGGCATTTCCAAAATAGCTGAGGGCCCAAACCTAAAGCAATGGAGCACACCCTCTAAAGCGCACACCTTCCACCTTTCTGTATGCATTCAGCGAGATGAATGTTTCATCTAACACAATAGGTACTAGATTAACTCCCATTTTTAGATGCTCAAAGAAGTCAAGTAAAGCTATATCAATGTTCCTTAGGACCCTTGGGAAGATGACCAAACCGTAGATTGCAATTGCCAGGAGATCCACTCTCTCTTCTTTATCTAGGTGAACTAGAATTATGTTTTTGATGCTTGTCCAAGGAAAGGAGAAACTGCCACCTCTTTTTCGTATCAGTCCCTTAACCCATCCATCACTCATGCCGGCCAAATCTTGAAGTCTTGAGTGCAGATTTTTGTTCTTAGGAGTCTTAGCATAGACCCCAAGTGTTCTTCACTTTGAGTTAGTTGAACAGAGCCAAGTATTCTTCAAACGCGGGCATCATATCCTCTCATTTGAAGGTAAAGCAGCAATACCCTGGATTCTAGAATTGGACCAAAGCCTTCAAGAATTGTTCATCAACCTTCACATACAACAAATATGCTATATCTTCGTAGGTTTCATAAAACAACTGCTTGGTCTTATGATCAAAGTACTCCCAGATTTTTTGCAGCTCATGCACATTATTTTTCTTAATGTTGATATAGGCATATTCTGAAGTTTCTATTTCATGATTAGCTGCCAAACTGTCCCCATACATTCGCTGATTAACTCCTTACCAATGACGAACCTTAGAATTCACTTCTTCCAATTTTAGGACCCTTCCATCCATGGTTACAACTTTTTCTAACTAGGCAGATATTTTAAAGAACCAAAACCATTCTTGAAATGGAATAATGATACAAGATTAGACATGCAAAACAACAAAAGAGGAAATATTAGATACAAGAAAATAAAAGGGTCCAAAATAATTTCATTGCATAAATAACTCTAGGCAGACATTCCAACATTCTAGGACATGTCTCCACGGATTATCTTTGCGAAATGAATTTGACCAAACTAAAAAAAGAACCTAAGTTTTCCATATGGCTCTAATGGGGTAGGCTCTAGATTCTCAAACTTGGTTAGGTTCTAAAAAGGTACCCGAGCTGTCCTTGTTGTCCCCTACTAAGGGTAGCAAGACCCCTGGTTCTCGCCCATTATAGGCTTCAAACGAACCAAGTTCAACTCAGGAGGACTCACTTCCCATGTCTTCTCAAAGGATCGGTATCCTTACGAAGACATGAGGCATATGAGTCCTGAAGGAACTTGCTAGGCTCATACAAAGAATCGATATTCTTACATGAGCAAAGCATTTTCCCCTCACTTAAACGAACGGGACAAGCTCGGGAACAGAGCTTTTGAACAATTTTGGAATGCGTAAAATAGAATTATATTCATTAAACGGGCGAATAAATTGAAAATTTGTGAACTTGCAAATTCCATTCTTTTTTGAAAAAAAAAACATTTTAAAACCAATTTATGGCTTGACCCTCTTTTGTTTTTATTTAAAAACCGAAACTCCCCAATAGAGTCGCCAAGCTGTCGCAACCCTTTCGAGCTCGACATTTTGAAAACTAAAAAAAAACACAGAGTCGCCACCAATCCTTGTTAAAGAAAGTTTGATTGGATCACTTTTATAAACGAGGTTATTTTAATAAAATGTTTTATTTATTAAAACAACATTTTTAGTTTATGGAAACCAGAAAAACAGGTTCGGGGGTCGGTTACGAGAGGAGAAGGATTAGCACCCCCACCACGCCCAAAATTGGTACCTTATTGATTTCAAAAGGTATTTTCAAAACTGGAATTTGCAAGTTCACAAGATTTCAATTTATTTGTCCATTTTATGAATATGTATTTTAACGGCCTTACCTCCCGAAAAATGAACTACAATCACCGCCAATACTCATGGCGCTAACCTGTCATTTCCGTTTAGTAAGACACCACGTTAATTAGTTTTCACTTATTTAACAAAACAACAAAGACAATTAAATGTGTTATAGTTTTTTAAATAAAACCTAATTAGTGATTAATCCCTAAAATATCTACATTTATTTTAGCTATTAAGGTTTAAAGTAAATTAAGTGTGTTTTATTAAGATTATGAAGGAAATTTTACTTAAAAGACATCTCTAATCTAGGCTTATTAATGACCATATTCCTAAGGTTTTAACAAACACACATGTACATAAAAAGGCAAATAAAATATTCAAATTAAATTAAATAACTAAATAGCTACTAATTTTTTAAATAAAGGAAAAGGGTAATTAGCTTTTATTTTTTAAAAGAAAATCTAAATTAGGGATTAGATTGAAAGAAATTAAAATATGATGGTCGAATTGAATAAGGAGAAGAATTCGGTGATCAATTTAAAAATAAAAAGGACGAAATTGAATGAAATGAAAAATAAAGTGTTGCGGTACAAGACCCGTTAAAGAAAGGCGCAGGTCAAAGGCGGATACGGGTCGCGTCACCGAGTCAATATATAATACATATATCAGAAACAAAAATTATTTCATCACCTCTTTTCAAAACAGATCAAAAATGATTCCTTTAAATTCTCTAAAGTGTTCTTTGTGTTCTTCATGAACTAAAGAACACGATGAACATTTTCCGTTCCGGTCGCCTTCCGCTGGCACCGGCCGTCGTTGTCGGTGGTGAAATTTCCAAAAATTTCCTCTTTTTCATGAATCTGGTGAGCCCCAACTCGAATTTTCCACCGGAGTTTTGATCGAAACCAAAATATGCGACGGTGCTATACAAAACAGGGGTAAAAGCTATCCATTTTCTTTATTTAAATTCGAAATAAAGAACAAGAAAAGAAAATTACTAAAAAGCTTACTTTATTTCCACTGGGAATCCGATTACAACTCTTGCTTGCTATCCTTGAATTTGAATCCTATACTTTACGTATTCTATGTATATTGTGTGTGATTCTTGTGTGTATATTGTTGTTGGTGTTTACATAGAATTACATGGAGATTTATATAGTTACATATTTGCTTGCATTTCAAGCTCAAATCCCTGATAATCATCTGAATTTCTTCTATCTCGGTTTTGATTTTGAGCTAGTTGCCATTGACTCGCGATTTGTTTTTGTCTTGATCTGATGTCAGCTTGATTCTTGCCATGGCTTGAATTTAGGGATTTAACCTTGCTTCTGTCTAAAGATTTGAACCATTTGTTTCTTTTTTGCATGATTATGATGGATTAAAATAACCAGGGAAACATTAGCGAGGAGCAAACAGTGACGGACTTAGCTCTGACATTCGCCATAGAAGATGAATCGGTGATTGGAAGGCGAAACAATGAGCGTCTGGCTGCCACGCGCGAGTTGCAATCCGTGTGCCTTGTTCTGGAGTGGTCTGGGCTGTTAGATCTCGTCTAGATCTAACGGCTAGGAAATGCGCCGCTTACTCTCCTTCAGCTGCATGATCTGGGCCTTTAGATCAATCCCATGATCCAACGGCTGTCCTTCAGCTGTGCATAATAAGAAAGAGCATTAGGGCTTTGTTTAGTTGGGCCGATCGGGCCTTATTATATATGGATCTACAAAAAAACTATGGACATGTAATTTTTATGGACTGTTTTGTAATAGGTTTATTTTAACTAAATGGGTTTTATATAATGGACTCTTTCTATATATATTTTGGGTTTTGTACTAATTATTAACTATTATACTAACTATAACACTAACAAAGAAGTATATAAAAATGATCGCTAACTACAATATACTAACACATAACAACATTCATTATACAATAACAATATAAACTAATAAAACAAAAGTGAAAATTCAGTGACAACACTTACTAAGTTCTGGGGGTAACAATAAGTGATAAGCCACAGGGACAACTTTCTCAATAACCTCGAAAGGTCCGATAAATCGGGGACTCAACTTCCCCTTTTTGCCAAATCTTAGAAATGGGCTGACTTGGTGAGGCGGTCTACAATGACCCAAATGGCATCATGTTTAGTAGGAGTCAAAGGTAGACCACTAACAAAATCCATAGTGATCTTCTCCCACTTCCATTGCGGTAGATCGATGGGTTGCAATAAGCCGGTAGGAACACATTGACATGTGAGGCACTTAGATACAAAGTCAACTATGGCTTACTTCATGCCCGGCCACCAATAAAGTTCACAAAGATCCTTGTACATCTTCATAGAACCCTGATGAACAGAGAATGAGCTTCTTTAAGGATATTGGTACGAAGAGATTAATCATTGGGTACACAGACACGATCACGAAAACATAAGAGTCTTTCAGAATTCATTCTAAAGTTGGGGCTACTTTGCAACTTGGAAATTATAGCTTGAAGCTTAGGATATTGTTTTTTTAATGCTTGAATTTTTGATACGATGGTAGACTGAACTTGGAGTTCAGCTACAAGACAACGATGCTTCTGAAGACAAAAGTGAGCATTGATAGCTTGAGGAGCTACAATACAAGAAATTTACAATGATTTGGTACACTAATCAACATACTAGACTTAATAATCAATAACAATACTTCCCAGGTAGAGGTTTGCGGCTGAGTGCATCAGCTTCAACATTGGCCTTGCCTGGATGGTAATCAATAACAATATCGTAATCCTTAAGGAGTTTCATTCATCTCCGTTGCCAAAGATTCAACTCCTTTTGGGTCAAGAGGTACTTGAGACTCTTATGATTAGTGAAAAGGTAGCATTTCTCTCCGTAGAGATAGTGTCTCCATATTTTTAATGCAAAGACAACTGCCACCAACTCCAGGTTATGAGTAGGATAATTTATCTCATGTGTCTTTAGTTACCACGAAGCATAGGCAATGACTTTGCCTTTTCGCATTAATATGCATCCTAACTCGAGATGTAAAGTATCACTATAAACGGTGTAGTCCTTTCGACTCGAGTTGGGTTAGGACCGGTGCATGGGTCAACACTTGCTTTAATTGATCAAAGCTTCTTTATTGATCCGCAAACCAAATAAACGGAGCTTCCTTTCTCAAAAACTTATTCAGAGGAACTGCTACCATAGAGATTCCTTTGACGAATCCTCTATAACAGCCAGCGAGACCAAGAAACTTATCACCTCACCAATAATCTTCGATGGGTGCTAATCAAAAATGGCTTGGATTTTCTTCAAATCCACTTAGATGCCCGAAACCGATACAATGTGCCCAAGGAAGGTAACTTCGGTGAGCCAAAACTCACATTTGGAGAACTTAGCAAACAACTGATTCTCCCGAAGAATTTGAAGTACAATTCGAAGGTGATCTCGATGCTTGGTAGGGTTCTTAGAATAAATCAGGATGTCGTCAATGAATACCACTACAAATTTATCAAGATAGGGTCTAAAAACCCGATTTGTTAGATCCATAAAGGATGTTGGTGCATTGGTTAGCCCAAAAGGCATCACCAAGAAAATGTAGTGCCCGTATCTTGTTCGAAAAGCCGTATTGGGTACATCACATTCTTTGACTCTCATCTGATAATACCCAGACCTTAAATCGTTCCTGGAAAACACGAAGGCATCCTTAAGTTGATCGAACAAGTCATCTATCCTTGGCAAAGGATATTTATTCATGTTGGTTACCTTGTTCAATTGTCGATAACCGATACACAATCTCATGGAACCATTCTTCTTTTTAACAAAAAGAATCGGTGCTCCCCAAGGAGAGGAACTCGGTCGAATGAAACCTTTATTCAGAAGGTCTTGAATTTGAGCCTTTGGCTCTTTGAGCTCAATGGCTGCCATGTGGTAAGGTGTAATAGAAACTAGGGCAGTACTAGGTTGCACTTTGATATCGAATTCGACTTCACGGGTTGGAGGCAATCCCAAAAGTTCATTAGGATAGATATCAGGAAATTTACATACGGTGTCAACATCCACAAAACGAGGTTTATCCTTGGCTTCCAATGTCAATGCTTGCAATAAAGGGTACCTTGAACTCATCAATACGATACTCTCGTTGCCAAGACCTCGGAGATACAACTTCCTCTTGCTATAATCTACCCACGCTTGATGCTCACTAAGCTAGTCTAGATCTAGTATAACATCAAATTCATGGATCGGCAGGGCCAATAGATTGGCCACAAAAGGAATCCCTTGAATCACTAAGGGAAAATTCTTGCACATAAGATTTATTGTGACACAATCACCCAAAGGATTTGTTATAGAAATCCTCGGCGCTATAGGTTCAGATAATAATCTATGCCTTTTAACCAATACGGTGTTTATAAAAGAGTGGTTAGAACCAGGATCAATCAATGCATATAAAGGATAGGAATACAATTCAATGGTACCTGCAATGACATCGGGTTCATCCCCTTCTTCCCTACTCCTCGCATGATATATTTGGGAAGGAGCCTTTGATTCTTGCTTGCTCGATGCCTTCCTAGAGCCGCTAGGTCTCCCCACAGCTCCCGATGAACTTTACCTTAACCCCTTACCTCGGAAGGACTAACTAAGGGTTGCAACGTTAGTCAGTGTAGCAGTAGACTTGGTTGCATTCAACAGACAATCACGGATAAAGTGGTCTTGCTCGCCACAAAAAAATAAGCTTCAGTCTATTTACGGTATGTGCCTGCTAGATGTTTGTTCTGACAATGGTTACAAACATGGTGTTTTGAACCTCTATTAGAGCCTCCAGTTCTCTCAACCGAGGCCACCTTGGAAAAAGACTAAGTCATAGTCTAAGGCTTCTCAATGTTCCCGAAACGAGATGGCTGCGGATAGACATGTTGCTTAGGGCCTTGATACTTCCCCTTATTGTTCCATCTAGGAGGTCAAGATTCATCTCTGAACCTCTTCTTAGCTTTGCCCGACCTATTGGTCCTTTGGGCTTCCAATGATGCTTCAGTAGCTTTGACTCGGTTTACCAAGTCTTAGAAATCAGTGATGCCTAGTGCAGTAAACATGGGGTGGAGCTCATCACTTAGCCCGACAATGAACATACGACACTTTTCTTCCACCTTCTTAATATATTCAGCACCATATCAGCAATACTTGCAAAAATCATGGATGTATTGCTCGACAAGCCGCCCACCTTGCTTGAGGTGGAAGAAGATATTGCGTCTCTCTGTGAGATGGAACCCGCTGATATACTTCTTTCAAAATTCTTGAAGAAAGAATTCCCAAGTTATAGTGTCCTCGGAGACAGTAAGAATAGTAGTCTCCCACCAATGAAACGTCTCATCAGCAAGCAACGCGAGGGTGCATTCAAGCTTATGTTTGTCTGAACACTGGAGCTGTTTATTCATAATTCTTAAGAAGTTTTCCAACCAATACTCAGCGACCTCAAGATTGTCATCATCCTTTCCGGTGAAGGTATAAGCCTGATATTGTGATACCTTGTCAATATGGGCCCAAGAGTGTTGGACGACCGGTCCAATAGGCTGCACGACTTGCTCACCTTTCATTGCGGCCATAAATTTTTTGAACATATCGACCATGTTCCTATAACACTCGGCCTCAGCAGTCGGCACCTCGGTCTGGTGCCTTGTACAGGAACATCTTGTGGGTTAGGAAGATCTCCCCTATTTTCCTTGCCATGCGGCGAAGAACCAGTGGCAAGCTCATTGATGTGAGCTCTATTAGTTTCAGACATAACAATAAGATAAAGAGAGATAGGATTAGTCGACAAGTCACAATATATATTATATAACTCCTAGGTGGAAAAGTAACACAATAACAATGCAATAGCCTTCAGTTTAGTCCTAAAATTGACTAAACTCTAGCTTTGATACCACAAATGTAACACCCCCTTCCTGGCCTGGTCAAAAACCAGGTCAGAGTGTGCAACCAGTGAGCGATACAGTGATTCAGTGTGAAAACTTTCAATCAATGATTGTCACTTAGTATATGTAATGCTTTTTTGAACCTTATTAAAAAAGAACATTAGCCCAATTTATCCAATAGGAAACAATAATTAAGAAATTAGGGCTGGTTCTTAATTACTATGAGTTTTAGGGGCTAAACTATAAATTCAATAATTTAGAGGTCTTTTAGTGAAATTAACTGAACCATAATGAAATTCAATACAATAACAGTGAGTCCATAAATTTTCATATTAATCTGATGTTATTTACCCATCCAATTAGACTTGCCAAGATTCAGTGACCATTTTGTAAACAATGCAAAACTGTGTTCAACAGCCCTTAACCAATTTAACAGACACTGTACCGAAACACTTTGGTGTCATATCGGTATGGATGTAAATGGATTTGAACATCCAAATGAAACTGACCAACTTTGTTTCGATATAGCTTGACTTGTATCGGTACGGGTTGACTAACGTTAACTTTGACCAAGACTCGTTTTGATACACCCTGTACTCGTATCAATACCATTAATTTTCCAGACCTCTCCGTCCAAGGTCGTATCGAAATGCCTTGAAGCCGTATTGATACACCTGGGTTAGCCTACACTTTGAATGGCCAAATATGCACTACCGTACCGAAACAGGTGGACCCGTATCGGTACAGCCTGTACTATAATACCAAATTTTATCTAGTTTTTAATCGAATTAACATGTTAAACTATGTGAAAATGCAATGAAATTTTACTAGCAATATTCAACCACTATAATCTACTAGCATGTCAAATTTTAGGGCCATTTGAATCTTTTTACTAGGTTTTCACCTTTTAGCAACAAATATGCATATTCCACCATTTTTAAGCTATTCTAATAAGACATTTAGAACCTTAGACACTTTTACAAGTCATGCATAATCCACACATACCAAAAGAGTCATAAATGACTAATTCAACTACTTTTCCACCATCCTAGGAGTTCATTAGGCGAAATACATTACTTGGGGCTTGTAGTGACTTATCAACAACGTCGATTGTCTGATCTTCAACGGTGAATTCTTTAACCTAAAATGTATGGAATGAAATGCATTAGGCATAATTTGCCTAGTGAGGTAGTCGCAAGTAAATATTTTATCAATGAAATGCATTACAAATCGTATCTTGACAATAACAATGCAATAAATCAATAATAGCAATGCAATGACTATGTTCAATAGCAATAAGTCCATATTTCAATATTAGCCATTGGATCTATTCAAGATAGTGGATATGCGAATTCCTATGCCTCGCCAAATCAATGAATGATCTAGTCCCTTCGCCTCGCCAATATGACCAATAATACAATACATCCCTCTGCCTTGCCAAATCAATATAGGTCGTAGCCCAAGGACCGTAGCCCACCCGTACACTGAGCTCATGAATTCTATGGCATGCCAATTGTATCCAAAGTCCCTTCGAATCCAAGGTCCAGCGATAATATCAATGATCAGTGTTAGGTAACATTAGCAATATTCAATGTTCTTGTCAATAAGTAATGAATCAATATCAATATCCGATAGCAATACCAATGACAATGACAATGTCCAATGATTTCAGTGGCAATAGCAACGATTGGTGTTTAACTTACAATGTTTTGATAACAATAACTATGTCGATATTAATACTCGGTGACAATAGCTATAGCAAAAGCAATGATAATGTTTATGGTCCATGTTTAATGCTCATATGTTTCCATGGCAATAACGATGGCAAAATCCATAACAATGATCCACAATGACAATAACGATAACAATAGTAATAACTATGCTCTATGTCCAATGTTCCATGCTTCCATTTTTCGATGGCAATATCAATGATCAATATTCAATTCAATAGCTTACCTTAACTTACCAATGGAATCCACTAAGTGGTTCAATGCAATATTCCATGACAATAATGTTAGCCATGCTATAATCAAGGATAGTGAAATTGGGAGAGGCACCTAGCCTAGTCCGGAGACTTCGACTATGCTCACCTCAATAATTTGATGCTACTACAGCTCTCGGATAGCAATTCCCTTGTTGCTTTTGTCGATGATGGTGGATGATCTTTCTCCACTTCTTGAGCTAGGTAACCAATAGGGAAATTGTTAGAATCGATAATATGATATCGAAATTAATGTAACGATATCAAAATAAATATCAAAGCTTAAAATAGCTAGTGGCTTTCAAATTCCAGGGATGACCAAAACCCTAGCTTAAGATTAAGCTTGATTTATCCATGAATTTAATGATTGTTTGGGGATTATAGCTTACCCGATCGATAGCAATGATTTGATATAGATAAATCGAAGAAAACTCAAGCTTCTCCAACCTCAACAATGGAGGTGCTTGCTTGGAAGAAGATGATGAAGGAGAGGTGTTAGCTTAGGTCTTTCTCGGGTAAGCCTAGATTAGCTATTACCATTTTCTTTTATTTGCTTTGTAATAACAAAGCTTTTCTTCCTTTGAAGGAATTGCTTCCTGATCACCCACGTATGTAGGATTATAATTGAGGAGGGGCTAATCGCAAGGTTAATTCCTCAACTCTCAATTCTTTATACTTGTACCCCAAACTTTCGATTTCTATAATTTAGTCACTAAAAGATTTTTGATAATTTCAATAAGGTCCATAATCAATAATTTGATTCAATTAGATTCTAATATCGATGGATTCAATGATTGTTTGGGGATTATAGCTTACCTGATTGATAGTAATGATTCAATATAGATAAATCGAAGAAAACTCAAGCTTCTCCAACCTCAACAATGGAGGTGCTTGCTTGGAAGAAGATGATGAAGGAGAGGTGTTAGCCTAGGTCTTTCTCGGGTAAGCCTATATTAGCTATCACCCTTTTTCTTTTATTTGCTTTGTAATAACGAAGGTTTCCTTCCTTTAAAGGAATTGCTTCCTGATCACCCACGTATGTGGGATTATAATTAAGGACGGGTTAATCGCAAGGTTAGTCCCTCAACTCTCAATTCTATATACTTGTACCCCTAAACTTTTGATTTCTATAAGTTAGTCACTAAAAGATTTTTGATAATTTCAATAAGGTCCATAATCAATAATTTGATTCAATTTGATTATAATTTAGGAGGGGCTAATCACAAGGTTAGTCCCTCAACTTTCAATTCTCTATACTTGTACCCCTAAACTTTTGATTTCTATAATTTAGTCACTAAAAGATTTTCAATAATTTCAATAAGGTCCATAATCAATAATTTGATTCAATTGCATTCCAATATCGATGCAACTGACCTTGCGGTCAAACTCAATACAATATTTAGACCTTTCTGATGTAGGGTTTCTAAACGCCGAAACCCATTTCCAACTAAACTCGATTTCGGGGTGTTACATATGCTCTCTTTTTCCCATTGATGCAGAGCAATAGAGTTGAGGGCCAGAATTGGTTTGGCAAGGAATGTCCAAGATCAAGACATTTACTTGAGTATGGGAACTTGGTTTTAAATTCGATAAATAAGTCAATCTGTTATCATGTTTGGGGGATTTGTAATATGGATATTTGGTTGTTTTGTGATGGTTTAATTGTTTCGGTTTAATGGATTTTGTGCTTGGATTTGAGGCATGATTGTTGATGACTTACGAGCATGAGATTATGCTTTGTTGTTTTCCCTTAGTATGCATATTGGTTGGAAATGCTTATAATCATACTTTTGTGATGCTAGCATACTTTAAATGTTGCTAAAAGGTTGTTAATGCCATGCCTATGATGAAATGCACCTTGAATCTCTTTTTGAATGTTGAGTTGGATGGTTCCTAGGAAACATGCCTCTAGAATTGTGTTTGAAGTGCCTCTTCATGAATTGATCATGTTAATTTGTGTTTAAAGCATGATTTGATCTTTAGTTTAGTTGTATGTATGATTATGTTGATTTAAGGCATGTTTGAATCCATGTTCGAGATAAAAACCAACAATTTTGGACATCACAGTTCCAGATGTACCTATACGCAGGGCTTCGTATCGATATGGGTATGTGTTTTTGGTGGCCTCGTATTGGTACTCAAAGACGTGTATCGGTACGCCCTTTAGCCACTGGAAATTTCATTTTGGTTCATGTAGCCCGCGTACCGATACGCCTTGGGACCCTATCAGTACGGTTGGTCGTTATGTTAGTTGTGGAGGTTTTATGATTTGAGATTCTTCTATTTTGGTACTTGGTTCTCATGTATGCAATTGAATGAGTTTGGTTGTTTATTTTGAGCTAAATTTTGGCAAGTAAGCATGTAACCTGACTAATTGAGAAATGATAACTTCAAAATTAATTAACTCATTTTAATTATATAGATTTTCAATTTAGTTCCTAAATCGCAAACACGTACAATTGGATGTCATTTTGACGCCCGATTTAGTTGATATTTCACCCGCTACTGGCATGCTCACCTTAGGTCGTAATGTTGCATCTAGAAAAGATAAAAAGAAAAAAATGATCACAATCTTAGTTAATCGTATCAGGTTTTGTTTCGGTAAAGCCAATATAGCTCGCTTGGTTTAGTTTGGCGTCTAGGCCGAGTCGAGGGGGTTACAGTAGGTACATTTACATTGTAATATCTATTGTTGTTTTCTTTGGTTGATTCTAGTTCTATGAATTCATATATCTTGCTTGAACATACTCATTTGCTTAATATACATGTAAAAGTGTTAGATATGGGTGTGCGAGTAACTAGTTCTTTCGAAGAGACGTTTGTTGCTAGGAAGTTGTATAGGAGATGCCCTTTGACAGTTTAAGGTCATGTTTTTGCTTCACATTTTTGATGTAATTTTGCGCATAGATTGGTTGACTGAGCAAAGGGATGTGGTTGATTTTGAAACCCAGCGAAACTCGCTGGTGATTATGAAGTAGTGGTTGTGGGTGAGAATTCTAAGTTCGTGTCCAATGTTGTTTCAGCTCTAGAAGCGAGTCGTTTGATGGATTATGCTTGTTAGGCATTCTTAGCCTATGTTATGAATCTGGGATCAAAGGAGGTGTGTGTTCAGGACATCCGTATAGTATATGAGTTTCTAGGTGTTTTTTCCAGAGGAGTTGTTGGGTTTGCCACCGGATAGGGAAGTAGAGTTTAACATTGAGTTATATGCAAATACATCTCCGGTCTATTGCTCCTTATCACATAGCACCAAAGGAGTTGAAGGAGTTAAAGACACAACTTAAAGAGTTGCTTGATCGAGGGTTTATTATGCCTAGTTTTTCATTGTGGGGTGTGCCGATGTTTTTGAAAAAGAAGGATGGTACGATACGGATGTGCATTAATTATTGGCAACTAAACAAGTTGATGATTGAGAATAAGTATCCTATGCCGCAAATTGATGATTTGTTTGATCAGTTTAAAGGTGTTTCTATGTTCTCTAAGATTTATTTGAGGTCTGGGTATTATTAGTTGAAAGTAAAGGATGTGAATATGCCTAAGATTGCTTTTCATATGAGGTACAGGCATTACGAGTTTTTGGTGATGCTGTTTGTCTTGACCAATGCACCAGTTGCGTTTGTGGATATGATGAATCAGGTATTCCATGAGTTTTTAGACCAGTTCATAGTTATGTTTATTGATGATATTCTTATGTTCTCTTGTACTAAGGAGGATAATGATAGACACTTACGGATTGTGCTTTAGGCATTGTTGGATAATCAGTTGTATGCCAAGTTAAGCAAGTATGAGTTTTGGCTTAAAAATGTTGTCTTTCTTGGGCATGTTGTGTCAGCCAAAGGAATTTGGGTTGACCAACACAATATTGAGGCGGTGATCGATTGGAAGTCACCTGAGTCCATACCGGAGGTTCGTAGTTTCCTTGGGTTGGTTGGCTATTACAGTTAGTTTGTGGATGGTTTTTTGAGGATTGTTGCTCCTTTGACCAAGTTATTGCAGAAGAATGTCCGCTTTGAGTGGATAGAGGATAAATAATGGGCTTTTGAAAACTTGAAGGAGGCTTTGATGCAAGCTCCAATCTTGATTCAACCCGAGTCAGGTAAGAAGTTTGTTGTTTACAGTGATGCATCATATGTAGGCTTGGGTTGTGTGTTGATGCGAGGAGAAAAAGTTGTGGCTTATGCGTCTAGACAGTTGAAGGTGCA
Source organism: Hibiscus mutabilis (assembly GCA_019671005.1). Lineage (NCBI taxonomy): Eukaryota > Viridiplantae > Streptophyta > Magnoliopsida > Malvales > Malvaceae > Hibiscus > Hibiscus mutabilis. The sequence continues at coordinate 13,287,804 of CM033735.1, read as the reverse complement.
CGAGCGCAATTATCCTATGCATGATCTTGAGGTTGCTACAGTTGTGTTTGAATTGAATATTTGGAGGCACTATCTGTAACATCCTCTATCTGGCTGAAAGAAAACCAGAATATGAGATATCACCAGAACAAAACATAGAAATCAAAATTAGATCTCACATGATCAAAAGAGAAAATTTTCAATAGATCAAGAGGATTACAAAATTTTCTCAAACAACTTAAGAATTTAAACATAATTCATAAGGATTACATCTCATTTTCACCTTTCAATGTTAATCAATTCAAGCCTATTCAATTATTGACAGTGATCGAATACATCATAATTTTCTTTTAAACTTAAACAAGTCAGTTCCGTAGTGACATTCAAGTAATACCATAGCATATTTATCTTTATCTTATGGTAAATTCTAAATCATACTTGCATAGATTCTAAGTGGTTTCAAATTAAGTTTATCATTCTATCCAATCCATACTAGAAGAATTACAAAGATATTTAGCCATTTTCTGATTATAACTCGAGACATGTATCTCTACCTAGCAATGTTATACATATCGACTCCAAGACTTCAAGAGATGTCTATTGGCATACGTTTTATATCATATAACTTTAAACAAAGGATTCATAGGACAACTCACTTCAATTTTAGTTTTCTATAGTTCTTATGATATGTCTAGTAGATAACTAATACAGATTATCAATTTCATTACATTCAAGCATATCATGCATACCCCACATCATAAAACACACTATTCACCAAAAATTTACCTCATATGTCTAACATAATATAGCTTACCCCTTATCTTGGCATACAATGCATACCAATCCATAACATATCATACATATCAACTGTATATCATATCATACCAACAAGCATACCAAATAATTAACACCATGCTAGGAACGTGTCTAGTTCACTACATGTTAAACCAATTAATCACTTTGTTTTAATAAGACATTAGTATAGTTATTTACTTTAACGTATATGCAAATAATCAAAGTTATGGCATAAACTAGAATATAACAATTTTATTATATTCTATCTATTCAATTTATAATATCGGATCAAGGACACATTCACTAAAATGCAATCTAACATTATTATTTCATAGCATACATACAAATAAATACCATTTAGCCAATCTATCTTAAATAACTTATTATAGATAGACTTTCATTCAAAACATTCTTATACTTAGTAAAGTAAAATCATATATACAATTTATACAAATGACAATCAAGTCACGCCCGAAATTAGGTGTATTACATAATAAAGAAATCATTTCAAGATGATAACTTCTCAAAATACTAAGATGTTTATACAAATGCTATATGCCACCAATCTAGGAGTTCCAAGGGAGGAAAAATTATTACACAAAGACTTTATTATGTGACTTGCAACCTCTAACCACGATCGAACCAAGAAAAACTGATAATATCCTGAAAATATATGAGAATGAATGCATTAGGCTTATATAGCCCAAGTGAGGTAGAGACTTTAAGACAAAAAAGCCGAATGTTAATGATATTGAATGTAAAATTCAAGAAATCCAAGCATAAGTTAGTAACAGACGTTTATGTTTTAATCTTAGCTTATACAAGGCTTGATTATTAAAAGCTTAATTAGAGTTCATAATCTTACAAATCTTAACTGAATATCTTTAAGGGTTTTTAACTGAGTTCCTTCAAATTTCTTATCAAACTTATCAAGTTCATAACTTGTCTTATTGATGTCTTATCAGGGCTTATCAAAGTACTTATCAATTTTTTCAGAATTCTTATCGAATCTTATCAGAGTGCTTATCAGAGCTTATCAGAGTTCTTAGCAGATTTCTTACAAAGTTTATGTCTTTGAAAACGTTTTCATTAGATCAAATTTGGCCATATGTAGCATTGGTTTAAGATTCACTTAGCACAAAGCACAAAACAATGGCTAGTTTATAGCATAACATACCTAGCTTTTCTTCCCTATCAACAAATTGTCACCAATCTCATTACCATCTCCACTGTTACCTCCTACTATCGCCAATATATCACACATGTGGGGTCATCACCCTTTAGCTGTAGCTCGTGGATCGTAGCCCTGGAAATATACCTCTGCATCATGTCAAAGTGTTCAAGGACTTCCATTGTTCAGGCAACTTAATATTTCTAGTTTAGAGAATTAGGAGGGTATCTTATGATGTATAGTGACTTGCTTATTTCCTTACTTAATATCTTGTGGCAAGATGAGCTAATAGCTCCGGAAGACTTAAGAGTTCTTAGTTCATATCATTTTAAGTTTTGATTTGCTTTATTAAAGTCTTATGGTAAGAGAGTTCATAGTTTGATTATTAATGTAACATACCAAAAATGGGCTTAAGAGAAATTGACTTGAATCTAAATTAGGATATATTTCTGTGAGTAAATGAATTATAAGGTGACTAAATTGAACTGTGGCTAAACTAAAGGGTTTCTTATATAAGGGACCATTTTCAGAATGAATTAACGGTTCATATTTGCATGCTAACTTTTAATCAAAGCAAGGACTAGGCTTAGGTGTCCTTGAGTCTCGGCCATAGTGGGGGGGAAGTCATCCTCTTCCATCATTCTCGAGCTATACCCTAAAGGAAGAGGGAAAAATTCTCTCAAATCTTAGAGATTGTAGAAGAGAAGCTAACATCAATTTCATTAGATTGGACCTTAAATTGTGCTTGCATGCTTGAGATTGTAAGTTTCTATGTGTTATCCTTTTTATTTGAAGTATGACTTGAGGTAGTGATAATCAAACCAATTCTTGCTTGATGATGATGATTGTTGTTTGCTTGTTGAGTTCGGTTTGATAGAATGTTAGTTAGAAATGGGATTGAAGTTGAATTAACATGTTTTGGCATTGTAGAGTTGTAGTGATGTGAATTTAGAGTCATAAGGATGATTCAATATGCTAGAATTACCTGATTTCAGCACGAGACAATGCGTTTGGACTAGATTAGTGGAAATAGGAAACTGCCATGTTCGATTATAGCCCTTAACGAAACTCATTTTGGTGATTGATATGATATAGATCATTTGAATTATGAATTAGTAACAAATGATTGTTCTACTGAACTACAAGACTGTTTGAATCTTATGAAAGTAGGGGAAATGGTTTAAAAGGAGTTTTGATGGTTGTTTAGGTGAATTAGATTAAGTGTTAAACTCCTTATGCTAGGCAGAATCTATGGGACTGTTTTATATGAATTGTAATGGGATCACTGTTTTGAATTGATGTTGTATGAAAAACCTATTGTAATGATCAAATGAAGCTTTGGAAATTTCTATATTAAGGCTTGTATAGACATATAAGAGAAATAGATAACTTTATGAGTAAAGAATTGTTTCTAATGTAACAATTAATTATTGAATTAATTAGACAACAAAGGAATCGATCAAGATGACGAGAGGAAAAAGGGAGTTGTGATCCACGATCAAGAATAGCTCGGAGTATTGTAAGTGTAAATTGTATTTTGAACTAGCCTAACATTTCTCTTTGAATTGTATTATCTGATTGTTCCCTGAGACTTAAAAATGCACATACTAGTTTGGAACTACTAATGCTTGATAAGGTGAATATGTCCAGGTATGTATGGATAATTGTTTGTGAAAATTAGAATATAAAAATGAATTGGTTATTTATAATGCTTAATGTAACACCTTGTGCATGTGGCTAAGTACTCGAATAGTTAAAGAAGTATATGAAGTAAATTATTGAAAAGTTCGTAAGAGCCTTGATTAGTTTTAGTTCTAGCTAGATTGGCATGCCAATAGAAATTCCTGAGCTCAGCCTGAACTGGACTAAGGTCCCCTAAATGGTACTAAGGTACCCCTGATTAACTTGAAACGATTAAATGTTTCGATGGTACTAGATTACCATTGCCTGATAATGTGTCGATTGAATATGTAATTCTAGACTAACAACTAGTCAAGGCTGTGTTATACAACTAAAGTTGCTTGTGATAAATTGATTGTTAAAAGATTGAATTGTTTACTTGAACAACTAAAGGATTTTCTTGATGATATATTCTTCTTCTTAGAAGCATGCCGCTATTTATGAATTAATTAAGCTTAGAGTAAGCTTCTTGCTGGATAAGTATAGAGTATGTTACTCAAATGGTAATTACCCAATGAATGCAAATAGTCTCGTTGGCCTATTTGTTCAAATTAAATAACTAAATTATGAATTAGTATTTGGGTACCTTTAGACTTATTGTTATCTAAGCTACGAGACTAGCAACCTAATTGCTCACCCTGTTATTTACAAGAAAAGCCGATTGATAGATCAAGCTTGGGGAGCCAAAGCAAGGGCACTAAAGTTCAAATGTATGTTTTTTGTTGTTATAAGTTAAACTCCTAGAAGGTGGCACTAGCTTGAATACTATACTTATAAACTTTTGAGTCCTTTAAGGGGGTTTGTAAATATTAAAGTATTAAAGGCTTTGTATATCATGTGTTTTGTCTAGATGCTTGATAATGGTTTGATTTTGCTTAAGTAGACATAAATGGTAGCTTCGATTATGATAGATGACCTTAGGAGCTTGTTATTGAATACTTGATGATAGTATAGTATGGCTGCTTGTTATGTATGTGAAGATTTCTAAGTTCGAACCTTTATGTGGAATTAACTCTGTAAATTGACATGGATGAACAACTCGATAATTGATCATAAATTGGAAATACTCTATGTCTAAAAAGAAATTTTGTTAGTTCATAGCTTTGCCATGATATTCTTGGATCCTATAGTTACTAAAAGCTTCAAAATGCTTTTCTTGTTATGCCTTGTTGTAATGGTTTGTATAGATTATCATGGCCTAAACCATTCGGCCAATTCTATGATTAGCATCTTGTTTAATTCTAAGGATTAAATTGTTTACATGTCTTACTCATATCAATTCGTATGATTTGAGATCCAATTATTATTCAGTGACCATAATTTGTTTTTATGATTACTTGTTCTCCAAGGATATGGGTGGTGTATCCTTGCCTTGTTCGAATACTAGCTTGCCAGACAAGTTAGTTGTCTACTTCTAGGCTAGTTTTACCTTCTAGTCTTAGGTTGGGGTATTAGAATTTGGTAATCAGAGCTAAGGTTTAGTTGATCCTGGGACTAAACCGGTTTAAGTTGTGTCATCTGTTGTCTAAGTGCCACCTAGGAGTTGAATTTAAGTCTCTTCTGTGATCTTGTTTGATTATATCTCCCTTGAATGTAAATTTCAGATGTCTGAGACACATTTGGCCCAGGGTAGAGATAGCCCGGCTGGCTCCTCCAATGATGGAGGGAGTGTTAGACTAAACTAGGAGCAAGCAAATCCTTAAAAGGATGCCGAGCCACAACCTGAAGCCCCTCAAGTGAATCAAATCCAAAAAAGAATGTTTTCTCAGCATGACTAAGATGTTCAACCAATTCATTTCTACCATGAAGCAAAGTGATTCTTCTACACCTACAGTGGTCCAATCAAGGGCCCATATTGATAAACTGGCTCAGCATCGAGCTTATTCATTTACGGGATCTGATGAGGAGAACCTGGAAGCAGCTGAATACTGGTTGGAGACTACCATCAGAATCCTAACCAATCAACTTCAGTGTTCGAATGAACATAAACTGGAGTGTGCTATGGCTTTACTTGTTGATGAAGTTTTTAGTTGGTAGGAAACTACGATTCTCACTGCCCCGGAGGATGCAGTAACATGGGGATTTTTCTTGAATTCTCGAAGAAGTATGTGAGTGAACAGTACTTAGCTAAAAAAAGAAGACGTTTCTTACATCTGAAGCAAGGTGGTAGACTTGTAGAGCAATATGTTAGTGACTTTTTCAAATACTGCAAATATGGGTCGAAATATATTAAAGAGGAGAAGGATAAATGCAAAATGTTCGTTGAAGGGTTGAATAATGAATTGAGGCCCATGTTTACGGCTCTCGGGATAACAGATTTTTAAGATCTAGTGAACCGGGTGATTGCTACGAAATCTAGAATGAAGGCTGTTGACAAAAGAAGGGAGAACTATTCGAAGAAAGATAAAAGATTTCTGGGTGATAGTAAGCCTCAATGGCCTTCAAAGAAATCGAAGAATCAAGGAGGAAACTTCTCGAGTTATGTTGCTTCTTCAAGGGGTAATTTTATCTCGAAGCCTCAAACAATAATCAAATCCTCTGCACCTACAATCTCAATCAATAGCTCGGGGAATTCGGGTAAGGATCCTCAGTCTTAACATTGTAATATCTTTCAGAATTATCATTCAGGCCAGTGTAGAAAATAGTCAAATGCCTCTTTCTAGTGTGGAAGCCTAGAATATTATTTTCGAGATTGTCCTTAGACTTTGGACAAGCCTCCGGTTAGAGTGGCTTCAAATTCTAATTTGATTCCATCTCCTCGAGGCAAGGGGCCGAAACAAGCGCAGTCGGGAAATTTGGGAAGGACTCAAGCCAAGCTCCCACTACAACATATCAAGATTCTCGGGCCGCTACTCGAGTGTATCATATCCGGGTCCATGATGATGAAGAGGCACCTGATGTAATTGCAAGTACAATTGAGCTTCATGAAAATTTCTTATATGCCTTAATCGATTTAGGATCTACCCATTTATTTATCTGTTTTCACTTGCTTGAAAAACTAAAATTGAGTTCTGAAATTGTTGATCAAGGGCTTGTAGTTTCAAACCCATTAGGGGGCAGTGTGACTGTAAATATTATATGTAGGGACTGTCCTCTATACATCCAAATTATCCCCTTCCCTATTGATCTTTATGTGCTACCCTTTTGTGAATTTGATTTAATTCTGGGTTTAGACTGGTTAGGGAAACATCGGGCTTGGGTAGATTTCAATAAGAGAACTTTATCTACGGGGTCTAGGAAAAGAATTGATACTTTTAATCAATCAAGAGCTCAAAAAGCCAAACCCATATATTGCTAATATTCATGGAAATGCTAAAACCGAGCCTGATATAATTCAATTCCAACTGTATCTGAATTTCTCGATGTTTTTCCTGAGAAACTTTTGGGACTGCCACCAAACCATGAAGTGGAGTTCAAAATTGAGACTCAATCTAGAATCAATCCCATATCCATCACTCCTTATAGAATAGCTCCAGTTGAACTAAAAGAGCTTCAAAAGCAATTGCAAGAACTGCAAGATAAGGGGTTTATTTGACCAAGCTCATCTCCTTGGGGAGCCCTGGTACTCTTTCTCAAAAAGAAAGATAGATCGATGAGATTATGTATAGATTACCGGTAACTTAATCAGATTACGATTAAGAACATGTACCCACTTCCAAGAATTGAAAACTTGTTTGATTAATTGAAGGGTGCTTCGGTATTTTCCAAGATCGACCTTCGATCAGGATACTACAAAATGAAAGTTAAAGAATATGACATACCTAAAACTGCATTTAGGACTCGTTATGGTCATTATGAGTTCCTGGTAATGCCATTTGGTCTAACAAACGCCCCTGCTGCGTTTATGGATTCATGAACTGAGTCTTCAAACCCTATTTGGATAAGTTTGTCGTGGTCTTTATTGATGATATTCTTATCTATTCGAAAGATGAATCTGAGCATTCTAAACATCTCAAAATTGTGCTACAAATGCTCAGAGAAAAACAACTCTATGCCAAATTCAACAAGTGTGAATTTTGGCTGCCTGAAGTATCCTTTTTCGGACATATAATTTCAGCTGCGGGAATTAAGGTTGACCCAAAAAAGATTCAAGCGGTGATTGAATAGAGATCTCCGAGGAATGTTAGTGAAGTTCGAAGCTTCCTTGGCCTGACCAGATATTATCAAAGATTTGTTAAGGGGTTCTCTATACTAGCCGCATCCTTAACCAAACTTCTCTATAAGGAGGTACCATTTATTTGGTCTGAAGTGCAGCAAAGAAGCTTTGACCAATTGAAAGAAGTGCTTACTCGAACCCCGATATTAAGTCAACCATAATCGGGGAAAGAATTTACGGTGTTTAGTGATGCCTCTCACTTGGTTTTGGGATGTATTCTAATGCAAGAAAACAAAGTGGTAGCTTATGCTTCTCGACTGTTAAAATCCCATGAATTGAATTACCCAACCCATGATCTTGAACTAGCTCCTATAATCTTTGCCTTAAAATTTTGGAGACAATACTTGTATGGAGAAAGATGTTACCTTTTAACTTATCACAAAAGCTTGAAATACCTCCAAACCCCAAAGGAGCTCAATCTTAGACAAAGACGATGGATCGAGTTACTCAAGGATTACGATCTAATCATAGATTACCACCCGGGAAAAGCCAATATGGTGGCTGATGCACTCAGTCGCCATCAATCTTGTGGTAAGTGTTTGATCAAACTATTCTTTCCCTAACATCTATTCGGAAATTTGATGATCACATTCTAAAAATCACCTTGCTAATTATTGTAGCCTCAACCTCTATCAATGCCCAACTTCAATTATGCAAGAAGCATGGGTTATTGGCTTCAATTCAAATCCACTCAAATGTGATGTCTAGAATTCGATTGTTACAACAATCTACTCCCGAATTGCAAAAGACTTTGCTTAAGATCGAAGGAGGTGATGAATCTAATTTTGTTTTAAAGGAAGATGGGTTACTCTATTTATGAAATAGAGTATGTGTTCCTAATGATTTAAAATTGAGAAGAGAAAACTTATAGGAAGCTCATAACAGTTCATTCTCTATACATCCTGGATCGGTAAAGATGTATAAAGATTTGAAAGGTCTTTACTGGTGCCCGGGAATGAAATTTGCAATTATAGATTTTGTGTCTAAATGCTTGGTATGTCAGAAGGTGAAAGCTGTACATCAAGTTCCATCAGGTTTGTTGCAACCTATCAAATTTCCACAATGGAAATGGGAGCAGATAATGATGGACTTCGTTAGTGGATTGCCCCTGTCACTGAAAAAGAATGATGCAATATGGGTGATTGCGGATAGGTTTTCAAAATCAGCCCACTTTCTTCCGATTCTAATGAACATGAGCCTGAATCAGCTAGCAGAACTTTACATTCGAGAGATAATAAGGCTACATGGTATTCCTACTTCGATAATTTCTAATCGGGATTCTATATTTACTTATAGATTTCAGAAATCTTTACAAAAATCTCTCGGGACTAAAACCAATCTCAGTACTATTTTCCATCCTCAATCGGATGGCCAATCTGAAAGAACTATACAACTCTTAGAAGACATGCTTCGAGCTTGTGTATTATATTTTGGGAAGAGCTGGGAGAGAGCTTTACCTCTAGCTGAATTCTCATATAATAACAGTTATCAATCATGTATTCAAATGGCCCCCTTTGAAGCCCTTTACAGAAGAAAATGCAAGACTCCTTTATCTTGGTCAGAGTTAGGGGAAAACAAAGCTTTAGGACCTCAATTGCTTCGAGAAATAGAAGAACAAGTGCAAACCATCTGCAATCGGATGAAGGAAGCATTCGATCGAAAAAAAGATTATGTTGATCGTAAAAGAAGAGATGTTCAACATAATGTGGGAGATAGAGTGTTTCTAAAGGTATCTCCATGGAAGAAGGTATTTAGATTTGGAAAAAAAGGAAACTTAGTCCTCGATTTGTAGGACCTTTTGAAATAATAGAGAAAGCTGGTCTTGTTACTTATCGGTTGGCTCTACCGAAAGAATTTAGTAAAATACATAATGTATTCCATGTATCAATGTTGCGTAGCTATCGATCGGATCCATCTCACATTCTTGAGCCGGATGAAGTTGAACTAAATCAGGATCTTTCTTATGAAGAAGAGCCAATTCAAATTCTTGGTCGAGAAGATAGAAGGCTAAGAAATAAAACAATATCTCTTGTTAAAGTCTTGTGGAAGAATCATGGAAGCAAAGAGGCTACATGGGAGCCTGAATCTACCATGAGAGAGCAATACCCGTGTCTATTTTCCTTAGGTAAATTCAAGGACGAATTTTCTTAAGGGGGAGGAATTTGTAACATACCAAAAAGGGTCTTAAGATAAATTGTCTTGAATGTAAATTAGGATATATTTCTATGAGTAAATGAATTGTATTATTCGATTGTTCCCTGAGACTTAAAAATGCAGATACTTGTTTGGAACTGCTAATGCTTGATAAGGTGAATATGCCCAGGTATGTATGGATAATTGTTTGTGCAAATTAGAATATAAACATGAATTGGTTGTTTATAATGCTTAATGTAACACCTTGTGCATGTGGCTAAGTACTCGAATAGTTAAAGGAGTATATGAAGTAAATTATTGAAAAGTTCGTAAGAGCCTTGACTAGTTTTAGTTCTAGCAAGATTGACATGACAATAGAAATTCATGAGCTCAACCTGAACTAGACTAAGGTCCCCTGAATGGTACTAAGGTACCCCTGATTGGCTTGAAACGGTTACATGTTTCGATGGTACTAGATTACCATTGCCTGATAATGTGTCGATTGAATATGTACTTATGGACTAACAACTAGTCAAGGCGGTGTTATACAACTAAAGTTGCTTGTGATAAATTGGTTGTTAAAAGATTGAATTGTTTACTTGAACAACTAAAGGAGCTGCTTGATGATATATTCTTCTTCTTAGAATCATGCTGCTATTTATGAATTAATTAAGCTTAGAGTAAGCTTCTTGCTGGATAAGTAGAGAGTATGTTACTCAAATGATAATTACCCAATGAATTCAAATAGTCTCGATGGCCTATTTGTTCAAATTAAATGACTAGATCATGAATTAGTATTTTGGCACCTTTAGACTTATTGTTATCTAAGCTACGAGACTAGCAACCTAATTGCTCACCCTGTTATTTACAAGAAAAGCCGATTGATAGATCAAGTTTGGGGAGCCAAAGCAAGGTCACTAAAGTTCAAATGTATGTTTTATGTTGTTATAAGTTAAACTCCTAGAAGGTGGCACTAGCTTGAATATTATACTTATGAACTCTTGAGTCCTTTAAGGGGGTTTGTAAATATTAAAGTATTAAAGGCTTTGTATGTCATGTGTTTTGTCTAGATGCTTGATAATGGTTTGATTTTGCTTAAGTAGACATGGATGGTAGCTTCGATTGTCATAGATGACCTTATGAGCTTGTTATCGAATGCTTGATGATAGTATAGTATGGTTGCTTGTTGTGTATGTGAAGATATCTAAGTTCGAACCTTTATGTGGAATTAAATCTGTAAATTGACATGGATGAACAGCTCGATAATTGATCATAAATTGGAAATAATCTATGTCTAAAAAGAAATTTTGTTAGTTCATAGATTTTCCATGGTATTCTTGGATCCTATAGTTGCTAAATGCTTCAAAATGTTTTTCTTGTTATGCCTTGTTGTAATGGTTTGTATAGATTATCATGGCCTAAACCATTTGACCTATCTTATGATTAACATCTTGTTTAATTCTAAGTATTAAATTGTTTACATGTCTTACTCATATCAATTTGTATGATCTGAGATCCAATTCTTATTCACTGACCATAATTTATCTTTATGATTACTTGTTCTCCTAGGATGTGGGTGGTGTATCCTTGCCTTGTCCGAATACTAGCTTGCCAGACAAGTTAGTTGTCTACTTTTAGGCTAGTTTTACTTTCTAGTCTTAGGTTGGGGTATTACAATTAAGCTTTAAAAACGAAGTATATTACCACTTATTAAAATTATATCAAACATAGCAAGGCATAGGATGCATATGTAATGCAACATCAATAAAGAACTTATCAAGGTTGCCATGCTTAAATGTCCTTCCCCAAATTGCTCTACTTGAGCCTTATGCAAAAATGTTCGTATGCATTCATACTTACACAAAGCATATATCAAAACATAAAATCAGGAATCAGAATGACACCGTGTCATCCAAGACAATACAGCTACACTCATCTTATATTCCGAAGTTATGGAATACCTTAACATCAACCACATCTTGCTAGTTATCCAAATCATTTCCCAGCTTTCTCATAGTAACATTTTCCTTATCAACACATGTACCTTAAACAGAATAACCAGCCACTAAAACCAATTTAATTCATTCACCAATAGTCCAATTGCACGCATTTACATATATATATACAAATCCACATGCTTCCTTATGTACTCAAAACAGTCCACATTTTCACATATACACATATATATATTCCAAACAGTCCATGGCATCTATAAACATTCAAAAACAATCATTAACATATAGACATATAATCATGTATTCACAAAACAGTCCATTTTAACTTGAAATTAACTCTTACTTATTTACAAACAAATCCCATGTTTTAAATTACTTAAAACAGTCCTGAATTCAAGCTATAAAAATAGCCCCCTAAACTATTTTACAAGAAGTCCAAATCAGTTTCCAAATCCTACATAACAGTCCCATTATCTATATTTTCACACATATACTTACAAAACATCTCACTAACTTATATATTTAAGCAAAACAGTCATTAACATTGGTACACACACTTAAACACATCAAAGCAGCCTTTAATATATTTGTATAGATTCAAAACATTACACTTGTAAAACAAACCCTCCCCTGTTTTTATTAATCCAAAACAGTACATATTTGTTCTCACATATGCAAAATAGTCCTTAATTCTTATATACTCATTTACATACTCCAAACAGTCCACAAATGTTCATATCCATGCCTAATCAATCCATTATGCTTACATACATATTTACATGCATCATAACAGTCCCAAATTCATTTATTTACATACAGAATAGTCCTTAATCATATAAATTTCCACATACATCTTTAAAATAGTCCATTAGTTTCCTATATGCTCAAAACAATACCTATTCACTTATATTATTATATGTACATGTTCAACTAGTCCATCATATGTCATACATACACAAAATAGGGCATTTGCACTTATATGTATTTTTATACATTAAAAACAGTCCCTCCTAAGTTCATATACATTCAAAACAACCCTCTAATGTTTATTTTCATGCCAAATTAATCCATTAACTTGCTTACATATTTTTTTTCACCAAAACAATCCCCATTTTTTATGTTCATGTATACCTATTCAAAACAGTCCAATGCACTTCTATATGTATTCAAACAATCCCTAATTCATAGGAGTACAATTATATATACTTAAAACAGTCCACTATGTCCATGTATTCACAAATCAAGCTAATTTTAATTATATATTCACGTGTATACCAAAACAGTCCACTTTTTGTGCTTAACAGTCCCCTTAATTGCAAACCAATTTCAATTCCATAAGTACACAATTATATATACAAAATAGTCCACTAAAGCTTATATTTATGCAAAAATAGTCTCAATTATACATGTATATACACATAGACACATCGAAACAGGACAATTTATGAAGCATAATTCAATTCATCTATCAACTATCAAAACCATGTTTCAACAACACCAAATCAAGATGGTTTATTCAGCACATCATTCGAGCAAAGCCTAAATTTTACTAACATCAATTGATCTTCAAGCAAAACCATTAATATATAATTCGAGGTACAACTCTCAAATTTCAAAGGAATTAAAATGAAGGAGAGAGCATTTCACCTTCTTCCTTAAGCTATTCAATAAAATCCCTCCAAGATTAAGATAATCTAAGCTCCAAATTCAATTTTCATGGCTATCTTCCAAGCTTTCTCTCCTCTCTCTCTCTAGTAGTCTCGGCTCACAAGCGGGAAGAAGATGATAACTCCATTTGTTATCTTTCTCCTCAACACTTGCACACTCATCCAAGTGACACATACACAATTCTTTAAGCTTTTTCCTTTTCAGCATGCAACCTAGAAATTTACAAAGTATTTGATTTAATCACATTACTAATTAGCTACTCAAGTTTCCTTTATTTCAGTTAAGCTAACATACTTTCCAAGTTTCATAAATGGGTCCTTAAATTATTTAATTACCTATTCCAAAGATATCTTTAATCAATTTGAACCATGATCAACCTAATAATATACTTATAATCCATATTTTTGGAATATTACAAATCACACATTTTCTTTTTATCTCAAAAGACCAATTCAAATACAAAAAAATATTGAATACACTTGACTCGATTTTAGGGTATTACACTATCTTTATGGTGAGAAGTGTGTTTTGTACACGGATTACAAGAGTTTGAAATACTTGATGACGCAAAAGGATTTGAATCTTAGGCAACGTATATGGTTGAAGTTGCTTAAGGATTATGATTTGACGATTGAGTATCATTCGGGAAAGGCTTATGTTGTGGCTGATGCCTTGAGTAGGAAGGTTGCTTTTCCTTAATCAATTGTGACAAATAGGGCTTTACTTGCAACTTCGGACTAGTATGCGCAGTTAAGTGTGACATGGGATGGAGGCTTGTTTGCCGAGTTGCAAGTAAAGCACTCTTTATCACAGTTGATTAAGGACAAGGAACCCTTTGATGAGGCGTTGGTACCACATGTTAAGGATATCATGGATGGAAATCTAATGGATTTTCACTTTAATGATGATGGCGTATTGTGCTTCAAAGATCGGAAGGTGGTGACTAATGATGATGAGTTGAGGCGTACCATTTTGACCGAAGTGCATACTAGTCCATTTGTTATGCATCCTGGTAGTACGAAGATGTATCGAGGCTTAAAAAGGAGTACTATTAGGTTGGTTTGAATAAAGATGTGGCTGATTTTGTTGCTAGATGTATGATATGTCAGCGTGTCAAGGCTGAGCATTAGTTTCCTTCCGGGTTGTTGCAACCATTGAGGATACCGGAATAGAAATGGGAGAGAATCACCATGGGTTTTGTGTCTAGGCTACCTTTGACGCCAACTAAGAAGGATTCCATTTGGGTAATTGTTGATCAGTTTACGAAGTGTGCACATTTTGTGCCATTGCATACAACATATACCTTGGATAAGTTCGCGGATCTGTATATTGTTGAGATTATACGTTTGCACGGGGTTCTCAAGTCCATGGTTTCATATAGGGATCCATGACTTACAGCGAGGTTTTGGGAGTGTTTACATCAGGCTTTGGGTACATGGTTGAATTTCAGTACTTCATATCATCCATAGATAGATGGTCAGTCTGAGCGTGTGATCCAGGTTTTGGAGGATATGTTGAGGTGTTGCATCATTGAGTTCCTGTAACACCCCATCCTCGCGTTAGTCGTAATCCGGTTCAGGAGCATTACTAAGGCGAGAACAAAGTAAGAGATAGGTTACTTGTCGAACAAGTAACCTCGATATAGATAACTTGTGACGTAAGTAACCTAAACACAACCATACAAGACATACAAGTAATCCACATTAATCAAAACAAATACACTTAGCATGGTAATTTAGGTACTAATTCGTTTCATTTCATACTTATATCCTAAGTTACCACTATCATATTACAATTTACCATTCCATTCAATACACATACACCATTCAAATATTAATGACAAGTATGGCATACTTTACAATAGGTTTCTATAAGACATGAACCAACATACATTCTTATTACATGTTCATATACCCTATTCGAACAATAAGGTGGTCACTTAACACATTTCATTTGTTTCTTTTTCAAACAAGTCATACTATTTCTTGGCATCCTTAGCTAGTAACGTTGTTAATGCATGCTTGTACATACCTTAACTCCAATCCAAGCATTGCCGAATCATACCAATGGCCACAAGAACAAATGCATGATCATACAATTTTGGTCTAGCATTCGAATTATACAAGGTTTCATCAATTATTGGATTACTTTCACAATTTGCGCAGCATCTTACTTATTTATATACATATCAACATAGTTCATATACATAGTTTAAGGTATTCAAGGTTGGTTACATGATAGGCCCAGCAAAAACATTACATATACTAGTCATATATATACACCCAAAATGCATGTTCAAAGCTAACTATTACGAGTTCTAGTGCCACCAAACTATGAGCATACAAAGAGTATGAAATCATACTTTCAAGCTTGCTTCAAAACATTGCTTCGAGTTCAAGATATCATCTTGAAAGTGTCTTTAATCTGTTATGGGAAAAATAAAGAGTAGAGTGGTAAGTACAAGTTATGTACTTAGTGAGGTAACACTAAGTCTAACCAATTTCCAAGTTTACTTATCCAAGTGTACAAGCATTTCAAGGAATCAAGATCATCACTACAAGCCATATACTATTCGAATTTATGGGGTAAACATAGGCAAGCTTCACATATCACACAATCAACATAGAAACATCCATCATGTATTTATATCATGCTATTCGAGTTATTGCTTAGAAGACAAGAAGCCAAATACACCAAGTACCAATTAGGCATTCTTACCCAATAAACATCATCTATGCATTTCTTTCATGGGAAGTAACAAGATATACAATCATTCATGTGTTATCTTTCAAGACAAGGATGTTCATTCAAGAATCTTACAAATCAAGTAATGTTCCCATCACACATTCAAGACAAACAATGTTCATTTCAAGTTATTAATTCATCTTATAACACCCTTGGTAAGTAGTTCACTAGATAATCAAATCTTCAACAATATGCACCGAAGTGCCAATATGCACCGTAGTGCCAATATGCACCATCATGCCAATACACACCATAGTGCCAATATGAGCTCTAGTTTCTAAGGCATGCCCTCCTATCTATCCAAACTAGCTACCAAGGTTGTTTGATTATCAATTTCATTCAAGCTTTATAGAATTCATTATTCAATACATGATTATGCCATTCAAAGGCCAAGCCCTTAGGCTTATGGAGTCTTAACTCCCAAGACAATTTTATCCATTCCATTCTAATGGCATGAACACAAGGTGGTACCATTGTTCATTCCATTTCAAACCATTAATGCATATCAATCACAAACACATTCATATGTATGCAATGTCCGTACCTTATTCTCCAAGCAAGCATGCCATTTCTTACCTTTGGCATAAGCAATGCAACATGTCAAGCATTTCATTTCATTTGCTTAACACTCATGTAAACAAGTAGAACATGGCATCAAACAAGTTGTCATTCATATCATTCTTCCCTTAATTAGCCAAATATGTATTAGGTCATGTTACATACAATATCAAGGTTGGCTCGGACCTAAGTCCCAACCCTAAGGATAGTTACACTCACAATACTCCTAACTAATCACTTGTCTTGTATCCAAATCCCTTTGCCTCTTGCTTTGGGATGTTCACTCTTTTCTTCCACTTCCACAACTTGCTACCCTTGGTCTAGCAAGCATAACACATACAATTCATCAAAACATGCACATAATGTCACACATATATAGTAACAATGTTACCACATTTGTACCTAACATTTAGCTACTGTTTTATTATGCTTTCTTTTAAGCATTTCTTACTTGTTCATCTCTATATTGTTATTACCTCATTTTAGGACATAACTGGACAGATTACAATGTCCCAAAACTGTTTTGGAAACAGTTTGCTTCTAGGTGCAAAAACAGTCCCAAACTGCCCAGGACACTGCTGCCTGGCAGTTTGCACATTGTCCCTTTAAATGATCATATCTTTTAATCAGTACGTCAAAATTTCGATTATTTTACACCGTTGGAAAGCTAAAAAAATTTCTTTATGACCATATAAGGCTTGCATTTTAGTTCTTAGCCAATTAATACAATTTATTGTTCAAAGACAGGGCATTTACATTGTCCATCAATTTCTAATTACAGTTTCCAGCATAGAACCCAGAATTCAGTTCTGCTTTCACCTAATGAAAGTAGACATACTAAGGATCATGTCACTAAAATTTCAGCCCTGAATTTGATCTATACAATTTTTTGTGAATTTCCAAAGTTACTGCCCATAACAGAGCAATTATGGGCAGATTGCACCTATTCACATTTTAATTCCTTAAATTCATTTTAACCAATGTTTTGGCCAAAAAATTCATTTCATATGAAATCCTAAACATGTTTAGTCAATGTTAATTCATTTTTTCAAGGTGGCCAAAACAAAGTAAGTTGGTTAAGTTGCTTAATTTTGCATGTTTACACAATTTGTTCTTACTAAAACAGTTTCAAGGCTATATAACTTTGTTCATACTTTTATCTTTCTTTTCCAGCATTGGTTTCTAACAATTTAGCTTGTTTAACACCTTAATTACATTACCTAATCATGATCATGTTCAATTCATTAGTTCCATAGCTCAATTACATGTTCTAACAATTCAATTCTTACAACAACATTTCATTTCAAATTTCCAGCAACCTAATTTTGTTGCACCGTCACTTACACATAAATTCCACTCTAATTCAAGTTATCCATGGTGTATACAAGTTCAATTTCATCATTCTCTTAATTTCAATCAACCTAACAACTCAACTAAGCATTATACATCATCTAAATCAGAATTTCAAGCATGAATTAGTTTGGACAGCATGAATTTACCGTAGTAATGCTGCCACCAAGTTGAGTTTAGCTCAATTTCAACTTTGACACCATATATTCAAGCTTTCTCTCACAAGAACCCTTTCTCCCTACTTTCTTCTTCAATTTGACAACTATGGATAATGAAGAAGAAGATGACTATGTTCAATCCAAGTTAATGGATTTATGAAATGTCCAAAATGTCCTTTAATTAATCCTTACTCTTAACTTAATCAAGGGCATTAAGGGAATCAAAGAATTTAGCATGCAATCATTATCTTTCTCATTTAATTCAATTTAGTCACTTTAAATTGGTCACTTATTTCATTCATTCTTCTATTTAAGTCCTTTAATTTGGCATTCATATTTGTTAATTATTCAATTCAACCCTTAATTGACTTTACTTAATTCAAGATGATTGAACTATTTAGGAATTCTAAATAGTGGTAACATTCTAAGCCCTATTTAGGGGTGTTACAGGTCCAAGGAACCTAAGAGAAACAATTGCCTTTGGTGGAATTTGCTTATAACAATAGTTATCAGGATAGTATACAGATGGTGCCATATGAGGCCTTGTATGGTAGGAAGTGTTGTACGCCTTTGTGTTAGGCTGAGGTTGTGGAAAAGTATGTTTCTATGTTGGATGTTTTGAAAGATACAAATGAGAAAGTGAAGCTTATTTGTGATCGCTTGAAAGCGGCCTCAGATTGACAAAAATCCTACGCGGATTTAAAGCGTAAGGAGATTGAGTATGTAGTTGGTGATCGCGTGTTCTTGAAGGTGTCACCTTGGAATAAGGTGATGCGGTTCGAGCGTAAAGGAAAGCTCAGTCCAAGATTTATTGGATCGTATAACGTTGTGCAGCATGTAGGTCCTATGGCTTACCGTTTGAGGTTGCCTCATGAGTTGGAAAAGATTCATGATGTGTTTCATGTGTCGATGTTGCGGAAGTACTGGTCGGATCCATCACATGTTATGCCAGTGGAGGATATTCAGTTACAGCCAGATTTATCTTATGATGAGGATTCGGTTGAGATCCTTGATTCTAGCAGTAAGGTTTTTCGTGGTTGTAATCCCCTCGACCCGGTATAGAAGCAAAACCAAACTGAGCGAGCTACATTGGGTTTGTCGAAGCAAACCCAAAATGATTAACCTAACTTAGGTCCATTTTTTCTTTTTATCTTGTCTAGATGCAATGTTATGACCTATGGTGAGCATGCTAGCAACGGGTGAAATTTCAACTAAATCAGGCGTCGAATTGACATCTGATTACGTGCATTTGCAATTTAGGGACCAAATTGCAAATATGGAAAGTTACAGGGGCTTACTTAGATTTAAGGTTACCAATCCTCAATTAATAAGATTACATGCTTGTTTGTCAAATTCCAACTGAAAACAATGATACAAACCCATACAATTGCAATCAAGGACAGTAGGGACCAAAATGAAATAATTAGAAACTCACAAATATCACAATAACTGAAATAACCGTAGCCCGTATCAGTACACGAGCAAGTGTATCGGTACGCTTGTACATTCTCAAAACTCTAGATTCCAATAGCTCAAAACCATACCGCTACGCCTCCCCGCGTATCGGTACACTTGCCCAAATGCACATTCACGTACCGATACAAGTACCCGCGTATCGAAACCCATCTTCGAATTATACTTACCCGTATCACTACAGGGTCACGAGTACCGATACGCTCATACCTGAAATTACCAAATTTGTTGGTTTCTCATACAATCCTGAATTCAAACATGATTAAACATGCCTCAAACAAATACACCACTAAACCAAAGATCAAACCATGCCAAAATATCAAGAAACATGATCAAATCATAGCAACATGTTTCAATCAAAATTCTAGAGGCATGCTTCCTAAGAACCGAACCAACCAACGCAAGAAACGTAATTCCACATCAAAAGAAAACATATAAAGCCTCATACCACTCCACAACAACAACATAAACTTAAAAATATGGTTTTCAAACTAGGCGTAGTGAGGAGTGCTCAAAAAAACCACCATCAATGCATTTAAAATCGGTTATAAAACCACAATGAAAATCCCATTTCCAAAACATGCTTATTAACTCATATGCAACATATATCATGGATCAACATCAAAATCCCATTTTCTAACCCTCAATTTATGCTTTCCCATGCATAACAACTTATATGCAAGGCTTAAAGAGTAAACTTGTATAAATCAACATTATACAACATAACCCATCAACATGATACTTTATCAATTATATTGGCTTTCAAGTGATCATAACCAAGTTCCACTTTACAAAATATTACATCGGATATACAGTTTCAACAAGTGTCCTCTCAACACTTCATACAATCTCAAACAAAATTAAGGTACAATCACAACCAGTACAATGACAACCGGGTACCGCCACCACCCAAATCATCAATTAGATGTGTAATCCACTTACGAGAGTTTTCGGCACCATATAAACCCTCAACCGTTAGGGCACTCATGGTGGACTATTCGGTACACGTAAACCCTTCAAACCCAAAGAACTTTTTTATAGTACACTATCAATCCTATGGTCAGCCAACTATATCCGATAACATTTTAAACCACATCATTTGCTAATATAATTCATTATTAACCATGTACCTCACTGTTTTTATATGCATCATCAAAACCATTTTCAATGCATTAAACCATGCATTATAATTATTCCACATACTTACATGCATCATTTTCCCAATGCATCCATCATCAATATAGGATCAAAAACTAGTATAAAATATACTTAAAACATGCTTAAATAGTAGGTGTCGTGTAATTCAAAAACAAGTGCATAAAAACAATTTCGCCAAAGCACGACCGAGGGAGAAATCTCATCATACTTACTTTCGAGTTTAAACCAACGTTTCAAGCTAAATTTAAACTCCCAAAATAACCTTCGAACGATTTCAAAACTGAAATCCACGCTCTCACTCACCAACATCGCAAAACCTCATTCGCCGATGCGAACTACTCCTCTAAAGCTTCTGAAACGGTGCCACAAGCTTCAGGATCAACCTCCCCTAATTTAACCAAACAAAAAGAATGGATTCAATCCATCAAAATGCATTCAAAGACTCAGCAATATTAATCCCCAACAACCCTATCCAAAAACCTTTGCGCAACAACCAAAATCAACATCAAACACCTTCCAAACTTAATTCAGCGAAAACCTAAAGGGTTAATCCAACAATTACCTTCAATTAATATCCAAAAACAACTTAATAACATCCTTATACCTCCAGAATTCATAAAACACCCAAACTTTCCAAAAACATATCACTAGCAACCTAGGAAGTTAGAGATTCGCTTAGTTTCAGGATTCCAATGTTAAATTCAACCTATTAACATTATTAACCACCAAAATTATGATTAAAACCAATCAAGAACTCAATAAAATAGATCCAACATGAAAATCGTTCAATTCTATCAATTAAACCTTGATTTAACCAATTTCCATAATTAAATCATTAAAACTCATTAGAAAACATTAAACAAGGATAAAATACTTGGCAATTTTAGTAAAGAACCTTTCATTAGAGGAGAGGAATGAACCATACCTCTAATGAGTGAATTTCCTCTCAATTGGATACTTTACTCTTGAAAAACAAAGGAAAACAATGAGATTTTGGAAAACAGGATTGAAGAATCCATTAAAAATCAAGATCATTACCTCAAATCTTTGATGCAAAATAGAGTGTTTGGCTGAAGAAATTTTGAGGGAAAAGTTTGAGAGAAAAAAGTTACGGAAAAAGTAGTTTTAGGAAAATAACTACCTTTTCTTAATTAAATCCCCTTTAAATTCCCTAATTAAGACTCATTTAAAATAATCCAAATTGAGAGGAAAATCGGATTAAAATATTTGGTAAAAATTCTCCTTATAGATTCTAAGATTTGACCCTTTTTCAAAATAGTCACCAAAACAGTTTTACATTCTCTACATTTTGGTCACTAGCCAAAATGTCCAAATTCCTTTTTTCCAAATTGACTTTACAAAAAATATCCATGTATTAAATAATGAATTTAGGATATTTTCCCATATTTTTTTCATA
The DNA here is from genome assembly GCA_019671005.1 of Hibiscus mutabilis. Lineage (NCBI taxonomy): Eukaryota > Viridiplantae > Streptophyta > Magnoliopsida > Malvales > Malvaceae > Hibiscus > Hibiscus mutabilis. The sequence goes on along the minus strand of CM033735.1, from coordinate 13,265,408 downwards.
CCAAAAATATTTATTCAGATTTTTAATCTTGAATCCAACTCAAATCTCTAATCTCGGTCCACCGTACCGTCTAATCAACCTAAAAACTCTTAGGCCCAAAATTAGGGCGTTACAACTCTCCCCCACTTAGAAAATTTCTTCTTCAAAATTTACCTAAAGAAAAAAATGCGGAAAATGCTGCAACATGTTCGTCTTACTCTCCCACGTGGCCTCATCAACTCCACGGTGTTGCCACAACACCTTCACAAGCTCGATCATCTTGCCACGAAGAACCTTACTGCTAGAATCAAGGATCTCTACATGTACCTCATCATAAGATAAATTCAACTATAACTCAATATCCTCTATCGGCATAACATATGATGGGTCAGACCGGTACTTTCGCAACATCGACACATGAAACACATCACGAATCTTCTCCAACTCAGGAGACAACATCAAACGATAAGCCATAGGACCTACACGCTCTATAACCTCATACGGTCCAATGAATCTCGGACTAAGCTTTCCCTTACGCCCGAACCACATCACCTTCATCCAAGGTGACACCTTTAAAAAATCACGATCACCCACATGATACTCAATCTCTCTATGCTTCAAATCTACGTAGGATTTCTAACGATCTGAGGCTGTTTTCAAGCGATCACAAACAAGCTTGTCCTTAATCAACAAAAGGTTGCTTGTCCTTAATCAACTGTGATATCCTTAACATGCGGTACTAACACATCATCAAAAAGTTGCTTGTCCTTAACCAACTGTGACAAAGATGGCTTTACTTGCAACTCGGCCAACAAGCCTTCATCCCGCATCACATTTAACTGCACAAACATCACCCTTAACTCTACCGCAACCCTCCTACTCAACGCATCAGCCACAACATTAGCCTTTCCAGGATGATACTCAATCATCAAATCATAATCCTTAAGCAACTCCAATCATCTACGTTGCCTAAGATTCAAATCCTTTTGCGTCATCAAGTATTTCAAACTCTTATGATCCGTGTACACAACACACTTCTCCCCATAGAGATAATGCCTCCAAATCTTCAAAGCAAACACAACTGCAGCAAGCTCAAGATCATGCATATGATAATTGTGCCCATGAACCTTCAACTGTCTAGATTCATAGGCCACAATTTTTCCTCCTTACATCAACAGACAACCCAAGCCTACATATGATGCACCGCTATAAACAACAAACTTCATACATGACTCAAGTTTAATCAAATTGGAGCTTGCGTCAAAGCCTTATTTAACTTTTCAAAAGCCCGTTGTCTATCCTCCATCCACTCGAAAAGGACATTCTTCTACAACAACTTGGTCAAAGGAGTAGCAATCCTTGAAAAACCATCCACAAACCGACTGTAATAACCAGACAACCCAAGAAAACTACAAACCTCTGACATGGACTTAGGTGGCTTCCTACCTATCACCGCCTTAATCTTATGTGGGTCAACATGAATTCCTTCGGCCGACACAACAGGCCCAAGAGAGACAACCTCCCTAAGCCAAAACTCACGCTTTCTTAACTTGGCGTACAACTAATTATCCAACAATGCCCGAAGAATAATCCGCAAGTGTCTATCGTAATCCTCCTCGATGCGAGAGTACACAAGAATATCATCAATAAACACAACAACGAACTGGTCTAAGAACTCATGGAATACCCAATTCATCATATTTATAAACACTACCAGCGCATTGGTCAAACCAAACAGCATCATGAAAAACTCTTAATGCTCGTACCTTGTACGAAAGGCAATATTAGGCACATCCACATCTTTCACTTTCAACTGATAGTATTCGAACCTCAAATCAATCTTAAAGAACACAAAAGCACCTCTAAACTGATCAAAAAAATCATCAATCTGTGGCAAATGATACTTATTCTTAATCCTTAACTTGTTCAATTAATGTTAATCAATGCACATCTGCATTGTGCCATCCTTCTTTTTCAACAAACAATACCGGCGCACCCGACTGCAAAACACTAGGCTGATAAACCCTCGATCAAGCAACTCTTAAAATTGTGTCTTTAACTCCTTCAACTCTTTCGGTGCCATACGATAGGGAGCAATAGACATCGGCGTTGTATCCATATACAACTCAATGCCAAACTCTACTTCCCTACTCAGTGGCAAACCCAACAACTTCTTTGGAAAAACATCCAAAAACTCACATACCGTACGGATGTCCTGAACACGCACCTCCTTTGATCCCAGATTCATAGCATAAGCTAAGAATGCCTAACATCCCAAATCCATCAAACGACTCGCTTATAGAGTCGAAACAACATTGGACAAGAATCTAGCATTTTCACCCACAACAACTACTTTGTAATTATTGACAAGTTTCAAGGAAACTCACTTTGATTCAAAATCGACAACAGCCCTATGCTCGGTAAACCAATCCATGCCCAAGATTACATCAAAATCATAAAATGGAAACTCCATCAAATCAGTTGTAAACACATGACCTTGAATCGTCAAAGGGCATCTTCTAAACAACCTTCTCACAAAAATTGTCTCACCGAAAGAACTAGCTACTCGCATTCCCACATCTAAAACTTCGACAAGTATATTAGGCAAATGCGTATGCTCACGCAAGATATATGAATACGTAGAAATAGAATCAACCAAAGAAAAGAACAACAAAGATTGCAATGTAAATGTACCTGCAATCATGTCGGTGTTATTACGTCCCTCGTGATGTGCATACACCTTCATAGGACCACCACATTCTGGTTGAATTGAAATTGTCGCTGAAACCTCCCTTGACAACGACCACGACCTCTCTGTGGCGTAACCGCAGGTGCCCTGGCCTGTTCACCCGCCAAAAACAGACAATCACGTCTCAAGTGATCGTATGATCTACAAATCCAACAAGAGTTAGCAACAAGCACATGAGCCTGTCCCTTCTGAGCCAAACATGGACAGTCTCGTCTCATGTGATCACGCGATCCACAAACCCAACTGGTATTATGTGCTACTCTAGCCTGGGCACCCTGACCGTGCAATCCTCATCCAGCACTACTTTCACTACGCCTCAAATCAGGGTGATACCTCTTATAATGGTCTTCTTAAACTAACCACCACTGGATCCAAAATCTGTGACTCTCTTGCCAGAGTCAAAACCTCTCACACGAACTGATAAACCTAGGTTCTGTTCAATTTCCTTTGCCCGTGTAACCAACACGTCGAAATTGGTGTAGTTAGAAGCCAACATATACGTCTTAACATCCTATACCAATATGTAACGGAATCGGTCACAGTGACACTCTTATTCGAAACCAGTTCAAGAGCATGCTAGCTGAATCGAACAAATTGTACCTCATATTCTGTCACAACCATACTGCCCTGAACCAAGGCCATGGACTCGCGTTTCTTCTCATCCAAGTATCTAACTCCTAGATACTTCTTCCTAAAGACAATTCGAAAAAACTCTCAGGTCACATCACTAGGTTCCATGCCCACAGTTATTGGTAGTCCACCAAGTATAGGCATCTCCCTGCAACAAGGATACAACACATCTTAGCTTACGGACATCATTGCACCCCATTTGTTCCAAAATCCGAACGGTGCTGGCAAACCACTCCTCGGATGCCTCAGGTGCCAACCCTCAAAACTCAACATCTCCTAGATTACGCAAACGTTCCAACGGTAACCTCGTTTGCCCAGCAACTGGTGCAGATGCATGCACTCTAACAATAGCAGCTTAAAAAGCTCCGGTCATCGCCTGAGTCAAAGGCGCCATATCACCTAACACTGGCCCAGCTGGCGTAGGTTGTGCTTGCTCCACTCCAACAGGTGGGTTAGGCGGAGGAGGTGGCAAACCTCTGAGAGGTATAACATTCTCCTGATTCCCTTGTCCAACGACATCGACATTTATGCCAGACCTTAATTCTCTCCTCGGTCCCATCGTACTAATAAATCTAAGGCATGATGATTACACCAAAACAAAAACAATCAGGCCAACTTCAAGCAAGGATACAAGACTTCCATTTCAAATAAAACATTTCAGACTATAGTAATAAGGCGATGTGTCCCACAAGATTTCCCCCAACATGACATATAATAACCAACATACATATAACAATCACTGAGCAAAACAACCAACAATAATCAACCAATAACAACATCCCAATCATCGCAAACCTGGATGTATACCACCAAATGTAACCCACTCGACCCGGCCTAGACACTAGACCGAACCGAGTGAGCTACATTGGGTTTGCCGAAACAAACCCAAAACGATTAACCAAAATTAGGTCCATTATTTTTCCTTTTTATCTTGTCAAGATGCAATATTATGACCTATGGTGGGAATGCCAGAAGCGGGTGAAATCTCAACTAAATTGGGCATCGAATTGACATCCAATTACGCGTATATAGAATTTAGGGAACAAATTGCAAATATAGAAAGTTATAGGGGCTCACTTATATTTAAGGTTACCAATCCTCAATTAATCAGATTACATGCTTGTTTGACAAGTTCGAACTCAAAACGATAATCCAAACTCATACAATTGCAATCAAGGACATCAAGGACCAAAATGAAAGGATCAGAAACTCACAAATATCACAATAAGTAAAATAACCGTATCTCGTATTAGTACACGAGCAAGTGTATCGGCTTGTACATTCTTAAAACTCTAGATTCCAATAGCTCAAAACTGTATTCGTTCACCTTGCCAAAATGCACATGCCTGAACCGATATAGGTACCCGCATATCGAAACCCAACTTCAAATTATACTTACATGTATTGGTACAGTCACACGTACCGATATTCACAGGCCTGAAATGACCAAATTTGTTGGTTTATCATACAATCATGAATTAAAACATGATTAAACATGCCTTAAACATATACACCATTAAACCAAAAATCAAACCATACCAGAATATCAAAGAAACATGATCAAATCATACCAACATACTTCAGTCAAAAGTCTAGAGGCATTCTTCCTAAGAACCGAACCAACCAACACACGAAACGTAATTCGACGTCAAAACAAAACATATAAAGCTTCATACAACTCCACAACAGCAATCTAAACTTGAACATAGCGAGAGTTTAACAAACAACGCTCCCAAACAACAATGAAGCCCATTGCCTTTATTACTACTAATCTAGTTTGAAAACAATACTTTCGAGTAGATCAAGTCCTTGGATTTTCCCTCGCTTGCTCGCTACCTCCAACCTTTAATTCTTTGTATTGATGGACAAAGAGAGCGTAATCACACTAGGCTTAGTGAAGAGTGCTCAAAAACAACCACCTTTAATGCATTTAAAATCAGTTATAAAACCATAATGAAAATCCCATTTTCAACCTATTTGAAAACATCACCATGTCTTTCAAACCATGCACTTAAAATTTCCAAAAACATGCATATTAAACCATATGCAACATGTATCATAGATCAACAGCAAAATCTCATTTCCTAACCCTCAATTTAAGCTTTCTCATGTATAACAACCTATATGCAAGGCTTAAAGAGTAAACATGTATAAATCAACATTATAAAACATAACCCATCAACATGATACTTTATCAGTTATATTTGCTTCCAAGTGACTGTAACCAAGTTCCACTTTACAAAATATTACATCGGATACACGGATTCAACAAGTGTTCACTCAACACTTCATACAATCTCAGCTAGAATTAAGGTACAATCACAACCGGGTATGTCACAACCCAAATCATCGGTTAGTTGTATAATCCACTAACGGGAGTTTTCGGTACCATATAACACCTCGACTGTTAGGGTACTCGTGATGGAGTATTCGGTACACATAAACATCTCAACACCTAAGGTGACTTTTTATGTGCACTTTCAATCCTATGGCTGGCCAACTATATCTGATAACATTTTAAACCACATCACTTGCAAATATAATTCATTATTAACCACGTACCTCACTATTTTTTATGCATCATCAAAACCATTTCCAATGCATTAAACCATGCATTACAAGTACTCCACATACTTACATTGATCATTTTCCCAATACATCCATCATCAATATAGGATAAAAATCTAGTAGAAAGCATACTTAAAACATGCTTAAACACCAAGTACCATGTAATTCAAAAATAAGTGCATAAAAACAATTTCGCCAAAGCAGGACCGAGGGAGAAATCTCATCATACTTAATTCTGAGTTTAAACCAACATTTAAAGCTAAATTTAAACTCCCAAAATAACCTTTAAACCATTTCAAATATGAAATCCACGCTCTCACTCACCGACTTTGCAAAACCTCGTTCGCCGATGCGAAATACTCCTCCAAAGCTTTCGAAATGATGCCACAAGCTTGAGGATCAACCTCCCTTGATTTAACCATACAAAAACAGAGGATTCAATCCATCAAAATGCATTCAAAGACTCAACAACATTAATCCCCAACAACCCTGTCCAAAAATCCTTCCGCAACAACCAAAATCAACATCAAATACCTTCCAAACTTAACCCAGTAGAAACATAAAGGTTTAATCCAAAAATTACCTTCAATTAATGTCCAAAAACAACTTAATAACATCATCATACCTCCAGAATTCATAAAACACCCAAACTCCCCAAAAACGCATCACTAACATCCTAGAAAATTTGAGATTCATTTAGTTTCGGGATTCCAATGTTAAATCCAACCTATTAACATTATTAACCACCAAAACTATAATTAAAACCAATCAAGAACTTAAAAAAATACACCCAACACGAAAATCATTCAATTCTACCAATTAAACATTGATTTAACCAATTTCCATAATTAATTCATTAAAACTCATTAGAAAACATTAAACAAGGATCAAATACTTGGGAATTTTAGTGAAGATCCTTTGTTTCAGTGAAGAGCCTTTCATTAGAGGAGAAGAATGAACCATACCTCTAATTGGTGAATTTCCTCTCAATTGGATGCTTTGCTCTTGAAAAACAAAGGAAAACAATCAGATTTTGGAAAACAAGATTGAAGAATCCATTAGAAATTAAGAGTTTAAGAAATCAAGATCATTAACTCAAATATTTGATGCAAAATAGAGTGTTTGGCTGAAGAAATTTTGAGAGAATTTTGAGAGAGAGAAAAAAGTTACGTCAAAAGTAGCTTTAGGAAAATAACCATTTTTTATAATTAAATCCCCTTTAATTTCCCTAATTCAAACTCATTTAAAATAATCCAAATTGAGAGAAAAATCATATTAAAACATTTGATAAAATTGCTCCTTAAAGATTCTAAGATTTGACCATTTTTCAAAATAGTCACCAAAATAGTTTTACATTCTTTACATTTTGGTCACTAGTGAAATTGTCCAATTTCCAAATTCTATTTTTCAAATTTGACTTTACCAAAAATATACATATATTAGATAACGAATTTAAGATATTTTCCCATATTTTTCTCACACTAAAAATATTTATTCTAATTTTTTTAATCTCAATTCTAACTCAAATCTCTAATCCTGGTCCACCGGACTGTCTAATCAATGTACAAACTCCTAGGCTCAAAACCGAGGCGTTAAAGTTGCAAAACGGTAGAGCTTGTGAAGGTGTTTGTGGCGACACCATGGAGTTGAGGATGCCACGTGAGATAGTAAGGCAGACATGATGAAACAATTCCCGCATATATTTTCTTCAGGTAAATTTTGAGGACAAAATTTCCTAAGTGGGGAAGATTTGTAACGCCCCAATTTTGTGTCTTGGATTTTCTAGGTTGATTAGACGGTCCAGTGGACCGAGATTAGATATTCGAGTCAGAATCGGGATAAAAATCGAAATAAATATTTTTGTGTGAGAAAATATATGGGAAAATATCCTAAAATAATTATTTAATATATGGATAGTTTTGGTGAAGTCAATTTTGAAAAATAGAATTTGGAAATTGGAAATTTTGGCTAGTGACCAAAATGTAAAGGGTGAAAAACTATTTTTAGTGACTATTTTGAAAAAGGGTCAAATCTTAGAATCTTTACAGGCTAATTTATCAAATGTTTTAATCTGATTTTTTCTCTCAATTTGGATTATTTTAAATGAGTTTTAATTAGGGAATTAAAGAGAATTTAATTAAGGAAAGGTAGTTATTTTCTTAAAACCACTTTTGACGCAACTTTTTCTCTCAAGCTTTTCTCTCAAAATTTCTTCAGTCAAACACTCTGTTTTGCATCAAGCATTTGAGGTAATGTTCTTGATTTCTTAAATTCTTGATTTCTAATGGATTCTTCAATCTTGTTTTCCAAAATCTCATTGTTTTCCTTTGCTTTTCAAGAGTAAAACATCCAATTGAGAGGAAATTCACTCATTAGAGGTAAGGTTCGTTCTTCTCCTCTAATGAATGGTTCTTTACTAAAAATCCCAAGTATCTGATCCTTGTTTAATGTTTTCTAATGAGTTTTAATGATTTAATTATGGAAAATTGGTTAAACCAAGGTTTAATTGACGAGATTAAGTTATTTTCATTTTGGATCTGTTTTGTTGAGTTCTTGATTGATTCTAATCATAATTTTGATGGTTAATAATGTTAATAAGTTGATTTTAACATTGGAATCCTGAAATAAAGTGAATCTCTAATTTCTTAGGTTGTTAGTGTTGTGTTTTTGGTGAGTTATGGTTGTTTTATGAATGCTGGAGGTATAAGGATGATGTTAGGTTGTTTTGGGATGTTAATTGAAAGTAATTGATGGATTAAGCCTTTAGGTTTTGGCTGGGTTAAGTCTGGAAGGTGTTTGATGTTGATTTCAGTTATCGTGGAGGGGTTTTGGTTAGAGTTGTTGTGGATTAATGTTGCTGAGTCTTTGAATGCATTTAGATGCATGTTGAGGGGTTATATGGTATCGAAAAATCCCATTAGTGGATTATACATCTAACTAATGATTGTGTTGTGATCGTACCCGGTTGTGATAGTACCTTAATTTCGGTTGAGATTGTATGAAGTGTTGAGAGGATACTTGTTGAATTCGTGTATCCAATGTAATACTTTGTAAGGTGGAACTTGGTTTATGATCACTTGAAAGCCAATATAATTGAAAATGTATCATGTTGATGGATTATGTTGTATAAATATGGTTTATACATGTTTACTCTTTAAGCCTTTCATATGGGTTATTATGCATGGGAAAGCTTAAATTTAGGGTTGCAAATGGGGATTTTGCTATTGATCCATGATACATGTTGCATATAGTTTAATATACATATTTTTGGAAATGTTAAGTGCATGGTTTGTAAGGTATGATGTTTTGAAAGATGTTTTAAACGATGATTTCATTGTGAGTTGGAAAACCGGTTTTAATTGCATTTATGGTGGTTGTTTTTTAGCACTCCTCACTAAGACTAGTGTGCTTAGGCTCTCTTTGTCCATCAATGCAAAGAATTAAAGGTTGGAGGCAGCGACCAAGCAAAAGGGAATCCAAGGACTTGAACTATTCGAAAGTATGGTTTTTTGAACTAGACTAGTAGTAATAAAGGCAATGGGGTTCATTGTTGTTTGGGAGGGTTATTTGCTAAACTCCCGATTTGTGCAAGTTTATATTGTTGTTGTGGAGATGTGTGAGGCTTTTTATGTTCAATTTTGATAGGGATTTATGTTTTGTGCGTTGGATGGATTGGTTTCTAGGAAGCACGTCTCTAGATTTATGATTGAAGTATGTTGCTATGATTTCATCGTGTTTCTTTGATATTCTGGCATGTTTTGATATTTAGTTTAGTGGTGTACATGTTTATGGCTTATTAAGGCATGTTTGAATCCATGATTGAATGAAAAACCAGCAAAATTAGACATTACAACTCAGAGTGTACTGATACCCGAGGCCTCGTATCAGTACAGATAAGCTGTAAAAAGGCTTGGGGATCGGTACACGAAAGGCCATATCGGTATGGGTTTTAGCTACTAGAATCCATGATTTTGCAAATGTGCTCGCGTACCGATATGCCTTGATCGTATACCGGTATGAACATGTTGGATTGAATCCCCATATCAGTATAGGTGCACGCGTACCGATATCGGCTGTCGTTAATTTAGTTAAAGTGTAATCCGAGGTTTTTGATTCTTTCATTTTGGTCCCTGATGGTCTTGACTGCAATTGTATGAATTTGGATTATTGTTTTGAGCTAAAATTTGGGCAAGCAAGCATAGAATCTAATTAATTGAAGAACTGGTAACCCAAATTTTAACTAAGTCCTTATAATTTTCTAGATTTACATTTTAGTTCCTAAAATGCGTATATGTATAATCAGTTACCTTTTTTATGCTTGTTTCCTTTGAGAATTCAATCGCTGCTAGCATGCACACCTTAGGATATAATGTCACATCTAGACAAGATAAAAAGAAAAAAATGGACCTAAGTTTAGTTAATCGATTCGGGTTTGATTCGGCAAACCCAATGTAGCTCACTCGATTCGGTCGGGCGTCTAGGCCGGGTCAAGGGCGTTATATCAATAGGTCGTTGAATCTCTTTCAGGCATCATATAAGGTCTCATCATCATCCTGCCTAAATGTCGTGATCTCATTCCTCAGCCTGGCATTAAATTTAGGTGGCTAGAATCACAACAGAAAGTTTTGGCATACATTTGCCCATGTAGTGACTAAACCAGGTGGCTAAGAACTTAACCACAGTTTTTCTCTATCTCTCAAGGGAAATATGAATAATTTCAGCTTCGTTGTATCCTCAAAAACTTCAGTTTGCTGAAATAGTTGGCAAACCTCCATGAATTGCTTCAAGTGTTGCCTTACGTCTCTAGTAGGTGATCCATCAAACTGTCCTACATTCAAAAGAGTCTGAATCATTACTGGATTAAGTTTGAAATTAGTTGTGTTTACCGATTGAATAACTATGTCTGGCATTAGATTGTCCATATTTGGTGCCAAGTTCTCTCTAATAGGTCTTTCTTCTTCCACAGCAATAGCAGGGGCAATAGGGGTAACTGGCATCCCGTTGTGTATTGGTGGGTCCTGGTTGTTTTGGACACCATTTACTTCTCCATTACCTTGATGAGCCATTTTTCGAACTTTTTTTCAATCTATGTAAGGTTCGTTCAATTTTTGGGTCGTATGGCCAACTTCTGTCTCAGGGCGGTTCCTGGTCATACACCAAACAAAACAAATTAATAAAATAAAACAAAATAAGAAAATGAAAACAATAAAATCTATTGTAATCCCCCACAGCGGCGCCAAAAACTTGTCGACTTTGCTAACATTTGGCTATAGAGTAAAAATATAACGAAAATAATTAAGAAATAATGCCAAGAATGAGTCTTTTGAGTGCAAGTATACACAGTCAACAAGTAATACAGTAGTGAACTGAGTATCATATCCACAGGGATTGACCAGAAATTTAATTATTTTAATTATTTACTTGTCAAGTGAAAATGTTGGATTGATTTGAAGGTTTGTTTTAAAAAATAACTTAAAGGAATGCAATAAAGTAAAAATAGTTTGGCAAGAGGAAGTGGTCAAATGAGTGATGAGAATTGATAAGGGATGCCTGCTTTTTACGCTAGTTATGCCAGCTATTAATAATGTCCTGCCTTGGATTTATTGTCGAGCAAATTTTAAAAGTGGCATTGCCTTTGTTGATGGCAATACCCTAAGTTAACCATGTTAAACCCCATATATGTCTATAGTGAAGCTTTTCATTAATTAACTTGATTAAGCTTCAATCTATACTCCTAAGGGGTAGATTCACTCCTGAAGTAAGCTCATCTACTTGAAAATCTTCTATCGAAGCTTCTCTCCTTAGTATTTGGCCACTAATCGTTACCCCTCAAGTCTGTTAAGATATTAAGGTGTAATAAGCAAACAATGCCAATTGTCGTATGACAAAGAATTTAGAAAACCACAGCACTAGCCAGACAGAAAACTATGCCAAGGCATTCTAATTATTAAAAACCATACATAAACAAAGCGTTAACCGTAAACATCCCAACATATTGTAAAAAGCTTAGTTCATGGTTGGGGGTTCCATCCACAAAATATCATCGTATCAAAACATCATCACTTAAATAAAAATAAAACTAAGAGAATGGGTAAGAAGGAGACCCGTCGATGCAACCCTTCAATGGCTCCAAGCTCTTGGTCTAAGTTGGTCGAACTAAACAACCTCTAGCTTCCTCTTCCACCACCGTGCTCTCTCCCTCAAGTTGTTTGATCACTTCCTTTAAATAGGCACGCGTCGATAACCCTAAAATGGGTTTGAATTTGAATTTTGATTCTACACTTAGGATAAAGCACGTCATCATCTTATCTTCATTTTGAATTTTAGGGCTGACTTGTATTAGGTTCAACGACTATATTGACCGGGCATCAGTCTTTACTTCTTTGCCAACCGAGCTTGGCAGTCTTTGGTCTAACTTTGCCAACTGCAACTTGGCAATTCTCTTCTTCTTTCCTACTTCCTGCTCCTGCACTACTCTGGTAAGACTGCCCTGCTCGTAACCTGCATCAATTTTAGCAAAACAACCATTCACACTGGCAAAATACAAACTCCCTAACTCCTTATGCAAATGCATGTTTTTATCAACTAAATGCAAACATATATACCTAAATAAAAGCAAAAGCATTGAGAAATATGCATAAATTTCAGTACTTTCTAGGAGTTAACACTTACCTTGATAGATAGATAGATCATTAAGTGTCAGCTAAATTTCTCTCAACCACAAATCTGAGATTCTTACATGAAAGGACAAAGATTACACCTTTGCTTGCTTTCTTTGGAAGAAGATGATAAAATGGATGAAGAACAAAACAAAGGGACAAGGCGAAATCATCCCCCATATTTCTGTAGAGAAATTAAAGTGGCATCATTTCCCTCTTCAAAAATGGGGTTATTACCTCTTTTCCCTTTTATCTTCCTCCAATCTCATTCCCAAACCCAAACTCAAGCCTAACAACAAGAAGGGAGCCCACAAGGTGCTCTTTGAGCTTCTCACAGGCCTAACAACATGTCCCAACATTCAAGGCCCAAAGCTTGGGTGAACCTGACCCATGGATTCTGAAATTCAAGTCGTTACACTCGTTCCACTATGGAATCTAAATTTATAGCTCTCGACCTAGTTGGGCAAAAAGTTGAGTGGCATAGAAATCTACTTTTAGATATTCCAATATGAGGGAAACCAACACCTCAAGTGTCTTTATTATGTGACTCACAAGCCGCCATTCATGTGGCCAAAAATGGAGTACTCGTCATGGAGTACGTGAGACATGAAAGGAACCTAGCTGATCCCTTAACCAAAATGTTAAGTAAAAAATGGTTCTTGATACGAAAAGAAGGATGAGACTGAATCCCATTGGTTGAGGAATTCATGGTTCACCCCAACCTAGTTATCAAGGTTCTATTTGGTCAAACAAAGCTATAAAAAGACTCATATTGTACACTATTTCACTCATCCCTATGACGCACTGTGTAAAAATGAGGGTGAGCTCTTAAGCTCTTAATTATTTCATAGCCCATGATCTGAATGGTTCTAGTGAGATGGACTTGATGAAATCACCAATGAGAAATGTTAAGTCTATTACTCTTAACGAATTCATAGCCTAGGATCTGGGTGGTTATAGTGAGACGAAATTGATGAATTCACCCATTTAAAAAATGATCTCATAGCCCTAACATGGGTAGTCTATATTGAGATAGACTTGATGAAATCACCTACGTAAGTGTCAAGGACTAGCCACATTCTATGAAAGACTTAGGGTCGTCTTTCTAGAGCACTTATAAGCATTTCGAGGTATATTTAGGCTATGATGATGAACTATCACAGAACTAAAAGGGATATGAGATTAGTCGTGTGTCATGAGTTCACTCTTATCTTGACAAGTCCAAGATTCGTTCACTTGTTAAAGAGAAAAATTACTCAGTTTCACTATGTACTAGTTCAAATATAACATATACTACTGCTTAAGCATCTATCTTCGATGTTGCCTTTTTCTCTAGTTGGGTCACCACTTCTTTTGCATTAGTGGAGGGTTGTTGGTATTATATTTTTAATGCAAAGAAGTTATCCCTCATTGGTGTGATACTAGCTTGAAAGAGTTTATATACACGCTCTTAACCTTACCCACATTGAGTAGTAAAGTCTAGGCTAGGCCCAACCCATACATGCGCTCCGCCTGCCCAGCTCATGTTTGTGTTCGTGCTAACACATTGCTACGATGCATTCGCGCATGTATCTTTTTGGACTCCATCCTCATAGATGGTTTTTTGAAAAAAATCATTTATTTATTTAAACATATTTTATTATTTGAATTTTGAATTTGAAGTGACATCATCCCTAACTTCCAACACAACCATATTTAAAGTCAATAAACGATATAAAATTGCCTCTACAATACTAAAATCATGCACACAAATAGAACAACAAAAAACTTCCACACGAAAAACTCTTAAGAAAAGTTACTTGACGAGAACTAATAAAAACTTGTACTTAAAAGCCTGTACAAATAGAACTAAAAAAATGAAAATAAAAATTCTAAAAGGAAAGGAATTCTCATTTCAGATGAACACTAATCCTAAATCCAACACATACAATTTCAGATGAACAGCCTACAATTACTAAAAAAATTCAAACCATTATTTTTCAAATTCAACAATAATCTTTTATCATTAATTCTCAATCTACGATGTTACCCTTAAGAAAGGAATAGGAAAGGAGGCTGCTAGGGTTCACAAACAAGTCTACGTTATAATTATTATTATTATAGTTGGTGTTGTCGTATCTATTTTTTTTTTTGTTATAAATAAAATCTCTTTGGCGGTAAACATTGTTTTTTTATGGGTAAAACTTTGATACACACGCTGTGTAAAATTAATTTTACACAAGCATGTGTATTTACACTCTAAAAAACCCAAATCCTAAATTTCTAACCCTAACCCTTAAAAACTAAACCCCACACTCTAAACCCTAAATTCTAAACACTAACCTTAAATTCTAAATCCTACAACCTAAATCCTACAACCTAAATCGCTAAACTAAAACCCTAACCCCTAAAACTAAAAGGCACGTGCAAACTTGTGTATCAAAGTTTTTTCTTTTTTTATTGTGGTGCGGTGTTGAAAGGTACTATAATGTGAAGGCGAAAAGATGCCGAAAAATTAAAAATAAAATCTTTCAACCTCATTGCATATTCTAAAAAATTTCTGGGTTTATTTTAATTTTATTTTCAATATTTATTATCTTATTATTTCGAACTTGTATCTTTACTATAACCACTTCAAGTTTGTTATTCCATTCTCTTTAGGCTTTATACCAAAGCTAGAGCTTCTGAGCTTGTATGTATAGAAACAAGATTACAGGTTCAACACACTCATCCATCTTAATTTATTAATTTTAGTTTATTGCAATGATTCTTGCTAGTAGATGATATTGATTGTCTAAGTAAGATATAGACTCATCTGGAGTAAGCTTAAGGGTGTATAATATTTTAAGTGATCAAATTGTAAATTTAAAATCCTTCAAGAAGATGGATACTTGCCTCGAGGTAGCCACTCTCTACATGGATAATATTCTGACAAGACTACACTGGAAAGGATTATGGTAGATTTTCGGGAACCACGATGATATTGTGGACATGTTTATATAAAGGAAAGTGAATAAGGGAGGGATGAGGTTTGGTTTTGTAAGGTTTGCGAGGAGAGTAGATGCGGATAGAGCATGCGAGAGGTTGGATAGTTTTGTACTGCATGGCTTCAAAATCTTGGTCGCATTTGCAAAGTTCAAAGCCAGGACTTCATACTAAAGGAAGGTGCGTCCGAAAAGCAGCCGAAGTAAAGAACATGGTGATAGTGGGGGTAGGAAAACGTCTAAGTTAGGGGAACAATTGTATTCAAAGATTAGGGTAAGCGCAAAACCACAAGTTAGTTTCAAGAAAACTAGAGTTTCGAGTTCGAAGAAAAGAACAAAGAAAATTTAGAGTCATGTTGAAATAGAAGAACTGTGGAAGGTGAAAAGGTGTTTAGTAGGGGTTATGGCTGCAGTTTGAAGCATTAGAAGCATTACCAATAGGCTATAGGAATGGGGTTTTGGTGAGGTTAAAATATTAAGGATGTGGGGGGAACATTCTTGATCTCCATTGAAGATGACGAGCTGTTCATGATGTTAGAGGACCTTGATTGGTCTTATTTGAAGGAGATTTTTTTGGAAGTTAGTCCATGGTCGGAGGCTTTGAATAAGGTGTAACGGGCTAATTGGCTGGATGTTTCGAGTGTACGTTTACACTGTTGGAACCAGTGTGCGTTCAGGAGGGTGGCAGAACTACGGGGAATTTTTGAAGCACTTGTAGAGAATGGATCTCACACTAAGGATTGCGAAAAGGTTATTATTCTGGTTTCAACAAGTAATACAATGAGAATTCAGGAGCAGGTCGAGGTTGAAGTAGGCAACAATATTTACAGTGTTCGTGTTATAGAGTTAGGTTTTTCAGATAGCTTGGATGATATGCAACATGTGGGAGGACATGCGAAGAATATGGAGAACATGGCAAAAAATAATGATGCGAACCTTTCAAAATCGCCATCGAAATCAAACTAGGAGTAACTTCCGGAAAACAGAGAGGTTAGTAAGTCTTCCATGGAGGTCGAAGCATGTAATGTTATTCTAAGTGGGAAAGATAACAAGGAGGTTAATAGTATGGCTGATATTGAAAGAGTAAGAACCTTGGGAGAATCTGACATCATTGGCTGCAGGCTCGATACAAAGCATAAGGTAAACGTTATGACAAATGAGTTGGTTTTCAAGGATATAAAATTATAAGATAATTAAAAGGTAGTTCGAAAATGTGGGTCTAGCAGTTCAGCTACTAGTTGGGCCGATTTGGTGTCAGTGAATCCAGTAAAAGATGCTGACTTGGAGAGTAAAAAATCACCTAACAGGATACTAGAGTCGCCTTTGGGAGAAATGGATCTGGTTTCGAAGCAGGTATTGGAGGACGTTCGAAGTATGAGGCTTCTGGCTGTGAGGAGAGACTTTGAAGCCCTTGTTTCGCTAGTTCTGTCAAAGGCAAGTCTTTATGGGAGGCTAGTGTGGAAATTTTGAACAATGTCCAGTCGAAAAATGAAGTTTTGGGAAATCAGGTTGAGTCTATTTGTAGTGAGAAACATGATGCTTTCGAGGAATCTAGGGGATTCTTCCCTGAACTAGTCATAGAGCACCGAAAAGAGAAGAAATACGCATCTTTGATAGATTTCCAGATAAGGCTTTGTCGGATTTAGAGAGAAAGAAGAGGGGTCGAGCGATTATAAGAGACAATATGAAAAAAAGAAGTTTGATTCTTTAGAACTATCTGGGCGGTCTCTCTCAGATTTAGACCTTATGGCAAGATGGATCATGTTAACTAAAGAAGCGAGGAAATCACTTAAGTTGGGTATTCACATTGTTAGAGATGAGAAGGAAGCGATTAGGGAGTTAGCTTTATTGGATAATTAGTGTCTCCATGGAGTGGAGGTTCTTTGGTGAGTATGCTGTTGTGTTGTCAAGTAACATTTTGGGTCTTGGGTCGATGGTTAAGGGTTCTGCGGTGAGGAGTTTGTTGAGCATTTAGAGATATTCAAGAGTCCATGTAGGCTTCATCTTCATAGCAGAAATTTGAAAGCTGAGGCTCGTTGTTGATTTTTTGTATAGAAATGCAATTGCCAATTGCTTGGAAGATTTGGTGGGTAGTGTGTATATGGGATTGTCCAAATTCATAGTGGAGTGGTCTTCATTTTTACAGTGAAGGATTTCGAGAAGAATATTATCGTCTTTGAGGTATTAGGTAAGATGTCAAGTCTCGGCTTTGAGTAATTGAAGGAAATCAGGTTGGAGTTGTTAGAACTATTAATGGCAGAAAGTATGGTGGAGATAAGATTCAAGATTGTAGTGGTTCTCGCCAAGGAATTCTAATACTAGACATCTAATAAGGGATGCCATTTTCAGAAGAAGAATTAAAGGAGGCGGGATAGAGCTTCGACGACCACTATATACATGGGTGGAGGTATATGCAAAGTATAAAGTGCAATTGACCCCATTAAAAATTAAAATCTACTACTATATAAAAATATTATTTTTATAAAAAATATTGAAATTGATCCCACTTGATTTATTGGGGTTTGATGTCATCAATACTTATTGTAGTGATAAGAGAATTTTTCATACACTATATATCACTCTAATCCTACTATATAAAAATCTTGGCTATGCATTGATTATATAGCGGTAGCGGCACCATCCGAAACCGTTATTGTAAAAAATAGTAGTCCGTAATTCATTTGCTATTGTCTGCAACCGCAATAAAATGCCGCAACCGAAAACGTGACTGTGACTACAATTTCTCTGTCGATGAGTCCAAGATTTAATTTCTCTGGTAATCATTACCAGGAAGTAGTGAAGGTTGTTCTATGGAAAGATTTGAATGTTTTTCACGTTTCCGGTTTACACTAGAACTTATGTTTGTTATCGGTGGAGGTGTCTAGAGTCGATTTGGTTATTAACAAGGTTGAATGGCCTATTTTCAAAGCTTTGTGGTCTAGCAATCGCAGCCTCTTGGAGGTATTGGATTGTGCGTATGTCGTAGAAGCTCCATGTTATTTCAAGTGTCTCTAAGTGTGACTCTTCTACAATTTGATTTGAGAATTCGTTCGATTCAAAGCTACGCTTGAGGCTGTGTTGTCAAACAAGGAAAATAGGTGGAACCTGATGGTTTGTTCTTGGGCATTTTTTCTTCGACGATGGTGGATTTGTCTAATTCATGGGGCAGCAAGGATTTCACATTTGTGAATGCTATGTTAAGGGATTTGAAACATGTTTTGCAGGTGCAAGCTGGTTTGGTCTTTCTTTGGTTGCGTGTTATGTACGCGCTGAGAGGCCGAAAAGGAATACAATTCATCTAGTGTAGTCAGGTATGTCTAGATACAAGATTTTTAAAGCTTTGTGGTAGCAGGTTTCGAGTCGGTTTAGGCGTGTTAAGCATAGAAGAAAGAATCTGAAGAATGAGAGAATTTATTTATGTAATCAAAAGGGTGAATTTTAGAAAGCAATACCTCATTTATAGTAGAGCTAAGGCCCTGAGCTCTCCCGTAACTGCTCAGTAATAGGCTGGTAACTAACTAACCTACTAATAGTTTATTAGTTGCTTAACAATCTAGCTTAAGGTTTAACATTCACTTTGCTTTCTGAGCTCTGGAAAAACATCTTGAACATCATAGACTGACAGTTTTCTCCTGAAGATTTTAAATTGATTGAGTGCCAACGGTTTAGTTAACACATCTGCCACTGAAAATTAGCTGGTACATGATTAACCTAGATTTCAAATGCCACAACTTTTTCACGAACAAAGTGAAAATCCAACTCAATGTATTTACTCTTTTGATTCAGAATGGGGTTGACAGCCATGACCACTACACTCGTATTATCACACCAGACCCTTGGAGTTTCATCCAGATTAACTCTCATTTCAATTAACACAGCTCTAACCCATGTGAATTCAGCAATTGCATCCGCCAAGCTTCTGTACTCAACCTCAATAGTGGACCTGAAGACTGCTCGTTGCTTCTTAGAACTCTAGGTAAGTAGATGACTGCCATTAAGGACATAATAACCTGAAATTGATCTTCTATCATCAACATCTCCTCCCCAATTAGCATCAAAGAACACATTCAAACTCATGTTGCCTTGAGCTTGGGCTGAAAATCATAGTCCATGATTTGTGGTGCCTCGTAAATACCTTAAGATTCTTTTAACAGCAAGCCAGTGAGTTTCAGTTGGAGATTGATAAAATTGTGCAGCCTTGTTAACCGAGAAAAAAGATATCTGGTCTTGTATGTGTAACATACTAAAGAGCACCCATCGTGCTTCTATATAGTTGAACATTGACAATAGGTTTCCCATCAAACTTGCTTAGTTTAGTGGACGGGGCCATAGGGGTCAACGCAAAATTTGAATCAGCCAACTGTACTTTGTGTAGCAACTCCAAAAAAAACTTCCTTTGTGTCAAAAATAAGCCTCTCTCGGATCTGATGGCATCTACACCAAGGAAAAACTTCAACTCACCAAGACCTTTGAGACAATTTTTCCATACAAATCATGCACAATCGGATCGATCAACAAAAAAGAGCTACCAGTTAGGATAATATCATCAACGTACACTGCCAAATAAACTATAGAATCTCTTGTCTTGAGAAAAAAAAGGAGGTATCAGCCTTGGAAGATTGAAACCCTAGCTAGCACAAAAAATGTCTCAGTTTAATGAACCAATTCCTAGGATCCTGTCGAAGGTCATACAGTGCTTTCTTCAATTTGCAAAGCAGCACTTTGCCATCTGATGACCTTTCTTCAAAGCCATACACTTGTTGCATGTAAACATCTTCACAAAGGTCACCTTTTAGGAAGGCGTTATTAACATCCACCTATCTAATCTCCCATTGATGATCAACAACAAGAGACAATAGGATATTAATAGTACAAAAACGGATTACTAGACTAAATGTGTCCATGAAATCATAACCTGGAACCTGAGCATAACTCTTGGCTACCAACCTTGCCTTAAGCCTTTCGACAATCTCATCAGCTTTCATTTTAACTTTGAAGAGCCATTTGCACCCAACAAGTTTTCTCCCAGTAGGTAATTCAACAATGTCCCATGTGTTATTGCTCAACAATGCCTCAAATTCAGCCATGAAAGTTACTCTCTAGTTAGAATCTTCAAAGGCAGCATGTATATCAATAGAAACTTGCTTGACTTGCACTATATTTAGTTTGAGTTTAAAGATACCAGCTTTACACCTCGTGACCATTGGATGTACATTACTAGTATTCTTTTGTTTGGATGCAACATTGGTTGTGGTTGAGGGTGCAGCAGGTATTACATGTGATAATGCACCTTCTTATTCCTAATCGAGTTGTGATGCTATCCCTTGTGAGTGATCATCAGTTGAAAACACATCTTGATCATGAGCAATATTACCATTCTCATCTCCATAATCAGAATCCAAAGACGGAGCAATATCATGAGTTTCATGATTTGACACAGTATCATGAGTTGGTGAAACCTCAGGAGTTGATGTAACATCATGCTCAGGAATATTGTTATTATCCTTTGGAGCAGATGTATCACCAGCTGCACCTTCATGTATAGATACACAATCATCATGAGAGCTGGAGCCATCCATAAATGCCGAATTGTCATGATTAAACTGAGCATCATCTGACGTTGAAGCAGTTGGGCATGCATTAGGAACCACATGTAGCACTCTAGACCGAGAAGCAGCAACATTATCATCTATCAATGCATGAGATACCTGAACAAGAGGAAAAAGATTTTCATTAAAAACTACATTACGAGATACAAATATTCTGCCATCCTTAGAAGACACAGGTAAACATGATGTGCTGGAGAATATCCAATAAATGTGCATGGTTTGGGTCTAAAATCAAACTTGTGTCTATTGAATGGCCTAATATGAGGGAAACACAAACAACCAAAAATCTTCAAGAACTTGTAGTATGGCAGAGAACCGTGCTAGAGTGTGTTATCGATGTTCGATACGGTGATCAATACAATATTATTTCTCAATTTTAATGATTCGGTGAAACAATAATAATGCAATGAAGTCAATAATTTGATACTATGCTTTAATTTCCATTTTAGAACTGAATTAAACTCCCTACCACATTTAGGGACTAATCTGTATTTTATAAATTGGAAGTCCTTTTCTAAGATTAACATTACAAACAAGAAATTCGGTGTGTATACAATAAGCATGTAAATTTTCATACCAAATGGAGGTCGATTACTTAGTCAATTAAACCAATTATTAACTAGTGACCATTATATAATTTTTCAAACCAGGTTCAGTAGCTTTTAACTGAATTACCTGTATCGGTACCGGTACTCGGGGAGGGTCGTACCGGTACGCTTGTGTCATGATCGATAATATAGTTAGGGTTGGTGAACTCGTACCAGTACGGGGTTCATCCGTATCGATATGTGATGGTCATCTTATAATTTAGAAATTCCAGTGTCGATTTCTCGTACCGGTACAACCTTAGCTATATCGATAAGGAGGGTTTCAGGCTTCTAGGATTGGTACGTCCTGCATCTTTACCGAAACCCCTTTGTTAACCAAAATTTTAGCGTCTAGTTTTCGTGCCGATACACCCCTATTCGTATCGATACACCTTAACGGTTAGAACCAATAATGCACACTCGTATCGATACGACATCACCCGTATCGATATGCCTTGTACTGTAATTGCAAATTATGTCTGGTTTTCAAGCTTTTTAACCGATCAAACAATGTTCAATTTCAATGAAATTTTATAAGCAAGTTTAATTAGTCATGATCTACTAGCATGCCAAATTTCATAGCTACATGAATCCATTTACTAGGATTTTATCTTTTTAAGCCAAATATTAATATTTTACCAATATTAGGCATTTAAAAAGGGTCATTTAAATCCTTTAGCCATATACAAGCCATACATAACATATATACATTAAAATGGTCAAATATAACTTGTCTAGCTACTATGCCACTATAGTAGGAGTTTGTAGGGTCGATAAACATTACTCTAGTGATTATTGTGACTTGCCAAAAACCTCAAATACTCCCAATCTCGCAACCACAACCTCTTTCACTTGAAATGCATGAAATGAAGTGCATTAAGCATACTTTGCTTAGTGAGGTAGTCGTAAACAATGCCAATTGTAATAATATGCAATTCAATCCATGCTTCAACAATGACCATACTATGAATCATGTTCAGAAACATATTTAACATATGTCAACAATATTCTTTGGATCGAATCAAGATAGTGGATACACGAATTCCTATGCCTCTCCAAATCAATGAATGGTCTAGTTCCTCCGCCTCGCCAATTGACCAATAACACAAACATCCCTCTGCCTTGCCACAATAAAAGTCGTAGCCCAAGGACCGTAGTCCAGTCGTACCAATGAGCTCATGAATTCTATGGCATGCCATTTGTATCCAATGCCTTTTCGAATCCAAAGTTCAATAACAATAATGATGCCAACGGCAGAAAAACCCATATCAATGTCAATTTTCAATGATAATGACATTATTTATAACAATGGCTATATCAATGAAAATATCAATATCCAATGGTCGATGCTTCTATATTTCAACGTTTCGATGATAACAATGGCAATAACAATGTTTCTATGAGCAATATTTCAATGTAATAGCTTACCAAAATACCTCCAAGGAGATTTGATGCAATATCCTTAGACACAATGTTAGTCATGCAATACTCAAGGTCAATAAAATTGAGAAAGGCACCTAGCCTATTCTCAAGAATTCGACTACACTCACTGATATTTCCAAGTCCTTTAAGGCTTCCAGATAACAATTCCCTAGTTCCTTTGTTTGGTGGATTCCGATGGGTTGGCCATTTCCTCACTAGGAACGTTTTGAGCTAAAAAACAATATAGAAAAAGGAATTACTATGATTCCAATAACTTAATAACAATAAACACATCCATAGCTACAATTAGCCATAGAAATCGATAAAATCATAACTTGAAATTCCATGGAAGTTTATCTATATTCCGATAGGTTCCAAAGCTTGATTTCTTCATAGATTTCTCATGGAAATTAATTGAACATGATGGGCTTACCTTGCTATGTCGATGGGAGTAATCTAGAATTAATAATACGAAGAAAATCAAGCTTTAGAAATTCTCCAATGGAGGTTCTTGCTTCCAAGGAAGAAGATGAAGAGGTGTGGGCTTAAGGCTTTCTCGGTGAATTTGTTCTTCCCATCTTTTCTTTCTATTTTTAATTACTAAAGTTAAAATTGACAAACCTTCATGTGAAGAAAATTCACCCCAATTGTCCGCATAGGGGATGATTAATGCTTTGAGGGGTTAATTACCTCATTAGTCCCTCAACTTCCCACTCTTTGCACTTTGTCCACCTAATGTTTGATTTTTTCATTCTAGTCACTACGCAATGTTCCCTAACTCTTAAATGTTTTCAATATAGCTCTTAGTCGATAATAATTCTAAATTAGGGTTCAATAGTTGGATAATGACCACTTGGGTCAAAGTCAATGCAATATTTGGACCTTTTTAGTATAGGGTTTTCGATCATCGGAATCCAATTTTGACTAGACTGGTTTCTGAGGTGTTACATTCTATTGATGAGAAATATTGAACTAAGGACTGCATAAGCCCAAAACTTTAGTGGTATGGAAGCTTGAGCCAGCAAGGTAAGAGATGTCTCCACTACTTGCCTGTGCTTTCTCTCAACAACTCCATTCTGTTGAGAGATGTGAAGGAACGATTTGCGTAGGTTAATCCCTCGTCTCAAAGTAACATTCTCCAGGAATTTGAATTCCACACCTCCATCAACTTGTACACCACGAATGGAAACATCAAATTGATTTTTAGCAAGAGCTCTAAACATATCAAAGGCAACTGAAACTTCACTTTTATTTCTCAGAAGATAAAGCCACGTGTTTCTGCTGTACATATCTAAAAAATCACAAAGTTTAGAAAACCATTTAAGGAAATTGGAGATGGACCCCAGACATCTATTTCCACTAATTCAAATGGTTGAGTGTACACAATACAAGAAGGAGAAAATGGCAGTACATGGCTTTTTCCCATTTGACATGCCATACACACATCAGTTTTTTCTAAGACTACTGACTTATTTAATACTTTCTTCACAACATCAACAGCTGGATGTCCCAACCGTTTGTGCCACAACCAATATTCTAAATCATCCTTTAATGCAACATGAAGAGCTGCAGCTAATTTCTCTGGAACTGGACATTTGAAGCTATAAAGAACATCATCAAGTCCACCCTTCATTAGAACATCATCAGTGCTTGCATCATTGACAGAACAGAAATTCTCATGAAACTCAAAATAAACTTGATTTTCCTTTGCAAATTGAGCAACAAAAATTAGATTTTTGGTTATTTTTGGCACAAATAACACTTGATCCTAAACATAATCTTCTAGAGGAAGTATCTACATACGATTTACCAATGTTATTAATTTGTAGTGTAGTGTCATCACCTAAATAAACCTTTCCCTTACCATGATACGCACTTGACTTGTGAAGAGCAGCAGGATCACTGGTGACATGGTGGGTGGCTCTTGAGTCTGGGAACCATTTCTAATAGGCAAGGGGACAATCCACCATCAGATCATTAACTTGGATATTCTCATCTAAGTCTGTAGAGCATGTATTAAAGCTAGAGCAACCCGCATTTGTGTTAACATATTGTTCATACTGAACTACAGAAACACGCTGACAGAAAGTACAAACATTTGCTTGAGCCTTATGAGCAAGTATTGCTTGTTGCGCTGACACCCCTTTGAAGGTCTGATCAAACCAAGCCAGCACCTACCCACCACGTGGACTAGCTTGCCACATAGTTGGCATTGATGTCGAGGTCTCCCTTTGAATTTAATTTTTTGTATTGCCATTGCTTGTAGATTCCTCATGATTGTGAGTAGTCTGGAATATGTCTTGCTCACCACTGGATGAGGCATGCTTGTGATTATATCTGGTGTAATTGATTCCCACAGGAAATCTGGATGTATCTTCAAATCGTGTTTTAGCATCAATGAGAATAGACACAACATTCTCTAAAGTGTAAGAGGCTTTACTTCTTGTTATAGCTGCAATGGAGGGTTCATACTCTATGGGAAGACCATTAAAAATTGTAGCAATAAGTTCTATTTTTGAAATAGTACTTCCACAAGTTGCTAAAAAATCACAAAGTTCTTCAACTGCCATAGTATATTCTCACATAGATTGAGTGCCTTTCTTCAATGACCTAAGGCAACAATGCAAGTTCATAATATTGGTAGTAGAAAGATTAGAATATAGCTTTGTTATGGCATTCCAAACGTATGTTGTTGTTTCTGACCCAATTAACTGAGGCAAAATACTTGGACTTACTGTTGAAAGCAAACAAGAAGCTAGAGAGTTGTCTTGCTTCAAGAACTGAATATAAGCAGGATTCAGGGTTTGCTCACTTGCCCTATTGCGTAAAAGCTTTGCTGGAACCGACATGGATCCATCGAGGTAACCTTCAAGACCAAGACCTTGAATTGTGAGAACCACTTGTTACTTCCATAGCAAATAGTTTGACTCATTTAGGCAGATGTTAACCCTCTTGTTGGAAAAGATTTGTGCTTCAAGAAATGGATCACCATCAATTAGATCTTCCATGATTTCTGGAGGAGCCATCAAAGCATGTAGACGCGGAAGAGAGAAACAAGATAAAAGAAAGAGAAGAAAGACAAACGAGTTTCAAGGACGAATTGTTAACCTAGCGAATGATACCATGTTAAACATAGAAGAAAGAATCTGAAGAATGAAAGATTTTATTTTTGTAATCAAAAGGGTGAATGTTACAGAGAAAGCTATAGCTTATTTATAGTAGAGCTAAGGCCCTGAACTGTCTTGTAACTGCTCAGTAACAGACTGGGAACTAACTAACCATACTAACCAACTAACAGTTTATTAGTTGCTTAACAATCTAGCTTAAGGTTTAACAAGGCGTTGTGTAATTTCAAGTGTATAAGCGATCTGGTCTACAGAGTTGGGATATTCTTTGTGTTTTGCGACTTGCACTCGTTGGTCTCTCTAGATTTTGTTCTCTTACCTTGTTGTGATGCACTCTTTTCTTCCATTTAAGTTTAGAGAGGTCTTTAATGAAACACTCAACTTATGTTACAGTTGTATGATTCAATCTTATTAATAAATTATTTTTGCCGAGCATAAACAAAGATGAACTCTCGTTTTGATATACAAATTTTGTTATTGCAGGTGAAATTCCATCCTCCTTCAATATATTTTCGTTGCAAATAATAGAACTAACTAATAATATGGTGTTTGGTTCCATACCACCTATGTCACGTGCTTTACTTTCGCCGGAACTTAAGTGGTAATATGCTTTCTGGAAGAATTCCAGCCAGTTTATTCAACTGCAAAGAATTACAATTTTTTTCCTTATTATTTAACCGATTGGAAGGGAGTCTACCGGAAGAAATTGAGAATTTGAGTATGCTTCAAATCTTTTATATTGGTGAAACCACTTTGAACGTTATGCACACTAACCATTTCTGAATGCTTTTTAAGTGTTTAGTTCCTTTTTTTTCCCCAAAGTACTCTGAGAATGCAAAGTCGGGGGGAGAGTTAATGTGTAGAATAATTAAGATCAGTTTGAATCAACAAATTAATTTTGTTGAGTTTGGAAAAATAAACTTATTTATTATATGAATAAATAGTTCAAAATTTTCAAATAAATAAAGAATGAGACCTAATATGATGCAAGGAAGATGCTATTAGATGAATCTTGAATTTGATTTTATAATTGCAGGAAAAATTCCTGAGCAAATTGTGAATTTAACCTTTCTTGAACAGTTTGATGGTGTCTAACAATTTCACTGGTGAAATTTCAAAACAGTTAGTGGATACGTTATATATCAAATTTAAACTCTTTTATTCCCCACGTTTGTCTGATATATTTGTTGGATAATATTTATACCACGTCAGATTAGCAACGTCTTTCCCTTTCGTACAATAAGTTAGAAGGATCTATCCCATTTGATTTATGTCATCTAAACGAGTGGCTTTCTTGTTTTTGACGAGTAACAAATTGTCTGGTCCAATACCTTCTTGCTTGGGTAATCTCATTTTTTTGAGGATCCTATTGTTAGACTCTAATAAGTTTACTTCCTCAATACCTTCAATAGACCTTTGCCCCTCTCAATGTTTGATCCTAACTTCGTCCTTGTATACACACACGTACAACTACTATATCAATATCTGGAAACCCCGAGCTTTGATAATGCAGTAACAGTACAAGGGTATCATAAGTTAAGTCGAAGCTGGTTTTGTAAGTTGTATGACTGTCATTATGATGGCGTGCATTATCTTTGAAAAGAGTAAAGTCAAGGGATATGTTCTTGTTCTGTTGGAAACTTTCATTGCTTATTGACCTTCTATCAGGAAAAAAGAAAATCCAAATGCCAGACTGTAGAAAGTCTTATACAACTTGTTCAAAAGGAAAAAGAAAAAAATGGTGCCATAGACGTAAATATTTGGTGACCAAACCAATAAGTGTAGCGACTAAAAATCTGATATGCATCTCTCGCTTCATAAAAAAAATTGATTTTGGGGAATTTCTTTAAAAGCGTATTTTGAATAAAAATGAGAGATTCGTCAACGGTCACTTGGATAAGGTAGACCGGACACCGAAAAACTAACCAAAGATAGAAAATATTTGGGTTTGGGAGTCGATTACATGTGGGGAAAGTTTCACACCCCCACCATGCCCGAAAATAGGTATCTAAAGGTTCATATCGATACTTATAAAGAAGAATTTAAATTCAATTAAATTTAATAATTAATCTCTAAAAATATGTGTTGGAAAATGTGATAAATCAATAACTTTGAGCCATAATTTCTATGGGTAAAAGTGGAGATTCGAATGATGAATTTATTGGTTCATATTCTACTTCATGAGACCTTTACAACGGTATCTCATATGCTCAAAACGGTTGAGTGATGAATGAGAAATTGTTGTTCAAAGTAAGGTACTTGTGAATTATGTAAGGAAAAATAAGAACCCCTTATCGAACATTGGTAGTATAACAAGCATATGAAGTGTTTAAGTATACCAACCCACTTACTAATCATTGAATTAATTGAATGGAACTTATTATTCAGGTTGAGGGCAACACTCGCACAACGTGGGCTACGTGAAAGTTTGGACCGGTCGAGCCCTTTGTGGATTTGCTTATATTTAACATACTTTAAATTAATTTTTCTTTAAAAGTGGCATATCTTTTAGAATACTCCAAATTTAAAAGAACAATTTATGGTTTCCTTAAATTCGAATATTAAAAGGGTAATAGCTGCAATTCATGGAAATATATATGTTTAAATATGGTATTAACTGATAAATTCTAAATTAATTGAACAAAAGATTTGTTAGCACCTATAAACACATGTCGCCACGTGTTGAGACTAGAACAAGTAAGACCACAAAACATACTTTAAATTAATTTTTCTTTAAAAGTGGCATATCTTTTAGAATACTCCAAATTTAAAAGAACAATTTATGGTTTCCTTAAATTCGAATATTAAAAGGGTAATAGCTGCAATTCATGGAAATATATATGTTTAAATATGGTATTAACTGATAAATTCTAAATTAATTGAACAAAAGATTTGTTAGCACCTATAAACACATGTCGCCACGTGTTGAGACTAGAACAAGTAAGACCACGAACGGTGTAATACAAGAGACGTCTGGCGACAAGCGTCGCAACGCGTACGGACCGTAATACGCAGGATCGCCTGCTAGTTATACGATACGCTTCACAACCTATGGCTAATAAACAAAACAACGAGCGACATCACACCTCGCCTGTTGGTCACGTGACTTCACACGTGCCCACTACGAATGACAATGGGAGCCTAGGACGTCAAATCATAGCTAGTCCCATCAACGCGCCACAACTACCCTATCATGACACATGTCCGAGCAGTGAAACTAGACATGTAACAAGAGGGAGCCAAGATCCTCTATTCCGAACATCACTATCATACAGAAAACAAGAGCAACACACGGGTTCTGACCCAAAACGACCATCATCGGACCATCGTCTCCGGTCTCTGACCATTTTGGTCATCAATAATTAGTGTAAAAGATAAAATATTTAGTGTAAAATACAAGAGAATATTGCCAAAGGTGAGTCTTATGTGTGCAAGTATACACGGTCAACAAGTAATACAGTAGTAAGCTGAGTATCGAATCCACAGGGATTGACCAAGAACTTATTTGCTCAACGTTTACTTGTTTGAAAGAATTAAAAGTGTTTAAAATGTTTTGGGTTTTAGATTAAAAAGATGGCAAAACAATGTAGTGAAAATGAAAGTAGTCTGGCAACGAAGTGTTCAGTTGAATGATGAGCGTTGGCAAAGGATGTCTGGATTTCACGCTACTTATGCTAGCCTTTAATAATGTCCTGCCTTGGTTTATTGTCAAGCAGATTAAAGATAGTATCGCCTCTGTCGATGGCAATACTCGAAGTTAACCACGATAAAACCCCTATATGTCTATAGTGAAGTTTTTCATTAATTATCTTGATTAAGTGTCAATCTTTACTCCTAAGGGGTATACTCACTTCCGAAGTAAGTTCATCTACTTGTGTATCTTCTGTCGAAGCTTCTCGCCTTAGTATCTAACAACTGACCATTTCCCCTTAAGTCTTTTAAGATATTAAGGGGCAATAAGCATGCAATGCCAACTGTCGTATGACGATGAATTTAGAAAAAATATGTACTAGCAGATAGAAAATAATGTTAAGGCATTTTGATTATTGAAAACCAAATATAAAATAAGCGTTAATCGCAAGCATCCCCCAACCAACTGAAAGACTTAGTTCATAGTTGGGGGGTTCAACCAAAAAACAACATCGTTTAACATCATCATTTTGAAATAGAAACAAATAAAACTAAGAGAATGGGCAGGAAGAAGATCCGTCGATGTAGCTTTTTGAATGCTCCAGAGCTCTCAGTCTTAGCTGGTTAAACCACGTCGCCTCTGGGTTCACCACGGCGCATCCTCTCTTCGATCTGATCTCTCAAATGGTTGCTTGATCTCCTTTAAATGGGCTTCGTGGAAACCCTAGGATAAGCTTTTGAGTTTGAAATTTGAATGTGCAAAGAGATAAAGCGTGTTATCCTCTTATCCATATTTGAATTCTAGGGCTAACGTGTATAAGGTCCAACGGCTACTTTGACCGAGCATCAGACTTCAATCCTTTGCCAGCCGAGCTTGGCATTGTTTGGTCCATCTATTCCAACTGCTACTCAGCAATTCTATACTTTTTTCCTACGTTTTTCGCCAGCGCTTCTCTGCCACGTTTGCCTGCCTGTGTCCTGTATCAAAACTAGGAAAATAACCCTTCACATTGCCAACAAAATAGCTCATTAACTCCTTATATAAATGTATGATTTTAACATCTAGATGCAACTAAATGTACTTAAAGGGCAGGCAAAGGCATCGTAAAATAAGTATAAAAATAGTACTTTTGAGGAGTTAACACGACTCTTATTTATAACAAAAGATGAAAGCGACAAGGTCTGACTTTCCAAATTCCAGTATTGGAAAACTCTTATATAAGAATTCAAGTTCTTGATCTTCAAATCTTGAGAAAGCACCCTAAAATATGCAACCTTCGCAATCAATAAACGCATGAATAGTCCTATATACCCGTAAAAGCCAGTCAAAACTACCCTTTCCCATCATCACTTGCCTCGAATTGTCTAAATCAGCAACACATATCAAACCCAATACATGAATATCAAGAAGTGTTATTATTGTCAAAAATAGTAAAATAAATTAAACAACAAGGTACAGAAAAAAGGATTATCTTAATACTAGCACAAATTTTGCTTTTAGAGTTAGCGACTCGAATAAAAGATAACGCAGATACCCAACGACTCCCAAATACATGGCTCTTAAGAGTAGAGCCTTATTAATCGCATAGGAAAGAAGAGAAAGAGAAAAACCCTCAGTAGGCTAATTATAAAAGGAACAAGAACTAGCCACATGCTCACTTTACAAAGTTACAAGCAACAAAAAGTTCACGTCAACAAGTATGTCCCCATTTTAAAGAAAGAAAACATAATACAGACATTAAGTCAACCAAGTATAAGGAAATATGTTCCCTTCATTCATATCTTCAAACCTCATCAAAAAGTTTGTAAAATAGAGTTCCCCGCGAACCATCGCCAGATTTAGTTCTGCGGATAGCATGACAATTATCTAGGATAATCACATCGACTGATGAAACCTGGAGAGTAATGTTCAAATAGCAAGCTAGGATTTGATAAGACCAACCTCCTTAAGGGTTATCATAACCTTCCAAATATTAAAGTTTTTAAGTATAAACAAATGAATAATCAACACTCCTCTCGAATCTACAAAAGTAAAGTCTCCATATGTTACTCATCTTCGCAAGTAACAACCCCACCAACACACGCAATAATACAAAGAAAATATTAAAGAAGATAAAGAGTATACTGCTCATGGGTCAGGATACAAAACTTGGACCCAAAGGATCCCTGTTTATAGTACAAAATAAAAAGTCAAGGCCAGACATTTAATGTTCGAATCTTTGAAACTGTTGAGACAAGCAATAAATCCTGAGATTTCAAAATTCTGAATGCACGCCTTCAACCCCACATTCCCCAACTTCCAGTAAATAAATGCGCTATAAAACATAGGCTCCAATAGCCTAAGACCCCATTCCTAGTTAAAGATATTCAAAGCATAGAGACAAGCACAAATTCAAACCAATCCCGTGGGAATAGGTGCCTATTGTCGCCACCTAAAAGAACCACTCACAGAAGTGATCACTAGCACCCATACCATTCTCAAAGCATTACACTAATAAAGAATTACTAGGTGGTGTTCTCGCAATCATGCAATTCCCTCCTCAGACAAAGCCCCAAGGCTACTTCAACAAACATAACATAGAAGGACCACATCACCTAAATCATTGCCTGTTGCAAGAAAGGGCGTACAATATACAAAGTGAAGTATAAATTGGAAGGCACTGACATTTGAATAGTTTACAATCAGTACGTAATAGCATGCAAACATATTAGCACATGAATGAGCGTATAATAGTCTAAATTTTTGCACCCGAAGTGCAAGATTCCTACAGGCGCAATCAATACATAATAGCATGTGAAGGACTTAACACAAGGATAAGCACACAACAATCAAATACAACTATAGACAAGCTTTCTATAGTAAATTTATATGTAATTCAACCACAAACATTGCCTCACAATCATTTTTGGCCATACTTTGATTGTTCTTTATAGGAATATTAGGCTAAGCACGGGACAATGGCAAACTCGCCTTTATTTTCTTGCCCCATGGCTCAGCCCTATCAGTCCTTGTGCCCAATCTGTTCACCCACATGATGCCCGCCATCACACTAACACACGCAATCGACAAACGAGCAACCACCTTAATGATACATAATCAGAAGCCTGAAAAAACTAGGCAAGCATTAACAGTTTCAATGCCACACCCAATAGCTGTTGTCTCCTTATGTAGCTCCAAACACCAACAAACGACAGCACTTAGAGAATCTTGCTCCAAAAACCACCCGAGCACAATCGTTCATCAGCATTCCTCACTATAAATGGCTAATCATAGCCTTCCAAATACTACTTACTGCCGATACAAGTAGCCCAATCCGCAAGAATAAACCGCCCCAATCCCAGGATCTAATTAGTCTTACAAGAATATTTTCTTCTCCCTTCCTCAAAACACCACAAGCAAAGCCATAAAAAACCATACAAATACAAAATAAATCACTCATAAATTAGGTTATGGCGATACAGACCAAAGAGTCCAACTTATAGTAGAAAATGGGAGTACCATGGGACGACATTTTGCATACCAAAGAGTACAACCACCAATACGAGCATTTAATTCCCATTTTTTCAAATCTCGAGTCAATAACTAAAACCACAAAATCGTCAAACTTTTAATCAATAGCTGAGCAGGTAAGTGTGTGCACTTGTCATTGCAATAACTGCCAGTCAGAAACCCTCTATTTTATCACAGTCTACCATGAATTATCCAAATCGACGCCAAAAACCAATAAATAACAAACACAAAAAACTAAACCAGTGCAGAAGTGGAAGCTAAGAATGGCAGCATCTCGGGACCTCTCTATCCCGTCAACCATAAAGGTAGAAGTGGTGTCTGCAACTTCCTTCGAGTGCATAAACAATCCAATTGTAGTTATTAACAATTGGTGTCATTTTGATTTCAGTTGATTCCTTTATGCTAATCGAAAAATAATTTCAGCCTATATAAATACTCATAATTTTTTCATAGCCCAAACTTCGCGTAAAAATTCGTTTCGCAACAGAGAATAGAACAAAGTAACACAAAGTACATGCTAAGAAGTAAGGATAGAACAGTTTCAGCTTACATAATTCATATCACAATTAAAGAAATCAAAACCTCCTGATCGAGCTCAAAAGAGAGTACTAAAATAGTTCTTGTCTTGCAAAAATGTCACGAGTAACGACATCGCGACAATCATCAAAAGAGTCGTTCCTCATTTACGCACCACTTAACCATAGTCCGAATTTAATCGTATACCATTCTGCTTATTTTTTAGATCAGCTGACTTCGTATGTCACACCACTGTAAATAAGCAATCTTGTCGTAAATCCATGGTGATCTTGAAACAATACAATAAGAATGACAACAATCTTGGTCACTATATCAATTAGAGGGCACGAACCCCCAATTCACAACGCTCCAAATAGTATATGAGATCCTCAAAATAAGTAGACTCCTTTTATCTTAAAGAAACGTGCAAGCATACAATAAAGAACACTCCCTCGCACTTATGATTCACAAACTTTCAAATTTGAAAGCAAAAGCGCATTACCAAATTCCTTACTTCACCATTCAAGTTGGTCTGGTGCAAACCTAATTGTAAGCATATTTAAAGAAAGTACCAAAGAAAATAAAGTCTCTCCACACATGTCGTCTCTTCGTAGGCCGCAACATTAAATTAAATAGCCCACAAAAAGTTAACGAAAAAACTTTATCAAAAATTTTTAAGAAGTATACAAGAATGAGCAAGCATAACAAGTAACACAAAACTCCAGCCACAAAATTAAAAGTGAACATGTTAAAAGGGGGAGACAAAGAAAATAAAGTCACAAAACATATGCTGCTTACTTAACCAACAACAAAAAGACACACCTCGCTTCGGAAAGCAATGTCCTTCAATGAAAAACAAAACAAAGCTAACACAAACCGCTGCAACATTCCTAAAATAAAGGCAATGATTATAATTAAAACATGATTTAAAAGAGAACAAAAAATCGCAAATTTCTTACTAAACATGGGGCAACAACCCACTCTAATAAAATATTATTATTAACATGCCAGTACAACACAAAAGTATAAAAAAAATCATGATATAGGTCCCTACTTTAAGTTGTAACCGTCAAAACCTTCTTCGCATAAATAATCCAATTTTGCAAAATAGGTCCCATTACTCTAATTCTTTGGATTAAAATGCATTCGTCTGTCGCCACAATACAATCTCAGATGTTGAAAAGTGTGTGTCTACAATCGCCCTAACCCTCTCCGCCACATCAACGTCATAACTAGCCTCTAACACCATAATCTCATTTCTGTATGATTCTTTAAGCTCTATTAATCTCCTTGTGAAATTTGCAAAGCTTTCATCCGTCGCTCTCTTTATTCGCTCCAGCTCTTCTTTTAAACCTCGAATCTTGGTCCCAAAACTCTGCCCAGCATCAAACACTGGCCTTTTCCCAACATCTTTACATCAGCACCAAAAGGATGCTTTTTTGAGCTATAAGCCCTCATTCGCATTACTACACTTTCCCGCGCTACCTCTAAAAATATGAAGGCACTCTTGTAGGAGCATTTTGGCCGTAAGAGGAAATCCCTAGATAAAGAGCAGTAGGTGATAGGCCCACCAAAGATATTGATGCAGTAGCTAACGACACCAAACATGGTGAAATAATTTCTCTGTAACTAAAAGCATTTGGCAGCGCCACCACCGCCAGCCCTTCTAAACCCAACGGATCCCTCCTAGCCACAAAGAGTGGAGTATCCAAACGCAGACAACTCTCTTCATCATCAGAACCAGAAATAACAAGCGAACTCAAAATTACCCGTTTCTTTTCCCCCTTGCAGTGATCAAAGTCCAATGGGCTTATATTAGCAAAACCCCTTGGAACAACCATAACGGCTTCCCCACTAACCCCTCCAAGGGAGTATCCTCCTCCTAATATTTCCAGGGATGGACATGAACGTCGCTATTAAAAAACTCAAAAGCAACGAATAAGAAAAACAAAGTAAAACCTAAGAATGCCAACTAAAGTTCTTTTATAGTTCAGAACCACATATTTTTCAACACGCCTCGCTATTGAAAAGGTTCATTATGTGATGCTTTGCATGCAACGATTTACCCTCAAAGAAAGTCGACTGATTCACCAATAAATTCCACTTACACGATGTTTCATAAGACACTCTCGTCTCCCATATCAACAGCTTCCATATTCAAATTCCTTAGGTTCGCCAAGGTCAATTTATAACCTTCCCTCACCAATGGGGCAATTGTTAGCACCTATAGACACATGTCG
This sequence comes from Hibiscus mutabilis, assembly GCA_019671005.1. NCBI lineage: Eukaryota > Viridiplantae > Streptophyta > Magnoliopsida > Malvales > Malvaceae > Hibiscus > Hibiscus mutabilis. The sequence continues at coordinate 13,229,220 of CM033735.1, read as the reverse complement.
CCACGTGTCAAGACCAGAATGAGTAAGACTACGAACAATGTAACACAAGAGACGTCCAGTGACAAGCGTCGCAACGTATACAGACCACAATACGTAGGATCTCCCGCAAGTTATGTGATACCCTCAGCAACCTACGACGAATAGACAAAATAGCGAGCGACATCACACCTCGCATGGTGGTCACGTGCTTCACACGTGCCCATTGGTCACGTGCTTCACACGTTCCCATTACGAATGACGAGGGGAACCTAGGACGTCAAATCATAGCCAGTCCCATCAACATGCCACGACTACCCTATCATGACATTTTTCTGAGCAATATAAAACTAGACATGCAGCAAGAAAGAGCTAGGATCCTCCATTACGAACATCACTACCATAGAGAAAACAAGAGCAACACACGAGTTCCGACCCAAAATGACCATCTCGACCATCATCAGACCATCATCTCCGGTCCTTGACCATTTTGGTCATCAATAAGAATAATGACCATTAATTCAGAATATTTTGATTTCCATATTTTCCTCATCCACTCCCCTATAAATACCATGCCATTCTTCAAGTTTAAAACACATATTGAAATTTTTTTCTTTCTCCTCAAGTATTTTTGTGATAGGCGAAGTCAAGAGAATAGTTTATGATCTCATCAGTCGTACTACTATTGAAGATTATCTTGTTGTTGTATTCTAGGAGACTGACGATCGGCGAACTCAAGAACTCCATAATGGTTGAAATTTGTCTTAAGCAACCGCGTAGCTGCAGGCCTCAACACGCTTCCTCCATTTTTCAATCGAATCAAGAGTTTGTTTCTCTTCAATTTTATATTTTGATTATTTAATTAATCTTTTATTTTTTTTCTTTTTATTGTCTCAGATTGTTATATTTGTAACAATACGTGCATGCATGGATATGTCATAGGATTTGAATAAATAAAATCTCGCGATTTTTGATACTAAAGGAATATGGTGCTTGGAGACCCGAGACAACACTCCTACCAGGATATCGAAATTTTTAAGAACTAGTCTAAACAAATGCATGAATAAGAATATAATGCCACAAAAAATATGTATAAACAAATATAAAACGATAATATATAAAAAGAAAAGCGAAATAATAAAAGCCTAAAGGCAAGAACTAAAGAGCATAAATAAATATGTACATAAATACAAGTAAAAAAGATTTACCAACAAAAATAAACATATAAAACAATCACCGCTAAATAACTATGTAAATAATCATACGAATATATATATATATATTATAATATACAATTAGAAAACTATATATGATATAGTAAACTATACATATATATATAACATATAACAAACATTAATATATACTATTATATATACCCGAATCTGACTCGAATCTCTAATCTGATCCACCAGACTGTCTAATCAACCTAGAAACTCCTAGGCCCAAAATCGGGTCGTTACAACTCTCCCCCACTTAGGAAATTTCGTCCTCAAAATTTTACTTGAAGGAAACAAATGCGGAAACTGTTTCATCATGTCCACTTTGCTCTCCCACGTGGCCTCCCCAACTCCACAATGTCGCCACAACACCTTTACAAGTTCAATCATCTTTCCACGAAAAACTTTTCTGCTAGAATCAAGGATCTCTATCGGTTCCTCATCATAGGTTAAATTCGGTTGCAACTCAATATCTTCCACTGGCATAACTTGCGATGGATCCGACCGATACTTTCGCAACATCGTCATATGAAACACATCATGAATCTTCTCCAACTCAGGAGGTAACCTTAAACGATAAGTCATAGGACCTACACGCTCCCCAACCTCATATGGCCCAATAGACCTTGGATTTCTGACGATCCGAAGCCGTTTTCAAGAGATAAAAAACAAGCTTCACTTTCTCATTCGTGTCTTTGAGCACATCCGGCAAAGAAATATGCTTTTCTCCCGCCTCAACCCAACACAAAGGTGTACGACACTTCCAACCATACAAGGCTTCATAAGGTGCCATTTGCATACTAGCCTGATAACTATTGTTATAGGAAAACTCCACCAAGGGGTAACTGTTTTTCCCAAGTTCCTTGGAACTCAATGATACAACACCTCAACTTGTCCTCCAAAACTTGGTTTACACGCTCAAACTAACCATCCGTCTAAGAATGATGCAAATTACTGAATTTCAATCATGTACCCAAAGCTCGATGTAAACACTCTCAAAACCTCACTCTAAACCATGGATCCCCATCAGAAACTATGGACTTAGGCACCCCGTGCAAACACACAACCTCAACAGCATACAACTCTGCCAACCTATCCAAGGTATTCGTGGTATGCACAAACACAAAACGTGCAAACTTCGTAAAACGACCCAAAATCACCCAAATAGAATCCTTTTTAGTGGGCGTTAACGGCAACCCAAACAAAAATCCATGATGATTCTTTCCCACTTACATTCTAGTATCCTAAACAGTTGCAGCAAACCGGAAGGAAACTGATGCTTAGCCTTAAAACCCTGGCACACTACGCATCTAGCAACAAAATCAGCCACATCCCTTCTTTAAACCAATCCAATAGTATTATTCTTCCAACCCTCGATACATCTTAGTACTACTAGGATACACAGAAAATGGATTAACATGTGCTTCGGTCAAAATGGTACATCTCAACTCATCATCATTAGGCACCACTATCTAATCTTTAAAACACAATACCCTATCATAATTAAAGTGAAAATCTGTCATATTTCCATCCATGGCATCCTTAACACGCGATATCAACGCATCGTCATAAGGTTGCTTTTCCTTAATCAATTGCCACGAGGATGGCTTTACTTGAAACTCGGCCAACAATCCTCCATCCAGCGTCACACTTAACCATGCAAACATCACCCCTTAACTCCACCATAACTTTTCTATGCAAAGCATTAGCCACAGCATTATCCTTTCACGGATGATATTCAATCATCAAATCATAATCTTTAAGCAACTCCAACCACCTACGTTGCCTAAGATTCAAATCCTTTTGTGTCATCAAGTATTTCAACTCTTGTGACCCGTGTAAACAACACACCTCTCACCATAGAGATAAAGTCTTCAATTCCTTTAAACAAATACAACCGCGACAAGCTCAAAATCATGTGTAGGATAATTGCGCTCGTACACCTTCAATTGTCTAGATGCATAAGCCACAACCTTTTCCGTCTTGCATCAACACACAACCCAAATCTACATATGACGCAACAATCTTAGAAGATTTCCCAACAAACCTCGATATTAATCAACTAGATCTAAAAAACCCATGTACTCCTAATACCAACCTTGGTTGCTCCAAAACTAGTGCCATTCAAACTTCCGAGAACCAACCTTTAACACTCTCTTTAAACCTTGAGAACTCCAAAGAACCATATTACCAAAGCTACTTTCATAAGCTACCTTGCTTACACCATTGCCCCATCGACCTCCAAACAGTCATCCATAAATGTGAACACATGTATGCTTGATTACTTATATGCTCTCATAGATGTCTATTTGTATGTATGCAAAACCTCTAATGTCATGCCCAAATGTATGCATGTACCAACATATTTAAATATAAACATATAAGTGTTTTTGCATTGTGCATATTTAACTTTCCACACTTACTAATAACGTTCTCAGTACCAGAATTCTTTCCAACATGCCAAAACTCGTAATTCCCCAATTAAAGAACAAACATCCACTTCTCCATAAAAGCTTGCTAAACCATTTATACTTATCGATCAAGATCATTCTCGGTACCTTTGCACATGAGAATATCATCAATAAACACAACAGCGAACTGATCCAAAACTCATAGAATCCCCGATTCATCATATTCACGAACACAGCCGGTGTATTGGTCTAATCAAACGGCATCACCAAGAATTCATAATGCCCATACCTCGTATGAAATGTAGCCTTAGGCACATCCACATCCTTCACCTTTAACTGAAAATCTCTAATCCTTAAATTAATCTCAGAAAACACCAAAGCACCTCTAAACTGATCAAACAAATCATCAATCCGTTGCAAATGATACTTATTCTTAATCATCAACTTGTTTAGTTACCGATAATCAACGCATATCCGCATCGTACCACCTTTCTTTTTCAAAAAGAACACCAGCACACCCCGTGGCAAAATGCTAGGCCTAATAAACCCTCGATCAAGCAACTCCTAAAGTTGCATCTTTAACTCCTTTGGTGCCATATGATAGGGAGTAATAGACACAAAAGTGGTATTTACATACAACTCAATGGCACACTCAACCTCAGTATTCGGCGGCAAACCCGACGACTCCTCCAGGAAAACACCCGAAAACTCACATATCGTACGTATGTCCTGAACATACACCTCCTTTGATCTTAGATTCATGACGTAGTATAGGAATACCTCAGATCCAGAATCCAACATATGACTCACTTCCAAAGTTGAAACAACATTGGATAAGAACTTAGCGTTATCACCCACGATTACCACCTCATAATCATCAACAAGTTTCAAGGTAACTGGCTTGGATTCAAAATCAACCACATCTCTATGCTTAGACAATCAATCCATACCCAAGATTACATCAAAACCGTAGAACAACAACTCCATTAGATCAACCTTAAACACATAACCTTGAACTGTTAAAGGACATCTCCTATACAACTTTTTCGTAACAACCATCTCAACTGATTACTCAATCCTCATCTCCAATAGGAATTAGAAAAATAGGCGCAAGAGCTTATCCCCCACGAGCCAAATATGGACAGTCTCGCCTCATGCGATCACACAATCCACAAATCCAACATGTGTTATGTGCTGCTCTAGCCAGGGTACCCTGACCATGTGATCCTCACCCAAAACTACCTCTACCTCACCTTTACTCTGAGCGATACCTTTTATCACGTTTCCTCTTAAACTAATCACCACCAGAACTATAGTCTGCAACTCTTTTTCCAAAGCCAGAGCCTCCCACACGAGCCGATGAATCTAGGTCATGCTCATTATCCTTCGCCTGTGTAATCAACTCGTCGAAACTAGTGTAGTTAGAAGCCAACGTGTATGTCTTAACATCATGTACCAATTCGTAACAGAATTAGTCACAGCGATGCCTCACCTTTGGTACCAGTTCAAGAGCATACTAGCTCAATCGAACAAATTGTGCCTCATACTTGGCCACATACATACTGCCCTGAACCAAATCCATGAACTCACGTTTCTTATCCAAGTATCTAACCCCCAGATACTTCTTAAAAAAAGTTCAAAAGAACTCCCAAGTCACATCAATGGGTTCTATGCCTGTGGTCACAGTTGTCCACCAACTATGCGTGTCTCCTTGCAACAAATATACAGCTCATCCCAGCTTACAGACATCATTACACCCCATTTGTTCCAAAATCTGATTAGTACTAGCCATCCACCTGTCGAATGTCTCAGGTGCCAACCCTCTAAACTCAACGCCTCCCAAAATATGCAAGCATTCTAACAGTGACCCTGTTTGCACAACATCTAGTGCAGGTACGTGCACTCAAGCAATGACAGCTTAAAAAAAACTCCGGTCATCACATGTATCATAGGCGCCTTATCACCCAACACTGGCCCAACTAGCACAGGTGGTACTTACTTTAGGGTGGCAGACCCCCAGGAGATATAACATTCTCCTCAACCCCTTTGCCCAATGGCAACAACATTTGTGCTAGCCCTCAATTCTCCCCTCGGCCGTAACATAACATATTTTCTAAGGCATGATAATTACACCAAAACAAAAACAATCAGGCCAGCTTCAAGCGAGGATCCCATACTTTCTTTCCAAATAAAAAATTTTAGACTGTAGTAATAAGGCAATATGTCCCACAAATATCCCCGAACATAACATATGTCATCCAATATACATATTAACAATTAACATGCTTATAAACAATTACCGTACATAACAAACAACAGTAATCAACCAATAACAATATTCTAACAATCATAACCTCATCTCACTTATCGAAAACCTAACTCTGATAACACCAAATATAACTCCCTTGACTCGGCCTAGTCGCTAGATCGAACCGAACGAGCTACATTGTGTTTGCCGAAACAAACCCGTATAGATTTAACTTGAATTATGTCCATTTTTTCTTTTTATCTTATGACATGAAAGCATTTAAAGAGTTTTGCAAAAAACTAGCTAGTGTTAACTGTTGCTGAGGCATCTGTTATCGTGGCATGTTCTGCTGGAATCCTGCTACCTCTATATTCTGACGGGTTTGATTAATGGAATTTCTTTGGTTACTCTATGAAAAATTGGGGTGCTTTTGCCATGCTGGATTGTACGTGTTGGAGTATGCATTGTTTCTCCGATTGTAGTTTCCAACATAAAAACTTGACTTTGGGTTTTGTGGACACTCAGAAGAATCATGGTTATTATTACATAAATCATATAAATCACAAAATGATCTGATGAGATCTCAGGTATGGTTGGGCCTTGTGTGCCATGTATGATAGCTTATGGATGTATTAGCCTAGAGAGGCTGAGTGACCTCAAGTATTTGAAGCCTTCTAGAGCATGTAATATGTCTTATAGTTTTAAGGATGCCTTGGGATAGGTGATCTAAGAACTCTAACTTGTGTAGGCTAGTTGATGACTGATAGATAGTGAAGTCATATCTATGCTCTCTACACTATATTTATTTCACATGCTTATTTTATGATAATAAAAAATTATGGTAGATTAAAAATGTACCATTGAGCTTTGTAAGCTCAGCATTCAGAATCGGTGTTTTCGTTTGAAGGTTGGCAGATTGATCGTGATCAAGGAGCACATCGTTGAGGGATTTCCCAATACCGTTCCACTTCAAGTACCAAACTTGATGTTTAGTCTTATGCTCTTTCCTCAATGCCCTTAGAAACCTCATGCACCTTATCTTTTCTGTAGCAACCAACTCTAGGGCATACTTGCTCAGCTGCAAGAACTCTTGCTCGTACTCGAAAATAGGTCACTTCCCTTGAACCAGGTGTATGAATCGATCCCTCAAAGTATCCATATGGGCTTCACCCACATATTCCTTTCGAACTCATCTAAGAAGTCATCCTAGGTGGGTAGGTTAGGGTACCATCCTAACTCCACAGTTTCCCACCATTCCCTAGTATTCTCTTTTAAGAGAGAAATGATGCACTTTAGCTTGTCTTCAGGTTCAAACCCTATTTGACGCAAGATCCAATAGGTATCTCTTAACCACTAGTCCGCCTTGATCATATTTTCTTATTCCATCCTAAGAAAATTCTTCACACCATGATGATGAAGCCTCTCAATCGGGGCCTCACAAGGGGTAGTCGAAGGCCTAGGGATGTCCCTTACTATGCAGTGAAGAGCTTGATGCAGATGGGTGAAACAATTGGCCCCTCGACCCTTCTCGTCGTCTAACTTTTTATCAGTGTCAAGAACATAGTCCTCATCATAACTCTCTTCTCGAGATCCCCAAATTTTGTCATGATCATGCGCTTCTCTAGGCATGATTAAATTCTGCACAGATAAACATACAAGATTACTCTATCGGATATTCATCTTTAAATGACTACAACTTCGACTTATGGTCATGTATTTACTAGACACCCCTTTTTACGACTCTCTATTGCTCCCGAGGTTTCCTAGAATCGGCCAAACCTAGGCTCTCATACCACTAAATGTAATACCCTAAACCTGATGTCACATTTGGGCCTCAAGCCCTAACCACAAGCATAATTTTTTTTACCTAGTTTAGCCCAATCCATAATCATTTTCATAAAATCCATTAAGTTAAAATTGATACGATAGAGAAATAGTTAGAACATTTACAAGGGAGATCCAAATTTAAAACAAAAATAGTTTAAAACATTCAACATGATCGAATAAATCCATATAAGAGTTACAAACATAAAATCAAGGGTCATATGAATACATTTCTCGACAAATTTAAGTATTGTACTCTTGAAACATGTCAATGAGATGAAGTCCTACTCTGATGGGGCTCATTCGATAAAACATTACAACCTAAAAACCTACAAACTGAAACAACAATTCTGAACACTGAGCTCATAAAGCTTAGTGGATACATCTCTACTCTACCATGCCTCGTACAAATCATAAACATAAGCATGTAGCTAGATAAGATAATATGACAGATAAAAAGATACATGACGCTAACATTAGTCACCTAAATGCATATTAACATCATAGCTATCATCAAACGTGGCACACAAGACCCAACTATACCATACCACAACAACACTAGAGTAAGGCCCGGAACGCAGCATCAGGAACATACACTCTATGGGTGAGGCCAGGTCACATAACATTGGAACATACACCCTAGGAGGGGCTAGGTCACTGTTGACTCTTAGGGAGATGTGTAAAATGAATGCTGGCAAAAGGTATAAATGGTATGTATTTAGGCAAGATAAACTATGCCAAGAGTCTTTTGCGTGCAAGTATACACAGTTGACAAGTAATACAGCTTGGTAAGCGGAGTTATTGATCCCACAGAGATTGTCTTGAATTCGATTGTTTGATTGTTACTTGTTTTGGAAGAAAAATATATTTGTTTAAAAAGGATTGGGTTTATAGCTAAGGAAATAAAAGAGAAATAAACTAAAGTAAAATGTTGGCAAAGAATGTGTTTTTAAATGAATGTTAACTGGTTGCAAGGAATGTCTAATTTCAACGTGGTTCATGCCAGCCTTCAATGGCAAAACTGTCTTGGCATTGTTTGCCGAGAAGATTCAACATTAGCAAAGCCTCTCTCGATGGAAATTGCCCTAAATTGGCCAAGTAAAAACCCCTTATATCTCTATAGTGTATGTTTTTCTTAAACCAATTTTATTAAAACCAATCTATACTCTGAGGGGGTAGATTTCACTTTCGAAGTAAGTTCATCTACTTGAACAACTTCTCTCGAAGCTTCTCTCCCAAGTATTCAATAACTTGTTCGTTGCCAACCCAAGTCTATTAAGATATTGGAAGGCAATAGGCTAACCATGCCAGCTCTCGTTTGGCACAGTACTTAGGAAAAATTAAAGAATGCCAAATAGAAAAACTTTGCCAAAAACAGAATTATTATAAAAGGAACTAAGGCATAAATCCAATGTTTAAACCAAACATCCCCCACCAACTATGAAAATTAGTTCATGGTGAGGGGGTTAACCAACACAACCATAATCGTTTTCAAAAACATCACCATAAAAAACTAAAGAAAAACAACTTAAGCCAAGGGAATGGGCCGAGGGGTCTCTCGATGCAGCCCTCCATGCCATGCTCTCGGCCAAGTGGTTGAACCACTCTTCCTTGGTTGCACCGACTGTCACTTGCCGCTCTCCAACACCTTGCTCTGATCACCTCGACCTTCATTGTCTCACTCTTCGCTCTCTTGAAATGATCAAGAGATAAGAGATAGAGCTCTATCCGATCATTTTGATATCTTATCAGCTCGGTGTGATAGCTTATCAGGCTAGGGTTGACGTCATCATGCTATGGCCATCCTGGTACACGAGCTTGGCACAACTTTGCCAACATCACTTGGCTTCACCTTATCCACTATTTTTTTCGGAAGTTGATCAAATTGCGATCTTTTAGGAGCATGATCCTTTCCTTTTTTTGGGGGGTTCATCTCTTCTTGGCATGGTTGTTGGAATACCTCTCTGCCAACAAATGCTTGGCATTCATTTGGTCCTTCCGTGCCCGCAACATCTGGCATTCCTAAATGCGTCCTTGTTCATTCCACCTGCCAACCTGCATAAAGGCCACTAAAAACAACCCATGACACTGGCATAGGCAGCCTACTAACTCTTTTATGTAAATGCATGATTCTAATAAACTAATGCAACTAAATGTACTTGAAAACAAGCAAAATCATATCAAAATAGGCATGAAAAACAATACTTTTGAGGAAGTAACATACCCTCAAACCCGGCTCATTGCTTGTCCTCAAGTAATGCAAGAGAAGAGAAAAACAAAAACAGTGAAAATAATACCTCGGCAAAAGTTTGGTTGGAATGCCAACAAATGTTGGCAAGTAGAGTTTGATTCTAATGTTGCCCTTAGAAATCTTAGTGCATGGTGCCATGCAGATAGCAATTCAAGTGCAATAATATAACTCTAGTCTAAGTTTATGATTTGTGCACAAAGAGTAGGCAATACTTATTATCCCTAGGTAGAGGAGAGTTCAAAAAATATTTCTTGCCTTGTAGAACATTACTGCCATATTTACATTTAACCCTGGCTTCATTTTTCTTTTTTTTTTCAAAGTTGAGCATAGTTTCAAATTACCTAACTTTGCTAGGGAACTAGATACATACCACGTGTTAAGTGTAGAAACAATTACTTGAACTAGAGATCAATTGTCATGGTAAACATGGCATACAAATCTACTAGCATGGCAAACAAAAAATTATAAACTCATCATCGGGCAAACAAGTAGATCAAAATAAGCTTTCCTAATAGTTGTTAACAAACTTCAAATTTAAGCCGAGACAAAATTTTCTTTTTCACTTTTTTAATGGTTCGTTATGCAACTACTCTACATGAACTACATGGCAAACAAAAAAGATTAAACATGAAATGCATGACATGGAATAAATGTGAGAAAATGCATACCCCCAAACCCAAGATATGCATTGTCTCAATGCATGAAACAACACACATATATATAGGAAAAATAGAAAAATAAAAAAGCAAGAACATGAAGATGCAAAAAAATGAAATGCCAAAGAGTTAGGTAGAAGAAGACTCCCATTCAGAGACTTCCTCTCATTTGGCACGGGCTTCTTCTTCTTTTCTAGCACGGGTCTTTCACATGGTTAGGCTCCCATATTTAGGGGCCATTCTTTTCTTCCCTTTCCAGCCTTACTTTGAGGTAGCAGTAGAGGCCCCAATATCCTTCTTCTTCTTGGCAGGGACTGCCGAAGGTGTAGCTGGCTTGGCTTTGGGCTTTTTGGCATAGATTTCCTCCGGCTCAGAGGAGGAATTAGTGCTGGCAGATTCAACATGCATCAGGGAAACTAGAGTTGGGGCCATGGATTCTGAACTTGCTAGACTGGTAGGACTGACTGGACTGGTTGGACTGGCAGAACTGACTAGCATCATTGGACTGGCTGGCATTGTTGGGCTGGCAGGATCAGTTGGCACGACATCGTTATTGGCAGAGGAATCGTGGGGAAAATTGGAAATGTTGGCACATCTTTGGGGGAAAGCTTGACAAGCACCTCCCTGATTATAGCATCCATTTCCTTTGTGTAGTGCCTCATCTTGACGCTAAGCGCCTTAGCTGCCTCTAGTTTTTGGAGAATAATCTCTTGGCGGGCATACACTTGGGACAGCACTGCCAATGAGCTTGCTGGCATAGTTTCCAGCACACTGTTGGGCTCTGTCTTTGGCTTTAGCTTGGGCTTTGGCGTGGCTGTTTTGGCCTTTCACTTGCCCTTCTCCTTTGGATCAAAATTCGTGAGGTTTTTCCAAATAATGGTAGTAATGGTGGTTCCCTTGATTGTTTGGCCGATATCCTCATCCATTCTAGGCACTTCATGGCGTAAACAAATGTTAGAAATTAACAATGGGAAAAATAAACTGCCTTTACTCTTCTCAACACATTTATAAGCCTCATCGGTAATGATTTTTCCAATGTTGATCTTGCATCCTTTAATGATGGAATGCAGCAAAATCAACCGGTCATTCGAGACGGACTCGTTGTGAGATGTAAGTAATAGATTTGCCTTGATAAAATGGTTCCATCCTCACATTTATGGCTTTCACGCCAACCTCTTCACTGTTTGGTGGCCCGTCGATGAAACTGTCCAATCTGTGCCAGGCTCATACAAGTCTGCCAGCAATTTCTTGCATTTGGCAACGGTCATAGATGCAGCATAGTCGAAGTGCTCATCTTCCATAGCATTCAAAGCAAAAAGTGAGTTCACATACCCTTCATCAAAACATACACATTTACCTCTAATCATCAAGAATAGAGAATCTTTTGTGAGATGGGCATAAAACTCTCACACGATAGTGGCATAGATCTCCCCTTTTTGTTGGCAAAAAAAACTCCAACCATGTATGTCGAAAATGGCCATGTATGTCGAAGTGCTTCTCGTGCAAAAAGGATCCTAAGGCAAAGCTCGTCTCAAACTTCTTTTGAATATCTTCATTGAAGAACCTTTTGAAGGGAAGAGATGAAGACGCCATAGAGAAGAAGAGCTTGAATCGGTGATGAAGAAAAGAAGAAGAGAAGTTGAATGGTTTCTTGAATCTTGCTTGAGAAAAAAATTAAGAGATTATGGTTCTTAGGAAATCGGCTAGGGTAAAAAAATAATAAAGAAGGTGAAGTGTTTAAGGGGTTTTAATGATGGTAGCCGAAAGAGGGGGGATAATGATGGAAGTTTAAAAGTATTGATTGGGATAGATGTTAAAAGTGATAAGGTGAAGTGATAAGGAAAGACTTGAAGTGATAAGATAATTATGATGAATTTAAATCTTCCTTAAATTGGGCGGCTAGGGTTAATCTCAAGAATTTTTTTCTCTCTTCTTTCTTCTTCAACACAAAAACCGACGCATGCCAAGCTATATTGGCATGATGCATGGCATCACCCTTGGCAAGCACTCTGGCTAACAGTCATCCAGACAATGTTCCTGGCAATATTCCTAACATCAATTCTATACACACCCAAAGGAAACTTTTCAACATAGCAAAATAATAAACAGAAAATAATAAAAAGAAAACAAAATCTAAATCCTAAAACAAATAAAAACAACTATCCTAATATCTACAAAGAATTTCAAACTTGCGGATGCTTCATTCTAATTCTGCCAAGAGGATCACCTCATTGGCATGACTTTGCTTACCTTCCAAGTAATGCTTTAGGCCCTGACTGTTCACCTTAAAAATTTCTCCCGTCTGTAAGTTCTTGATATCTACAGCCCCATGAGCATATGGCTTCACAACTTCATAAGGACCTTTCCATCTTGACTTAAGCTTACTTGGAAAAAGTTTGAGCCGAGAGTTAAATAATAGAACAAGCTGACGTATTTTGAACTATCTTGGCAGGATCCGACTATCATGCCAACATTTTGCCTTCTCCTTGTATATCTTAGCGTTCTTATAGGGTTGTGTTCTAAATTCCTCCAATTCATGGTGCGGCATGACATAGATGCAATATATGTTGCTGCTCATCCTCTGGCATACACCAACAAACCACTTGGTCAACACACTACTTGTACAACATGGGCTCATCCTAATAGTATTGCCTCACCTCTCGTAAAAATCTTTTCTTGGCATTATATTGCAGATCTGATGGCAGAATATTGCTTACCAGGTAGTTGACTATGTTAGCGTACCATGGTGTAGCATCGGCTGCAAGTAAATACTCGTCAGGGAATTCATCTTTAATTATAGTGGACTTACCATCCTCAATGTGATGTTTCAACCAAGAGAGATGGTCAGCTACTAAGTTTTCGCTGCCAAGAGATATTTCAACGCCAAGAGCATCCATCGGATTAGTCTAGGTTTGGCATCCTTCTTTGCCAAGAGATATTTCAACGCCGAATGATCTATATAAACCACAACCTTATTACCAATTAGATAAGATCTAAATTTATCAAAAGCAAATACAATCGCAAAGAATTCTTTCTCAGTTGTAGAGTAATTTAGTTGTGCTTCATTCAAGGTTCTGCTGGCATAGTAGACGGCATGGAACATCTTGCCACATCGTTGTCCCAAAACTACTCCAATGGCATAATCGTTGGCATCACACATAAGCCCAAAGGGCTCATTCCAATTCAGTGCCACGACTATGGGGGCATTAATCAATCTTTCTTTAAGCTCCTGAAATGCTCTCAAACAAGAATCGTCAAATCCAAAAGTGGCATTATGTTCCAACAATGAGCATAAAGGTTTAGCAATTTTCAAAAAATCTTTAATAAATTGCCGATAAAAATCGACATGACCTAAAAAACTCTTTATACCTTTAACACTTGTTAGAGGTGGTAATTGCTTAATTACCTCCACTTTGGCTTGATCAACTTCTAGTCCTCTCTTGGTTACCTTATGACCGAGAATAATGCCCTACTTCACCATGAAGTGGTATTTCTTCCAAATCAACACTAGGTTTGTCTCTATGCATCTCTTCAAAACTTGCTCCAGGCTATGGATGCATTCCTCAAATGTTACACCAAACATTGAGAAATCATCCATGAATACTTCCATGTTATGCTTAATCATATAGGAGAAAATGGCCATCATGCAACGTTGAAATGTTGATGGCGCATTACACAGTCCGAATGGCATCCTTCTAAAGGAAAACATCCCATATGGACACGTGAACATGATCTTCTCTTGGTCCTTAGGGGCGATGGCAATCTGATTAAATCCTGAATAACCATCTAAAAACAATAAAAAGCTTTTCCTGCCAACCTGTCCAACATCTTGTCAATGAAAGGCAATGGGAAGTGGGCCTTCCTTGTAGCCTTGTTCAACCTTCTGTAATCCATGCACACCCTCCATCTAGTGATGGTTCTAGAGGAAATCAATTCGGCCTTACTATTTTGGATCGCAGTCATGCCACCCTTCTTTGGCACATACTACACCAGGCTAACCCAAGAGTTGTTGGAAATAGGATAGATGATCCCGACATCCAACCATTTTATGATCTCTTTCTCTACAACCTCTTTCATGCTTGGGTTTAGCCACCTTTGGCCTTCAATGGTCCTGCCATTGTATTCCTCTAGTATGATCTTGTGCATGCAAATGGTTGGGCTAATACCTTGGATGCCTGCCAAGGTCCAACCCAACGCTTGCTTATAATCTTTTAGTATTGCCAGCTGTCTTACCTCCTGATCATGAGTGAGATCAGTGGCAATAATCACTAGCAGAGTCAAGTTCTTACCTAAATAAGTATACTTTAAGTGTTCTGGCAGGGGTTGAAGCTTCAACTCTGGTGGTTCCTCAATAGATGGCTTTGGTTTCTTTATCTCTCTACCTGCCAAATGGAGTGGCTCGAAGTAACTTACATCTTTAGCCTCCAAGGTTGATTCCATAAGTTCCTCAAACAGTTCAACTATGCCATCAAGCATGTCGTCATCACTTGCTATATCCTGGCACAACTGTGCCATGTCCAAAGTAAAGATGGACTCCATCTTTTCATTGGCTTGACATTTATCAGGTTCATCTGCATATTTCAAAGCTTGAAACACGGTAAAAGTAACATGTTGATCATTCACTCTCATGGTTAGTTCCCTTTTATGAACATCAATAAGAGCCCTGCCAGTAGCAAGAAACGGCCTACCCAAAATAATTTTGCACATTAATATCAGCTTCATAATCCAAAATGATAAAATCAGCTAGGAAAATGAATTTGTCTACCTTTACCCAAAATAATTGTCTACCCGAGTTATGAACCTTTGTGTTGGTTTTGGTAGTTGGCCTCCTTTGCCCATGTTCGGGCCTTGTTGGATGGGAATTTGGCTACATGGGATATTAAGGGGAGACAATATACCTTTTTGTGAGTTCATCTTGTTGTCACTTAATTTTCACTGACTTTTTATTTTTATTTTTATTTATTTTTATCTATTTATTTTATTCTATGTTTTTATTTATGATATGGCCTTATTATATATAAAACCCAAAAAATAAAATAAAAGGGGTCCATTTTAAATAAATAAGGACCCATTGCTAACCCATTTGGCCCAAAAAAATAAAAACCAAGCTAATGCTTTTCCCTTCTCCCATGTGAAAACTTAAACCAGGATCGTTGGATCTAGGGTATGGATCTAACGGTCCATATTGAATTAGAAAAGGGAGTGAGGAAGGGCAGCCCTCTCCACGCGCGCCGCCACGCGCCAAGCAAGCCGCGTGCGTCGAGTTCAGCGCCGTCGGGGAGCCTTCGATCCACCTCCTGCAGCTATCGATGACCATCCCGCCATCATCGGCTAACACTGGCGATGACCACCCCGCCTCACCAGTCCCCGCTGTCACCCGCACCAATGCAGCTATCGATGACCTTCCCGCCCCTAGTGTTGTCTCCTCCGTACCACCACCGTAACGCCGGTGACTAGGTCTGACTTTGACGGGCCGTTTGCAACCATGTCGTGCCCCCGATGTCGCTCTCTCTTGGCTTAAAACCTAAGAAGCAAAAAGGGAAAGTTAGGGTTAGGGTTAGGGTTAAGGTTTCTTTTGGTTCAAATATTGAAGGAATCAGATTAGATTCAAATCGAAATTCAAATCAAATTTTCTCCAAATCGTATTTGAATCTGCATTGAACGAAAAGGGGAAAGAATCAGCCCAAAGTTGCCTAAAATTTGAATCAAATGTGCTCCAAATCATATCTATATCTGCATTAAATGGAAAATTCACCCAAAATAGGTTTTTTTTATTCCGAATTTTAGGATTTTTTGGTCAAAAAATACCTATATAAAGGGTTGAAAACTTTGTAATTACACACAGTTTATTTTTGAGAAACACACAATTCAATAGAGAGAAAACACAATTGAGTTCAGAGAGTTTTGAGTTTTTTTGGGGAGAATTCTATGCAATTTTATTCTCGAGCTTTTTTATTTGGACTCGAAGTTGGAATAAAAGATTGAAGCATCTTTCGAGGTATTTAATTACTTTTTATGTGTTCTTCTTGTTCGAATGTATGTATAAAAAGATTTTTCAATTTGGTTTCTTCATTCGTGTTTTAAGAATAAAAGCGGATGTTCAATCTATTTTCTTTGAAAAATAGTTATGGAAAGAGTTTTCTAATTTAGTTCTTCACATTCGATTCACCATATCCATTGATCCTTTAATTCTCAAGTTTTTTAACCATTCTTTTAAATCCAGTTTGGGCTTCAATCTTTTTAATTCGGTTAATATCTTGTTTTTTAATTTAATAGTCTTCTTTTTAAATCTTTATTTTTTTAACCTTTTGTAAATTAAATTTTAGTTTTCTACCTTTTTACCCTTCTTTAAAAACAAATCTGATTAATAAATTGTGTTGACCCATTTTAGGGAAGGATACACATGCCTTTTAAAAAGATTTTCTTTGTTCATGTTTTTTACTAACGCGTTTTATTTTTTTTCCTTTAAAGCTTGTAAGTATGATAATTTAGTTTTAATTTCCTTTTTTTAAAGCTAGACCCTTTCCTAAAAAACTTAAGAATTAAAGGTTGTCTTAATTAAAGCCTTTAGGGTTAGGTACTAAATTGCTTAGATAGAGTCTTTAAAGAGAAAAATAAGATTCCTCTTCACATTTAATATTCATAAGATATACTTAACCATACTTTAACCCTAATAGGTAAAATTTACTTAGACAATATTTTAAGATAATAATTACTAACTTAGAATAATTAAAAGTCTCGACACACTAATTCTTTCCTTGTTTGTCTTATTTAAAAAGCGAAACTTAATTAATGAGGTGTCCTATTGAAGGAAAGTGACAGGTTAGTGCCAGAAATGTTGGCGGTGATTGCAGTTGACTTTCTGGATATTAGGGTCGTTAAAACAAGATCATATTCATAAATGGATAATGAGTTGAATTCTATACAAACTTGCAAATTCTGACATTAAAACATTTTGTAATCGGCTAGGTACCAATTTTTGTGCGTTGTGAGGGTGCTAATCCTTCCCCACGCGTAACTGACTCCGAACCTGTTTTTTTGTTTTTTGCAGACCAAGCTATTGTTTTGATAAAATAAAATAATTTTATTAAAATGACTCATTTTAGGTGATCCAATCACACCATTTTAAAAGATTGGTGGTGACTCTGTTGTTGTTTTGTTTTTATAAATAGTCGAGCTCTCTAAAAAAGGGTTTGGACAGCTTGGCAACTCCGCTGGGAAAATTTTTTGTTTTTACAAAAACAAGAGTCAAGCCACATGCCGATCACACTTTGTTTTAATGTCGGAATTTGCTAAGTTCTTGTAAAATTTAACTTAATTATCCATTAATGAACATGATTTCATTTTACGCAGTTAAAGCTTAATGAAGCTCTCCACCCGAGCTTTGACCCAGTTGTTTAAGTGAGGGGAAAATGATTTGCTCATATAAGAATACTGATTCTCCGTATGAGCCTAGCAAGTACCTTCGAGATTCATGTTCCCTATGTCTTCGTAAGGATATTGATCCTTCGTAAAGACATGGAAGGTGAGTCCTCCTGAGTTGAACTTGATTTGTTCGAAGCCTATAATGGGTGAGAATTAGGGGCCTTGCTACCCTTAGTAGGGGACAGCAGGGACAGCTCGAGTACCTTTCTAGAACCAAACAACGTAAGAGAATCTAGAAGCCCACCTCATTATAGCCATGTGGAAAGCTTTAGAAACTAGAATTGGGTCAAAACCATTTCGTAAGAATAGTCCGTGGAGACATGTCCATAAGTGTTGGAATGTGCTACCCAGTATTATTCATTACAATGAAATTGTTTTGGACCTTTTAAGTTTTTATTTCTTATTCGGTGTACTAATCTTTTTCCTTCTTTCTGTTCTGTTTTGCATGCATCATCATTCCAGATTTAGAAAGGGTTGGATCTTGAGATACTTGCTCACAGTTTTAGCCATGGATTAGAGGTACTTGAAAAAAGAGGAAGACAATGCACATGTACATAACTGGTCTGAGGTCAACTAGCAAGCACATGGAGACAGTTTGATAGTCGGTCATGAGACAGAGACATCAGAGTATACCTATATCAGTGTCAAATAGAATGATTTCCTGGAGCTGCAAGAGATATGGGAACATTTTGACTATACGATGAAGTAGTTGTTCTATGAGACCTATGGCGATATAGCTTACTTGTTATATATGAATGTGGATTCCTTAAGGCCTTGATCCAGTTTTGGAACCTGGGATATTGTTGCTTTACCTTCAACGGGGAAGACATGATGCCTAGATTTGAGGAATATCTGGCCTTGTTCAACCTGCCCCAAGTGAAGAAGAATTAGGTATATGCTAAACCTCCTAAAAGCAAGAACGTTCACTTAAGGCTCAAGTCTTTTGCTAGAACAGGCGACGAATGGGTCAAAGGCTTGATACAGAAGAGAGAGGGTAGATTTTCTTTCCCTTGGTCGAGCATCCGAAAAATAATCCCTGCTCATCCGAACAAGGAGAAGTGAGTGTATCTTTTAGCTATAGAAGTCTACGACTTGATCATCTTTCTTAAGGTCTTGGGTAATATTGATGTGGCTCAACTAGATTTCTTTGAGCAGTTGAAGAGAGAAGTTAATCTGGTGCTAGCAGTACTAGCATAAACCTTTATCGCTTTAAATGCTTGCCGAAAGATAGAAGGTGTGCGTTTTGGAGGGTGCGCCCCTTTGCTTCAAGTCTGGGCCTTTATAGAGGTGTCAGACTTTGACTTTGCCCAATGTGTTCTCCCCAAACTTCTCGCCGCTTCGAGAGTTTTTGGCAAAATAGTGGTTGATTGCCAAGAAAGGTAAATGGATCGACATTTTCAAGGATCGCCGTGATCAGGATATTGTATGGAGAGTTCCATGGATGGGCCACACTAAGGTCTTTTACAGGTGCGGGGATTACAATTACTTGATGTTGTTAGGCCTAATTGGGAGGAATTGCTTGTGCTTCTTTACTTGTGTCTTGGTCGCATGGCTCTCAATATTTCATCCCCTTTACTATAGGCCTTGGTTCGTCGGAGTTTACATTCCAAGGGGAATTCAAGGAGAAGGTCTAAACTATCAATGATTCTTGGGAGCATTGCTATGTCATGAAGATAGAACACGACCGTGGGTGCATGGTCATCCCTGATTATGACGTGTGGAGGCATGTGGGGGTGAATGATAAAGTTCTACCACCGACTGGGAAGACTACGCATATTGAAGAGCATTTAAGGGCGGTTCCATCGGAAGCTGACATTTTGAGGGTCGAGCTAAAAAGGGCCAAGGCTAAGATAGAGTCCATACAGGAATAGCATGAAAGAGACATGTACGAGGCAAGTCTAGAAGTGGAAAAATAAAAGGGGGAGATAGACAAGGTTGTGAAATTATACAAGAGCTTAGAAGAGAAGTTTGAGGTTCAGAGAGCCGATTTCCTCAAGTTTCAGGCAACAGTCTGAAACGCAAATTTGCGAAAGACGCCTGAGTAGTGGAAAAAAGAAATTGAGCAAGCCATAGGGAAGGAGAGGGAGCGCGGCAAAAGAGACATTGCAAAGTACAAGCAGATGGTAACAAATGAAAAGAAGAAAGGGGAACGAGGGGTCAAGCAAGACTTCGAAAAAGAAAATGTGACTACATGGAAGAGGAAGGCCTATGACAACAAGATCCATGTGAGCGAGCTACATAGCATGTATGACACGACCAATGAGAAGCTGAAGTAGAGCCAAGCCTTCGTTGTTGAGTTACATGCCAATATGGTAGACTTGAGTCATTCGTTGCACAAGCTCCAGAATCATTACACCTATACGGAGTTCCAGACCAGTCAAAGGGAGAACGAGGCGCAGAAAAAGCAAGTAGCAGATATAGAGACCACCATTCAGGAGTATGGGAGGAAGATTTTAGTCCTCGAGGATGTCAATGAGGGAGGCAACAACTACTAGTTCACTCGACTTAGGGATAATGCCAGAAGGTTTTAGGAGCGAGATAAATTTGACGAGATCGTCATGGCCCAGGTTCAGGACGTGGCTAAGAATTAAGGATGTTAGCAACAGAAGCCGCAGCCCTTCACCAGTACATCAAGCCAGTAGGAGAGGTAGGAACAAGAGTCATGTGGCTGGTTGAAGGAATAAGAGAGCTAGGTGTTCGGGCTGAGATATATTCGTAGAAGAATAGGAACTTTTTGTAATAAGGACCTTTGATATCCAATAAAAGCTATTTCTAGAGCAAAGACTCGTGTGATCAATGCCATTTTCTTGCATTCATGCATCTTTATTTTACCTTTTGTTTGTATTCATGTATCTTGTTTGTTTTCATTGTATTAGCATAGTCAATCTCATTGCATACATCTACAAAATTAACTAAGGTAAATTACATGATAGAATTCTTAAAATAGCTAAAACTTTACACAAGTACGGTACTCGTGCCCAAACCAAAGCAATGGACATGGAGGGTAGATTGAAGACCTTAGAAGTCAACCACCAAAGCACCCAGGATAGGCTAGACAAGATAGAAAATAACCTGAAGCAAGAGATCGAACTAGCCCACCAGAAAACTGTCAGCCAGATTGCAACCATGTTAGGATTTAAGGACCCAGATGGTGGTAATGTAGTAGAAGACGTTAATGGGAAATCCCATCTTCCTGGGATTGCCCATGTCCACTCGGGAGCTCAAAAGGGAACAATCGCGTCCAAAGCTAAATTCCCACTTCATTTAGGAGAATCTTCCATCCGTATAATGAATAAGCCGAAAGTTAACGAGGGAGCTCAGGAGGTTGAGGTACCTGACCTTGATGAAATTGATGATAAGGCCAAGGTGAACAAAAAGCTAGAGGATCGTTGTGAAAAATTAGAGGGGATCGTTAGGGCCTTCTAGGAAGAAAAAATCCATGGTGGAATAGACGTTAGAGACTTGAGCTCGATGACTGATTTGGTAATTTCACTGAAGTTTAAAACCCCTAAGTTCGACAAATATGATGGAACAACTTTCCCAACAGCCTATCTGACCATGTACCGCTGAAGGATGTCAATGCATCTGGATAATGAAAAGCTCTTGATTCACACTTTTCAGGATAGCCTAACGAGATCTGTATCCCGTTAGTACACACAGCTTAGCTGAGAAAATATTTGAACATGGAGAGATCTGTCGAGGGCGTTCAGCGAGCAGTACAAGCATGTCACTAATATGGACCCAAACTGGCTCGTCTTGCAAGGAATGAAGCAAAAACATAATGAAAGTCTTTGCCAATATGCACAAAGATGGCGGGATATGGCTGCTCAAGTTCAGCAACCGCTGCTAGAAAATGAGATTACCCTTATGTTTGTAGAAACCTTGAAGGTCACCTTCTATGATCGGATGATACACCACGCAACTGAGAGCTTCATGGATATGTTGATGAATGGAGAGTTGATCTTGGCAGTTGTCAAGAATGGGAAACTCGATGGAGGAGATACGAAGAAATCATATAAGAAGAGGGATAATGAGGTCAGCATGACAAGTGCCTACAACACCAGCTACTCGAAGGGGTTGGTTCTTAGTAAGCCCAATGTGCTGACTGCAAATCTGGTGGCCCCAAATCCACCTAAAGATGAACGAAAGTATCAGGGGAATTAGAAGGCTTATTTCTCCCCCATCCCTATGATCTATGCAGAGCTATTCTCAGAGTTGGTTGAAGCGCGAGTGGTGTTACCGCGACATTTCCCTTCTTTCTCACCCCTATACCCTCCATGGTATGATGAAAAGGTGCAGTGCGAATATCATGCAGGAAATAAGGGGCATACTATCAAAAATTGCACTACTTTCAAAAGAGTAATGGAGGACATACGGAATCAAGGATGTTGTCATTTGAAACAACAGAGGAAAAGGGGAATCCCTTACCAAATCACTAGAAGACTGGAGTAAATGCAGTGACCAAAAATGATAGTAGATTGGTCAAAAAGTGTATCTTAAAGGTCAAGACACCCTTAAGATGGGTATGGGCCAAAATGATTGAGGTTGGAGTACTGAAGGTAGGGAACCAAGGTATGAGAGGTGACGGTGAAGCTTACTGTGAGTATCACGGGGAAAGAGGGCATGAGATTCAGTTTTGCCCAGAGTTTAGGTGTCTGGTCCAAACTAAGATGGATAGCAAGGAACTGAAATTCTTTGAGAAAGAAAACTTGAACCAGGTCCTATATATATATATATATGCATCGGAAAAGTGTTTGGACAGAGGGAATTCCATGGGAGTTAAGCCCCTAGTGATCAAGGTCAAGGCAAAAGTCAATGAACCAACGAAGCATGCAACCCCGAGGGTAAGAATAAAGGTGCCAACCCCTTTCCCGTATAAGGATATCAAGCAAGTACCTTGGAACTACGCTTGCATGGTGACAACCCCAGAAAGTACATCGGCTAAAAATGAGTCTAAGGAAGAACCAGTCAATGAGGTAGGCAACTTCACAAGGAGTAGGAGGTATTACTCGCCACCATTGGCTGAAGACAGGGCTGCAACCCAAAGGAGGGCTGCAACCAATGAACTAGAGAATGAGACTGAAAAAAACTTCTTTTTAGAATGACCCCTGATGTATCATGAGCCAGTGAAGGAATTAGAGGCTCAAGAGCTCCTGAAAATACTCAAACACAACGAGTATAGTGTGGTGAAACAACTTCATAAGCTTTCAGCTCGAATCTCTATGTTGTCATTACTGCTGAGCTCTGAAGGTCACCACGGTGCCCTTTTGAAGATCTTGAATCAAACGTTTGTGCCCAAAGAAATAACAACTGACAAGATGGAGAAGTTGGTTAGTAACATTGTAGTATATAATTTCATCTCGTTCAATGATGAGGAAATTCTAAAAGGTGGGAGAAGGACATACAAGGCTCTCTATATGTCAACTCAACGCAGAGGACATATGTTGCTAGGAGTCCTCATTGATAATGGGTCAGCCCTAAATGTTCTACCCCTAGCAACCCTAAAGAAATTACCAGTAAACATCTCTCATATGAGAGCATATCAGAACACCGTGAGGGCATTTGATGGAACCTAAAGAGATGTGCTAGGCAAAATTGAAGTGCCCCTAGAAATTGGACCCTTTACTTTTGATATCAACTTTGTGGTGATGGATATTAAACCCACATACAGTTGCTTGCTTGGATGCCCTTGGATCCATACTGCAGGCACAGTACCTTCCACCTTGCACCAGAAGAAGAAATTCATGGTTGACGGTCAACTGGTGACTGTCGGTGTTGAAAAAGATATCATAGCCCTAATTTCCACCGATGCGCCTTATATTGGGATTGATGAAGGGACAGCGTGTCATTTCAGAACCCTAGAGTTGATCAATGCTGCATTCATCACCGAAGGGAGTAAGCTCCTTCAGCCATGACTATCTAACTGCGCTAAGATGCAAGTGAAGGAAACCCTTGAGAGAGGGGTAGAAATCGAGAAGAGCTTTGGGAAAGAGTACCAAGGAAGGTTATATCTTGTGTTTGTCCCTGAGAATAGAGATAAATTCATACTGAGCTACAAGCCCAGTCTTCTGCAGAGGAATGTCGTGATAAAGAGAAAGCAAGAAAGAAGGAAGACAAGATTAAGTGGAGAAGAGATTATGTGGGAACCAATGATATTCCCACTCTTGAGTCATAGTTTCAAATATGGAGGTTTCGTGAATCTTGATGTTGAAAAAGAAAAGGGAAAGAGTGACTTGGAGGAGATTTTTGGGGCCCTGAACATTAATGCTGTGATGGATGAGGATAAAGGGAACAAGTACTTGTCTATGATTCGCCCCTGCTCTGAGCTTAAATATCGGGCTACCGAAGAAATTCATGTAGTCTTTAGATCATTAACAAAGTAATTCGCAAAACCAACCCTTTTGCCTTAGGCCTAGGGCAAATGTGGATTTTTTGTAAAGGGCCTATGTTAAACCATTATGGTCACTATCATCAATAAAAGATGTATTCCATTTTTTCAAGTGGCGAACGTTTCATTTTTTCATTCATTCCATATAAAACATCCATTTCTCTTCCAAAATACATCTTTTTGGCAGAGCCCCTATTATTGATTATATGAATGATTCTTGAATCTAATCCCGAGATAGAAGGGCAATAAAGAGTGTTTAGGATTAATGGGGAGATCCCCATTTTGAGTGAATTTTCCTCTCAGAAATTGTTGTTAGGGTCCTTGAATGAAGTGATAACTCTAAAACATCTACTAGCTGAAGGCTGTTTCTTTTCGATGATATCTGTGTGTGAAATGACATTTGGCATTCCTTTATTTCCCTTCACGAATAAGAAAATAAAAAATATATGTTGGTGTCCCCTTTGAGCTTGATATTTTTCTTGTGATTGAACTCTAGCCAAGGATCACTCCCCACATTGGGGGCAAAGAGAATGAAAGATTGTTTGCAAGCAAGAAAGAAAACATATCAGTTCAAGTTGAATGTTCTAAATTCATAATAAAATGACAAAGAGAAAAACAAAAGGAAAGGAAAAGAGAAAAAAATAGAAGAAATGAAGCTGAAATACGAAAAAAATTGAAACAAGAGAAAAGCATCCTTCAAATGATGATATGTGCCAAGAAAGGAAATGAACTCTAGGGTGAAAACCCAAAATGGGTAGTCTAGAGTGATCCAGAGAATAAAAGAAGAATGGATATTTCATCAAGAAAGATTGATCCTTGGTTTAATCACCCTCAAGCATGTATTTGAGCCTATATATCTTTTTTTTGTAGCCCGAGCCTAGCCTACAATGAAATCCTTTAAAGACCATTTGGATCACACATGAATATCAGAGAAAAGGAGTTTGTTTTCAAAACACATTCTGCCTAATTGAGTTAACCTTTCTTCAGGGACCTCTAAACTTCTAATGTCTGATTGAGATTAGAAAAGTGGGAAGGTTGAAATTTGGGGAGTTGGTGAGTTAAGGAGAGCCACCTAAAAGCGGGACACTATCCGGTTGATGGATTTGTGAATCATTCATACTATGAATTTTGGGGCATCTGACTTTTCTCTTTTCCCATTTTTGCCACGATGTTAATGAAGTTTTCTTTTTCAAAGGCTTTTCTTGCTCATATTTTCACCTTGTATAAACATCTTATATTGGGATAAGAACTATTTGGTTAACATCGTTAAAATGTGCAAAAGAATTTTGTGCATTACTCTGAAAATGGTCTAAAAGTATAGGGACTCTGACGGAATCTGTCGTTAAGTTTCGAGCCATAGATAGGAGATTCTGCTCGATGAATATGCCACAGTTGGGGCAATTTATGTCAATGACAATAGGCGTGATGGAGAAGATTAAAATGCCAAAACATCCAAGGCAGAGACTCCCATATAAATCATTTGGAAATTCACAAAGAGCCATAAAAAGAGGTTAAGTGTAGGGACACATAGAAACCTAAAGCTTTTAGAATTGGCAAGGGAAGGACTTCCACTCAATATTGATGTATCAATTACAATAATAGTGGGATTTGTATAAATATGAGACATTTGTGTATAGAAACTAGATGTTTTCTATGGAACAAAGAGGTATAAAGAATAAGAATGGCGAAGCAGAGACAGTGGAGATGATTACTTGGCTGGGTTAAATGAGCAAAGTAAAAAGAAAATATAAAACCAACATGCATTCATGTTTTAGATATCCTTAGGTGCATGATCATCATAAATTGCATTAGTCATTGAATTTTGACAAGTATACAAAGGCTTTCACAATGAAATGAAGAACCCGCTTATCCGTTCAAGCGTAAGGAGAATGAAACCCGCTTATCTGTTCAGGCGTAAAGGGAATAGAACCCGCTTATCCTTTGAAGCATAAGGAGAATTGAACCCTCTAACCGTTTAGACGTAAAGAGAATGGAAACCGCTTATCCATTCAAGCGTAAGGAGAATGGAACTCGTCTATCAATTCAGACGTAAAGAGAATAGAACCCACTTATCTATTCAAGCGTAAGGAGAATGGAACTCGTCTACCGTTTATACGTAAAGAGAATAGAACCCGCTTTTCCATTCAACCGTAAGGAGAATGGAACTCGTCTATCCATTAAAACATAAGGAGAATGGAACTCGCTTATTTGTTCAAGCGTAAGGAGAATAGAATTAAGGAGAATAGAATCCATCTATCCGTTCAGAGGAAAGAAGAATGGAACCTGCTTATTTGTTCAAGCGTAAGGAGAATGAAACCCGACGACCATCCTGCCACCATCGACCGACGCTGGTGATGACCACCCTGCCTCACCAGTCCCCGCTGTAACCCGCGCCACTATTGCCTCCTCCTTGCGAAGCATCAGGCACAATCCCTCACCCTCGCATCATCTCCTCCGTGCCACCACCGCAACGCCGACGACTAGGCTTGACTCCGATGGGCTGCCTACGATGACGTCGTGCCGCTGCCGCTGCTCTCTCCCTTGGCCAAAACCCTAAGAATCGAAAGGGGAAGTTAGGGATAGGGTTTCTTTTAGTTCGAATATAGAAGGAATCAGATCAGATTCGAATCGAAATTCAAATAAAATTTTCTCCATATTGTATCTGAATCTGTATTGAATGAAAAGGGGAAAGAATCTGCCCAAATTTCCCCAAAATTCAATTCAAATCTGCTCCAAATCATATCTAAATCTGCATTAAATGGAAAAAGGGAAAAATCACCCAAAATAGGTTTTTTTTTATTCTGAATTTTGGGATTTTTAGGTCAAAAAATACCTATATAAAGGGGTTGAAGCTTTTGTAATTACACAGTTTATTCTTGAGAAACACGCAATTCACTGGAGAGAAAACACAGTTGAGTTCATAGAGTTTTGAGTTTTTTTGGGAGAATTCTACGCAATTTATGCTGGAGCTTTTGTATTTGGACTCGAAGTTGGAACAAAAGTTTGAAGAATAAAAGATTACTTTTTTATGTGTTCTTCTTGTTCGAATGTATGTATAAAAAGATTTTTCAATTTAGTTTTTTTTCGTGTTTTAAGAATAAAAGCGGATGTTTGATCTATTTTCTTTGAAAAAGATATTTGGAAAGAGTTTTCTAATTTATTTATTCACATTTGATTCACCATCTCCATTGATCCTTTAATTCTCAAGTTTTTTAACCATTCTTTTAAATGCAGTTTTGGCTTCAATTTTTTTAATTCGATTAATATCTTGTTTTTTTTAAAAAAAATTTAATAGTATTATTTTTAAATTTTTGTTTTTTTAACCTTTTGTAAATTAAATTTTAGTTTTCTACCCTTTTACCCTTCTTTAAAAACAAATTTTATTAATAAATTTTGTTAACCCATTTTAGGGAAGGATACACATGGCTTTTAAAAAGATATTTTTTATTCATGTTTTTTACTAACACGTTTTAATTTTTTTCCTTTAAAGCCTGTAAGCATGATAATTTAGTTTTAATTTCCTTTTTTAAAGTTAGACCCTTTCCTAAAAAATTTAAGAATTTAAGGTTGTCTTAATTAAAGCCTTTAGGGTTAGGTACTAAATTACTTAGTTAGAGTCTTTAAAGAGAAAAATAAGATTCCTCTTCACATTTAAGATTCATAAGATACACTTAACCATATTATAACCTTAATAGGTAAAATTTACTTAGACAATATTTTAGGATAATAATCACTAACTTAGAATAATTAAAAGTCTCAGCACACTGATTCTTTCCTTGTTTGTCTGATTTAAAAAGCGAAACTTAATTAATGTGGTGTCATATTCAAGGAAAGTGACGGGTTAGTGCCAGAAATGTTGGCAGTGATTGTAGTTCACTTTCTGGATATTAAAGCCATTAAAACGAGATGATATTCATAAATGGATAATGATTTGAATGCTATACGAACTTGCAAATTATGACATTAAAACATTTTGTAATCGGCTAGGTACCAATTTTTGGGCGTTGTAGGGGTGTTAATCCTTCCCCACGCGTAACTTACTCTAAACTCATTTTTTTTATTTTTCGTAGACCAAAATGTTGTTTTAATAAAAATAAAATGATTTCATTAAAATGACCCATTTTTAGGTGATCCAATCACACAGTTTTAAAAGATTGGTGGCGACTCCGTTGTTGTTTTGTTTTTATAAATAGTCGAGCTCTCTGAAAAAGGGTTGTGACATATCTCCCATACACTTTCATCATCTATTTTATTCCCTATCTCTCTTAACCTTTTTCTCTCCGAACACCAATGGCCATTTTGATTAAAGGAGCCAACGTTAATGTTAATTTCTTCCATCCAAGATTCAAGGATCAAGTATGTTACTCCCCATCTCATGAGCTTCAAGAAAAGTGTATTCTCTTCTCAAAAGGGTAAGTTCTCCATTAATGGGTTTTTGAAGGATTTGGGATTTTGAAAGTTCTTCCTATTTCTTTAGTTTTAAATTCGTAGTTAAACATTTCCCTATATGTTATCTCAAGTATGGTTTCGTTTTTCATGTTTGTTTGGTGAGAAGAGATGATTTAGGGTTCTTTCAAGCTTGGGTCAAGGAAATGAAGTTGAAGAAGCTAAGTGGGTGAGTTTATTTCAGGAGTTTTTGCTTAAGATCAATACATCTCTAACTATCATTCTTCTTGAAGATCATAAAGTGATTGTCTTGTTTGATTTTCGGTGTAAGATTGCTAGACTTGGTGTTTTGGTAGCATAAAGCTTGTTAATGGTAAAATATAGATTTTATGTTAAAAACTCGTAAAATGGTAGCAAGCTACCCTAAATGACTCCCATAAATTGTAGGATCACCTTAACGGGTTGTTGGGTTCGAGTTAGAGGCTTTTGAGGGGATTTTTAGGGCCTAGAAAACCATTTCTAGGCTTCGGTACTGGTACACAAGGAGCTCGTACTAGTACCCTATTGTTCTGGGTTGAAGAAAAATATTCGATTACAACAAACTTTGAAGGGGGTACTGGTACAGCGTTCAACTCGTACCAGTACGCCAAGAAAATTTCATATTGGTATGGTTGACCCGTACCGGTACACTAAGGCTTTAAGAAATTCCAGTAAACCATTTTGGTATCGATACCTAATGAGTATCGGTACCTAAGATACTATATCGATACACGAAGATCAGTACAGGTACCCACTGGACATTCTACCTAAAAATATCAAAATAGTGTTGAAGGGCTGAAAATTTGTGGAATATTGTTAAATTGGTTCCTAATAAGATAAAATAAGCTATAGAACAGAGAATTGGGATTTTATCTCTCCATATGAGAAAAGTGAGTAACAACACAGTAACTTAAATTGGATGACTTGTTAATGATAGAAATCGTAGAGTGGCGGTATTGATAGTGATGATATGTGCCATGTGGGCACTTACTTGGTCGAGTCACCTTGTTTTAATGGGATAACATGGATTAATGGAGGTAACTAATGATAATGATTAATGTACTCCTCTATAATGTATTAACAACTCAGTAATGTAAAATTTATGATGTGTTGACAATTAGCAACAATAGGGAGATCCTTGAGATCGTGTTACTTGTATGTTGGGTAGGCATTTGATTGGTTGAGTCGATGATTGATTGGATCTGGATACCCAGTGAGGAAGTGCTGCAACACCATGGTTAGAGATGTTAAATGAAGGTTACCGATAATGTGTGACCCGGGCCTCAATCAAAGATTATAAGGGGCATTCCGAGTATGGGTGTATGTTCTGATGCTAGGTGACCTTGTCTCACCTAGAGTGTAGATGCTCGAGGGGGATTCTGAGCATGGGTGTATGTTTCGATACTATGTGACTCAGTCTCACCCATGGTGTATGTTCTGATGTTACGTGACCCAGCCTCACCCCATGGAGTGTACGTTCCTGATGTTGTGTGACCCAGGCCTCACTGTAGTGATGTTGTTGTATGGTATATGTGCTTTACCTAGATGATCTGTTGAGATCTCGTGTATGGTTGGGCCTTGTGTACCATGTATGATTGCTTATGGATGTATTAGCCTCTATGGGTTGAGTGACCTCGAGTATTCGAAGCCTTGTGGAGCATGTAAGACAACTTATAGATTTAATGATGCCTTGAGATAGGTGATCTAAGAAGTCTAGCTTATGTAGGCTAGTTGATGTCTCATAGATAATGAAGCCTTATATATGCCCTTTATACTATATTTATCTCGCATGCTTATTTTATGATAATCATGGATTGTGGTAGAGTAGAAATATACCACTAAGCTTTGTAAGCTCAGCGTTCGAAATTGTTGTTTTCGTTCACAGGTTAGCAGGTTGATCGTGACCGATGTGCACATCGTAAAGGGATTTCCCAGCACCACATTGCTTTAGATTACAATACTTGATGTTTAGTTTTAGGCTATTGTATTCATAGGACCTTACAATTGTTGAGTCTGTAAACTCTATTTGAAATATTATTTTGATATACGGTGTTTTAAACTTGGAGTACTTGTTTTGTAACTTAGTTTTAAAGCTTATTTAATTAAATGTAATTATAGATGAATTGTTGTTTTGAATATGGCTAAATCTAAGGTTTTAAACTTGGAAACTTGATGGGTCAGTTTGGGTGACCTGAATGTAGCGTTTCGGGTTTGGATCGAGATCAGGTGTTATCGGATGAATGGGCCATCAAGAACTACATCCCAAAGACAAAAGTCGTTGGATTGGATGAATAACATCATCATATTCTTCCAATATGAGTAGTTGGAACCATTTAAGTAATGAGGCTTGGTGATGGATTGCGTCATGAGCTTCGATTGATGTTGAATGGTTGAGCACTTCAAGAATCGACTGTAACATCCCTAAAACCAGTTTAGTTGAAATTAGGTTCTGGAGATCGGGAATCCTATACTGAAAGAGTCTAAATATTGCATTGGCATTGGTTACGTTGTCCATTTCATTGATAATGGAACTTAATTGAGCCCACCCTCTGGTTAGGAACCTTATTGGAATGATTAAATTCTGAAATTGAGCTAGGCATATCATACAGTATAACCTGTATTGGTACGATTCAGGAGTTTTCTAACTAACTTACCGAACCTGACTAGTTGTATCGATACGGCCATAGGCGTGTCAGTATGGGTGCCTATTGAGAATAGTGACCAAATTGAGAAAATTGAAAGTTGAGGGGGTGAGTCACCTCTTTGCTTATTCCCACCCCACATGGATATTGGTCATCTATTGACAAAAGATGACAATTGATGGTAATAAAAGGGAGAGGGAATTTATTGAAATATTAAAAGGTTTCCTCCAAAGCTAGGAAACTATGTGATTGGTTGTTTGGGAGGCAACCCTTATGTGAAGGTAACCTTCGGTCAAGCTCCTTAAAGAAAGTGAAACATATTACCTTGGCTAACCGAGACCAAGTTCCTCATTATTTTCATCTTTTCCCACCAAAGATTAAGCAAGCACATCCATTGTTGGAGTCCTTGAGCTTGAAGTTACTTCAATTTATCTATTCCAATACGTAGCTATTGATTGGATAAGATGAAACCCTCAAACAATTGCTCGAATCCATGGATGTATTGAGTCTAATTCCAAACTGAAGTTGTTGAGCTTATAAGCTAATCCATGGAAATCTATCAATCTAATAGCTAATTGCTATTTTGAATGTAGATATTGAATTGATATTGATGTCATACTATCGATTCTAATCAATTCCTATTGTTGTAACCTAGCTCAAGAATTGGAGAAAGATCACCCGTCGTCTCCAACGAAAGCTAGGAGTAAAGGAATTACAATTTGAGAGCCGTAGGAGATTCAAAATCGAGGTGAGTGTAGTCGGAGTCTCAGGATTAGGCTAGGTGTCTTTCTCATTTCCATTTTCATTGTATATAATATTGCTAACATCATTGTTAAGGAATATTGCATCGAACCACATAGTGGATATCGTTGGTAAGTAGAGGTAAGTCATTGTATTGAATAACGGACATCAATATTGTTATAGTCATTGCCATCGATTATTGTCATTGATTTCATCATCGATATAGTCATTGAATTATTGAAGTACTAAACATTAGACATAGAGCATAGTCATTGCTATTGTTATCGTCATTGTCGTTGAACATTGATATCGATATAGTTATTGTCATCGTAACATTGAAAATGAAGCATCGATCATTGCCATTGTCATTGAGATCATTGAACATTTTCATTGTCATTGATATTTCTATTGAACATTGACATCGGAACATTGCTTATTGATAAGAACATTGGATGTTGACATTGTCATCATTATTGTTATTGTTACTGAACCTTGGATTCGAAAAGACATTGGATACAATTGGCATGCCATAGAATTCATGAGCTCCTTGGTACAGGTGGACTACGGTCCTTGGGCTACGACCTTTATTGAGGTGAGGCAAAGGGATGTTTATGTTGTTGGTCATTTAGCGAGGCGGAGGGACTTGACCATTCATAGATTTGGCGAGGGGTAAGGAATTCGCGTATCCACTATCTTAAATCAATTCCAAGGATTACTATTGAACTATGAACTAAATGATATTGAATATGAAATATAATTGATGTTTTGAGCATGAGTTGTCATGCATTCCATTGTTAATTGCATTGTTTATGACTACCTCACTAGGCAAAGTATGCTTAATGCATTCATCTCATGCATTTTAGGTTGATCGAGTTATCGAATTGGGATTGGAGAACTTGGAAGCTTGACAAGTCACTTGTAAGTCAAAGTAAAGTATTTTGTCTTTATAAACTCCTAGAACAGTGGCAAAGTTGTTAAACTAGTTGTTTATGGACTTTGACTATGTGTGTATTGCCTATGTTGTGTAAAGGTCTTAGAGGCCCTAAATGGCATTTTGGTTTGTTTAAAAATGACCTAATATGCATATTTGGCTTAAAAAAGGAGGAAACATAGTAAATGGATTTGAATGGCTATAAAATTCGACATGCTAGTAGCTTAAGTGGTTTTAAACTTGCTGATAAAGTTTCATTGCAATTGAACATCACTTAATAGGTCAGTTTGAATAAAAAACAACTAAAATAGGCCATTACAGTGCAGGGCTTATCGATACTTCTTAGTCTATATCGATACGGGTATGCTTAATTGGACTTAGTAAATAGGGCGTATAGATACTGCAATGTACATATCGATACGGGTTTTGGTCACTAGAATCTAAAAAATTAAAGGTATCAGTACGGTCTTAGGGTGTATCGATAAGAGTCAATATGGTCAACTCGTACCGATATAGTCTCCAATTGTATTGATACGAGTCTGTATCTTTGAATCCGGAATCCTTAAATTTTTCTTGGTGTATCGATACAGTCTCCTAAGTATCGGTACGGTGACAGATAATTCAGCTATAAGCGTTACGAAATAGTTCTGAAATATTGCGTTTTGGTCATTAAATGTTATAGACCTTAATTGAAAGGGGAATTGAACTCCGATTAACATGAAAATTTATACAATTGTTTTTTATAAGTTGAATTTCATTTTAGTAAAGTTAATTCTGTAAAAGGTCATCTAAAACACTGAAATTACAATTTAGCCTCTAAAACTTATAAATGTTTAAGAATTGGTTTTAAATGATTAATTATTGTTTATTTTTGGATAATTAGATTTATGTTATTGTTTGATAATGTTTGAAATGCATGCCTTCGTTTAAATTTCAATTATTGATTGAAATTTATTGCATCGATCACCGCATCGTTGTTTATAAGTTGAATTTCATTTTAGTAAAGTTAATTCTGTAAAAGGTCCTCTAAAACATTGAAATTACAATTTAGCCCCTAAAACTTATAAATGTTTAAGAATTGGTTTTAAATGATTAATTATTGTTTCTTTTTGGATAATTAGATTTATCTTATTGTTTGATAATGTTTGAAAAGCATGCCTTCGCTTAAATTTCAATTATTGATTGAAATTAATTGCATCGATCACCGCATCGTTCACCGGTAGCACTCTCTGACCTAGTTCTCGACCAGACCAGGAAAAGGGTGTTACATCGACTCTAAGATATCAATCCGATGTAGAGACGAAGCTCTGATACCAATTGTTGGGCTTGAAAGATCAACCGAATACACCAAGGGGGTAAATTGGCTTTGTGATAAAATTGGTGGAAGCAAAAGGAAATTAAAATTTTGCACAATGAATTATAGTGGTTCGACTTCTCAACTAAGTCTACCTCCACTACCTTAGCTTCCCACTAAGGATTTTCCACAAATTCACTCATTTGTCTTTCCTTTTTCAAGACTCAAGGAGATAACCTTTACAAACCCTCAAAGCTTATACCACATAACTTTGAGTTTCTCTCACTCAAGAGAATACAAATTTAGCAAACAAGGAAAACCTCACAAAGGCAAAGTGTTTGCACAATTTAGCTCTCACCAAAAATCTTAACACTTGAGCAAATATAACAATTAATCTCACAAGTGTGTTCTACAAGAAAATGACAAAATTAAGCAATACAATAATTTCTCTAACATTGAATGTTGGTAGTTGGTTTCTTGTTCTTCCATGGCTACTTGAAGAGATCTTTTAAACCCTCTAATGGCTTCATGATCATTACTAGCTGTTGGGGGTGATTAGAGCCATTGGGGACTTAATTTCCAACATTTAATGCATTTTGGGCATCTCGATACTGGTACGTGAGTCTCAGTATCGGTACCCGCCTTAAGAAGAAAGAGCTATTACAAGCAATTAATGTAGGGCGTACCAGCACGCAATACTCATTATCGATACGGGCTTGGCCGTATCGGTACGACGATTGACTATTGGAAAATGTCAAAACTTGGGGAAACAATGGGCGTATTGGTACATGGGCGACCGTACCGGTACGAGTTGTTGGGTATCGGTTCGAGGAAGACCGTACCGGTACTCAAATGTTGTTTTTGACAATTTGAACATGTCAAAAACACTTTGAAAACCTTTCAAACATATTTTTCAAGTTGATGGACTTTTGAAATATTTTTACAAATTAGTTTAAGTCCAACAATATTTTTTATTTAAGTTATATCAAAATCAATATCCCAACAGATTATTAATTATTTTTTATTTACTTAAAAAATTAATTTTTTAAAATATATTTATGAAAAATACTTTAAAAATTTTATCAAATAATATTTAAAAATCATCAAATAAATTAAAAAATCTCAAAGTTTAAAATTGATGTATTAAAATTAATAATGAAAGTTAACCAAGTCAAAAACTGGTAAATTATGAAAAGAATTTACCATCTAAACTGAACCGTATACACCCAAATGTTCAGCGTTTGCACGACTTCTTTTCATATGACACGTTGCCATTGATTGATGTTTGTCACTTCATATATATTTAGTTACGTTAACTTAATATAACAACTTATTATAAAACCTATTACAATTGAATGAACAAATTAAAATTTTTTAAATTTTAGTTACCAAAATATAAATAAGAGTAAAATTGAGTAATGAAATTTGTAATTTATCCTATTATAAAACCTAACTAACTAGCAATTCCAAACCAAAATTCATTTTCTTCTACTACAGCAGTGTAGTTAAACCCATTTAAGAAGCACCGGATTTAGCATCACCGAAAGCTGTTCCTATCCTTTTTCATTTATGGTTTACTCCAAATACTCTTCCTTCCTCACATAACCAACCAGAAAATAATCAATACCCATTATCACTTTCTTATACATTACTTTACATTTCCTTCTCCTTTTTCTTTTCCTATCTGTTGAGCAATTCACAAAACCATTCTCAAGAATCATGAAATCTTCTTATGGGGTCTCTCTTTTTCTCCTCTTTCTCTTCTTTCCAGCTTATGTTTTCAATTACAATGAGGCTCAGGCTACTACAAGTATGGCACAGGTAACTAAAAACTCTTGCTTTCAATGCTTACATCCCTTTGCTTTTCATGCCAAAGAAGTCAACTTTTTCCACCTCTTTTTTGTTTTTAAATTGAATTGAAGGTAAATGGGTCTTCAGAAATGGTTCCAATTTTGGAAGAGAAGATGATGTGGTTCAACGAAAGCAAAAGGAACTTAAGGAGATTTCAGATATGTGCTGTTTGTACATGCTGTGGTGGAGCTAAAGGCCTGTGCTTGCCATCTCCTTGTTGCTATGCAATCAATTGCAACATTCCAAACAGACCCTTTGGTTTCTGTTCTTTCACTCCCAAGACCTGTAATTGCTTTGGATGCCATCTCTGAATTCAAATTTACAAAGAACAGATTCTTGATTCTATTGGGATTGTGAAAGGGGAGAAAAATAGCATCTTTTTTCTTCATTTATTGATTTATTTATATATCTGATAGGGAGGTTGCTGTTTCCGGTGGGATCTGTCTGTAAGTTTTGTTTTGTTTTGTTTTTTCAAAGAAGTAACATTTCCTAGAAATACATATGCTAAGTGTTTTTTTCGTGACAAAGATTCGAGATGCGTATTATTTTTCTATTGTTTTATTTATATGTTTTTTTGGTTGCCCTCCAAATTCTTGTGACTTTATCTTAATTAATTTAAATTTAAACTTAAAATTTACTTAAGTGATGTTTTGTTGTTTATTACTTAGACTAATTTCGTTGGTTGAAATTAAAATTTTAAATTATAACTACGGTAGCGTTTTAAGCCACGTTGTATTTATTGCGGTTGTTGACATAACGGATAATACGGATACTATGTTATTGAGATTATTATGGATATCACAGTTGTAAATCATTTTAAAGAATATATACTATTACAGACAAAACGATTATGGATGATATATTTCAAAAAATTTTAAAACAATTATATAATATTCTCTCCGTCTCAATAGAGTTGTCACTTTTGTATTTTAAAATTGTTCTATCTAAATTGTAACCTTGAAAAAAAATCAACAACTATTTAAACTCATATTTCCTTTTCTACTCTTTGTTTTAGTTTCCTAAAAAAATAAAACTTAATTTTTTAAGAGAAAACTTGTCA
This sequence comes from Hibiscus mutabilis, assembly GCA_019671005.1. Lineage (NCBI taxonomy): Eukaryota > Viridiplantae > Streptophyta > Magnoliopsida > Malvales > Malvaceae > Hibiscus > Hibiscus mutabilis. Next base: position 13,191,880 of record CM033735.1, on the reverse strand, counting down.
TTTGAATTTTTTTACATCACATCTTTTATCAAAATATTTTTTTAAAACTTTGTGAAAAGTAACATTAGGCTCAGCCTTAGGCAAGGGCAACAAAGGCGTCCACCCAAGGCCTACCGTTCAAGGAAGTTATATGTTTGTAATTTTTTTTTAATTATATTTATTGTTAAGGATCTAATTTTTTCCAATACTTATTATTAGGGGTTTACTTTTTTTAATACTTGTTAATAGAGGTTAATTTTTTTCTTAATATTTGTTATTATGGGCATATTTTTAAAATTTATTTTTTTTATATTTTTATTATTAGGGGCCCAATTTTTCAATATTTGTTATTATAGATATACTCTTAAAATTTAATTTTTTTCGTTACTTGCTATTAGGGACATAAAATTTAAATAACGGTATGCAACCACAATAATGACCGTTATATGGTGCTAGCGGCAAAATCTAAAAACACAATATTTGCAACTGTTTTATGTCCACAATAACGTATATTATTAAAAAAATTACAACCGCGATATTTGTAGTAACCGAAATGGCATCTCTAATGTTTGCAACTACGATAAACCTAACATAATTATAAATACGACTGCAACCGTAATTAAATTTCTGATTTAGGGCTTATTTTTTAAATTCGCCTGGACTACAAAAAGCTCAAGACCGACCTTAAGTAATATGTGACAGTTTAATCGGGGCAGAAAAAGTAACTGTTATTACAATTGTGGACCACTATTTAAATTTCTTGTTAGAACAATGTAAGGAACTGATCTTATTTTAATAGCAGTATAATTTGTTTTATGCTTCAACTTGATGTTGAACGGTATCTTTGCATTGTACTTTTAAACATGTCGTTTGGGTCAAAAGCGGTTTAGATGGCAGAAGTCAAACCCAAAGCAAGAACTGTAAAGGATTTAGAATGTATAATTATTTTTGCTCAAAAGATTTTCTTTATGATTTCTCTTAGTTTCGAAATTAGGTCAATTAGTCTCTCTAACACAAATAACCATTTAAATCTTAATTATTTCGAAAGTAAACAATTAATTATGACTTTAAAGTTTTTTTGTTAATTTTATATAATAGATAAATATTAAGGATTATATTTGTTTTTATATTAATTAAAATATAATTTTTTTTAAAGTAAACGTCATGTATCAATTGATTGGAAGATAGGAGTGAGAGGAAAAAGTGTAAAAAAATATTAAATTTAAAATTTATTTGATAAACAGTTGCGAAACTTAGGGTAAGAGTTTGGGGACCAACTTAAATTTTTTTAAAATTTGGAGGTTTGAACTAAAATTTTTAATAATTTTAAGAGATTTAATAAGAACTTTTAAAAGTTATGAGGAGTGTTTTGATTAAAAATATTTAAAATTTTAAAGCTTGATATAAAATTTTAAAATCTTAAGTGAGCCAAATTATTTTTAAAAGTTAGGGGCTAAATTTTTAATCTCCCAAAGTTTTGAGGGGTCATGGCCCTCTAGGTCCCTTAAAACTTCATATTTATAATGATTAAAGGAGAAGAAATGCAAGTTAATTCATATTTATGTATTCTAAAAAAATGTAGTTTTTCTAAAAGTTTTATTTTATTCCCTCTCATATTTTAACCCACAAGAGACGAATGAAACAGACTATCTTTCTTTCATTTTTCATATTTTTTCCGAGCACGCCAATCACAAATATATATATATATATATATTTTCATTTTCTTGTTTTTATCCCTTTAATTTTTCATTTTTCAAATTTTCTTTGTATTTGACCTAGAGATGTCAATTGGATGGGAATGGCGCGAATGGTACTTTTCCCACATCTATCACCGTCAAGAATTTTCATCTTTATCTCCGCCCCACAACCTATTGCGAATACAAAATCTAAAATCATCTCTGCCCCACAACTCGCAAGACTAAAATCATCCCTGTCTCATTACCCACGTAGGTCCTGAGACCCACCTAATTCTTTCTTTACCCGTCTCGTAACCCTTTCATATAATATTTTTATAACTATTAGTTAAAAATATAAATCAAACTTATTATGAAAAAAGTATAAAATACCAGTCATTCGGACTCTCACCACATAGTGAAATTATTCTAATTGTTACAATATTTTTAAAAATAATAATATACGAAATTAAAATTGTACAACAAAAAAGTTTGGACTAAAAAATACTAAAGTCTATTGTAAAAGATCGAAAATAGCACAAATAACATATAAAATAATATTTCAATTGCTTAACAAATAAACATTGCAGAAAGAACTAAAAAGCATAACAATTAAAAAAACCTTAAAAAATAAAATCAAATACCGATAAAATCTAAATAACATACAATATTAAGAAAATAAAATTAAAAAATAGAAGAATAACATATATATGTTGAGGACTGAAGAGAAGAAAAACCTTAAAAAGAAGGCATAACGACGGACAACAATAAAAAATAAACCAATAAACATAATAAATGTTATATATATATATATATAAATTTCCATAAATATTTCTAGATAAGTCAACGTAAATTATTTTAAATTTGACTTTGATTCAAATTAATATATTAAAAAATATTTATAAATTTGATATGATCATTTTCAAACTCAATTATATACATATATATATATATATATATATTAATTTTTTCATTAATATCCCAAGAAAAAGTCAATATAAATTATCTTAAATTTGACTATGATCCAAAGCGGTATTGTATTTTTAATAACATTTATAATAACATTTTATAAGATCTGTTGGGGCGGATGGGGACGATGCAGGGCGGGTGAGGATGATGCGAGGTGGGTGAAGATGATGCGAGGCGGGTGGGATAGGGCGGGTACAAAGACATATTCACGCCTTCCCCACCACCCACGACGAATTTAATTTTTATCTTCATCCCCGCCCCACAACCCGAAAAATTTGTAACCATTCCTGCCCAATTAAATATGAAGTGGAGCGAATCCCCGCAAAACTCGTCCCATTGACATTCCTAATTTGACCAAACAAAATCTATGCCTAAGTGGGTCCATCATAAGTAAATTAAGTAATCCAGTTAATAGTACTTAAAGGGAAGTAATTTTTTAAGTAGACTTAATTAAGGGGATTACAAGGTAATATCAATTCATAATTATGAGGATTACAAGGTAATATCGATTCATACTTTTTATTAACCCTGTGATAATTTGTGCACACCTTGCAGGTAAAAGTATTCGAACTCGAATTTCTTAGAATAAACACCATCTTCTTTTCTACTAGAACCATTCGTTGGATTCTTAAAGGAAACGTAAATTACTATGGCATTGCAGTTTGACTGCACAGGATTTAAACAGCGAGTCTAATACAATGTTGTTATAGTTTGGATTTAAACATATGATAACAATTAACATGAATTAGATTTGCAATTGAAAATATTTGGAATTACATTTTCAACACATGGCAAGGGGGCGGGGGGGGGGGGGGTATGCTGCATAATATATACAGTGAGTGTAGCCAAATTTCGGCCGGTGATGCTTTGATTCGGGGGGGGGGGGGGGGTATGCTGCATATTAATGTCATATACATGTTGCCAGCACAGTATATTATTATTATTATTATTATAGGGGGAAGTGGTTGTTTGTTGGGTGGAGCCAATTAAACCCTTGACCTACTACTTTGCTACAATTGTATCTTCTAAGCTGCTGCTTTCAATATCTGTACACCTATTAATGCATTGTATTATCTTTCTTTTTTTAATTTCTCTTCTAAAAAACAAAAAGAATTGTCATTTTTTTATTTTTCAAGGTATTTATTAGAATGAGTTTAATAATTAATTATTTACGTTATGTTGGTTTATATAAAAACAGACTTTGACCATAAATTATAAAGTTGCTCCATGTGTAAAACGAATAACTCTCGCCCATTGAATAAGATAAAAACAAGGACAGAGCCATAAATCAATTTAAGGACGAGAAATTATAAATAAATAAAATTCATAGTCTAGATTATTAATTATCCCTATATATTTTTAATACAAAAAATTAGAGGCAGTTGCCCTATACACTAACTTCGTCCTTGCATAGAAGAGACTTTTTCCAATTTTTTGTTATTTTAGCACGAGATTACAAGATGGTTCCTGTGTTCAATAATACATATTATGTTGAAACATATTCAATGAGATTGCAACTCTGAAATCTCTTAGATTGCTATGTTTGGTTATTTTCCTACCCTATGTATTGAATGTGGATAAGTCAACACTTTCTTTGACTAAGTGCATATCTATGTATATAATGATTTAGATTGTGTAACAAAGAAAAAAAAAATCCAAAGGATTTTGAATGGTTAAAAAATTATAAATTTTTAACAGCCAAAGTTTTTTTAATCACAACTATCTATCCACTGATCGACTAATTCAAATCGAGTTTTATAAAGGTTATTACGGGGACAACCCTCACAATCTAATTTTTTCCATTCACAATACCAAAATTCAAACTTCTAACATTGCTAAAGGGAACTAGCATCTCATCCCGCTAGACCAACAGGTTGTTGGTAGACCACCAAAGCTTTTAAATATAGAAGAAAAAAACTAATTTAATAGTGCACAATGTTTTTAAATTGATTTTTTTTTATATTTTCATTGTTATATAACTTTGAATAAAATTCATTTTATTTATTAAAGAGCAATCGGGTGTAGCTTTATTGTATCTAAAATTAATCACAACTTAAGTTCATACACACACTCAATGGAGTAGGGTTGTAGATGAGACGATATAAATCGCGAGTTACTGGAGTTTGATTCGGTCAAAGCTAAATCAATATTCGATTTGATTGGACTCAATTCGAGCTCGAACTCAATTCGAGTTCTTAACGAGCCGAACCGAGCTACTTGATATTCGACTCAAAAGCTCGTGAGCTACTTGAAAATATAATATACTATTTTTTTAATTTTTAAAATTAAAGTGAACTAAAATGTAGATTGAATGTTTTTGGTTGTTATGTTATGTTATGTTAGTTTAATTTTTAGTTTAACTTTCTGTATATGTTCATGTGTACTCTTTTTCTCCGGCTAAAATTAGGTTTTTTTAACGAGTCACATGTAAATATTTATTTTGTATTATTTATTATTATCATTATTATTATTTAATCTGCTTGATTGGGTTAGTGGTTTTAACTCAAGATACTAAATTCGATAAAAAATATAATATTGGTACAAATGAGCTTTTAATGATCATATTTTATATAAAATATAATATATAGAGATAAAAGGTTATAATTTTTTTTAAGGATAAAAGGAATGATAAAACCTAAATCTCTAACCCTAACACCTTAAAAACGAAGGGTACAAATTAGCTTTGTTTTTAAAAATAAAAATAAAAAGGCATACATTCAGTTCATTTAATGTAAGGAAATACTTTGATACACAAGCCTTTCAATTGAGGTTTATGGATTTAGGTTAGGGTTTATGGATTTAGTGTATAGGGTGTAGAATTTAAGGTTTATAGTGAGAGTTTAGGGTTTAAAGTTTAGCTTTTAGGGTGTTAGGGCTAGAGATTTCAATTTTAGTTTTTATAACTTAAATATGAAAGGTTGTGTATTTTTTTACACAACTTGTGTATCAAAATATATCCCTTAATATAAACCATTGTATATAGTCAAAAAATGTATAAACCATTGTATTTAATGTGAGCAATTACACCAAAAAAAACATAAAAAGAAACAAGTATCTATTTTATTATGGCCATGCTTGGTAAATATAGTTAAAATTAGAAGTTTGACCAGTCAAATTTACTAATTTGAATATTTGGCGAATAGCATATTGTAAGAACGAATTGGGGCAATACCTTTAATTTTTGAGAAAACTGCTAATAGGAGCTTTTTGAAATTAGAGGTCTTGACATAAGAGTTAAAAAGAATCTTTTACCCTTAACAATTACAAAAAATCTCCAAATAACCTAAATTTAACATTTTCTATTTTAATTTACATGGTGACATTTGTAAGCTAATATTTTTTAATTTTTTTATTCTCACATATTTATATTTGTATTTAAATAACTCACATATACTTTTCAAAGTACAATATATTCTCATATATAATTTAAATAATTATTTTCCCTCCAAATATATGATATAAATACATATGTTTCAATATCATTTAAATTTAATAACTAATTAAATTGTATTAAAAATAATTATATAAATAATAAATTAATATATAGATCATTCAAATATGCTTAATAATGATAATAAAAAAATGCATAGTAATGTTATATTAAAAATTATTTTTTATAATTTAATTAATATTAATATATACAAAATATTGATAACTAATAAACTATTCAAACAAGTGTCTCAGTGGAAAAGCGAATGATGTTCATCCTAGGAGACACGAGTTCAAATTATTGTTTACATGGTGTATGCACATTGTCAAATGGTTAAGAATATGCATGTAAAACTAATATTTGAATTTGATATAACAAGGAATTTTAAGGACCAATTTGTAAAACCGGATAAATTTTTAAGTACTAAAAAGACTCACAAAATGACAAGGATTCGAACATCAAATTCTTTCTAAGTCAAAAGCTATAACCCCAAATATTTTCTAAGTATTTTTGTAGTCAAATAGTCAAATTTGGTTCAAGCGTATCGATACACCCTTATCTGTATCGATACAGTTTTTTGCTAATGGAATGTCAATTTTAATTTAATGGCTATAGGGTACCAATACACGTGTGTTGACTCTCAGGGAGATGTGTAAAATGAATGCTGGCAAAAAGGTATAAATGGTCTGTATTTGGGCAAGATAAACTGTGCCAAGATTCTTTTGCGTGCAAGTATACACGGTCGACAAGTAATACAACTTGGTAAGCTGAGTATCGATCCCACAGAGATTGACTTGGAATTCGATTGTTTTGTTTGTTACTTGTTTTGAAAGAAAAGATTGTAGTTTAAAAGAGTTGATTTTAAAACTAAGAAAATAAAATAAAATAAAACCAAAGTAAAGTGTTGGCTAGAAAGGTGTTTTCAAATGAATGATGACTGTTGGCAGGGAATGCCTGGTTCAAACGTGGTTCATGCCATCCTTTATTGACAAAACTATCTTGGCATTGGTTGCCGAGCATAGTCAAAAATAGCAATGCCTCTCTCGATGGTCATTGCCCTAATCTGGCCAACTAAAAACCCCTATATCTCTATAGTGTATGTTTTCCTTAAACCAATTTGATTTAAAAACCAATCTCTACTCCGTGGTGGTAGATTTCACTTCTAAAGTAAGCTTATCTACTTGAACGACTTCTCTCGAAGCTTCTCTCCCGAGTGTTCAGCAATTTGATCATTGCTAACACAAGTCTGTTAAGATATTGGAATGCAATAAGCTAACTGTGCCAGCTCTCGCTTTGGCACAGTACTTAGGAAAAATTAAAGTATGCAAAACAGACGAACTTTGCCAAAAACCAGAATTATTATAAAAGAACTAAGGCATAAAAGCCAACGTTTAAAACCAAAACATCCCCCACCAACTATTAAATTAGTTCATGGTGTGGGGGTTAACCAACAAACCAACAACCATTTTTAACATCACCATCATAATAATAAAGAAAAACAACTTCTTCCAAGGGAATAGGCAGAGGGGTCTCTCGATGCAGCCCTCCACGCTAGACTCTCGGCCAAGAAGTCGAACCACCCTTTCTCGGTTGCACCAACTGTCACTCGCCGCTCCAACACCTCGCTCCAACCACCTCTCATCTCGTCTCCTCTTCTCGGTGTCCTCAAATGCTTGATCGGTTGGTCTTTATATAGGCGTGTAAGGGAAAAGATGAGATAAGCCTTTGCATTTGAAATGATCAAGAGATAAGAGATAGAGCTCTATCCGATCATTTTGATATCTTATAAGCTCGGTGTGATAGCTTATCAGGCTAGGGCTGACGTCATCATGCCATGGCCATCCTTGCACACGAGCTTGGCACAACTTTGCCAACATCACTTGGCATCACCTTATTCGCTATTTTTTTTTGGAAGTTGATCCAATTGCGATCTTTTAGGAGCCTGATCCTTTCCTATTTTTTGGGGGGTTCATCTCTTCTTGGCATGGCCGCTGGCATACCTCTCTGCCAACAAATGCTTGGCACTCATCTGGTCCTTCTGTGCCCGCAACATCTGGCATTCAACTTGGCATTCCTAACGGCGTCCCTGCGTCCATTCCTCCTGCCATTTCACCTGCCAACCTGTGAAAAGGCCACTAAAAACAACCCATGACACTGGCATAGGCATCCTACTAACTCTTTTATGTAAATGCATGATTCTAACAAACTAATGCAACTAAATGTACTTGAAAACAAGCAAAATCATATCAAAATAGGCATGAAAAACAATACTTTTGAGGGTAACACACCTCCAAACCCAGCTCATTGCTTGTCCTCAAGTAATGCAAGAGAAGAGAAAAACAAAAACAGTGAAAATAATACATCGACAAAAGTTTGGTTGGAATGCCAACAAATACTGGCAAGCAGAGTTTGATTCTAATGCTGCCCTCAGAAATCTCAGTGCACAGTGCCAAGCAGATAGTAATTCAAGTGCAACAATATAACTCTAGTCTAAGTGCATGATTTGTGCGCAAAGTGTGGGCAGTATGCATCTAGCGTCCGTTCACTCCCTTAGCTTGCATACTGCCCACACTTTGCGCACAAATCATGCCGAAGGGTATTGACATTATCTTTTAGCTTGCTTCATGGTATTGTTTAGCGTGAGTGATAAGAGGGAGCATACCACGAATCTCCACCTTAATCCAATTTCCATTAGGCTTTCTCTTCAACTCATACACTAAGGTTTTGGACTTAAGAACTAAGAGGGAGCATACCACGAAGCCCTAAGTACTTATTATCCCTAGGTAGAGGAGAGTTCAAAAAAAAAAATCCTTGCCTTGGCAAAACATTGTTGCCTTTTTTATATTTAACCCTGGAATCATTTTTCTTTTTTTCCAAAGCTGAGCATAGTTTCAAAATACCTAAGTTTGCTAGGGAACTAGATACATACCACGTGTTAAGTGTAGAAATAATTACCTGAACTAGAGATCAATTGTCATGGCAAACATGGCATACAAATCTACTGGCATGGCAAACCAAAAATTATAAACTCATCATCGGGCAAACAAGCAGATCAAAATAAGCTTTCCTAACAGTTGTTAACAAACTTCAAATTTATGCCGAGAAAAAAATTTTCTTTTTCACTTTTTTAATGGTTCGATATGCAACTACTCTACATGAACTACATGGCAAATAAAAAAGATTAAACATGAAATGCATGACATGGCATAAATGTGAGAAAATGCACACCCTCAAACCCAAGATGTGCATTGTCCTCAATGCATGAAACAACATATGTATACAAGAAAAATAGAAAAATAAAAAATGCAAGAACATGAAGATGCAAAAAATGAAATGCCAAAGAGTTAGGTAGAAGAAGACTCCCATTCAGAGACTTTCTCCTGTTTGGCACGGGCTTTTTCTTCTTTCCTTGCATAGGTCTTTCGCATGGTTAGGCTCCTACGTTCATGGGCCATTCTTTTCTTCCCTTTCCAGCCCTGCTTTGAGGCAACAGTGGAGGCTCCAATATCCCTCTTCTTCTTGGCAGGGACTGCTGGAGGTGTAGCTGGCTTGGCTTTGGGCATTTTGGCATGGATTTCCTCTGGCTCAAAGGAAGAATCAGTGCTGGCAGATTCAACATGCACCGGGGACACTGAAGTTGAGGCCATGGATTCTGAACTTGCTGGACTGGTAGGACTGATTAGACTGGCGGAACTGACTGGCATCGTTGCATTGGCTGGCATTGTTGGGTTGTTAGGATCAGTTGGCACGACATCGTCATTGGCAGAGGACTCGACAGGGAAAACTAGAAATGCTAGCACATTTTCAGGGGAAAGCTTGACAAGCACCTCCCTGATTATAGCATCCCCTTCCTTTGTGTAGTTTGTCATCTTGACGTTAAGTGCCTCAGCCGCCTCTAGTTTTTGGAGAATAATCTCCTGGCGGGCATACACTTGGGACAACACTATCAATGAGCTTGCTGGCATAGTTTTTGGCACACTGTTGGGCTTTGCCTTGGGCTTTGTCGTGGCTATCTTGGCCTTTCCCTTGCCCTTCTCCTTTGGCTCAAAAGTCGTGAGGTTTTTCCAAATAATGGCAGTAATGGTGGTTCCCTTAATTGTTTGGATGATATCCTCATCCATCCTAGGTACTTCATGGTGCAAACAAATGTTAGAAATTAACAAAGGGAAAAATAAACTGCCCTTACCCTTCTTAGCACATTTATAAGCCTCATCAGTAATGATTTTGCCAATGTTGATCTTGCATCCTTTGATGATGGAATGCAGCAAAATCAACCGGTCTTCTAAGACGGTCTCATTGTGAGATATAGGCAACAAATTTGCCTTGATAAAATGGTTTCATCCTCTTATTTGTGGCTTCAACGCAAACCTCTTCACCTTCCGGTGGCCCGTCGATGAAACTGTCCAATCTGTGCCAGGCTCACACAAGTCTGCCAGCAGTTTCTTGCATTTGGTAACAGTCATAGATGCAGCATAGTCGAAGTGCTCATCTTCCATAGCATTCAAAGCAAAAAGTGAGTTCACATACCCTTCATCAAAACACACATATTTACCTCTAATCATCAAGAATGGAGAATCTTTTGTGAGAAGGGAATAAAACTCTCGCACGATAGTGGCATAGATCTCCCCTTTTTGTTGGCAAAAAGAACTCAAACCATGCATGTCGACAATGGCCATGAACTTCGATGAGAATCCAACAGTGGTTTCGGTTTGGAAGTTGAAGTGCTTCGCGTACAAGAAGGATCTTGAGGTAAAGCTCGTCTCAAACTTCTATTGAATATCTTCATTGAAGAATCTTTTAAAGGGAAGAGATAAAGACGCCATAGAGAAGAAGAGCTTGAATCGGTGATGACCTCATTGGCATGACTTTGCTTACCTTCCAAGTAATGCTTTAGGCGCTGACCGTTCACCTTAAAAATTTCTCCGGTCTGTAAGTTCTTGATATCTACAGCCCCATGAGCATATGGCTTCACAACTTCATAAGGACCCGTCCATCTTGACTTAAGCTTACCTGGAAAAAGTTTGAGTTGAGAGTTAAAAAATAGAACAAGCTGACCTATTTCGAACTATCTTGGCAGGATCCGACTATCATGCCAACATTTTGCATTCTCCTTGTATATCTTAGCGTTCTCATAGGCTTGTGTTCTAAATTCCTCCAATTCATTGAGGTCAAGCAACCTCTTTCCTCCAGCAATTCTCCATGCCATTTCAAGCTTCTGGATGGCCCAATAGGCTTTATGTTCAAGTTCTACTAGCAGATGGCATGGTTTGCCAAAGACAAGTTGGAATGGGGAAGTACCCAAAGAAGTTTTAAATGTCGTCCTATAAGCCCACAAGGACTCATATAATCTCAAGGACCAGCCTTTCCTTGTTGGATTCACAGTTTTTTCCAAAATGATCTTAATCTCCTTATTGAATATCTCAACATGCCCATTTGTTTGTAGATGGTATGCTATGGAGATTTGCTGCTGAATCTCATACCTGCACAATGCTTTAGAAATTAGTTTACATTTAAAATGAGTACCCTCGTCATGAATAATCATTCGAGGAGCACCAAATCTAGTGAAAATGTTTTTGTGCAAGAACTTGGCAACAACCTTGGCATCATTTGTTGGCAAGGCAGCAACCTCTACCCACTTTGACACATAGTCAACAGCCAAGAGAATGTAAACATTACCGACCGATAGGGGAAAAGGACCCATAAAGTCGATCCCCCACACATCAAATAAATCCACTAGCAGAATGTTTTGGAGTGGTAATTCGTGTCTGCCAGAGATGTTCACTGTTCTTTGACATCGATCGCATGCCTTGGCATACTCGTGGGCATCCTTGTACAATGTGGGCCAAAAGAATCCTAACTGCAAAACTTTGGCAACAGTCTTCATCCCAGCAAAATGTCCTCCATATGGTGCGGCATGGCATAGATGCAATATATGCTGCTGCTCATCCTCTGGCACACACCGACAAATCACTTGGTCGGCACATTGGTTGTACAACATGGGCTCATCCTAATAGTATTGCCTCACCTCTTGTAAAAATCTTTTATTGGCATTATATGCTAGGTCTGACGGTAGAATATTGCTTACCAAGTAGTTGACTATGTCAGTGTACCATAGTATAGCATCGGCTGCAAGCAAATACTCGCCAGGGAATTTGTCTCTAATTATAGTGGACTTACCATCCTCAATGTGATGCTCCAACCGAGAGATATGGCCAGCTACTAAGTTTTCACTACCTTTCTTATCTCTAATCTCCAAGTCAAATTCTTGAAATAAGAGCGTCCATCAAATTAGTCTAGGTTTGGCGTCCTTCTTTGCCAAGAGATATTTCAACGCCGAATGATCTGTATCAACCACAACCTTATTACCAATTAGATAAGATCTAAATTTATCAAAAGCAAATACAACCGCGAGGAATTCTTTCTCGATTGTAGAGTAATTCAGTTGTGCTTCATTCAAGGTTCTGATGGCATAGTAGACGGCATGGAACATCTTGTCATGCCGTTGTCCCAGAACTGCTCCAACAGCATAATCGCTGGCATCGCACATGAGCTCAAAGGGCTCATTCCAATTCGGTTCCACGACTATAGAGACATTAATCAATCTATTTTTAAGCTCCTGAAATGCTCTCAAACAAGAATCGTCAAATGCAAAAGTGGCATTATGTTCCAACAATGAGCATAAAGGTTTAGCAAATTTCAAAAAAATCTTTAATAAATCGCCGATAAAAACTGGCATGACCTAAAAAACTCCTTATACCTTTAACACTTGTTGGAGGTGGTAATTGCATAATTACGTCCACTTTGCTTGATCAACTTCTAGTCCTCTCTTGGTTACCTCTTGACCGAGAACAATGCCCTCCTTCACCATGAAGTGGCATTTCTCCAAATTGAACACCAGGTTTATCGCTATGCATCTTTTCAAAACTTGCTCCAAGTGTCGCAACCCTTTTTCAGGAAAAAAGGTTTTTGACTTTATTTGGAAAACTTAAGAAATTACAGAGTCGCCACAAATTTTTTTGAAAAAAGTGTGATTGGATCACTTTTAAAACAAGGGTTATTTTAATAAAATGTTTTATTTATTAAAACAACATATTTGGTCCGAGAAAATAGGTTCGGGGGTCGGTTATGTGTGGGGAAGGGTTAGCACCACCACAACGCCAAAAAATTGGTACCTAATTGATTTCAAAAAGTATTTTCAAAACTATAAATTGCAAGTTCACATGATTTCGCTTTATTTGTCCGCAAAGTGAATGTAAATCTATTTTAACGGTCTTATCACCCGGGAAATGAAATTTAATCACCGTCAACACACTTGACGCTAACCTATCATTCCCGCTTGGTAAGACATCGCATTAATTAAGTTTTCACTTAAAAAAAACTAAAGAAAATAATAAGTGTGTTGTCATTTTTAGAATTAACCTACTTAGTGATTAAACCCTAAAGATATATCTACATTCATTTTAGCTATTATAGTTTAAATAAAATTAAGTGTGTTTTATTTAAATTATGAGGAAATGTTTCTGCACACACGTCACTAATCTAAGTTTTCAAGTACCTACTCCTAAGGTTTAAAACATAAACATATATATACATAGAGCAAAAAAAAAACAAATAAATTGCATAAATTAAATGACTAAAATAAATTTAAAATAAAGAAAGGGATAATTTATCTTTTTTAAAATATTTCGGCTAAGGGTTAAATTGAAAAAAAAAATTGAGGGCTATATTTGAAAATAATAAAAAATTTAGTGTTATAATTGTGAGGAGAAGGATGAAATTGAAAGAAAAATGAAATGTGAGGACCAATTTGTAGTCAATTAAAAATCTAATGCTCGATTTAAAAGAAAAATGGATGAAATTGAAAAGATTGAAAACCGAAGGGTTACGGTACAAGGCCTAGGAAAGAAGGGCGCGGGTCGATAGGCGAGTATGGGTTGGATACCGGGTTGGTATAAATTGCCAAGGTTATAACAAAAATCATTTTACCTTCCCTTCCCAAATGGATCAAACCGCTGTTCATGTTTTTTCTCTGAAAACATTCATCATGTTCTTCACAAATTGAAGAACACGACAATGGTCTGCCGTGCCGGCTGCCATCCACCGGTACCGACGGCAAAATTTCCTAAAAAACCCTAATTTCCTAGATTCTGGTGACCCTCAAATCGCACTTTTTCGCAGGAGCTACGTTGGAATTGAACCATAGTGGTGTTTTCAATAAAACAAAGGTAAAAAACAATCCCTTTTCTTTATTTAAAAACGAAATTGAACATAGGAAGAAAGAATTACTAGAAAAATCTACTTTATTTCACTGGAATTGCTTGAATACACATGTCGAATTACTACAACTTCTGGGTTTCCGAATGCTATTTGTATGTATGTGATTGTGTGTGATTCGTATGAAATTGTTATTTGAACTGTTTCTATGTGTTTCGTATGAAATTGTTCTTTACAGTGACTTTTACAATCCTATTTATAGTACAAGGAATGCTTGAATCCTAAGCATAAATCCCTGATTTCCCTCCCTTGAAATGTGTCTTCTTTGATCCGAATTACAACTTGATCATCGTTATAGCTCTAGTTAAGGGATTTCAGTCCTCTACTTTGAACCCAATTTGCTTGATTTTTGCCTCGGCTTTGACTTCAAAGGTTAACCCTTCCCGTTTTGTTTCTAATAAGGCTTTGATTTAGTGATTGACCACTTTTGTTTCTTTGTTTGCATGTTTCTGGTAACTTCGATCGGCAACACTACCACCGGCGAGAACGATCGAGAAACGGCCAAGGAAGATGAAACACCCACTGGGAAATAAAGGGGCAAGAGTGTCGCCGTCACTCGCGCGTGTTAATCTAGGTGGTTGGCTCTAGATCAATCCAGTCTATTTGATCACTCTAAGATATGGCAGTTGAGATGAAGTGTCGCTTGCTCTCCTCCAGCTGGCATGGTCTACATTCCACGTGTATCTCATGTCCAGGCCGCGTCTTTTCTACACCATTGGATCTGGTCTCCTTTGATCTGACGACTCTACTTTATCTGCACATATAATAAAAGAATTAAGGCTTCAACCTTGAACGGGCCTCTTTATTTTAATTGTAAATGGGCCAAGCAGACCCTTATGTAATGGACTCTATGCTTTCTTTTGTAAATGGACTCTATATGTTTTAAAATTAGATGAACCAAACTCTTTATTTGTGTTATTTAGAGAATCAATGGATAAAATGGACTCTATTTATTTCTTTAAACAATTTGTTTATACTACTCAATAAATAATGCAATGAACTTTTGACTTGAAACTAATTAACCGTACCCATAAAAGAAACCAACAAACTCACTAATTATAAAGCTAAGCCATGCCACTAATGCACATACGAGTCAAACTATTAAACTATACATTACAATAATGATAGAACAAAACAAGAAAAACAAAGCTAGGTGAAAATTCAGTGACAATAACTACCCTTCTTTGGTTATTCTGGTGAAACAGGAATAGACCAAAGAATAAAAAGGACACTGAATTTCACTGACTACCAGATCATCAACGCCTGAACAAACATGCGAATTCCATTCCCCAAATACCCGAACGGATAGGCAGGTTCCACTCTCTGAACGCCTAAACGAATAGACCGGTTCTATCCTCCTCATGCTCGAATAGATAGGCGGGTTCTATTCTCCTCATGCTCGAATAGATAAGCAGGTTCCATTCTCTATATGTCCGGATGGATAGGCGGGTTCTATTCTCTTCATGCTTGAATAGATAAGCAGGTTCAATTCTCCAAATGCCCAAATGGATAGACATGTTCTATTCTCCTCATGCCCGAATAAATAAGCAGGTTCTATCCTCCTCATGCCTGAATAGATAGGCGGGTTCTATTCTCCTCATGCTCGAATAGATAAGCAAGTTCCCTTCTCTATATGCCCGAATGGATAGGCAGGTTCTATTCTCCTCATGCTCAAATAGATAAGCAGGTTAAAAAGGTTCCATCCTCTTTATGCTTGGATGGATAAGCAGGTTCTATTCTCCTCATGCTCAAATAGATAAACATATTCCATTCTCTTGATGCCCGAACAGATAGACATGTTTTTTGCATAAAAAGTTTTCACACCTGTAAAAAGAAATTAACATTTGATGCAATTATGATGATCATGCACGTAAGGATATCTAAATCATGAATGTGTGTCTATTTTTCTTTTATAATCCTTTTATTAGTTTTCTTGAATCATATCATCTCAAACATTTTCTCAACTCTAGCAACAGATGGTAAGTGTCTATTCTGGCACATCTTATCAGAAAAGACAGTATGATTTCTTTTCATGTCTCTTCACTGAATGGATTTGCACTATATTATTTGGATCATAAGAAAGCTTGCAATAACCCATCTTTCAATACTAGTTAGCTTCACCAATTTCTTATTGTTAAAATTCCATCGACCATTCCTTGGAAAGTAATCTTCACCATTGCCTAATCTTAACTTCGGGAATTTTAGGACCCGTCCTTTAATTTGGGTGAAATTGGAGTTCACCAAAACACTACCATGTTGTACCATAGGTTTAATGCCATATTCATCTTTTCCTGTGACTTTTGCCTTGATTTTTTAACCAGGGAAGCTCTTTGCGAAGTGTATAGCGTTGCTAAGACACCTAAGAGCGAAACTCTGTGGGGACATATAGGGGATGCTTAGGCTTTCCATCGTGGAAAATCATCTAAAAATTGCGGTGGTTGACAAAATAATCATTGATAGTCATCTTCATTGTCTCTTCTTCTCCATTCTCATTCTTAGTACTTCTTTGCTTTACTGAGAACATTTCTAATTTTTGCACCTTCGCCCGCTCAATGCAGTTATCTTGTACTCCTGGTTGGAAGGACTGACTTTACCCTCATATTCTTCAACACTTTTTTATCCATTGTCAAACTTCCATTGTAGTTAATACATCAATATTCACTGACAAGCTTCCTAGAATCTTATTGTTCTTCCAATGTCTCATGTCCTTAGCTATTTCCTCCAATGTCTGTAAAATCGTTCTCATTGTTGTAGAAAAGAAACGATCTCATGTAAGCATCTTTGCTTTGCTACATGCTTCCTTAGGGCAATGTCAAAACATCTCTTGAGGATTCTCTAATTCCTGCATCCACAGAGATCTACGAATGGAAATGTTTGCAGCAAAACGTATTTCCATCTTGAATCTCTTCATATGTTTGCTGCTCTTTGTGCCCTAAGCTCTAAATTTAACCACGGAATACCTCATAGTTCCAATACCATTTTAGACAAATTTCAAAGTAATGCCCAAAAATCTTTTGTATTTTTCAAGTGATGTCAAATTTATTAATTCCTATTTCAATGCAAGATGCGTATACGAAAAAAGGAAACGATGTAAGCAAAGAAATGAGGGCTAAGAAACAAAATTTCATCAATATTGTGGCAAAAAGAAAAGAAGTTACAAATATTCAAACATCAATGACCAAAACTCCTCTTGTCAAAATGCCGTGAGATGTCTTGAATGCTACCCATGCTGAGCAGACTTTGACAATAGTGACAATGTGAGAAAGTCCATAACTCATCTGTATTACGTTTCGAGAGAATCTCCCTGGTTATTAACTACCTAAGCTGCCCTTTGTGGGTTTTCAACTTAGGTCCTCCTTTAGTTTCAAAATGCCCTTTGAGGGTTTTCATTTTGAACCCCCCATTTTCTTTTTCTTTCTTTTTTCTTTTTTCTTTTTTCCTTTTTCCTTTTTCCTTTTTTCCTTTTTTTCCTTTTTTTATTTTTCTTTCTTCAAACATAATACTTATTGACTAAATCCGAGTTTATCGGGTTCTAAATTTCATCTCCATCCATTTCAGTCGAAATTAATGCTCCCCCTGAGAAAACCTTTGATACGATATAAGGTCCTTCCCAATTTGGTGCCCATTTCCCCGGGAATCACTTTGAATTGGTAACTTTTTCCTCAACACTAAGTCACCTTCTTTAAATTCTCTCAGGCGAACTTTCTTCTCACGAGCCTTTATCATCCTTCTTTGGTACATTTGCCCATGACACAGTGCTTTCAATATTTTCTCTTCAATTAGGTTCAGCTGGTCATATCTTGCTTGAACCCATTCTGCTTCTTCTAACTTTACTTCTATCAAGACACAGAGCGATGGTATTTCAACTTCAATCGGTAATACAGCTTCCATTCCATATACCAATGAGAAAGGTGTTGCCCCAGTAGAAGTTTTTACTGTGGTTCGATAACCATATAAGGCGAAATGTAGCTTCTTATGCCATTCCTTATAAGTATCCACCATTTTTGCAATTATTTTCTTAATGTTCTTATTTGCGGCCTCCATTACTCCATTCATCTTCGAGCGATATCCCACAAAATTATGATGTTTGACATTGAACTACTCACAAACTCCATCTATCATCCTGTTATTCAAATTAGAGGCATTATGGGTGACGATACTTTTAGGCAAGCCGTATCGACAAATGATTTTCTTTAACAAAATCTTACAAACCGTAGATCTGGTGACGTTTGCATAAGAAGCTACTTCTACCCACTTCGTGAAGTAGTCTATAGCAACCAATATAAAATGATGCCCGTTTGACGCTTTGGGGTGAATCCGACCAATGACATCGATGCCCCACATGGAGAAAGGCCACGATGCTATCATAACATGAAGAGGTTGAGGAGGTGTATGAACTTTATTAGCATAAATCTAGCACTTGTGGCATTTGAGTAATTAATGCAGTCACCTTCCATGGTTGACCAATAGTACCCAAAGCGCAAGATTATTCTAGCCATGGTGAAGCCACTAGGATGAGTTCCACAAACTCCTTCATGAACTTCTTCCATAATTAACTGAGCTTCTTTTGCACCCACACATCTTAGAAGCACTTGATCTCGACTTCTTTTGTATAAAATTTCTCTATCGAGGATATACCCCGATGCCATTTTTCTGATCATTTTGTTTTTATTCTCTGTAGCTTGTGGTGGGTACTGCTGTAATTTCACATATTGCAAGATGTCATGGTACCATGGCAAACCATCTATCTCTTCTTCCATATCATAACAATGGGTTGGGGAGTCTAGCATATGTAACGTGATGGGCACCATCTCAGAACCCTCACTTACCTTAAACATGGCAGCTAAGGTGGCTAAAGCGTCAGCCATCTGATTGTCTTCCCTAGAGAGATACTTGAAAGTAACCTCATCGAACTCTTTGATTAGCTTGAGGACTAACTTGTGGTATTCTACCAGCTTTGCATCTTTTGTCTCCCATTCACCACATACCTGATAAATGACCAATGCAGAGTCCCCAAAAACTCTTAGGGTACAAATTTTCCTCTTTATAACCTCTCTTAGACCCATTATACTTGCCTCGTACTTCGCCATGTTATTAGTGCAGAAGAATCTCAAACGACTGGTAAAAGGGTAATAATCTCCTTCTGGCGAAACCAAAACTGCCCCTATACCTCTCCCTAACGTATTTGCTGCACCATCAAAGTTCATAACCCAAGATTCTGTTGGAGTCTCATCATGTTCTGAGATACACATCAAGTCTTCATCAGGAAAATTAAAATTTAACGCTTCATATTCATCATAGGCGCGGCTTGCCAAAAATTCAGCTATGGCACTTCCTTTTATCGCTTTTTGTCTCACATACTGAATATCAAATTCTGATAGTAACATCTACCAACGTGCCAACCTTCATGGTAAAACCAGAGCCTCCATCATGAACTTCAATGGATCTAACTTCGAGATTAGCCACGTAGTATGATATAACATATACTGTCTGAGCCTTTTAGCCTCCCATACTAAAGCACAACATAGCTTTTCAATTGAAGAATATCTGGTTTCATAAGCAATGAACTTCTTGCTCAGGTAATATATCACCTTTTCTTTTCTCCCAGTATCATCATGTTTCCCTAATACGCAGCCCATAGAATTTTCATGCACCGTTAAGTAAAGGATTAAAGGCCTCCCCGAGACAGGTGGTACTAATATTGGAGGATTTGTTAATTGCTCTTTGATCTAAAAATTGGATCACATTTATATGTTAACTGGGAGATAAAACGGGCAATGTAATTTAACCTCCCTAGGAAAACTCGAACCTCCTTCTGTGTTTGAGGTGGTGGGAGCTCTTGTATGGCCTTGATCTTGTCTGGATCAATCTCAATTTCTCTCATGCTCACCATAAAGCCTAACAATTTTCCTAATGTGACCCCAAATGTACACTTTTCTGGGTTAAGCTTTAGCTGGAACTTCCTCAGCCTTTGAAAGAGTTTCTTTAAATTCGCCAAATGCTCCTCTTTAGATCGAGATTTGTTGATCATATCATCTATGTATACTTCTATTTCCTGATGCATCATGTCATGGAAAAGAGTGACCATGGATCTTTGGTAAGTTACCCCTGCATTCTTTAGACCAAAGGGCATTACTTTATAACAAAAGGTTCTCCAAAGTGTTATAAAGGTGGTCCTTTCCATGTCTTCTGGGCACATTTTAATCTGGTTATATCTAAAAAACCCATCCATGAAAGAGAAAAAGGAATGACCAGCTGTGTTATCCACTAATGTGTCTATGTGTGGTAAGGGGAAGTTGTCATTGGAGCTTGCTCTGTTACGTACTCTTTCGTCCTTTTTGGGAACTGGGACGATGTTGGCCACCCATTCTAGATACTTAGCTACCTCTAAAAATCCTACATCGAATTGCTTCTTCATCTCTTCTCTGATTTTCAAGAGCATCTCTGCTTTCATTCTCCTGAGCTTCTGCTTCACAGGTTCGCATCCTACTTTAATAGGAAGTTGATGTATGACAATGTCGGTGTCGAGTCCGGGCATATCTTGATACTACCAAGCAAAAATATCTTTGAATTGCTTTAGGAGCTCGATCAGACTTTACCGAGTATGGGCTATAATAGTGGTGCCAATCTTCACCTCTCATTTCTCTTCTTCAGTACTGAGATTCAGTATTTCTAACTCTTCCTTGTACGGGAGAATCTATTTTTCCTCTCCCTCTACCATCTTAAGCAATTCTCTAGGCAAGTCATATTCCTCTTCATTATCAACATCATCAACTTCTTCTAAGCATAAAGGTGATTCAAAGTCAACTTCAGCGTCAGACTGAGTCATTTAAGTCATTGATATCTGAAGACCTGCAAAGAAAAGGGATAGAGATATATATAGAGAAAAATGGATGAATGGAAAAAATCTTTTAGTTTTTATCTTTAAGTTTTATTTATGGGAAGAGTTTGCCACACATGATTTGTTGGAAGAAAGAGAATGCATCTTTATTGAAATTCAAATTATAAACTTTGACATAGACCCTTTACATAAGATCCCTAATTGCCTTCGGGTCTAAAGGCAAAAGGGTGGGTTTTGAGAATTACTCTGAAACTGTCTTAAAGACTACAAGATTTCTTCAGCAGTCCAGTTGTCAAGTTCAGAGCAAGAGCTAATCTTGGATAGGTATTTGTTCTCTTCTTCCTCATTTGTCATGATGTTGATGCTCAACTTCTCAAACGCTTCACACAAATCATTCTTTCCTTTCTCTTTCTCATTAACCGGGGCACTTGGATCCAACAGGCCCCCGAATATGAAGTTATGGCTCAGGGGTGGAAATGTAATTGATTCCCACATAATTTCCTCTCCTTTCAGCCTTGCTTGTCTTCTTTCTTGGCGTTTCCTTATTTCTTCCCTCTTTTGCCAATTGTTGGGCTTGAAACCTAAGCTAAATCAATCTTTCTTTTCTGGGATTACCAGAGATACAACCTCCCTTGGTGTCTCTTTCCAAATACTTTTCCAACTTCAGCTCCCTTTCCTACAGTTTGTTTAACTTACATCTATTTTGGTTTAGGCACCTTACTTCCTTTAGTGACAAAGGTCGCATTAACTAGCTCTAGTGTCCTAAAGTGACATTCGAGCGCACCCTCATCAATCTTGATAAAGGGTGCATCAGTAGTTACTAATGCAATTATTTCTTCCTCTACACCTACAGTTATCAATTGGCCGTCCATCACAAATTTCAACTTCTAATGTAAGGTAGAAGGGACTGCTCCTGCTGTATAAATCCATGGGTGTCCAAGCAAGCACCTATATTGGGCCTAATGTCCATGACCACAAATTCAACATCAAAGGTTGATGGTCTGATTTGCAAAGGCACTTCAATTTTACCCAACACATCTTTCAAAGTTTCGTCAAACGCTCTTACTGTATTTTGATAGGCTCTCATATGAGAGCTGTCTATGGGCAGCTTCTTTAGCGTTGCTAATGACAGAACATTCAGGGCCGACCCGTTATCAATAAGGACGCCCGATAGCGTATATCCTTTGCATCTTGTGGTGATGTGTAGAACTTTGCACAACCCCTTCATTCTCTAGGTATATCTTCATCATTGAACGAAATAAAGTTGTTGACAGCAATATTACCGACTAACATATCCATCTTTTCGGTTGTGATCTCCTTCGATATGAACGTTCGGTTCAAAATCTTTAGCAAGGCCTCACGATGGCCCTCAGAGCTCAGCAGTAATGATAGCATAGAAATTCGAGCCGAAAGCTTATGGAGTTGCTCCAGTATGCTATATTCTCAGTGTTTTAGAATCTTCAAGAATTCTTGAGCCTCTGACTCCTTCACTGGCTCGTGGTATATTGTTGGTTTTTCTTCGAAGAAATCTTTATCAACTTCTTTTCCTGACTCTTCAGCAGCAACCTTTCTCTACGTAGCATCTCTGTCCTCAGCTATCAGTTGGGAATAGAGCCTTCCGCTCCTTGTGAAACGACTCACTTCATTGACTGGCTCATCCTTTGTTTTTTTTTTCGACAAGCGATATTTCTGGGGCCGCCACTGTGCAAGCACAATTCTATAGGACCTGCTTGTTGTCCTTGTATGGAATGGGGTTGGTGCCTTTAGTACAAGTCGCGGGATTACTCCCCTTGCGGGCTCACTAACTCTTGCTTTAGCCTTGATAACTAAAGGCTTCATTCCAGAATAATTTCTTCTAGAGGATGACTCCTCCGATGTGCATATGTCCAACATGCACTCTTTGTTTTCTTTTTCAAGAAACTCCAGTTCTCTTTCATCCATCTTATATTGGACCAACTACTTGAACTCTACGCAACGTTCAATCATGTGTCCTCCCTCTTTGTGATACTCACAAAACAATCCATCCTTAATTTCCATATCCCGAGCTTCTCCTTCTAGCATCCTAGCTACCACCATTTGAGCCCATACCGACCTCATGAGTGCTTTGACCTCAGCAACATGTTTCTTAACCCTCTTATTTTCCTCCTCCATGATTGCATTAACTCATTCTTTCTGGTGATTTAGCAGAGGGTTTCCCTTATCTTTCGACGTATCAAATGACAAAATTATAGACTTTCTTAAATCATATACCACTCTCTTGAATGCGGTACAATTCTCAATGGTGTGCCCCCTAACTCCTGCATGATATTCGCATTATGCTTTCTCATCGTACCATGCTAGATATGGTGGTGAGAAAGGTGTAACATGTCTTGGCAGCACCATTTGGGATTTAACCAATTCAGCATACGTCACTGGAATTGGAGGGAAATAGGGTTTTGAGTTCCCTTGATATCTCCGTTCTTCCTTCGGTGGGTTTGTAATTGCTGGAGCTGCGGTCGAGACATTGGACTTGTTAAAGACCACACCTTTTGAAAAATTGGGATTATAAACATTTGTGGCATTGACTTCTCTTTTATAGGGTTTCTTTGTTTCTCTGTTATCTAGCTTTCTATTTTTCATAGCTGCTAGAATCAGCTCTCCATTCAGTAACATGTCTGCAAAACCCTTAGTTGCATGATTAAGCATGCGGTCATAGAATGAACCTTTTAATGTCTCCACGAACATTGATGTAACTTCATTCTCTAGTAATAGTGGCTAAACTTGAGCAGCTACATCCCTCCATCTCTACGCATATTGCCAGAAAATTTCATGATGTCTTTGTTCTATTCCTTGCAGGACTAGTCGGGTTGGAACCATGTCTGAGACATGCTTGTATTGCTCACTAAAAGCTCTGGATAAATCCTTCCACGATTTGATGTTAACCCGGCTTAGCTGCATGTACCAGCGTGCAGCTGACCCTACTAAACCGTATTGGAAGCAATGAATGAGAAACTTCTCATTATCAAGATACATCGAAATCTTTCTACAATACATAGTTAGATGTACTGATAGGCATGCAGTTCTATTGTACTTCTCAAAATCTAGAATTTTGAATTTCAGAGGTACCACCAAGTATGTCACCAGGCTTAAGTCTTTGGCATCCACACCATCGTGAATATTCCCTTCTTGGAAAGACTTAATCATTCCTTCTAACTTCTCATAACGATCTTCCCATTTCTTTTCAGTTTTAGCCTTATCGGTAATCTCATCCAGGTCAGGTACTTTATAGTTGTGAGCTCTTTTCTATTAGCCTTAAACTCATTCCGGACGGATGACTCAGCAAAATGGGGAGTCAGCTTAGCCTTTGGTGTTGAAGCTTCTTTTTGTATTCCAAGATGGGTGAAAGTCATTCCCTAGAATCGGGGCAGAGCATTGGTTTCCTCTCCAACTTCTGTTGCATCTGGGTCTTTGAATCCCAGCATTGCCACAATTGAGCTAACTATCTTATGGTGAACTAATTCCATTTGCTGGTTCAGGTTTGTTTCCAGCTTGTCTAGATTGTCATGTGTACTTTTTTTACTAGTTTCTAAGGCCACCACTCTATCTTCCATTGCTCTAGCTTGAGACCGGGTACCGTACTTGTGAGTTTTTTTTGCTATTTTGAATTTCTGTCATGTTTTTTTATTTATGTTAGATTCCTATTATGTCATGGATGTATGCGCAGATGTAAACACACAAATGCAAAGTAAAGCATCAAAACAAAAATGATGCAATGCAAATGCATGAATGCAAGCGAAAAGCCATCAATTCTGTGAAATATCTGCTCAAGAAACAACTCTTTATTAAATATGAAAAGGTCCTTAATACATCAAATTTTATTACAAATTATTTTCTGCACGAACTCCTAATTCCTTGATTTCTTCAATAAGCCACATAAGTCTTGGTCCAACCTCCCCTACTGGTTTGATGTACTGACGAAGGGCTGCAGCTTTCGTGGCTAACATCGTCACATGTCGAGCCATATCCTGAACTTGAGTCATGAAGGTCTTGTTAAACTCATCCCGCTCTTGGAATCTACTGGCATTATCCCTAAGACGGATGAACCAGTAATCATTTCCTCCATCAATTATATCTTCAAGGACCAAGATCTTAGTTTTGTACTTCTGAATGATATTATCCATTTCTTCCACTTGCTCTCTCAGGGAGTCATTCTCATTTAGGCTGGCCTGGAGTTTTGTGTAAGTGCGACAGTTCTAAAATTCATGCAACGAACAGTTCAAATCCTATACCTTGGCTTGAAACTCAGCAATGCAAGCTTGGCTCTGCTTCATCTTCTCACTAGTCTTGTCATATGTTGTCTGTAACTCAAATAAACAGATCTTGTTGTCATGGGCCTTCTTTTTCCATGCAGCTAAACTTTCTTTCTCTTTTTCAAGAACCCGTTTGCCATTTCCATTTTCAGTTGTCGGCCTACCCTTTTTCTTTTCTTCATCAAGGGCTCGTATGTACTTCTCAATTTCTCATTTTTCATGTTCTTTCTCCTTTCCCACAGCATGCTCAATTTCTTGTTTCCACTATTTTGAGGTTTTTCTCAGATCAGCATTTCGAACAGTAGTCTAAAACTTGAGGAAATCAACCCTTTGAATTTCAAACTTCCTTTCTAAGTCTTCATATAGCTTTATCACTCGCTTCGTCTCTCCTTTATACTTTTCTACATCAAGGCTTGAGTCAAACCTGTCCCGTTGATTCTGCTCTCGTAGGGCTTCTATCTCCAACTTGGCCCTTCTCAGGTTTTCTCTTAGGATGTCAGCTTCTGTAGGAGCTATCTTCAAGTGCTCCTCTAAAGACTTGGCCCGTCCCTGTATATGTGCCATGACTCTGTCATTCACTCTTGTATGCCTCCAAATATCATAATAAGGGGTATATATACAATGTTTATCAAACTCTAACTCCATATGATAACAATGATTCCATGCATCACTGATCATCTGAACCTTCTGTCTGAACTCTCCTTGAAACTCGAACTCTAATGAGCCAAGACCAGTAGTGAATGGGATAAACTACCGAGACCCGAACTGAAGAGATTCCAGCAAAGGAGCGTATCCAATTCCTTCCCAAAAACCTAGCAGCATCAAGAAGTTGAAATCCCCACACTTGTATAGGAGTTTGGTATGACCCATCCAAGGAACCCTCCATCTGATGTCTTCATCATGACGATCCTTGAAAATTTCAATCCACTTACTTTTCTTAACAACAGGCCATTCCTTCGGTAAAAACTCTAGAAAAGGAGAAAAGTTTGGAGAAAACACATTTGATAGAGCCAATGTTGGGCACTTCTAGAAGTGACTAAGAGCCCAGACTTGTAGAAGCGGAGCACACCCTCCAAAATGAACCCCTTCAACTTTTCGACAAGCATTAAGGGAAATGAAGGTTTCAGCAAGTACAGCTGGCACTAGGTTGACTCTTCTCTTCAACTGCTCAAAGAAATCAAGCAATGCCACATCAATGTTCCCTAAAACTTTTGGAAAAATAACTAAACCATAGATTGCAACGGCTAGGAGATCAACTCTATTCTCTCTGTCGGGGTGGACTGAAATTATATTTCTAATGCTTGACCAAGGGAAATTAAAGCTGCCTCCTCTCTTCCGTATCAACCAATTGACCCAACCGTCACTCATACTGACGAGAGCTTGGAGCCTTGAGTGTGGGTTTTTGTTTTTAGAAGGTTTGGCATAAACCCAGTTCTTCTTCACCTTGCGTAAGTTGAACAACGCCAAATATTCTTCAAATGTGGGCATCATATCCTCTCCATTAAAAGTGAAACAACGATACCCGGGATTCCAGAACTGAACCAGAGCTTTAAGAAACGACTCGTCTAACATCACATAAAGGAGATATACTATATCACCGTAGATTTCATAGAACAAATGTTTAGTCTCTTAATTACAATGCTTCCAAATTTCCTGTAGCTCTTGCATGTTATTCTGTTTGATACTGATGTAAGCATATTCTAAAGTCTCTGTCTCATGATCGGCTGCTAGACTATCTCCAAATTTTCTCTGTTTAACCTCAAACCAATGTCGCACTTTTGCATTCTCATCTTCAGTTTTCAAGATCCTCCTATCCATGACGAGGGCTTTTCAAAGTTGAGCAAATATTTTTGAGAATCAACCTCTTCTGATATGGAATGATGTTGCATGAATGAATATGCAAAACAACAAAACAAAGGGGAAGAATGATTAGAATTAAGAAAATACAAAGAGACCAAAATAATTTCATGAACAATTTTCCCTAGGTTTTTTGCATGGCTCTATTGGGGTAGGCTCTAAATTCTCAAATGATCTGGTTCTAAAAGGGTACCTGAGCTGTCTTTGCTGTCCCTTATTAAAGGTAGCAAGGCCCCTGAATCTCACCCATTATAGGCTTCAAACGAACCAAGTTCAACTCAGGAGGACTCACTTCCTATGTCTTCTCGAAGGATCAGTATCCTTACGAAGACATGCGGCATATGAGTCTCGAAGGTACTTGCTAGGCTCATACGGAGAATCAATATTTTGACATGAGCAAAGCGTTTTCCCCTCACTTAACAATTGGGTGAAGCTCAGGAGTAGAGCTTTTTGTAACAATTTTAAAATGCGTAAAATAGAATTACATTCAATAAACGGACAAATAGATTGAAACCTTTGTAAACTTGCAAATTCATTTTCTAAAAACATTGTTTTGAAAACAATTTGTGGCCTGACCCTCTTTTGTTTTTAAAACAAAATCTCCCCAGCGGAGTTGCCAAGCTGTCGCAACCCTTTTTCAGGAAAAGGTTTTTGATGTTATTTGGAAAACTTAATTTGGAAAACTTAAGAAATCTCGCCACCAATCTTTTTGAAAAAAATGTGATTGGATCACTTTTAAAACAAGGGTTATTTTAATAAAACAACATTTTTGGTCCACAAAATAAGAGAAAATAGGTTCGGGGGTCGGTTACGTGTGGGGAAGGGTTAGCACCCCCACAATGCCCAAAAAATGGTACCTAATTGATTTCAAAAATTATTTTCCAAACTGAAATTTTCAAGTTCACATGATTTCGCTTTATTTGTCCGCAAAGTGAATGTAAATCTATTTTAACGGCCTTATCCCCTGGGAAATAAACTTTAATCACCGCCAACACTCTTGGCGCTAACCCATCATTCCCGCTTGATAAGACACCACATTAATTAAGTTTTCGCTTTTTTAAAAGAAAATCAAAGAAAATAATAAGTGTGTTGTCATTTTTTAGAATTAACCTACTTAGTGATTAAATCCTAAAGATATATCTACATTCATTTTAGCTATTATAGTTTAAATAAAATTAAGTGTGTTTTATTTAAATTGTGAGGAAATGTTTCTGCACACACGTCACTAATCTAAGTTTTCAAGTACCTATTCCTAAGGTTTAAAATGTAAACATATATATACATAGAAGCAAAGAAACAAATAAATTGCATAAATTAAATGACTAAAATAAATTTAAAATAAAGAAAGGGATAATTTATCCTTTTTAAAATATTTTGGCAAAGGGTTAAATTGAAAGGAAAAAAATTTGAGGGCTATATTTGAAAATAATCAAAAATTTAGTGTTATAATTGTAAGGGGAAGGACGAAATTGAAAGAAAAATGAAAAGTGAGGACCAATTTGTAGTCAATTAAAAATATAATGCTCGATTTAAAAGAAAAATGGATGAAATTGAAAAGATTGAAAACTGAAGAGTTACGGTACAAGGCCCGGGAAAGAAGGGCGCGGGTCGATAGGCGGGTATGGGTTGGATACCAGGTTGGTATAAATAGCCAAGGTTATAACAAAAATCATTTTATCCTTCCCTCCCAAATAGATCAAACTAATGTTCTTATTTTTTCTCTGAAAACATTCTTCGTGTTCTTAACGAATTGAAGAACACAACAATGGTCTGCCGTGCCGGCCGCCATCCACCGGTGTCGGTGGCAAAATTTCCTAGAAAATCCTAATTTCCCAGATTTTGGTGACCCTCAAATCGCACTTTTTCACTGGAGCTACGTTGGAATCGAACCACAGTGGCGTTTTCAATAAAACAGAGGTAAAAACAATCCATTTTCTTTATTTAAAAACGAAATTGAAAATAGGAAGAAAGAATTACCAAAAAATCTACTTTATTTCACTGGAATTACTTGAAAACACTTGCCGGATTGCTACAACTTATGGGTTTCCGAATGCTATTTGTATGTATGTGATTGTGTGTGATTCGTATGAAATTGTTATCTAAATTGTTTCTATGTGTTTCGTATGAAATTGTTCTTTACAGTGACTTTTACAATCCTATTTATAGTACAAGAAATGCTTGAGTCCTAAGCACAAATCCCTGATTTTCCTCCCTTGAAATGTGTTGTCTTTGATCTGAATTACAACTTGATCGTCGCTATGGCTCTGGTTAAGGGATTTCGGTCCTCTACTTTGAACCCAATTTGCTTGATTTTCCCCCAGCTTTGACTTCAAAGGTTAACCCTTCCTGTTTTATTTCTGATAAGGCTTCGATTTAGGGATTGACCACTTTTGTTTCTTTGTTTGCATGTTTCTGGTAACTTTAATTGGCAACACAACCACCGGCAAGAACGATCGAGAAACGACCAAGGGAGATGAAACGCCCACTGGGAACTGAAGGGGCAAGAGCGTGGCCATCACTCGCGCGTGTAGATCCAGGTGGTTGGCTCTAGATCAATCCAGTCCGTTTGATCACTCTGAGATCTGGCGGTTAAGATGAAGAGTCACTTGCTCTCCTTCAGCTGGCATGGTCTGCATTCCACATGTATCTCGTGTCCAGGCCGCATCTTTTCTCTGCCATTAGATCTGGTCTCCCTTGATCCGATGGCTCCACTTTATCTGCACATGTAATAAAAGAATTGAGGCTTCAACCTTGAACGAGCCTCTGTATTTTAAATGTAAATGGGCCAAGCAAACCCTTATATAATGGACTCTATGCTTTCATTTGTAAATGGACTCTGTATGTTTTAAAATTAAATGGACCAAACTCTTTATCTATACTATTTAGAGAAAATCAATGGATAAAATTGACTCTATTTATTTCTTTAAACATTCTGTTTATACTACTCAATAAATAATGCAATGAACTTTTAACTTGAAACTAATTAACCATACCCATAAAAGAAACCAACAAACTCATTAATTATAAAAGCTAAGCCATGCCACTAATGCACATATGAGTCAAACTATTAAATTATAGACTAAGTTAATGATACAACAAAACAAGAAAAAGAAAGCTAGGTGGAAATTCAGTGACAACACTAGGCTATGGGTCCATTCCTCAAATGTTACACCAAACACTGAAAAATCATCCATGAATACTTCCATGTTATGCTCAATCATATCGGAGAAAATGGCCATCATGCAACGTCGAAATGTTACTGGCTCATTGCACAGTCTGAATGGTATCATTCTAAAGGCAAATGTCCCATATGGACACGTGAACGTGGTCTTCTCTTGATCGTTGGGGGCGATGGAAATCTGATTATATCCCGAATATCCATCTAAAAAATAGTAAAAAGCTTTACCTGCAAACCTGTCCAACATTTGGTCAATGAAAGGCAATGAGAAGTGGTCATTCCTTGTAGCCTTGTTCAAGCTTCTATAATCCATGCACACCCTCCATCCAGTGATGGTTCTAGAGGGAATCAATTCGGCCTTATTGTTTTAGATCACAATCATGCCACTCTTCTTTGGCACACACTGCACTGGGCTAACCCAAGAGCTGTTGGAAATAGGATAGATGATCCCGACATCCAACAAATTTATGATCTCTTTCCTTATAACCTCTTTCATGCTTGGGTTTAGCCGCCTTTGGCCTTCAATGGTCCTGCCATTGTATTCCTCTAGTATGATCTTGTGCATGCAAATGGTTGGGCTAATACCTTGGATGTCTTCCAAGGTCCAACCAAACGCTTGCTTATAGTCTTTTAGTATTGCCAGCAGTCTTACCTCCTAATCATGAGTGAGATCAGTGGCAATAATCACTAGCAGAGTCGAGTTCTGACCTAAATAAGCATACTTTAAGTGTTCTGGCAGGGGTTGAAGCTTCAACTCTGGTTGTTTCTCAATAGATGGCTTTGGTTTCTTTATCTCTCTGCCGGCCAAATGGAGTGGCTCGAAGTAACTTATATCTTTGGCCTCCAAGGCTGATTCTACAGGTTCCTCAAATAGATCAGCTATGCCATCATCCCTTGCTATATCCTGGTACAACTGTGCCATGTCCAATGTAAAGATGGACTTCATCCTTTCATCGGCTTGACATTCATCAGGTTCATCTGCATATTTCAAAGCTTGAAACACGTTAAAGTAACATGTTGATCATTCATTCTCATGGTTAGTTCCCCTTTATGAACACCAATAAGAGCTCTGCCAGTAGCAAGAAACGACCTACCCAAAATAATTGGCACATTAATATAAGCTTCATAATCCAAAATGATAAAATTAGCTGGGAAAATGAATTTGTCTACCTTTACCAACACATCCTCAATCTTACCCTTGGGATGTGCATAGGATCGTTCTGCCAATTGAAGTGTCACCGTGGTAGGTCTTGCATCTATGACAAGCTTCTTGAAAACTAATAGTGGCATCAAATTGATGCTGGCTCCCAAGTCGCACAACGCCTTCCCCATGAACTTGTCACCAATTGTGCAAGGAATAGTAAAACTCCCTGAATCTTTCAGCTTTGGTGGTAATCAGTTTTGGATCATGGCACTGCATCCCTCAGTGAGAGCAATAGTTTCAAATTCTCCCAACTTCCTCTTTTTGGACAAGATGTCTTTCATGAATTTTACATAGTTGAGCATTTGTTCAAGTGCTTCCACCAATGGAATGTTAATTTGCAACTGTTTAAGAACTTTCAAAAAGCACTTAAATTGCTGGTCCCGCTTATGCTTTTGAAGTCTTACTGAAAATGGTGGCGGTGGATATACATATGCTGGCGCTGCCAGCTTTGCTGAAGCAATGCTAGCATCTGTTTTTGCAATAGTCTACTTATCATCATTGCTGGCGTCATTGTTGGCACTAGGACTGGCATCCTATTTGGCGCTCTTACTGGCATGATCACTGCATCATCTACTTTCTCCTTCTCTACTTCTCTGGGTATGTCTGTTGGCACAAGCTTTGCATCCTGGTTGGCGACTGGATGCTTGGCAACCGTCTATGGTTCACAATGCTTACCACTCTGAAGAGTTATTGCCTTGCATTGTTCATGTTCTTTGTGCCGAGCATCTTCAGTGTCACTTGGCAAAGTACCTTGGGGTCGATTGCTAAGTGCATTAGCAATCTGCCCAATTTGTATTTCCAAGTTTCTTACTGATGCCGCCAAACTTTGGACTGTTACTTCATTTCGCTCCATATATTGTGTAAGATCTCCTCCTTGGTTGCTTCTTTGCCCTTGCTAGAAATTGTTCTGAGCTTTCTGTGGCATGGTATTTTGATAAAATGTTGGCATGGCATTGTTGTTATGTCGTTGGATGTTTTGGCGCGGGGAATTGTAGTGATTACCTCCTTGATTTTCCCAAGATAAGTTAGGGTGTTGTCTCCAACATGCATTATAGGTATTAGCATTATAAAAAACGACCAGCATTCCCAACAAAATTTACCGACTCAAGATTAACAGGGCATTCATCCACACAGTGGTTTTCTCCACAAATAGTGCAAAATGGATCCAGTGCTTTGACTTCTTGGGCCTCATTGTTCTTTTTCAATGTTCTCACCATGCTTGTGAGGTTGGAAATCTCAGCATGAATAGACGTGAGTTCATCAACTTTCAACTTCCCACTGGGTTTAGTCTCGGTCCCAACTCTAGCAACAGGATACTCAAAGTCATTGATCGAAATTCTCTCAAGGATATCAATAGCCTCAGTGTACTTCTTATCAAGCAATGATTCGACTGCTGAAGCATCCACAACAGTCCTTGTTTGTGCATTCAATCCATTGTAGAAGGTTTGTATTTGGGTCAATTTGGGAACCCATGCATTGAACACCTTTCTCAACAAATCTTTAAATCTTTCTCATGCTTCATAAAGAGTTTTATCCTCGACCTGTTTAAATGTAATGATTTCACCATGCAACTTGGCAGTGAGTGTTGGTGGCTGAAACCGTGTCAAGAACTTCTGGCAAAGGTCTGCCCAAGAAGTAATTGATCCTGGCGCAAAGAATTGAGCCATGCCTTGGCTCTGTCTCTCAAGAAAAAAGTAAACAATTTTAGCTTCACAGTATCTCCAGATACTCCAATTTTTTGAAACAGTTGGCATATCTCCATGAATTGTTTGAGATGTTGTCTCGGATCTCCAATAAGTGCTCAATCGAATTGACCTACATTTAAAAGAGTTTAGATCATTACGGGTTTAAGTTCAAAGTTAGGCTCATAGGCCTCAGTGCCAATAAGTCTTGGCATGAGATTTTCAATGTTAGGTGCTGAATGTTCTCGGATTGGCCTATCTTCTTCTTCAACCATATTTGGGACATTAGGAGGCGATGGTGCATTGTTATTAGGCTGATTGTTAATGGGTGGATCATTATTCACCACACCATTCCTTTGATTACCTTGATTCATTTCTCGATATCGCCTCTTTAACCTCTATAAGGTTCTCTCAATTTCTGGATCGTATGGCCACTCATCCACCACTGGGTGGTTTCTGGTCATACACCGGTGAAAGCAAAGATGAAAACAAAAACAAAACAAGTAAAAATTTAAAAACAATCTATGTTGCAATCCCTGGCAACAGCGCCAAAAACTTGTTGACTCTCAGGGAGATGTGTAAAATGAATGCTAGCAAAAGGTATAAATGGTATGTATTTGGGAAAGATAAACTATGCCGATAGTCTTTTGCATGGAAGTATACACGGTCGACAAGTAATACAACTTGGTAAGTTGAGTATCGATCCCACAAAGATTGACTTGGAATTCGATTGTTTAGTTTGTTACTTGTTTTGGAAGAAAAGATTGTAGTTTAAAAGAGTTGATTTTAAAACTAAGAAAATAAAATAAAATGAAACCAAAGTGAAGTGTTGGCTAGAAAGGTGTTTTCAAATGAATGATGACTGTTGGCAGAGAATGCCTGGTTCAAACGTGGTTCATGCCAGCCTTTATTGGCAAAACTATCTTGGCATTGGTTGCTGAGTAGATTCAAAAACAGTAAAGCCTCTCTCGATGGTCATTGCCCTAAACTGGCCAAGTAAAAACCCCTATATCTCTATAGTGTATGTTTTCCTTAAATCAATTTGATTTAAAAACCAATCTATACTCCGTGGGGGTAGATTTCACTTCCGAAGTAAGTTTATCTACTTGAACGACTTCTCTCGAAGCTTCTCTCCCAAGTGTTCAGCAATTTGATTGTTGCCAACAGAAGTCTGTTAAGATATTAGAAGGCAATAAGCTAATTGTGCCAGCTCTCGCTTTGGCACAATACTTAGGAAAAATTAAAGTATGCAAAACAGACAAACTTTGCCAAAAGTAGAATTATTATATAGGAACTAAGGCATAAAAGCCAACATTTAAAACCAAAACATCCCCCACCAACTATTAAATTACTTCATGGTGTGGGGGTTAACCAACAAACCAACAACCGTTTTTAACATCACCATCATAATAAAAACTAAAGAAAAACAACTTTTGCCAAGGGAATGGGCAGAAGGGTCTCTCGATGCAGCCCTCCACACCAGACTCTCGGCCAAGAAGTCGACCACCCTTCTTCGGTTGCACCGACTGTCACTCGTCACTCCAACACCTCACTCTGACCACCTCTCGTCTCGTCTCCTGTTCTCAGTGTCCTCGAATGCTTGATCAGTTGGTCTTTATATAGGCGTGTAAGGGAAAGGATGAGATAAGCCTTTGCATTTGAATTTGAAATGATCAATAGATAAGAGATAGAGCTCTATCCGATCATTTTGATATCTTATCAGCTCGGTGTGATAGCTTATCAGGCTAGAGCTGACGTCATCATGCCATGGCCATCCTGGCACACGAGCTTGGCATAATTTTTCCAACATCACTTGGCATCACCTTATCCGCTATTTTTTCGGAAGTTGATCCAATTGCGATCTTTTAGGAGCTTGATCCTTTCCTATTTTTTAGGGGTTCATCTCTTCTTGGCATGGCCGCTGGCATACCTCTCTACCAACAAATGCTTGGCACTCATCTGGTCCTTCCGTGCCCGCAACATCTAGCATTCCTAACTGCGTCCCTGTGTCCTGCATCTGTTCCTCTTGCCATTCCACCTGCCAACCTGCACAAAGGCCACTAAAAATAACCCATGACACTGGCATAGGCAGCCTACTAACGCTTTTATGTAAATGCATGATTCTAACAAACTAATGCAACTAAATGTACTTGAAAACAAGCAAAATCATATCAAAATAGTCATGAAAAACAATACTTTTCAGGAGGTAACAACGTGTAGCCGTATCGGTACGCCATTCAACCTGGGAACCATATTAGCCTTTGAGTATCGACACAGCTTTCCTCGTACCGATACTGGGTGTTTAGATTTTGTAAATCTTTTGCAATTAATATTAGACTGTTGCCTTGTTAGTTTATTGGAATCAACACTTTGAAAATTAGTCAATGCGTACCGATACCTTATTAGGTGTATCGATACAATTTTCCATTTACAACTTCTTCAAATTCCAATGAGCAAAATTGGTACCGATATGGCCTCAGCCGTATCGGTACCCCTTTGTAAAATAAACTATTTATACCGATACGCCCTTCTCGCGTATCGACTCCCCTTTGTACAACAACTCATTCTTCTTTTGGCAGGTACCGATACGACAGCCCGCATACCGATACCAGTGTTGGTAGGCAATATTTATTGCGGGAAAAATGCAAACCAATG
The DNA here is from genome assembly GCA_019671005.1 of Hibiscus mutabilis. Classification (NCBI taxonomy): domain Eukaryota; kingdom Viridiplantae; phylum Streptophyta; class Magnoliopsida; order Malvales; family Malvaceae; genus Hibiscus; species Hibiscus mutabilis. The sequence goes on along the minus strand of CM033735.1, from coordinate 13,155,849 downwards.
GCTCTATTCAATATCCCAACCACCCAAACTATTAGAAATCAATGAGAGGGTATATAAACAAGTCTTTAAAGCTACAACAACAACTATTGATTAAGTCTAAAGCATTCAAGTACATATCCAACAATCTTTAAGCCATTTAGAGTCAAATCTTGTAACCCACTTAGTTGAGCTTCATTATAATCTTTTGATTCAAGTTTTTGGGTTGAGTGAACTTGTAATTGGGCAAACATATCACCTTTGACAGGATTTTTCAGTTTGATATCTTCCTTCTTGTAAAAGAGAGTTTTGTCAAAGCTTTGGGGTAGAAGCTTTGAGTGTGTAAATGTTTCCTCTTGAGCCCAGAAAAAGGGAAGAAATTCTTAGTGAATTTGGGAAAATCTTTAGTGGAAAGCTAATGTAGTGGATGTTAACCTTGTTAGAAGATTGAACCACTATAAATCATCTGTTTCTATTTTTCATATCTTTCATTTTGCTTCCACAATTTTTTAATTTGCTAATTCACCCTCATCTTGGCCCTTTCACTATTGATTGATCATCTTAACAATTGGTATCAGAGCTACACTCATTGGAAGGATTAACACCCTCTTGAGTCGATCAGAAAGAGATTCAATCAATCATCGATCAAGCTATGACCTCCACTTCCAGCAACAACCTCTAGAAGTCTCAATCCATCAATAAACCACCCTACTTCAATGGAGATTACTATCCGTATTGGAAGAATCGTATGAGGCTCTTCATCAAATCCAACAACTACCTCTTTTGGGATGTAGTGAGAGATGAACCAAACATACCGATAAAGAGAGAAAGAGACTGGCCTGTCCTTAAGTCCAAGCAAGAGATAACCGATAAAGATCGAAGGAAGTTGCAAGTCAACGAGAAAGCAATGCACGTGATCTTTTGTGCTCTTGGACCGATTGAGTACTCGAAGATGTCTTCTTGCACAAGTGCAATGGAATATAGGACAAGCTCAAAGTTACATACGAGGGCACCAATGATGTCAAGGAGACCAAGATTGGACTCCTCAACTTGAGCTATGAGAACTTCAAAGTGTAACCGGATGAGGACATCACCAAGATGTTTGATAGATTCTTCATCATCATCAGCAAACTTAAAGGCTTCGAAGAAATCATCTCGGAAGACAAGCTTGTTCAGAAGCTCATCTATTTTATTCCAGAGTCATGGGATGGAAAGAGGACCGCCATTATAAAAGCCAAGGATCTCAGGACCTTAAAGCTTGATGCACTTATGGGGCCTCTTCTCACTCATGAGATCATGAAGAAAGAAAGAGAAAAAGAGAAGAAGAATAAGGAAGAGAAGAAGATGGAGAAGAAGGAAATAGGAAATACTCTCAAAGCTTCACAAGAGGATAGCGATTAAAGTGTGGGGGAAGATAGATAATTGGCTATGCTAGCCAAAAGATCCACTCGATTCATGAAATCCAACCGGGGAAGAAAGTTCCATCAGAGATGGGATTTCAAGAACAAGAAAAAAGAGGAATTGAAAGATCACATAGTTTGCTATGAGTGCAATAAATCAGGGCATATCAAGTTGGATTGTTCCCAACTCAAGAAGAAAAGCTTTGGGAAGAAGAAGAAGCTCAAGGCTCATATTGCTACTTGGAGTGATGAGGAATCATTTGATGAAGAGGAGCAAGAAGTGGCTAATCTTTATCTCATGGCAGCAGAAGGCGATCCTAAGGTAACCTCTAACTCATCCAATTTTCATTTTACATTTAATGAGCTTCAAGAAGCTTATAATGAACTTGTCACTTCTAATGGCATTAGCGCTATTGATTCTTGGATTCCCAATGGAACCAAGATTTTGGAAGCTAATACTCATGAACGCAAAATGATTTGGGTACCAAAAACCAAGACGTAATTCTTTGTTTGTAGGGGGAGTATTGCTACAAGGCCAAAGCTTCACGTGCAAATTCGTGGTACCTTGATAGTGGATGCTCGAGACACATGACCGGTGGCGAGAGTCGATTCTTGGAGCTAAAACCAAAGAGTGGAGGAGTAGTGACGTTTGGTGACAACTCCAAAGGCCACATTGAAGAAATTGGTTCCATTGGTAATCACTCTTCTATACTTATTGACAATGTGTTTTATGTCAACGGTCTTAAGCATAATCTTTCAAGCATAAGCCAACTTTGTGATAAAGGTTTCAATGTGCCTTTTGATTTAAATGGTTGCAAAATTATCGATATTGAAACTAACAAAATTGTGTTTATTTGTCATCGCATAGGAAACATATACATGGTGCATTTAGATGACATTCATATTTCCAATGCATGTTTTGTTGCTAAAGATGAGCATGATTCATGGTTATGGCATAGAAAACTAGGGCATGCAAGCATGAGTGTTTTAGAAAAATTTATTTCAAATGATCTTGTAAAAGGTTTGTCAAAAATAAAGTTTTCATATGACAAAATTTGTGATACTTGTGCAGAAGGAAAACATAAAAGAGTTTCTTTTAAATCTATTAATGATGTTTCTACAAGTAGAGTTTTACAATTGATCCACATGGATCTTTTTGGCCCTATTAGAACAATGATTTTGAGTGGAAAATCATATACATTTGTTTTTGTCGATGACTACTCTAGATATACTTGGATTCTACTTTTAAGTACCAAGGATGAGACTTTAGAAAAAATCATCACATTTTCAAAGATTAATCAAAACGATGTTGGTTGCTCCATTTCTCACATTAGGAGTGATCATAGAACTGAATTTCAAAATCTAGGTTTTGAGGAGTTTTGTACCTCAAATGGTATTAGCCACAATTTTTCTGCTCCACGCACACCTCAACAAAATGGGGTTGTTGAGAGGAAAAATTGAACTTTAGAAGAAATGGCCAGAACCATGTTCTGTGAAAACAATTTGCCTAAGTATTTTATGGCGGAAGCCACTAATACGGCTTGCTATATTGTAAATAGAGTAATGACTAGACTTATTTTAAACAAAACACCTTATGATCTTTTCAAAAATAAAAAGCCTAACATTACCCATTTCCATCCATTTGGTTGTAAATGTTTTGTTTTAAACAATAGAGAAGACAATTTAGGCAAATTTGATGCAAAAAGTGTCGAAGCTATTTTTCTAGGATATTCTTTAAACTCTAAAGCCTATCGAGTATTTAACAAAAGAACTTTAGTAGTAGAAGATGTTATCACTTAATTTTCACCGTCTTTTGTTTATTTATTTTATTCTATATTCTATATATATATATATATATAATAGCCTTACTGGATATAAAACCCAAAAAGAAAATAAAGGGGTCTATTTTAAATAAATAGAGTCCATTTTAAATAAATAAGGACCCGTAATAACCCATTTGGCCCAAAACAAAACCCAAGCTAATCTTTTTTTCTCCCATGTGCAGGCTTTAATCTCAGCCGTGAGATCTAGGGTAGGGATCACATGGTTCATATTGGATCAAGAAAGGAGGAGAATCTCTTCCCCACTCGTGTTGTCACGTATTTCACTCTCCGTGTACGTGCGTGCCACATGCTCACACCTTGATCTCCAGGCCGTTCGGCCTCTACTGCAGCGACGTTGCACCATTGCGGCATGTCACCAGGCCATCCCGACCAATCTTCTGCGACTGTCCCGTCTCTACCAGTCTATGTCGTGACCCGCGTCGGGCCGTTGTTGCCTCCACACCTTTGCACGAAGCTCCAGGCGTGATGCCACGCCCTCGCACAACCCCTCCGCGCTACCACAAAGTCACACCGGCGGTTGCCTCGCCTCTGCCAGACCGCCTGCGACCCTGCCGCATCACTGCTGCCTTCTTCTCTGATCGCCCTGTAGCAAAATAAGAACAAAAGGGTTATGGTTTTGATTCGAATATGGCAAGAAAAAAAAGGAAAGAATCAGCTCAGATTAGAACTAGAATCAAAATTGAATCATCTTCAAATTGAATCTGAATCTGCATTAAATGGAAAAGGGGGAAAATCGCCCAAAATAGGGATTTATTTATTCTGAATTTTTGTATTGACCTATATAAATAGTTGAACCCCTTTGTAAAAATACACGGTTCTTTTGGAGAGTTACACAGAGTTTTTTTAGAGAGTTCCATACAATTTTTCACAATTGATTCACTCGAGAATTCACTGAAAACACTCGAGTTTTGTACTTGGATTCGAAGTTGGAATAAAAGCTTGAAGCATTATTGAGGCATTTATTTTAACATTCTTTTTATGTGTATTCTTTTATTTCGAATATATGTTGATCTTGTTCGAATTTTAAATTACCACTACCATAACCCAGATTCGAGCGAAGAGATGGTTGAAAATTGAGGATTGAAAGAAATAGGGGATTTCAATTTTTTTTTAAAAAGGGGAAAACAATTTTCTTTCATTTTGAGAATTTTTACTTGGATTCGAGTTAGAATTCTTAATCTTTTTTTTAATTTGATCAATATTTTGTTTTTTTTCAAATTTTAATAGTATTTAACCTTTTTCTCCTTTTTAACCTTTTAAAATTAAATTTTAGTTTGTACATATATTTAAAAAAAAAAGAAACTCGATTCACATATTGTGTTGACCCACTTTAGAGAAGGATACACATTCCTTAAATAAAAAAAGATTCTTTATTTTATCCTTTTTTACTAATTTGTTCAAGATTTTGCATTTATTTAATTTTTTGTAAATATAATTGCTTAACTTTAATTTTTATGTATCATTTTTACTTGATTCTTTCCTAAAATACTACTCACTTTAATCAATAAAACACACTTAATCATACTTTAACCCTAATAGTTTAAATCAATGTAGAATATATTTTAGGTTAATGATCATTAACTTGGAGTAAATAAAAGTTTTAACACACTAATTATTTCCTTGTTTGTATGATTAGAAAGTGGAACTTAATTAATGCGGTGTCTCATCGAAGGGAAGAGACGGGTTAGCGCCAGAAATGTTGGCGGTGATTGCAGCTCACTTTCTAGATTATGGGGCCATTAAAATGGAATCATATTCATAAATGGACAATGAGTTGAATTTTATACGAACTTGTAAATTCTGACATTAAAACGTTTTGTAATCGGCTAGGTACCAATTTTTGGGCATTGTGGGTGTGCTAATCCTCCCACTTGTAACCGACTCTGAACCCATTTTTGTTTTTCGCATACCAAAATGTTGTTTGAATAAAATAAAATGATTTTATTAAAATGACCCATTTTTAGGTGATCCAATCACACCTTTTAAAAGATTGGTGGCGACTCCGTTGTTGTTTTGCTTTTATAAAATGTTGAGCTCTCCGAAAAAGGGTTGCAATAGCTTGGCGACTTCGCTGGGGAAAACTTTTTGCTTTTACAAAAAGGAGTCAAGCCATAAGACATTACACTTCGTTTTTCTGTCAGAATTTGCTAAGTTCATGTAAAATTCAACTTAATTGTTCATTTATGAATATGATTCTATTTTACGCATTTAAAGCTTAATAAAGCTCTACACCCGAGCTTTGACCTGATTGTTTAAGTGAGGGGAAAACGCTTTGCTCATGTAACAATACTGATTCTTCGTATGAGCCTAGCAAGTACCTTCGGGACCCATATGCCCTATGTCTTCATAAGGATACTAATCCTTCAAGAAGACATAGGAAATGGGTCCTCCTGAGTTGAACTTGGTTCGTTCGAAGCCTATAATAGGTGAGAATCAAGGGCCTTGCTACCCTTAGTAGGGGAAAACGATGATAGCTTGGGTAACCTTTTAGAACCAAACCATGCGTGTGAATCGAGAAGCCTACCCAGTTAGAGCCATGTAGAAAGCCTTAGGAACTAGAATTCGGTCAAAATCATTTCGTAAGAATGGTCCATAGAGACATGTCCAGAAGTGTTGGAATGCGCTGCCCAGTTACTATTCCTACAATGAAATTATTTTAAACCTTTTAGGTTTTATTTCTTATTCGGTGTAGTAATTTTTTTCTCTTTTCTTGTTCTATTTTGCATGCATCATCATTTTATATTTAGAAGGGGTTAGATCTTGAGATACTTGCTCAATTAGAAAATGGTTTTGCCATGGATGAGAGGTACTTAAAAAAGGAAGAAGATAATGCAGATGTCCGTCACTGGTCTAAGGTCAACGAAGATAGTTTGACAGTAGGTCATGAGTCAGAGACTTCAGAGTATGCCCACAACAATGTCAAATAGCATAATTTGTAGGAGTTGCAAGAGATTTGGGATCGTTTTGACTATGCGACAAAGTAGTCGTTCCATGAGACCTATGGCGATATAGCTTATCTACTATATGTGAAAGTAGATGAACTGTTCCTCAAGGCTTTGGTCTAGTTCTAGAATCCAGGATATTGTTTCTTTCCTTCAATGGAGAGGACATGATGCCTACATTTGAAAAATATTTGGCCCTATTCAATATATGCAAGGTAAATAAGAATTGGGTATAAGCTAAACCTCCTAAAAACAAGAACGTTCACTTAAGGCTCAAGTCTTTCGCTGGAATGGGCGACGAATGGGTCAAAGGCTTGATACAAAATAGAGGGGGTAGCTTTTCTTTTCCTTGGTCGAGTATTTGGAAAATAGTCCCTGCTCATGTCTTTAGGTTATAGCAATCTATGGCTTGGTAATCTTCCCTAAGGTCCTGGGTAATATTGTTGTAGCTCTACTAGACTTCTTTGAACAGTTGAAAAGGGAAGTTAATACAGTGCTAGCAAAAACCTTTATCTCTTTAAATGCTTACCGGGAGATAGAGGGTTTGCATTTTAGAGGATGTGCCCCATTGCTCCAGGTTTAGGCCCTTAGTCATTTCTGGAAGTGTCCGACTTTGACTTTGTCTAATGTGTTCTCCCTAAACTTTTCATTGCTTCGGGAGTTTTTGGAAAAAGAATGGCCCATTGCCAAGAAGGGAAAGTGGGTCGACATTTTCAGGGATCGCCATGATCATGATATTGTATGGAGAGTTCCATGGATGGACCACACCAAGGTCTTATACAAATGCAGTGATTATAATCACTTAATGATGTTAGACTTATGGGGTGAAATTGGTTATGCTCCCTTACTTGTGTCTCGATAGTATGGCTCTCGACAGTTCATCCCTTTTACTAAGGGCCTGGGTTCATCGGAATTTTCATTCCAGGGGGAATTCACGGAGAAAGTCCAAGTCATCAATGATTTTTGGAAGCATTGCTATGTCATGAAGATAGAGCACGACAGTGCATGCATGTTCACCCTTGAGTATGATGTATGGAGGCATGTGAGAGTGAATGATAAAGTTCTACCACCAACTGGGTAAACTAAACTTGTTGAAGAGAATTTGAGGGTGGTCCCATCTAAAGCTCACATTTTGAGGGCTGAACTAAAAAGGACTAAGGCCAAGATGGAGTCCATACAAGAATAGCATGAGAGAGACCTGTACGAGGCAAGCCTGGAAGTAGGAAAATACAACGGGGAGACAGATAAGGTCGTGAAATTATACAAGAACCTGGTGGAGAAATTTGAGGTTCAGAGAGCTGATTTCCTCAATTTCCATGCAATAGTCTAAAATACAGATTTACGAAAGAAGCCTGAGCAGTGGAAGTAAGAAATTGAGCAAGTTGTAGGGAAGAAGAGGGAGTGGGGCAAACGATACATTGCAAAGTACAAGCAGATGCTGACAGGTGAAAAGAAAAAAAGAGAACAAGGGGTCAAGTGAGCCTTCGAAAAAGAAAGAGAAAATGTGACTGCATGGAAGAGAAATGCCCTTGACAATAAGATCCATGTGTGCGACCTACAAAGCATGTACGACACCAACCAAAAGAAGCTAAAGAAAAACCAGGCCTTTGTTGCTGAGTTATAGGCCAAGATGGCAGCAGGCTCTAGAATCATCACACCTATACAAAGCTCCAGGCCAGTTAGAGTGAGAATGAGACACTGGAAAAGCAAATAGCAGATATGGAGACCATCATTCAGGAGTACAAGATGAAGATTCTAGTCCTAGAGGATGCCAATGAGGGGGCAATGACTAATGGTTCACTTGACTTAGGGACAATGCTAGAAGGTTCCAAGAGCGAGATAAATTTGACGATATCGTCATGGCCTAGGTTCAGGATGTGGCTAAGTACGTGATGATGTTAGCAATGAAAGCCACAACCCTTCATTGTACATCAAGCCAGTAGGAAAGGTGGGACCAAGACTCATGTGGTTGATTGAAGAAATAAAAGAGCTAGGTGTTCGGGCTGAGATGTATTCGTAGAAAAGTAGGAACTTTTTGTAATATGGACCTTTGACATCCAATAAAATATATTTCTAAAGTAAAGACTTATAAGATCAATGCCCTCCGCTTGCATTCATGCATCTTTGTTTTGCATTAGTGTAGTTTGTGTCGTGCATTCGTGTATCCTTATTTTGTTTGCGTTGATGTAGTCTATGTCATTGCATGCATACACGCGTAATTAACTAAAGTAAATTACATGACAGAATTTTCAGAATAGCTAAAACTACACACAAGTACGGTACTTGTGCCCAAACCAAGGCAATGGACATGGATGGTAGATTGACGACCTTAGAAGTCAACCACCAAAGCACTCAAGATAGGCTAGACAAGATAGAAACTAACCTGAAGCAAGATACTGAACTAGCACACAAGAAAACTGTAAGTCAAATTGCAGCCATGTTTGGATTTAAGGAACCAGACAGTAGTGAAGCAGTAGAAGATGTCAATGCCCCACCTCGTTTTCATGGAGCTCAAAAGGGATCAACCTTGTCCAAAGCCAAATTCCCACTTCATTCAGGTGAGTCTTCTATCTGTACAACGAGTAAGCTGGGAGTTAATAATGAAGGAACTCAAGATGTTGAGGTACCTGACCTCGACGAAATTGGTGATAAGGCCAAGGCAAACAAAAAACTAGAGGATCGTTGTGACAAATTAAAGGGGACTGTTAAAGCCTTCCAAGAAGGGGACATTTATGGCGACATGGACACCAGAGACCTAAGTTTGGTGACTGACTTGGTGATTCCCCTAAAGTTTAAAACCCCTAACTTTGACAAATATGATGGAACCACTTGCCTTATGGCACATCTGACCATGTACTATTGAAGGATGCCAATGTATCAGGATAATGAGAAGCTCTTGATTCACACTTTTCAGGATAGCCTGGCGGGATCTACGTCCCGTTGGTACACACAGCTAAGCTGGGCAAATATAGGAACATGGAGATATATGTCGAGGGCATTCAGCAAGTAGTACAAGCATGTCGCTGATATGGTCCTGAACTGACTCGTCTTGCAAGGAATGGAGCAAAAACATAATGAAAGCTTCCGCCAATATGCACAAAGATGGAGGGATATGGCCGCTCAAGTTCAGCTGCCACTGCTAGAAAATGAGATTACCCCTATGTTCGTAGAAACCTTGAAAGACACTTTCTATGATCGGATGATACACCATGCAACTAAGAGCTTTGCAGATATGCTAATGAATAGAGAGTTGATTTTGGCAGCTACCAAGAGTGGGAAACTTGATGGAGGTGATACGAAGAAGTCATACAAGAAAATGGATACTCAGGTCAGTATGACGAGCATTTACAATCCCAGCTACTCGAAAGGTTTGGTCCTTAGTAAGGCCAATGTTTCGACCGCAAGCTCGGTGGCCTCAAATCCACCCAAAGATGAACAAAAATATCAAGGGAACAAGAAGGCTTATTTCTCTCCCATTCCTATGACTTACACTGGACTATTCTCGAAGTTGGTAGAAGCACGAGTGGTACTACCTCGGAATGTTCCTCATTTATCTCTCTCTCATACCCACCATGGTATGATAAAAAGGCACAATATGAATATCACGCCGGAAACAGGGGTCATACTATCGAAAATTGCACTGCTTTCAAAAGAGTAGTAGAGGATTTGCAGAAATCAGGGATGCTATCATTTGACACAACTGAAGAAAAAAGGAATCCCTTGCCAAATCACCAGAAATTTGGGGTGAACATGGTGAATGAAGATGGCGGCAACTGGTTAAGAAATGTATCTCGGAGGTCAAGACACCCTTGAGAAGGATATAGGCCAAAATGGTTGAGGCCAAAATGTTAAAGAAATAAAGCCAAAGTGTGATTTGTGATGGTGAACTTTACTGTGAGTACCACAGGGAAGGAGGACATGAGATTTAGTTTTCTCCAGTGTTTAGATAGCTGGTCCAAACTAAGATGAATAATAAAGAGCTTGAATTCTTCAAGAAAGAAATTTTGAACCAGGTATTAGATGTATGTGAATCAGAAGAGTCTCCAGAAAGAAAAGATTTCACAAGAACTAAGCCCTTGGTAATGAAGGTCAGGGCAAGAGTCAGTGAAACATCAAGGAATGCATCCCCAAGGGTAATAATAAAGGCACCGGCCCCTTTTTCATATAAGGATAGCAAGCAAGTACCTTGGAACTATTCTTGCACGGTGACAAACCCATGGGCTACATCAGCCAAGGATGAGCCTAAATGAGAACTAGTCAACGAGGTAGGTAACTTCACAAGGAGTGGGAGGTTTTACTCGCTACAAGTAGCTGAAGACAGGGATGCAACCCAAAGGAAGGCCGCAGCCAATGAACCAGAAAAAGAAGTTGAGAAGGATTTCTTTTTGGAATGACCCTTAAGGTATCATGAGCCAGTGCAGGAATCAGAAGCTCAAGAGTTCCTGAAGATACTCAAACACATTGAGTATAGTGTGGTAGAACAGCTTCATAAGCTTCTAGCACGAATCTCTATGTTGTCATTGTAGTTGAGCTCTGAGGGTCACTATGATGCCCTTTTGAAGATTTTAAACCAAACACTCGTGCCAAAAGAAATAACGACCGAAAAGATGGACATGTTGGTCAGTAACATTGCAGTGGACAATTTCATCACATTCAGTGATGAAGAAATTCTAGAGGGTAGGAGAGGAAAGTACAAATCTCTCCATATCTCAACTCAGTGTAGAAGAAATATGTTACCAAGAGTCCTAATTGATAATGGGTAGGCCCTAAATGTTCTACCCTTAACAACCCTAGAGAAATTACCAGTTGACAGCTTTTACACGAGAGCTTATTAGAACATAGTAAGAGCATTTAACGGAACCCAAAGAGGCGTGTTGGAAAATATAGAGGTGCCCCTACAAATTGGACCATCCACTTTTAACATCGACTTCATGGTGATGGATATTAAACCCACATACAGTTGTTTGCTTGGGCACTCTTGGATCCATACTGCAGGCGCAGTCTCTTCTATATTGCACCAGTAGCTGAAATTCATGGTTGACGAACAGCTAGTAACCGTTAGTGCTGAAGAGGATATCATAGCCTCGGTTTCAACTAACAAACCTTATATTGAGATCGACGAAGGTGCACTTAGTGACATTTTAGAACCCTTGAGCTTATCAACGCAACATTTATCACCGAAGGAAGTAGGGTCTCTAAACCAAGACTAGTTAACTGCGCGAAGATGCAAGTGGAGGAAACCCTTAGAAAAGGGGCAAAAATTGGGAAAGGTTTTGGGAAGGAACTCCAAGGAAGGTTGTACCCTGTGGTTATCCCTGAGAAGAGAGACCAATTCTGGTTGGGCTACAAGCCCAGCGCTCTACAAAGAAAGGCTGCAATGAAAAGCAAGCAAGAAAGAAAGAAGGTGAGGTTGAGCGAGGAAGAAATTATGTGGGAACCAATGACATTCCTGCCGTTAAGTCACAATTTTAGATCTAAAGGTTTCGTGAACCCTGATGTTGAGGAAAAGAAAGGAAAAAGTGACATGGGTGAGATTTTTGGGGGCCTGAGCATCAACACTATATTAAATGAGGATAAAGTAAACGAGTACCTATCTATGATCTGCCCCTGGTCTAAGCTTAACAATTGGATTGCTGAAGAAGTTCTTGTAGTCTTTGAATCATTTACAGAGTAATTCTCAAAACCAACCCTTTTGCCTTAGACCGGAGGGCAATAAGGGATCTTTTGTAAAGGGCCTATGTTAAACCATTATGGTTACTATCATTAATAAAAGATGTATTCCAATAAATGGTGTGCAACAAACGTTATTTTGTAAATATATAAACAAAACACTGCAAAAAAAACAAAAATAAAATTATTCCATTCATCATTTTTTCTCTGACACCCTTGTATATATTCGGTCCTTTTTTCTTTTCAGGTTTCTAGATATCAACTGTATAAATGACCCTGAACCAGACCTGGAAGTTGATTTTGAATCGCCCATGTGTTTAGGAGAGGTTGAAAACTGCGACGACGAAGAAGAATATGATCGGCCTAACGATATGCTCAGCTTGATAGAAAATGAAGAAAAACAAATTCTACCCTACAAGGAAGAATTGGAAGTTTTGAACCTTAAAACTGAAGAAGAAAAATGTGAGGTGAAGATTGGTACCACCATCACCGTTGGAACCCGACAAAAATTAATTGAGCTCCTGCAAGAGTACAAAGACGTATTTGCTTGGTCGTATCAAGATATGCTTGGACTGAACACAGATATTTTAGTACACCGGCTTCCCATAAGGATGGGATGCAAGCCCATACAATAGAAGCTCAGAAGGATAAGACTGGAAATGCTTCTAAAGATTAGAGGCGAAGTGAAAAAATAGCATGACGCCAGATTCCTCGAAGTGGTAAAGTATTCAGAATGGGTGGCTAATATCGTTCCAGTCCTGAAGAATGATGGGAAAGTACGTATGTGCATCGATTATACAGATCTCAATCGGGCAAGCCCTAAAGATAATTTATCGTTACCACACATAAATACCCTAGTAGATAACACAACATGTCATTCATCTTCTCCTTTATGGATGGTTTCTTGGGGTATAACCAAATCAAAATATTCCCAGAAGACATGGATAAACTACATTTGTGACATTATAGGGAACCTTCTGCTATAGGGTGATGCTTTTTGGCCTAAAGAATGTAGGGGCAACATACCAACAGGCCATGGTAACCTTATTTCATGACATGATGCATAAGGATATAGAAGTATACGTGGATGAATGATCGCCAAATCTCGGTCAGAAGAAAAGCACATTTTGAACCTTGAAAAACACTTCCAAAGGCTGAGAAAGTTCCAGTTAAAGCTCAACCCTACCAAGTGCACTTTTAGGGTTACATCTAGGAAATTGCTAGGTTTTATCGTGAGTAAAAGGGGAATTGAGATTGACCCAGATAAAATCAAAGCCATACAAGAACTTCCTCCCCCTAAAACATAAAAAAAGGTTCAGGGTTTCTTAGGTAGATTGAATTACATCGCCTGTTTCATTTCCCAGTTGACGAATAAATGTGATCTCGTTTTCAAGCTACTTCAAAAGAATAATCCAGGTACATGGAATGAAGAATGTCAGACAGCTTTAGAAAAGATCAAAAAGCAGCTGATAAACCCTCCAATACCAGTGCCACCTATCCTAGGGAAACCCTTGATCTTGTACCTAACAATTTATGAAAGCTCAATGGGATGCGTATTGGGGTAACACGATGAAAATGGAAGAAAGGGACAACACGAAGAATGAGTAGAGTCGGGGTCAATCAATGCATATAAAGAATAGGAATACAGTTCAATGATACCTGCAGTGACATCTGGCTCATCTTTCTCCTCCCTGCTCCTTACATGATACATCTGGGCAGGAGTCTTGGATTTTTACTTACTCGGTGCCTTGCCAGAACCACTGGGTCTCCATGTAGCTCCTGACGAACCTTGTCTTGACCCCTTACCTCATAAGGATTGAGTAGGGAATGCAATACTTGCCGGTGTAGCCATAGACTTGGTTGCACCCAAGGGACAGTCACGAATGTAATAACCCTGTTCACCACAATAGAAGCATGCTCCAGTTTGCTTGCGACACTGACCTGCTGGATGTCATTTCTGGCAGTAATTGCAAACTAGATTATGTGCATTTCAGTTGGAGCCTTCAGTGCTTTCAACTAAGGTCGTCTTGGCAAAAGACTGGGTCACCATTTGAGGTTTCTCGATATTCCTAGAATAGGAAAGTTGAAAAAACATATTTTGCTTGAGGCATTGGTTCTTGCTCTTTTTATTCCACCTGGGAGGTCAGGAATTATCCCTAAACCTCTTTTCGGTCCTACTAGTTCCACCTAACCTCAAGGTCTTCTGTGCAGCTTCAGTGGCCTTAACTTGGTTCACAAGATCCTAGAAATTGGTGATCCCCAAGGCAGTAAACATAGGGCGTAATTCATCACTAAGCCCAGCAATAAACATCCTGCACTTTTCTTCTTCCTTCTTGATGTACTCTGCACTATAACGATATTACTTGTATAAATCATGAATGTACTGCTCAATAGGTCGACCGTCTTGCTTCAGATGGAGAAAGGTGTTGTGTCTTTCTGCGAGATAATACTCGCTAATGTACTTCTTTCAGAATTCTTGAAGGAAGAACTCCCAGGTAACAGTCTATTCAGGAACAGTGAGAATAATGGTCTCCCACCACTATAATGCTTCATCAACTAGCAATGCAAGGGTGCACTACAGCTTGTGCTCATCCGAGCACTAGAGTTGTTTGTTCAGGATCTTTAGCGTGTTGTCTAGCCAATATTCCACAGTCTCAGGACTGTTATCATCCTGTCCGATGAAGGTGTAGGCTTGGAGTGACGCCAACTTATCAATAGAGGCTTGAGTATACTGGACAACTGGTGGGGTCGGTTGTACCACCGTCTCGGTCCTTATAGATGCCATGAATTGCTTGAGCATGTCAGCCATGTTCCGATAACATTATGCATGTGCATTAGGAACCACTGGCTCGGCATGCTGAGGTGGGGGATTAGGTGGTTTCGGTGGGTCTCCCCCCTCACTTCCTCACCACGGGTCGAGGAGCCAGTGGCATGCTCGTGAATGTGAGCCTCATTTGTCTCAGACATATCTATAATATAAAGAGATCGGATTAGTTAACAAGTCACAACATACACAATGTACAACTCTTAGGTGGCAAAGTAACACAATAACAATGCAATAAACTTCAGTTTAGTCCTAGAATCGACTAAACTCTAGCTTTGATACCACAAATGTAATACCCCCTTCCCTGTATCACATTAAAAATATACAAGACCAACAAACCAATTGCGGATACGGCTAGTGAAACAACAACTGAAACCAAAGAACCAACTCTAGAAAATAAATTCGCATCCCTTCCTCAAAGCTTGTTCATCCTTGCACTACCAACGCTGAAAATCCATTCAAATCACCTTGATTGACCGGGAAAAAAATCAAACCAACAACATAGGCCTCGGGTAATGAGACAACAACTGAAAACCAAAAACTAAAATTTTGGAAATCAAAACCACACCCCTCCTTAGAGTCTACACAACCTCGCATGACCACAACCCGATCACAAACACCCCTCTGTATCGGTAATCTCACACCTACATCCCCCAAAGACAAGTCAAAAAGGCAAGAAAAAACACACCGCCTTCCTATACACAAAACTTTGTTAAAGTTCCTCTATCCTTACCAATTCATCCATAACCTCTACCTCATTTCCAATCATCTCGACCCCAAGACATTTCCCCAGCTCCAGAGCTTTCCTGGCCGATTTAGTAAGGATCTGTTTCCTCACTATACCGAATCCAGAGGGGAATAACTAGAAATTTCAATAAGGACGTTCGAAGTCTTGGACTTCTTACTTATTTTTAGGGCCTATTAAGATAATTATTTTGATGTAATAATTTGAGGAAAATTATTGTTGGACTTACTCAAACGTTGCAAAAATAATTCAAAGTCCATTTTAACTTGAAAAATATGTTCAAAGTGATTCTAAATGGTTTATGTGTTTTTGACTTAATCAAATACTTCTAAAATACCTATAGGGTCAAAAAATGTCTTCAGTGTCGGTACTCGAGTCTCGGTACCGATACGCAAAGTTTTACAAAATTCAAGTGAAGACTTTTGGTACATATACTCCCAGTTAGTACAAGTACGCCTTAAAATTTTGCAACGACTCTTTCGGTACCGGTACACCAAGTCGAGTATCGCTACCGAAAGTTGCAGAAGTGCATTTATGGCTGATTTTTCACCCCCAACAACTCCAAACAACCATCAACGGCTAATATCAGTCATGAACTCATTAGAGGACATAAAAGGGGTCTTCAACCAGTTATGTAATAGCAAGAAACATTCTACCAACATTCAATTGTATAGAGAAATCAATGTTGGTCTTTAATTGTCAATTTTCTTGTAGAATACACTTGTGAGATTAATTGTTACATTTGCTCAAGTGTTAGGATTTTGGGTGAGAGCTTTATTTTGCAAGCACATTTGCCTAAGTGAGGTTTTTCCTTTGTTTGCACAAATTGTAATTTTCTCTTTGGGAGAGAGATAGACAAGGCTTTGGGGGTATAAGTCTTGGTTGATGTAAGGTTATCTCTTTTACTTTAAAAGAAAGAAATTCAATAGTGAATTTGGGAAAATCCTTAGTGGAGAGCTAAGGTAGTGGATATAGACTTTGGTTATAAAGTCGAACCACTATAAATCCTTGTGTCAAAAGTTTTATTTTTCATTGCTTCCACCACTTTCATTGTAAAGCCAATTCACCCCCTCTTGCCGATTCAATTAATTTATTTGAGCCCAACAATTGGTGTCAGAGCCTCGTCTCTATCATCAGAATAACGTCCTAGAGTCGATTCTTGAAGTTCTCAACTTTTCTACATCAGCCACTTCAATGGCTTCCACTTCTGGTGCTTACTACATTGAGGACTCCCAACTAATCAACAAGCCACCGTTCTTCAATGGAGCTCACTATTCTTATTGGAAGAATAGGATGAGACTATTTATACAAGCTAGTGATCGTAGGGCATGGAGAAGCATCATGGAAGGTTACATCACTCTAACATTCGAGATGAGTGCTTTGAGTGAAGAGGAGAACAAGATATTCCAAACAAATACCAAGGCCATGAACATCATCTTTTTTTGCACTTGATCTGGATGAATACGAGAGGGTCTCATCTTGTTCAAACGCCGAAGAAATCTAAGACAAGCTTGAATTCACTCACGAAGGAACCAACAAAGTAAAGGAGACCAAAATCGGTCTTCTGAACCTTGAGTACGAGAACTTCAAGATGAATCCGGAGGAAGACATCAAAGCTATTTCCGATCGTTTCTCCACCATTGTCAACATTGTCAATGGACTTAAAGGCTATAGAGAAATGATTTGAGAAGACAAGCTAGTTTGGAAGTTGATTACTCACTTCCCGAATCACGGGAATCCAAAAAGACGACAATCATTGAAACAAAGAACATGAAGACGCTAAAGCTTGATGAGCTCAACGGTTCTTTGCTCACCCATGAGTTGGTGTCAAAAGGGAGAGAAGAAAAAAGAGAAGAAGAAGAATGTTGTATTCAAGACCTCCTCGAGCTTTCAAGATGAAACATCGAGTGAAGATGAGAGTGAAGATGAACAGATGACCAAACTCTTCAAGAAACTGAAGCGATTCATGAAGAATAAAAGCATGGATCAAGGAGGAAGAAGGATCCCATTGTGTGGTTCAAGTGCAAGAAGCCCAAGCATGTCAAATACGGTTGCTCAAGGATAAAGAAGAAGAGATCGAAGAAGAAGGAATTCGTGGCTACATGGAGTGATGAAGAAGACTCCACTGTTGATGAGATAGCCAACTTTTGTCTTATGGCCATCCAAGATGATGAGGTAACTTTGAACTCATCCAAATTAAATTTGTATACGTTTGATGAGTTATAAGAAGCATACAATGAATTGATTTTAGAATTTAAGGCTTCATTTTTGAAACAACAAAAAGTTAATTTCAAAATTAAAAATAACAAAATGAATTGCTTTCTAAAACCAATTTTGAACTTGAAGCAGTTACCCTAGATTTTTTAATGGTAAAATTGTTAAGAATATTTGGGTCCCGAAAGAACATATTCTTCTAAAGATAAGGATGACATTGAAAAATGGATCCCTAAGGGAACTAAAATTTATGACACTAATGTCAATGGATCCAAAGCAATTTGGATACCAAAACATGTATGATTGTCTTTTGTAGGTGTGTTGGAGCATGATGAGCAAAGTTGAAATTTGAAGCTCTAGACACACAAGAAAGAATGACACTTGAAGAGGGTGAGGCTTAACATCCTACCTTGGTTCAAGTGGTAAATTTTGTTTTCATGCAATTGCTTGATCTAGCTTACATTGTTAAATTTTGTAATAACTCAATCTTGTTTGTGTGACTCCATGTTGTGTGTTAATTGCATATAGTTAAGGGGAGTCAAATTGCATGAGTTATATGTTTTTGGCTTAATATGTCTATTTCTATCTTTTGGCCTTAAACTTGTATATTTGGTTGAATTTGGTGAAATTCATGCTTACTCGATTTAAATGTGTTACTTTAAGAAGCATGTCGTTGTTTTGTAGCAAAAATGATCAAAATATATATCTAGAACTTAATAGAGCCTTTGTATGAACTTGAAACTAAGTTAGAAGGCCTATTGAGTTGATTTTGCTACAATTTTCACCATTTCGTGTAGTCAATACATGTGCCACCCATACCGTTCCGATACGACATTCAACTAGTACCGTTACGCGACCTAGCGTACCGGTACGCACAGTCAAAAATGGAAGTTTTGTCTCAGTTTTTCCATGCCTTGTATGTTTATTGCTTTAATTTTCATTTATTGCATGCTAATTGAATTTCTTGATTTATTTTATCTATGAAATTTAATATTTCTCTTGAATGTTTGGACTAACATTTGATATGCCTAATTAAGGGGAGCCATTGTTTTTAAATTCTTTCATGATTAAATTTGTTTTGGTATACTCTCCATTGTTATTACTAACTTTAATTAATTTCAAACTTAATTTGAATTATTATTGATATAACAAAAAAAGTGAAAAAATCAATTTCTAAAAGAAAAAGGGCGAGCTTAACTATTTTTCTAAAAAAATTCTCTTTTTCAAAACTAAGTACTTTTCAAAAACAATTTTTAAGTTGAGGTAATGATTTTGATATAATAATTTAAGGAAAAATATTTTTGGACTTATTCAAACATTGCAAAAATAATTCAAAGTTCATTTTAACTTGAAAAATATGTTCAAAGTGGTTCTAAATGGTTCTATGTGTTTTTGACTTAATCATATACTTCCAAAATACCTTTAAGGTAAAAAAAATAGCTTTCAGTACCGATACCTAGTCTCGGTACTGATACACGAAGTTTTCAAGCTTCTAGAGAAGAGTTTTGGTATAGGTACGCCTAGTCGGTACAGGTACACCTAGTTAGTACAAGTATGCCCAAGCTAGTACCGGTACGCCTAGTCAGTACAAGTACCCCCAGTTAGTACAGGTACGCCCTAAAATTTTGCAACGACTCTTTCGGTACCGGTATGCCAAGTCAAGTACTGATACCGATAGTTGTAGAAGTGCATTTATGGCTGATTTTTACCCCCAACGGCTCAAAAGAACTCCCAACGGCTAGTAACGATCATGAACTCATTAGAGGATATAAAAGGTTCTTCAAGAAGCTATGGAACAACAAGAAACATCCTACCAACATTAGAGAAATCAATTTTGGTCTTTAATTGTCAATTTTCTTGTAGGATACAGTTGTGAGCTTAATTGTTACTTTTGCTAAAGTGTTAAAATTTTGGGTTAGAGCTTTATTTTGCAAACACATTTGCCAAAGTGAGGTTTTTCCTTTGTTTGCACAAATTGTAGTTTTTTATTTGGGAGAGAGATAGACAAGACTTTGGGGTATAAGTCTTGGTTGATGTAAGGTTATCTCTTTTGCCTTAAAATAAAGAAATTCAATAGAGAATTTTGGAAAATTCTTAGTGGGGAGCTAAGGTAGTGGATGTAGACT
This sequence comes from Hibiscus mutabilis, assembly GCA_019671005.1. NCBI lineage: Eukaryota > Viridiplantae > Streptophyta > Magnoliopsida > Malvales > Malvaceae > Hibiscus > Hibiscus mutabilis. Next base: position 13,136,108 of record CM033735.1, on the reverse strand, counting down.
TTGGTTAGAATGTCGAACTACTATAAATCCTTGTGTCCAAAGTTTTTTCTGTTCCTTCCACCACTTTCATTGCAAAGCCAATTCACACCTCTTGGCGATTTGGTTGATGTATTCGAGCCCAACAGGGCCCGATCTTTTTTCTTTTTCACATTCACTAATAAAGTCTTGTCTTGAATATCATACATAGAGACATATTTCTTTTTAACCCAAGGCTCTTGAAGTTTAGGAAACCAGGTCGAATACACCAGATCATCAACATAATCTTGCAAATGAGCAAAGTCACCTTCAACCAAAGAATTATTGGCCTTGTCAAAACTGTCTGCCCAAGATAGACCATTATTGGATCAAGGAACCATCTAACAATATTTTTCCACATTACCATTACACAACCCCATCATACTAGCATCTTCTATGGCACGAGTTTGAGCAGGTGAAAATAAACCAGCTTCACCTATTTCCAAAAAATCAACAACATTATTTTCTGCCTCTCTCGTAAGACTGATACTGCAGTAGCATGTTCTGAGTAGATACAACCCCAACAAAATGGTGCTCATCAGCATCATCTTTGAAAGTCGATAAATGACCTGGTTGAAGATACCCCACCCGTTATCTGTCACCCCTAAACCCGAACTTTCCCTATTCCCAAAGCCACAACACAAAATATGGGAGCACTAGAAAAGATCCATCAAGGGAGTCGGTCAAACCTTCCAACCATCAATGGAACCACCACCTCTTAAAGCTAAATCTACCTCAAGAGCTACATTTGGGAAAGGAACATATTCAACATGCGAACAAACTAACTGGGTAGGATTCAGAGTATCTGCTTGGGCCGACCTGACACGTAGGGGATTTCGGGATACCACCCCTCCTTGAACCAGCTTGCCCATGGCATGAAACTAAACATTCTTCAAAAGAGTTTCTAACCATAAAGCCAGCTCCCTCTTTGCTCCTAAGGGACTCCGAACAACCATCGGAGGAAGCAACCTCCTCATCTGAATTAGACCAGAACGAGAAGTTGAATTCTCTCAACCATATCGGAGCAGAACTGCCATCATAAGACATTAAATTTCTCTTCTATAAAGTTCATATGAGATGTTAAAACCTTCACCCTAATAATAGAAAAATCACAACCCAAAAACTGATCTTCAAGAAAAAGAATTTTCCACATCTCTTCAATATGTTATTAAAGGTAAATTTGCTCCATGCAAAAAAGGGTACACTAAGAATGGCCACCCAAGCAACCCGGTGCGATGGAGAAAAACCTTCATGCCACCGAGATAGATCTGAGAAGACATCTATCAACCAGTCCCATTTCCAACAGAGACACAGTTCTGCAAATTCCTCCCGATCAAAGTCTAAAAGAAATTGATTACCTACTAGCTGATGAACTTCACACTCACATAAACCTTTTGCTTCCAGGAGTTGAGAAAGTTTATCAACACTGCTTACTTTTAAGGTATTACCAACAATACTAGACTTCAATCTTTCAAGAACCAATTTGTCAATAACACCTTCCGCATAATCATGCTCTTGAGATTAAACAAACCTTCATTCGCAGCTTGTTGTGACTATAAAGGAACTTTCTTCCATAACGTTGTTCTTGTGTTAAACCTAGCCAAAGACAGTGAGATTTGACTCCCCAAAAGTAAGAAGCTGTCCAATATGAAAATAGCCCTTCGAGCATCAACCATATTAAAAAGTTTCACGAAACCAAACCTTTTACCTTTTTTACTCCTCTTCAACGGGGTGAATGCATCCACAACCTCCCCATGATGAGCAAAGGATGCCCACAATCCCTCTAGTGCATCTTAGGATGGATGTTCGACACAAACACAATGACTATATTTCTGTCAGAAGAACCCTTCAAACTTGATTTCTCCTTGCAAGCCTCTCTCACCTACATTTCAATCATCACTGTCAGTCACTATTGCCCATCACCGACCTCCATTCGTCGTGACAAGATCGGTAAACTTTAGTGGAGATTAGACAATATTAGATTTGAGGTGATTGTTTGAAAATTTGAATGATGATAATCATTCTTTTGAGAGGACAAACAACATACCTCGTAACTAGCCTCATCAAACAGTCGTTGGAGGGGATTAGAGTATTTGTACATTGAACCTTTTAATGAATTTTCATCTATCTTGAGTGTGTTTCGTGAAAATCCAATCTAAGAAAAAGAAAAAGGAGTGAATGAAAACATTTTGATACTGTTCTTGTTGCGAATGATGACCCGTAGCATGCGTCAATTGACTGACACTGCCCGAAAGGTTTAGTGGCAAAAATAGAAGGCAGAATGACAAATAATGCCCCCAACATTTGCATGTAAAGTCAATTGGGCCCCTATTCTTTTTTTTGGAGCAATCTACCACCCAACATTTCATTTCGGTTCAAAAATGCAAGGCAGAATGACAAATAATGCCCCCAACATTTGCATGTAAAGTCAATTGGGCCCCTATTCTTTTTTTTGGAGCAATCTACCACCCAACATTTCATTTCGGTTCAAAAATGCTCTCGATTAGATGAAAAATGTTAGTCAACAAACGGTCAACGGTTGAAGCTGACTAGGCTGACACACTTGTACTTGGACGATAACGTGGAACTACCATGTGTAAGGAGTTGGTGACGTGGCTTCCATGTCAGGTTTTTTAATAAAAAAATTTAAATTATCCATATCCATTCATAAGCCACCACATGGCAGCTTTTGATTGGCTTAAAATTTAAGAAAATAAATCATGTCCTCAATGGCAAATCGAATCGTGGACGCTGGAAACAAGAAAGCTCACCCAAACCACCAAGTCAAATCATTCAATTATGTTTATACTCCGATATGAATTTTATATAACTAAAACAAAATCTCAAGCTAGGGTTTAAACTTAAATTAAGAAAAGCATAAAAATTTTGGGTTTAAACATGGCGATCGTGTCACTGAAAAGGCTAGACATAGTTCTTTCAATCCCTGAAGTTGAGAAGCCCTAGGGCTTATGGTTTACACTTAAAGAAGGTAGCCATTATCGACTAAAATTCTCCACCCAAGTCAGCAACAACATTGTATCTGGTCTCAGGTACATCAATACTGTGTGGAAATCGAGTATCAGGGGTAAGCCTCTTAGTTCTTGCAAAACAAATTGAAGTTAAAAACACTTATAATAGAAAATCTGCCTAAAACGAATCTGTTCTTAATTTAAGGGTTCATGAAAGAATTTTTTTAGGATTTTGAGTTTAAACCCTAGCTTGAGATTTTGTTTTGGTTATATAAAATTCGTATCGGACTATAACATAATTGAATGATATTGCTTGGTGGTTTGGGTGTGCTTTCTCCTTCCTAGCGTCCATGGTTCGATTGCCCTTGAGGACATGATTTATTTTCTTTAAATTTTAAGCCAATCAAAAGCTACCATGTGGCGGCTTATGAATGGGTATGGGTAATTTCATTTTTTATTAAAAATCTGATGTGGCAGCCACGTCACCAACTCCTTACACGTGGTAGTTCCACGTCATCGTCCAAGTACAAGTGTGTCAACCCAGTCACCTCCAGCCGTTGACCATATATTGACTAACGGTTTTCATCTAATCGGGGATATTTTTGAACCAAAATGAAACGTTTGGTGGTGGATTGCTCCAAAAAAAAGAGAATAAGGGTTGAATTGACTATACATACAAACGTTGGGGGTATTTTTTGTCATTCTGCCAAAATAAAATCATTTAAACTTTAGTGAAAAAATCGATACATCCTAAAAATCAGTGCTTAAAATGACGTCTTTTAAGCATCAATAAACACACTGAAACGATGTTGTGTTGGTCACGTCATCACAGTGACATAAAGGTTTGTTGATGTAATCACGCTATTTAAATTTTAACAGTCCAATGCTATAATTGAAGTAAAATGAAACTTTGGAGCTATAATTGAAGCAATCGTGCTATAATTCAAGCAATCGAAAATCGAATTTTATAAATAATACAACCTCTAAAGTTTAGTGCTATATGATATAGTTTACCCTTCATTTTATTGTTACTATTATTAGTTAATAAATTATATTTAACAAAGTTAATATATTTTTAGCAATACATGAATTTGACTTTAAGATTTAAATTATTAGTCTAAATTGATGTGAACACCTTTTATATACTTAAACTTAAATTCAGTAAGATATCTTGATGCATTTAATTAATGACAGTGTTATAAGTACTAATATCTAACAAAGTTTTTTTTTGACAGATTCTAATTCTAACCGTAATCTTATATAGAGGGGATGAGAAGACTACTTTAGGGAGAGGAAGTGAGTGTTTCTTGCAGGTCTAGAATTTATGATCTGAGGAAATATAAGAGAACAAAGATAAACAACTTAGCTAACCGACCAAATGTGCTTACTGAATTTAGACCAAGTTGAAGTAGAAGATAATATTAAATCTTTATTATCATTATTTTTAAGGGTATTCATAAGTGGCTCAATGAGTACTAGAGGTTCAATAAACTTATAATATAAGTTAAAAATCTAAAAGAGAAAATAAAATATAGTAATAGTATAGCAGTAATATTAAACTTATTAGGCTAATGTGTATTTTATGATCAGATTATGAACACTCCTACTTATTTCTGTTCATTTCCCTTTTTGTCGGTGCCACACTTGAAAATGTTTTCTGTGTGGGGAGACACGCTTGAAAATGGAAAGTGACATAATTAGTTGTGGGTATTGCCGTTTTCTGGGGTTTTCTTTTTTGACTGATTTATGTGTTAATGAACTCAAAACACGATTTTCCTGTTTCACAAACTTGTCCTTTTCTACTTTCTAGATTGATTTGATTTTTTATGCTGAATGATAATTTTATTAAATGTCATATAAGTAGGAAAAAATACTTAAATATTGTACTTTAATTTTTTTCCTTAGGGCACCTAGTGTAGTTTGCCCAAATAATATTTATATTTTGTTATTACAGTTACTTATATAGGAAAAATTACTCAAATATTGCTTAAAAAAATTTACTGATATATGACATCAGTCATTTTATTTCCCGAAATATTGCAGATGCTACAGTAACTTTAAAATTGGATTCAATTAAATTCGACTATGAATAGTGGAAAGAAAAAATGCCCAAAGCCATGCTCATTAAAGTCCGACTTTTGGGGAAAATTTTTCATTATTCATAGTCGGATTCAAACTTTACTGTAGCATTTGTAATATCCGGGAAATAAACTGATTGGTGCCATATTTAGAGGAAAAAAATTATGCAAATGCTACAGTAAAATTAAAGTCGGATTAGAAAAAATTATTTAAATATTGCACTTTAATTTTTTTTTCCTCTAAATATGGCACCAACCAATTTATTTCTAGGAATATTACAAATGCTACAGTAATGTTTGAATCCGACTATGAATAATGAAAAAATTTTCCCCAAAAGTCAGACTTTAATGAGCATGGCTTTGGGCATTTTTTTCTTTCCACTGTTCATAGTCTAATTTAATTGAATCCGTCTTTAAAGTTATTGTAGCATCTGCAATATTTCGGGAAATAAAATGACTGGTGTCATATATTGACAAAATTTTTTAAGCAACATTTGAGTAATTTTTCCTATATAAGTAACTGTAATAACAAAATATAAATATTATTTGGGCAAACTACACTAGGTGCCATCAAATTATAGGCGCTCACTCATTTTTGTCATCTAACTTTCAATTGGTTCAATTTACCACTAAAATTTAGTTTTCGTTTTGAATATGTCACTCCGCCGTTAATTCTTTAACGAGATGATGACATGGTGCATGATATGATGACTTGAATGCTGCACCAAAACGACGATGGAAGGGTGAGCGGTGGCGTGAAGATTGGTGGTGGCAATGGGTGGATTTGAGATTTAAGGATTAGTATTTTAGTGGATATTGGGAATTTTTAGTAAATTTTGGAAATTTTGGTTTTTTTTAAATTAGGTTTTTAGTTTTTATAATAATATATTATGTATTTATATATTTCTAATATTATTTATAATAATATATTAAAAATAATATATTTATATTATTTATATAATAAAATAAATTGAATTGAATTAATCTTAGTTGCAGTTTAACATATATTTGTGTTTAAAATATAACAAAAAGGTTAAGTTAGTTTAGTGATTAGAAGTTTTTCTTAGATTGAAAAGGTTTTAGATTCAAATCCCATTGCGTGCAACTTTTTTCACATTTTCCTCCAACAAAATGATGTTGTTTTGGGCCATTTAGCATTAAAATGGCTGCACTAGAACAAAGTGCAACATCCAAGTCATCACGACGTGCACCATGTCATTGTCTCGTTAAGAAGTTAACGATAGAGTGTCATATTCGAAACAGAAACTAAAGTTTAGTGGTAAAATTAAACAAACTGAAAGTTCGGTGGCAAAAATGAGTCAACACCTATAGTTTGGAGGCACCTGATGTAGTTTACCCTATAAGTATTATTTGGGTAAACAACATCCATGACCACCCAACTATTGGTCTTATTTTATTTTGACCACTGAACTAAAATTTGTGTTAATTAGACCACTGGACTTTTAAAATTATTTCAATCAAGCCACTGACATTTAACTTTTGATGGAAACGATGATGTGACAGTTAGATAAATTTACATAATTACACATTTAGTCTTCTTACACATTTTATTAAATTGGTCCTAATTTTAATTTATATCAATAAATTAATCCACGAAACTGATCGTCTGATTGGAAACTTTATCTTAATTTTTGTTTATTTAATTTCATAAAACAATCATGCGACAAAGGAGGGCTAAAATGCAGCATGAGTATATTTATTAAGAAATAAATAAAAAATAAGATAAAGTTTTCAATCAGATGGTGACACGTATCACTATTTGATTGGTGGGTTAATTTATTGATATAAATTAAAATTAGAACCAAATTGATAAAATGTGCAAGTAGAGATAATTAAATGTGTAATTATGTAACTTTATCTAGCCTCCATTTCATCATTTCCGTCAAACATTAACAGTGAGTGGCTTGATTGATACTATTTTGCAAGTTTAGTGGTTCAACTAACAAAATTTTTAGTTCAGTGGTTAAAATAGAATTAGACCTATAGTTGAGTGGTCATGGATGTAGTTTACCCATATTACTTTTTAATTAATCAAATTTCTTATAAATATTTAATATTAAAAATGATTATTACATAAATAATATAATAAGGTACATGATAAAAACATCGACTTGATCATTTATGTGAACAGTATATTAACATTCTAAGAAATCTTATTTATTTAATTAGGTTTTAATTTTTAAAAGATTTTAATGATTAATTTAATATTATTTTCTAAAAAAGTACGATGAGAAAATTGTTAGAAAAAATGTGATAAATCGGTATTTTGAGCAACATTTTCTATGGGTAAAGATGGAGATTCGAATAATGAATTTATTGGTTCATTTTCTACTCCATTAGACCTTTACAACGATATCTCATATGCTCAAAACGGTTGATTGATAATGAGAAATTGATGCTCACGGTAAGGTACTTGTGATTTATGTAAGATAAATAAAAACTCCTTATCCCACATTAGTTGGATAACAAGCATAGGAAGTGTTTATATACACCAACTCTCTTGCTAGTCATTTAATGACTTGGATTGGAACTGTGCCTCGTGCGCAAGCGCAAGAGTGTGAATCGAAACTCGTCGAAACAATTCGGGTTGGGCGCACCCGTATAAACGAATTTGAATTTTAATCAATGTACTCCTTTGACTAACGAAATTTGTTATTGACCGTTAGTCCTTTTAAAAATACTGACTTGTTTATTAAAATTACCACATCACATTATTTAGAACCGCCACATCATGTTGACATGGCAAGAAAATTATTTGATAAAAAATATTACAATATATAATTAATTAATTGCTATTGTTTTATTTTATACCTATAATCTTTTGATAAAAAATCAACCTCAAATAAAAAATTTAACCCATTAATCCTATAATTTTCAAACAAATTTGTCATTCCTTTTCCCTTCTTCTCCTGTAACGATTTCGTTCCTTTATTCGGTGAAGTTGCTATCTTCGTTCACTGATAAAGTTTCTCATGTTTTTTTTTTCGTGACCCAATAATATTGGAGTTTAAGCATATGTTGTTGGAGTGGTGGAACCTCAATTCTATGCTCCCTATTTCGATTTTGATAGTTGGTGCGACGTTTTTTTCTCTAATTTTATAAATATTTGCAGAAATGGTGGATCGAGTGTTATTCAACCATGATTTGATTACAGCGGATTGAGAGAAATGAATCGATTTATGACAACAGGTTCATTGTTTGGAAGAGTTGTTTCTCTTGGTGAGGTTTAATGATGTTGAATCTCTTAGAAGCTTAGTGATGAGATTTTTTAACTCATTGGATAATGGTTGCTCCAACAAAAGGTCATAGGTTGAACATTGTCAACCCTCTCATTTCAAATCTTGGTGGTGCTGTAAAATGAAAGTTGGCGTTTGAGGACTGCAATGGAATTTTACGAGATCATATGGCGAACTCCCCTTTTAGTTATATATTGTAAGTTTTAACAGACATGATGTGGCAATTTAATTAAAGAATGTTATGTGACAACATGATGTAGCAGTTTTGAAGTATGTTATGTGGCAATTTTAACAGACAATTCAACATATTAAGGGGATTAACAGTTAATAACATATTCCATTAACTAAAAAGGTACAATGATCGACAATTCAAAGTCTAAAGATTAAATTGAGTGTAAAAATAGTTGAAGGTCATAATTGATTTTTCTTAAAAGTTCTAAATTTTTTATACCCTTAACCCTATGTTTGAATTATTATAATTTTAAAGTTATAAAAATTATAAAATTATATTATTTGATGAAAAGACAAAATAGTTTACGTCAACTTAACAAGTTCATTACATTTCTTTTTGGTTCAATTCGATAAAAAATTAAAAGCTTGATAGCCAAAAGTGATAAAAACTTTAAGGGTTAAAATGACTTTTTAAAAATATTTGAAGGCAAAAAATGTCATTAGGCCGTAATATTTGATATTAATATAAAAAATGAGAAGTTAAAATGTCTATTTTAAACAATATGTTGAAAAGTATAAATAGATGTGTTCTAATAATTTAAACTCAAAAGAAATTTTTCAAAAGTCATAAGCACTAATTGTTTGGCTTTTGTGTTTGAGTTGAAAAATATTTTTCATGCCAAAAGTTTTTTGTTCTGTGTTGTTTATAATATCGAAAATATTTTTCACTCCAAAACTAGTTTTTAACCATGATAAAAAAATTAGGCTTAAATTGAAATTAAAAATTCCTAAAATTAAATTGTAATAAAAGTATAAACTTCAAAGGTTTTGTTAACATTTCATTGGTTGTACAAAAAAACCTCTTTTTAAGTTTTAAGATGTAAAAATATTTGGGTAAATTCACAAATGGTCACTAAACTATCTCAAAAGTTGTAATATGGTCATCTAACTTTCAAATGTTACAAAATGGTCATCAAATTTTAAATGTTACAAAATGGTCATTAAAATTTTGTTTTTGTTACAAAATTGTCACTGGACTGTTAACTTTCATTAAGAGGTGACATGATAGTTAATCACAATTAGTCCTCCTTATTTATAAATTCAATCCATTTAGTCGTAATTCAAAAAAACTAATAAATTTAACCTTCATTATTTACAAATTATGAATTTATTGAATTAAGGTTATATTGATTGAATGTATAAATATGAATGACTAAATGTATTATTATATAAATTTTCTTAACTGTCATGTCACCCCTTAATGACAATTAACGGTCAGTGATAATTTTGTAACGAAAACCAAAGTTTAATGATCATTTTGTAACATTTGAAAGTTGAATGACTACTTTATAACTTTTTATAGTTTAATGCCAATTTATAATTTAGCCAAAAGATTCTAACCAAAAAGAAAGCAAAAACGATATCTTTTATTTTTATAAGGGTTTAAAACATTTTCCTACTGATAGCTCTTTAAAGGGTATGTATTTCCTCTAGATTTATAGATTTAATTGTCCCTGCGTCAATGTTTATTGCATCTATTTCTGCATTTTCATGTCTATTTTCAACATTTTGTCTAACTTAGTCTTAGTTGCTCTTATTTCACATATTTTTGCCTATTTTGCCTATAACACCCCAAAAACCGGTCTAGTCAGAATTGGGTTCCGACGATCGGAAACCCTACACCGAGAAGTCTAAATGTTACATTGTTATTGATCATATGAAGTAGTTTCATCGATAATGGACCATAATTGTGTCCAATGTTTAGTAGAGACCTTATTGGAGTGTTTAAATGCTAAAAACTGGCTAGGCATATCGACACGGTAGTCCCTATATCAGTATGGCTTAACCGTTTTTAACTAACTTACCGAAATTGAGCTAGCCGTATCGATATGGCCATGGGTGTATCGATACGGGCCTCTGTTAAAATCTGTTTTAGTGACGAAATTGAAAGAATTGGAAGTTTGGGGCTGAGTCACCTCCTTGGCTGTCATCCCACGTGATGTTAATCATCTGAAATGTTAGAAAGGTGACATCTTGATAATTGCTATCCAATTTTGGAAAGTGGAAATTCATAGTTTAAGCTTTCCTTTGCCTAAGGGAAAGCTTCTCATTGGCTCTTTTAGGAGGTGGGAAATGATTAAGGATTATAGTTCCTAGAAAGAATAAGGAAAAACTCTCATGTTTGTATTGTTTTCACCGTAACCAAATCCCACCCATTGTCTTGGAAATAAGCACACAAATCCATTGTTGTCTTCAACCTCTAGCTCAAGCACACACCTCTCCTATTGAACCCCTTAAACTCAAGCTTTCTTTGCTTCAAGAGTTTCATTGTATAGCTATCAGTTGGGTAAGTAGAAACCCTCAATCTATTGTTGATTCCATGGACTATTGAATGTCTAATTTCAAGTTATAATTCTCAAGTCAAACCTTTGTTTCCTAAGTTTCAATATATGAATCTATTTTATAGCTAATAGCTATTCTAAGCTTAGAAATGAATATCGATATTCTTATATTACTAGTAACAATTTCCTATTGATCTTCCCTAGCTCAAGAGTTGGAGGAAGTTAATCCATCATCTCCAACAAACGCTAGGAACAAGGGAATTACAATCCGAGAGTAGTTGGAGCTTCAAAATTCAAGGTGGGTGCAGTCGGAGTCTCGAGAGTTGGCTAGGTGCCTAACTCGAATCATTGATTATCGATTATTGCATTGCTAACCATTGTATTGAAGGTTTTTGCATAAAACACTATTAAAAGCCATATTGGTAAGTATGGGTAAGTATTGCATTGAATTCATGTCCGAAGCATTGTTGTTATTGCCACTGGAATCATTGAATCATTGTTACATAGAGTTATTGAGTATTTGATATTGAATATTGCTATTGAAACATTGATATATGCTTATTATTATCGAGTTACCGCATTGAAATATTGTTATTGAATCATTGCTATTGATACATTGATATTGAATCATTGATTATCGAACCTTGGGATCAAAAGTATTGGATACAATTGGCATGCCATAGAATTTATGAGCTTATTGGTATGAGTATAGGCTACGACCTTTATTATGGTGCAGCAGAGGGATGTTGATGTGCATTGGTCAAATTGGTGCGGCGGAGGGAATATGACTAGATCATTATTGATATTGGTGCGGAGGTGGAATTCGTGTATCCATATACCGTGAAATCGATCCAAGGAAACCATTGAGTATTGCTATTGATCATTGATATGAAATTATTGATATGTTATGATTATTGTTGTTATGATGATTATTGATGTCATGTTGTATGTTGAGCATGATAACTATGCCATATTGAATTCTATGCCTTTTGTTAGCATGGTTAGAATTGTTATTGAAGCATGTTGGATTGCATACCATGCTCATTCATTGTTATGGCTACCTCACTTGGACTATATAAGTCTAATGCATTCATCTTCCACATTTTAGGTTAAGAAAGTATACCGGATCGAGAGTGGAGCTAGTTGGAAGTTCGGCAAGTCACCACAAGCTTAAAGTAATGTGTTTTGTCCTTATGAACTCCTAGAATGGTGGCAAAGTAGTTAAACTAGTTGATTATGGTCATTTTGGTATGTGTACATTGGCCATGTTTTGTATTGGCTTTAGAGGACCTAAATGGTATGTTAATGTTGGTTAAAAATGGTTAAAATGACATAATTGGCTTAAAATGGTGAAAGCTTGGTAAATGAATTCATATTAACATGAAAGTTGGCATGTTAGTAGATTAATTGGTTATAAACTTGCTGGTAAAGTTTCATTGTATTTGGACACTGTTTGGTAGGTCAAATCGAATAAAAACTAGTTTAAATCTGTCATTACAAGACATGCGTATCGATACGGGTCAATCTGTATCGATACGGCCTTACATAATTGGACTTGGTAAAATAGAGTGTACCGATACACCAAGAGGGGTGTATCGATACAAATCTTGGCAGTGAGGTCTGGGAAATAAATTATATCGATACTGTCTTAGTGTGTACTGATATGGGTCACTCTTGGTCAACGAGTATCGATACAGGCTTAACTGTTTTGATACGAGGTTAGTTAATTATGTTAGGAGACATTGAACACAATTTTAAATAGTTTACAAAATGGTCGCTGAATATTGTATGGTTTAATTGGATGGGTAAATGTTATTAGAATGTCATGAAAATTTATAAGTATATTTTTATTGCATTGAATTTCATTGTTGTATAGTAAATTGCATTAAGGACCCCTAAATTATCATATTTACAGTTTAGTCCCTAAAATTTGTAGAAGTTAGAAATTGGTCCTAATCGATTAGTCATTATTTTAAATAGGATAAATTGAGCTAATATTGATATTGGGTAATGTTTGAAAGGCATAACATCAATTAAGTGTTAATCATTATTGAAATTTTATCGCACAGATCACCACATCGATCTCCGGTAGCACACTCCGTGCCGGTTCTCGACCAGGCCGGGAAGGGGTGTTCTTGTTGTCGCTATATTTCTAATGTCCATGCAGAGGAAGTTTCACCACTACAGCCAGCTCAACACTACATATGTCAACTATCCAATATGCTAAAAGATAAGGATGACCTTGCCAACTATATTATTCGTTATAACAAATTTGGTACGACCTTGGGTCACGCAAAACACCTGAATGACACGTGTCCTTTCTTGGGCAACTTATAAAAGGACATATTAAAGAGAAGAGAGAGGGAGTCACGCGATTTATGTTTTCATATCATCTTCAACCTTCGAGCTTTTTCTATCCTTCCATGGCGGCTTAAGCTCTATTTCTGGAGATCCAAGGTGAAGTAAGGCAAAATTATCCGAGGAGAAGAGGATTCCAGTGCAAGATCAGGGAGAATATTTTGTTATCTTCTTAAACTTTTCTCTAATTAGATGTTTGTTGAAGATTTCTATTATATTTTGAGCTTTGATGATGATAGTTTACTTCTTTTAAGCTCTATATAAACTCCTTTAAATCTTATCTTTTAGTTCAATATATTTTTATTATCTTTTTCTCATACTTTAATTGTTGGGTCTGATTATTGTTTGCATGAGAATGTTAAACATAGCTACTGACATCAATAGATGTAGTGAAAAGTTAGGTTAACAAGTCATTACAACAAGAGTTGAACGAGGATACAACGAGAGTTGATCCACTTGTTCTAAGGATTGTAGTTTTCAAATTTTAACGAGAGTTGTAGCCGATCTACATCTTTGCGTCAACAGTTGAAGATTGAATAGAAGTTATTAAATAAGGTTGTGTTTCACTTACCAATTGAGCCATTGTACATCTTTGAGCGCACTTGATTTTCTGCCAAACTAAACCGAGGAGATCACGGATTTATTTCATTATTTCTCTACTCTTTTGTACTTGCTGTTTGCTAGCACAATTGATCTATTACTCATTAATTTGTTCCTTTATTGTGACTACCATTACACTCACAATATTCATATTTACAGAATTGCTTGTGGCCACATAATACTTAAGCTAAATACATCATCCTCATGGGATCAATATTCAAACATGATTCTCATGTTTCTATTCTTGCATCGATAGTGTTTGCTTGCACTTAAAGTGTGACGTTTTTACACCGATCAAGTTTTGGTGCCATTGCTGGGGATGGCGTTATTTGTTTTTTATGTTACTGCTTGCAATTCCGTTTTCCTTATTTAGTTTGTCGTTGTTTCTAATAGTTGTTTTTTGTTATTTTCTTTTCTTTTTATTAAGGTTTGTAGGTGTTGTATGACCAGAAGTTCTACCACACCACTCTTTATACCAGATCCTAAAGTTGAGAGAACTTTTAGATGAAGAATTCGAGAACATAGTGGGATGGCAAGATAGCTCAACAACAACGAATGAATCCCTTACGATCTTGAAAACCCACCACTGTACCCACCAGCCTAGAACAGAATAATCCACGAGGTTGTTGTTCCCTAGTTGGAAGATTTGAAATCGGGAGTTGATAGACCACCTATTCAGGCTGGGAATTTTGAGTTGAAATCGGTTATGTTTCAAATTCTCAATTCCAATGGGCAGTATGTGGGGTTACCACACGAAGAAGCTCGAGAGCATCTTCAATTCTTCCTTTTAATTTGTTCTTCATTTAGCCATCATGATATTCTTGATGATGCCTTACGAATACAATTGTTTCCATATTCTTTTTAGGGCAGAGCGTGCACTTGGTTCTGTGGACTCCCTGCTAGATCTTTTACATCATGGAATGATCTTGCAACACAATTTGTTTTGCGTTTTAATCCACTAAAAATGAACTCACGCTTGAGGAATGATATTACAGCCTACTATTAGTTGGATGACGAGACTCTCCATACTACATGAGATATATATAAGTCTTTGTTGCAACGATGTCTCAACCATGGCATTCAACGAGAAAATCAAATTGAAATCTTCTACAACGGGTTGAATACAACCACAAGACATATTGTCGAAGGGTCATCTAATGGACCTTTACTTGATTGCACTTACATCACTGCTGTTGGTGTGTTGGAGCAATTTGCTCAGAGTGATTCTCAATATCCTATTTCAAGTGTTGCTTTATGCAAAACTGCACTAGGAATGTTCGAGCTTGATGATCTTTCTTCTCTAAAGGCTCAAATTTCTTCTTTAGAGAACAAAATCAAGAATATAGAGGGAACAAGTGAAGTTGTACCTATCCAGCTAGCTCAACAGACTGCTACTCTTGTATTTTCTTGTGAGATTTATGACGAGAACCATAGCTATGAAAATTGCCCACAACATGCAGAAAATGCTAGTTATGTCAGCAACATGATAGGTAATAACATGAATACATCTTACAACACAACTAATCGACTATCTTGGGGTAGCTCAAATTCTACGCATAATCATGGAGTATTCCGTTCTGGGAATAATTAATTTCAAGGGAATTCTAGTGTACGCTAAAGGAACTTTAGTTATCCGCAGCAATAGTTTACACCAGAAGCTCCATTGCAACCACAACAAAATAGGATGCAACCACAACATCATGTTTCACAATCTCAACAATCATAATATGGTGCGCAATCACAATATGGACACCATCTTAGACACAGTCTCAAATTAGTCATTATGCTCCATCAACTATATTTGATCCATTTGCTCTTTTTGAGGAAATGATTCGTGACCAATTTTCTCCCACAGAGGCTATAGTGTAAGGTCACTCTTCATCAATACGTACTTTGGAAGCTCAGTTGGGCAATTACCTATCGATACGAATTCTCGACAGTCGAGCACACTTTCTAGCAATATTGAGAGTCCACTAATAAAGGCTAAGGAGCATTGCAAAGCTATTACTCTTTGCAATGGCAAACAAACTGCTGAATCAACGCAACAACGAGGATAGTCCTCTAAACTTGATCATACAGTAGAGGATGGAATCAATGAAGGCAAGATGGGTAATGTTCCTTTAGTTATTACTCCGTTTCCATTACTTTTACAATCTATGTTGTCTCCACAATGCCCAATATCAGCGCAACCAACAAATAATCCTTCTCCATCTTTTCCTCTGAGATTTAATAATGTTGAGTCTGATAATCAATTTCAATTCTTTCATGATACTTTGCAACAACTTACAGTGCAAATTCCTTTAATTGATTCTCTTACACAGATTCCTAATTATGCCAAATTCATGAAGGATATCTTGTCCAAAAAGAAGAACCTCACTGCTACAGAAACCATTACGCTCACAAAGGAATTCAGTACGTTAATATCAACCTCTCTACCAAGAAAAATGGAAGATCCTAACAACTTCATCATTCCTTGCTCTATTGGTAATCACTATTTTAGCAAAGCTCTTTATCATTTTGGGGCTAGCATGAATTTAATGCCATTATCAACTTTTCAAAAGTTAGGCATTAGAGAAATGAAGCCCACTGCAGTGACATTACAATTAGCAGATAGATCTCCGACTCATCTGAATGGACAAATAAATGATGTGCTTGTTCGTGTAGACAAGTTCTTCTTTCTAGCAAACTTTATTATTCTTGACTGCGCAGACAATGATGTCCCTATCATGCTTGGCCGCCCATTCTTAGAAACTGGAAATACAGTTATTGATGTATTAAAATGAGAACTTACAATGAGGGTCTACAATGACCAAGTTACTTTTAGGATGTTCAATGCAAATATTGGAAGTAAGATTGAGGAATGTCATCATATTGATATTCTTGACAATATCATTCAAGAAGACTTGAATAACCGTAGTATACTCATTGTTGTGGATAATAAGCTAACATCAGTAGAAGATGATCTGCTGTATTGTGACCACATTGTTGAAGTACTCACTAAAGCAATTCACCATAAACGGCAAGTTGAATATTTAGATCTTGTCCACCGGGCAATTCCTACTCTTAAACCATCTTTTGAAGAAGCTCCTACTTTGGAACTAAAGCCATTTCTAGCTAATCTCAAATATGTATTCATTGGAGATGCAGAAACACTCCCAGTCATTGTCTCGGCAACTCTGGATGTTAGCTTCTCAAAAGTACCGAGTTTTATGCTTATTTTACAATGTATTTTCTTGCCTTTGAGTACATTTAGTTGCATTTAGATGTTAAATTCATGAATTTGCATACGGAGTTTGAGAGTGGTGTTTATGACAGAGTGAAGGGTTGCTTTGTTGGCATTATTACAGGCTTGGAAGAGCAATGCAGAAAAAAGGAATGGTAGAGAGAATGCCGAGTTGCTGTTGGCAGCGATGGACCAGAAATCACCAAAGATCGATTGATATAGAAGAGGTGTCTAATGCCCGGCCATGTAGCTGTTGGACCTTGTACACGTCAGCCCTAGGATTCAAATTTTGGATAATATGATCACATCCCTTATCCCTTTCATAATCAAAATTCAAATTTCAAGGCTTATTTTAGGAGTCTCATGCTTGCCTATATAAAGAGGATCGGTCATTGATCCAAGGATGATTGGACGACTGAATTGAAAGGAAGGCTACACCGAGGAGAAATGTGGTTCGACCAGCTTGATCGAGAGCTTAGAGCCATTGAAGGGCTACATCGACGGACCCCCTTCTAGCCCATTCTCTTTGTTTTAGTTATTTTTATTTTTAATGATGATGATGTTAAGATACTATGAAGGTTTTAGATGGATACCCCCACCATGAACTAAACTTTTATAGTTGGTGGGGGATGTTTGTGTTTAACGCTGGTTTTATGTTTAGTTTTTAATAAATCAAATGCCTTGGCATTGTTTCCCTATTTGTCATGTTCTTCAATTTTTATTAAATTCTTTGCCAAGCGACCGCTGGCATTGTTTGCTTATTGCACCTTAATATCTTAACACAATTAAGGGGCAACGATCGTTGCTAGGTACTAAGGAGAGAAGTTTCGAAAGAAGATGTTAAAGTAGATGAGTATACTTTTGAAGCGAGTCTACCCCTTAGGAGTATAGATTGGAACTTAATCAAATTAATTAATGAAAAACTTCACTCTAGACATATAGGGATTTAACATGGTTAATTTTGGGCATTGCCATCGGCAAAGGCAATGCCATCTTGAATCTTCTTGGCAATAATTCCAAGGCAGAACATTATTAAGACTGGCATGAATAGCGTGAAAATTAGGCGTCCTTTGCCAACACTCATCAATTATTTGAAAACTCCTTTTCCTAATGTTGTTTTACTTTCTTTCCATTTCTTTAAATCACTTTCTAAACCACCTCAAAATCAATCCAACATTTTTCCCTAACAAGTAATAATTGAAGCAATCAAATTCCTGGTCAACCCCTGTGGATTCTATACTCATGTTACTACTGTATTACTTGTTGACCGTGTCTACTTGCACGCAAAGGAATCACACTTGGCATTATTCTTATATATTTCCATTACATTTTCTACCCTTTTGCCAAGCGTTAGCATAGTCGACAAGTTTTTGGCGCCATTGTCAGGGATTGAGACAAAATTTATTATTTTTAAATTTTTACTTGTGTTTCTTTTGTTTTTTCTTTTTATTTTATTTCTTTGTTTTAACCAGTGTATGACTAGAAATCGCCCTATGGTGGAAGATTAGGCATACGATCAAGAAATCGAAAGAACCCTGTGAAGGTTAATGAAAAAAGTTTGAGAGATGGCTCAACAAGGAAATAGAGGAAATGGTGTGTTAAACAATGAGGAGAATCCACCTAATAATAATGGGATACCACCAGATCCTGTTGCCTCAACCGTTAATGTGGAGGAGGAGAGACCTATTAGAGAACACTCAGCACCAAACATTGACAATTTGATGCCAGGACTGATTAGTCCCGAGGTACATACACCTAATTTTGAACTCAAACCGGCAATGATTCAAACACATTTAGATGTAGAACAATTTGATAGAGCACCTACTAGAGATCCGAGGTAACACTTGAAGTAATTCATGGAGGTTTGGCAGCCATTTCAACAGCCTAGAGTATCGGAGGATACGGTGAAGCTGAAGTTGTTTACATTTCTCCTGAGAGATAGAGCAAAAACGTGGCTAAGTTCTTTGCCACATGGTTCTGTCACCTTATAGGGAGATCTATGCCAAAAATTTTTGTGATGATTCCAGCCACCTAAACTCACTGCCAAGCTAAGGAGTGAAATCATCACATTTAGGAAAGCTAATGATAAGACCCTATATAATGTCCGGGAGAGATATAAAGACCTATTAAGGAGGTGTCCCATGCATGGATTCCCAAAATGGACCCAGACGAAGATCTTCTATAATAGACTTAATGCACAAGCCAGAACGATTGTTGACGCTTCGACAAATGGCTCACTGCTTGACAAAAACTATACAGATACAGTTGGCATGCTTGAGAGGATTTCAATCAATGATTTTGAATATCCTACTGCTAGACTTAGGACTGAAACTAAAACTTGTGGGAAATTACAGATAGATGAACACATATCCATCCACGCTGAGATTTGCAATTTTGCTAGCATGGTGAGAAATTTGCAAAAGAGTAATAAGGTCAAAGAAGTTAAGGCATTAGACCTATTATGTACAATATGTGGAGAGGATCATTACAAGAAAGATTGCCCTGCCAACCCTGAGTCGGTAAATTTTGTTGGCAACTTTTATCGTACTTATAATCTGAATTCCAATACTTACAATGCAGGATAGAGACAACACCAAAATTTAGCTTAGGAAAATCAAAAAGGTAATCAATACAATGCATAGCATTAGAACAACAACATTCAGAGACAGAACAATAATGCCATGCCAGGGGTCAACCAGAATGCCATGCCACAGTGGGCACAAAATAATTTTTATGCAGGTCAAGGGAACAACCAGTGGACTTTGAAAGAATACATGGAGATGAATGATGCAACTGTCTAGAGTTTGGCAGCATCTATGGTAAACTTGGTGGTACAGATTGGACAGATTGCTAGTGCACTTAGCAACAAACCCTAGGGAGCTTTGCCAAGCGATACATGGGATGCCAGGCAAAACTGCAATGAACAATGCAAAGTTGTAACTCTTTGGAGTGGCAAGCAATGTGAGGCCGAGACATCTATCAAGCAGCTAAATAGTTGCTAGGAGGAGAAGAAAGGACTAGTAGATGAACCAAAAGAAGCATAAAAGAAAGAAGCTGACATAAGTGATGCCAGAACGCAGTCTGATGCCAGACCTCAGTCGGATGCCAGTAAAACCTTGGCAAAATCGGTAGAGCCAACATATTCTTATCCACCTCAACCGTTTCCACAAAGACTACAAAATCACAAGCAGGATCAACAATTTAAGCGCTTCTTGGAAGTCCTTAAACAATTACAGGTCAATCTACCATTGGTGGAAGCTCTCGAACAGATGCCAACTATGTTAAATTTATGACGAACATCTTATCCAAAAAGAGAAAGCTGGATGATTTTGTAATACCCTAACATTTACTAAGTTGATTAAGGGTCATTTAGTACTAAGATAATAGCTTAAAAGCTAACTTAATGACTAAAATGACAAAAATGCGAAAGTTGGGATTTCTTTAATTATGGGTTTTGGAAAAGAAAATTTCTAAGGTTTAAAGGTATCATGTGATAGATAGTGAATTGAATAAGGTGATCATATGCATTATTAATAATTAATAATTAATATTGAGATTGATATTATGACAATTGCACTTAAATTTTAATTATTGCCTCACTAAGTAAATACTTAGCGTGTAACTGTTTTACACGTAGGAAAGAAGAAATGGTTGGAGTAAGGAGAATATACGACATCATCAATCAATAGCAGGTACATCAGTATCAGTAAGATATCTTTTGATACTGTTTGATATTTACTAGTTGGCATGTATATTAAAAGGGTATGCCTGCTCTGATAGAATTTGTATTTTATTTGGTATCTGGATGAATTTTAAATCAGGCAGTTTTATTAATTATATCGAGACAAATTAAATTGATAAGTTACTGCCTAAAAATAAATTTAATTTGAAGATGAAAATATTATTTTTAAACTTTACACGAATAACTAGATTTGTAAATAAAAACTAAATACATTGTAACATTTTTAAAGAAACAAAATTTTACCGAGTTACAAATGTAGAGGGTTTTACAAATGTTTTGTGATATCTCTGACTTGTATTCAGCTATGAATACGGGAAGGGGTATTGCATTTATTGGTATTAGAGCTACAGGTTTAGCCGATTCTCGGCCTAAATGAAAATGGTTTTATGTTAAAAAGAGTATACATGCCACTAGGATATCAATATTACTGATATGATGTTTTTACGATTCGATTGATGTCAAGAAAGCGTGATGAACTGGTAAATTGGAAGCTTTGGAAGGAATCAGCAGTAGTAACAATAAGGTTAATAATAACCCTTCGGATAAATCTGAACAAGAAAAGGGCACTGGTACAACAAGAAGTGCATGTGCCAAATTAAGGAACTGAAAAGTTTAGAAACACCTAAATTGAAAGGAAAAGCAGATTAAGGTCCAGTGATTGTTGATTTGTAACTGAATAATCTAAGGATTACACTGGACGGATACCGAGAAATTGGATGGAGATATTTTGTTGCTCCGAGATTTAAGCTAGATTAGAAAACCATCTGAATTTGCTTCATAGCCAGGATTGCACATATCAGTTTGAGTTTATAACATCAGGACTAATAAAGATTGGGATGATTCAAAAATCATAGAAGGTACATATCATCTTTTTGGATAAACCTGTATTGATGTTGGTGGGTCATAGCTTTACACATTCATATATAAGTAAAAAGTTGAATGGTGAATGAGATCCTTATAGAACCCATTTCAAATAATATAGCGGTCACGAATTTGTTGGGTTGTAATGTAAGGGTGAGCTGAACATGTGGAATTGCTTGATAAAAACATAAGAAATAGAGTTCCCGATAAACTTAATGGAATTATCTTTTGAGGAGTCTAAGATGATTGTGTGCATGAATTGGTTACCTTCCTATCAGGCCATGATGAATTGTCGCATAAAACGATTAGTATTGAAAACACGGAAGGTACAAAAATAGTAGCAGTTGATAAAAGGGTAAATCCCTTCTCCAATGTAATTTTAGTTATTTTATTAAGGAAATTGTTGTTATAAGGTTGTTAAGTTTTCTTATCAAATATAGTGGACACTCGGGCTGTTGAACTTAAATTGAAAAATAACTCGACTGTCCAAAAATATCTGGATGTATGCCCAGATGGGTTACATAGAATTACCTCTGGATTGAGAAGTGAAATTCAAAATAAAGATGATACCAGGTATTGCGCCTAAATTAATGGCCCCGTATAAAATGGCTCCGACCGAACTTCGAGATTTAAAGGTACAAATTGCAAGGAATGTTAGGTCGATGTTTTATAAAGTCAAGTGTGTCATCTTGAGGGCACACCAGTGTTAATTGTGAAAGAGAAAGACTGATTTCTATAAGCTCGAGAAGGTAATAGTAAAGAATAAATATCTTCTTTCCGAAGACTGATGATCTTTTGATTAGTTAAAAAAAATCAAGGAAAAAGAAATTCTAAAGATGGCTTTTCGGACTTGGTATGAATA
Source organism: Hibiscus mutabilis (assembly GCA_019671005.1). NCBI lineage: Eukaryota > Viridiplantae > Streptophyta > Magnoliopsida > Malvales > Malvaceae > Hibiscus > Hibiscus mutabilis. The sequence goes on along the minus strand of CM033735.1, from coordinate 13,113,630 downwards.
CTATGAGTTCGTGATGATGCCTACAGAATTTATAGGCCTAATGAACCATGTATTTTAATTTTTCTTGGACCAATTTTTGGTAGAGTTCACTGAGTATATTTTGGTCTATTCGAAGGAAAAGGGAAGAATAAGATGCCCATTTTTGCACTGTTTTTCAGACCTTTCGAGAAAAGAAGTTATATGCTAAATTGTTAAAGTATGAATTTGGTTGTCAAAGGCTGTTTTATTAGATCTGTGGATTTGGCTGTGGGAATAAGAGTAGACCCCGAGAAAGTACAAATTATAGTTGAATGGAAACCTCTGAAGAATGTTTTAGAGGTTTAGAATTTCTTGATGATTCCCTCCCCATTGACCAAGCTATTGAGGAAAGAAATGTCATTCAATTGAATAGATAAATGTCAAGAAAACTTTGAGACATTAAAGGAGATCTTAATAGAAGCCACGAAACTAGTACAACCAGAATCGGGAAAAGATTATGTTGTATATAGAGATGCTTCTCATAACGGTTTGGGATGCATACTTATGCAAAAAGGAAAAGTAATGGCCTATGCTTGAGACAACTTAAGATATATGAGAGCAATTACCTTACTTGGGATTTGGAGCTGGTAATGGTTGTATTTGCTTTAAAAGATATAACATCATTATTTATATACTGAACGATGCTATATTTATATAGATTATAAAAGTTTAAAGTATATGCTTACTAAAGAAGAGTTGAACTTGACACAAAGAAGTTGGATCGAGTTTCTTAAGAATTATGATATGGTCATTGACTATCATCCAGAAAAAGCTAATATGGTAGCTGACGATCTCAGTCGAAAGACAATTGTTGTCTTAAGAGTTATGAATGCAAGATTTGCATTAAAAGAAGATGGTGTTTTGATTGTCATTTTAAGCATAAAATTTACCATATTGGATTAAATAAGATATCTTTAAAGAAAGGATGAGAAATGTTGTCAAGGTTCAAACAAGTGGAAAAGAGTGAAACTGAAAACTTGGAAGTTAGGTTTGATAGATATTTGTATTATCAAGGAAGAATTTCTATCTCAATGATGGAAACTATATGTTCACCCTGAAAGGAAAGATATTTAATATGAAGTTAAGGATAAAGTATTCCTTAAAAGTTTCACCTTGTAAGGTGTTATGGTTTAGACAAAGAGAAAGTTAAGTTCAGAATTTATTGGGCTATAATAAATTGTGAAAGGAGTTAGTCTGATAGTTAAGCTTAATAGTTAGATTTATCTTTGGAAATGAACAACATTCATAATGTATCGATGCTCTGGAAATATTGATTAGACCCCTCACATGTTGTTAACCCGAAGAAAATAGAGATTCAGCCGGATTTAAGCTATGAAAAAAAACTGGTAAAGTGCCTAGCACATGGAGTCAAAGAACTAAGAAAACAAGACAATCCTGTTGTTAAAGTTCTTTGACAAAAAAATCATAAGATTAAAGAAATGATTTGAGAGAAATAAGAAAAAAATATAAGAAAATAGTTTCCTCACCTTTTGAACCAGGTGCGTGTTGAAAATTCGAGGACGAATTTTCTTAACGAGGAGAGAATTGTAAAACCCCAAAATTTACTAAGTTGATTAAGGGCCATTTAGTACTAAGATAATAGCTTAAAAGCTAACTTAGTGACTAAAATGACAAAACTGCGAAAGTTGAGATTTCTTTAATTATGGGTTTCGGAAAGGAAATTTCTAAGGTTTAAAGGTATCATGTGATAGATAGTGAATTGAATAAGGTGATCATATACATTATTAATAATTAATATTGAGATTCATATTATGACAATTGCACTTAAATTTGAATTATTGCCTCACTAAGTAAATACTTAGCGTGTAACTGTTTTACACGTAGGAAAGAATAAATGGTTGGAGTAAGGAGCATATACGGACATCATCAATCAATAACAGGTACATCAGTATCAGTAAGATATCTTTTGATACTGTTTGATATTTACTAGTTGGCATGTGTATTAAAAAGGGTATGCCTGCTCAGATAGAATTTGTATTTTATTTGGTATCTGGATGAATTTTAAATCGGGCAGTTTTTATGCAGTTTTATTGATTATATCAAGACAAATTAAATTGATAAGTTGTTGCCTGAAAATAAATTCGATTTGAAGATGAAAATATTATTTTTAAACTTTACGCGAATAACTAGATTTGTAAATAAAGACTAAATACATTGTAACATTTTTAAAGAAACAAAATTTTATAGAGTTATAAATGTAGAGGATTTTATAAATGTTTTGTGATATCTCTTTCCCGTATTTGGCTTTTCGGACTCAGTATGAATACTATGAGTTCGTGATGATGCCTACGGCATTTATAGGACTAATGAACCAGGTATTTTAATTTTGCGTGGACCAATTTTTGGTAGAGTTCACTGAGTATATTTTGGTCTATTCGAAGGAAAAAGGAAAAATAAGATGCCCATTTTTGCATTGTTTTTCAAACCTTTCGAGAAAAAAAGTTATATGCTTAATTGTTAAAGTATGAATTTGGTTGTCAAAGGCTGTTTTATTAGATCTGTGGATTTGGCAGTGGGAATAAGAGTAGACCCCAAGAAAGTACAAATTATAGTTGAATGGAAACCTCTGAAGAATGTTTTAGAGGTTCAGAATTTCTTGATTATTGCCTCCCCACTGACCAAGCTATTGAGGAAAAAATGCCATTCACTTGAATAGATAAATGTCAAGAAAACTTTGAGACGTTAAAGGAGATCTTAATAGAAGCCACGGTACTAGTACAACTAGAATCGGGTAAAGATTATGTAGTACATAGAGATGCTTCTCATAGCGGTTTGGGATGCATACTTATGCAAAAAGTTAAAGTAATGGTCTATGCTTGAGACATATTAAGATATATGAGAGCAATTACCTTACTTGGGATTTGGAGCTGGAAATGGTTTTAGTTGCTTTAAAAGATATAGCATCATTATTTATACAGTGAACGATGCTATATTTATATAGATTATAAAAGTTTAAAGTATATGCTTACTAAAGAAGAGTTGAACTTGATGCAAAGAAGTTGGATCGAGTTTCTTAAGAATTATGATATGGTCATTGACTATCATCCAGAAAAAGCTAATGTGGTAGCTGACACTCTCAGTCAAAAGACAATTGTTGTCTTAAGAGTTATGAATGCAATATTTGCATTAAAAGAAGATAGTGTTTTGATTGTCAAGTTAAGAATAAAATTTACCATATTGGATTAAATAAGATATCTTTAAAGAAAGGATGAGAAATGTTGTCAAGGTTCAAACAAGTGGAAAAGAATGAAACTGAAAACCTGGAAGTTAGGTTTGATAGATATTTGTATTATCAAGGAAGAATTTCTATCTCAATGATGTAAACTATATGTTGACACTGAAAGGAAAGATATTTAATATGAAGTTAAGGATAAAGTATTCCTTAAAAGCTTCATCTTGGAAGAAGGTGTTATGGTTTAGACAAAGAGAAAGTTAATTTCAAAATTTATTGGGCTATAAGAAATGGTGAAAGGATTTAGTCTGATAGTTAAGCTTAATAGTTATCTTTATCTTTGGAAATGAACAAGATTCATAATGTATCGACGCTCAGGAAATATTGATTAGACCCCTCACATGTTGTTACTCCGGAGAAAATAAAGATTCAGACGAATTTAAGCTATGAAAAAGAACTGGTAAAGATCCTAGCACACGGAGTCAAAGAACTAAGAAAACAAGATAATCCTGTTTGTTAAAGTTCTTTGACAAAAAAATCATAAGATTAAAGAAACGATTTGAGAGAAATAAGAAGAAAATATAAGAAAATAGTTTCCTCACCTTTTGAATCAGGTGCGTGTTGAAAATTCAAGGACGAATTTTCTTAAGGGGAGAGAATTGTAATACCCCAAAATTTACTAAGTTGATTAAGGGTCCTTTAGTACTAAGATAATATCTTAAAAGCTAACTTAGTGACCAAAATGACAAAAATGCGAAAGTTGGGATTTCTTTAATTATGGGTTTTGGAAAGGAAATTTCTAAGGTTTAAAGGTATCATGTGATAGATAGTGAATTGAATAAGGTGATCATATGCATTATTAATAATTAATAATTAATATTGAGATTGATATTATGACAATTGCACTTAAATTTGAATTATTGCCTCACTAAGTAAATACTTAGCGTGTAACTGTTTTACACATAGGAAAGAAGAAATGGTTGGAGTAAGGAGCATATACGGACATCATCAATCATTAACAGGTACGTTAGTATCAGTAAGATATCTTTTGATACTGTTTGATATTTACTAGTTAGCATGTATATTAAAAAGGGTATGCCTGCTCTAATAGAATTTGTATTTTATTTGGTATCTGGATGAATTTTAAATCAGGCAGTTTTTAGGTAGTTTTATTAATTATATCAAGACAAATTAAATTGATAAGTTTCTGCCTAAAAATAAATTCGATTTGAAGATGAAAATATTATTTTTAAACTTTACGCGAATAACTAGATTTGTAAATAAAAACTAAATACATTGTAACATTTTTAAAGAAACAAAATTTTACCGAGTTACAAATGTAGAGGGTTTTACAAATGTTTTGTGACATCTCTTTCCCGTATTTGGCTTTTCGAACTCGGTATGAATACTATGAGTTCGTGATGATGCCTACGATATTTATAAGCCTAATGAACCCGGTATTTTAATTTTGCTTGGACCAATTTTTGGTAGAGTTCACTAAATATATTTTGGTCTATTCGAAGGAAAAAGGAAGAATAAGATGCCTATTTTTGCATTGTTTTTCAGACCTTTCGAGAAAAAAAGTTATATGCTAAATTGTAAAGTATGAATTTGGTTGTCAAAGACTTTTCATTAGATCTGTGGATTTGGCAGTGGGAATAAGAGTAGGCCCCGAGAAAGTACAAATTATAGTTGAATAGAAACCTCTGAAGAATGTTTTAGAGGTTCAGAATTTCTTGATGATTGCCTCCCCATTGACCAAGCTATTGAGGAAGGAAATTCCATTCAGTTGAATAGATAAATGTTAAGAGAACTTTGAGACATTAAAGGAGATCTTAATAGAAGCCACGGTACTAGTACAACCAGAATCGGGTAAAGATTATATAGTATATAGAGATGCTTCTCATAGCGGTTTGGGATGCATACTTATGCAAAAAGGAAAAGTAATGGTCTCTGCTTGAGACAACTCAAGATATATGAGATCAATTACCTTACTTGGGATTTGGAGCTGGTAATGGTTGTATTTGCTTTAAAAGATGTAGCATCATTATTTATACAGTGAGCGATGGTATATTTATATAGATTATAAAAGTTTAAAGTATATGCTTACTAAAGAAGAGTTAAACTTGAATCAAAGAAGTTGGATTGAGTTTCTTAAGAATTATGATATGGTCATTGACTATCATCTATAAAAAGCTAATATGGTAGCTGACGCTCTCAGTCGAAAGACAATTGTTGTCTTAAGAGTTATTAATGCAAGATTTGCATTAAAAGAATATGGTGTTTTGATTGTCAAGTTAAGAATAACATTTACCATATTGGATTAAATAAGACATCTTTAAAGAAATGATGAGAAATGTTGTCAAGGTTCAAACAAGTGGAAAAGAGTGAAACTGAAAACCTGGAAGTTAGGCTTGATAGATATTTGTATTATCAAGGAAGAATTTCTATCTCAATGATGGAAACTATATGTTGACCCTGAAAGGAAAGATATTTAATATGAAGTAAGGATAAAGTATTCTTTAAAAGCTTCACCTTGGAAGAAGGTGTTATGGTTTAGACAAAGAGAAAGTTAAGTTCAAAATTTATTGGGCTATAAGAAATTGTGAAAGGAGTTAGTCTGATAGTTAAGCTTAGTAGTTAGCTTTATCTTTGGAAATGAACAAGATTCATAATGTATCGACGCTCTAGAAATATTGATTAGACCTCTCACATGTTGTTACTCTGGAGAAAATAGAGATTCAGCCAGATTTAAGCTATGAAAAAGAACTGGTAAAGATCCTAGCACGTGGAGTCAAAGAACTAAGAAAACAAGATGATCATGTTTCTTAAAGTTCTTTAACAAAAAAATCATAAGATTAAAGAAACGATTTGAGAGAAATAAGAGGAAAATATAAGAAAATAGTTTCCTCACCTTTTGAATCAGGTGCGTGTTGAAAATTCGAGGATGAATTTTCTTAAGGGGGAGAGAATTGTAATACCCCAAAAATTACTAAGTTGATTAAGGGTCATTTAGTACTAAGATAATAGCTTAAAAGCTAATTTAGTGACCAAAATGACAAAAATGCGAAAGTTGGGATTTCTTTAATAATGGGTTTTGGAAAGGAAATTTCTAAGGTTTAAAGGTATCATATGATAGATAGTGAATTGAATAAGGTGATCATATGGATTATTAATAACTAATATTGAGATTGATATTATGACAATTACACTTAAATTTGAATTATTGCCTCACTAAGTAAATACTTAGCGTGTAACTGTTTTACACATAGGAAAGAAGAAATGGTTGGAGTAAGGAGCATATACGGACATCATCAATCAATAACAGGTACATCAATATCAGTAAGATATCTTTTGATACTGTTTGATATTTACTAGTTGGCATGTATATTAAAAAGGGTATGCCTGCTCTAATAGAATTTGTATTTTATTTGGTATCTGGATGAATTTTAAATCAGACAATTTTATTAATTATATCAAGACAAATTAAATTGATAAGTTGCTCCCTGAAAATAAATTCGATTTGAAGATGAAAATATTATTTTGAAACTTTACGCGAATAACTAGATTTGTAAATAAAAACTAAATACATTGTAACATTTTTAAAGAAGCAAAATTTTACTGAGTTACAAATGTAGAGGGTTTTACAAATGTTTTGTGATATCTCTTTCCCGTATTCGGCTTTTCAGACTCGATATGAATACTATGAGTTCGTGATGATGCCTACGGCATTTATAGGCCTAATGAACCAGGTATTTTAATTTTGCTTGGACCATTTTTTGTTAGAGTTCACTAAGTATATTTTGGTCTATTCTAAGGAAAAAGGAAGAACAAGATGCCCATTTTTGCATTGTTTTTCAGACCTTTCGAGAAAAGAAGTTATATGCTAAATTGTTAAAGTATGAATTTGGTTGTCAAAGGCTGTTTTATTAGATCTGTGGATTTGCCAGTGGGAATAAGAGTAGACCCCGAGAAAGTACAAATTATAGTTGAATGGAAACCTCTGAAGAATGTTTTAGAGATTCAGAATTTCTTAATGATTGCCTCCCCATTGACCAAGCTATTGAGGAAAGAATTGTCATTCAGTTGAATAGATAAATGTCAAGAAAACTTTGAGACATTAAAGGAGATCTTAATAGAAGCCACAGTACTAATACTTATGCAAAAAGGAAAAGTAATGGTCTCTGCTTGAGACAACTTAAGATATATGAGAGCAATTACCTTACTTGGGATTTGGAGCTGGTAATGGTTGTATTTGCTTTAAAAGATATAGCATCATTATTTATAAAGTGAACGATGGTATATTTATATAGATTATAAAAGTTTAAAGTATATGCTTACTAAAGAAGAGTTGAACTTGACTCAAAGAACTTGGATTGAGTTTCTTAAGAATTATGATATGGTCATTGACTATCGTCCAGAAAAAGCTAATATGGTAGCTGACGCTCTCAGTTGAAAGACAATTGTTGTCTTAAGAGTTATGAATGCAAGATTTGCATTAAAAGAATATGGTGTTTTGATTGTCAAGTTAAGAATAAAATTTACCATATTGGATTAAATAAGATATCTTTAAAAAAATGACGAGAAATGTTGTGGTTTGATAGATATTTGTATTATCAAGGAAGAATTTCTATCTCAATGATGGAAAATATATGTTGACCCTGAAAGGAAAGATATTTAATATGAAGTTAAGGATTAAGTATTCCTTAAAAGTTTCACCTTGGAAGAAGGTGTTATTGTTTAGACAAAGAGAAAGTTAAGTTCAAAATTTATTGGGCTATAAGAAATTGTGAAAGGAGTTAGTCTGATAGTTAAGCTTAGTAGTTAGCTTTATCTTTGGAAATGAACAAGATTCATAATGTATCGACGCTCTAGAAATATTAATTAGACCCGTCACATGTTGTTACTACAGAGAAAATAGAGATTCAGCCGGATTTAAGCTATGAAAAAGAAATGGTAAAGATCCTAGCACATGGAGTCAAAGAACTAAGAAAACAACACAATCCTATTTGTTAAAGTTCTTTGACAAAAAAATCATAAGATTAAAGAAACGGTTTGAGAGAAATAATAAGAAAATAGTTTCCTCACCTTTTGAATCAGGTGCGTGTTGAAAATTCGAGGATGAATTTTCTTAAGGGGGAGAGAATTGTAATACCCCAAAATTTACTAAGTTGATTACGGGTCATTTAGTACTAAGATAATAGCTTAAAAGCTAACTTAGTGACTAAAATGACAAAAATGCAAAAGTTGGGATTTCTTTAATTATGGGTTTTGGAAAGGAAATTTCTAAGGTTTAAAGGTATCATGTGATAGATAGTGAATTGAATAAGGTGATCATATGCATTATTAATAATTAATAATTAATATAGGGATTGATATTATGACAATTGCACTTAAATTTGAATTATTGCCTCACTAAGTAAATACTTAGCGTGTAACTGTTTTACACCTATGAAAGAAGAAATGGTTGGAGTAAGGAGCATATACGGACATCATCAATCAATAACAGGTACATCAGTATCAGTAAGATATCTTTTGATATTGTTTGATATTTACTAGTTGGCATGTATATTAAAAAGGGTATGCCTGCTCTGATAGAATTTGTATTTTATTTGGTATCTGGTTGAATTTTAAATCAGGTACTTTTTAGATAATTTTATTAATTATATCAAGACAAATTAAATTAATAAGTTCCTGCCTGAAAATAAATACGGTTTGAAGATGAAAATATTTACGCGAATAACTACATTTGCAAATAAAAACTTAATACATTGTAACATTTTTAAAGAAACAAAATTTTACCGAGTTACAAGTGTAGAGGGTTTTACAAATGTTTTGTGATATCTCTTTCCCGTATTCGGTTTTTCGAACTCGGTATGAATACTATGAGTTCGTGATGATGCCTACGGCATTTATAGGCCTAATGAACCAGTTATTTTAATTTTGCTTGGACCATTTTTTGTTAGAGTTCACTAAGTATATTTTGGCCTATTCTAAGGAAAAATGAAGAACAAGATGACCATTTTTGCATTGTTTTTCAGACCTTTCGAGAAAAGAAGTTATATGCTAAATTGTTAAAGTATGAATTTGGTTGTCAAAGGCTGTTTTATTAGATCTGTGGATTTGGCGGTGGGAATAAGACTAGACCCCGAGAAAGTACAAATTATAGTTGAATGGAATCCTCTGAAGAATGTTTTAGAGGTTCAGAATTTCTTCATGATTGCCTCCCCCATTGACCAAGCTATTGAGGAAAGAAATGCCATTCAATTGAATAGATAAATGTCAAGAAAACTTTGAGACATTAAAGGAGATCTTAATAGAAGCCACGGTACTAGTACAACCAGAATCAGGTAAAGATTATGTAGTATATAGAGATGCTTATCATAGAGGTTTGGGATGCATACTTATGCAAAAAGGAAAAGTAATGGTCTATGCTTGAGACAACTTAAGATATATGAGAGCAATTACCTTGGGTTTGGAGCTAGTAATGGTTGTATTTGCTTTAAAGATATAGCATCATTATTTATACAGTGAACGATGCTATATTTATATAGATTATAAAAGTTTAAAGTATATGCTTACTAAAGAAGAGTTGAACTTGACGCAAAGAAGTTGGATCTAGTTTCTTAAGAATTATGATATGGTCATTGACTATCATCCAAAAAAAGCTAATGTGGTAGCTGACACTCTCAGTCGAAAGACAATTGTTATCTTAAGAGTTATGAATGCAAGATTTGCATTAAAAGAAGATGGTGTTTTGATTGTCAAGTTAAGAATAAAATTTACCATATTGGATTAAATAAGATATATTTAAAGAAAGGATGAGAAATGTTGTCAAGGTTCAAACAAGTGGAAAAGAGCGAAACTGAAAACTTGGAAGTTAGGTTTGATAGATATTTGTATTATCAAGGAAGAATTTCTATCTCAATGATGGAAACTATATGTTGACCCTGAAATGAAAGATATTTAATATGAAGTTAAGGATAAAGCATTCCTTAAAAGTTTCACCTTGGAAGAAGGTGTTATGGTTTAGACAAAGAGAAAGTTAATTTCAAAATTTATTGGGCTATAAGAAATTGTGAAAGGAGTTAGTCTGATTGTTAAGCTTAATAGTTAGCTTTATCTTTGGAAATGAACAAGATTCATAATGTATCGACGCTCTGGAAATATTGATTAGACCCTCACATGTTGTTACTCTTGAGAAAATAGAGATTCAGTCGGATTTAAGCTATGAAAAAGAACTGGTAATGATCCTAGCACATGGAGTCAAGCTCGTACAACTTTAGTTAATAGTACGGGTGGTTCTGGAAGAGGTTCACAGATTCTTTTATGCAACTTTTGTCAAAAGAGGCATCCCGGGCAGTGTCACAGATAGACCAGGTCTTGCTATCTTTGTGGTGGAACTGGACACTTTATCAGGCAATGTCCGCTGAACCCAAATGCTCCTACCTTTATGGCTTCTCTAAACAATTCTGCCAAGGGAAGATGAGTGAAACAAGTGCAGTCTGGATCAGCGGGGAAACCTCACAACATGAACTCTCTTTTAGTAGGGCATAACTCTCAGACCTTAGCCCAGATGTACCACGTTCGAGGTCGAGAACAGGAGGACAATCCCAATGTGATAGCAGGTATGGTGGAATTATGTTATGATCTTGTTTATGCTTTGGTGGATCCAGGCTCTACGCATTCCTTTATTAGTGAACCATTGATTAGGAAGTATACCCTAGAACCTGAACCAATCACTTCTGAGATAGTTGTCTCTAACCCACTAGGAGATAGTGTAGTTATACGGTTGATTTGTAAAGCTTGTCCTCTAAGGATCCAAGGGATCCCATTTCTGGCCAAGTTGATGGCTTTACCTTTTCATGAGTTCGATCTTATCCTAAGCCTGGATTGGTTGGCTAAACATCAAGCCTGGGTAGACTGTTCGAAGAAGAAGCTATACCTCCGTGGACTCGGCAAGGAAAGCATAACTTTGATAAAAACCCAACCCGAGCCTAATAAAGCTATTATGTTTGTCATGGAGTCTAAAGAAGATACCAAGCTTGAAGATGTACCGATGGTGAAGGAATTCCCTAATGTGTTTCTCGATGAACTTTCAGGACTCCCTCTGACCCAAGAAGTAGAATTCAGAATCGAAGTGCAACCGGGGACTACACCAATCTCCATTTCTCCGTATATGATGGCTCCGGTTGAACTAAAAGAGTTGAAGGCCCAAATCCAAGATCTTTTAGACAAGGGATTTATCCAACCGAGTTCTTCACCTTGGGGAGCATCATTTTGTTTGTTAAGAAGAAAGATGGGTCGATGCGTCTGTGCATTTACTATCGTCAATTGAATAAAGTAACGATCAAGAATAAGTATCGTTACCGAGGATTGATGATCTTTTTGATCAGTTGAAGGGTGATTTTATATTTTCTAAGATAGACTTACGATCTGGGTACTATCAAATGCTTGTGAAAGAGTCTAATGTCCCGAAGACTGCCTTCCAAACTAGGTATGGCCACTATGAATTCCTAGTAGTGCCTTTTGGGCTTACAAATGCACCCACAACCTTCATGGATTTGATGAATCATGTGTTCCGGCCCTATATAGATAAATTTGTGGTTGTGTTTATAGATGACATTTTGATTTATTCCAAGGACACTGCCACTTATGAAGAACATCTCCGGATTGTACTTCAGACTCTCCAGGAGAAGCAGTTGTATACTAAGTTCTGTAAATGTGAATTTTGGTTATCTCAAGTATCCTTCTAGGACATGTGATTTCTTTTGCGAGAATTCAATTTGACCCAAAGAAGATTCAAGCAGTTCTTGATTGGGCCCCTCCGAAGAATATTGGAGAAGTTCATAGTTTTCTCGGCCTTGCAGGCTACTACCGTTGATTCGTTAAAGGGTTCTCAATAATGGTTGTACCCTTGAAGAAGCTTCTTTGTAAAGAAACTCTTTTTGTTTAGACTGAGGAACAACAAAGGAGTTTTGATCAACTTAAGCAGGTTCTAACACATGCATTTATTTTGGTGCAACTTGAGTCGGGCAAGGACTTCACGGTGTACAGTGATGCATCCCACTTGGGATTAGGTTGTATATTCATGCAAGAAGGAAAAGTCATAGCCTATGCCTTGCATCATCCTAAGCCACAAGAGCTAAACTACCCGGCACATGATCTGGAGCTAGCTGTTGTTGTGTTTGCCCTAAAAATATGCAGGCACTATCTTTACAGTGAGAAGTGTTACTTGTACATTGATCACAAAAGCCTGAAGTATCTTTTAACTCAGAAAGAGTTGAATCTCCATTAACTTCGGTGGATGGAACTTTTGAATGACTACAACTTGGTCATTGATTACCATCCTGGTAAAGTCAATGTCATAGCTGATGCTTTTAGTCGGACGCCTACTCCTTCTTCGAGACATTTGAATGCTTATTTCTGGCTTAAGAAGCATGGCAAGTTGTTGGTTGAATTGAAAGTTTAGTCAACCATCGTGTCCCAAATCAAAGTACTCTAGGAGTCTGACGAGGAGTTGCAACCTCTAATTGCTAAGATTAAGGACAAGCTGTATCTTGACTTTGCTATGAATTTCGAAGGTTTATTGTTTTTCGAAATCGTATTTGTGTTCCTGGTGATGATGGTCTTCGAAATAAAATTCTGAGTGAGGCTCATTTGAGTCCTTTTTTATTCATCTTGGAGCTATCAAAATGTATAAAGACTTGAAGGAGCTGCATTGGTGGTCTGGTATGAAAAGTGAAATCACAGACTTTGTGGCTAGGTGTCTGACCTACCAACGGGTTAAAGTCGAGCACAAGGTGTATGCTAGTCTCTTACAGCCTATCGAGCTTCCACAATGGAAATGGGAACGTATTAAGATGAATTTTTTAAGTGGTCTACCAATGACACCAAAGAAAAATAATGTTATTTGGGTTATTGTAGATCGATTCACCAAGTCTGCTCATTTTCTTCTGGTGAGGATGGACTTCAACTTGCCTAGACTTGCTGAGTTATACATTCGTGAAGTCATTCGTTAGCACAGAGTTCATGTGTCCATTATTTCTGACTGTGATCCATGCATTGCATCCCGGTTTTGGAGAACCTTACATGAGGCTTTAGGAACTCGAGTGCACCTAAGCACTGTTTTCCACCCTCAAATCATGGCCAATCTGAGAAGGTTATTCAGGTAACCTTATATCACTTCTATTCATATTTATAATTATTTCGTACCAATCTCAACTCTTCCTTGTAGGTTCTAGAAGATATGCTATGAGCCTGTGTTATCGACTTCGGGAATATGTGGGGAAAATCCCTACCATTGGTGGAGTTTGCATACAACAATAGTCACCAAGCTTCTATTAAAATGGCTCCTTATGAAGCTCTTTATGGAAGAAGATGTAGAACTCCTCTTTGTTGGACCGAGCTTGGTGAAGGCAAGGTGTTAGGCCCTGACTTACTTCAAGAAACCGAAAAAAGGGTAATCATCATTTGTGACTGGCTCAAGGCTGCCTTTGACCGGCAAAAAGCTTATGATGACTTGAAAAGAAGGGACATTCTGTATGATATTAGTCAGAAAGCTTTCCTTAAAGTGTCTATGTGGAATAAGATCCTTCATTTCGGCAAAAAGGGGAAGCTAAGCCACGTTTTATTGGCCCATTTGAGGTAATCGAGAGAGTTGGACTTGTTGCCTACCAACTAGCTCTCCCTGAAAAGTTAAGTCGAATATATAATGTCTTCCACGTGTCTATGCTACGAAAGTACAGGTTTGACCCTTCTCACGTGATTGAGCCAGAGTCTGTGGAGATTCAATATGATTTGGCATACAAGAAGGAACCAGTGCAGATCGGCAATTGAGAAGTCAAGAGGCTCCGAAACAAGTTTATGCCTCTAGTAAAAGTTCTTTGGAGAAGTCATGCAGTGGAGGAAGCAATGTGGGAGCCAGGAAAAACAATGAAAAAGCAGTATCCTCATCTTTTCGATTAGAATGAAAATTTGAGGACGAATTTTCTTAAGGGGGAGAGTTGTCACACCTTAAAAACTGGTCTAGTCAGAATTAGGTTTCGGTGATCAAAAATTTTGTATCGGCCATGCCCGAATGATGTATTTGCTCAATCCTTGTATCCAATTTTGAAGTAATGAAAGTTATTTGGGCCTAATTGAAGTTGTTGGACGTTTTTGTAAGGGATGAAAGCCATTTAGTGACTAAATTGCGAAAAATCAAAGTTTAGGGGGCAAAAGTTCAAACTTTGAAAAGTTGAGGGACCACCTTTGTAATTAAACCAATTAGTGGTGTGAATCACCTCCCTACTTGCCTTTATCTCACGTGAAATTAGTCATCTTATTAAGAAAAGCTGACAACATGAATTAAGAAGGGAAAAGAAGGCTTAAGTGAATATTAAAAGGTTTCCTCCCAAGCTATGAAACCATGTGATTGGTTGCTTGGGAGGCAATCATTATGGAGTAGTAAAACTACTCGGTTAAGCCTAGCAAATAAAAGAAAAGGGAGTGAAAACATTGTTAAAGTTAACCGAGACCAAGTTTCCATCCCTTTCATCATTTTTTCCCAGCAAGGGCTAAGCAAGCACCTTCATTGTCATCTCCAAGCTCAAGCTCAAGCAAGAACCTCAATCCAATCTCTGAACTTTGTTTGATTTCAGTACACCATTTGAAAGCTTGTAGCTTGATAAGTGGAACCCCTATGTCAATTTGATGATTCCATCAATCCTTAGAGTTTAATTTCAAGCTTTAAGTCATGAATGTTCAAGCTAAGACCATGTGTTAGAAGGTTAATTTCCCTTATTTTGATGTTATCTACAAGATTTGGTAAGCTTGAAGAACGTTTATGAATCATTAGTTTCGATTCTAATGTAATCCTCTAATTTTAAACTAGCTAAAGTGGTGGAAAAAAGCCATCTTCATTACCGAGCACTTCCAACGGCAAGGGGATCATTATTTGAGAACCTTGAAGCCTCCGAGTACTAGGTGAGTGTATTTGTGTCTCGGGATCAGCTAGGTGCCATCCCGGTTGCATTTAATTTGTGTCTATATTATGCCTCCATTAGATTGATCAAGTAGAGCTTACAAGGTATGAACTTCGTGTGGTAAGTGTAGTAAGGTCACTCTATTGCTTTTGGTGCATTTCAAGGTCTTATGAATCATTTGTCGTACGTTATATGTGAAAATGTTTAATGTTAACATTGACATCCACGAGAATTGATATGATCCATACATGATATGATATGTTACTTGGAGCCAAGTCTTATTTGGAAATCTGATGTGTTATGGCCTAAGGGCACAAAGGTAAGTTCTATGATGAAATATGTAACCTTGGACACTTGTGGACTTTGGATACAATTGGCATGCCATAGGGTTGTTTGAGCTCATCATATAAGGGATTGGTAAGACTAGTTATAATTGCCACGTATGCTTACACTTTATTTTGAACTTCTAGTAAGGTGGCATAAGGCTTAGACATGTTATAATTGTCTATTATAATATGTATGTAATGATCTAATAGTGTTTAGGTGTTAGTTGTGAACTTTGGTATGGTTGTAGAATGGTAAGACTAGTTAAATTTGGCTTAAAGGCACTAAAAGGTAAAAACTTAGTAAATGGATTTGAAATGCTCTAAAATTTTGTATGCCATTAGAAATGTTGATTTAAAACTTGTTGGTAAAATTTCATTGCATTTGGACATCGTTCAACAAGTTAAATAGACAAAAAAAATTAGATAAAATCTGTCATTACAACACAGGTGTACCGATACAGGTCAAGCTGTATTGATACGGCCTTACATATTTGGACTTGGTAAAACAGAGTGTATCGATACGCTAAGGGTGTATCAATACGAATCTTGGCAGTGAGGTTGGGGAAATAAATTGTATTGATACGGCATTAGGGTGTATCGAAACGGGTCAACCTTGGTCAAAGCGTATCGATACAGGCTTAGCTATATCGAAACGGGGTCTAATGAACAGAGTCAACACCAGTCAACCTGTATCGATACGGGTGATGGCGTATCGATACAGAATTTGGCATATTCAAATAAAGATAAGATCTATATGTATCTGTAACGATACGACTCCAGAGTGTATCGATACGGGAGTAGTTAATTCTGTTAAAAGACTTAAACTATAGTTTTAAATAGTTTATATATTGGTCACTAAACCTTGTATGGTCTAACTAGATAGGTAAATGACCTCCGTTAATAATGAAATTTCACAGGCTAATAAATGATAAGTTCAATTGAAGTTTAGTAAAACGAAATTATAATAAAGACCCTTAACTTGTAAAATTTACATTTTGGTCCCTAAGTTTGAAAAGTTTAAAATTGACCCAAATAGAGTAAGTTGCTGATGAATATGTCTGTTAGGTCTTAAAAGAGGTTAATAAGACATTCCAAATAAGTTTCGAACTCCGATTGAGCTTTCGATCTTCGAATATGTCTTCTAGTAACACTTTCGACCTAGTTCTCTTCTAGGCCGGGAAGGGGGTGTTACACGCTGACATATCGTACACTTAGCAACAAAATCAGCCACATATTTCTTCAAACCAACCCAATAGTACTCTCCCTTCAACCCTTGATACATCTTAGTACTACCGGGATGCATAGCAAAAGGACGACTATGAGCCTCGGTCAAAATCATACGCCTCAACTCACCGTCACTGGGCACCACCATTCAAATTTTAAAACACAAAACACCAACATCATTGAAATGAAAATCCGTCGAATTTCCATCCATGATGTCCTTAACATGCGGCACCAATGCATCATCATAAGGTTGCTTCTCTTTAATCAACTGTGACAAAGATGGCTTCACTTGCAACTTAGCCAACAAACCTCCATCTCGCGTCACACTCAACCGCGCAAACATTGCCTGCAGCTCTACCGCTATCTTTCTACTTAAGGCATCGGCTACAACATTAGCCTTACCCGGATGATACTCAATTTTCAAATCATAATCCTTAAGCAAATCCAACTATCTACGTTGCCTAAGATTCAAATCCTTTTGAGTCATCAAATATTTCAAACTTTTATTATCCGTATACACAACACACTTCTCACCATAAATATAATTCCTCCAAATTTTCAAAGCAAACACAACCGCAACAAGCTCAAGATCATGGGTAGGGTAATTGTGCTCGTGCACCTTCAATTGCCTAGATGCATAAGCCACAACCTTACCTTCTTGCATCAACTCACAACCTAACCCAACGTACGACGCATCACTATAAACCACAAACTCCTTACCCGACTCAGGTTGAATTAAGATAGGAGCTTACGTCAAAGCTTCCTTCAACTTCTAAAAAGCTTGTTGCCTTTCCTCCGTCCACTCAAAACGAACACTCTTTTGCAACAACTTATTCAAATGAGCAGCAACCTTTGAAAAACCATCCACAAACCTACGGTAGTATCCTGCCAAACCAAGGAAACTACGAACCTTCTACACCGACTTAGGTGACTTCCAATTCATCACCGCCTCAATCTTATGGGGATCAACCCGAATACCTTCGGCCGACACCACATGACCAAGGAAAACCACTTCCCTAATCCAAAACTCACACTTGCTCAACTTAGCATACAACTGATTCTCCAACAAAGCATGCAACACAATTTGCAAGTGTCTATCATGATCCTCCTCAGTACGAGAGTACACAAGAATATCATTGATAAACACAACCACAAATGATCCAAAAACTCATGAAACACCCGATTCATCATATCCATGAACGCAGCAAGGGCATTAATCAAATCAAACGGCATCACCAAAAACTCATAATGCCCGTACCTCGTACAAAAGCTGTCTTAGGCATATTCACATCCTTCACCTTCAACTAATAGTACTCAGATCTCAAATCAATCTTAGAGAACACAGAAGCACCTCGAAACTGATCAAACAAATCATCAATCCTTGGCAAAGGATACTTATTCTTAATTGTCAACTTGTTCAGTTGACGATAATCAATGCACATCCACATTGTACTATCCTTCTTTTTCACAAACAACACTGGCGCACCCCAAGGTGAAACACTAGGCCTGATAAACCCTCGATCAATCAACTCCTGAAGTTGTGTCTTCAACTCCTTCAGTGCCATACGATAGGGAGCAATAGACACCGGAGTTGTATTCTCATAAAACTCAATGCCAAACTCAACCTCTCTATTCGGCAGCAAACTAGACAATTCTTCCAGAAAAACACCCAGAAACTCACATACCGTACGTATGTCCTACACATGCACTTCCTTCGATCCTAGATTCATAACATAGGCCAAGAAAGCCTCGTATCCAGAATCCGTTAATCGACTCACTTCCAAAGCCGGATAGCATTAGGCAATAATTTAACATTCTCACCCACGACTAACACTTCATAATCATCAGCAAGTTTCAAGTTAACTCGCTTGGATTCAGAATCAACCATAGCTCTATGTTTGGACAACCAATCCATACCTAGGATTACATCACAACCATGAAACGAAAACTTCATCAAATCAACCGCAAACACATGTCCTTGAACAGACAAATGACACCTCCTAAACATCCTTCTTGTAACAACCATTTCACCAAAAGAACTCGTTACTTACATTCCAACATCTAACACCTCAACGGGCATATCAAGAAAATGTGCATGTTCACGCAAGATATATGAATGCGTAGAACCAGAATCAACCAAAGAAAACAACGGCAAATACTGCAAAGTAAAAGTACCTGCAATCACATCGGTGTCGTACGTCCCTCACGATGTGCATACACCCTCGCGGGACCACCACCCTCAGGTTGAATCGCAACAGCATGAGAAACCATCCTCAGACCCTCATCTCTACGCTGGAATTGTCCCCGACCACAACCACAGCCTCACTGAGGTGCAGCTACAGGTGCCCTAGCCTGACCAACACCAGCCAGTAACGGACAATCACGTCTCAGATGATCACTCGACCTGCAACTCCAACAAACATTACCACTCGTAGCAATAGGAGCCTTTCCTTCACGAAACACACGTGGATAATCTCGCCTCATATGCTCACGTGATCCACAAGTCGAACAAGTATTAAGACCCGTTCTACCCTGAGCACCCTGACCCTACGATCCACGCCCAGCATTACCTCCACCATATCTCGCCTCAGAGCGATACTTCTTATGTCAGTGCCTCTTATACTGACCACCACTGTAGCTAGAGTCCGTAACTCTCTTGCCCGAGCCAGAACAACTCATACGCGATGACAAACACAAGTTCTGCTCAATATCCTTCGCCCGTGTAATCAATACGTCAAAATCAGTATAGTCAAAGGCTAACATGTACGTCTTCACCTCTTGCTCCAAACCATAGCGAAAATGATCACAATGATGCCTATCACTCGGCACCAACTCAGGGGCATACTAGCTCAAACGAACAAACTGAACCTCATACTCAGCCACAGACATGCTACCCTAAACCAAAAACATAAACTCGCATTTCTTGTCATCCAAGTATCTAACTCCCAGATACTTCCTCTTATAAGGAGCTTGGAAAAACTCTCAGTCCACATCATTGGGCTCCATGTCCGCATCCACCAACTATAAGCATTACCCTGCAACAGGAGCACAACACATCCCAACTTACGGTCATCATTACACCCTATCTGATCCAAAATCCAGACCATACTGGCCATCCATGCCTCAGGCGACAAACCACGATACTCAACACCGCCCAAACTACGTGAATGCTCTAATGGCAAACCCGTCTGCCCAAAAGTTGGTGTTTGCACATACACTCCAGCAACAGTAGCCTGGAAAACTCCAGTTATTGCCTGTATCAAAGGCACCATATCGCTCAAAACTAACCCAGCTGGCTCAGGTAGCACTTGCTCCTCATTCACAATTATAGGAGGCGGAAGGGGTGGTATCCCTCCAGGAGGTACGACATCCTCCTAATTTCCATGCCCAACGGCACCAGCAATCTCCCTAGATCGCAACTCCCTCCTCGGTCCTATTGTGCTAAAATAATTAAGGCATGATAACAAACCAAAATAAAAATAGTTAGGTCAACTTCGAGCAAGGATCCAAGACTTCCATTTTAAATCAAAACACCTTAGTCTATAGTAATAACGCAATGGGTTTCCCACATTTCCCCTCAACATGGCATAAAGCAAACAACGTGCATATCGCAATCACCGTGCATAGCAAACAACAATTTACAACGCAAAGCAACATTACAACAACTTACCGATATCCCAATTATCATAAACCTAGCTCTGATACAACCAAATGTAACCCTCTCGACCTGGCCTAGTCGCAAGACTGAACCGATCGAGTCACACAGGGAATATTGAAGTAAACCGGGAATATTTACTTCAATAAATGACCTTTTTTTCTTTTATCTTATCTAGATGCAATATTATTAACCTATGTGTACATGGAAAAAGCGGGTAAAATCTAAACTCAATCGGACGTTGAATTGATATCCAATTGCTCAAATTTGCAATTAGGGACCAAACTACAAATCTCACAAAATACAGGAACTTGAGCCATTTTAGAATTACCAATATTCAATTAGATAGGTTTCATGCGTACGTGTCAAATTACAGCTCAATTTAATTATCCAATCAACCATAATTGCATCAAAAAAATTTAGGGACCAAAACGTAAGATAATAGAACATCAGAAAGCCTCAAATAACTAACTTAACTGCCAACCGTATCGGTACACTTGGGCCCATATCGGTACGATCTTGAGGAATTGCAAATCCCAGATTCCAGTAGCTTGAACCCGTATTGATACGCCCTCGCGCATCGAAACACCCAACCATTTTGCTCTAAGCCCAAACCGATACGGTACCCCGCGTACCAATACGCTAAGCCTGATTTGGCTTACCTGTAAGGATATGGTAAGTCGCGTACCGATACGCTTGGACCCAAAATGTCCGTTATTGTAGGTTTAATATACATTTAAGCAAACCAAACCACTCTATCATGCTCCTAACACATAGCCAACATATTCAAGGATCGATCCTCAACTAAACATATCAGAAACATCATCAAAACATAGCATCATGCTTCAAAACGTAATCTATATGCATGCTTCCTATAAACCAAGTCAATCAAGAAACCAAAAGCCATGACAAAGGAAAAGGCAACCATCAAAGGCCATTTACAACTCTAAAATAGCAACACAAACTTGTACAAACATGGAGTTTAACATCATCTCCTAAAACCATAAATGAAACCCTCATCGCCCTTATTACATATAGTCTAAAAAGAAAACATACTTTCAACAACAAAGTCTTTCTTGATCCCTTACTTCCCTGCTACCTTTGAACCTTTAATTATCTACATTGATGGACAAAGAGAGCGTAAGCACACAAGGCTTAGTGAGGAGTGCTCAAAAACAACTCACCACCAATGCATTCAAAACCGGTTTCAAAACCACATTGAAATCTCAATTCAATCCATGTTTAAACCAACATTTAAACCATCATGCCTTGAAAACCATGCACTTAAACCTTCCAAAAACCAGCATGTTAAACCATATGCAACATGTATCATAAACCAACAACAAATCACATTGCAAACCTCAATTTAAGCCTTCCCATCATAACATACCATATGCAAAGCTTAAAAAGTAAACATGTATAAATCACATTATACAACACATGACACATCAACAATTATATTGTCTTTCAAGTGATCATTAACCAAGTTCCATTTCCAAAATACCATATCGGATACGCGGATTAAACAAGTGTCCTCCCGACACTTCAAGCCATCATAACTGGAATAACGGCACAATCACAACCACGGGGACAACAACCCCAACCATCAATTAGATGTGTAACCCACTAACGAGAGACGGAACACCAACCTCCTCGATTGTTAAGGTTTCGCTAACGGGAGACTGGACACCAACCTCCTCGACCGTTAGGGTACTTGGATGAAGACGGGACAACAACCTCCTTGACATCCAAGGTGACTTATTTATAGTGCACTCAATCCTATAGCCAGCTAACTATATTCGATAACATTTTAAACCACATCACTTGCCAATATAATTCACGTTTAACCATGTACCTCATTGTTTTTATATGCATTTAACCAAGTCATTACCAAAGCAACAAACCATGCTTTTAAGCAAGTATAAACCATACTTCCATGGATCACTTAGCAATACAACCACCAGCAATATATGCTCAAAAACCATTACATATCATACTCAAATCATGCATAAACAGTAGGTACCATGCTATTTAAAAACAAGTGCATAAAACAAATTTCGCCAAGCACGACCGAGAGAGAAAATCCTTTATACTTACTTCCGAGTTTAAACCAGTGTTTTCAAGCTAAGGTTAAACTCCCATAAACCACCCTTTTAAACCATTTCAAGCTAGAAATCTCGTTCTCACCCACCGACAACGCAACGCCTCGCTTGTCGATGCACGACACACCTCCAAAGCTTCCAAAGCGACGTTTCAAGCTTGAGAGTCAACCTCCCCTAGTTTTACCACACAAAAGAGGGGATTCAATGCATTAAAATGCATTCACAAACCCAGCAACAACAAACCACAAAGATCTACTTCAAACTCTAGCCGAAACCTTCCCAAAATTATTGAAATCAACATCAAACACCCTTCAAACTTAATCCAGCCAAAACCTACTGATTTGATTCATCAATTAACATCAAAAAACAACCTAACATCATCTTTATACCTCTAGCCTTCATTAAACACCCACAATACCTCATAAACCCACAACTAGCAATATACACAATTAGAGATTCACCTAATTTCTGGATTCCAGTGTTAAAATCAACTTATTAACATCATAAAACATCATTGTCATGTTCTAATCTTATCAAGAACTCAATAAAACAGATCCAAAACAAAGATCAACCAATTTCATCAATTAAATATCAATTAAATCAATTTTCTATAATTAAATCATCAAAACTCATTAGAAATCATTCATAAAGGATCAAGAACTTGAGAATTTCAGTAAAGAACCTTTCATTAGAAGAGAAGAACGAAGTCTTACCTCTAATGTATGCTTTCCCCTTAATTGGATAGATTTACATGAGAAAACAAGATTAAAAAAATAAGGTTTTGATAGAAAACAATTAAGAAATCATTTGACGATCAAAGGTCCATTAAATCAAGAGATTACCTGAAGATTTTCAAGAAGAAAATGATGTTTGGCTGGAGAGAATTTGAGAGAGAGAAAAGAAGTTACGTGAATTTTGTTTTAAAGAAATAACCACCAGTTAACTCTCTCAAGCCCATTTTATTTAATAAAAACTTTTTAAAATAAACCAATTAAGGGATAAAGTTTGATATTGGGCTTTAGGGTTATTAGCTCCTTAAAGATTCAAAGTTCCGACCCTTTTACAAAACACTCACTAAAAATAGTTTTACAAAGTTTACATTTTGGTCACTAAATAAAAATGTCTGAATTCCAAATACCATTTTCCAAAATTGACTTCACCAAAACCATTTATATATTTAAAAAGGATTTTAGATCATTTTCCAATAATATTATTACCTTCAAAAATATTAATCCGATTAAATCCCGAAACTGAATCGAATCTCTAATTCCGGCCCACCGAACCCTCAAACTAACTTAAAAACCTCTAGGCCCAAAATCAGGGTGCTACAATTTTCCCATATGAAGAAAATCCTTACATGTATAAACATTACCTGAATGAAGAGCAGACACGTCATTGGTAATGTGATGAGTGGCCCATGAATCACAATATCAAGCTACCTCTCCTGAAGTAGTCTTTTGAGGTAATGCTGAAGCAAAGGCAGCGGATATTGTTGAAGAGAATTGTGCAGGTGCTGAAGAAGGACCGGGAGCTGATGGTACACCAGAGGAAGACCCTGGATGAGTATTAGATCCATAGCTAACTGTTGAATGAGAGCATGGACCAACATGTGAAAAACTCTATTGTAATCCAGATGAAAAACCACTAGAAGAACTAGTAAACTGCAAGGAATACCCAGGATAAAAAATGGGTTGAGAATGAGCCGTGTTCTGAACAGTTGGTATATAAAGAGTCTGAAAAACATGTGACTGTTGAGACTGAGGTTGAAACACATGAATATAGGCTTGTGCTGGTAAAGTTTTAGCTCTATGTGCATACTGAGTATTGGATGCATAACTTTGTTGCCTTTGGTTATCACCGAAATGAGAATTAGCTTCATTTGAATCAGAACTTTGACCTTAATAGCAAAGATCAAATCTATAATAGCACTTTTGGACAACATGACAAATACGACCACACAACTGACATTGAGGTCGATTGTTGAAACAACCTCTACCTCTTCCTCGATAGCCATTTCCACTACGGTTACCTCGATTGTAGTTTGAATCAGATAAGGGCTGATCTAGAGACACAACTGGTGTATTCTGAAGTGTAATATTATCTGTATTTATAGAATTTTGTTGAATAGCTTGTTGAGAAACCATATTAGCATGTATAGAACCTTGTTGAACAACATGTTGAGAAACTAGATTAGCATGCATAGAGAGTTTTTTTTTTTGAGAAAATTCTTTTGACGAGCCTCACAATCCAGTAGCATGTCAGTGAGAACTTCTAAGGACAGTGACTCACGAGAGGCAGTAGCAATGACAGATTCAAACTCAATTGACAACCCTGCCAAAACGACACTGACTTGCTCGTGTCCAGTAATAACACTTTCAGAGGCATTAAGTGTATCGCAAATAAGTTTAACTTTAGCAAGAAACTCATTTATAGACAGACTCCCTTTCTTTTGAGAATGTAGGCTATGATGATGAGAAGATATTTTGGCATTGGACCTAGCACCAAACAACCTAGATATAGCACTCCATATGGCTCGTAAAGAGGTGAGACCAGTTAAATGTGGTAGAACATCAGAATGAACTGTGTACAAAATCCACGAATCAAGCAATTTATCTTGTTGACCACAAAATCAGAGTTTTCAAGAACTTTACCAGTCTCATCAATAACAAAACGACTAGGAGGAACCAGTTTTTTCAGAAATATACTGTAACAACCCATAACCATCAATGATCGAAAGGACTTGATGCTTCCAAAGAATATAAGTGGTTTTAGTCAACTTAACATTATCATGTTCGGGAAAGTGTTGAACGGGATTGACTTTAAAACTAGCTTGTGGTTGAGTACTAGATGTAGCAACTGGAGACGAAGACTGAGATCTATTGTTATTTACAACTGGATCAGAATTAACATTCACAGGTGACAGATCTTGAGCCATGATGATAACATAATAGAAGGCAAACAACAAGCACTAATAAACTCCCGACTAAAACATTAACACAAACGGACCGAAGCCATACAAGCACTATCAAACTCCTGGCTGAAGCATTAATGCAAACAGACTGAAGGCAAACAAACCTTACAAAACTAAAAAATAAACAAACTGAGAAGGACATTCAAGCTAACGCAACGTTCTCAAGAATCTTTAAGCAACAAATTCAAGAAAAACTCAAACATTCGATCTGAAGAATATGTACACGGATCACTCATTCGTTCTTCGCACTATGAGTTTCAGAGAACAAGCATCCACGCGATCTAAAACATATTCTTGAAAAACCTGAAGATCTAGTGTTAACGCAAGAATCATACAATGATATATAGAAAACATCCATCGCATGCAATTCAGCTCATCACTATCTAATGTCAAAATGTAAACAATTATAATACTCACAATGGCAAACAAACCATCACGCAGAAAAATTTTGAATCAGATGTTTCATGATTTTGCAATTGCGACAGCTACGAATCAAGGAGAAAGAAGAAGACGCAGAAGAACACTCAATCAGAGAAGCAGATGAATGGTTCCAAGATTTAGCGAATGATACCATGTTAAGTATGAAGACTAGAGAAAGAGAGTCAGTACTCTCATTAGTTTTATTGATTATGTTGTAACATTCTTCAATAGAAAACCAATGTATTTATAAAATCTTTGAGGCTATACAGAGTTGGCTACACAGACGGTAAACTAACAACTTTCTTAACCGTCAATAACCAACTACAACAGCCAAGCTTACAATAATACAATACAAACACCTACACTGTATTTATTAACCAACTAAGCATATTACCTTAGTCTATTTATACTCTAACATTGTTTTCGTTGGCGTTGTGGCTCAGGACAATGTTGGTTTGGTCCTAGCAGGTTGCGCGAAGTATATCCTTAATACACAGGATGCGCAAATCGTGGAGGCTCATGCTTTTCTTGAAGGTATATTGCTAGCGATTGACAAGAGCTGGTCCAGGGTGGTTGGCAGGGGAGCACAAAGAGTGACCGCTCAGGGCCACCAATTAGTCTAGAGCTCCTAAAATTAATTATTTTTATTTTTAAAATTTATTTTTTAATTTATTAAATAAATAATTTATCTAACCATAAAAAAATAATTACCAACAATCAATTGATCTACTGAGATGAGGCACTAAATCCCTTAAGCAAGGTTAAAGGTTCAAATCATGACATTGTGAATGAAGTAAATTGGGTTGGGAGGGTTATCCCCATAACGAGTCTTTGCAGTACCCAATCCAGGCTAGTCGGCCAATGGGTTGGATACTGGTGGTTAAACAAATATCAATAACTCTTTCCCAACATTTAATTCTCTTTCTCAAATCTCAAGATTATTTTTTTTCCAAAATTGAATTCTCTCTTTATTATTCTCGGCCTAACAATAAAAAAATAAATGATACAATATTTTTTAATATTTTTGTAATATTGTTCAAAATCAAGCTCCATATGATACTCAGTTACTCACAATTCAATACTTTCAAATTTTCTTAACAAAACAATGAAAATAATATATTTGTCAAAGCTTAATTATATTTTTATAATTTGTTAGTGAAATATTAATTAATTATTTAAAATAATGAGATGTATTTTCGTTCTATAAAAGTTCTTTTTTAAATTTTCACATAAATTTTGAAAATATTCTAGACCGCCCTTTGCTGTTCTTCTGTGATTGTCGACGGGGACGTGGCTAACATTGTGAACAAGCTCTCTGTCGGACGCCTGGATCTCTCTATGATTGGTTTTTTACTTACGCGAGGCGTATGATACCCTGAGTCGACATGGACATTCAAGTGGCTTTTGTCCCACGCATTGGCTGAATGGGCCTTCCATTCCAAGCCATGTTGTTATTTTGAGCTTAAATTTCCTGATGCTATTATGAACATTGTACGACGTGATGCACTTTATAGACATCAAACTTTTAAAAGTTATATAATGAAATTATACTTTAGTTTTGTTACAAAATAGTCACTAAGCAATTAAATATTGTTAACTGAGTAACATGACAGTTACGAAAATTTATATAACTTATATAACAACACATTTAATCCTTAATATTTACACATTCAATCAATTTAGGCATCAATAATGAGAGTTAAATTAGGACTACATTGATTGAATGTGTAAATATGAAGTATAAATGTGTTTTTATTCAAATTTCGTAACTGTCACGTCATTCACTTAAAGACAGTTAACGTCTAAGTGACCATTTTATAACAAAAACTAAAGTTTAATGTCCATTATGTAACTTTTAAAAGTTTGGTGGCCATCTTGTATTTTTAAGATAGTTTAGTGACCATTTGTATACTTTACCCAAAAAACTATTCCGCACCCTATTTCTTCATTTTCTCCAAATCTGTATTCAAATTAAATCATTTGTGTAATAAAATTGTTATGAATAAACTGGCGATGAACAATTATGTTTTCAGGTTGACACCATCTGCAATCTCTTGGCTAAGCGCCAAAGCAGCAAATTGAAGCATTATACACAAAACTGTGAAAGTTATGTGAAAATGAAAAGGAAATGAGAACCTTCTTCCCAGATGGGAGAATGCTTCCCAACATGATTCAGAAGGCCACAGTCGATTTTAAAAATTATGTTTCAGTTCCAAGAAAATCAGAATTCAATTGTCACCTTAAATCACTAAGTTCGAGAGTAAGATCACTGATCTCCATGCCTGAAAGCCTGATTGCAGCCATGGTACCGGGAAGCTCCTCTCGCGCTGTACTTGCTAGCTTGGAAAGAGAAACCGCTGCTCTTCCCATTGTCTGCAAAACCGCAACTCTTCTCATTGCCTGCAAAACTTGATTGCTAAGCAATGGGCGATTGTGGCTGTTACTAGGCTGGGCCTTAAGATTTGATATTAAGAATTTATAGTTTGCAATCAGTGTTATAAAAGCAAACTTGGCCTAGTGGTAAAGCTATGCTTTTCATTTCAAGATTTCCTAGGTTCAAATCATGTCGATGCTAAGTTGATTATTTTCTCTGTCACCAGTTTAATTTATTTTTTATTAAATTAAAATTAAGACCAAATTAATAGAATATATAAATAATGAGGACCAAATATGTAATTATATAATTTTTACAAACTGTCACGTCACCCTTCCGTTAGGTTTTTACGTCCGGTAGTCACATTGAAACTACTTACATTGTTGAGTGGTCATATTGCCACAATTAAAAGTATAGTGGTCAAACTAAGACTAACACCATAATTGAGTCGTCATTTAAGTTGTTTACTCAAAAAGTCTGTTAGTTGATTTCTCCCTTTTCCTCTTTCATCGTTTTTTAAAGAAATTGTATGATTAATAAATTTCTTTATACTTAATTGAAGGAAAAAGAGTGCAACGTATCAATGTCGAAAAGAGTACTCGACGACTATGACATACAAAAACACCAATACTATGCGCTCAAGGTAAAAAAAATCTCCTGCATGAGGGGCAGGGGGCTCTCCCACGGGATAGGTAAATTCGTCCCCGATGTTGAACACTTAAGCATGCTCGATCTCACGTCTTTCAGTATATCATATCAACAATAATACCAATCAAGTTATATTCAATAGAAAATAATTGAAAATTGTTAAATATAAATAATAAATACAGGTTAGAATTATATCAATGTTAAGTAATACTTTTGAATTTTGTTAAAATTATATTGTAATTAAAAAGTAAATAGTTAATAATTTTATAAAAGAGCAATTATCCCTCCACAGCTCCACTAAAGTCCATCTGCTCTCTCAACCCGAGTTCTAGTATGTGAGTGGAGCCCTTGTGGGATTATTTTAAACATTCCATAATTAATAATAATAATAATAATAAAATAGTGTCCAAACAACTAAATAATTAATTATTTAATCAATCGATTCTTTTTATGGTGCGTGAATACAATAACAACAGTTCTCTATCTTGTAAGTAACTTAAAAAAAAATCTTGGAAGTATCTTCATGGTATATCTTATATTATCACAGACAGCGCAATGTGGGGGAGAAGCAATCAATTAGATTTTTTATATATTTTATTTTTATTTAAATAGAGATATTATATTCTCATCGCAAATGCTAAATTTGAATTCATACAATATTAGACAATATTAATATCTTTGATTAGTCGGTCAATTAGTGGATCTCTATTTTTTTATATTTTATTAATATTTAATGGTATCGAATAAGATGATATTTATAAAATAAATAAATATTAACTAATATAATATATTCACCTAATGATATTTACCTGCTAAATGATAGTTTCATCTACTACTACTCCACCTGTTCTAAGATTTTATTTCGATACTGGAAATTATGCACTTCATGATATTCGGGGATTTTGTTCCCTCAAATAAAAGAAAAAATGTTTTGAAATTTAAAATTAGGGATGACAATGGATCAGACTTTGATCGAACTATATAGAGTCTAAGTCCAAATCCGATTAGAGTCGGACTCAAACATTTTTTCGGACCAGATTTAGATTAAATTGTCATCCCTAATATTAACCCGAGCCTAAGGGATAGATCTATGAGTTTTAGCGTCTTTAGGGTATATTGTGTTTCAACCCTCTAATTTTTTTATTTTAATGCAAATTTGTCCATAATTTTGTCTATTTGTTTTCTTGCATTTTTAATTTATACCATTTAATTCTGTAGTTATTAATTTCCGTCCATTGTTTATTGACTATATTTAAATTTTTGTTTATTTTTATGCTTTTAATTTACTTCGTATTTTAATTTATAACTTTAACCTAATATATCTTAACTTTATTTTACAATTTTACATCATTTACTATTTTATTAATTAATTTCGTTATTTTTAGGTAATTCATTGATATTATATTTATTTATTTTTCCTTTGTATTTATTTTCTGCTTTGTTTGTCTACGATTTTATCTTACATTTATTTCTTTTTTTCATATTTATGTATATATGCATAATTGCATATGATATACGTAAATATATTACACTATATTAAGTTTAGTTAATAGATATAAATAATAGTGAATATTATTATTATTATTGAATTTGTATTTTTAATACATTTATATTTTTATTATAACTTTTAATATGGATATATGTAAGATAATTTTATTTTTATCATTATTCTAATTTAACTAATATATATATATATTTATGTTTCCATTAATGTATTTAGGTTAACATTTTTTACTTTATATATATATATATATATATATTGTCTTATTGTTTTAAAGAATTAAAAGTCATAAATGCTTTTATTCGAATTCGAATATCGATCGGGCTCGGATCAGATTTGGATCGAACATAGATTTGAATCGGATTCGAATCGGATCTTGACAATATTCATATCTGATTCTTCTCCTATTAGGACTCGAACCTTTTTTTGGATTCGAATTCGGACTTTTTCAATCATATTTGCATTAGATTTTTTTTCCAGATTGGATTGGGTTCAAATTGAATTCGGACTAAATTGTCATCCCTATTTAAAATGGCTTAAAGTCTTGACCTAAATTATGTCTTTTGTACCGAGTTGCTCGTTAAAGTATTTTTGGGATGTTTTGTGCCATGAACTTTAAATCGTTATTCCAGATGCTCCAAACCTTTAACTCCGTTAAAAAATCTCACAGACCAAACAGAACGTACCGCATGTCACTTTTTAAATAAAAATTAGCTGACTTAAATAGAATGAGTAAATTGCACGTTAAGTCTACCAAATTTTATTTTTGTTTACTTTAGTCCATAAAATATTTATTTTAGCTGAAATTTACCTCTATTTCTTTCTAATTTTTATAATTTAGTCCAATATTTTTAATATTATGATATTATTATAAATTATTGTCCCTAAAATCTTTATTTAGCCTGAAATTCACAAATGTTTCTTTCTAATTTTTATAATTTATTCCAATATTTTTAATATGATGATATTTTTGTTCATTTTAGTCCAGAAAATTATTTTAGTCGAAATCCACCCCTACTTCTTTTTAATTTTTAAAATCTAGTCCAACATTTTTAATATGATGATATTTTTGTTCATTTTGGTCCCTAAAAATATATCTTAACCGGAATTCACCCTTATTTCTTTCTAATTCTTAAAAGTTAGTCTAGTATTTCTGACATAATGATATTATTGCTCATTTTAGTCCTAAAAAACTTTATTTAACCTAAAATTCTCATCTATTTCTTTTTAATTTTAAAAATTTATACCAATAATTTTAATATGATAATATTATTGTTCATTTGTCCTTAAAAAATCTTTATTTAACCCAAAATTGTACCCTATTTCTTTCTAATTTTTAAAATTTAGTCTAATATTTTTAGTCAGGCGATATTTTTGTTCATTTTAGTCCCTAAAATTTTGTTTTAGCCAAATTGACCCCTATTTTTCTAATTTTTAAAATTTAGTCCATTATTTTTATAATTAGAGATGTAAAGAGAGGTAGATGGTGCTGAGAGAAAAAGGGGTTCATGCCCTTCAAAATTTTGGACAATTCGCATTTGGCTCTTTATTTTTTTTGAAAAGTTTTAAGTTGGCTCTTTCAAAAATTTTAAAAATCTATTAAGTTTTTATTTATTTAAATATTTTTGTTATTATATCCCATTGTAACTTTTTAAAAATCTCTCATTAAGTATCAAAATTTTTGAAACTTGAACTTAATTCTACTGCTCTCTAATCATATTAAAAATAATGGACTAAAATTAAATAATTAGAAAGAAATAAGTAGATTTCGGTTAAAATAAAATTTTAGGAACTAAAATGAACAATGATATCATCATTTTAAATCTATTGGACTAAATTACTAAAAAAATTGATCGGCAACATAAGTATGATATTAGTAAGAAAATCATACAAACAAAAACATAGTCATATGTCTCGTTAAAACCTCCTCTAAACTTAGTTGGAGGAAAAGAGTACACCATGGCCATGGGATAAAAAGGTCCACATTCGCCAAATAATAAAACAAACCCCAAAGTACAACTTAGCAAAGCCAAAACACCATGCCCCAAACCAACACCCAAACTTCAATGGAATAAAACGCAACCAAAGCACCAAGCATCAATCAGGGCAGAATCAAACCTCATGCACAGGCTGCTCTCAGACACAACGAACCCCAAGCACCCAGCACTATGCCCCAACAAAAGAATCACGCAAAGCCATCCGAGAACAGGGTCAAACGATCAACACTATCCTTGGCCAAGGCATCCGCAAGACCATTAGCCTCTCAAAACACATGCAAAAAGCATACACAACATAACTCCACACAAGCAGAATCTATCGCCACAAAAATGCTTCCTAACCTCCACGACTGACGTTCCTTATGTAACACCTAACTAACTGCCACACTAGAATCAGACTCTACAATCACGTTGTCCACATAACGCCACTGCGAACGTAATAACAATGAAAATGCACATTTCAAAGCCCGAAGTTCATCCTCCTACGATTCTAATATGCCAAAAGGATCAGGAAAAACACCCAAGATAGTCTCATCCGCATTTCGCAACACACTGCCAATCCTGGATGGCCCCGACTTTCCTCTAGCCGCACCATCAACATTAAACTTTAGAGTCGACATAGATTGAAGCGACAAAACAATTCATACTCGTGGTCCTAATGAATTCGATGAAACATTGCACAAGCGCAGACAACTCTTGTAACACCCCGAAAACTGGTCTAGTCAAAATTGGGTTCCGGTGATCAGAAACCCCACATCAGAAAGGTCCAAGTATTGTATTAACTTTGACATTATGGTCAATTATATTGATATTGGACTCTAATTGAGTTAATTTCTTGATTAAGGACCTTATCGAATACATTGAAAGTTATTGGTGACTAAATCATAAAAATAAAAAAATTGGGGGTAAAAACTTAAGCTATCAAGAGTTGAGGGACTAACCTTGCTATTAGCCCCTCCTCAATTTTAATTAACCTTACGTGGGATGCTCAGACAACTTTCCTTCAATTGAAGGAAATCTATTGCTATTAAAAAAAGCAACTTGGATAGCCAAAAAAGGGCTTACCCGATTGAAGAGAAAGCAAGCACCTTTATCTCATCATATTCTTCTAGCAAGCACACACCTCTATTGTTGAGCTTTGCCAAGTTTGAGTTTCCCTCGATTTATCGATATCGATTAGTAACTGTCGATTGGGTAAGATGAATTCCCCAAACAATTGTGTGAACCCATGGATATTGTGAGTGTAATCTCAAGTTAGGATTTTTTATCATCCTTAGAACATAAGATTTTCAAAGCTTTAATCCATGGATAGCTATTAGCTAATCATTGTATCATGTTTAGATATTGATTTCGATATTGTATTGTTGATTATAACAATTTCCTATTGTTAACCTAGCTCGAGAATTGGAGTGAGAGTAATCACCATCTCCAATAAAGGCTAGGAACAAGGGAGTTGTCATCCAAGAGCCGTAGGAGCTTTAGATTATCGAGGTGAGTGCAGTCGGAGTCTCGGGGTTAGGCTAGGTACTTTTCCTGATTTCATTGTTATTGAATTTAGTATTGCTAACCCTTTTGATAAAGGATATTGCATCAAACCTCTTATGAGGCATCATTGGTAAGTATCGGTAAGCTTTGTACTGAATATCGGATATCGATATTGTCATTGTCATCAAGCATTGATATTGATATCACCATCGTTATTGCCATTGAATCACAGTTATCTAGGACATGGGTCATCGAACATTTTCATGGTCATTGTTATAGCCATTGTTATATTCATTGTCATTGAGCATTGATGTAGCATAGTTATTGTTATCGATAAATTAATATTGAAGCATTGACCATTGACATTGTTATTGAGATCATTGAACATTGCCATCGTCATTTTTGTTGTCATCGAACATTGGTATTGAAACATTGTTTATTGATAAGGACTTTGGAAACATTGAACATTGTTATTGTTGTTGAACATTGATTATTGATATTGTCACCAGACCTTGGATTCGAAAGGACATTGGATACAACTGGCATACCATAGAATTCATGAGCTCAGTGTACGAGTGGATTACGGCCCTTGGGTTATGGACTATATTGTAGCGAGGCAGAGGGATGTTTGTGTTATTGGTCATATTGGCGAGGCTGATGGATGTTTGTGTTATTGGTCATATTGGCGAGGCGAAGGTACTAGACCATTCATTGATTGGCGAGGCATAGGAATTTGTGTATCCACTATCCCGAATCGATCCAATGGCTATTGTTAAAATATGATATAATTGCTATTAAATATGAATATTGCATTGTCATTATTGATTCATTGTCTTGTTATTGTTAAAACATGATTTGGAATGCATTTCATTGTTATCGTTTCCGTGACTACCTCACTAGGCAATGTATGCCTAATGTATTTCATTTCATACATTTCAGGTTAAGAAGATCGTTTTTGGAGATCAGAGGAGTTGGAAGATTTTGGCAAGTCACAACCAAACTAAAGTAATGTAGGTCGAATATATAAACTCCTAGTATGGTGGCAAAGTTGTTAAACTAGTCTCTTATGGTCTTTTTGGTATATATGCATTGCCTTTGGTTTGTAATTGTGCCTTAGGCCCTAAATGACCCTTTTGAATGGTTTAAAGGTGACTAGAATTGCATACTTGGCCTACAAAGATGAAAACATAGTAAATGGATTCAAATGGCTATAAAATTTGGCATGCTAGTGGACTATAGTGTTATAAACTTGTTGGTAAAATTTCATTGGATTTGGACATTGTTTAATAGGTCAAATTGAGTAAAAATCAGATAATTTTTTTCATTATAGTGCATGGTGTACTGATACGGGTGAAGTGTTTTGGTATGGCTATGCATTTTTGGTTTGGTCAAGCATAGGTCAAACATGGTGTATCGATACATCAAAGGCGTATCGATACGAAAAGTTAACACTAGAATCTGAGAAATTAATTACATCGGTACGATTTAGGAGCGTATCGATACGGGTCAACATGGTCAACACGTACCAATACGGTTCTCAACCGTATCGATACGGGCAATGAACATTGGAATTTGATAATCATAAGACATGCATTGCATATCGATATGGATGGTCATCGAATCGCTATGGACCCCTTGATCCTTACCTATTTTAACAATCATGACACAAGCGTATCAGTACAGCCTCTCGAGTACCGATACCGATACAGGTAAATATGTTAAATGTTAATTGGAATAAGTTTGGAACTTTGCATATTGGTCACTAAACATTATATAGTTAAATTGAAGAGGTAATTTGACTCAGATTATCTTGAAAATTTGTATGATCATTGAATATAGGTTGAATTTCAGTGTAGTAAGATTATTTTTGAAAAATGACCTCTAAATATTGAATTCACAGATTAGTCCCTTAAACTTGTAAAAGTTTAAAATTGGTCCGAGACCGAAAACCATAGAATTGTAATGAGTTATTAAGCTTATTGAATCGATATTGTATCGTTTGAAAAGAATGTTTTTTTAAATTACCGAATTTTGATTAAAATTATTACACCAATCATCGTATTGTTCATCGGTAGTATACTCCGACCCAATTCTCTACTAGGCTAGGAAAGGGGTGTTACAACTCCAGCATTGAGCTTCATCTAAGACGTACGTATCAGACAATGTCCGCACCCAATAAAAAGAGTGCAACTGAACCAAAATGAACGCCTCCTAAATTGGCAGCCTCTGACTATTGAACATCATTTCATTCCTAGCCAACCAAATCGACCATTGAACACCATTTCATTCCTAGCCAACCAAACCGACCATAAAAGAGCTGCAACACAAGAAACCCACCACCGTTGAACCTTACCCATAAAAAAACAATGGAAACCAAAAATCAATACGTCATGTAACGATCTCGGCAATGGCATTGCCACTCCCCACCAATGCAGCAAACAATCCTATAACACATGTACTATCAGACATGAGAAAAGAATATGATCGACATCATCTTCCCCAACTCCGCACCAACAAAAACGACCTTGGTCATCACCAATCGGAACACCTCGCAAACGTAAGAAAGCAATTATCTATAACCACTCTAACCACACAAACCAAAGAAAAGATTGAACCTTCAGGGGAACACATATCTTCCATACAAAGCAAACACCCACATCACCATCACCTGCACGATCAGACATGAGTCGTTGAGTCAAAACTTTAAATTAGAAAGAAATATGGGTAAATTTTATGTTAAATAAATTTTTAGGGACTAAAATGAACAAAAATCTCATGATATTAAAAATATTGGATTGGATTTTAAAAATTAGAAAAGAAATACGGTGAATTTCGAGTTAAATAAATATTTTTAGGGACTAAAATAAAAAAATATCATCATATAAAAATATTGGACTAAATTTTAAATTTTATAAAGAAGTAAGGGTCAATTTCAGGTTAAATACAGATTTTTAGAGACTAAATTAAACAAAAATATCATCATATTAAAAATAGTGGACTAATTTAAAAAAATAGATTAGAATAGGGGTGAATTTTGAGTTAAATAAAGATTTTTAGGAACTAAAATGAACAATAATATCATTATATTAAAAATATTGAACTAAAGTTTAAAAATTAGAAATAAATAGGGGTGAATTTATACTAAAATAAATTTTTAGGAACTAAAATGAATAAAAATATCATCATATTAAAAATATTGGACTAATTTTTAAAAATTAGAAAAAAAATTGGGTGGTTTC
Organism: Hibiscus mutabilis; assembly: GCA_019671005.1. Classification (NCBI taxonomy): domain Eukaryota; kingdom Viridiplantae; phylum Streptophyta; class Magnoliopsida; order Malvales; family Malvaceae; genus Hibiscus; species Hibiscus mutabilis. Next base: position 13,076,511 of record CM033735.1, on the reverse strand, counting down.
TTTATCAGATGTTTTTTTTATTAATAGCGTGATACTGATTCATTTTGATTGGTTCATGATACTTTTTAACATAATTAACGGTTTAGGGTAATTGGGGTTATAGTTTAAAGTTCAGGGGCAAAATGCACCGACAAATATTTGAAGGGACAACTCAATACAAAATGCATAGTTTAGTGGGCAACGAAGCCTTTAAGCATTTAAAATCTTGACTTCTTTTACAAGTTGGAAGTACCAAATTGGCACAACAATGACCTTCGAGGATTTGGTAGGATTTGGATCTGAAATGATTATTAAATGATCAAAAAATGATTTGTTATTTTAAAATAGTTTTTTAAAAGATTTTTTTATATTTTAATTAAGGCATAATGCCAAAAATGTTTCTAACGTTTGACTGAATAATCACTTTGTCCTCTAGTAATTTAACCCCAGTGTTTTATTTTGGATCAAAATGATCCCTCTGTGAATGAAAACTATTAGTCAACTAATGATAAATGACTTGAATGATGTGGAAAACCTACACGACAATGAACGCTGACATAGTAGTATCATATAGAAAAAGATGTTGACTTGAAAGAATGTCACACTAGTCAAAAACTAATTTTATAAAATTAAATAAAATATAAAATTATTTTTTTCTATTGTGTGTCATTCTATCAAGTCATTTCAAGCTGTTTACCATTAGTTGTTTAATATTTTTCATACGCAAAGGGGGCATTTTCACCCAAAATGAAATGTTGGCGGCGGGGGTTAAATTTCTTCAAAAAAGGATAGGGGCCAAATTGACTATTCAATCAAATGATAAATGCATTTTTTGGCTTTATTCCTTTAATTAAATAAATTTTGAGTTAAAAATCAAGTGTCAGAAAATGTTTCGAGAATTTTTATGAAAGGTTATTAATTTTTTTAATGAAAGTTAATTTAAAAAATGGAGCTTTAGAATTATAAAAAAGCCAATATGAAATAGTTATCAAATTTGCAAGCTCTCAAAGTGTGAAACCTATATTTGATTTTGATATAAAAAAAGTGTTTAAGGACCAATTTGTAAAATTGGATAAATTTTTAAGTATTCAAAAAGTCTCACAAAATAACAAAGAATCAGGCTTAAAATGTTTCTAAGTCAAAAACTTAAACCCCAAACGTTTTTCTAAGTATTTTTTATACTCAAACAACCAAAAACACTCAGGCATATCAATACACTTATAGGTGTTTCGATACGATTTTTGACTATTAGAATTTTATTTATCGCATCGATACGACATTCATCTGGGTTTGTGTTCTTGGTTATCTGTATCGATAAGATCATACTCGTGCTGATACGGGGTGATAAGATTTTAAAAATCTTTGCAATAAATTTTATGACCGTTACTTGTCAGTTATTAGAATCACCAATCTTTGAAAATTGGTTACACCGTATCGATACACCCCCTAGGCGTACCGATGCATTTTTCACTAGACTTTTTCCTTAGATTCTAGTGAGCAAAAATCGTACCGATACGACCTATTCGTATCGATACGCCCCTGCTTTTACACTATGTCCGTTTTGATACGCCTTTGTACAATGGCTCTTTCTTCTTTTGGTAGGTACCGATACGGCTCTTCGTGTACTGATACGGTTGGTCACCAAACAACATTTATTACAGGAAAAATGGTCTCCAACGGCTCTATTGATGATCTCAACCACCCAAATGGTTAGAAATCAATGAAGGGATATAAAATCAAGTCTCCAAAGCTACGACAACAATAATTGAACATCCATTGATCAACTTTCAAGAATTCAAGCACAAATCCAACACTTTGAGCTTATTAGAGTCAAATCCTTTGTAACCCGCTTGAGTGAGCATATTTGTAATTCTTTCTTTCAAGTTTGGGTTGAGTGAAATTGTATTTTGGGCAAATTATTCACCTCTGAGAGGTCTTTCATTATTTGTGATTCTTTCTTGTAAAGTGAGTGAACTTGATCAAGCTTTGGGTAGAAATCTTTGATCTTTGTAATGGTTTCCTCCTAAGCCTAGTAAAGAGGAAGAATTTCTTGGTGAAATTGTTTGAAATCTTTAGTGGGGAGCTAATATAGTGGATGTAGAGCTTGTTAGAAGCTTAAACCACTATAAATTCCCTGTGTCACATTTTTCATTTATCCTTTTGCTTCCCTTTAATTTTTTAATTGTTAATTCACCCCCTTCTTGGTCAAATCGAGTTGTTTAATCATCCCAACAAAAAGGTAAATATATCATTGAATCAAAAATTAGTTTTCTCCAAAGAGATTCTTTCAACCTCTACGTCATTTTTCTATGTTAATATTTTTTTCATCAAAATTTCCCAAACAACTTCTAGTCATTATTTGAAATCTAAATCCAAAAATAACAACATTTCTATTTTTTAATTTCTTAATTCTCCCAAAATTCTCTTGAACACTTTTCTAAACTCTTGATTTTTATAGAACAAGTCAAAATTTGTTTTCTCTTTATAAATTTATTTTTAATCACTTAATTGTGTGAATTTGCTTTTAGAACAAGATTTATTCATCCAAACAAGATTTTCAAAATCTATGAAATTGTCTAACGTGATTTCAATATTTTTTGAAGAGTAATAAGGCCTCGTTAAAAAACCCCTTTGATACCAAAGTGAGTATCGGCCATCGAGTCGGGGGAAAAGAGTGCCCATTTTTTTGGATCAAGTATGATTCATTAGATGGAAGAATCATACAAAATTATTATCGTGTGCCTTGTTAAAAACCTCCTTAAACCTAGGTGGACGAAAATAGTACTACAAGATAATAAGGAAAATCAACAAAACGACCTCCAACAAAACGTAACAAGACAATTGTGGAACTACAATCAAAACGAACACCCAAAAGGACCCTATCCCACCATAGAGCTACTGTACGCACATCAAACGCCCAACACAAAACCATAAAACATAGCAACACACACTCCACTCCCCCTGCCCGACCCTAAACAATCACATGAAGCCATGAGGAGCGATCGACACCTCTCTTCGCAAGCGCATTGGCCATCTTATTTGCCTCTTAATAAATATGGTGAAAACAAATACCCAACATATCCTAACAAGCATCATCAATTTTTCGAAAACAACACCATAGAGACCATGGTCTCCTCTCCAAATGCATCACCCATGTAATCGACAAAATAGAGTCAGACTCAATAACAATGGACGACGCCGATCGCCATGCCGAGTGCAATAACATGGAAAGAGCATAGGCAATAACTCAAACCTCTGCCTCATTCAAATCCATCACACCTAGAGGACCCGAAAATAAAGCCAACATTCTCCCCTCCGAATCACGCAAGATACCGCCACAACCCGCAAGACTTGACTTACCTCGAGCTGACCCATTAGCATTAAATTTCACCAAAACTTCCATTGGTGGCACCTAAGTAACTCACCTTCAAACAAAGCTGCTCTCACCCAAACAAGAGCAAAACCGCAGACATACCAACCATTGTGTCTCAACAACATTAGTTCCTTTCTTCGTCGCCTTAATCCAGTACAATGCTCGCAACTCAATAAGAAAGAAAATCTTCCTCAGCTCCAACTGTTTCTTATTAAAAATTAAATCATTGCGAGCTAACCACAATGATCATAAGGTCGAAACACAAGTAACAATCCATCAAAGATGAAGAGTGCCCATAAAACAACCATCATAACACTGAAGAAGAAAATCTTGAACGATACACGGTCGTACAAAACACATCCCCACTATTGAAAGAACATATCCAAAACCTCATGCATACAACGACATGAAAACAAAATATAATCCAGTTCATCTTCACCCTCCCTACACCATACACAAAGAAACGACATATTCTCCAACACGACCCCTATTGCTAAGCATACAGAGTATTGGCAGCCTACGAAGCAAAACAAACCATAAAACACTAATTATTTGGGGTACCTCTATTTTCCATACCACAAAAGTATCAAGGTTAGTCTCTTCCATGCCCAGCGACAACATCAAGTGCATCAAATCCTTAGTCGCAAACACCTTTTCGCTTTAGGCCGCCACACCAACCTATCAACCAACGAATCTACAAATGGGAATCAACGTACTAGCCCTGTAAAACCCTGATCCCAGTCTAAATTCGAAGTACTACATTAGGGTCACCCAAAAACTGACCCATCAAAATTCCAATTTAAAACCATAATTTTGGCCATCATTTAAAAGCATTAAACATCCATCAATTCATGTAATTAAATAAGCATTTATGTAACACCCCCTTCCCGGTCTGGTAGAGATCCGGGTCAGATAGTGTTATTAGAAGACTAATCGAAGGTTCGAAAAAAGTTTCAGAGTTCAAAACCTAATCTAAGTATCATATTGATTATTCTTAAGACTTATCCACTTTGTTTGTTACTAAACTTAATCGGAGTTGGGGTCATGTTAAACTTTTCTTAACCCTGGGGACTAAATTGTAAATTTTTACCACTTATTGATTTTAATCTGATTTTGTATTACCAATTCAAATTAAACTCTCCAATTATTAATCTAAGGGTTTCATTATTAGAACCTATCGAATTACTAAGCCAATTAAACCAATTTGAGACTTTTTACGAAAATCAATTTTGTGACTTAACTAAATTTACCAAATTTCACCAGTACACTTATAAACCATGTTCCTATTAGTACGTCAAATTTTAGGGTGTTCGGAATCCATTTACCAAGTTTTCACCTTAGGCTCATTTTAGGCATCTTTTAACCATTTTAACCTATCCAAATCTAAGTATACAACAAAACCATATTACCAAGTCATCATACAATCATAGAAAGGCTTATACAAAACAAGTTGGACCATATGCCACTTTACTAGGAGTTTATAGAAAAAGATAACATACATATATGGATGAGAGGTGACTTGCAACCGCAATAGCACGATCAAGGCTCGGGATTGATCAAGGTCCTGAAAATGCATGAGGCACACATGTTAGGCTTACATAGCCTAGTGAGGTAGTTATAACAATTACAATGAATGATTAATATTATGAAATGCATGATAATAAAATATACAAGTATTCCTATTATACTATGCACAATTCATGCTTATTACACATATTCTCATGTTTTCATATTCACATATTACATGTCACATAGCCATATCATAATCATATTGTCATAGCATAATTTATAGGCACATATCACATTAGGTACCATTGGATACACGGATTTCCCCTGTACACCAACACATATAATGGAGAGTGGGTCGTAGCCCTTGAGTCGTAGCTCCGGAGATATATCTATTACACAGTCGACCTTATTTCCCCCACATATAGGCTGTAGCCCTGGACCGTAGTCATTCCTTACTTAACTGAACTCAATACTCTTATGGCATTCCAATTGTATCCAATGTCCATAATTGCACAAATTCACATAGTCCATAAATTTTTCAAGTCATATCATATATCAAAATGAGCCTTATCTTCATATCATGTAACATTTCATGTCATTTTCATATATCACATACGTGTAGCATATCATAGTCATGTGTGCACATATCAAAGCAATGCAAGGCACTTACCGGATTTGTCAATTGAATTCGACATAGTTGCTCTACGTGAGCCCTTAAACAAATACAAATATAATCACAAAATAATGCAACGGGATGGCACCGAGCCTATCCCTTGACACAAATACACTCACCTCGACAACCCAATACTTTTAAGGTTCTCAGATAACAACACCTTTATCCTTGGCTTTCGGAAGAGATGATGGTTGTTCTTTATCAACCCCTTGAGCCAATCGATAGTAAGGACTCAAATTTATTAAACCAAAAAACTCGAGCTTACCACCCTATCACTGAACAGATTTATTTGTTCCTTATTTTCCTATGTTTCTTGCACAAAATTCCTCTCCCCATTTATAATCAAATGGCCAGCCCCTAATTGCCTTCTCTGTACTCCACGTAAGTTGGAGTGGTGGTCATTCCTTTGGGGTATGATGCCCACGTGGTGGAAGGCACAAGGCCTTTGGCCACCTTGTGCCCACGTGGTAGAGGGCAATTAAAGCCCATGACCACCTTGTTGAGTTTCTCCCAAATGTGGGGGATTCAGGGCAATTTCCTTCAATTTGAAGGAATTTGCCTTGGGTCCCCCCCACTCACGTCATTTTATTTTTTAATGTTAAATATAATAATAATAATAATAACAATAATAAATTGTTACAGTTAGCCCGAATAACCTTTATTGCTTCAAACTAGGTACAAGATCGAGTAAATTACGTAACTGGTATACAATATTTGATCACCGGAACCTAACCTCGACTAGACCAATTTTCGGGGTGTGACAACTCTCCCTCTTTAAGAAAATTCGTCCTTGAATTTTTGCTTCAGGAGAACAAATGAGGATACTATTTCTGCATAGTCTCCTCGGGTTCCCATGTTGCTTCTTCGACGGAATGAATTTGCCACAAAACTTTCACGAAGGGCACAGTCTTATTACGAAGCTGTGTAAGTTCTCATGCGAGGATCTGAACAAGTTTTTCCTCGCATGTCAGATTAGATTGGATTTCCACATACTCTAATTCAATCACATGAAAGGATCTGACCGGTACTTGTATAGCATAGATACATGGAACACATTGTGAATCCGACTTAACTCCTCGAGGAGAGCTAATCGGTAGACAACATGTTCAATCTTTTCGATCACCTCGAATGGACCAATGAAGCAGGGACTTAATTTTCTTTTCTTTCTGAAACGAAGAATCTTCTTCTACAAAGATACTTTGAGGAAGGCTTTCTCACCAGCCTCGTACTGAATATCTCTCATGTCTAGATCGGCATAGAACTTGTGTCGGTCGAAGGCAGCCTTAAGCCGATCACGGATAATGGTAGTCATTTCTTTGGTTTCTTTCAGTAAGTCAGGACCTAGCATCTTGCCTTCACCGAGTTCAGTCCAACAAAGATGAGTTCTACACCTTCTTCCATAGAGAGTTTCATACGGAACCATTTGAATTGAAGCCTGGTAACTGTTGTTGTAAGCGAATTTGACCAAGGGTAGGAATTTCTCCCACGTATTCTAAAGTCAATGACACAGGCTCGGAGCATATCTTTCAGATCTGAATAACTCTTTTAGATTGGTCGTCAGTTTGAGGATGGAAAGCAGTGCTAAGATGTACTCGCATTCCCAAGGCCTCGTGTAAGGTCCTCCAAAACTGAGACGTAAATCGTGGGTCACGATCGGAGATGATAGATACCGAAATTACGTTTAAACGAATGACTTCACGGATGTACAACTCCGCGAGCTTAGGCAAGTTAAAATCCATTCTCTCTGGAAGAAAGTGAGCAGACTTGGTGAATCGGTCTACAATGACCTAAATGGCATCATTTTTTTGGAGTCAAAGGTAGACCACTTACGAAGTCCATCGTGATACGCTCCCATTTCCATTATAGAAGTTCAATAGGTTGCAAAAGACCCGTAGGTACCTTGTGCTCAGCTTTGACCCGTTGGTAAGTCAAACACCTAGCTACGTAGTCCGTGATTTCATTCTTGATACCGGACCACCAATAGATCTCCTTCAGATATTTGTACATTTTGATAGCTCCAGGGTGAACGAAGAAAGGGCTAGAATGAGCTTCACTTAGGATTTGGTTCCGAAGATCATCATCACCGGGAACACAAATGCAGTTGCGGAAACACAGTAACCCTTCGAAATTCAAAGCAAAGTCAGGATCTGAGCTATTCTTGACCTTAGCAATAAGGGTTTGTAACTCCTCATCAGTTTCTTGGAGTGCCTTAATTTGAGATACAATGGTGGAAGGAACTCTCAGTTAAAAATTTGCCATGCTTTCTGAGTCGGAAGTAAGCATTCAAGCATCTTAGAGAAAAAGTGGGTTTTCGGCTAAGAGCGTCAGCCACCACATTGGCTTTACCGGGATGGTAGTCAATAACTAGATCATAATCTTTCAACAATTCCATCTATCGGCGCTGACGAAGATTTAACTCTTTCTGGGTCAGGAGGTACTTCAGGCTTTTGTGATCAATATAGAGATAACACTTCTCACCATAAAGATAATGCCGCCAAATCTTCGAAGCAAACACAACTGCAGCAAGTTCCAGATCATGAGTTGGGTAATTTAGCTCATGAGGCTTGAGTTAACGTGAGGCATAAGCTATGACTTTACCTTCTTGCATTAGAACACAGCTTAATCCCAGGTGGGATGCATCACTGTACACGGTGAAGTCTTTGCCCGACTCGAGTTGCACTAACACAGGGGCATGAGTAAGGACTTGCTTGATCTGGTCGAAACTCCTTTGCTGATCAACAGTCCACACAAAAGGAGTATCCTTGAGGAGAAGCTTCGTTAAGGGTGCTGCAAGCAATGAGAATCCCTTAACGAATCTACGGTAATAGCCTGCAAGGCCCAGAAAACTATGAACTTCTCTCACATTGTTTGAAGGAGTCTAATCAAGGATTGCTTGAATCTTCTTTGGGTCTACCTGGATTCCCGCAGAAGAAATCACATGGCCAAGGAAGGATACTTCGGATAACCAAAATTCACATTTACTGAACTTGGCGTAGAGTTGTTTTTCTCGGAGGGTCTGAAGCACGAATCAGAGATGTTCTTCATGAGAACCAGAGTCTTTATAATAGAACAGAATGTCGTCTATAAAGACAACCAAAAACTTATCGAGATAGGGCCGGAATACACAATTCATCATATCCATAAAGGCTGCAGGTGCATTCGTTAGCCTAAAAGGCATCACTAAAAATTCATAGTGACCATAACTAGTCCGAAAGGCAGTCTTTGGAATGTCAGACTCCTTTACTAGCATTTGGTAGTATCTGGATCGAAGATCTATCTTGGAGAAGACAAAAGCATCCTTCAACTGATCAAAGAGGTCATCTATCCTCGGAAGTGGGTACTTGTTCTTGATTGTCACTTTATTCAATTGACGATAGTCAATGCATAGACGCATCGATCCATTCTTTTTGACGAACAAAACCGACGCTCCCTAGGGTGAAGAAATCGGTCGGATGAATCCCTTATCTTGAAGGTCTTGAATTTGAGCTTTTAACTTCTTCAACTACACCGGAGCCATTCGATACGGAGTAATGGAGACTGGAGTAGTTCTAGGTTGTACTTCTATCCCGAACTCAACTTCATAGGTGAGAGGGAGTTCCAAAAGTTCATCGAGAAACACATCGGGAAATTTTTTCACCATGGGTACGTCTTCGATTTTCAAATCTTTCTTAGACTCCATGGCATACATGGGACTCTTTTTAGGCTCAGATTTGGACTTCATCAAGGTTATGCTTTCCTTACCGAGTCCATGAAGATATAATTTCTTCTTTGAACAATCCACCCATGCTTGATGTTCAGCTAGCCAATCGAGGCCTAGAATGAGATCGAACTCATGAAAAGGAAAAGCCATCGAGTTGGCTGGAAATGGGATCCCTTGGATCCTTAGGGGACAAGCTCTATAGATTATTCGAATAGCCACACTATCTCCTAGCGGATTTGGAATAAGTACCTCGGAAGCAATAAATTCACATTCTAAAGCATACTTTTCAATCAAGGGTTCACCAATAAAAGAGTGTGTGGAGCTTGGATCTATCAAAGCATAAACATGTTCAGAACATAACCCCACCATACCTGTAATCACATCAGGATCATCCTCTTGCTCGCGACCTCGAACGTGGTACATTTGGGCTAAAGTATGCAGGTCACAGCCAACTGGAGAAGTATTGTTGTTGTGGAGTCTACCTACAGATTCGGATGGTACTGGCTTTGCTCCTCCCCCTTATTAGGATTGTTCTGAGAAGCTACAGATGTAGGAGCCTGAAGGCTTTATGGGCACTGACGGATGAAGTGGCCATACTCTCTACAAAGGTAACAAGAACCGGATTGCCAACGGCACTTCCCCGAGTGCCTCTTCTGGCAAAAGTTGCATAAGGGAATCTGGGAACCCTTTGTGGAACTGCACGTGCTATCCACTAAAGCCGTGCGGGTAACAGTTGTTCTGACAGACTAAAACTGAGGTACATACCCAAATCGAGTCAACTATTGGTAGGTAGCAGACTTTTGGTCCCATTGTCTTCCCTTTTTTTGGGACGTGGGTAACTTAGAATCATCCTGGAACCTCTTATCAGGTCGAGTTTGGTTCCCCTTTCTCCTCTCGGAGGCTCTCTGTGAAGCTTCGGTTGCGATGGCCCGATTGACAAGGGTCTAGAAGTCCTCGATCTCCAAAGCAACGAAGAGAGGACAAAGTTCATCACAAAGGCCGTCTATAAACATTCTGCATTTTTCCTTCTCGGTATAAATGATTTCGGCACCATATCTTGCATACTTACAGAAATTGTGGATGTACTGCTCCACTAGTCCTTCCCCTTGCCTCAGATGGAGGAATTTCTTGTGTCTTTCTACAATGTAGTGCTCGCTGATGTACTTCTTATGGAACTCCTAAAGAAAGAAGTCCCACGTGACACGATGTTTAGGAACAGTGAGGGTCAACGTATCCCACCAGCTTTGGGCCTCTTCAACTATCAAGGCCAGGGCACATTCAATCTTATGCTCCTCATGACACTTCATTTGTTTATTCATCACTTTTAGAGTGTTCTCCAACCAGTATTTCGTGATCTCGGGGTTATCCAGGTCCTAACCGGTGAACATATACATAGGGTATTGCTTGAGCTTGTCAACAGGGGCTCTCGATGCAGGCAGAGAAGCCTCACTAGGTGGAGGAGGAGGTTCTTGTAGGAAAGATACCACCACCTATTTAATCATGTCCTCCATGGACATTAGGTACGCCTGTTGGGCAGGTGGCATTGATGGAGGGTGAGGTGGGTCGTTCTTTTCTACACGCTCGGGTTGGATTTCAGGTCTCAGGTTGTCCCCCTGAGTTGAGGAGGAGCCCAAATGAGGTTCGTTCACTACCCTTCTATCGGAATGACCAAACATTTTAGATCTAATTGCACATAAGGATTAAATCGTGTAAGCTGCAAGTGACAAAATACATATTCAATAACTCTTAAGTGGCATATGCAGACACAGACTCATAACGGATGCCTGGTTAGTTCTAGAATCAACTAAACCTAGGCTCTGATACCACAAATGTAAAAGCCCTTTCCCGGTCTATTAGAGATCCGCATCGGATAGTGTTATTGGAAGACTAATCAAAGGTTCAGAAAAAGTTTCAGAGTTCAAAACCTAATCTAAGTATTATATTGATTATTCTTAAGACTTATCCACTTTGTTTGTTACTAAACTTAATCAGAGTTGGGGTCAATGTTAAACTTTTCTTAACCTTAGGGACTAAATTGTAAATTTTTTCAGTTATTGGTTTTAATCCGATTTTGTATTAGCAATTGAAATTAAACTCTCCAATTATTTATATAAGGGTTTCATTATTAGAACCCATCGAATTACTAAGCCAATTAAACCAATTTGAGACTTTTTACGAAAGTCAGTTTTGTGACTTAACTAAATTTACCAAATTTCACCAATACACTTATAAATCATGTTCCTATTGGTACGTCAAATTTTAAGGCGTTTGGAATCTATTTACCAAGTTTTCATCTTAGGCTTATTTTAGGCACCTTTTTAACCATTTTAACCTATCCAAATCTAAGTATACGACAAAACCATATTACCAAGTCATCATACAATCATAGAAAGGCTTATACAAAATAAGTTTGACCATATGCCACTTTACTAGGAGTTTATAGCAAAAGACAACATACATATATGGCAGAGACGTGACTTGCAACCACAATAACACGATCAAGGCTCGGAATTGATCAAGGTCCTGAAAATGCATGAGACACACATGTTAGGCTTACATAGCCTAGTGAGGTAGTTATAACAATTACAATGAATGATTAATATTATGAAATGTATGATAATAAAATATACAAGTAGTCATATTATACTATGCACAATTCATGCTTATTACACATATTCTCATGCTTTCATATTCACATATCACATGTCACATAGTCATATCATAATCATATTGTCATAGCACAATTCATAGGCACATATCACATTAGGTACCATTGGATACACAGATTTCCCCTGTACACCAATACATATAACGGAGAGTGGGCCGTAGCCCTTGAGCCGTAGCTCTGGAGATATATCTATTACACAGCCGACCTTATTTCCCCCACATATAGGCCGTAGCCCTGGACTGTAGTCCTCCCTTACTTAACTGAGCTCAATAATCCTATGGCATGCCAATTATATCCAATGTCCATAATTGCACAAATTCACATAGTCCATAAATTTTTCAAGTCATATCATATCAAATATCAAAATGAGCCTTAGCTCCATATCATGTAACATTTCATGTCATTTTCATATATCACATACGTGTAGCATATCATAGTCATGTTTGCACATATCAAAGCAATCCAAGGCACTTACTGGATTTGCCAATCGAATTCAACATTGTTGCCCTACGTGAGCCCTTAAACAAATACAAACATAATCACAAAATAATGCAACAGGATGGCATCGAGCCTATCCCCTGACACAACTACACTCACCTCGACAACCTGATGCTTTTAAGGTTCCCGGATAACAACGCCTTTATCATTGGCTTTCGGAAGAGATGACGATTGTTCTTTATCAACCCCTTGAGCCAATCGATAGCAAGGACTCGAATTTATTAAACCAAAAAACTCGAGCTTACCACCCTATCACTGAACCGATTTATTTGTTCCTTATTTTCCTATGTTTCTTGCACAGAATTCCTCTCCCTATATATAATAAAATGACCGGCCCCCAATTGCCTTCTCTATACTCCACGTAACTTGGAGTGGTGGTCATTCCTTTGGGGCATGATGCCCACGTGGTGGAAGGCACAAGGCCTTTGGCCACCTTGTGCCCACGTGGTGGAGGGCAATTAAATCCCATGGCCACCTTGCCGAGAGTCCCCCAAACATGGGGGATCCATTACAATTCCCTTCAATTTGAAAGAATTTGCCATGGGTCCCCCCCACTCACGTCATTTCATTTTTTTAATATTAAATATAATAATAATAATATTCGATCACCGGAACCTAACCCCGACTAAACAGTTTTCGGGGTGTGACAGTTTAAATAAGTGTACAAATTAGGAGCTCCAAGTTTAAAACACAGTATATCAAAATAATATTTCAAATAGAGTTACAGACTCAATAGTGGTAAGGTCCTATGAATACATTAGCCCAAACTAAAAGAACAAGTATTGTACTCTAAAGCGAACGTGGTGCTGGGAAATCCTTGTCGATGAGCTCCTCCAAATGGTGACTTTTCAACCTACGTATAAAAAAACTACACATCCGCATGCTGAGCTAAAAAAGCTCAGTGGTACATTTCTACTCTACCGTAATTCGTGATTATCATTAATAAGGCTCTAAGCTACCTTAACTCCAAGCCGTCAATCTTAAACCACAAGCCAAGCAAAGCAGTCACTTTATGATATTCAAGAAGAGTAGTAGTCAGAGATGTACTGACCTTAAGCCAAAATCTCGAAATCAACTCTTGCTCTAAGCTCCTCCAACTTCTCTCTTGGCTCAAGCTTGAAGAAGCTCCTTAACCCCCTTCTACATACCACACAAACAAGATATTTGAACCAAAGCTCAGACTAACATTATGGTGAGAATTAACTAAGAAAACACAACCTTTAAACCAAAGAAAGAGCTCAAAAATCATAAATCCTTCAAAAACCCAACAATGGAAACTTACCCTATTTTTCCTTAAAAGTATACTTTTCTTGAAGCCCTTGGTATGATGATTAACATACTTTAATCTCAAACCTTGGATGGAAGAATTGAGTGGCAAAGATTGGATTTTTAAGCTTTGGAAGCTATGATGTTTGGGAGGAATTATAGAGGAAGATGATGAAGAAAAAGTGGGTGAGAAAGAATGATATCACCATGTTCCCCCTCTCCCCCACGTGAAGACAAAAATGGTTTAAGAGAGGGCAGCCTTTATTTTAAAAGAGGTTATAATTACCACTTAAAACCTCACACTTCCTCATTTCTCACAAAATGGTCACTAGCCTAGCCCAACAAGCTCAAAGCTTATCCAAAAAGGCCCAAACTTGGCCCAAACGGTCCAATTAACCAATCCAACACGAGGGTTCATAAACCGTGTCAACGCCCAATCGTTAACTCAAAAATTCAGGTCGTTACAACTCTTCCCTTCTAAAAAGAAATTCCTTCCTTGAAATTAAACGAAGTGAGGAGATGTAACTATCTCGTATACAACCACAACACAATCCCAAGAAGCTCACCTCAAATTGAAGATTTCTCCTCAAAACTTTCTTAGCCAAAATCCTAACACTAAACTCCTGAACACTTCTCTTATGAATCTCCAACGATTCATTCTCAACATTCGAACAACACTCATATCAAACCTTAAAGCGGATCAACATAGAATAACCTCAAATCATATTGTCCAACTATCAACCCAATGATCTCACTTCAGATGAGTTTTATCTCAGTTAACAATCCTCTCTACCATCATCCGTGGTTCAAAACTCTTGAATGCAAACCTCATCAGTGTTCGAAATGTGACACATTCTCTAAGGTACACTACTAGGAACACTTCTTTGTCTATTATTAACACCATGACCAAACGTTTCCAAGAATAATCGAAACTCTGACAACTGAACTCTACCATCAATGTATCTTGAATTAACAACCCTTCTTCCTGGCTTGACCAACCAAGACAAAACTTAGCACTTCACTTAACTAGAATCTCCCCACAGCTTAAACGTAAGCTAACTCATGGTCATACAATTTCACTACTCAAGCCACTTGTTCCCAACCAAACACCGATTCCGCTTTTGAACTCTTACTAGAGATCAACACTTACCTAATTATCCTCAAAAGTCCAAATATTCTTGTCCAACCAACCACTTAACCCTAACAACCAGTTGAACTGAAACTCTAACAAGCCATCAAGGATTTTCCAAAGTCCTTCCAACAAGATCTGTTACCACATAAGAATCTTGGTTCCACACAACCATAGTCGATAACCCATGTTTCCGCTGCGTAACTCTGATAATATCTCCACTAGTTTACTGTAACCCCCTTGACTCAGTCTAGATACAAGACAGAACTGAGCAAGCTACATTGGGTTTGCCGAAACAAACCCGTAAAGATTTAACTCAAAAAGCATCCATTTTTTCTTTTATCTTATCTAGATGCAAGATTAAGCCCTAGGGTGATCATGCCAGCAACGAGTGAAAACTCAACTCATTGGGGCGTCGATTTAACATCCAATTGCACATAATTGCGGTTTAGGGACCAAATTGCAATTCAAGAATATTACAAGGACTTAATCCATCTTGAAGTTACCAGTCCTTAATTAGTCAGGTTGCATGCTCACATGTCAATTTTCAACTCAATACGACCAACCAAACTCATTCATTTGCATACATAACAATCAGGGACCAAAACCAAAGAATATAAAGCTCTGTCTACACTTTAACTAACAAAATAGACACCTCGTATTGGTACACGAATAGGTGTATCAGTACACTTACACCATTTCAAAATTCCAAATTCCAGTAGCTCAAACCTGTACTGAAACACTTCTTCGAGTATCGAAATGCCTAGCCAAAAATACATAAGCTCGTATCGGTACGGTTGTTCGAGTACCGAAACACACCCTCTAAATACACTTGCTTGTTTCGGTACAAGGACACGCGTAACGATACACTTGGACCTATAATGTCCCGATTTGCTGGTTTTTCTCTTGAATATGGATTCATACATGTCTTAACCCAACGTAAACATACATACAACTAATCCAACGATCAAACCATGCTATAAACATGGGGTAACATGATCAATACACAATGAGGAACTTCAATCACATTTCTAGAGGCATGCTTCCTATATTTTGACCCACTTAACATTCAAAATGAGTCTCAAGGTATATCACACTATAGGCATGGCATCAACACTCTTCTATCACCATTTAAGATTAGATAACTGCGCCATAAGAATGATCAAAAGAATAATAGACAATTATGCAACTAAAGGAAAACACAAGGCATAATATCATGCTTGCAAGGCATTAACAAACCATGTCTCAAAACCAAACTCAAAAACCAACAAATCACAATCAATAAACCATCGTAAACAACCATAAATCTAGATTACAAACCCCCCAAAACATGGTAAACACATTGCCATATTAACCAAATTTTAAAACCGAGTTTTATACTTAAGCAAATGGCTTGATCTTGGACCTCTCTTGCTAAACCAATATTGCCCCTCGACTCTATTGCTCTACATCAATGGAAAGAAAAGAGAGCGTGAGCTCAAATGCTTAGTGAGGATGCTCATAATCAACATTGATGCAATTTGAAAAACCACTTTAAAACCATTAAGCCTTTTATCCCCAAATCGTGCTTGCTTCCCAAGCATTTCATATGTGATTAAAACCATTTAAAAACTATAAACCATCTCATTTGCAGAACATGATTTATCACCCAAGCATTATCTCATTTGTGTCCACAAAAAATCATGCATAACAATCATATGCATCAAATCATTTATAAATTCTTTAATCACATATATTCCCATATATTGGCATTTAAAGTGACCTAGATAGACTCACCTTTATCCTTGGATATTACTACCTCTATCCATACATGTTTAGATACATGGATTTCTCATGGTGGGCTCACCTCTACTAAATCTCATACCTTGCCTAGTTAAACCGCAAGATACCATCACAATGGGGTGCCTAGTTAAACCGCATACCCAAGTGATAACCTAATAGTCCGAGTAGCCTAGTTAAACTGCTTTTCCTTAAGGACTATGACACAATCGATTTTATATATTATAGTGCACTTTAATCCTATGGCTGGCCAACTATATCTGACACTTTCTCAATGCGTCACATAACCAATATATCATTTTCAAATACATTTAATTACTGTTTTCCAAAGCATTTCATAAACCAATTCATATGCAAAATCTCATTGCCCAAGACAACAACACATTACTTTTAGGAACAAATCTCAATACTTAAAAGTATTCAAATACTTTGATAATCATTGCATATTAATCCATAAAATGCATTTACAGTAGGTAAATCAAACCATGTTCAAAACCAAAACATGTAATTAAATCATGTTTAAACCAACATGAAATCCGCAAGCTCATCTCAAGCCAATAATCAAACAAGGTAAGAAAAACTTATGCTTGAGCTTAGTTAAGCTTTTTAGGCAATAACTAAACCCCCATGATCCATCGATCAACCTTTAAAGAGATTTAACGGGTTTAAACACTCACCGATATGCCTCGCCTTGCTCGCCAACGGGAATCGAGCCACCAGTAAGCAACATACGCAACTAGGCATCCTTGCCTTGATTGTCCCCTATTTTAATCACATAAAACCAGAGGGAAAATGCATCATTATGCATTCAACTCGTTGCTAAACAAGGATCCCTTACATCCATAACATAATCCCTCCAAAAACTAGCTGGAACTACCAAAATCATCACCAAACTTCGCTCTACTAACTCCTAACCTCAAACCATCGATTCTAACATTCAAAATACAACAAAACATACCCACAAACACCTTCCAAACATCCTTATGCCTCCAGCAACTAAAAAACACGTAGAACAACCCAAAAAACCACTAAAAACACCTCTAACAATTAGCAATCTAGTAGTTTCAGGATTCATTCTCAAAAACTCATTTTCACAATATGATTTCCTTATTAAAACATGAATTTACACAATTAAAATCTCCAAGTTTCATCAAGTTAAACAAATCTTTAAGAAAAACATCAAAATTACCATTAATAGATCAAATCTTGAAATCCAATACAAAACCATGTTAATATCAATCCATAATCAGCCAACTACTAGGGGATATCAATAATAACCTTAGTTTAAAGAGAGGAAAAGAAATTCACCTTTGAAGAAGCTTCCACCAAAATTGACGTAAGATTTTCTTGAAACTTAACTTGTGAAATAGATGAAATCCTTGAGAAAAGCTTGTAAGATTTTATTAAGAAAAAAATGTAGAATCAAATGATAAATTCTCCATTGAAAATCAGCAAAGAATTTTGGAGAATCTTGTTTGGAAGTTGAATTGGAAAGTGTGAGGAAATAAGGAGAGAAAATGAGGGAAAATCCAAACAATTGTAAAATGATTTAGGAAAAACAATTAACTGAGAATTCTTACTCAATTAAGGTGGATATTTTCAGATTAAAACATTTGGAAAATATAGCTCTCTAAGGATTCTTAGTATTGGCCCATTTACAAGATAGTCACTAACATACTTTTGCACATTTTACAATTTAATCACTAAAACACAATTCCACTTAATTCGACTTATTAAACCCTCAATTAAATTACCAAATTACTTGATAACATTTATAACCCTTTTTAAAACCCTCAAATCATTTTAATTTCCACCACTCATATTTTTAAAATATTAAATCCCCCGAAACTACTATAATCGGCCAATCTGATTCAAACAGAACCCGGTCAAACCCCTAAACGTTCAACCCTATTTTAGGGTGTTACATTTACCATACATGTAAATAATTCATCTCAAAACTCGATAGAGCAACCATTCAATTCATCAAACTCAAGATTAGAACGACGCACTCGTGAGTCCAAACCACTTCGCGACTTGCCCTTAAGGTCCAAACATCACCACAACACAATATTTATCACAACTTCTCTTTGACCTTCAACTTACGATGCTCAAATTCTGAACGATTATACGAAAAACTAGAAACTCTTCAACCAATTTCAAGATCATCAACCCCGAGAAACAGGTAACAATATTCCACCGTCACACGTTGACTCTCAACATCCAACGCCACCGCTCTTTGCCATACCAACACAAACATGTCCCAAAGTGAACCACTTGGCGACAACACCCGTATTTACTCAACTGCACAAATGAGTTCCCACTCAAGGAGTTTGGTCATTGCCATACTACAAGTTGATGGACACTAGCACCAAACTCGATATTACCTTTATCGTGGGTTCTAATCCATGATCAAAAGGTAAGCTCGCTCCTTCTCTAAAGGGCACTCTAAAACTCTCATAAACGTCTGAGACTCTAAAGTTTTAGACTCTCAACCCACGTATCCATCATGGACTAAGAACGTCTTGCAACCTACAAGACCCTCATCGAATAAACATCATAAGCACACAGCCTTCGTGCTAAAGAGGCAATGGTTCATTGCATCCATTACCAACAACTTGGTTCACCTAGAACCTAAATCTTCGAGACTCTCACTCAAAAACCAAGGCATACATCAAACTCACACGATCAACCTACTCTAAGGATTGTTACTCTCAATCCCCACTTACCACCCAGGGCAAGAACATTACCTACAAGAACTTATAAAACTGACAAACTAATCAATCCAAGAACAACATCTAGATATTACCACAGAACTTATCCAACAAGAACCCAAACTACTATAACAAGAGATCAAATTTCCATCAATCTAACAACTGAAACCAAAACAAACACATGTACCTTACATATCATCAGTGGCAAAGCTTTCCTCTCTGGCCTGAACGGAAGACTGTCTAGAAATAGCTCGATCGTCGACTCTAACAATGGATCTCGTATGACCTCCACCTTGATACCCAAACGACGCCCTAACACCGCCTCTCGCAGAACCTTGACCATGTCGGGAAGAAGTCAACCTTCGAGACTTAACATGTGTACCATCATCCATAATTGGACAGTCCTTCACCATATAACATGTGTACCCAAACGACGCCGTAACACCGTCTCTCACAGAACCCTAACACCACTTCTCGCAGAACCCTGACCCTTGGTAACTGATCTGAAGCAACTCTCTTCGAACCTCTCAGAGCACAAAACCTCTTAGATAGAGTCGATAAAAGACTTATGACATCTTGTGTCCCTACTACAAAGCCTTTAGAGTCCTTAACTTGACTCGGTGCCGAATCTTGAAGTCGTCCAAGCGCCTTCGTACTGTTAGCCAGTTCAGAGAACGTCCCAAGTGGACCCGTTGTCACGTGCATACCTTCATTCTATGTCTAAACCTCTTATACCTCAACTCTTTGGTGGCAACTAACTCGGGGGCATAACGGCCCAACCATAGAAAATCTTGCTCATACTAAAACACTGTATGGTCTCTTTAAACTAGATGCAGGAATTGATCTCTCATCTCATCCATGTGAACCTCATTGATGTACTTCTTCCTAAACTCGTCTAAGAAAACATCCCATGTCGAAAGTATAGGCTGTAGTCCCAACTCAACAGTCTCCCACCACTTATGTATATTGCCCTTAATAAGGGAGACAATACAATCGAGGTTATCTTCTAGACTCATTCTCATCTATCTCAGAATCCTCTAATTGTCTCTTAACGATTGGTCGGCCTTGATCGGGTCATCTTCACCCATACCTTTGAAATCTTTTAGCCCAAAACAGTGAAGCCTCTTAACAGGGGTCTTGTGAGGCGTCTCAGGTTGCCTTGAGATAGCTTGCACCACTTGTAAGAAAGTAGAGGCAAGATCATGCAGGTGACTTGTCCCTCTACTCCCGGTACCTCCTAAAAGGCTTGTGTCCTCAACATCCGTGATAGACTCTTTACCCAAATCTTCTGCTTGAGAGACATGGCTCTCCTCACGACTTTCCTGGTCGCGTTTGGCTTTACTCGCCATCCAACTTTTACTGAAACACAAGGAAACAAGGCAACATCATCAGGATTCCCAGTCTTGGAAGAGTACAACTTAATTTTAGGGGCCTGTATTAACTAGACAGCTTACCACGACCTCTATACCACCTTAGGGTTTTCTAGAACCGACTAAACCTAAGCTCTGATACCACTATTGTAACACCTTGATCACAATCTGAATCCGAGGTACTACATTTAGGTCACCCAAAAACTGACCCATCAAATTTCCAATTTAAAATCATAATTTTGGCTATCATTTAAAAACATTAAACATCCATCGATTCATGCAATTAAATAAGAGTTTTAATAAGTTTACAAATCAGGAGCTCTGGGTTTAAAACACCTAATATCAAAATAATATTTCAAAATAGAGTTACAGACTCAATAGTGGTAAGGTCCTATGAATACATTAGCCCAAACTAAAAGAACAAGTATTATACTCTAAAGTAAACATGGTGTTGGGAAATCCTCATCGATGAGCTTCTCCAAATGGTGACCTATCAACCTATGCACGAAAAAAACCACACATCGACATGATGAGCTAACAAAGCTCAGTGGCACATTTCTACTCTACCACAATTCATGATTACCATTAATAAGGCTCTAAGCTACCTTAACTCCAAGCTAGCAATCTTAAACCACAAACCAAGAAAAGCAATCACTTCATGATATTCAAGAAGAGTAGAAGTCAGAGATATACTGACCTTAAGCCAAAATCTCAAAATCAACTCTTGCTCTAAGCTCCTCTAACTTCTCTCTTGGCTCAAGCTTGAAGAAGCTCCTCAACCCCCTTCCACATACCACACAAACAAGATATTCGAACCAAATCTCAAACTAACATTATGGTGAGAATTAACTACAAAAACACAACCTTTAAACCAAAGAAAGAGCTCTAAAAGCATAAATCCTTCAAAAACCCAACAATGGAAACTTACCCATTTTCCCTTAAAAGTATAATTTTCTTAAAGCCCTTGGTATGATAATTAACATACTTTAATCTCAAACCTTGGACGGAAGAATTGAGTGGCAAAGATTAGATTTTTAAGCTTTGGAAGCTATGATGTTTGGGAGGAAAGATGGAGGAAGATGATGAAGAAAAAGTGGGTAGGAAAGGATGATATCACCATGTTCCATCTTTCCCCCACGTGAAGACAAAATGGTTTAAGAGAGGGAAGTCTTTATATTAAAAAAGGGTACAATTACCACCTAAAACCTTACACTTCTTTTTTTCTCATAAAATGGTCACTAACCTAGTCCAACAAGCTCAAAGCTCATCCAAAAGGCCCAAACTTGGCCCAAATGGTCCAATTAACCAATCCACCACTAGGGTTCATAACCTGGGTCAATGCCCAATTGTTGACTCAGAAATCTAGGTTGTTACAAGCCCCTTAAATCCTCAAGCGGTTGCCAGTCTGCCACTCAAAACTGCACAGGCCTCGACCAAAGAACAAAGACCACTCATCATGGTCCCAACATCCAACTCGTGCGTAATCGACAAGCACAACCAGCTTGTTTATAGAGACACAAAAAAATGTTGAAACAACATGCTTAAGAGCTCCTCTGAGCACCTTACATCATGCCAAAAAAGGATATTCATCCCTTGCCTAACAATCCACACAAAGTGACTTACTCCCATAAAATTCTGAACATGCTCATCCTCTTGGACCTCCACAATCTGATGCCAAACAATCGACATTCGTTGTTTACCATGATCATTAAACTGCTACGAAAGGACTTGTTCTCCATATTTATCTACTATCAACCCTCGCCACATAGAATCTTTCTCTAAAGCATATCACCACGCCCACTTAGCCAACAAGGCTAAATTTCGCAGCTCAAGATCAACAACACCCAATCCCCCTTGTCGCTTTGGCAAACACACCATTTTCCAATTAACACGGCATAATTTCCTCAAATTTTCAGAACCACCCTATAGGAAAGCCCTTTGTATCTAGTCTATCTTTAAGATCACGCCCTTAGGAACCACAAAAATTCTCATATAGAACAGCGGTAATGCCGAAAGCACAAAACTAACCAACGTTAACCTCACTGCTAAAGAACCCAATTTTTTATATATTAGTCCAAATTAAAAAGCCTGATATCTTAACTTGGGGACACAATCGAGAAAAACAAAACTTACCTAAACATTGCTCAAAACAACCAAATCCTAAGCTAGTCTATTTCTTATTTCAATCTAAAATGGTGAAATATGATTTTATGGATAATAACTTTGATTTTAAATTGTTTTCAAACTTATTTTGATTCATTTAAGAGGTTTTTATGCTTGCTTTATCAAATCAAAGCACAAATTTTCAGAAATAATGATTTTCTGTGGGTGTTCTTGAGTGAAATTTCTAGATATTTGTAAATCTAAGTTTTAAGTGCTGATGGTGATTGAGATACATACTAAATAATATATAATGACAATTAAAGTAAATCTTAAGGGAGACTAGTTTTGATAAACAATTTAGTTAAGTTTCTGGTAATGTGAGACAAGCAAGAACATTATTTTATGATATTTTATTCATGTGTGAAGTATCAACGTCTTTGGAGCCCTCTACAAGTAAGAACAAAGACAAAATAAAGTTGAATTAAGCTTTTAACAAGCAAGCAAAAGCGATTCGGTGAGTGTTCTGAGTTGCTGCAAGTATCCCCAACACATTATGTCAATTAGGAGGTTAGGAATAAACTAATCTCCTATTCTAAATTCCATAATAAGTGTTTCCTACCGTTTTTTCTTCGTTTCGATTCAATAAGTTGCATTAGAATATGATATGATCAGTTGTGATGTTTTAACTTATGTTCTAATGCACAAAATATGATGTGAATGTGGCATGAGTCCAAGTGGTTCAATAGTGACACTTAAGAGTGTATTTTTTATATGAAAATTATGCTAAAATGTGAATGTGTATATGATGAGTTAAAAATAGAGAATTGAGCATTAAAATAGTAAATGAACATGTGCATATGCGGATCTATTGACCTATTTTTACTCTTGAGATAATTGGATATAATTATAATAACATAGGATTGAGTATATTCATTGTGTTTTGAGGTGATTGAGTCCTTATTTGTGTTTCGAGGTTATTGAGTCCTCAAATGATATGTTGGAGAAATAAGTAATCTATTCATAAGACATGTTTGATGAGTTTGAGAGTGTTAGCAATATACTTCACTTTTATAGAGACATGTTATAAAGAAAGTTATGTATATGATGTTTTGTGGTTTCATAATGTTTCATGTAAACAAAAATGTCAATAAATCAATTAATCAATGTTGTGAGCCTTATGTATTTACTATTATGTCATACGATTCAAGTGTTTTTCCATACGAGAATTACATGTTATAGTGCAAAAAATTGTGAATATGATGGGTTTCTCTTAATAAGAAAAATAATATAAATGTGACATATAACATGCTTTTAATAAGAAAAATCTGGGTGCATGTTGAATTCTAGTGTAGATTAAGAAAACTCTACAGTCAAACTACAATTTGATATAGTTGGTATTGGTAATCCAAACGATGTAAATAAGTCTATACCCTAATTTAAAGACTTTGGTTTCATACATTAATATTACCTTGAAATTAGTGGTAATTGTGTATTTTTGTGTGTATATGTGAGATAAAGCTTGAGGTCATAGTCAAAGAGAAATTTGAATATCTTAAAGATGAGTAGTGTCATTCCTTGAACGAATTGTTTCAAGCCATTTCATAAGCTCAAATTTTGGGTGAGTATAGTTGTAATGGAGTCAATTCAGATTTGCTTGTATGGTTTAAGACAATTGTTGGGTTAAACAATCAATGGAAATGGCCAAGGGGTGAATTGGCAATTAAAATTTGGTGGAAGCAATGAGCAAAAAGAAAGAAAATTTTTACAAGTGGTTCAACCTTCTAAACAAGGTTTACATCCACTACCTTAGCTATCCACACTAAGAATTTTCACAAATTCACTAATTTGTCTTTCCTTTTAAGCTAAAGGAGATAGCCTCACAAACACCTAGACTTATACCCCCAAAGTCTAGTAATCCTTTTTTCTGAAAGGTGGATACAAAGAAGCAAATTGTGAAATCCTCTATAGGATGAATGTTTTCACAATTCAAAGTTCACTAAAACCCTAAACTTGATGAAAATGAAATACAATGAAAATTACTCAAGTGAGTTACAAGAAATTTGCAATTTGAGCTCAAAGAGGTTGGATATGTGCTTGAATGCTTTTAGATTGTTGTCTTATGTTGAAGAACCCGTGGAGACTTGTTTTTATACCCCATATTGATTTCTAGCCGCTTGGGTAGTTGAGATATTGAATAGAGCCGTTGGGCTATATTTTTTTCGCAATAAATGATGTCTGGAAACACTAGGTATCAAAAAGTACATTCATTTCGATACATGCTGGTTGGATATGTGCTTGAATGCTTTTGGACAGCTGTCTTGTTGTTGAAGAAGCTTTGGAGACTTGTTTTTTTACCCCCTCATTGATTCCCAACCATTTGGGTAGCTAGGATATTGAATAGAGCCGTACCGGTACTCAAAGCACAATTTGGATTACAGTTTCAAAAAGTATTATTGCGTTCTGGTAAGCCATTATGTAAAAGTTTGGTTTTCAATAACAAAAACCCGTACCGGTACGCCATAGGCCGTACCGGTACTCAGTTACCAAATTGGCTAAATTGAGTACCAAAACTGTAACACCCCGAACCCTGGTTCGGTAGTTTTTCGAATTCAGTAACCGAAAGTTTTAAAAAATAAAATAATTCGAATGTCATTGTTATAATTGCTTATTAAAATTGATTTATTATTTATGAATCATATTATTAAAAGTGAAGTGTCATGAAAAGGACTAAAGTGAATAATTGCAAAGCTTAAAGAAATTATGGAAATGTGACCAAAATGAATAAACTGAGAAATAACGTCTATGCATGTTATTTAGTACAATTAGGTGATGAGTCATTGATTCTTTAACTATAGTACGACGCATGTATTTTGTTTATATTAAGAATATTATAAAATTAAGAGGAATTAATTCCTCTAAAGTGGTTCTACCCAAATTGAATACAAAGAAGAGAAGGCATTTTCATCTTCCATCCGTAGGATATTTTTAGTGAGAGACAGGATATTCATGGTATTTTACAGAGAGAAAAGAAGGATCATATTAAAAGTTTAAAGCAATCACCTTGATTCAAGCTTGGAAGGAAGAATTATTAGACTGAAGATTAAATTGTCTAAGCAAGGTAACGGTTCTATGAACCCTAAATCCCATTTGTGCGTTTATAACGTATTTTAGTAAAAGATTAAAATAGAAATGTTATGTTTGTTTATATTATATTCGAATATGGTTTAGTTGTGTAATTTGTATCAAGTTGCCAAAAAGAGATTCTTTCCAATTTGCTACTTTGTTTGAATGATCACACAATTAACCTGTTTTGTAAAATTAGACGAGGCATTTGTATGAATAAAGATGTAGAGATTTGGTTAGATATAGACTGAATTGTTTAGGTTATGTATGCTGGAAAATTGATGCTAGATTATGTCAAAACAATAGTAAATATTAAAGGAAACAAACTACTATGTTAAATGCAGTGTTTAATTGTTGTAAGTTAGGCTAGCAAGCTATCATGTTTAGATTGACTATTAAACTAGAATGTGTGTGGAACAGCTAAGTGCTGACATTAGTAATCTGTTGCGTTCTGAACAACATGTTGTCCTATTTTAGTTTGATTAATTAAGGGTGAATAATACATTTTAGTTTCATTCGATAAGTGCCAAATTATTAGTTCGACACCATTCAGTTGGAGTCTCAAAATCAGATTTATTAAATTGTAAATTTCAGCTTGTAAACTGTCCAGAATTGATGATGGTCTGTTCAAAATACTTGCTGGAATTTTGTTAGAATGTGCACCCTAATATTTTTAGAAACAATCCTAAATTGACAATCTAAATGTCTAGAATTTGAATAACCAATTAATGTGTATGACTTGCTGGAATTATACAATGAATATGTTTAAAGATGGCATTTTGTGAACTGTTTTATGTAATCTTAGTGTTTGATAGATAATTATGTTATAAAATAGTATTATACTGATTTGCTCAATTTAGGGGCTATCACATATGGCTTTTAGGAAATGGAAATATTTATGAATGAAACATCTAGTTAATGCTAAAAGTTAATGAATGACTATGTGTGTTTGCTTTTTGATTATGGAAATTTTAGAATGTATTCTAATGCTTTGTTTATATTTTGATTAGGATACATTAGATCAAGAAACTCATTGGTGAAGCAAGATCTTGGATTGGAAAATCAGTTAAGAGCAAGTAGGAATTGTGGTTTAGTATATCTCGTAACTTCGGGATATCTGGTGAGTGTAGTTTATGCATTCGGGATGACATGGTGTCACCCTGATTTTAATTTCTTTGTAATCGAAGTAATGCAATGTTAAGTGTGGATGCATTTGATCATATCATTGCATATGGCTCATATAGATCTCACTGGGTGGTTACTTTCATAGTATAGCATCATTGACAAATCTTTGGATTGAGTTTGCATTTCATATGCATGTGTTATGCTATGCTATAATGTTTTATGATTGGCCATGAATACGCAACAATGAACTTCTAATTGGAGCTTAATGCTCACTTGCCATAAAATACAACGAACCTTAAATTGGAGCTTAAAACTCACTATTGTTATAAGATTGTTCTCCTATTGTCAAAGCATAAGATGTTATAAGATACCTCTTCTAACAAAAAAGTTTAAAATGTTATAAGTTGCTTAATAAATGGAAGCTCTTGGACACTTTGGCATGGTACAACGGTATTTTCGGGACTAGGATCCACAGACTATGGCTCAGGGGTGATGATCCCATATATTGGCGAGAGTAGGAGGTAATAAGGGAGATGATGGGAGAGAAGAGAAGATTTGTTTGATACGCTTTGACACTAGCCTTTTCTTTGTGCTTTGTGCTACGTGTAACTCGAACCAATGCTACCTATGTCCAAATGTGAATCCAAGGCAAATATTGTTAAAAGATATGAACTCATTTATGAACTCTGAAAGAACAATAAAACTTTGTAAAAATAAGATATGAATGCAAATGTAAAGTTTTTCCTTGTGGAATGTTATAACAGTAATTGAACTCCAATAAAAGTTTCTATTAAACAAAGCTTTGCATAATTAAGATTAAAACTTAAGTGCTTTACTTTATCTTATGCTAATTACATTGATTTTTCATTGATCATTGATATGTACTTTCAAAGTCACTACCTCATTTAGGCTAAATAAGCCTAATGTATTCATTAGCATGCATTCGCAGGTTTAATGATTAATTACTGATCGATCATGCAAGAAGGTTGCAAGTCACTCCCTTAAGCTCATGTGTATCGTTGTTGTTTCCTTAAGTTAAACTCTTTAGAATAGTGGCATATGACATTTGTATAAGTATTTAAGTACCCTTGAGTGGTTAATGTACATTTTTTATATATTATTTGGTATGTAAATATTGCAAGTTATGTGGTTGATTCACTGTTTGGTCATTATTTTATGTGGAGTTTCAAGATATGATATGGTTATTGAAAGTTCTAAGCTTAAATGTCGTATCTAAGTGTATGTTTTCTCTCATAGTCTTAGTATAATTCTGAATTGCACTTGCTATCTCCAAGATTATGCACATATGATGAATAGGTAATTGAGCTTATACTTTGATATAATAAGATGAATATTGTATGATTAAAGTAATAGTATGTTGTCACAATTTAAGTTTCATGTATGGAACGAAGTTAACTAGTGATTGTTATTTTATAATGTTTTATTAAACGATTAGTTTATATTGCTTAAGCTTTGATTTAAGATAATGTACGTTGGGTAATCCTCCATGGTTGATCTTATAGAAGTATGTTCATGCATTAGTAATTTTGTACTAAGATAGAATGGTATGGTTTGTAAACTTAAGAATTAATTGATTTATCAGATGCATATGCATTGGCTTTTGTTTGACCTTAAATAAGCTATATTGGTCTTATAAGTTTCGGTCTAAATGAATCCTATGTTTATATAGCAGACTCTAATTTGTACCCTTAGTGTATTCTTTAATCTATCAAAAAGTATTAAAATAGTAACATGGTCGAAGGGCAACATAACGCTCTCAATGAGTTTAATTGTTTGTATCTGAATGGTTAGTTATTTGTTTGAGACGTCAATTTCTTATCTATCTTTGTATGTGTGTGTAAAACATGGATGTATGTATGCATTCATATTATACAATGGAAGGGTTAATGATTTCTATATAATGGAAGGGTTAATGATTTCTTGAAGATGATAATGTCCGGACTAATAATAGAGACCTTAAAAGTTTTGAATAAATAAGTGAAATACAAAACATAGTCTTTGAGCTTAGAACATAATTATGTATAGTATGAATTTTATAATTTGGTCCCTAAAAATTTAAAAATTTTACAATCTAGTCCTTATTGTTTAAAATGATTGATGGATTCGATAAGTTTTAAATTGAACTCTTTTTCTCTGTAATTGGTTGTAATATGTACTGTTTTGATTGCTTATTGTTTGCATTGTTTTGTGGTAACATCTCCTGCACCAGTTTATCTTTTAGACCGGATTAAGGGTGTTATAGAAACACTTAAAAAATATTCGGGGATTCAAAATTTGACTTAAAAAATTGTTTAAGTTCAAATGCCTTCTAATTTAGTGAGTAAATTAAGTACCTTAAAAATTTATTTGTTTTACAGTTAAGTCATTGTTATATCAAAATCAAATATAGGTTTAACAACAATGTGTTGTAGGGTTTAATAGTGTATATGCCTTAATATGTTTAAATTCATTAAAATGAATGTGTAGATTTGTCTAAACTAGCTTCTTATTATTTGAGGTATGTGAAATAGTACCACTACTTGTTTGATATGTGTTAAAAGACCAATGGCGGATGCACGTATAGCTGCCCACCTTGAAAAAAATTAGCTTGTTAAATATCAGTTTTATTTCTATGTGCCCACCCTAAAATGTTTTTGTGCCCACTCTAGAATCAAGCTAGTGTGGTTAATGTGGTTGGTGCTTCATGTAAGAGAAAATAAATTTTTTAATCTAGACAAATGATTAAGCTAAGAGAAGAATTACGAAGTGGTGAAATCTTCAGTGGTCGTGGATTAAAAGAAAAAATATATGTTCCTTTTTGGTTGGTGCCTTTATTTATCCCCAACACTAAAAATTTAAATCTCACTCTAACCATAATTTCTAAACCATAAATCATAAACCTACATCCTAAGTCTAAACTCAACCCTAAATCTTAAACTATATTTTTTAATGCTGGGACATATATAAAGGCACCAAAAGGACTAGAAGATTTCTATTCGTGGATTGAATCAAAAAGATGTTATAAAGATAGTTGAAGATACTCGTTGGGGTTCACATTATAAAATAGTTGTTCGCTTGATTACTATGTTTCTTTCTGTGACAGATGTGCTTGAAATTATTAAGGAAGATGAAACATACTCAAAGTAAAAGGCTGAAGCTTGTATGTTGTTGAATTCTTCTAGTCTTTGAAGTTTGTGTTTAATTTACACTTGTTAAAAAATATATTGGGGTTACTAGTGAATTATCTCAAGCATTGCAACAAAATCACCAGGACTTTATGAATGTTATGCATTTAGTTAGTGTGTCAAAACAACGATTACAAATTATGAGAGACGTGAGATGATAATCTTTACTTAAAGAAGTTTCTTTGTTTTGTGAAAAGAATAACCCCGAGGTTCCAAAGATGAAAGATGTAATTGTAGTTTCAGGGAGGTTTAGGAGAAAAGTCCATGAAGTTTCAAATTTGCATCATTTCCAAGATTAATTGTTTTATCATGTGATTGATAGACAACTCCAAGAGCATAATAATCATTTTTTAGACAAGTACATAGTTATTTCTTTTTGTGACTTACTTGAGTCCAAGAGACTTGTATCATTTTTTTTATAAGAAAAAGTTGATTTACTTTACCCAATTTTATCCTTGTGAATTTCTATATGAAGCCTTATGTTGTTTGATTTTACTTTACCCAATTTTCAGCTTGAGAATTATATTGTTAATTTTTGTTCAGTTAAATGATTATGTGATCTGAAAGGACTTTCTAATTTATCTATAAAAAATGGTCGAGACAACGAAGCATGTTGTGTAATCACTTGTGCATTTACTTTTGAAGTTGGCTTTGGTTCTACCGGTTGCAATCGCAATAGTGGAAAAAACATTCTCTTGGATGTACTTTATAAAGAGTCGACTACGCAACCATATGATAGATGAATGGTTGAATGATTTCTTAGTTACTTTTATTGAGAAAGATATGTTTGATAATGTAGACAATGAAAAGATCATACACCGATATCAAAAAATGACGTTTAGAAGAGAAAAATTGTAAAATTTATTGTAAGTTATAGGTTTTGTAAGACTTCTTATTATAATTAAAATATTACTTGTATTTTTATCTTCAAAATTTTTTTTGTTATTAATGTATGTGTGCTCACCCTCGAATTGTTTTTTTACATCTGCCACTGTAAAAGACTGTGAAAAATATTTTTATTTTAATTGGTGTAAATATATGTTAAAAGAATCTATAAATATTTTTTTTATTTTAACCGGTGTAAATATATGTTAAAAGAATATGTATTAAAGGAATATGTGTGCATATGCATTTTCTTTGTTTGAGTTAGTGTAGACAAGCTATGTTATCACTACATCAAGCTTGACATGTAGCAACGCTTTTCGAGGTATTTTTCAACTAAACATCACTAAATTTATACATATAGTGACTTTTTTAAGACAAACGCCATAAAATGACAAACGTCATGGAGTTTTTATAACAAGCGCCGCTACATAATGATATACGGTAGTGTTTGTCGAATAAACACCATAATAAGTACGTTTTAGTCAAAAACGCCGCAATAATTTGATATAAGGGCATTTTTGGTAAAACATCGCACTTATTCAGTGTTTAGTGGCTTTTGGTTTTAACCCCTTTTATTTATTCTATCACAAGTCCTTTAATCCTAATTTCCTAAATATTTCTCGATCCCTTGTGCGCTCCCCCCCCCCCCCCCTCGTCTACGCCTCTGCTGCTGCATTGCGACTGCCTCTGCTACAGCGTCCGACGTTTCCATTCGAGCAGTTTCCTTGCTTCTGCTTGTCGACAGACTCTCCTCCCTCTTAATGAAATCATGAAATTTAACCATACTGAAATTGTGCTGATAAGACTGGTTTTGGCCGTGATTTGTGTAGGATTATTTTACTCTTTGGGTTAAGCATTTCTAGACGAGGTAAGCTTCGTATACTCACCAAATTTTCAAAAATTTATGTTTTTTTTTAGTTCTTGTAACAATATAAATGACGGGTTATTGTGATTTTCTTAGATTTTATTTCATTTTTGTTCTTTTTAATGTTAATGGGATGTTAGTAACAGTTTGAATATCATAAGGACCAATGAATCAAATCGGTTAGTTCTTATCTTGTTTTAATCCTTCATCTTTAATTTTTGTGTAGCATGCTAAACATAGTTCCTTGTGATATATCCTATTTATTTACTTTTTAGTATGTTATTTTTATCACCTCTTTTTCAATTTTGTTTGGGTTGATTATACAAAGAATTTGGAGGTTTAAGTCAATTACTGTTTTTTTTGTTTTCTTTTGGTGGATAAGATTTCTCAACAGATGGGAAATGGTGCTACGTAGTGCTTTGGGTGGATGGGAAAACAGACATTGGGCGGGGTTTGTTGGAAAAAATGGTTATTGGAAGTTTGTCCATCGTATTTTTTGACATTTGAAATCGACTATTACATGCCTGTAAATCAACAATCAAAGAAATTAGATGTGTTTCTTTTGAAGTTTTGGTGTTCTTGTGATAGAAATAGACTATTACATGGTAATCTTTCTCTTTAGATTTCAAATTAGTTCATTGTGAATGGTAGCCTTAGGTTCCGATAAATAAGAGAGGAAAAACAACAATGGTGGATTCATATGGACTTGCATGTTGTTTTCTTGTTGAACAGCAATGGCATGGATATGTTTTACAGAGGGAATTCCTTGACTTATAAGGTTATCGATTGCGCTTTACAGAGGGAATTCCTTTTTACCCAGGGTAAAGCATATACATAATGAATGAACTTTATTCACGGTTGTGTGGAAGTTATAGAAGTTAAATCATAGTTATGTTGATGTCTGTTAATTGCTTGGTTTCAACTTTTTTTATGTTTTTTAGTCTGAGGATGAGCGAGAAATGTGCACAAGGACCATTTACTGAACAAACATAGACAAGAAGGTAATTTATCTAGTCCATTATCGATCTTGAATGTCAGTGTGATACTGTGAGTAGCAAGCAGAGCAGTAATTCCTGTCTTATTTATTCAGTTTATACAGATTACTCAGGCCGACATCAAGCTCTTCTTTGAATCAGTTTGTGGGGAGGTCAGTAGTTTCTCGTGTGACCTGCCTTCTGCTTTGTCTTATATTTGACATATTTTATGATTTCATACCAAACTTGTTTGCTTTATGGTAGGTTAAATGCTTGAGGCTATTGGGAGACGGTCATCATTCAACTCGTATTGGTTTTGTTGAGTTCAAAATGGTAGTTAATCTCTTTCTATCTTTATTTACTGAAATTATTGCAACATCTATTTTTATGGTATCAGGTTAAATTACCTCTATTGTTCTTTCTCAAGTTGAGAGCATTATGTATTATGTTGTAGCTTATACCTTAAAAGCTTTAGTTTCGTATGATGAATTAGGTTATTTTGTTACTACCCGTAGCTAAGTTTAGGTGATTTTGTTAGCCTACATTTTCATTAAAAGATATATATATATACCTTGAAAGCTTAGTAATTCTAAACATCGAAATTAATTTGGCATGTTTCCTTGGAGCATGTTATAGCTACTTTACCTTAATAAGTCAGCAGACATGCTTTATCTTGTAATCCAAGCCTTAATCATTTCTTTCATGGGATTCATTGAGCTGAAGTATTCAGTGGATGAAGTGAATTAAATTGATCAACCTCTTTAGGAGAGATCTCATTTATTTTCTCATCTTCTGGTTTTGCCTCATCCCTGCTATTGCTTGCTTCTTGATTGTGTTACTTGAATTGGTTTTGGGGATGTGAACAATATAGGGAATAAATTGTCAATGACTGCAAGTTGATTTAGGAAAATATAGGGAACAATATAGGGAAGCTTCCATTGTCAGATTTTGAGCTACTCTTGACAAGATGATACTTGAAGATTGTGTTAGTATCTTACTATGAATAATTGATATGAATAAAATATATTCATTCTTTTTTCTTTTGTGTAAATTTGAATTGCAGGGTTTCACCAATGTCGACAAACATTTGCTAAGGCACTTTCAAAGAGCTCAAAAGGTGAATTTGTTATTTGTATTTACTAAATGGTTTGAAGCTTGAAAGCTAATGCAATTTTTTTTTGCTGTGTGAAAACTACTTGAAGGGTGAGACTACAAAGTTTCAAGAGGTTTATGAGAAATTCTGCAAAGAAAAAGCTGCCTATGTACATGTCGTGAAATGAAGTTTTCAGGTCATATTTTGTGACTTTAGTTGATTTTTAAGCTGCCCATTTGCCCATATGTACAAAGATTATTGTTGCATTAGTTAGTTCCTTGCAAAATTCTAATAACAATTACTCCCTCTGTCTCACTTAATATGTTCATTATTGACTTTCACATAGTTTTAGGAAGAAAAAGTTTGTGTAAGAGATGTGATGTAAAATAATTGAAACGACAATTTTATCCTTGAAAAGTTGGATTTTATTTTGTTGGAAAACTAAAAAAAAGGTAGAAAGGGAAATGTGCCTTGTAAAAGTTGTTGATTTTTTCAATGAGATATTTTAAGTGGGACAATTTTAAAACACAAAAGGGATATATTAAATGGGATGGAGGGAGTATTCTTTTTGAGTAATGAAGTTAAGCTTTGATTTTGTTTCCTTTTTTGACTAACGTAGAATATAAGAAGCATATGCACGATTCAAAAATAAAAACCATCCGAACATCCCTTGTTTGTAAAAAGCTTCTAAAAGCTGCTAAAAACTGACTACTTTAGCCTGCAAAAAATCACAACATATAGTGGCGTTTGTCGGAAAAACGTCATTATAGAACAGGTCATTTGCAACGTTTGTAAACAAAAACGCCACTATATACATAACCATTATCGATGTTTTTGTAACAAAAGTCACTGAATATCAACAACATATTGTGGTGTTTGGTTGAAAAATGCCACTAAAGAACAGGTTATTTAAGGGCGTTTGTTACCAAGCGCCGCTATATCCCATAACCTTTAGCCTGCTAAAAATTGATTGCTTTAGCCTGCAAAAAGATCACAACATACAGTGTCGTTTGTTGGAAAAACGTCACTAAAGAACAGGTCAGCGACATTTGTAAACAAAAATGTCACTATATACATAGCCATTACCAACGTTTTTGTAACAAAAGTCACTAAATATCAACAACATACTGTGACGTTTGGTTGAAAAATGCCACTAAAGAATAGGTTATTCGTGGCGTTTGTAACCAAGCACAGTTGTATCTCGTAACCTTTAGCGGCATTTGATATACAAAACGCCGCTATATATCTTGACCTTTTGCGGCATTTTTTGCCCACAAACGCCGTGAACTGTTGCGGCCTTGGTTTCAACGGCACTTCTTGCGGCGCTTTCTTTAGCGCTCGGAGAGTTTAGCGGCTCTAAAAAACACCGTTATAGGGCTAAAAAATGCCGCTAAAGGCCTATTTTGATGTAACCTATATATTTACCAAATGGTGGTTTTTGGGTCTAAACTAAATAAATGACTAGCATGTGGATAAGTGACAGTGTAAAGAAAATATGTTATACGCTTTTTGATGCGAAAAGACGTATTTGAAATTTGAGAAACTTTGTGGCATGCTCATTTGTTGAATTTTATTGTGATATGTTGTTCATGCTTCAAAATGTGATATATGTTTAACATGAACCCAGGTTATCCTAGCACCATTTCAAATTTAGATGGCCTACCATAAGGATTTCGGTGTTAGTGTATGAGTTCAAAAGACTAGACCAAGTGTCGTAAGCAGTTAAGCTTGAAGATCAGACTAAGTGCTGAAAACGGTTACCCTCATTGATGAGCTCAAAGATCATACTAAATGCAAAAAAGGATCAAATCATTTGATTGTGCAATACCAAACAAAGTGTTATTTACGATCATTAAGAACTATTAGGATATAAGATGATTGACCCGTTTATTTGTTCAGAACTAGACAACATATGGGATATTGTAATTCGAGCTAGATCGAAATGAGATTTCCAAAAGTATGTAAGATTAAAGTGAGAAAATTAAAAAAAAATTAAAATTTTAAGTAAATATTTTGTGAATGTGTTAATGCTTATGATATTGTTTATGCTAATAATTGTGTTAAAGTTATGTTAATGTATACAGAATGTTTAACTACTTTATTGAGCTTATAAAAGTTTACTACAAGTGTTTTGTTTACTTTGCAGGTCATAGTTAAGTTTGTATAGTTTGGGATCATATCAAGGTAGAGATACAAATCTACATATTCGTATACAAATTTCCTTTTTTCTAAAACATCTAGGATGCATGTAATTAAATGACTTAAATGAAATTTGAACTTGATGATAGAGAAATACGAAAGCTCGGATCAAATAATCCTTGAATATTGATATGGAGAAGAAAACAAGGATTAAATTTTATATTTTTCAAACGACTCCAAAAGAAAAGCACAAATTAAAAGAAAAGATAAAATCAAAAGATTGAGATAAAAAGAAAAATATAAAATAAATTAAAATAAAATGAAGAGTAAGAAAGATAAATTTGGATATGATGACACCCCTTCTAAGATCTCATCTTAGACAAACATGTGTCTAAATGGTTTTATCTCTAACCCTTTAGAGATCGTCATTAGAAACCTAGACGATGGAGAAGAACGTAAAAATATTTGCCGCTACGCAATTGAACACTCGCACTTCGAAACAAGAACAATATAAGAATCTTGAACAGAAGAAAAAAAGAACTCACAAAGAGAACTTTGACCGAATAATATTTATTGATTTCTAAATTGTTGATGTGTTACAATATGAGAGATGCCTATTTATAGGCTAGTAAAATCCTAAAGATTACAAAGAAAATAAATGTAATTTAATCTAAAAGACTGACTAGATAAATAATAATAAAATAAAATAGTATCCTAATTAAAATAGATAATAATATTATCCTAATTAAAAGAGATAAAAATAGTAATCTAATTAAAAAAGATAAAATAGATTTCAAATAATTGCATAAAATTATCCTGATAAAAAGTGTCTGGATCACATTTGAAAAGTCGCCGTAAGTCAACTAATATTCTAGCCTTCAAAAACAACTTAAATTTCTTGTCTAAAATGACTAGTTTCACCCATCCTATTCTCGTATCATTCCTTCACTCCTCAAAAAGATTCGTCCTCGAATCTAAAATTTGAAAAGGAGAACAATCATCGATATTCATGGAAAATGAATCTTTCTTAGAGGTGGAGTGATTCAGTTGAGTTTCTCGTAATAGATAAACAAATTCAAGTTCTTTTTCTTCTAGTTGTTCACCATCACTTTCATATTGTGTAGAAAATGATTCATCTTCCATATCTTT
Source organism: Hibiscus mutabilis (assembly GCA_019671005.1). Classification (NCBI taxonomy): domain Eukaryota; kingdom Viridiplantae; phylum Streptophyta; class Magnoliopsida; order Malvales; family Malvaceae; genus Hibiscus; species Hibiscus mutabilis. Next base: position 13,039,215 of record CM033735.1, on the reverse strand, counting down.
AAATTTGATCGGCCTTGGATGATCTTCTTGATTAGGCCTAGTAGATTTGTCATTGGAAGAAATAGGGTTGTGATGATAAGATGCATAACATGTGTTTCTCTAACAATTTTTCAGTCGTCGTTAAGCTTTCAAGGCTTGAAAATATATGGTTTGCGGGTCAAAAAATTCATTTTGTTCAACCACTTCACAAATCTCATTGTTCAAGTTACGAAAGAAACGCTACATAGTATCATTGTCATCTTCATCAATTCGGGAAACTGATTCGAATAGTTGCATCCTCATGTAGTATTTATTGATTGTCTTGCTACCCTGTGTGAATTTAAAGTGTTTGAATCAACAATATTTGCTAGGTAAAAACAATTTTCTCATGATACAAGCCAAGTCACACCAAGATAGTATGTGTTTGCGTTTCCACTCTAGATCAAGATGTCTCCACCAATGGAGAGCAAAACCGGTAAATGAACTAGTAATGAGTAGTACCTCATCTTCAATCTCATAGTTGTAGAAAAAGACTCGTCAGCCTTTATCTCCTAATCTACATATTCTTCAGAATTAGTGGAACCACTGAAGGGTGGGATCATTAATCTATCAAGCGAATGTTGAAGTACCATTATTGTCCCTAAAAAATAACTCAAAAAGAACAACTCATTTTTCCTCACAATTATTCTCTCAAAATCACTCAAGAAAATAAATAAACCAAAATTTAAACCGTGTTAGTGCTTTAAAGTAGTAAAGTGAATCAAAAGTTGTCAAATTGCAGCGTGTACAGGAGTTGAATGCAAAACCTAAGGCAAATCTAGGAGGCCAATAAAATACGTTGCAACTATGATGGAGTTTCTACGAACAACAACCAGCACAAACCTTTTTAATGTGATAACACAATAAGATAAAAAGAGTTATCAAGCATAATAGAATGAAAGAAGATATATGTCAATAAAATCTTAAACATAGAGTCAAAGAAAAGCTTTAAAACAAAGAAAACCTAGAAAACTTGAACTCTACCATGTTTGTAAAAAGTGGGTTTGTTCTCGGTTTAAAGTGCTTTGAAACTTATAAAGATAAAACTCCAAAATAAAAAATTGCTGAAAAATAAGAGAAAATTGTTGATTTTTTCCAACTTTTTTTCTAATAAAAAATACTATCATAAACTGAGAACGCTTGGAAAATGATACCAAATGGTAGGAAATGCGGAAGCTTGGATCAAATGATCCTTGAATATAGATATGGAGAAGAAAACATGGATTAAATTTTATATTTCCTGTTAGAGTTATGACCCAAATTTTATTTTTGACTTTTATTTAAAATGGAATTTATCAATCCTTGTGGAACTCTACTTCTCATTTTTGGATATGTGTTGAATAGTAGGAAACCCAATTTGAGTATAATTTCTTTCTATGCAGGTTTCCTTTGAAAACAAGTCTCTTATCCTTATAATTAGATACAAGATATTAAAGGTTTATTCATTCAGTTGTAATATCTTTTTCTACATAGTGAAAGTTTCTCCTCCTCTACCCGTGGTTTTTCCCTTTTGGGTTTACCACATAAATTCTTAGTGTAATTTTTCTTTTTTGAGTTTGTGTTTATTTACTTATCTTGTCATTATTATCCCAATAGTATAACAAATTGGTATTATATCTTTTTAGGTTACTTAGGATAATGACGACGATGAAGTATGAAATTTCACTCCTGGATCGCAACGTCAGGTTTTTGCTATGGCAGGTGAAGGTTTGAGATGTTCTTGTTCAGATAGATTTAAATGATATATTGAACGAGTTTGATAATATGCCAAAAGAATGATCGGATTCAGAGAAGCATCATAAGGATCGAAAAGCTACTTCCCAAATCCGTTTGCACTTATCAAACAACATTTTGCAAGATGTTCACAAAGAGAAGACAATTGTCGACTTATGGGTAAAATTAGAACAGATTTGCATGAAGAGAACTTTGACCAGTAAGTTGCTCTTGAAAGAGCGTTTATACTCCCACAAGTTAGCAAAAGATTCGTGTCTTGACGACCACCTAACCGATTTCAAAGAGATTGATAGCTCTTTAAAGACCATGGTTTTCCCTCGATTTTTAGGTCTTATTGTTCTCACAATGACATGCATTGCATCCATTTTTGCATTTTTTATGTCTATTTCTGCATATTTTCTAACTTAGTTTCCTGTGGCTCAAGTTTTGTATATTTTTGCCTATTTTTGTCTTGTTGTCACTACAATACTAATGTCCCTACAGAGGTTGTTTTCACCAATGCAGCTAGTTCAGCATTGCATCTGCAAGTTGTCTAGTTTGCTTAAGGATAAGAATGAATATGCTAGATGTCCATTCTATTACAACAAATTGTAGGACGCTGAGCATGCAAATAATATGTAGGACAAGTGTCCTTCCTCAGGTGGCTTATATAATGATGATTTTGGAGGAAAAAGAAAGTCACACTATTTTTATTTTCACATCATCTTCAACCTCTGAAGCTTTTTATCCTCCTTTCATGGTAGCTTGAGCTTATTTTCTGGAAATGTGAAGTGAAGCAAGGCAGATTTATCTAAGAAAATGAGGATTTAAGTGCTGAATCAAGGAAATGTCTTGTTATCTTCTTGAACTTCTTTTTATTTGATGTTTATTTGGAGATTTACATGTATTGTGCTCATTTTGACTATGGTTTAATTTTCTGGAGCTTGTTGAACTTATTTAAACTTTTTCTTAGTTTAATATATTTCAGTGTTAGCTTTTTCTTAAGCTTTAATTGTTGTATTTGATTTATGTTTTTATGAGAGTGTTAAAACAAGTTACTGGCATCGACAGATGCAGTGAGGAGTCAGATTAACGAGTTCCTGCAACGAAAGTTGCTCGGATGCAATGAAAATTGGTCCACTCGTTCAAGGGGACTTAGATTTGACTAACAGCAAAAGTTGAAGCTGATCTTCGTACCTAAGTCAATAGTTGATGGTTAAATGGAAGTTAACACTCAAGTTGACCATTGCATCGTTGATTAAACCAATCCTTAATCCTCGAAGTGCACTTGATCTTTCTTCCGAGCTGAGCCAAGGAGATCCAGACTTATTTTCAATATTCTCTCTATATTTTACTACCTTTGCTATTGCTACCACATCAAATCATTTACTCTCATTTTTTATTACTATTACAACCACCATTGCACCCACAACTACCACTTTTATAGTATTGTATTGTAGTCACATAAGTATAAGCGTAATTCACCGTTCTCGTGGGATTAATATTCAAACAAGATTTCTTTATTTCTATTCTTGCATCGATAGTGTAGCTTGCACTAAAAAGTGTGATGTTTTCACACCGATCAGAGATCATCTCAAATTTGGAAATAATGGAGTTAAAGTACAGTGAAAAATACCTATGTTTGATTTTACTTTTCTCACTACCCGCTTCATATTCGTCTGTTAGAAGCACCCTCCTACACAACCATTATACCCTTACTCTTGAAGAGGTATATGATAATCTGAATTCACATGATAAGATGAACATCTTACCAGCTCCGAGTTCCAAGTAGAGGGTCTCATGATGCATGAATCGACTAGTTTAGACTGTGGAAGAAAAGGTGATCATAATTTCAGAATTTAAAATAAGGGCAAATCCAAGTCATCAAATTGAGGTAAAACATGTTATTTATACAAAAAGAAATGTCACATTAAATTTGAGTGTTACAGATTATATAATAAGATAAAAACGGAATCTAGAAATCAAAATTCTAGGAAAGATGAAGTTGATATTTCATAGGAGTGCGATGCTGGTGAACTTTTAGTTACTTCCGACGAAGACTTTGTAGCGAGCGAGGAGTGAATTCTTGACTCTGGTAGTAGTTTTCATATGAGTCTGAAACAGAACTGGTTTCCAATGTACAAACATGTGTCTACATGTGTTATTTTTGGGGAATAATGTCGCTTGTAAAGTTGCAAGTATTGGTTCAATAAAGATTAAGATGTTCGATGAGATTGTTCAAAGCTTGGTATTGTGAGACATGTTCTATATTTGAGAAGAAATATGATTTCGTTAGGTAATCTAGATTCAAAAGGGTACCGATACTCCAATGAAGGTAGAAGCTCTTTTGTTATAATGAAAGGGCATAAAAGGGAAACCAATTTTAATGTTCTGTAAGGTTCAACTATTTCAAGTGATCCATCATTTGTTTCCTCCTTCGTGTCAAATGAAGATGTTACTAGTGAAGGCATCTTGACTGAATCAAGTAAAAGATGATTTTGTGTTGAATATGACAACCATGGGTATAACGGTTTTGGTAGGCAAAAAAAAGTTCAATTTAATGGGCATAAAGATTTGAAAAGAAGAATAAAGTTGAATTTCATGGGCATGACATATTTGAGAAGCTTGAGAGAGGTCAATTTGCTACAAGGATAAATAATAAGAAAGATAATATTGCCATTGATTATCGGGATCGTGTTGTGCATGATATTGCTCGCTGTGATGTAGTTGTGAGAAAAGTTGGAACTAATATTGATCTTACTGATGTGAAAACTAAGTTACCTTGTACATCCTAGCTTGGGCAAGACTTGGATTCAGTCGATGTTCATTGATGAAGACTTCCAATTTGAAAGGGACTCTTGGAAGAAGAGGAGCTCTTGTTAGACAAGAATTCGTGTCAAGGTGGAGATTGTTAGAGTTATGAACCAAATTCTATTTTGGATTTTTATTTAATATAGAATTGATTAATCCTTGTGGAACTCTATTTATCTTTTTTGGATATGGATTAAGCTTGAGTTTATCAACCGAATAAGCCAAGAGGGGGTGAATTGAGTCTTTAAGAATGATGGATGAATGTCTAAGAGATAAAAAAAATTTAACACAATGATTTATAGTGGTTCGATGTCTCAACTAAGCCTGCCTCCATTACCTTAGCTATCCACACTAAGGACTTTCCACAAATTCACTAGATTTGTCTTTCTTTTGTGGCAAAAGAGATAACCTTACAACACAAAAGGTTTATACCCCAAAACCTTGTCTACTTCTCTCTTAAAGAGAAATACAAATAAAGCAAACAAATAGAAAAACCTCACTAGGCAAATATGTTTGCATAATTGAAGCTCTCACCCAAATCCTAAACACTTGAGCAAATAAACAATTGAAGTTCACAAGTGTTTTATAATGAAAAAATAAACTTTTAAGCACAAATATAATTTTCTCTATACATGAATGTTAGCAATATATTTCTTGTTGTTCTAAGACTCATTGAATGTGTCTTTTAATCCTTCTAATGAGCTTGTGGTCATTACTAGCCGTTGGGGTTGGTTTGGAGCCATTTGGGACTCAATTTCCAGCAATAAATGCTCTTCTAGTGCAAGGCGTATCGGTATACGTGGGACCATATCGGTACTTGCCTAAAAGTGAAAGAGTCATTACACAATTAAAGTAGGGCGTACAGGTACGCGATATATGAGTATCGGTACGGGCCCTTGTGTATTGGTACTGAGCCTTCAGTACTGGTATGAAAATTGCTCACTAGAATATGAAACCCTCTTCCTTATCAATACATGCTTAGTTGTACCGGTATGGGATGTTGTGTATCGATACATGGAGTATCATGCCGCTACTCACATCTGGTTTTAGTAATTTTGGGTAAGTCAAAAAATACTTTTTCTTCAAGTTGTTATATCAAAATCTTTATCTCAAAAATATGTGTTGAAAAGTAGGAAATCTAGTTTGAGTAGAATTTCTTTCTATGCAGGTTTGTGGTGTGGTCACTACTAGTCGTTCAGGTTGGTTTAGAGCCGTTGAGAACTTAATTTCTAGCAATAAATACACTTCTAGTGCAAGGCGTATCGGTACGTGCGATATCGTATTTGTACTTGTAATCACTAATTTTGTTCGGGATAACCCGTTCTTTTTGTTTCTTTAGTAATGGGCTTTATTATATATATTATTACTACCTAAATATGTGTTATGGGCTTTGCTTATTTTGAACCATCTTATACTATATAGATATATACGATTTTCATTAAAAATTCAAAAGCAATAAAAAATTCTACTATTGTTACTTGCTAATACATCTAATTGTTATCTTCTAATATCTAAATTTCCATTATGTTTTTGTTATTTGCTAGTGAAAACCCTAAATATTGTGATATATTATTTTTATCGTTTTTGTCTTATCATTATTACTATACATAGTATTATTGTTATTTCGATTGTAGTCTTTATTGGTATTATTATATTTTCATATTTAAGTTAAATATATAAAAGAATACTATGAGCTATAGTAATAAATAAAAACTCGTAATTATTGGTATATATATATATATCAGCCCATATACATGTAATCACCAATCTAAATAAAGCACCAAGTTTATAAGTTTAGTCCATTTACATTATAAACACAAAAATTAAAAAGTATATTACATACTTAGCCCGTTTTTGGCCCAATAAAACCAAAGCCTCTTTCACCCTAATCTGATAACAAAAAAACCCTAATTCCCTATCTTATTCTTGCGCAGCCCATTCCCCACCGTCAGATCTGGCAAGATCTAATGGTTCAAAATAAAGTAAGAGAGACTCTTTAGATCATCATGTGCCACACGTGCGGCTCGTCGTTTCCCCCACTCGCACATGTGCAACACCGGCTACCCTTTCATTTTCTCAGCCGAGCGTGATGTCCGCTCGTCTTCTGAACACTCATACGCGCCATCGCTGCACCTCTATGCTGGCTAGGAGAACCAATGGCCCGATGCCATGCCACCGTTGTGCTTCCACGTTCGCTCCACGTTGTCCGTTCCTTTGTTGGTCTCCCTCTTCTCCTCTAGTGGTCACATGTAAAAGAGGAGAAAAAAACACAATCGACAACAATGTCAGATGCAAAGGTAATTATAGAGAATTGGGGGACAATGATAGGAAGGCACAAACATATCAGAATTGGCAGACAACCAATAGGAAATTCCAGTGTATTTTTCTTTTTTAAATTGCATGTAATAATCGAGGGTACAAATAGGAAAACCATAGAACAATTTGTATATGGTATTTCACTGGAGCAATAGAGAGAAAAAGATAAAACAAAGCTTTGAGGTATATCTTCCTCCTTTGTTCATTTACAGTGCATACATGTCATAAAAAAGCTAGGGTTTCAGTTTTTCTTACCTTCGACGCTACGTCTTCCCCTTGAGTCGGTTGCTCTCCTTCGGACAACAAGCCTTTCGGCCCTTACAAGGCTGAGCATGGTGAGTCGTAGGGGGTCGTAACCCGAAAAGGGGTGGCTTCGGGTTTGGTTTTGAAGCTTTTTCTAAATCTAAGTTTGGTTTCTGAAAGGATCGGGGTTCAGAGATGAAAATAGCCTTTTTTCAGTGTGGTTGAGTTGTCGGCCGCCGACGGACGACGCGACGAAAGGGGCCGTCGGTTTCTGGGGAGCGCAGCGGCGTTATCAAACACCACAGTGTTGTTTGGCCGGGGCTGCAGAGAGTTTGAGAGCGTCGTGTTTTATTTCAATGGGTATAAAGTTTTTCTTTTCTTTTTTAGTTAAAAGTTGTGATTTATACTTTGTTTTTTAAAAAATATAAGGGTTATTTTCTCCCATAAATCCCTCCGTCTTTCTGTTATCACTTATCTAGCCCTTCTGTGTTTTATAAACATTTATCCGGTCCCTGAAAGTTTTAAAACGTTTTCAATTCAATCCCTTTTTTGATTCAGGCTAGCTTCTTGTTGATAAATCACGTTTTGTCCCTCTTTTTTGTTTTGTTCGTTTTTAGTCCTTTTTCAGTATATATTTATTTTTCTCTTCATGCATCTTTAATTTAAATTTTGGTATCTTCAATTCTGTTTTGATATATTCTCTAAATAATGTTGCTTGCTGGTAATGTGCTTGGGTTTTAGTTTATAATGTATGTTGTTATATTCATGTGTGGTTCTTTTTATATACATAGTATACGGTTTATCTTTTATAAAGTATGATAAGTAGTATATATAATATATAGTTTATAAGATATATAAGATATAGATTTTTTTAATATATAATATAAGTTTTTTGCACCATATATATTACATTATTTTCTTTAAATATATAGTGTTATAAAGGTTATAATGTATATATTATAATATAGTCTTAAAAATATATAACATATGTAGGTTTTTTTTTAAAAAGGGTATAACGCGTATATAGTTTTCTTAAAAAAGCATAATATATTATTTCTTAAAGTGTATGATATATTTTTAACATATTTTGATTTTATAAGATATACTCATGTTTTTGGGCTTGTTGAGTTTATGTGGTTTTGGGCTTTGTATAGTTTTAGGTTTTGGTATAGGTTTGGTTTAGTGGTTTTGGGCCTAGAGCTTAGTTTAAGTGGGCTTAGGGTTAATTAGGGATTTAGATTAGATTAGGCAAATTAATTCAATTAATTTATATCGTGTGCTCGTCTAATAGGGACATGATCCTTAAATTAATTAAGTTAGTTGTAGGGTTAGATTCTTTAGAGCCTTAGTTAGATTAGGGTTTCGAATTAATTTAGCAAATTTAAATTTACCCTTGGCTTATTGGAGCAAATGTTAAATTCATTAAATTGGTTGAACATTTCTTAATTACTTTTAGGATAAAATTAATTTCCAAGTTTAGACGGACATTAAATTTTAGATTAATTATCATAATTTGTTAGGGTTTCTAGTCTCTTAGGGTTAATCAATTTAGGGCTAATATTAGAATCACTAATTAATAAGTAGATTATTATTTGGGCTTTCCATAAATTGGGCCTTTATAGGTTAGGCCTTGGGGTGGGTCTTGTGTGTTTATCTTTTGTGATCTTGTTTGCCATCCTTAAGTTGTCATTCACGTGACTTTTAAATTGCATGTTAATTAACCTAAATCATAACCAAATGGGGTATTCCTTAATCCTAACATTCGTGTCGTAACAGTCTTATCTCAATGGATGTTGATTGAATATTTGGATTAATCCTCACTGCTCTGGGGTAAATGATAAAAATGGAAAAGATCATCCCATCATATTATAACTGCCTGCACCATGCATAAAGGTGACGTACGAGATCCGAACTATAAACTAACACGACAGTCAGGCTTATATGATGCTAGTTTAGTCTATGGTCTGGTGTATTGTCAACCATATTAATTAAATGTCCAATTAATTTGAATCAACCAATTTGATAAAGCCCGTTCAATTAAGTTTAATTTTCAATTAAGGTCACCAAATTAAATTCCTTTCAAATTTCAATAATTTCCTTCGATTAAAAGAAACAAATATCTTGGTACCGATTTTCGACCGTGACGGGGTGCTAGTCCTTCCCCACACGTAACCAACTCTCGAACCCTTTCAAAATGAATCTCTGGTTTTGTGGTGTCCGGCCTACCTTACCCAAATGGCTGGTGGCGACTCCAAGTTCCCAATTGTTTTCAAAAGAAAAAGAGGTTTCCAAAGGAACCCCATTTTAAAACAAGATTTTGAGGAGAAGATTTAGGGGATAATTAATGGCCGAAGATTTTCCCAAATAAAGACCTTTCTAAAACCTTTTAGAGGGAAAGAGAAAATAGGTCGCTATAGATTGGCGACTCCGCTGGGGACACCTTGTTTTTACAAAGCAAAAGAGAGTAGGCCATAAAATATTTATTACTTTTAATGGTGGAAAATTGTTGGAATTTTAATTGATTTTAATGAGGTTGATCCTTTCATGAAAATGTGACTGTAATTGCAGGGCTATGATGATTGGTGGTCCTCGAATTAATTCTTTATTTAATTCCTAAGGAATCACCAACATGTGCTGCACCATGTCCATCAAGCTCTATACCCGAGCTCAATCCCTTAAGTAGGAGTGAAACTCCTATACCCACTTGAGTAGCCCTCCATAGGTTGGTAATCCACTTCTGGAACCCATGCCTTTGACATGTGAGCAGCCTTCCATATCACTAGGTCGTGCTTCCCCTCGAACCGAAACCAATTCGCAAGCTTGTAATGAGCCAAAATTGGGGTTCTCGTTACCTTAGTAGGTAATGGGATAGGCTCGGGTACTTTATTTAGAACTAAACCCATGTGTGAGAATCTAAGAATCCCACCATGTTAGAGCCATGCGGATAACCATAGCGAATTAGAATTCATGTGGTTAGGGTTTTCTTTTATATGCTTATTTTTTGCTTAATCTGTTTATATATTTATTGTTTCTCGTTTTCAAGTTTATTGTTCATTTCATGACTAACATTTTTCCTTGTTTTATTTCCTTTTTCTTTACTTTTATCTTGCATATTATGTCATAATCATGAAGAGCACATTGAGTTAGGAATAGTTTGAAGTTAAAGACTAGATTAATGGGTGACTTGATTCGTAGCAATGATGAAAAGAATTACGAGGTACAAGTATGGTCGGAAGGTGAACAACTATATGATGGAGATAGTATTTCCACGGGTTTCAGATTAGCAATGGCAGCCCATGCGTTCATGAACACCAAGTTCAATGATATATCCAAATTAAGGCCAATTTGGGACAGTTGGGATTTCGAAATGAAGGACATATCCAAATTAAGTTCAATGATATATCATGAAGAGCACATTGAGTTGGGAATAGTTTGAAGTTAAAGACTAGATTAATGGGTGACTTGATTCGTAGCAATGATGAAAAGAATTACGAGGTACAAGTATGGTCGGAAGGTGAACAACTATATGATGGAGATATTATTTCCACGGGTTTCAGATTAGCAATGGCAGCCCATGCGTTCATGAACACCAAGTTCAATGATATATCCAAATTAAGGCCAATTTGGGACAGTTGGGATTTCGAAATGAAGGATATTTTCAAGAAAGAGATGGCGACATCGCGTGTTTGTTAAATGTTCCGGTTGACCAGTCACTATTGCAAGCTTTGGTAGGGTTTTGGAACTCAGCTTACAGTTGCTTCATAATCGGTAACTTTTATTTGACCCCTACGATCGAAGAATACCAAAACCTTGTAAACTGTAAGAGGATCGAAAAGAATCGGGTATACTCTAAGCCTACCAAGAACAAGGCTTTTCGAGGCAAGCTTGTTAGAATCTCGGACACATTATTGTCTTGGAACAGTAAGGAGTATCTCAAGTAGGAGGGAATTCTAGTCTTAGCTTCCGTTCATCCTGTAGGCCGAGTCTAGCAGGACCTCTTTGCCTTGTTGATTTTTGGGTTGTTACTCTTTCCTCGAGCATTAGGGTTTATTAACCCAACGGTTTTGGACTTATTTAATCGGTTGAATGGAGGAACAAACCTGGTACCTGTGATTTTGGCTGAAACTTTTTGATCTTTGAGGTTTTGTCGAGAACATGTTGGAGGTCATTTTCAGGGACGTTCACAACTCTTGACAGTTTGGTTCTACAATCACCTTTGGTCCAATGTTAATTTCTCAAGGCCTCTCTACAATGGCAAATTCTCACCATTAGAGGAATTTTTGCAAAAGGGAGACTGGCCAACACAAAGATCCGAAGAGGTTTGGTTAGATTTTCTCTGCAATTTAAAAGAAGAGGACATAGTTTGGGGAGCTCTATGGTTTTTAACAAGGAACATTCTTTATAGATGTGGGGTACATTCTTGGGTACCACTACTTGGGCTTTGGGGGCATACGGCTTACGTACCCCTTCTAGTTTTGAGACAATACGGTTCAAAGCAGTTCGTGCCGGCCACCAAAAGTTTAAATGAATTTAGCAAGAATTATGAAATGGAGAAAGGCTATAAGGCGGTGGTATTGAATACTTATTCGACTTGGAACAATGCAAGACGGGTCAAGATCATGAATGCTCCATACATGGTCACTCCCGAGTATGAAGTGTAGCGGTTTAATCGCATCAACGACAACATTACTCAGTTAAATCCTGATGGAGGAAGATCTATGAAAGAAAGGTTGTCTATGCTTCCCACCGAAGCTAAACTAATGAGGAAGCAACTGAAAGAAGAGCAAAAGAGGTACCTCCAGCTCGAGGAGAGAGCCCAACAAGAAAAGTTCAACTTCGAATTAGAAAAGACACAGTTTGAAGGAGTGATAAAGGGCCTACAAAGAAAAAGGGACGAGTTGGAATTCGAGCTCAAGATGGAGAAGGAAGAGATTCAGAAGCTTAAAAGACTAAATAAGAGCAAAAGAGTCGCGGAAAGTGGACCAAGCAAGGGTTTAAGGAAGAGAAAGCACGAGTCGAAAACTATAAGATGATGTATCTTGAGCACAAGGATCGAGTTCTCACTTTAACCCAAGAAATGAAGAATCTACAAACCTCTCATTCAAGACAAATCGAGAAAGAACAACACCAAAACAAAGCCATGAGAGATCAAGTGAAATGTTTGGAAAAGTCTCTTTTCAAACACAAGGGTTCAACAAGCAAGTTAAAAGCTAGTAAATCGGAGAATCAAGCTTTGATGACATGTGTCAAGGATTTGGAAGCTGGGGTTCAACAGCTCAAGGATCATGTAGCAAGCATGAGAGGAGCAATTCAAGTACGCCCGACCCTGAGTTTGGAGCAATTATATTTTGCCGCCTATACGATTTGGAGGCAAGAGCAAGATTTGGCATGGTGGGGGACTCAGATGCAAGAGGTTGCTCAGAAGATACAATTTCTAGCAGAGGATGCTACCGAGCTTCATGATTGTGTCGACGATGAATCCGAAGAAGGAGAGAGGATTTTGTGGATTTTGAGAGAGATTATTGACCTCGATACTACCTTGAAGCCATATGTGTAGTTAGATTTCTCTAGTTATTGTAATAAGACAATGTTCCCATCAATGAAAGTCATTTAATGATGATATTTGCCAAATTTAGTGTTGCTCTTTGTATTCATGCATAGTACATTTATTTGCATACTTCGTTTAATTGCCAAAATTAATCACAAGAATCTTTTTTATTTCAGATAGCATTTTAATTCTTAAAATTGCAATCATTCTACACCAATACGGAACTCGATTACAGTCCCGAACAATGGATGATAGACTAGCTAAGGTAGAATAAGGGTAAAAAGACCTTGAAACTCGTTTGGACGAGGTTGGCCAGTATATTAGGGACCAGATAGCTCAGTCACAAGACGCCTTTATCGCTCAAATAACTATCTTGCTAGCCAAGATGAAGGGTAAAGAGGGAATTTCTGTCGACAACCCGAATTTTGACGAGCAAGATGGTGTTGCATCTCATGCGAAGGTACAACCAGATATGCTAGAATCTGAAAAAGAGTTTACATTAATCTCGCGGGAGTTTCTGCTAATCCTGCTATGGGGGCATCTACTAGCCATTAAGGGGAGCTCCGATAAATCCACCCGTTGATTTGGGGCTAGGCTACGAGAACGAAGTACCAGATTTGAGCATGATGGATGAAGTTGAGAAGAGAATTAGGGCCGATATGGAGAAAAAGTATGATGAACAATTTCGTCTACTCAAGGAAAAGCTAAAAGCCATAAAAGGGGTAGATGAACATGAAAATGATGCGAGTGATTTGAGTTTAGTGGTCGACTTTATTCTCCCGCCCAAATTCAAAGTGCCTGACTTCGATAAGTATGACGGGACCACCTGCCCATCTGCCTGTATCACCATGTACTGCCGAAAGATGGCTACTTTTGTGAAAGATGAGAAGCTACTTATCCACTGCTTCCAAGAGAGTTTGACTGGCTCTACGACTTGGTGGTATACCATGCTTACCCGAACTAATATCAAATCATGGAAGGACCTTCGGAAGGCCTTCGTAGAACACTACAAGCATGTAACGGACATGACCCCCAGTCGAATCATGCTAGAAGGGATGTAACAAAGGTCGAATGAGAATCTACGCCAGTATGCCCAGAGATGGTGCGATGTGGCCACTCAAATTTAGCCCCCGATCCTCGAACATGAAATGACACCGATGTTCGTCAGCACTTTAAGGGGAATGATGTTTGATCGTTTGATAAACAGCACCACCCAAAGCTTTGCCGACATGGTGAGAACTGGGAATTAATCGAAGTAGCAATAAAGAGTGAAAGGATCGATAGTGGGGAGAACACTCGTAAGAATTACAAGAAAAGAGATAATGAGGTGAACAATACAAGCGCCTACATAACCCCGAAGAGTTTCACTATTTCACCACCATGAGCCACAGCCAGAGGAGGGCAAAGCTCGAACAAGAAGGAGACTGGGGCCTTGAAGAGGGAAAATGAGAAGATGTCATTTACTCATTTCCTGGTATCGTATGCTGAACTATACTCGCAACTGCATGAGGCTGATTTGGTCCGGCCTTATTTTGTCACTCCTTTCAAACCACCATTCCATGCGTGGTACGATGTAAAAGCAAACTGTGATTATCATGGTGGCGTCTTGGGACACTCAATTAAGAACCGTATTGCATTCAAGAAGTTCGTGCAAAACATGATAAATTCCAAGGTGTTGCAGTTAGACAAACCGAATATAGCCACTAACCTGTTACCAAATCAGTGGCATAAATGCAATTGAAGAGGAATACACTAGGATGGCCAAGATGAACGTGTCTGAGGTCAAATCTCGTCTGAGGTGGGTATTCCAACAGTAATGTACGGCGCGCTTAATTGATCGGGGCATGGAAACTGTGCAATAAGGAGATAGAATTCTTCGATAAGGATGAAGAAAGAAAAGAGTCAGATGTATGCACATCAGATAGCCCCAAGGGCAAGTATGGGGTAGATAGGCCTTTTGTCATATCGCTCAAGCCAAAGCAAGAAAGCTCATCCTAGGATGAAAGCTCCAAGGTAACTCCAAAAATATGAATTTCAGCTCCGGCCCCCTTTCCATTTAAGGACGCTCGAAAGGTCCCGTGGAGCTACACGGCCCATATCTCTATATCGGAGAAGTTGGAAACACAAAGAAGGGAGAAGCCATCCGAAGAAGAATCCACAAAGAAGGAAGACCCAGTGGAATCAGACGCCGAAACGGTGAATGAAACAGGACATTTTACACGAAGCGGTAGATGCTATTCACCAGAAACGACAAAGGCGGTGGAGGAGCCGAAAGACAAATTCAAAGTGGTGACCACCGAACCTGAAAAATTTTTGGAGAGGAACCTCCCCCAAAGATTCATGAGCCGGTGATGGAGAGTCAGGCGCAAAAATTCTTGAGGTTCCTAAAGCACAATTAATACAACATCATTGAGAAACTCAGGAAACAACAAGCACGAATTTCAGTACTTGAGTTGTTGTTAAGCTTAGAAAAGCACCGTGATGCATTGTTGAAGGTATTGAATCAGACGTTTATCCCGAAAAACATCTCGGTAAACAAGTTAGATAGAATAGTAGGTCATATCGATGCGGATAACTACATCACTTTTAGTGATGATGGAATTCCAGATGGACGCATGGGGTCAACTAAAGCTTTTAACATCACTACCCACTACAAGGGGCAGTCTTACTGGGAGTGCTTATCGATAATGGGTTCGCTTTAAATGTGTTGCGTGTGATAAGTGCTACGCAAATGTGCAAGTATACACGTCGCAAGTAATAAAGTGATATGAGTATCGAGTATCGTCTCCACAGGGATTGGTTTGGGCCACTTTGCTTAAGTTATCAGACTTTATGAAAAATAAAAACACAATTGATAATAGAGGTTTTAATTAACGAGAAAAGTAAAAGCAATAAACTAAAAGAATAGATGAAAGAAAAGAGAGAATAAGCCAGGTTATCGTGAGTTGAGGTGTGATAGCCGATTGGATCGTCTTGGTAAAAGAGTGCAAGGGCAACTCAGTTGCCGTGGCAACTTGCACAGCGGGGTTGCCTTGGCAACTAATCGACGGTTGCCTGAGCAACTAGCTGGGCAACTACTTGGGCGTCTGGGCAGCAACTTCAAGGTTCGACGAAGCGTTCTTCAATGGTTTCTTCTTATCCCTAAGTCGAAACTCTAGTTACTTGTGCATGCCTTGATAATACATCCCTGCGTGAATCAAGGGTGAACAACAACCAATCTTGCGCTCCTCTTAGCCGTTGAAATCCTTAACTTATTCCTAAGCTGGATTAATCTTCACCATCAATAGATTGAATAAAGACCATACTCATTCGTTTCTTGAATCTAACTCTCCCGATATTAGATAAATAGATGAAGTTATGAGATCCTCTCCCAATTCACTCGCAAACAAGAATAAAAGCCAAGAATGAGTAAACCTTGAATAGAAAAGTGCAAACTCTTATTACCTAAACAAAATCCAATTGTTTCTCACAACAACAAAACACAATAACCCTAACCAATTATGTTAGTTCATGGTTGGGTTCAAAAGATATACAAAGAATAATCCCCAAACCATGAATCTAATGGAAGCAAAGAAGAAGAAGAAGAAATCGAACTCTCTCCCCCCTTACTTTCTTGTTGAAATCTCTTCCTTCTTGCCCTTTGGAGTTGTCAAAATTTTCCCTCTTCTTGCTCTCTATGATTGTCGAAATTTCCTTCTTATTTATAGGGCTAGGGCAAAGTCCTTCTTTGAGGAGGAAGTTAAGTTGGAATTAAATTATCTTTAAAGAATATAATTCTTTATTATAATTGTATTCCTACTAGAACTTCTCCTATCTTCTTGGGATTTAATTCTTCTTTAATCTCTGCATGGAAATCAAATTCCTTTGGGTTTGGGCTTTGCTCCACGTCATCTTGGGCTTGTCTAGTCATCAATTTCGACTACCATATCACCTTTGCTCTTGTCGACAATTGCCATGGCAACTGGCTCGGCGTCTCCTTCATGCATTGCCCTGGCAACTAGCTCGGCGTCTCCTTCATGCATTGCCCTGGCAACTAGCACTAGCCTTGCTTTGGCAAGTGATCCTGCACACACACAAAAACACACCAAAGCAGCATCTTTTTCCACAAAAATCACCAAGTTATGTAATCAAGCTCAACGGTGGAAAGAAACATGAATTAATGCATGAATAACTAATTATGCAACTAATATGAGCTTAAGTCTAACAATAATATGAGTAAAAAGGGTAATAAAAATAGTACTTTTGAACACTTATCACGCCCCCAAACTCGAACTAATGCTTGTCCTCAAGCAATGCAAACTAACAATTACCTGCCAAGACTTTAATCATCAAAGTCATGCTTCAAAGTTGAATTCAAACCTCGGAACCGTGGCACAATGTATGATCACCTTTTAATTTTTCAGATAGCACAAAAATCACCCTGAACAAAACTATAATGCTCGTGACAATGTGTGTGCGTAGTTGTGTACAAGTTGATTTTCAAGATTCTATGTGAACAATAGGCTTTTATCAATTTAATTACCGGGGCATTTATTTTTATTTTCACTAGAGCCAATTTCGGGCACCTCTAGCAAAGTAAGCAATTTCTCATTTTATTTTAGTCGACTAGAGCCAATTTTGGGCACCTCTAGCGATTCTTTAATGTGCATTAACTACTAGAGCCAGTTTTGGGCACCTCTAGCAAGAAAGTGCATTTACTACTAGAGCCAGTTTCGGGCACCTCTAGCAAGAATTTAACTTTTAATTTTCAATTTTAAATTTACCCTAATTTTAAGCAACCTAAGTTCACTAAGTTTCTTTCAATCAACAAGCCACAACCGTGTAAAAGAAATTCAGCATCATAGTAAAATTCTAAGTTTTTTCATGTAATCCTAAAATTAAAGGTTCTTTCAATTAAGTGCAGTGGCAAAAATTCATTATTGGATATTCAACAAGTCTTAAGCAATTAAATCCAATTAAAGGCATGGCAAGTAACATATGCAACCTATATGTGATTGCTAAAGATGAATGCATCTAAACATGAAACTAACTAGAAACCAACACCCCCCCCAAACTCGAGAGAAACATTGTCCTCAATGCATGTAAGAGTGAAACAAAATTTAAAAGAAACTAAATGAAATGAGTTAGTCAGAGAGGTCGTCACCTCGAGTGATAAGTTTCTTTCGTGTCATTTGCTTGATTCATTTTTCAGTCAGTGGTTGAATGCTGGTGCCGCGTGAATAGCATTGCTTTGATTTGATCCATGTTTGCCGATGCAGGTTTACTTGCATGGGCATCAGTAGTTGCCGATGCCATTGTTGTTGCTTGGGCATCACCAGTTTCTGTTGTGGTTGCTGTGGCAAGTAGTCAGCAGTAAATTTCCTTAGCATGGTGGTTGTGAGTCTTGTTGTGGAAAAGAAAATAAAGAAAACCTGGAAACTAAAAATAATGAAGAAAAATAAAATATCTCCTAAAAATAAAAAAGAAAAGAAAAAGGAAAAAAAAGAAAATATTGAAAGGAGAGCATGCTCAGGCATATCCTAAAGTGACCACTTCTAATGTTACTGCATATCTGAGAAAACTTGAGGAGAGTCGTTTCCGATACTTCTTATAGTCCATCCGTACCCTCTATCGGGTGACAATATTGCCCAAAAAGAGTTGGGCCAATGTGCTCCCAGCTACTCCATTTTGCATTACCATGGTGGAGGTGTCTTTCTTCTTTGTTCGCTTGTAGTCCATGTATACTCTCCACCTTGCTACTATTCCTGAAGGCATAAATATATTGATAGGAAAAATTATATCCATTCTCAACCATTCAATTACCTCATTCTTGTCGACTTCTATCATGGTTGGATGTAGCCTTTGTTGTCGTGGCAATTGCTGCTCAAGCCAATTGCCGTGGCAATCAGTTGTCAAATTTTACTTTAAGTCAAGGGAAGAATCAATTTTCTAAAGAGCTTTATGAATCCAAACACCTTTTTCTTTTGGCCTCTCAAACATCTCCATCAGTAGAGATTTCGATGGCTTGAAATCTACCAACCTCGGTTCCTCAAGACATACCTTCATTGGACGAGGTGAGTTTTTAAAGAATTCGAAAGGTTCAACCATTACCTGCTCATATTCCATTGGCAAAGTATTATCATCTCGTTGATCTTGCATGTGGTCGTGTAATTGCCGTGGCAATTGTAGATGAGAGCAATCTATAGATTCCTGCTTCAACATCAACGTTGTACCCTTCTGGGCATCAGGTTCCTTAGAATTTCCTGTAGTATTGTTGTTCTCAGCTTCACTGAGTGTTGTCGCGGCATTGCTCTGTTCAGGCTCCTCAATCACTGCCGAGGCAATTTGTTGTTCAAGCTCATCATGTGTTGGGCAGTCTCTCTCATTGGCATCCTCTTGACTTTGAGGTTTTAGTTATTCCTCACACATCAGAGAGATTTCTTTGCATTGCTCCTTATCCTCTTGCCTTAGGACGTCAGTATCCCTAGGAATGAATTGTTGGTGCATGTTATCCATGACATATGTGGATCTCCCCAATTGATCTTCTGAATCCCCTAAGGTTGCATCCCACTGAGTTATCCTCGTATCCATAGATTTTGATAGCTCTCGAATCTCTTCAATTGATCCGTCAAGTCTAGCCAATGAAGCTAGTAACGTTTCCTCCAAGGAATTGGAATGCTCTTGAAAGGACTACATTGCCATGGCATATCTGTTGCTACGGCAAAATTGTTATGGTAAAAAACATTTTGAGCTTTTTGACCATACCATGAAGAATTTTGCTGCTGGTTCCCTCTATGGTCCTCCATGTAGTTATATGCACCGAAAATGTGAGGGCAATTTTCAAACACATGATGTTCTCCACACATAGCACAAGATTTTTCCACGGTATAAGTTCTTTGGGCTTTTCTCGGTTGGTATAGGTAATCATCAAAGGGTGCAAGAAACTCTTGATTGGATTGATTCATATCTTCCAACATCATCTCTCGAATAGATCGGCTTTTATTTCCCGACATGTTGATGTCCCTTAACTTGTAGCGCACCTATTTTTTTTTTATAAACAAACAAAAAAAAGTTAGTAAAACTAAGAGAAAAAAATGCAATAACAAAAACAACTAACACCAATTGCCAATCCCCGGCAACGGCGCCAAAAACTTGTTGCGTGTGATAAGTGCTACGCAAATGTGCAAGTATACACGTCGCAAGTAATAAAGTGATATGAGTATCGAGTATCGTCTCCACAGGGATTGGTTTGGGCCACTTTGCTTAAGTTACTGCACTGTGAAAAATAAAAACACAATTGATAATAAAGGTTTTAATTAACGAGAAAAGTAAAAGCAATAAACTAAAAGAATAGATGAAAGAAAAGAGAGAATAGGCTAGGTTATCGTGAGTTGAGGTGTGATAGCCGATTGGATCGTCTTGGTAAAAGAGTGCAAGGGCAACTCAGTTTCCGTGGCAACTTGCACAGCGGGGTTGCCTTGGCAACTAATCGATGGTTGCCTGGGCAACTAGCTGGGAAACTACTTGGGCATCTGGGCAGCAACTTCAAGGTTCGGCGAAGCGTTCTTCAATGGTTTCTTCTTATCCCTAAGTCAAAACTCTAGTTACTTGTGCATGCCTTGGTAATACATCCCTGCGTGAATCAAGGGTGAACAACAACCAATCTTGCGCTCCTCTTAGCCGTTGAAATCCTTAACTTATTCCTAAGCTGGATTAATCTTCACCATCAATACATTGAATAAAGACCATACTCATTCGTTTCTTGAATCTAACTCTCCCGATATTAGATAAATAGATGAAGTTACGAGATCCTCTCCCAATTCACTCGCAAACAAGAATAAAAGCCAAGAATGACTAAACCTTGAATAGAAAAGTGCAAACTCTTATTACCTAAACAAAATCCAACTGTTTCTCACAACAACAAAACACAATAACCCCAACCAATTAAGTTAGTTCATGGTTGGGTTCAAAAGATATACAAAGAATAATCCCCAAACCATGAATCTAATGGAAGCAAAGAAGAAGAAGAAGAAATCGAACTCTCTCCCCCTTACTTTCTTGTCGAAATCTCTTCCTTCTTGCCCTTTGGAGTTGTCGAAATTTTCCCTCTTCTTGCTCTCTATGATTGTCGAAATTCCCTTCTTATTTATAGGGCTAGGGCAAAGTCCTTCTTTGAGGAGGAAGTTAAGTTGGAATTAAATTATCTTTAAAGAATATAATTCTTTATTATAATTGTATTCCTACTAGAACTTCTCCTATCTTCTTGGAATTTAATTCTTCTTTAATCTCTGCATGGAAATCAAATTCCTTTGGGTTTGGGCTTTGCTCCACGTCATCTTGGGCTTGTCTAGTCATCAATTTCGACTACCATATCACCTTTGCTCTTGTCGACAATTGCCATGGCAACTGGCTCAGCGTCTCCTTCATGCATTGCCCTGGCAACTAGCACTAGCGTCTTCTTCATGCATTGCCCTGGCAACTAGCACTAGCCTTGCTTTGGTAAGTGATCCTGCACACACACAAAAACACACCAAAGCAGCATCTTTTTCCACAAAAATCACCAAGTTATGTAATCAAGCTCAACGGTGGAAAGAAACATGAATTAATGCATGAATAACTAATTATGCAACTAATATGAGCTTAAGTCTAACAATAATATGAGTAAAAAGGGTAATAAAATTAGTACTTTTGAACACTTATCAAAATGTATTGTCGATGTCGACTCTGTAAAGGCTACCAATAGATGATTCACATATGAAGCCGTGTTAGAACTCTGTTAGAGCATTTGACGGGACCAAAAGGGATGTTATCGGGAAGATAGAGATACCTTTGATAATCGAGCCTACCGAGTACGTTGTTGAGTTTGTGGTAATGGACATCCGACCCACTTATAATTGTCTACTGGGGAGACCCTGGATCCACTCGGCCGGAGCTGTGCCTTCATCTTTGCACCAAAAGTTATAGTTTTTTATTGACGGGAAGTTGGTAAGTATGGGAGCTGAACAAGACATCATTGCTTCCGTAACCACTGATGCCCCTTATATCCAAACCAATAAAGATGTTGTTGAATGCTCCTTTACGGCCTTGGAATTCGTGAATGCTACCTTTGTAATGGAGGGGAGAAAAATCCCATGCCCTAGACTATCAAATTGCACCAAAATGACAGGCTGACAAACTTTGGGACGAGGAGCCAAGAAAGGCAAAGGACTCGAAAAGAGTTTACAAGGATGCTTGTGTGCTAAGAGTGTCATCGGCAAGAAAGATCAATTTGGGCTCGACCATAAACCCAATTTCCATCAGAGGAAGTTAGAATGGAAGAAAAGAGAAGAACAAAGGAAGGCCAAATTCAAGGGTGAAGACATCCCGTGGGAACCAATAACTTTCCCTCACTTAAAGAATATTTTTTTTTCTAGAGGAATAATCAATGTGGGGGAAAATACAAGAGGCCAGTCTAGAAAGCGCCAAGTTCAGGGAGGAGGAAAGGTTAAATGAGGCGTTAGAGGGAATGGTTTTCAATATAATAACCCAAGATGGAAAGAACGACAAGTTCATGACTGGAATTCACCCTTGCTTCCTGGGGGAATCCCTCAACAATTGGACTAGCGTGGACTTGCATGTAGTCTCTAGGTTTAAATCAGAGTAATTCCTGGAACCAACCCTATTCGCTATTGCCCACGAGCAATAGGGATCTTTTGTAAGGGGCTTCTATGTCAACTTATTTATTTTTCAATTCAATGAAATGATGTTTTCCATCTTTTTCTCAAATGGCAAACATCATATTTATTGCATTCTTTACATTTATATTTATTATTTCATTCATTCATGATAATGTTCTTTCCAATACATATTCATTTCAAAATTGTTTCAGGAACCCTATTGTTAACTATATAAATGATTCTGAATCTAATCCCGAGATAGATTTTAAGCAACCCTTATGTTTGGCTGAAATTGAGGAAGGGGATGATGAGGTAGAAGTTGAGATCCCAGACAAATTACTCATGTTGATGGAGAGTGAAGATAAACAAATCTTGCCTCATTAAGAAGAGTTAGAGATTCTTAATTTGGGCACGGAAGACGAGAGAAAAGAAGTGAAGATTGGTACTACCTTCTCGTCTAAGACCTGACGGGAATTGATTGAGTTGCTTTTAGAATTCAATGATGTTTTTGCATGGACCTATCAAGACATGCCAGGGTCGGACATAGATATCTTAGTGCATAAGCTACCGATCAAGTTAGAATATAAACCGATCCAACAAAAACTTAGAAGAATGAGGCCCGAAATGTTACTAAAGATCCAAGAAGAAATAAAGAAACAGCACGAGGTTGGCTTCTTAAGAGTCTCTAAATACCCAGAGTGGGTGGCAAACATAGTCCCTATTCCCAAAAAGGATAGAAAGGTTTGCATGTGTATAGATTATTGAGACCTCAATAAGGCAAGCCCCAAGGATAACTTTCCTCTACATTATATTGACACTTTGGTCGATAACATCGCGGGAAACTCATGGTTCTCTTTCATGGATGGTTTCTCAGGATATAACCAAATTAAGATGCATCGTGATGACATGGAGAAAACTAAATTTATGACTATGTGGGGAACATTCTGTTATAAGGTGAAGCATTTTGGATTGAAGAATGCTGGAGCAACCTACCAAAGATCCATGGTAACCCTTTTTCATGACATAATGCACAAGGAGATCGAGGTATACGTAGACGACATGATCGCTAAACCTCAAACCGAAGAAGGGAATGTTCAGAACTTGAGAAAGCTTTTTCAAAGGCTAAGAAGGTATCAGTTAAAACTCAACCCAGAAAATTGCACCTTCACCGTCATGTCCGGTAAGCTTTTAGGTTTTGCGGTTAACCGAAAGGGAATCGAGATTGACCCTAATAAAGTGAAAGCTATTCAAAATCTCCTACCGCCTCAGACCCAAAAAGAAGTTCGAGGTTTCTTGGAAAGATTAAATTATATGTCTCAGTTTATTTCTCAGTTAACCGACAAATGTGGGGGTATGGGATAGGGAGTGTCAAGAGGCTCTAGACAAGATCAAGAAGTATTTGTCTAATGCTCCAATTCTAGTAGCACCGGTACCAGGTAGACCATTGATCTTGTACCTAACAGTCTTTGAGAATTCAATGGGTTGTGTTTTGGGTAACACGATGAGTTCAGGAAGAAGGAGAAAATAATGTACTATTTATGTAAGAAGTTCACCGATTGTGAAACACGGTACCCACCAATTCAAAAGTTGTGTTGTGCTCTAGTATGGGCCACCAAAAGGCTCAGGCAATACATGTTGTATAACACCACATGGTTGATATCCAAGTTGGATCCTTTAAAGTTCTTAATGGAGGCACCAGCACTAAACGGAAGGTTGGCCCGTTGGCAAATGTTGTTGTCTAAATTCGACATATTATATGTGAGTCAAAAGGCGGTAAAAGGGAGTGCAATGGCAGACTTCCTAGCAAGCTGCGCTTTAGACAACTATGAGTCTTTGAACTTCAATTTCCCCGATGAAGACTTAATGTGCATAACAGTGGAAGAAAAGACTACTTCAAAGGACGAGTTATGGAAGCTTTATTTCGACGGGGCATCCAATGCCTTAGGTCATGGAATTGGGGTCGTGTTAATCTCTCTAAAAAATGTGTATTATCCCTTCACCAGTAGATTAGAACTCTTTTGTACAAATAACATAGCCGAGTATGAGGCTTGCGTTATGGGTCTAAATGCAGCCATTGAGAGGAAAGTCAAGGTGCTTCAAGTTTTTGGGGGTTCATCTTTGGTAATCTACCAGTTGAGGAAAGAATAGGAAACAACAGACCCAAAATTGGTCAAGTATTAAAACTTGATCCAAGAGATAGTCAAAAGCTTTAAAAAATTAGCTTCACCTACCTTACAAGGGAAGACAATCAAATGGCGGACGCCTTGACAACATTGGTTGCAATGTTTGAAGCACGTACTACAGCCGAAATGAAGCCGTTTGAAATGCAAAATTTTGAAGTACCATCTCATTGCTATAGATTGGAAGAGGAGACAGACGGTAATCCATGGTACTATGATATCCTTCAGTACATCAAGTTCCAAACCTACCCTTAAGAGGCTAATGAAAATGACAAAAGAACCATCAGAAGAATGGCAGGGGGATATGTTTTAGATAGGGAGGTCTTATTCAAAAAGGGTAAGGACCAAATCTTTTTAAGGTGTGTCAATACTCAATAAGAAAAAAACATATTGGCTGAGGTACATGATGAGCTCTATGGGACACATTCCAACGGTTTCTCGATGGCTCAAAAAATTATGAGATATGGGTATTTCTGGTCAACCATGAAAGGGGATTCTATTGGCTATGCAAAGAAATGTCATAAGTGTCAGATATATGCCGACAAGATCCATTCTCCACCATTCCCTCTACACACTATGAACTTGCCATGGCCGTTCGCTGTATGGGGGATGGATGTCATTGGTCAGATTCATCCCAAGGCATCCAATGGGCATCATTTCATTATGGTTGTCATCGATTACTTTACTAAATGGATAGAAGCAGCCTCCTATGCCAGTGTTACAAGAGCGACAGTTTGAAAGTTTTTGAAGAAGGAGATCATTTGTCATTATGGCTTGCTAGAAAAGATTATCACAGATAACACTTCCAACTTAAACAACAAGATGGTAGACGAGGTGTGCAAGCAATTCAAAATAACACACCATAATTCCACTACTTATTGTCCCAATATGAACGGAGCGGTGGAAGTGGCAAACAAAAATATCAAAAAAATCATACCAAAGACTACAAACACCTTCAAGGACTGGCATGAAAAGTTTTCGTTTACTCTATTTGCCTACCGGACATCTATACGTACCTCCACAGAGGCAACCCCATACTTATTGGTCTATGGTACAGAGGCAGCACTACCTATTGAAGTAGAGATTCCATCGCTTCGAATTCTAAATGAGGTAAGAATGGAGGAAGCCGAATGAGAGCAATCTCGGTTTGACCAGTTGAATCTTATCGAGGAGAAAAGATTGAAAGCTCTTTGCCATGGTCAGATGTACCAAAAAAGGATAATGCGAACTTACGATAAGAAGGTTCATCCAAGAGAATTCCGAGTGGGAGATCTAGTTCTTAAAAGAATCTTACCAAAACAAAAAAAATCCCACGGGAAGTGGATGCCTAACTAGGAAGGACCTTATGTCGTTAAAAAGACCTTCTTCGGGAGAGCATTGATCCTAACATAAATGGACAGAAAGGTGGTGAACAATCCAACGAATTCATATTCGGTTAAAATGTACTATGAATAGAAATAAAAATAAAAAGGGTAGAGTAAAAACCCGAAAAAGCGCTTCGCAAAATGAGCATACCTAAAGTGAAAACCCCAAAAGAGCGATTTAGGTATCAAAAAAAGAGGGGGTTCGAGATGAAAACTAAAAAATGGCTTCTTGAAATAAAAGGATGATTTGAGTTGAAAACCCGGAGAGGGCTGCTCAGATGATCGTTGCGGGTTAGGCATCCAAAAAAGAAACCCTCTTAGGAGTTAAAAGTTTCGGTAGAGAACTTCTAGCAAGAGATCTATTTCGGTCGATCGGCTCTCGCATCATTCATAAAATTAATGAGTAGGATGTAATAACATGCTTTGTATTCCATTTCTTCTGTGTTTGCCATGACTTCCAAATTGTTCCAAATTTTCGAAATATTATTGAAGTATTATTCTGTGCCTTCTCATATTATTTTTTTACAAGTATCCTGGAAATAAATTGACATAGATTTATGGAAAGCAAAAGATTTCTTGGTATAACTATGTTCTAACCTTTTAAATACAGATGATGCAAAGAGGTATGTTAAGAACCAAGAGGAGGCTCCATTTAGTGGGTCAATAAAGGAAAACAAATTATGACCACATCAAATTTCAAGCATATCACATGGAAGCAAAAAGGATTATGGAGATGAAACCATCCCTAGGTGAAAACCCGAAAGGGCACCCAAAAAAAAGAAAAAAGAAGCTAAAGTGAAAACTTAAAAAGGCGCTTTAGAACTAAAAAGAATTCAGAAGGACCAAAACAAAGAAATGAGCATAAATGGTAGAACCCAAGCATGAGATAAAACATCGTTCGTTGCGAATGTCAAGAAAAAGAAGAAGGAGGTAAAGAAGAAGTCAAAGAGGATCGACTGGGAAGTAAACGTTTTAAATAGTGATTAGGTCCCACTAGTCATGCATCATATGCACACTAGACATCCTTGAGATAGGAGTATGCTAACCTATACCATCATAGCATTTCATTTCTTTCCATAGATAGTTAAACGACAAAGTAAAGAACCAGGAAATGATTTTAGGCGAATGATTTCAAACTCGCCACATCAAGATTTCAGAGTAAAAGAGGTAGATACTCAAAGCTCAAAGATTTCAGGCGAAGGATTTCAAACTCGCCACACCAAGATTTCAGAGCAAAGGAGGTAGATACTCAAAGCTCAAATATTTTATGCGAAGAATTTCAAACTCGCCACACCAAGATTTCAGAGCAAATAAGGTAGATACTCAAAGCTCAAAGATTTCAGGCGAAGGATTTCAAACTCGCCACACTGAGACCTTAAGAGCAAAGGAAGCAGATACTCAAAGCTCGAAGATTTCAGGCGAAGGATTTCAAACTCGCCACACTGAGACTTTAAGAGCAAAGGAGGCAGATACTCAAAGCTTAAAGATTTCAAGTGAAGGATTTCAAACTCGCCACACGAAGATTTCAGAGAAAATGAGGCAGATACTCAAAGCTCAACAATTTTAGACGATGGATTTCTACTCGCCATATCAGAACTTCTAGGAAAATGAGTCAGATACTCGTGGCTCGGGGTTTTTTGGAGCAAAAGAGGCAGATACTCATGGCTTTAGGTTTATATGGAGATGAGGGGTATACAATTCCATAAAGGAGGAACTCGTAGCATAGGATCTTCCAACAGGGAAGTGGGACAAAATTAGTACTTATGGCATTTGCTTCATTCTTGTTCCACAATGATAAGCAACGGGGGGAAGCTATAATCACTAATTTTGTCCGGGATAACCCGTTCTTTTTTTTCTTTAATAATGGGCTTTATTATACATATATATTATTACTACCTAAATATGTGTTATGGGCTTTGCTTATTTTGAACCATCTTATACTATATATATATATACAATTTTCATTAAAAATTCAAAAGCAATAAAAAATTCTACTATTTTTACTTGCTAATACATCTAAGTGTTATCTTCTAATATCTAAATTTCCATTATGTTTTTGTTATTTGCTAGTGAAAACCCTAAATAATGTGATATATTATTTTTATCGTTTTTGTCTTATCATTATTACTATACATAGTTAGTATTATTGTTATTTCGGTTGTAGTCTTTATTGGTATTATTATATTTTCATATTTAAGTTAAATATATAAAAGAATACTATGAACTATAGTAATAAATAAAAACCCGTAATTATTGGTCCATATATATATATATCAACCCATATACATGTAATTACCAATCTAAATAAAGCCCTGAGTTTATAAATTCAGTCCATTTACATCATAAGCCCAAAAATTAAAAAGTATATTACATACTTAGCCCATTTTGGGCCTAATAAAACCAAAGCCTCTTTCACCCTAATCTGATAACAAAAAACCCTAATTCCCCATCTTATTCTTGCGCAGCCCATTCCCTACTGTCAAATCTGGAAAGATCTGATAGTCTAAGATGAAGCAAGAGAGACTCTTCAGATTATCACACGCCACACGCCGCCGTTTCCCCACTCGCGTGTGTGCAACACCGTCCACCCTTTCGTTTTTTCAGCCGAACGTGATGTTTGCTCACCTTCTGAAAGCTGGCGAGGAGAACCAACGGACCGATTCCACGCCACCGTTGTGCTTCCACATTCGCTCTATGTTGTTCGTTCCTTTGCTGGTCCCCCTCCTCTCCTCCAGTGGCCATATGTAAAAGGGGAGAGCAAAACAAAATCGACAACGGTGTTAGATGTAAAGGGAATTATAGATAATTAAGGGACAATGGCAGGAAGGCACCAACATATCAGAATTGGCAAACAACCAATAGATAATTCTAGTGTATTTTTTTAAAATTGCATGTAATTATCGAGGGTACAAATTGGAAAACCCTAGAACAATTTGTATACGGGATTTCACTGGAGCAATAGAGAGAAAAGAAAGAACAATGCTTTGAGCTATATGTTCCTCCTTTGTTTCATTTACAGTGTATACATGTCATAAAAAATCTAGGGTTTCAGTTTTTCTTACCCTCGACGCTACATCTTCCCCTCGAGTCGGTTGCTCTCCTTTAGACAACAAGCCTTCCGGCTCTTACAAGACTGAGCATGGTGAGTCGAATGGGGTGGTAACCTGAAAAGGGGTTGGCTTCGGATTTGGTTTCCAAGCTTTTTCTAAATCTAAGTTTGATTTCTGAAAGGATTGGGGTTTGAAGATGAAAATAGCCTTTTTTTAGGGTGTGATTGAGTAACCGGCTGCCGTCGAACGACGACCGATGTGACGGAAGGGGCCGTCAATTTTTGGGGAGTGCGGCAGTGTTATCAAGCACCACGGTGGTGTTTGGCCGGGGCTGGGGAGAGTTTGAGAGCGTCGTGTTTTATTTCAGTGGGTATAAAGTTTTTCTTTTACTTTTTTAGTTAAAAGTTGTGATTTATACTTTGTTTTTTAAGAAATATAAGGATTATTTACTCCCATAAATCCCTCCATCTTTCTATTATCACATATCTAGCCCTTCCGTGTTTTATAAACACTTCTTTGGTCCCTGGAAGTTTTAAAACGTTTTCAATTCGACCCCCTTTTCGATTCAGGCCAGCTTCTTGTTGATAAATCACGTTTTGGCCCTCTTTTTTGTTTTGTTCTTTTTAGTCCTTTTTTCAGTATAAATTTCTTTTTTCTCTTCATGCATCTTTAATTTAAATTTTGGTATCTTCAATTCTGTTTTGATTTATTCGCTAAAAAATGTTGCTTGTAGGTAATGTGTTTGGGTTTTAGTTTATAATGTATTTTGTTATATTCATGTGTGGTTCTTTTTATATACATAGTACACGGTTTTTCTTTTTTAAAGTATGATAAGTAGTTTATAAGATATATAAGATCTAGTTTTTTTAATATATAATATAAGTTTTCGCACCATATATATTACATTGTTTTCTTTAAATATATAGTGTTATAAAGGTTATAATGTATATATTATAATATAGTCTTAAAATATACAATATATGTAGGTTTTTTTTAAAAATGGGGTATAACGCGTATATAGTTTTCTTAAAAAAACATAATATATTCTTTCTTAAAGTGTATGAGATATTTTTAATATATTTTGATTTTATAAGATATACTCATGTTTTTGGGTTTGTTGAGTTTATGTGGCTTTGAGTTTTGTATAGTTTTAGGTTTTGGTATAGGTTTGGTTTTGTGGTTTTGGGCCTAGAGTTTAGTTTAAGTGGGCTTAGGGTTAATTAGGGCTTTAGATTAGATTAGGCAAATTAATTCAATTAATTTAGATCGTGTGCTCGTCTAATAGGGGCACGATCCTTAAATTATTTAAGTTAATTTTAGGGTTAGATTCTTTAGAGCCTTAGTTAGATTAGGGTTTTGAATTAATTTAGCAAATTTAAATTTACCCTTGGCTTATTGGAGTAAATGATAAATTCATTAAATTGGTTGAACATTTCTTAATTACTTTTAGGGTAAAATTAATTTCCAAGTTTAGACGGACATTAAATTTCATATTAATTATCATAATTTGTTAGGGTTTCTAGTCTCTTAGGGTTAATCAATTTAGGTCTAATATTAGAATCACTAATTAATAAGTAGATCGTTATTTGGGCTTTCCATAATTTGGGCCTTTATAGGTTAGGTCTTGGGGTGGGCCTTGTGTGTTTATCTTTTGTGATCTTGTTTGCCATCTTTAAGTTGTTATTCATGTGACTTTTAAATTGCATGTTAATTAACCTAAATCATAGCCAAATGGGGTATTCCTTAATCCTGATATTCGTGTCATAACAACCTTATCTTAATGGATGTTGACCGAATATTTGGATTAATCCTTACCGCTTCGGGGTAAATGAGAAAAATGGACAAGATCATCCCATCATATTATAACTGTCTGCAGCATGCATAAAGGTGACATACGAGATCCGAACTATAAACTAACACGATAGTCAGGCTTATATGATGTCGGTTTAGTCTATGGTCCGGTGTATTGTCAACCTTATTAATTAAATGTCCAATTAATTTGAACCCACAATTTGATAAAGCCCATTCAATTAAGTTTAATTTTCAATTAAGGTCACCAAATTAAATTCCTTTCAAATTTTGACAATTTCCTTCGATTAAAAGCAACAAATATCTCGGTACTGATTTCCAGGCGTGACGGGGGTGCTAATCCTTCCCCACACGTAACTGACTCTCGAACCCTTTCAAAATGAATCTCTGATTTTGTGGTGTCCAACCTACCTTATCCAAATGGCCGGTGGCAACTCTAAGTTCCCAATTGTTTTCAAAAGAAAAAAAGTTTTCCAAAGGAACCCTCATTTTAAAACAAGATTTTGATGCGAAAATTTAGGGGATAATTAATGGCCGACGATTTTCCCAAATAAAGGCCTTCCTAAAACCTTTTAGAGGGAATGAGGAAATAGGTCGCTACAGTACTTGCCTAAAAGTGAAAGACAACGTTACACAATTAAAATAGGGCATACCAGTACGCGATACATGAGTATCGATACGGGACCTTGCATATCGGTACTGATCCTTTAGTATCGATGCGGAAAATGCTCACTAGAATCTAAAACCCACTCGCTTATCGGTATAGGCTTAGTTGTATCGGTACATGTTTGTTGTGTATCAGTACATGGAGTATCATACTGGTACTCACATTTGGTTTTTGCAAATTTGTGTAAGTCTAAAAATATTTTTCTTAAATTTGTTTATCAAAATCTTTATCTCAACAATATGTGTTGAAGAGTAGAAACCTAGTTTGAGTATAATTTCCTTCTATGAAGGTTTGTGGTGTGGTCGTTACTAGCCGTTGGGGTTGATTTGCAACTGCTGGGGACTTAATTTCCAGCAATAAATTCTCTTTTGGAGCAAGACGTATCGATACGCATGAGACTGTATTTGTTTGTGCCTAAAAGTGAAAGAGTCGTTACACAATTAAAGTAGGGTGTATCGTTACGCGATACATGAGTATTGGTACGGGCCCTTGCAAAACGGTACTGAGCCTTTAGTACTGACACACAAAATGCTCATTGGAATCTAAAACCCTCTCGCTTATCGGTACATGCTTAGTTGTATGGGCTGTTGTGTGTCGGTATATGAAGTATCATACTGGTACTCGCATTCTGTGTTTGCACATTTGTGTAAGTCCAAAAACATTTTTCTTAAATTTCTTTTGTCAAAATCTTTATCTCAACAATATGTGTTGAATAATAGGAAACCCAGTTTGAGTAGAATTTATTTCTATGCAGGTTTTCTTTGAAAACAGTCTCTTATCCCTATAAATAGATACAAGGGATTAAGGGTTTTTTCATTCAGTTGTAATCTCTTTCTCTACATAGTGAAAGTTTCTCATCATCTGCTCGTGGTTTTTCCCTTTTTTGTTTTTCACGTAAATTCTTGGTGTTTTCTACGTTGATAGTGTATTATTCGTTTCTCTCATCCGTGGAGGTAGGCAAGACTAAACCAAGTTAAATCTCATCTCTCATGCATGTCTTATTTAATGTAGTTATCGCTAAAGAAAATAGAGATAAAAAGAAAACAATAAAATGAAGAGTAAGAAAGATAAATTTGGATATGAAGGCACCCCTTCTAAGATCACGTTTTAGACAAACATGCATTTGGATGGTTTTATGTCTAATCCTTTATGGATCCTGCCCTTAGGTACTTAGACGATAGAGAAGAACGCCAAATGCTCGCCACAACGCAATTTGACACTCACACTTCAAAACAAGAATAAGACAAAAATCTTGAACCGAAGAAAGAACTTACAAAAAACTTTAAAAAAAGAATATTTATTGATTTCTAAATGTTGATGTGTTATAATGTGAGATGTGCATATTTATAAGCTAGTAAATTCCTAAAGATTACAAAGAAAAGAAATTTGATATAATGTAAAAGATAGAGTAGATAAATAATAATAATAATAATAATAATAATAATAATATCCTAAAAAGAAATAAACATATTATCCTAATTAAAGTAGATAATAATATTATCCTAATTAAAAGAGATTAAAAAATATTATTCTAATTAAAAAGATAAAATAGAGTTCAATTAACTTTAGAAAATTGTCCTAATTAAAAACTTATGAATCCCATATGAAAAGTCGTCATAAGTCAACTGATGCTCTATCCTTAAAGAACTTTAATTTTTTGTCCAAAATGACTAGTTTCAGCCCTCCTATTCTTGGATAATTCTAAAGTAAATGACATGTATCGCAATATACTACTATTCATATGTACTACATTGTACCACTATTCATATGTACCGCAATGTACCATTAACTGTTTTAATTAGTTTTGAAATCCTAAGGATCAAAAGTGTTATTATCCCCTTTTAGAATAAAATCTTAAAAAATATTTTTTATATTATTTTTTTAGATTTTCTTTTATTTTTTAATTCAAAAAATAATTAAACTTTTATTACTATAATGATTTCCTACATTTACTTTAATTTAAGAGTAAAGTTCACAAATAGTCACTACACTTTGATCAATTATTCAATCCCTTAATCCCCAAATTCTCAAACCCTAATTACTAAATTCACAAACCAAAAGGCATGTATCTAACCTACAAGCCAAAACGCTATTGTTTGACTGTTAGAAATATGTTTTCGAATATACGATTAGAACCAAGTTATCATGCATCTAACTCACGAGCCAAATTATCCCAAATTATCATTGTTTAGGAACGTCTAAATTCTCAAAACACATGTAAGATTAGAGTTTCAATGGACAAGGTTAGGGATAATTTATATTAGTATTTAACCTAATCGATTAGTATTTAACCTAGAGAAATTAAAATAGAAACGTGGTTGTTAATTTTGAATTTAGATTATGATTTGAGAATTTGGGGATTAGGGTTTAAGAATTCAGGAAATTAAGGTTATTTCATTAAAATTTTAACTTATTTTAAAAAATAATTTATTGCATGTTGAATCCTTGAAAATTTTAATATTTAATTAAAAGTCATTAAAAAAATTACGATGTTTTGCATTAGCGGTGTTTGTCGCCTGTTGTAAACTCATCCAAATAAAAATATGGTCAAATTGAAATAATGAGGGTTAAATTTATTATTTCTTTCGAATTAACATGGAGGACTAAATGTGTTATTATATAAAATATTTTAATAGCCACATCACTCGTTTAACAGTTGTTAACGGGTCAGTGGCCAAATTGAAACAAAACTAAAAGTTTAATGGTAACATTGAAGCAATTGAAAATTTAGTTACCAAATTGAATAATTGATCAAAATTTAGTGACCATTTGTGAATTTTACCCTTAAATTAAAGTGAAGGTAGGAATTATTATAGTAATAAAAGTTTAATTATTCTTTGAATTAAAAAAAGAAAATATGAAAAATTAATGACAAAATTATTTTTTAAGATTTTATTCTAAAAAGGATAATAACACTTTCGGTCCCTAGAATTTTAAAATTAATTAAAACAGTTAATGGTACGTTGCAGTATATATGAATAGTGGTACATGGCATTTACCGTAGAATTATCCTCTTATTCTCGTATCACCTTAATTGGCATATGTTGGGTTGAAATTTCTCAAGTATCACCTTAATTGGCATATGTTGGGTTGAAATTTCTCAAATATAAGTAAGCTTAATAATCTTGATATGTAAGATTGGTAATTGACACGTCTAGTATATATTTTATTATAAAATGCATGAGAATAAGTGATAAGTATGGATGAACCTTATTTTAGTAAATCACTATGTATATAAATTGCTTAAAGCTATTAAATGCTAGTAACTAAGTGCTTAATGACTTATATGATTAATAAAGATTATTTGAGACATTTGTTTGTCCTTTGTATGTTGTGATAACGATACATGTGGGGTGAATTTGTAGGTTAAAATATGTTTATATAAGTTGCTTGGTGACTAAGTTTTGAGGGGTTTTGGAGCTTAAGATAGTTTAGACTTGTGTTTCGGGATACTAGGTTTAGAAATCTAGAGGTTCGATTTTGATACTGAAATTTCAATAAAGGTTTTCATTATCAAAACTGGACTCTCGATTTCAATACCCAGAGGGTGGGTTTCAAAATCTCTCGGCCAGTTTTGAAATAGACAAATCCTTCATCGTTTTGCTTTGCGCGTTCCCAGGTTTCTATTTGGTACAGCAATTGGGTTTTCGCGGTTTGGATTTTCCTTTCGCCATTTATAATGCGGTTTCTATTTCAACAAGTAACGCAAAGTTAGTGATCAACTTTTTAAAAACTTGGTGACCAAAACAAAGACCTGGTAATAGTTAAGTGACTAAATAAGTTGTTTACCCATACAAGTTCAAATCCGAACATGGAGATTTGCAAATATTTTTTAGTATTTCAATTTTAGAAATTAAAAAAAAACGAGTAGTTAGTCGGCAAAATTTGGAGAATAATCCAAATGAAAATTAATATTTAGAATATAGAGAATGCTGGAAAAATTTTGAGATCTATTATATTTTCTATAGTTCTAAAGGGAGGACGTCATGTGCAAATGGTGTTATTTATTTTTTTAATATTAAATTTTGGATCGTTGGCAATACCCCACGTAAAAAGGGCATCACGGCTCTAATATAACCGTTGCAATCGAGTATAATCAGTTGCACAAAGCTGTTGACTATTACATCTGGAAAAGTTTTGTTGTATCGTGAATCCTCTCATATTCGTAAAGAACAAGTAGTATAAAATTTATTATGTCATGTATAACATGAAATAATTTATTATAATAAATTAATTATAGGGTCAAGAGCATACCTTCCGTCGTCGAGGAATGAAGATCAAGGAACCTTTCGACCTTATAGTTTATTACTTACTACTCGTCGAATTTTATAATGCTTCATTTCTTTGTGGATTTAAGATTGTCCTCGGTTTGATAATTAGATTGATTGAACGGTGGAGACCAGAGACGCACACATTTCAGTTTCCATTCGGTAAATGCGCGATAACTCTAGAAGATGTAGCTATACAACTTGGAGTCCTAATAAATGGGAATCCGTTGGTTGGAGCAAATACATAAAATGTATTTGATTTTTGCAGTCAGTACCTCGAAAAAAATTCCTCCTGAGGCAGATGTGAAAGGTCTACGTGTGAAAATTTCATGGTTGTAGAGTGAACTCATTGTAACAAATAGATATACTCGACAAGAACTTATGTATACAACTCGACCATATATGCTGCAAATCATTGGTGGGATATTGATGCCAGATACATCTGGTAATCTAGTTCACACACAATATATGTCGTTCTTGGCTGTTTTTAACACAACTCGTGAATATAGCTAGGGATCTGCAATATTGGCATTCTTGTACCATGAAATGTGCAGGGCCTCAATTATGATTGGTGAGAATAAGACATTAGATATTGGTGGATGCCTAATCTTACTGCAATCATGGGCTTGGTACAGACTTCCTTATCTAACGTCCATTGTTGAAGCACTCATGCAATTTTCGCTTGCTGGAAGGTGATACTATGGTTACAGTTGTTATGGATATTTTATTGATCTAATATTTTATCTAGAATGACTTAGAAATATAAGTTCAATATCTTTGCAGATGGAGACATAAGTTGAAGAACGCGGAGTGGTGCACAACAATGTTAGAGATATAAGACTAAAGATACAAACAATAGGAAAAAAATCAGGTATCATAATATTTTTAAATTAATTTTTTTACTTTGTATATTTTTAAGTAATATTTTTGTATGTATATTAATATTTTTTACAGTTTATTTGGTTGCCGTACAAGAATCGAACAATCAAGGCTTGCATACCACAAAGTGTGCGTGAATGTAGAACATTATGGGGTGCAGTTATGCCTTTGATCCATTTTTCTATTGTTGAATATCATTGAGCTGATAAAGTGTTGTAGCAGTTCAACTTTCATCAACCCATTCCTAGAGCTCCACCTTGTATTGAGCACATCCATAGTGGACCTGGAAAAGGTAGATTCGATGAGAATTGGATTGTGAAGCAAGCCAATTTCATTGCTCTTTGGGATAAAATATATACGCTATGGGCAGAAGATTTGAGTCCAATTGAAGACAATGATTTTGATTTTAATTCAAAGTACTATTCATGGTATTCAAAAAATGGAAAATCGTTCTTAGTATCCCTCGAAGCAGGAAACAAATGGTGTTGAGAAAATATTTTGATATAACAATTATGTGAAAAATGTTTTGTACTTGTTTAAAGATTTCAAAAATAATTCAAAAGTCCACAAAAAATATGTTTAAAATGTTTTGACTTTGTTCATATATCGAATATATCTTTTAAAGTCATTTTTAGCTAGTTTTTCAAGTTTTTAATGTAGGTTTCGAAACCCCCTATAAGTGGTTTCGAAACCAGTGAGGTAGTAAGGCCTGGAAACGAAACCTGGAAACAGGTTTCGAAACCTCCTTAAAGGTTTTGAAACCACAGGTTTCGAAATCCCCTAGCTGGTTTCGAAACCCCTTGCCTGGTTTCTATACCAGACACATGTAACGGCTAGTTTTTCTTTTGAAAACCCCTAATGGTTTCGAAACCTCTGTGCAGGTGAGCATTTAATGCTCAATTTTAATGGCTTACAACGGCTCCAAAACATCTTCAATGGCCATAAACGGCTAGAATATCCTTCTGCACTTTAAAGTAAGCTTGGGACACTTGAAGATGGTAAAAGAGAACACATCCAAGCATCACGATCAAGAGAAATTAGCTTTCAAGTCTTATTTCATTATTTATCTTGTATATAGTGTATAAAGAGTGTTTTAATTATTTTTATTCTCTACACTCTTGTGAGCTTAATTCTTGTAAACACCCACCTTGTGAGGTTTTTATTGTTTATATAAATTACCTTGTAAAAGGGAGAGGTTCTAGTTTAGCCTAAGGAAAAACTAGAGTGGTTCTATCTTAGCCATTGAAAGGATAGGGTTGTAAGGCTATCCTTTTGGCCTCAAAAGAAAGAATTCATAGTAGTTAATTGGAAAATCCTTAGTGGTGTGCTAAGGTAGTGGATGTAGACTCGGTTGGGTAGTCGAACCACTTTAAAATCATCGTGCAAAATTGTCCACAATTTTTAAGCTTTAGCCAATTCTTTCGAGAAGAAATTTCAACCCACTTGGAACAATCTCAGTTGATCAATTCGAGTGCCATCAAGCCTAACAATTGGTATCAGAGCCTCGTCTCCGTCAAAGGACTAACATCCGAGAGTAAAGATCGATTGCTCAAAGTTCACTATTCAATATTTTAAATGGCAAGCGGTTCTACAATGATTTCATTCGAGGAAGGCCTCTCTATCATGTGTCCTCCTCTCTTTAAAGGAGAAGGTTACTTCCAAATGAGCAACATCATGCAGTATTCCATCCAAGGAAATTTTTGGATGATTATCATGTGAAAAGGCCATTCTGATACCAATTGTTGAGATGTTTATTTTGATATAACAAAGTGAAAAATATTTTTGGACTAAATTCAAATATTGCAAAAATATTTCAAAGTCCACAAAACTTGAAAAATATGTTTAAAATGTTTTGAATTTGTTCCTATATCGAATATACCTTTTAAAGTCAATTTTTAGCCGGTTTTACAAGTTTTTAATGCATGTTTCGAAACCCCCTATAAGTGGTTTCAAAACTAGTGAGGCTGTAAGGCCTGAAAAGCAAACCTGAGAAACAGGTTTTGAAAGCCGTTTATAGGTTTCGAAACCTCTTGGTTTTGAAACCCCCTAGCAGGTTTCGAAACGCCATGCCTGGTTTCTACACCAGGCCCCTATAACGGCTAGTTTTTCATTTGAAAACCCCTAATGGTTTCAAAACCCCTATAATGGTTTTGAAATCTCTGTGCAGGTGAGCACTTAATGCTCAATTTAATGGCTTCCAACGGCTCCAAAACATCCCCCATGACCATAAACGGCTAGAATATCATTCTACACTATAAAAGTAAGCTTAGGACACTTGAATATGGTCAAAGACAATATCCAAGCTTCATAATCAATAGAAATAGCTTTTAAGTCTTTTATTATTCATTTTTCTTGTATATATTGTATAGAGAGTGTTTTTCATTGTTTTATTCTTTACACTCGTGTGAGCTTAATTCTTGTAAACACCCACCTTGTGAGGTTTTCATTGTTTACACAAATTACCTTGTAAAAGAGAGAGGTTCTAGTTTAGCCTAAGTAAAAACTATAGTGGTTCTATTTTACCCATTGAAAAGATAGGGTTGTAATGGTTGCCTCCTAAGCCTAGAAAAGGGTAGGAAATCTTTAGTGGTGTGCTAAGGTAGTGGATGTAGAGCTTGATTAGAAGCTCGAACCACTCTAAAATCCTTGTGCAAATTGTCTATCATCTTTATCGGCTTTAGCCAATTCTTTAGAGAGTTCAATTCAACCCTTTTGACGGTTTTCGGAGATCGATTTGAGCTTGCTACAAGCCTAACAAATGGCTTAAAGATCCGCGGTGCTCAAAACATGTGCACTTGTCATTCAGGTTTGGTCAGAGCTCATAAGAATTAACAGATGAACAAACTTGGATTGTTCTATGGGTTGGCATTCTTTATGGTCTCCAATGCAATCCCCCAAGACCTGTAAGCAATGATCCTTGAGAAAAACCAATAGAACATGGGTTTCCAGTAGTCCACACATCAGTTGGTGACAACTCATCATTTCATCCAGCATTTGGATTTGGTAATATTTCGGAATAACCATCAATCAATTTTTTATTTGGTGGTAGCTCATCTTCTTATTCAGCTTACAATGATGATGGAGGATACATATCACAATTTGAGTATCCTCAAACATTTGTATATGGGGAAGGCATGAATGTTGGTAGTATGACATCTTTGTTGTCGACTACGACCATTAGCAGCTCATCATTTCATCTAAAGATATGTATGGTACACCACCTTCTATAAAAATGATGGATGATCTATTTTTCCACGATGAGTAGAGTCCGGATCAACCACGAAGAATGGTTCAACCCCTAGACGGTACGATCAAATGTCCTCCTTACACTGACATGAATTGCCGAGAAATGGGAGGAAATATGAAATATTTAAATTTTATTTGTAATATATTTTAAATTGACTGTTATTTGTTTGAGACATAATTTTAGATTATTTAGTCTTGGTTTTTAAATTCGACTGTTATTTGATAAACAATTTTATTTTGTTTTGTTAAACTTGTCTGCATTCTTAATTAACTATTACATTAATAACTTACTAACAATGAAAAACAAATATTTCAGAAGCAATAAAATCATTTTAAAACAAGTTTACATTAACAGAATATTAAGCCTATATGACGAATATTAAGTTTACATTAACAGAATATTAAGTTGATGGTCCAGCATGATAGTTGGAAAGATTGGATTTATGGGGACACTTGTTTCTGGTGTGACTTGGTCCCCGGAAAAGAGTATAATGCTTAACTTGAACTCTCCCTCTTTGTCATCTAGATCATCCATACTAGTATGAATGCGAGTGGAACTGCTGACCCTTTTGCTTTCTACGAAGTTCTAGATTTGGTAATCATTCTTCATATATTGGCTCTATCGGTCAATAATTTTGGTTCAGGATCGTGTTGAACTGAAATCTGTATATATTTTCCATAGTGAGCAGGCTAAAACACTCATCCGTAAATGTGTAAGAGTCCATAGAAATATGCATACATGTGGCGTGTGCATGGGAGTAGGAGTATCTAAATGCTTGAAATTCACCAAAATCACACCATCTCTAATTAAGGTTTAATCGGTACATTCTATGCTTACCTTGGACCTTAGCTTCGACAGTAAATTCTACACCACTTGGGTTGAAGGTTCTGACTCTCATAGAGGTTGCATCTGCTTGAAAAGTGATCATTCCATCCTATAGGGTTTTAGACCAATTTTGCCCATTCTTTATCCGGCTGTTTACTTCCTGCCATTTGTAGCACCAAACTTTACCCAATCTGAAGTAAGTCTCCCATACAATACTTGCAATTGGGAGATGGCGTGTTCCTTTAAGCATCGATTTTATAGCCTCGGCAAGGTTATTTGGCATATGCCCGTAACGTCAACCTTCATCATAGGCTTGTGACTATATTTCCTTAGGGATGTCATTTGCAAAATTAAATACACATTGATCGTGCCACCTTAACCTTCTTAACCTCGCTTTGAATTTTGTTGAAGTAGTTCATACCCTATTTAAAAATACTTAATTAAATCAAATAAGAAAATATCAAAAATAAATTAATAATTTTTATAAATAGCGAATTACAATTTACCCGCATTTAAAATCTCTTTTTAGATCTCATTGCTTCTGAAATTAGTCTTGGAATTTGAAGCAATATGTCATACACAATATGTTGGATATGCATGCGGAGGCATCCATACACTTCCTCGTCTATCAATTACTGATAAAAGTGTCTTCCATCTATAAAAAAATCATACAAACCATGTCTTATTTTACTACATGATTGCGTAAATGTCTCAAAAAGAATTTCCATCCATCGACATCTTCTTTTTCAACTATGGCAAAGTCAATTGGGAATTTATTACTGTCTCTATCTTGTGCAACAGCCACAAGTAATACATGATTGTACTTCCCATAAAGCCAGGTACCATCAACGCATAATGAGAACCCTTTAATGCACGCCTTGAATGCCTAGAATAACTTATTAAATATCTTTTTACTAGAAATTAGTTCGCCTTGTAAGGTGCACCTCAGTAATGTTTCATATTCTACAATGGTTCCTGGGATGAATATTTGCATTGCTCGTATAAGAGCTGGTAGCTCGTTGTAAGATTTATCCTAATCACCATACACATGTCCCATTGCCTTTTGCTTTGCCATCCATGCCTTGTAGTAGGATGGAATATATCCAAGCTGATTTCAAATGGATGCTACTAACACTACAATTGAAATCCTTGGATCTTTTTCAACCAACGACCTAGTGTAGGCACATATTAAATCAGAGTCTAAATTTATGTGGTCCTATGAGAATGAGATATTTGCACAAGTGTGCTACTCGTTGAACCTTGTCACCTCCTATATCTTTTTCCTCTGTAGGTATGAAATCCTTATCTTCCAAGGACATTGACTCTTATAATTAATACACCTTACGCAATAGGTAGACTTATCAGATTCAACAACGTATGATTTCATATGATGATTGATGTAGTACTCCTTAACTGCCAACTAGGCATCTTTTTTGTTTTGAATAGAGCCTTGAGTTCCAATTCCCCATAGTTGGAAGCTGATGAAGAAGCAAATATGTGGGCTTCATGTTCTAGATTTTGCATTGCAGTATAGTTCACCTCATACATGTAGGTTGGAAGTTCATAAGCTAGATAAATATGCTTCGATTGATTGGGCTCCGGTTTAAGATAACCCCAAACAAGTGGCTCATCTACCAACGTCATTCTACCAACAGCATTTGCCCAAACATCTTCTACAATGGGCTCTGTTTGAATAAAGCCCCAAACGGGCTAATCATTTCCAACCCAAGCCTAACGACAGTCGCGGCCCAAACATTATCTTCAACATACATACCATTACCCTCAGTTGCAACTGTCCTAACAGCCTCAACATTATCAACATCGAGTAAATGAATATCATCATCTTCTGTAATAGGCACAATATTTTCTTCATCCTCAAGTGTTTCACCCCAACGACCAACTAGGTTTTCAGTGTCACAATCTGTTGATGAGCTCATTCTATCTATATATTGAAAAAACAGTCATAAACATACATGAAAAATCTTATTAAATTTGAAAATACAAAAAACTACATATAACACCATTAACTATAAAAAACTTAACTAATTAAAACTAAATAAATACAAAAAATATACATGATAGATGAGAAATGAGCCTTGCGTACAAACCCTTCAATAAAAAATAATGAAACACATATATTAAAAATAATGTATAAATAAATAATTTACAATACAAAGAAATTAAATTTACATACCCGATCCGGAAAAAATTGGAATATTTCGCCAAACAGTTGTTCAATCAGACAAAAAATTCTAAAAACCCCTATAATATTAAAAAACAAATTACTTACTTGTGAAACCAAGACGATCTATAACCAAATATACTTAAAAAAATTTCCCCTCTTCAAATATATCTTCAAAAAAATTCAACTCAAACTCTCTTAATTTTTTCCCCAAATACTAACCAACAAACAGATTACTCTCTCAATTTTTTCTCAAATACTAACCAGCAAACAACCAAATATCTATATATATATGCTGCCTTGCGCTACCACGTGTCGAGCTCGGGAGGAGGACACCACCTCCAAAAGGCGTCCTACCCCATGCAGGATTCTCGCGTGCCTATGCATACAAGATTCTTGACCGGCTCAGGTGATTAGGCTTATCAAAGCCTAACGCCATTTGTATATGGCGTCTTGCCAAAAGAGAAAGCTGAGTTCGGCTCAGTCGATTAGCTTATCAAAGCAGGACACGTTTTGCACATGGCGTCCTACCACCTAATTCAAAAAAATAAAATGAGTAACGTCGTTTGGAGGTGGGGATGGAAATAATCTGCCTCCAAAGTATGCTTCTTTTGGTGCCCCACTTTAAAATAATGGGTTTAGGGTTTAAAGTTAGGGTTACTATTAGAGTTTAGGGAAGTAGGGGTAGGGTGTATTTTTTAGGGTGTAGAGTTTAGGATGTGAAATTTAAGGTTAGGGTTTAAAATTTAATTTTTAGTATTTTTTAGTGTAGGGCATAAAAAGAATGATAATTTTTTTTTCTAAAAGTAATGTCACCTTTCAAACACGTAAAAATGTCATAAATCTCCGTTTACTAAAAAAAAAAAACGCTTTCCGCCATCTCGTTCCTCATTGCTAAGATTAGAGTTCATCCACCATGGCCGCCGTTTCCAGGATCTCTTCCTTGCTTTCTCGTTCATTGCCTTCTCCTTCTTTGCTCCGTAAAGGCTTTTTTATTCCGATCCATTGCGAAAATTTTATTGGCTAACAGAATCGATT
Source organism: Hibiscus mutabilis (assembly GCA_019671005.1). Taxonomy (NCBI): domain Eukaryota; kingdom Viridiplantae; phylum Streptophyta; class Magnoliopsida; order Malvales; family Malvaceae; genus Hibiscus; species Hibiscus mutabilis. Next base: position 12,995,422 of record CM033735.1, on the reverse strand, counting down.
CTTAGGCTTGGTTTTTGAAATTGATGTTTTTTTTTTCAGAGAGGATCTGTGGAGCGGGGAGATCAGTGGTTTGTAGTTACACCACTGCTGCTGCTTTAGAGAAACCGATTACTCCTTCCGTCAAAGTGAACTACACGAAGCTTTTAATCAATGGCGACTATGTTGATTCAGCTTCAGGTCAGTTTTACTTTTGCTTCTTTCATTCGCCTTCGATTATACATTGTTGTTGTTTGATCAACTTGGTGAAAATAAAGGCTCCTCTTGAACTTTTAAAAAATATCAATTAAGCGTTTAAATATTTTTCACCCAATTAAACTCTTAAACTAATAATTTAAATCAATTAAACTCTTTGGTTAATTTTGATCATTAATTTTTGACGATTTTTTCTTGAGCTATTATTGTCACGTGACACATGACAACATGTTATCTGATATTTACACAATTTTTTAGAAAATTATTTTTTATTATTTTATAAGTATTTTAAAAATTTTGGAACTTTTAAAGAATTTTTTAAATAAAATTAAATTTTTTTTGAAATGTCAAGTCACAACACTGCAACACGACATGCCGCACTAATTGCTCAAAAAAATAATATTATAATACTACACGTCGCACTAATTGATCGAGAAAAAACTATTAAATTTAATAATCAACGTTGGTTAAAAGAGTGAATTGATGAAATTTTGAAGTACAAAAACTTAATTGGGTGCAAAAAAAATCAATCAATACAGGATGATTTGTTTTTTTTTTAAATCAAATGGAAATTGACAAATTAAACTTATGATAAACACATATAAAACAATAAAATCATCATATTAAACTATGGTTACGATTGCGGATATTGTGAACAATATATAAAGCGTAACGGCTGTTGTTCGCGTGATTTATTTCTCAAAAATTACAATATTTCTAAAATATTGTATTTATATATTTTGCAACCATTTTTCAGATTTTAATATTAATATACTCTTTTATGTGTTTTATTTGAAAAAATAAAAATTTAATTTTATAGATAAAAATTCATAGAAAATAAATATGGACTATACAAATATTATCATACTAAATAATTGATAATAACAACCATAATTTTAATGAATTATATATAAATAGTCTCATATTAGAAAGAAAAAAAACATATAAATATACTCCCATTTTATCGTGAAAAGCTCATTTTCATAACTTAAAGGTTGAAAAAATTGAATAAATAATACCTTATAATTACACTAGCATATTAAAAAAATACATAAATACAACTATGGCAACATTGTATGCATCATAAGATGCGTCATTGGTAGGAAACATGTGAAAAAAACATCACATTTCAGACAATTTGGAAGTTTGTTGCGACATTGCGGTGTTTAGACACAATATATTACATGTTGCGGTGTTACATAACGAATTTAAACCGCAAAAGTAGTGATGCGGTTTTTTTGTCTCGTTGCGTCAATATTGCTCCACGAACACCTTTAAAACATCGATTTAATACTATGAATAAGATAAACAATTAAAGTAATTAAAGAGAGTAGAGAAAATAAGAGCAAATGCAATATGGATCGATATTTAGTTAGTCCACTTACGTCCGATGACCAAGCTATACATTTATGCGCTTGATTTATTGAGAAAATGAAGATAACACCATCTGTTAAAATGCTTGCCCCCATGCTTCACAATCCAACAGGCAAAACCTGTCCAACATATGACCCCAGGACTGGAGATGTGATTGCTCATGTTGCCGAAGGTAATGTTGAAGATATAAATCGAGCAGTTTCCGCCGCTCGCAAGGCGTTTGATGAAGGACCCTGGCCAAAGATGACTGCTTATGTAACTCCATATTCTTTTTACTTCCTCTGTCATATTTAATAATTTGTCTTCAACCCTGCTAAAATTTGTTTCTATTGTATTCCAGGAGAGATCAAAGGTATTATTCCGGTTTGCTGATCTTATTGATGAACATACTGAAGAACTTGCAACACTTGAGACATGGGATAATGGAAAACCATATGAACAAGCTGCTAAGGTTGAACTGCCGATGATCTCACGTCTGACCCGATACTATGCTGGTCAGTAAAGCCTCTGAAATTACCCTGTGTTCTTCTCTTCCTTTTATACATTAATGTTTGACACACTGTATTCTTTGGGTTATTCAGGTTGGGCAGACAAGATTCATGGTCTTACAGTTCCAGCTGATAGTCCACACCTTGTTCAAACCATACACGAACCAATTGGTGTTGCTGGTCAAATTATTCCATGGAATTTCCCTCTTCTAATGTTTGCTTGGAAGGTTGCACCTGCCTTGGCATGTGGCAATACTGTGGTCATTAAGACAGCGGAGCAGACGCCGTTGTCTGCTCCTTTTGCTGCCAAGCTACTTCACGAGGTACTTATTTTTATACCGATTTCTCACCTTCAGCAACATGATCAATCGTCGAATTCTCATTCTTACTTGGAATCATTTTCACAGGCAGGGCTTCCTGCAGGTGTCGTAAATGTGGTCTCAGGTTATGGTCCAACCGCTGGTGCTGCTCTTGCCAGTCATATGCAAGTCGACAAGGTACTTAATCGTTGAAAAAACTACTTAGTCCAAGACTAATTCATGCTCTGTGCCTTTTTAATCCCAAAGGATTATCAGCTTTATCTTTTGTGGGTTTAAATGCTAATGTCTAGGACGACCATATGGCATTTACAGCTTGCTTTCACTGGATCAACTGAAACTGGAAAAATTGTCCTTCAATTGGCTGCAAAAAGCAATCTTAAGCCCGTAACATTGGAGCTCGGAGGAAAATCTCCTTTTATTGTATGCAAGGATGCTGATGTTGACAAGGCAGTTGAGCTGGCTCACTTTGCTTTGTTCTTCAATCAGGTAATGTCCGAGAAAATGCACCGGAATCAGTTCCAAAAATCAGCTCTCTTTTTCATTGACTAGTTATAAACCGTTCATAGGGACAATGTTGCTGTGCTGGCTCTCGTACATACGTACATGAGAGCGTGTACGATGAATTCTTAGAGAAGGCAAAGGCACGTGCATTGAAACGTAGTGTTGGCGATCCCTTTGTTGCAGGCATTGAACAAGGTCCTCAGGTAAACCAACCACCAACATATAGAGCCTTCTGTATTCTTCCTTGGTAGTTAGTTATATTGACACCGATGCATACTCGAATCAGATTGATTCAGAACAGTTTGAAAAGATCATGAAGTACATAAGATCAGGTGTCGAAAGTGGAGCAACTCTGGAAACCGGTGGCGAGAGGTTGGGAGACAAGGGCTACTACATTCAGCCCACTGTTTTCTCGAATGTAAACGAAGACATGTTGATCGCAAAGGATGAGATATTCGGTCCAGTTCAATCCATCCTGAAATTCAAGTGAGCAAATCATCACCCTTGCCCTATTGAACACATGTTAATGCAACCGGTGCTCATAATAGTATTAGTACTTACTTTTAATCGCAGGGACATCAAGGAGGTTATTCGTAGGGCGAACACGACTTCGTACGGACTGGCAGCGGGTGTTTTCACGCAGGACATAGACACGGCGAACACTTTGACACGAGCATTGAAAGTGGGAACAGTTTGGGTAAACTGCTACGATGTGTTCGATGCGGCTATCCCATTTGGTGGGTACAAGATGAGTGGGCAGGGAAGAGAGAAGGGCATTCATTGTCTTAGCAATTACCTGCAAGTGAAAGCAGTTGTGACTCCCTTGAAGGATCTGGCATGGATTTAAAATTTGTTGTTTGTAGCAGCAATCTTTCACTTTACCGCTTCTGTTCCATTAATTGGCGGAAATAAAAAGAGAAGATTGTGGGGAGAATAATTGCAATTTGAGCCAATATATTTATGGACTGCACTGCTTATGTAGAATTTGGTGAAAAGCAAAATACAACTTCAGCTTCTCCCGTCGCCAGGCTTTATTATTCTTTTTTCTTTCTAATGCATTCTCCATTCCTCTTTGCCTCAGGGACTCATAATTTCTTTTTTTTTTTTGAATAATTTCTATTTAAGGGAGGCCCATTAGTAATTCCGAACAGGCGCAATAGGAACTATCACTATTTTATTCCAAAACACCAGCACTTAATTTAAAGGGAAATGAGAATGCGTATCACCATCATCATTCAAAAGATAAGTTACACAAATGGCTACTAAACTAAAATTATCTTTTGGTCATTAAAATTTTAAAAATTATTAAATAAGTATTAAACTTTTGATGTTGTCACAAAATCAGCACTGCATCATTTTAATTGATAATATCTCATATGCCCATCAAGTATAACTAAAATTTCATTTTGATAATTTTTTAATATTTCTAAACAATAATGCTTAAAATATATATAAAAAGTCATGAAATATTTTAAAAAATAAAAATCATAATTTATTTCCAAATTATATTTTTTTTAAAATTACAGTTTTGAGATTTTTTTACAAATTATAAAATATTATAATAAAATTCTCATATATATTCAATACTAGTCATGCACAATACTTTAGTATTATTAGCTTTAAATAGGAGTGCCTGCAATGGATTTCGATGTGTGATTTTTGGGATGATTACTAAAAATAAGCTTACAGAGTCTAAAAATTATTATCTTTCCTCGTCTTTATTGTTGTATATCTATTGAGAGGAAGAAATGGATTTGATTAAACATATTTTTGTTACCGTGAGTCAAGGTTTCGAAGATTTTTGTTTGATATAGAAAATATAAATATTATTTGATGCGTAAGGGTGGTTCTTCGATTGAATCGTGCCAAGTCAAAAAAATAATAATTTAGTCGAGTTAAAGAGACATATTTTATAACTAAAACTTTATTTTAATAAAATTAAGTCGAGTTTATGAAATTCGAGTCAATTCGAGTTGTCCGAGTTTTTATTCAAATTTAATTGTAAACATTTATAATGTTACGGTACTAAATAGTTCCAATTTAAATAGTTTTCGATAACCATATACAATATATATTGTAACGGCCAGGATTTCAGGTTAGTAATTCGAATCTTGGATCTAGCTTTGAATATTTTAGGATCGAGGATTTAATTGGAAGAATCAAATTTGAAAGCTCGTTAAATGAAATTTAGGACTGATTTGATTAAAAGTCAAAGTTTGAGTCTAAAGTGAAAACAAGAAATAAGAATATGTGTTTATTAATTGATTTAGTGTTTATTAATTGACTTACCCATTTTGTTGAGAATTGTGATATTTGAATTAAAGTGTCCAGTGTGCGGGAGAAAAGGTAAGAAGAGGATATTACTGGAGAGATAGAAAAGAGAAAAGTGAGGGAGAAAGAGAAGAGGAAAGCTTTGAATCTTGATCTTCTGTTGTTTAAGTCGTCGTGGCTCTCATCGTCGACACTTTCAGCTTCGCCTCGAAGAGACGAGTTCGACGGTGATTCGCATGTTACCGTTGTCGTCATCGTTCATCGGGGGTGAGGGAAAAGAGGAATCAAAAGTGTTCAAAACACCACGATCTGCATCCTTTACTGAGAGCTGTCGCCACCATCGAACTCCTAAGCTGAAGACATGCAGATCTGTCGTCCGGCCACCGAAGGTCGCTGCCTACGCCCCATGTGTTGCCGCCTGCATGTGGGCGTACACCAGCTGCATGGGTGGGTGCACAACACCAGCCTGCACCGCGCCGCACTGGATCGCGACCCCCAAGTGCACCGTATTACCCTGCATCGCACCGCATTGGATCGTCTGCACCACTTGACCAGATGTGTTTATCGACCATTTAACTTTTTCTAAGAAACCCTACCAGAGGGTTAGAATATGGTGCACCTGAGTTTATTTTCGTAGCCCATTTCGCCAAATTCAAACCTGATAAGTTGTTTTTTTGTGTTTGACTTTACTTTTTAGTTAGAAATGTAGTAAATTGAAAAGCAATTGAAAAGCTTGATTAAGGTTTTGTCGATAGTGCTTGAGACCAATACATCTCTGACTCCTATGTTTCTTGAAGATCATAAAATGATACCTTGCTTGATTTATAGTTCGTGTTGAGTGTCTTTATGTGCGAAGCATGTATTGGATGATGATGGAGCCCGATACCCTCAACCAAATTGTTTTCCAAGTGGTGGAGAAGATTGATTTTTGGGTGTTTGTGGTGGAAGCAAAAATTGGAAAAATTTGGCACGAGATTTAGAGTGGTTCGACTTTCTAACCATAGCCTACATCCACTACCTTAGCTCCTCACCAAATTCACTCTTGAATTTTTTTCCCTTTTTCTAGGCTTAGGAGGCAAGCCTTACACACTCAAAGCTTTTATCCCAAAGCTTGAGTAAACCCTCTTTACAAGAGAAAAAAAAAAAGCAAACTGAAAATCCCTCTTACAAGGTTGATGTTTGCACTCTTTATTCTTTAAGCACTCACCCAATCCTAAGATACTTGAGCATACATTGACAATTGAGCTCACAAGTGTTTGTCTATGAAAGAGTGTACAATTTGAATACTAAGACATTTTCTAATCAAATGATTGTTGACTTGAGGATCATTACTCTTCCATAAATGCTTGGAGGTCTCTTTTATACTCTAAAATGAGTTCTTGGACATTGGTGACCGTTGGGATTGAATTGGAGTTGTTGGGGCTTTTATTTCCAGCAATAAATACAGTTCTAGAGCTGACCGTATCAATACGCGGGTAGCCGTATCGGTACGTGCTCTTCAAAAACTAGTTGTTAAGCTCTTTCCAGATTTTGTGTATCGATACACTTAGGAGTGTATCGGTACGACCTGCAATTTAAAAGACCGTTGGGAAAAATAGCCATTGAAAGACGGTTAGGCGTATCGATACACGATACATCCGTATCGGTACGGGATACTAGCCATTGAGGGGTTTGGAAAAATATCTGTATCGAAACGTTTCACACCGTATCGGTACGACCAAGCCTGTACCGGTACGGGTTTTGGCTACTAGAACTTTTTTGTAGCTGAAACCCTAAAACGTATCGAAATGGGGTATACCGTATCGGTACGGTCACTTGAAAAACTTAGGTTTGGCTACTTTAAAGACGTTTTAAATCATTCCAAAGCCTTATAAAATTCATCAAACATATTTTCAAGTTGATTGGACTTAAAATCATTTTCCAAATCTTTTTAATTTAGTCCAAAACTATTTTTCAATTATTATATCAAAACAAGTATCCTAATAGATGATCTGGTGATTTTGATGCGAAGTAATCTTTTAGAGGACCCAATTATGTTCATAATTGATCTAGGAAACTTTAATAACTACTTGGGTTGAAAAGTGAGTCTTTAGAGACAAATCTAGACTGAAACCTATGACTTGGGAAGACAGTTTTGGGCTTGAGTATGGATACTGGTTGAACTTGTATTGGTATTGGGTGTTAGTGATTTAAATAGAATAATTTTGTACAATGGTACCAGTACAGCCTTCAGTGGGTATTGATACAAGGTTTTGAGTGTTGTAACACCCCTAACCCGACTTAGGAGGATTCCGGGCCGAAGATGTCCCATTAGTTGCTCGGAGCTTAATCGGATAATTTCAATCATTCAAATATTCAAACAATCAAGCAACTCAACAATTAACAAGCATACAATAGTGTTTTGGGGGTTAATTAGCCAGTTATTAACAATTGAAGGTCCTAGAACAAGTTTCAAACAATATAGGACTAAATTTTAAACTTTTCAAAACTCGAAGGATCGATCCCTTAAGTGAGGGGATCGATCTTTTCATAAAATTTTACTTACTGAATTTTTGGGATCGGTCCCTTCCCTCAGGGGATCGATCTTTTACGCCTGAATCTGCAGGGTGTCCTGTTTTGGTGCATTTTACTCATATTTGACCACTGAGGCATCTTGTACCTCAAGTAAACTAAGAAATGCAATCTTAGGACCTAAGAAACCTTTTAAGCCATAGAATAACATATCTAAAATCATTCATAATGCCTCTTAATCCAATCAAACATAATTCACAAGCAAGAGTCAGCCAATTCATCAAGCAAAATAGTAACACATCAATGTTCCTTAACAAATTCACCTTGAATCACTATGGAGCTTACTAAATTCATCATCAATTAATCCTTTTCTTAAGATGTTTTTAAGATATGTCTTATTAACTTTTAACATCAATTCACACAATTTTAAGCCAATAGAATAAGTTATCCATTTAGCACAACTAATACTTATCAACAAGCTTCACAAACTTTATAATCAAATCACACCAACACAAAATAGGATTTATACATGCCACCATCTATGAGTTTAAGGCAAAGAACTTAATTTACATGATTATGAGCTCGGAGTTGACTTGTGACGTTCCTAACATAATTTTGAGTTTTCTAAACTAACGTCACCTGCAGCAAGCATTAAGCACACACAAGTAAGTTTATATAGTTTAGTGAGATAACTTTAAAATGCATGGAATGAGATATGCAACCTTTTAACATGTTCATGGAAAGATCAAATAGCATAGCAAGACATTATATGGTATTTTCATAGCAATTACATACAAGCACAAATCAATTAAGTTCAATTTCATTCTTGATTAACCCAATGGTTACTTAGAGACCTAGGAAATGCGAGTTCCCTCTCATCGCCTCACATTATAAGATGCTACCAAAAATAACACATCCTTCCACCTCACCAAGTGACAAGTTCATAATCATAACATCCCTCCACCTCGCCAAAGGACCGGAGCCTGTAAAACCCGTACACGAGCGCTATGGACCTTATGACATGCCAATTGTATCCAAAACTCTAAAGCTAACCAATCATATACCTTTCTTTCACAATTTTCCATAACATTTCATGGAATTCATTTAAGAATTCATTCACATATTATAAAAGCATCATAGCTTGCAAAATGGAAATTTTCATATTCATATTGCATTATCAATGTAATTCTTATATCAAACATAGTCATACCATCTTATTAGCACAATTTCATGATTTTCACAAATTCAATCACTTAATTAACATATCCAAACATTCAAATATGATCAAATAGCAAGGTCGGACATACCTCGGATGCAAAAATATATGAGCTCGGTGAGAGCGTTAACATGGGCATAGCCGATTTTGCAATTCACATGCCATTTACTCATGGCATTCGAACTACATATGCATATTTATATAATTTCACATACACAAACACACAAATTAGCTACACTCACCTAAATCCGAGCTTACAGTATGCCTCAGATATTGATTAACTCCCGATTTTAAGCTTTTCTCTAGCTTGGGAGGTCTCCACCAATTCTTGCCCTTCAATTCAAACAAAAGCATAATCAAATACCAATTTCAAAGCAATTATCAAATTTAGCTTCAAATACACATAACCCTATTTCAATTTAGGGTTTATGGTTTAACTTACTCAAGTCCAAACTTAATGAAATTGGTACCAAATGAAAGAGCAATGTGTGGGCACTTGGATCTAAGCTTAATTTGAAGTTTTGGTGGTTAAATTGAAAGAAATTAAAGATTCCTTCTTGGAATTCTTAAAGATTCCTTCTTGGAATTCTTCAAGGATTCAACAATGGTGGAATGGATAAGTTGAAGATGATTTGTTCCTTCTCTCTCCTTTTCCCAATTTGTCCGAAAATGGCAGGAAACATTTATTTTATAATAACGTAATATATTTAACATTTATTTTATAATTTTTAAAAGTGCAATGGCTAAAACAATCATTTTTGTATAATTTATTGGTCATTTGTGTATTTTGTCCTAAATAAAATGAAAAGGAAAACGATTAGATCAAATAATTGGAAACGACATCACATTCGTCAACAAGAAATATCCCCCACCAATTCTCCATCCACCAACCAACCCATTACCAAATCCATTTTTTGGGGAAACAATAATCCCTCAAAAAAAAAACTCTCCAAATGGGCTTCTCCTGTGCAACTACGACCGACGGAGGCCCAGAACCCGACGCCGAATCCGCTCTCCTCCCCCTCCGCCAATCACCGAAGCCGGAAGACAATTTCAATTTGGCCTATATCATCTACTTCACATTGGGAGTCGGATTCCTCCTCCCATGGAATTCCTTCATCACCGCCGTCGATTACTTCTCCTACCTTTACCCGGAAGCTTCGGTCGACCGTGTATTTGCCGTCTCTTACATGGTGGTCGGCCTCTTTTGCCTCTTGATCATTGTGTTTTATGCTCACAAGAGTGAAGCTTACATGCGGATCAATATTGGTTTGGCCCTATTCGTGGTCTCCCTCCTCATCGTGCCTGTTATGGATGCGTTTTATATAAAGGGTCGGGTCGGGCTGTATGATTGTTTCTACGTTACGGTCGGGGTTCTCGCTTTAGCGGGTATAGCGGATGCGCTTGTTCAAGGTGGGCTCATTGGAGCGGCTGGGGAATTACCGGAACGCTACATGCAAGCTATCGTCGCAGGATCCGGCGGTTCTGGTAATTTAACAAAGAACCTTTCTTTTCTGAGTAATTATATTTATACATGTTAATTTAATTTTAGCTATCGGAAATTCTATTTTGATCAATGATCATTGAATAAACCTTTCTTTTTTTATAATAACACAGTTGGTACTCTATATTTGCACATTCAATTAATTTAGTCCTCAACCACAGTTTATCTTAGCTTTTATTATACTTTATCTTCATTTTCTCTTCACAAAAAATTAATCATAAACATTACAACATATTGTAATTAAAAAAATTATGTTAACATAATTAAAATACTGTTAATAAGAGTTAATGTTGACAGATCATCTACCTGGCTAAATTTTGCAAAACTAAAGAAATCTCTGCAGGATTCTCAAGCCTAACATTGATCTTGTATTTAACTTTTCCTAAACATAAGATAGAAATGAAAAGCAAAAGCAATGAAGCATAGCCTCAGAAAATCACACCCTAAATTGAAAAAAAAATGCTATAAAATAAATTCAGGATAAATACCAGAAAGCAGTGATACTGGAGAAGCTTGTAGCTGTAGCCATGGAAACAGTTGATCCGGTTGCAAAAACACTGTATAATCCTCAAAAATATACTTGCCAATGTCCCTAGAGTTCAGATAGGGTGGGGAATGGCGAGTTGGGATTGTCATATAAGGCAGTGATGGGGAATGGATTGGCGGTGGTGGTGAAGACGATGAAGAATTGTTTTGGATTTCAGATGGTTTGGTTTGGGACGAAATTAATAAAGTTTGTAAATGTAGAGGTTACTTTTGTCAAATTATCTAGAATTAGGACTAAATTGATTAAATGTGATTAAATATGTTATTATATAAATTTTAAAATTGCCTAGTCAGTCTCACCATTACTGAGTTAATGACAATGGATTGATTGAAACCAAAATGGAAGTTTAGTGACCTAATTGGCAAAAAAAATTGTCGTTCAAATTAGAATCGACTCCATAATTTAGTGACTAATAGTATAGTTTACCCTTTATTTTCTTGATCACATGAATGCTTGGAATTTGATTAGTACTTAAAAAAGAGGTTACTCAATTTCAAAGGAACTAATCCATTTATTACTTGAACACTCAGAAATTGAGCTGTTTAGTTTACTTATAGCAACCCAACTAGTAGTTTGAGTCAACCATAGCTTAGTTGTTTTCACGGTATGTTTTGCTGTAACAGCTTCAAGATTGCCTTGGTTCACTCGATATGCAATAAATCTCTCGATTAGCCTATCAACTTATCAGTTAACACTATGAACCCTGAATCTTGAACTAACATTTTTCCTCTGCTAAACAAGGTCTATGGCAGTGGAGTTTTTTAATTCCACGGGCGAAGTTGAGAAACCACCATGCATCTATGTCTATATATCTATATATATGTTGTTTATATGCAGAACCCGGGGTGATAAGTGATACCTATTGCTTCTGGTGCAATTTTTAATTTGCAAACTGTTGGCTGCAGGGGTCCTTGTTTCAGTGCTAAGGCTCCTAACCAAAGCTGTTTTTCCACAAGATGCTGATGGGCTGAGAAAGAGTGCCTATCTTTACTTTTTCACTAGCATCGTGTTCATGGTTATATGCATAGTCTTGTACAACATCGCACACAAACTTCCGATCATGAAGTACTACAAGGAGTTGAAGATCGAGGCTGTAAAAGAGGAAAACGTGGAGAAAGGTCCCATTACTGGGCCTGTTTGGAGAGCATCCTTGTGGAATATAGTAGGAACAGTCAAGTGGTATGGATTTGGGGTCGTCCTCTTATATGTTGTGACTTTGGCTATATTTCCAGGATATATCACAGAAGATGTGCAGTCATCAATTCTCAAAGACTGGTATCCGGTCCTCCTTATTACCTTCTACAATTTGTTTGACATGGTTGGCAAATCGTTGACTGCGGTCTACCTACTTGAAAATGCAAAGGTTGCAATTTCTGCTTGTGTTGTGAGGTTACTGTTCTTTCCCATCTTCATAGGTTGCTTGCACGGTCCTCGGTTCTTCCGGACAGAGGTCCCCATCACTTCACTAACTTGCCTTCTAGGGCTAACTAACCGATACTTGACGAGTGTGTTAATGATCATGGCACCCAAATCTGTTCAGATACAACATGCAGAGACTTCGGGCATTGTTATGGTATTGTTTCTAGTTGTTGGTCTGGCATCAGGATCAGTCATAGCATGGTTCTGGGTCATCTGATATTCAAGCATTTTCTTCCTTTAGCCGGATCCCGCAGACACTTGGTCAGCACCAACTTGTGTTAATGGTGTTTTCACCTTTGTAAAGTTATCAAAAACTTGATGTTGTCAAATTGTATGATAAATCCTGTGCTTGAAGCTTGCATGCATAACTGCTGTCATAGTATGCCTGCATCCTAACACTGTATGATGTTATGTTGCGGCAAATGTTTTTTTTTTTTTTTTCTGGAAATGAAGATGGACTGTTGTGGCAATTTGATCCTGCTTAGAATTTCCTTATATCGTATTTTGGATGTTATTTTCACTTCGAAAAACAAGAGGCGGATTGTATATTATTCCGCACGTGAAATGTTCAAATATGAAGCTCTGCTTCATTGAAAACTGAACTGTCTACCAAGTAGATCATCTTTTTACTTTGCTTGGCCTTGGATTGTTAATTGATTAATCTTGCCTTTTCAAACACAAGTTGCTTAGAAACTCAAATTTGGAAACAGACATTTGTGATCTGCAATTTATTTTAGTTTTGATTAAAAAAAAGAAACTCAAATTTGGTAATTGTCATGCTAAAACTCAAGTTCAAACAACTCCATTAATTGAAAACACCCAATTCAATCATCCTCATGTCCAACTCAAATATCCATCAAACCTTAACAAGCTTTTTCTTTTTAATTAATATAAAATATCTCAACTCAAACGCAAATCCAGTTACAAAAATGTAAAACATTTTAGTTTTATATTGATTTTAGTTTTAAAAGTTATTAGAAAATAAGGAGACTTTTAAGGAAAGAAAAGAAGTGAATAATACCAACCATAAATTTACATTCATCAAATAGTCTAAAATCAATGTAAAACTTTTTATTTTTCGGTGTAAGCATATTCCAACTCTCTCTCTATGCACCAAGATACCATGACCTAGCAATATCATCTTATTTGTAATTTTGTTTAAGATATTTAAAAAAATAAATAAATCCGCACTCGTTGTTTTGTAAAATATTCATATAATCCTATAAATAGTCAAACCACAATTAGGAAAGCAACTTGATAACTACCAAAACACTAAATTAAATTTAATCCCTTAAAGAAAAGCACATCACATGTAAACTAATCCCTTTCGAAATCAAGGACAAGAGGAATAAGAGAAAATACAATAGTCTATAATGCCCTATTTCCTTCCTACTTCACTTGTCTGAGGCTTGAGACGAGATTAACAGTAAACTGAACCACCCGAAATTGTTCATAATCCCAAGAAGTCACGTATCTTTGTTTAGAACCACCCGGAATAAATCAGGAACACGGAGCAAAGGTGCTTGAACTGAACCAGGGCTCCCCAGCTGACCACAGGCAACCATCTGATCATCGCCTCTACTGAATTGCAACCAGCTTTTGCTAAAACATTTCTAAACTCGATCATCTTCTCATCCCTGCTCGGTCTAATTTGAGACCCAAAATGAGGATTAAACGAAATAAGATTGATTTTGCAAGGAATACCCTTCACAAGATCGATTAGCCTGTTTGCATCCTCAATGCTGCAGATAGAAATCAATGTCATTAATGGTTGGAAGTATATCAATTCGAACAAAAATTGCAAAAACTAGCAAACTGATCGAGACCCACTGAAATTCAACCTATAGACCCATCATCAATACTTCAGGTCAAAGATAAAGCAAAATTTTAAACATAATGCATGTTAAATGGAATCACATCAGCCCAAATCTCGGCTGCACTTGAACTTGCCCTTGAAATTGATGCACATAAAATATAACCAGGTAATTAATCAACAATCCACAAGTTTCAAGATTTAAAGGGAAAGGGTGATTGCATACAATGTAATTCCACATCCTAAAAACATAACAATGTGAAATTCGGCTCAATGGGGAAAGATTATCTAACCTGTCATTGATTCCCACTAGCATCACATATTCAAATAGAACTTTGTAGTTAATTTTGAACTTTAGTTCCTCCCTAAGGGTCTCAAGAAGAAGGTTTAATTTATACTTCTGACTAATTGGCATGATCCAATTTCTGACCTGCATGATTTGTCAATAAAAAGGGTCAGTCTCCTACTTTCTTATACTTCCCTCTCTACATTTATTTGCGCCTTCCTTGTGTGCGAGTGAGCGCACGAGTGCACTCCTCTCTCCTTCATATTGTTAGATTATCCGATAGAGATACGAGTCCTTAGGTAAATAGTAGTTTAAATTAAAGTTTACTTCCTAAAAGATAGAGTTAGATGTCTTGTGTACTTAGGACTCCTAATTGTAACTAAAGTCCAATACTTGAGTCTATAAATTCACTGTAAAGGATGTAATTTTTTGAAAATATTCAATAACAAAAATCAATTACATTTTCTTCTTCTTTTTCTGCGAAACTTAAATTCTGCTTTATTTTTATGCGTTAATTAGTTTTTCCTAAAGCTAGAAAATTGCTTTTCTACATGGTATCAGTCTAACATCGATCCTAGTTTGAATTCTTAATGGGATCCCCTTCGACAACCTTTGAGATGCTATCCATAGCGAGAGCAGTCTTTGGATTGGATTTTCCAGAAATTTCAAGTTCGACAAGAACTCAGAAGCGCGGTTAGCCCTCGTGGAGGATACAAGCATACATAATACTTGTTCTCCTACTGCACTTTTTTCTACCAAAGGTGCATCAGCATGGATCATCGACTCTGGAGCATCTAATCACATGACTGGTAACAAGGAATTATTCCTTAGTTTTTCAGATTCATCTTCTACAAGTTCTATTAAAACAGCCGATGGCTCTTTCTCTCCTATCAAAGGAAGTGGCTCAGTTCTCATTAACGATAATTTGTTGCTTGAAGATGTTTTGTTTGTGCCTAATCTCGCCTGCAATCTCATCTCTGTTAGTAAACTCTCCAAGAATTTGAAGTGTTCATTACAGTTTCTTCAATCTGTTGTTTTTTGCAGGCAATGAATTCGAGGAAGATGCTTGGCACTGCTAGCTTGCAAAATGGTCTTTATGTCCTCGGAAATCAACCATCTACCCTACCAAATACTTCTTGCTCTTTGACTTCTTTAGGGCAAATTGATAATATAATGTTATGGCATTTTAGGTTAGGGCATCCTAATATTCATTATCTTGCTAAATTATTCCCTGAATTATTTGTTAATAGAAAACCAAGTTCTTTTAAATGCCATATATGTCCTCTCGCTAAATAGACAAAAGCATCCTATTTACCATCTTCCTACAAACCTTCCCAACCTTTTTCATTAATTCATAGTGATGTTTGGGGTCCTTCTCGAGTGAAGAATGTAACTGGTAGTAGGTGGTTTGTCACTTTTATTGATGATCATACTAGGTCTTTGATGTTCACTAGTAATATTCCTAAGTATTTGTGGGGTGAGGCTTTGTTAACTGCAACCTATCTCATTAATCGAATGCCCAGTAAGGTTTTGCAATACAGAACACCTAGAGCTGTTTTTTTGGAGAGTTACCCCAATTTTAAACCTTTGTCCTCTATTCTCCCCTTCAAAGTTTTTGGTTGCACTGTGTTTGTGAAAGATTATGTTCCCTCTAGGTCAAAACTTGACCCCAGATCCTTGAAGTGTGTCTTGGTCGGGTATTCTTCACTTAAGAAGGGCTACAAATGTTATCATCCTCCTTCTCGTAAATTTTTTACTTCCTTGGATCTCACATTTTTTGAACAGAACCTTATTTCCTGCGGCTGCAAATCGGGGAGAATTGTGATGTTTTTCACCTCCTACCAATCAGGTTTATCCTTCTTTACCTTGAGTTATTACCTACTAATAATCCTTTGTTATTTGAACCCCATACTCCTTTAAACCCTTCTACTTCTTCACCTATTATTACACCTACAGACTTCCCATCCTTCACCTATTGTTACTACTCCTCGAAATTCACCCAAACCTTCCTCACAAACCTCTCACCTCCTAAGCAATTGAAAGTTTATACCAAAAATGAAAAACTATTCCAGACTGTTTTTGCAATCGACACTTGCCGAGAATTGGACTTGAATTGATTGCCAATGAAAATGATGGAGGTAATGTTCTAGCCGAGATTCCCTCTCATTTACTTGAATTTGATTATTTGCCTATTGCTAAAAGGAAAGGGGTAAGACAATGTACAAAACACCCCATTCAAAGGTATGTTGCTTATGGTAATCTAATGTCATCATTTAAGGCTTTTACAGCTTGCTTAGATAAAGAACAGATACCTAACACTATTGAGGAGGCTCTAAAAGATTCTAAGTGGAGAAGGGCTGTTAAAGAGGAGATTGCAGCACTTGAAAAGAATGATACTTGGACCATTACAGATCTTCCACAAGGCAAGAAACCAGTCGGATGCAAATGGGTGTTCGCCATAAAATACAACTCTGATGGCAGTATACAGAGGTATAAAGCAAGGTTGGATACAAACCTATTGTGTGAGGTGTATTAATTGGAAGAGCAATTGTCCTTGGTGGGTAAGAATTTCATAGAAGAAGATGAGTCAGATGTGAGAGGTGTCACGGTTCATTGAGCAGCACACCTGTTCAAATATGGCTTTATCACATGACCACATTAATTTACTCTGATCTAATATGTGCTTACACCAGGTTAATGGTTGAACATGAACCAAGAATTTCGATTGCAGTGTTAGTAGCATCTATCCGGACTCAGCTTGGATATGTTCCATCTTACTACAAAGCATGGATGGCAAAGCAGAAGGCGATGGCGCATGTGTGTGCTGATTGTGATAAATCGTATAATGAGCTACCAGCTCTTTTACGAGCAATGCAAATATTCGTCTCGAGAACCATGGTAGAATACGAAACAAAACCGGCGTGCAACTTACAAGGCGAACTAATTCCTGGTAAAAGGATATTTAGTAAGTTATTTTGGGCATTCAATGTGTGCATTGAAGGGTTCTCTTTCTGTAAATGCATGATTCAAGTGGATGGTACCTGGCTGTATAGGAAGTACGGTAATATGTTACTCGTGGCTATTGCACAAGATGGAGACAATACTACATTCCCATTTGCCTTTGCCATAGTTGAAAAGAAATACGCGAATGGATTTGAATTCTTTTTGAAGCATTTACGCAACTATGTAGTAAAAGAATATGGTATTTGTATGATTTCTGATAGAGAGACTACGCTTTTATCAATAATCGATTGACGGGAGAGTTTATGGAAACCTCCACATGTATATCCAGCATACTGTGTACGACATATTGCGGCAAATACGAAGACGCATTTCAGAAACAATCAGATTCAGAAAGAGATTTTAGGCGCGGGTAAGTTGTTATTAGTTGTTTAATAAAATTAGTAATTTTGGTGAGTTGATCATGTTAATTTATTTAACTTATTTTTTTTTAAAATAGGGTATGAACTAGTTCAACCAAAAATTGACGCGATGATAAGAAGGTTGAAGCAGCACGGTGTAAGTATATTTAATTTTGCAAATGACATTGCCAGGGAAAGATGGTCACAAGCCTATGATGAAGGTCAGCGTTATGGCCATATGACAACTAACCTTGCTGAGGCTATAAACTCGGTGCTTAAAGGAACACGCCATCTCCCAATTGCAAGTATTATGTAGGAAACTTACTTCAGATTGGGTAAAGTATGGTTCGACAAAAGGCAAGAAGTTAATGCCCGGATAAACAACAGACAAAATTGGTCTCAAACCCTACAAGATAGAATGATCGAACTTCAAACGGATGCCACCTCTATGCGAGTCAAAACATTCGACCCTCCTGGTTTTGAATTTTCTGTCGAAGCTAAGGTCCGAGGTGAGCAAATAATGTTCACCGTAAACCTTAATCGAAGATGGTGTAATTGTGGTGCATTTCAAGCATTTAGATACCCTTGCTCTCATGCACACGCCGCATGTTTGCATTATCGTCTCGACCCTTACATGTTTACGGATGAGTGTTATAAACTGGAGACTGTGGCAAATATATACAAAATTTGATTCAACAAGATCTTGAACCAAGATTATTGGTCGGTAGAGCCAATATACGAAGAATGGTTACCAAATCTAGAGCTTCATAGAAAGCTAAAGGGTCGACCGGCATCCACTCGTATTCATATGAATATGGATGATCCAGATAAGAGAGAGGGGGAGTTCAAGTTAAACATTGTACTATTTGCAGGGGACTAGGTCACACAAAAAATAAGTGTCCGAACAAATCCAACCTTTCCAACTATCGTGCCATACCATCAACCTAAATTTCGTGTTAATGTAAATTTTATGTTAATGTAAATTTGAATTGGAATTTGAGTTGGAATATGAGATGGAATTTAAATTTGAATTGGAATTGGAATTTAAGTTGGAATATGAGTTGGAATTGGAATTGAAATTGGAATATGATTTGGAATTTGAATTTGAATTTGAATTTAAATTGGAATTGGAATTTAAGTTGGAATTTGAATTTGAACACCGAAATTAAAAAAAAAAACAGAACTTAAATATCGAAATGAAATTGAATTATTATTTTTTTGAATTTTAATTAATACCAAAATCGGAACTTAAATATCGATTGCTAATATATTTTTTTATTTTTTATTAATTTTTGAAATTTGAATTTGAATTTTACTTTGAATTTGAATTGGAAAAATAAATTGGAATTAGAATTGGTTGGAATTGGAAAAATAAATTACAATTTGAATTTGAGTTGCAAATATAGAAATATATTACAAATAAATAAACCATATTTCCTATTTGTGCCTCCTCCTCGATAATTCCTTTTTTTATCATTTTAATTCTAGTTGAAATTGAATCAAAAGAAAGAAATAGGTGTAATGTAAATAAAATATGATTAATTAAATCAAAATACTAAATAATCTAACGACTAAAACAAACAAACAATGTTTTCAAATTAAAAATATCTTACAAATAAATAAAATTTACTTATTTCCTATTTCTGCCTCCTCATCGGTAATTCCTGCCGGTGGAAGAATGATGTTTGATCGTACCGCCTAGGGGGACGAACTATTCTTTGTGGTTGATTCGGAGTTTGCTCATCATTGACAAATTGATCATCCATTATTTGCATAGAAGGTAGTGTACCATACATATCTTCCGGATGAAATGATGAGCTGCTAATGGTGGTAGTCGACAATAGAGATGTAATACTACCAACACCCATACCTTCCCCATATACAGACGTTTGAGGATACTGAAATTGTGGTATGTATCCTCCATCATCGTTGTAAGCCAGTTGAGAAGATGAGCTGCCACCAATTGGAAAATTGATTGGTGATTGTTCCGAAACATTACCAAACGATGGATACCCATGTTGTATTGGTTCTTCCCAAGGACTATTGCTTACATGTATTAGGGGGATTGGGATTGCACTGGCGACCACAAAGAATGCCAACCTATAGAACAATCTAAGTTTGGTTCGTCTGTTGGTTCTTGAGAGCTCTGGACCAAACTCGGATGAGAAGTGTACGTATTTTGAACACAACAAATCTTCAAGCCATTTATTTGCATCTCCGAGAGATACTATGAACATTTTTTCATTTTTTGAAAACCACGAATAGTACTCTGTATTAAATTCAAAATCACTGGTTTGAATTGGACTCAAATTATCATCCCACCGCGTCCATCTTTCCTCACACCGTTCAATAGAATCGGCTTGCTTCACAGTCCAATTCTCATTGGATCTACCTCTACGAACAATATGAATATGTTCAGGTGGAGCTCTAGGAATGTGTTGATGGAAGTTGAACTACCGCAACACTCTGTCAGAACAATGATACTCAACAATAAAAAATGGATCAAGGGCACAATTGTACCCCATAATGATGAACATTGAAACACATTGTCTGGTATGCAAGCCTTGATTGTTTCATTCTCGTACGGCTGCCAAATAAATTGTAAAACACAAATATTAATAGGCATACACAAACAAACATATTACTTTAAAAAATACAAAGTCAAAAATTTAATTTAAAACTAATATTATGATACCTGATTTTTCCCTATTATTTGGATTTTAGTCTTATATCTCTGACAGTGTTGTGCACCACTCCCGCATTCTTCAACTTATGTCTCCATCTGCAAAGATATTGAACTTATATTTCTAAGTCATTTTAGATAAATATTAGATCAATAAAATAGTCATATACGACTATAATCACAATGTTACCTTCCAGCAAGCGGAAACTCCATCGGTACGGGTACTTTCACAATGGGCGTTAGATAAGGCAGCCTATACCATGCCCACGACTGCAATAAGATTTGACATCCACCCATATCTGAATTCTTCTTCTCACCATCCATAATTGCGACCTTGCACATTTTATGGTACAAGAATGCCTATATTGCAGATCCCCAACTATATGTAGCAACTGTGTCAAAATCAGCCAAGAACGACAGATATTGTGTGTGAACCATATTATCATATGTATCTGGCATCAATACCCCACCAATAAGTTGCAGTATATATACTCGAGTTGCACACTCAAGTTCTCGGCGACCATATCCATCTGTTACAATAAATTCCCGTTACAACCATGAGCTTCTGAGACGTAGACCATCCACACATGACTCATGAGGAACTATGCCCAGGTACTGCCTGCAAAGCTCAAATGCATTATACTTGTTTTCTCCAACCAACAGATTCCCATTTATTGGGACACCAAGCTGTATTGCTACATCCTCTAGAGTTATTGAGCATTCGCCAAATGGAAAATGAAATGTGTGAGTCTCTGGTCTCCACCGTTCAATCAATGCAGTAATCAACCCGGGGACAATCTTAAATCCACGGAGAAATGAAACATTATAAAAACAGGCGTGCTATAGGTAATAAACTTTGTGGTCGAAAGGTTCCTTGATCTTCACTCCTCGACGACAGATGCTATGCTCCACACCCTATAATTAATTTATTATAATAAATTATTTCGTATTACACATGACACAATAACTTTTAAATTACTTACTTGCTCTTCACGAATATGAGACGAAATGTGCTCATGGTCACGGTACAACAAAACTCCTCCAGATGCCATTTTCTATTTGCATATCTGCAAAACAATTATCATTCGAATATATATACAACCAAAAAATGTATTAACTTCAAAAATTTTGATCTATACGAATATAAATTTAAAAAATACAAAAACTTACCAGATTCAACGAGAAACCGTGTAAATGTACTGTAAAGACTTCAACAACAAAAAATTATTTATCATTCAAATATATCTTCAATCACACAGAAAAATCTACAAACTCTCTATAATTAAAAAAATAACATATTAATTAAAAAAATAAATCGCTTACTTACTTTTGAGAAACCAAGAAGATCTACAGAAAAATATACTTTAACAATCTTCACCGTCTTCGAATTTATCTTCAAAAACTATCACCCAAAATTTCAACTCAAACTCTCTCAAATATACTGCAATTCTAACACTCTCAAATTTTTCTCTTCTCAAACACTCATAATCTTCTTCTCTATATCCTACATATATATATATATATATATATATATATATATATATATATATATATACAAAATATGTACAAAAAAATATTTGGGCTGGCTGACCAGCTTTCACGTGTTCGATGTTTTTCGATTCCTCTCCATACCGAGGGCATTTATCGCATGAAAGTCTTTTACCATGGAATCATCTCTTCAAAGAACCTTTTATAGCCATAATGTTATGACATGTTTTTCACAGGAAAATTTTTAATTTAAGAGGGCTGGAAGTCCCCATAAAGAACGCCAAAGGGAGGCGTCCGAGTCAAAACCTTCGCTTGAGCTTGGAGAAGAAGCAAGGTTTGTAGAATTGAAAATGGTATGGTACCCGGACTTGACTGAATACTCCTCAATTTTGTTCTTAAACCATACGATCTCATCTTTGATAAGGGGTCTCCAATAGGGATAGAACAAATTGCCTTGACTTCGGGAGCCGAAAAAAGAGATTGAAGTTTGTCGATTTGTCACTTACGAGAGTTCGCATCGATAACGCCTGTCATAAGGAATTCACGGCTGGAAAGAGGTCTCGGGGAAGAAATAGCCATTGAAGGCAACTTCAATGTTTAAAGATGCACAGTTGAGGCGCGCCTAGATGCTAAGACGAGGCGAGGCGATTTCAATGAAGCACAGTAATGCCTAAGGCACATAAAGGCATCACATGTTCAGTTTTTTTTTTGTTCTTTTTATCTTTCTTTATTATGTTTTACATACTAATTTGGGTCAAAAGTGGGGTCACTTAAAAATAACATTAATCAAATGAAATTTAAATTAACTTAGTCGAATTAATGTGTAATTTGAACTTAAGGTATAACACACGCTATATAGAAACATTAATTAAATTAGGTCGAATTTAAATTCAAATTGATTTAGTTGAGTTTTAAAATTTAAACTAAATTTAATTGTTTTGATACAGTAAAATGTTATTGCGTATTTGAGTTAATTTAAGTTTAAAGTAATTTTGAATCAAGTTATTTTTATCATGATTTAATTTAAGTTATTACACTGAGTTTTGAGATTTAAATTAAATTGGTCGAGTTTTCAAGGTCGAATTAAAATCGATTGTTTGATACACTACAAATTTATTTCAAATCTGAGTTATTTCGATTCATATTAATCTTGGTTCAAATTATTTTTATTATGGCTCGAATATTCACAATGAAACTGTTCAAATCCGTGGTTAACTCTACTTAATACAAACATTAATTAAATTAGATCAAATTTAAATTAATCTTGAATCGAGTTATTTTTATCACGATTTAATTAAATTTGAGTTATTTAAATGAAGTTTAATGAAATGGATCCGCCCAATCCAAGAGTTAAAATAAAACAGGATAAAAAAAGGATCAGCTCAAACAAGGGTAAAAATGGGGAACAGAAAGAACTTATCCCCAAAAAAGAGAACTTGCTGAGGAAGAAAGCAAGGTTTCGGCTCTATCTCCAGATACTTCTCTCTCTTCATAAAACTAGAGTCTTTGTGCTCCTATAGACCTTGTTTCTTTGCATTTTATTACCATCAATATAGAAATCATCAGAAAGGGGTAATTGTTGATCTGGAAATAGTATTAGTTCATTTGAATCAAAGGTTCGTGCTTTTCGAGCATCTATTCTAAGGGTAAAAATACTCAAATGATTAAGAATTAGCAACTCAAAAATGCATATTCCCCAACCACAAAGAACGATAAAAAAAATAGAGGAAAGCAAAACATTAAAAATAAGAATAGCATACTTCAATGCTGGATTGAACTCCGACTCGCTGCTTGTAATTCATCTTCACGTATCAAAAGTTCTCTTAACATAAAAAAAAAACATTACAATATCTTGTGCTTGGTTTTTAATTCATTTGTCTCTCTGACTTTTTTTACTTTGTTTTCATTAAAGATTTTATTTTTCTCTTTAAATTTTTAGGCAGTTGTTTCCTAATCATTTAAGGTCCATGTCTCTGTAGTTGAATAAAATTTTTAATGTGTGTCAGAGTAAATTATTAGAGTAATGCCATATAATTTGTTACTATAGCTTGCCATAAACTAAATTTTGGAGTTAAAAAGTCAACTTAGAACTCTAATAATTTTGACTTGTTTCTTAAAGGGACGTGGAACTGTTGCAACTGGCCTTGTTGAAGAAAGGACCATTAAAGTTGGTGAAGAAGTAGAAATTTTGGTGTTAACGCAGGTATTTTTGTATATTCATATACTGTCATTTTCTTATCTCAATAATGAGAATTTCAATTCCAAAAGTTCTAATTGCAATCATAATAAGTAGAGCAAGCAGAATCATATTAGTATTATTGTTTCAATATTTTCCTTCATTGACTTGTTATCTTCTAACGGGTAAACTGTTCTTTTATTGGCAGGGTGAGGCAGATAAGAAAAATGAGAAAAAGGTTTGATTTGAGTTGGAATCATGGTTCTTTACTTGATCCTAAGGTCATAAATAATGTCACCTGCAAGTATTGCTCGAAAGTTGCCAAATGTAGAATTTATAGACTTAAACAACATCTAGAAGGTGTATATTAAAATATAAAAATTTGTAACAAGTTCCGTGACCATGTGAGACAAGAAATGATTGAACACTTCCTTAAGAAAAAGCAAGAATGAGAGAAGATGAATTTGATGCATGACCAACATGAGTATGATTATGATCAAATAGACGATTTTGATGACGAAGATGAAATGCAAGTGTTAGAATTCGACCCAAAAGGGAAAAAAGTCAGAACATCAATGAATCTGAATGTTAAAAGGGCAAGACAAATTGGTTCGATGGATGATTTTATCAAATCTCCTACATAAACAATGGGTAAGCAAAGGACCATTAATGAGACCTATAAGAAATAACAAAGGGAGAATGCATGTGCTGATTTTGCTAAATGAATGTATGTTGCTACGATTCCCTTTAATGCTCTCACTCATCCTAGCTTTAAAGTGGCAATTGATTCAATCACTAGAGCTGGAATTGGCATGAAGCCACCGAGTGCTTATGAAGTAAGAGTCCCCCTGTTGAAGAACGAAGTTGCAAATACCAAAGAGACTATGAGAAATCATAAAGAAGAATGGGTGGAAACAAGATGTTCTATTATGTCAGATGGATAGACCGATCGGTGTGGAAGGACAATCATTAACTTTTTAGTTAATTGTTTAAAAGGAAGTATTTTCTTCGAGTTCGTTGATGCATCAAGCTATTCAAAGATTGGTGACAAGTTATTTGAACTGCTAAGTAGAATTGTGGATAAAGTAGGTGATGGCAATGTTGTGCAAGTTATAACAGACAATGGAAGGAACTTTGTAGTTGCAGGTGCACTCTTGATGGCAAAGTATCCACATTTGTATTGGACTCATTGTGCAGCCCACTTTATTGATCTAATTCTTGAAGATATTAGAGCAATTCTTGTTATTGATAAGGTCTTAAAGAGGGCAATTCAGATTAATAGTTTCATTTATCAATGCCCAGGTCTTTCAAATATGATGAGACATTTCACCAAACAAAGGAACTTGGTAAGGCCAACGAAGACAAGATTTGCAGCCTCCTTTCCCAGACTTTCACCAACACACAAGCAATTATATAACTTGAGAAAGATGTTTACATCTCAAGAATGGAGAGATAGCAAATGGTCCAAGGAACCTAGGGTAAAAGAGCTCGTGATACTATTTTGATGCCTTCCTTTTGGAATGGTATTGTATATGCATTAAAGTTAAGTGGTCCTTTAGTTTGTGCACTAAGAAAAATTGGTGGAGAGAAAAAACCTGCCATGGGATAAATATATAAGGCTATAGATCGTGCTAAATAAGCTATTGCAGCTTCATTTAATGGAAACGAGTCCAAGTACTCTGAAGTCTTTAAAATGATAGACAAGATATGAGAATGCTAGCAACATCATCCTTTACATGTTGTTGGCCACTTTCTTAATCGTGAATACTTTTATGATAATCCTCAACTTGAGCAATGTGAAAAAGTGATAAATGGCTTATATGAATGTATCCTAAGGTTGGTCCCTGCATTTGACAAGCAAGATAATATTATGTTAGAGCTCATTGTTTACAAGCAAACACATGGACTATTTGAGAATTCAATGGCTATCTATTAGACATAGAAAGTCTAAGGCTCTAGGTAATGAAAATTTAACTCCTTTATATATGATATATCATATACTTCTATTTATCTAAATCTAATTTATGTTGCAGTTGAGTGGTGGGCATGTTACGGTTCTTCAACAACTACTTACAACAATTTGCCATAAAAGTTTTCAGCCTTAATTGTAGCACATCAGGATGTGAGAGAAACTGGAGCACTTTTGAGCATGTAATTCACAATCGTTAACTAAATTTATTTAATTAGTAATGTTAAGTTCTTGGTATTTTGATAATTATAAACTCAATAAATTTCTCTCACTGTCTCACATATTAAAACCAAAAAGAAAAATAGTTTCACACAATCTAGGCTAAATGACTTGGTGTATGTCAAGTATAATCGAGCATTGATTCAACGATTCAAGTTGCGTGATAAAATTGACCCAATAGCTTTCAAAGATATTGATGACAACAATGAATGGTTGAGTGGAAGGACATATGAAGATGCTCAAGAGGAGTTTGCATTCGAAGAGAATAGAGGTCTTACTTGAGGACACGTTGCGCTTATTGCTGGAGTTCATGAAGAGTAATTTAACTTGAGATCAAGATGGAGCTCACAAAGAGGAAGAGATGGAAGTTAACGGGAATCCCAAAGACAAAGAGATAGAGATAGAGATGAGGAAGACGATGAAGGCTACCACTCACTTGATGGAGATAATATTGAGGCAAATTTGGCCAAGAAAAATAATTATATATGATGTCATATTATCATATATCCTTTTGAGATTATTTTATAACTAGCTTTGTCTACACAAAAATTAATATTTCATGATAAAATACAATGTCATGTGGTTTTTGATTGGAAAGTTAAAGGTAAATGAAATAAAGAGCTTTTATTGAACTTATAGTCATTTTAAAGTGATAAATTTTCTTTCTTGCTTAGTACTCTGCTTTATGTGCATTTATGCATTCTCCTTGATTGGTTCATGTTGAAGTTGAACATTCAAAGAATCTCATTATTCGTATCACCCCAAAAAAAATTTGAATGTAGAACTTTGAAGTGATGCTTAGTACATAAAATGCTGATGATGAATACTCTTAGGTGTTTACATTGTATGAAGTGCTTATTTTGCTTGACTATACAACTGGAAAAAACTTGTATATCTTTTATTTTCAAAAAGTGCGCCTTGCGCCCTTTTTAATAATGGGTAGCTTTGGGATCCATCGGTCATCCCAAATGGAGACCATCTTACCATTTCCAATACGAAAAAGGATACCCTTGGAAATAAGATCAACTCTCTCTCGAATACTAAGCCATGCTGTTGACTCTCAAGGAGATGTGTAAAATGAATGCTGGCAAAAGGTATAAATGGTATGTATTTGGGCAAGATAAACTGTACCAAGAGTCTTTTGCGTGCTAGTATACACGGTCGACAAGTAATACAGCTTGGTAAGCTGAGTATAGATCCCACAAAGATTGACTTGGAATTAGATTGCTTGATTGTTACTTTGGAAGAAAAAAATTATTGTTTGAAAGAGCTGATTTTAAAACTAAGAAAATAAAATAAAATAAAACCAAAGTGAAGTGAAGTGTTGGCCAAAAATGTGTTTTCAAATGAATGATGACTGTTGGCAGGCAATGCATGTTTCAAACGTGGTTCATGCCAGCCTTTATTGACAAAACTATCTTGGCATTGGTTGTCGAGCAGATTCAAAAATAGCAAAGCCTCTCTCGATGGTCATTGCCCTAACTGGCCAAGTAAAAACCTTTATATCTCTATAGTGTATGTTTTCCTTAAGCCAATTTGATTTAAAAACCAATCTATACTCCGTGGGGGTAGATTTCACTTCCGAAGTAAGTTCATCTACTTGAACGGCTTCTCTCGAAGCTTCTCTCCCAAGTGTTCAGCAACTTGATCGTTGCCAACACAAGTCTGTTAAGATATTGGAAGGTAAGCTAACTGTGCCAGCTCTCGCTTTGGCATAGTACTTAGGAAAAAATAAAGTATGCAAGACAAACAAACTTTGCCAAAAGCAGAATTATTATAAAGGAACTAAGGCATAAAAGGCAACATTTAAAACCAAAACATCCCCCATCAACTATTAAATTAGTTCATGGTTTGGGGGCTAACCAACAAACCAACAAATATTTTTAACATCGCCATCATAATAAAAACTAAAGAAAAACAACTTTTTCCAAGGGAATAGGCAGAGAGGTCTCTCGATGCAGCCCTCCACGCTAGGCTCTCGGCCAAGAAGTCGAACCACCCTTCCTCGGTTGCACCGACTGTAACTCGCCGCTCCAACACCTCGCTTCGACCACCTGTCGTATCGCCTCCTCCTCTTAATGTCGATCTATCCCCAAATGCTTGATCGGTTGGTCTTTATATAGGCGTGTAAGGGAAAGGATGGGATAAGCCTTTGAATTTGAAATGATCGAGAGATATGAGATAAAGCTCTATCCGATCATTTTGATATCTTATCAGCTCAGTGTGATAGCTTATCAGGTTAGGGCTGGAGTAACCATGCCATGGCCATCCTGACACACGAGCTTGGCACAACTTTGCCAACATCACTTGGCATCACCTTATCCCCTATTTTTTCGGAAGTTGATCCAATTGTGATATTTTAGGAGCCCGATCCTTTCCTATTTTTTCGGGGGTTCATTTCTTCTTGGCATGCCACTGGCATACCTCTCTGCCAACAAATGCTTGGCACTTATCTGGTCCTTCCGTGTCCGCAACATCTGGCATTCACATTGGCATTCCTAACTGCGTCCATTCCTCCTGCCATTCCACCTGCCAACCTACGCAAAGGGCACTAAAAATAACCTATGACACTGGCATAGGCAGCCTACTAACTCTTTTATGTAAATGCATGATTCTAACAAACTAATGCAACTAAATGTACTTGAAAACAAGCAAAAGCATATCAAAATAGGCATGAAAAACAATACTTTTGAGGAGTTAACACATGCCCTGAAAGATTTTTGACATTTAGGTGCAAAGAAGATGTGATAGTAGATACCTCGAAGAACACGAGCCAATAAAGAATCAGAATTTTTCAGAATTCTCCAAGATTGTTTAGCCACCAAGGCTTTGTTGAAAGACTTCAAGTCTTGGAAACCTAAGCCCCCTAGATCTTTAGCTTTGTAGAGTTTCTTCCAACTAAGCCAGTGGATTCCTTTACTTTTGTCTTTGGTTCCATTCCACCAAAACCTTCCAATGACGGAATTGAGCTCTTCACAAAAAGAAGACAGAAGAAAGAACCATTGCATAACATAAGAAGGAATCACAGTGGCAACAACTTTGATCAGGATTTCCTTACCTCATTGTGAAAGAAAATTTAATTTCCAACTTTGAAGCTTTTTTTGAACCCTTTCAAGGATAGAGGCAAGGGATTCTTTTTCCCTCTACCCCAGATTGAGGGGAGTTCAAGGTATTTACTTCATTTTTCCATAATACAAAAGCCTAAAGATTTAGTAAGAGAACTTTTCAAATTGAGACTAATATTCGGTGAGAAGAAGGCCGAAGATTTACTAGCATTAACAGTTTGACACGTGGCCTTCTAGAAATCTTTAAGGAGGTTAATTACTAAGGCACATTTTGCATGATGTGCCTTTGTGAATAGGACGCAGTCATCAGCGAACATAATATGACTAAAAATAGGAAATCGACACTCTATCCTGTAGCCCGAGAAAGCTTAATGTCTTAGTTTTTTGTCAATGAGCCATGAAAAGAGGTTAGAAATTAGAAGAAATAGAAAATGAGATAAGGGATCTCCTTGTCTCAATCCCTTTGTCAGACATAACTTCTAATGTCTTTCACCATTTATTATAAGGGAGAATGATACTGAAGTAACACATTGCATAACCCTCTGAATCCACCATGAATCAAATCTTGTTTTTTTTTTCATAATGAGATTGAGAGCATCCCAAACGACCTTATCATAGGCTTTCTCTATATCAATTTTTAGAGAAAAAAATACTTAAGGAGCCTTCACTTCTTCTTTTAATGGCGTGAAACGCTTCGTGGGCCGGAATAATGTTATCATGTATAAGACGTCCATTAACAAAAGTTGACTAAGGAGGAATAATATTAAGTAGGAAAGTTTTCAATCTTGAAGCAAAGATTTTGGTGATCACCTTGAAAGAAAAATTATACATGTTGATCGGTCTAAAGTGGCACACCTTTGTAGGGTTTTTTTCGATATTAGGAAAACTTTAATATCATTGACCTTCTTGTCCATAAAACCAATTTTAAAGAAGTTAGAGACCATAGAGATAAGATCTTTCTTTATGATATACTAAAACATATGATAGAAGTTCCTAGGGAAATCATCCGAACCTGGAGATTTGAAGGCCGCATTCTAAAAACAACTTCCCGAATTTTTTCTTTAAGGACTTCCTTGTAGAGAGATCTGTTCATATCCATGGAAATAATGCTTGGGATAAGGTTTAAAATCCCATCCATATCAATGGGGTGATCTTTTGTGTAGATTTTCTTAAAATGCTTCTCAAATTGTTCTGCGATATTGGTTTCTTCTTCCAACCAAGTTCCCCTACCATCTTTAATCTTATAAATTGAGTTGAATCTTCGATTTTGGAGTGCAGTTGTGTGGACAAATTTAGTGTTTTTGTCTCCAAAAGTCATCCAGTTCACCCTAGCCCGCTGATGCTAGTGCCTTTCCTCGCTTTCCAAATTTTTTTGTTTCAATTCTTCACTGTTTTTTTGTTCCTCCCGTACTTTTCCTTACTCTTCCCAATTTAACTCTAGTAGTTTTAATCTTCTTGCCAAAAGATGAACTTCTCGGTGGACTTGATTCTTGACCCCAAGCATTCTTAACATTGGTAGAACATTCTTGCTCCATCAACCACTTTGATTCGAATTTGAAGTTCTTTTTTCTTTTCTTCTTTGGACCATCAAGAAGAAAGACAATGGGTTATGATCAGAAGCTGTAGTCACTTCAAGCAGTCGGATGGCTTTCGGGAATAAGAAGATCCACTCTCCTAAAAAAAGGATACTATCAAGTTTTTCCATAATAGCATTTTCAGCTTCTCTTTGGTTAGACCATGTGAAAGATCCACCCTTGATAGACATCTCAATCATGCTTGTTGTGTCGATAAACTCAAGGTACCACCGAGCATGAATAGGATCAAATGAGTTCCCCCTCTTTTCTCTTCTTGATAAATAACCGTTTTAGTGCCCCCTATAACACACCATTTGCTATTTTGTTGGCCTCTTAATTTAGATAATTCTCCCAGAATGCTTGTTTCTCATTATTATAAGGGGGCATAGATGAAGGTAAAAAACCAATCTTCAACATTATTGTGAGAGATAAGGACATCAATAAATTTGTTTCATACTTTAATAATAGACACATTAACATCTTTCGTCCACCATAGTTCAAGACCTCCATCAATTCCTTTAGGGTCAAAATAGTAGCCTTCACTAAATCTATTTTTTCATTGAAGTTCATCCAAAAACTTCATTCTCTGTTTAGTCTCACTAAGAAAAACAAGGCAAGGATGAAATTTGTAAATGATATCGTTTAGAGCTCTAACAGTGTCCGAATTTCCTACTCCTAGGCCTCCAACCTTCCAAGCTAACAAAGCCATACAAACAGGAAATCCAAATGGTGAAAAACAGAAAGCTTACTCGTTTATGTCGTCGCGAAGTAAAACTAGGGACAAGAAAAGAAGGAAGACCTCAGCGTCCAAAAGGAAACCAGATGGAAAGCCAGAAGAGAATACTAGAAGAGCTCGATTCGAAAAGTCGGAAGATCCAGAGGAAAAACCACAGAGAGACTCATAATCTGATGCTTTAGAATAACTTTTAAACAGAGAAATTAGAAGTCCTAGGAGAGCAGAGTCTTCAGAAGGAACCAAAGAGTCAAGAAACGATGATGAAAACCCAAAGGGAGTCCCCACGGTCGTGTAAAGGAGAAGCGCAAGAAACACATAGAAAACCTCGAGCCCAACACCAAAAAGTGACCAAAATGAATTGAGAACTGACGATGACGCTGGGAGGGGGGAGCCCAACAACCAAAGTTAGTCAATCGAGCAAGAAACAAGGAATGTAGAACAAATTTGGTGGGAGATTTATGGGAATATATTAAACTTGAGTGATTTTTTATTTAGAATATTTTTGATTCGTGTGGTTTGGAGTTTTGGTTAAACTTAATTCGTACTCGATGCATTTGGGATTTGGTGTATTGAATTTCACACTTCAACTTTCCCATTATCGTGTGAACCTTTAGGTTTCCATTTAATTGAACTCAAACAAATCAATTGTTTAAAAAATATCCAATTAAGTTAATTATTTAGAATTGAACCTACTGAATGGTCTCAATGATAAAGGACGGCGTTGTTTATCTTAAGTGATTCGAGTTTGAAAATCTGCACGACGTGTGCATTTTCAAAAGACTAAAAGTAAAAACAAGATACTACCATTTAATCACACCAAAATATTAAAAAATTATTTAAAATTGATTGAAATATACATATCTAATATAAAAAGTAGTTTTAATTTAAAAATTATGGTAAATTACACAAGATACCACTGAACTATATGTATTGTATCGTTTAAACCATCGAACTCTCAATTGCGTTTATTTTGACACTAAATTTAGGTTTTAGGTTCAACTATATCACTGTGCCATTAACTGAACATGATGATGTGACAATGACGTTTAAGGTAATTTCTTTTATGTTATGACAGATGTAATGTTTAACCATCAGGCATAGTAGAAGGCTTGTGAATATATTGACAAAACTTTTATTTAGGTTACTTTTATTCATTTTATAAGAAATATCAAAGGTTACTCCTTGTTTGGAATTAGTTTTATATGAAATTACTTTTATTCATTTTATAAGAAATATCAATACATTATAATTTAAAATTTTGAGAATTAAACATAGGAAAAATTACCAAAATATTGTGGTTCAATTTTTTTTCCTCAAAATATGGTTCTTCCTCGTTTAATTCCAAATCTATGGTGGTTCACTATTCAAGTCAGAAGTCGGATTGACTTCTACCCGACTTTGAACAGTAAATTTCAAAAAAATAATAAAATATTCAGGCCAAAGTCGGAAGGTCCTTTGTCCGACTTCAAATAGAGACAATGGCCTCCAGCTTCTGCCACGTGGTAGCACCATAGAGGGTCATCCATTGTTGAAAGTCGGGCTGCCCTCTACCCGACTTCAAATAGTACCGACAGAGGGCAGTGTAGGGGTGGCAGTGATGCAGCTTTGGTGAAGTGGCAGGGTGGCATGCATGCATGCCTCGGGTAACAGGTAAGGTTATTTTTTTAATTGTTATAATTTTGATTGGGTGGTTGGTAGGTGGGTTGGGTGGTTGAAATTTAAAGTAGTTGGGGTTAAATAGGGGTTGAAGGTAGGTATATTTTATAACGAAATTTTTGAGAAGATAGAGTAAAGAAGAAGAAGAAGATTTAGAGGAAATTTTATAAGTATAAGATATGTATTTTATTTTTGAATATTATTTCAAGTTAATAGTTTTATTTTAATGTATGTATATTTTGTAGTTACGAATTTTTAATATTTTTTCAGTTAAATTTTTTGAATTTTATATTGTTATATTTTTTGAAAATTTTGAAGTTGATGTTTGATTTTTTGATATTTCAAATTCTTGTGTTAAAATAGGTGGTTGAAGAGAAGAAAATTTGTGAAGAGATTGAGTAAAGAAATGAAGATTTGAATAAATATAGTAAGTATGACAAAATTTTAGGTTGATGTTTGAAATTTTTATGTTTGAATATTTGTATTGTTTAATTAATGATTTATTAGATTTTATTTATAATGCTTTTTGAAAAAAAAAACGAGTATATTGGGACTAAAATGAGTATTTTGGGACTTGAATAAAAAAATTAGTAAATTAGTGACTACTTTGTAAAAATCTTAAAATTGAAGGGTTTTAAAGGCAAATTGCCTAATGATATAGGGACTAAGGATAACAGTTATATTATTAGTAGTAGTAGTAAAAAACGTTTTTTTTAAATTTTGTTTGTAATTTTGAAGAATTTTTTAAATTTAGGAGTTTTTAAAATTGTATGTAGTTAGTAGTAGTGGTATTGAAATTTAAACTAATAAGTTGATTTAGTTATGTAATTTAAACGTATTAGAGTTAAAATTTAAATTTCGTAGAGTTTTCGCAAATTAGAAACTAAACTAAAATATTATTATAAATTTTGTTTGTTTAGTTTATTATGCTTATTATTATTTTAATGTAGTAGATTTAGTCTCGGGTCCTAATATATTCTTACTTGTCCTGTAGGATGACTAGACAAGCTCCTCTTTTCAGATTACAAGATCGACACATTTCTAGTCTCACAGTTGATGAGATGGTACAAATTTTTTAATAATTTATTTATTAACAATTTAATTACTTTTTTGTTTGTTAATAATATTTATTTATTAATATTTTAATTACAGGATGTGGAGGAAACATTTAAGCACCATCTGACCATGGCCAAAAATCCTTTGGACGAGCGAATCACTGAATGTTTGATTGTCGCTCTGATTGAGCGTTGGAGGCCGGAAACCCATACGTTCCATACACCGTGTGGTGAATGCACGATCACACTTGAAGACGTGGTCATGCTTATCGGAGTCCCAGTAAACGGGGCAACATTGATCGGGGCACCATTGATCCACCATACGGAAGCTACACCTAAAGCAATTTGCTCATTTTACCTTGGTTCCGGATAAATCAAATTTAAAAGGATCTCGTGTGAAAATGAGTTGGTTGCAAAGTGAATTTAAACTTGGTGAATAGAATTCGGTTGATGCGATTTATAATGCCAGTCGAGCTTATATTCTGCAACTCATTGGAGCTATACTGATGCCAGCTAAATCTGGCAATCTTGTTCATACACGGTATCTACACTTTTTGAGGTATCCATGGGAAGCTGCTAAATATAATTGGGGATCGATCATATTAGCGTTCTTGTATCGTGAGTTGTGCAAAGGTGCTAAAATAGAAAATAGTCATAAGGTTCGGGGTATTGGTGGATGTTTGTTATTGCTGCAAGCGTGGGCTTGGCAGCAGCTTCCCTTTTGGACACCGACTACTCGAACACCGATACAGTTCCCTCTTGTCGCCAGGTAATTATCCTGATTTTGAGTTCAATGTTAAATTAAATTTATTTATTTTTAAAACATTATTGTGATTTGTATGCAGATGGTGCAAGAAAAAAGCGCATACGGGATTGGCGAATAACAACTTGAGAGTATTTAGAGCTCAGATTGATTTGTATTGTTAAGAGCAGGTATCTGGTTAAATGTATTGTTTACAATTTAGTTAAATATTTACAGTTTATTATTTACATTATAGTTAGATGCCATATTATTATAATAATCCTTATTTTTTAGTTTATTTGGATGTCGTACAACAATGATCGCATTTTTGTACCGAATAATCTGATGCTACATTCTAATCAGTGGTGTAGTGTTACACCGTTGATCCACTTTACGATTGTCGAGTTCCACTTTGCCGACATGGTGTTGAGGCAATTTAGCTTCCACTAGCCCATTCTGTTTATTCACATTGATCATGACTATTTGCACGATTTTGATGGATGAGGTAGGGTAGAAGTAAATTGGTGTTGTCACTTGATTTTCACCTTCATTTTAGTTGTTATATTAATTTAGTATTGTTGTAATGTTATACTAATAATATAGTTAAGTGACATTGATAACATAGTTAATATGTTTAGTAGTAAATATTAATGTTACTGATAATATAGTTAGGTGTCATATAGTAACATAGTTAATATATTATAGTTGTAAATATTAATGTTAGTATTAGAATAGTTTAGGTGTCATGTAATGTATACTTAGTGTGTTATAATTAGTATAATTGTTAGTATCGTATGTTAGTATTAACATAGGTTATATATTTTAGTATCCTAGTTAGTAGTTAATATAATAAGGTATCAAAACCCAAAAAATATAAAAAAATAGGTAGCCCATTTAAATAAAAAGATCCATTAGATTAAATAGAGTCCATCAATTAAAAATGCCCATACATTATACAAAGGGCCGGTTGGCCCATTTATAACCCCAACTAAAAACACCATAATCCCATCTTTATTCTTTGCTCAACCGAAAGAAGGCCGTTGGATCAATCTGGCGTCCAGCGGCACAGATCGCGCCAGCTAGAGATGATATAGCGCTTCAACTGCTCGGTCATTCAATCAGGGTGCAATCTGACGGCCTAGATCACTTCGAATATATAACGCAGATCATCACTCGCGCGTGGCAGCCACGTGCATGATGTTTCAGCTCCGGCCGTTCGCTTCATCTTCTCCGACGTTCCACTCGCTCCGATTGTTCCTCACTGGCGCCATTCGAATCATCAGAAACATGTAAACAAAGGAACAAGAAGGTTAAATCCCTAAATCAGAGCCCGGTAATTCATGATAAAGGTAAAAGGGAATTAAATCCCTAAATCGAAGCCCTAGCTGAAAACCAGAATCCAAAATGGGAAAGGTTGATCCCTAAATTGGTGCCTTAGCAAGAATCCAGCAACGATCAGATTAAAACAGTGAACAAAAAGGCAACAAGCTTAAAATCAGAGCCGAGACAAGATCAAATGAGGAAGATATTAGGATTCAAGCTTAAAATTCAAGCAATTTTTGTACTATATAAACCCCTTTGTAATTCATGTAAAAAACAAGAATAATTCCAGAGAAGAAATCACACACACAAATCACAGAAACACTAGATATATAGATAGCCTTCGGAAGTTAACAAGCAAGGATTGTAATCAAAGATTCAAGCAATAAGAGAAGTAAGTTTTTCGTATTCTTTTCTATCTTTTTCCTTTTTGTTTCAAATTAAATAAAGAAAGGGATTGTTATTACCTTCTTTCTAGTTGCGCCGCCATGATTTTGTTAGTCTACGTAGCTTCGGCAAGGAAAGATACGATTTTGAGGTCGTCGGAATTTGGAAAATTTTGGGTTTTCTGGGAATTTCACTGCCGGCAATGGCGGCTGGCACCGGTGGAAGGCGGCCGGCACGACAGACCACCACTATGTTATTCAATTCATGAAGAAAACGGTGAATGTCTTCAGAGAATTTTATAAGAACCAGCTTTGATCCATTTGGAGGGATTGTTATAAAATGAAATCTGTTATAATATTTGGTATATATACCAACCCGTTTGACCCGACCCGAATCCGGATATAACCCACGCCTTTTTTTTCCCGAATCTCACGCCGCAGCTCTTTAGTTTTCAATTGTTTCAATTTTGTCCTTTTTCTTTTCAATTTGTCACCTAATTTTAAATTGTTTTCGAATTAACCTTCACATTTTATTTTCTTTCAAATTACTCCCTAATTCAGATTTTCTATTTTAGAAAAACATAAAAAACCCTTTTCTTTATTTAATTAAGTAATTACTTAGTTGTTTATTTAATTAATTAATTATTTCTTTCTATATTTTATGCAAATATTTGTGTGTTAAACTTTAGGAATATGGACTTAAAACATAGATTAGAGACATGTATGTTGTAAAACATTCTTTATTTTCAATAAAATACACTTAATTACATTTAAACCTTAACAGTTAAAATGAAAGTATATAACACCCCTTTCTCGTATCCATCAATGAATATGAGTCAGAGGTATCACAAGAAATTTGTAAAACCCCCTACATTTGTAATTCGGTAAAATTTTGTTTCTTTAAAAATATTACAATATATTTAGTTTTTATTTACAAATCTAGTTAATCACGTAAAGCTTAAACATAATATTTTCATCATCAATTCGAGTTTATTTTCAGACAGCAACTTATCAATTTAATTTGTCTTTATATAATTAGTAAAACTGCCTAAAAAGTGACTGATTTAAAATTCATCACAATACCAAATAAAATACAATTTCTATCAAAGCAAGCATATCTTTTTAATATACATGCCAACTAGTAAATATCAAAAAATGTCAAAAGATATCTTACTGATACTGATGTACCTGTTATTGCTTGATGATGTCCATTTATGCTCCTTACTCTAACCATTTCTTCTTTCCTACGTGTAAAACAGTTACACGCTAAGTATTTACTTAGTAAGGCAATAATTCGAATTCAAGTGCAATTGTCATAATATCAATATTAATGATTAACAATGCATATGATCACCTTACCATTACATGCTCGTTAACATAAATAAATATGTATATCAAAGTGATAAGATTAGATTTTACCAATATCGTTGCCATTTCCATCTGTAAGCTTTCAATGCTTACCAATACCTCTTTCCATTTCTATCTGCAAGCTTTCAAGCTTATCTTCCTATTTATTTTTTATTCTTTTCAATTTATTTAGCCCAAGATATCGAATTAAGAGATTCTATGTACACGAGTCATCCCTCTATACTTACTTGAGTATAGTATATTATTGCACTCTACCGGGAGTGCTTAGCACCGAAGTGCTTAGGTATACTTACCGGAGTATACCATTAATGAAATTTGCACTTTACCTGAAGTGCTTAGAATATTTATACAGCTGTTTATGACTCTATGGATATCCAACTATACCTTCGAATCCCTATATCATACATTGGTTTTATATAATATATCTATTTCATCATTGGCAACATATATCAATATATATATATATCAACATTGAGCAATTCATACCCGTAATAACATTTCAATTTCATCAATGTAAGTAATCATATGATCAATGCATTTTATATTTCAATTCTTGACATATTACGATATGTCAATCATATGCTCAATGACATAAATATCACGGCAACAATAATTTAGGGTAGGCTCATCGCAAGCCATCCCAATCATGGATAAAATATCAATGTAGTATGACATGTATGCAATTGCACTCACCTGAGTCATTTATTAGTATGCCTCACTGAGTCCTCTTTGATCCTTTCCTTCATTGTACCTCAAACCTCCCTTAACTTCATAATTCAAATAAGTAAAATATTTGTTAGATCCCAATCTAACAATATCTTAGACATATTGTCCAATATAATCATTCAAATATAAAAATTTCCAAACGTTTTCCTTTCTTCCTTGTATTGTTCAAAAACTCATTATGGTCCTTAGTGACCAATTTGAACTTCCATGAACCCCTTTCAAGCTTACTAATTAACCTTAGATACAAAATGTATCAATTCTCATTTTTTGGCAGATTGCACTACCTTCAAAGAAATATTTCTATAAAATAATATACAACTCAGAATTTGATTCCGTTTGTTCTGGAAGAATCTAGATTCAATAAGATTTTCAACCATATAAATTAATAGCCAAAATTCAACTTGTACGATTTATGGAGAATTTTCAAATTCAATTTCCAGTATTGAATTTCAAAACAGCTTGCTATACTGTTTTCTGACCTTTCACCACTTAAAAATTCATATCTTTTTACTCGGAACTCGAAATCAGTTTCCGTTTGTTGGGCACAAAACTAGACGAACAAATATTCACATTGGTATAAAATTCACCTTCTAATAATTTTTGTAGAATTTATGGTGAATTTTTCAAACTTACTGCCAAATCTAGTTTTCTACACTACTTCCATAAATAACTTTAAACTTTATACTAACTTCTCCTTACTTCTCTACTTTTCAATTTAGTCCTAATACTCGATTCAAACCATCAACTTATCACCCTTTTTCATCAAATAATTATTCAACATTGATCCCCCCTAATTTTTCCTTCTTTCCGAATTAGTCACTAAAATGCAAAGATAAGGATTCAAACTTCATAACTTTGCAATTTAGTCCTCAAATCAACATTACTACTTGAATTCTGTTATTTCAACTAAAATTCAGATTTAGTCCTTATCAAAAACCTCCTTGCCGAAATGGTCCCTTAATTTTGGCAATTTGTCAAAATGGTCACTAACTCGATTTAACATCAATTTAGCATTCTAACTTCATTTTCTTGTCTCTAACATCATTAATAACATAAATACACTCCAAATTCTAAAAAATCAGATTTGGTCCTTCAACTTTTCAATTTGCCGAAATGGTTCCTACACAATTTAACTTAGGGTTTTGTTCCCAAACAACAAGGCAAGCTTACTAAATCATTAATTTAACATCACAAACCCTAAATTAAACTTGAATCCATAAACCCTAATCATCTTCATAATAATCAAAACATGAAGAACTTGAATCCCAACTCAATATCATTATTTTAACATCATACTAACTTGATTTCAACTTAAATTCAATCATGGAATCATAAAATCTCAAAAGCCCCAATTTGATCCATAAACCCTAATTTCTTTCTCATGTAAATTCTCAT
Organism: Hibiscus mutabilis; assembly: GCA_019671005.1. Lineage (NCBI taxonomy): Eukaryota > Viridiplantae > Streptophyta > Magnoliopsida > Malvales > Malvaceae > Hibiscus > Hibiscus mutabilis. Next base: position 12,955,060 of record CM033735.1, on the reverse strand, counting down.
CAATCAAACATGGATTCCATGAATTATTGATATCAAAAGATAGAGCTTGATGAATAGAACAACTTTGCAATTGAAGAGATTACCTGAAAACCGAGTTTCGGGGCTTGAATCGAGCTTGGAAATTTTTCTCTTTCTTTCCCTAGCTCTGACGTTTTTGGGCTTCACCATTATTTTACACATATATCTATTAAATGAATATTAAATTCATTTAATAGTGAAATTACAATTTTGCCCTTTTTATCCAATGGTTGAGATTGATTTTATCATCAATCAAGGGCCAAGATTTAATATTCCATTTCATCTTTCCAAAATTGCCCTTATAAATTTTTAAATATTTCAAAATTGCCATTGGGGCCAAATGACCAATTTGCCCTCCAACTAGTCTTTATTTACTAGTTTGTTTCCAAATTGTCATTCCATTAAAATCTAACTAAATCTAGTTAGAATTCAACCAACCATAATAAAATATTCATAAAATAACATTTTATGACTTTTCCATAACTTTTGGATCAGTCTCCAAAATTTCCATTCAATCCAATATACCGATAAATAATCATTTACTCAGAAATAAACTGTAGGATTCATCTTGAATCAAACTAAAAATATTTCCAACACTTGGAAATGACTTTTATAACCTTTCTCTATCATATGGCAAAATTTCAAAATTTTTCAGTTCGATCCGGGTATCCGAATTCCACTTAAACTTTAACTGCGATTTTCCCAATAATCGAAGTATCAGATCGAACCAATAATTCCACATTCGATTCGCACCCTTAGGTGATCTATTTATTTATGAAATAAAACCCTTAACTTTTAGGTAATTACAACTTTAGTCCCCAAAGTTTATACTTTAACCATAAAATTTTCAAAATTTACATTTTGGTCACTAACTTTTTAAACTTCAATTCCCATTCCAATTTTCCTTGGAATTCAACCAAACTTTAAGAATACCTTATTCAATTCACTATCTATCACATGAGACCTTTAAACCTTATAAATTTCCTTTTTAAAACCCATAATTAGAGAAATCCTAACTTTTGCATTTTTTTGTCATTTTAGTCACTAAGTTAGTTTTTAAGCTATTATCTTAGTACTAAATGACCCTTAATCAACTTAGTAAATTTTGGGGTATCACAAAGTAGATGTTTCTTTAGGTATTAACACAACTAATTTTTCTTGTTGATTTATTAAAAAAAGGGAAAACTTAATTGATGCGGTGGCTTATCAAACGAGAATGACGGGTTAGCGCCAGGAGTGTTGGCGGTGATTAAAGTTCATTTCCCGGGCGATAAGGCCGTGAAAATAGATTTACATTCATTTTGCGGACAAATAAATCGAAATTTTGTGAACTTACAAATTTTAGTTTTTAAAGCATTTTTTGAAATCAATTAGGTACCAATTTTTTGGTGTTGTGGGGTGCTAATCCTTCCCCACACGTAACTGACCCCCGAACCTATTTTCTTTGTTTTTTCGTGGACCAAAATGTTATTTTGATAAATAAAACATTTTTTATTAAAATAACATTTGTTTTAAAATTGATCGAATCACACTTTTCTTAAAAAAGATTGGTGGCGACTCCGTGATTTTATAAAGTTTTCCAAAATGTCAAAACCACCTAAAAAGGGTTGCGACAATTGGGAAGCCACACACGCCGAGTACATTAATATGTGGAATAACAGAGCTTCAACGTTATCGCTTCGCGCTCCAATCCAAGAGGATGATTTTAATTTTGAGAGGTCAGAGTACCAGATCTATTTTCTTAATAATGGAATGTCGTACTTAATTATGGGCGATGGACGGGAAGAATGTCAAAACTATAAGAAAAAATACAGTGGTTAGGGTGAATCTTCTAAGAGTGTAGCGGGTGCATCTCAAAATCTCATTTGGAGTAGAAACCCCGAAGTTTGGCCAACCACGTAGGAACAACCATAAGTGGGCCCGCTAGTTATATGAGAAAAGGAACCAACTTGTACATATGTACAACCAGAAGTGGGTCCGAGCTCCTCAGATACTCACGGGTTTAATGATGTTGTTTTATACACACTCGAGTTTTTTCCTCCACAGACACCTCTTTACTCGAACTTTGGACAGAGCATAGATTTTCAGGAAATGCAAAATTTCATGAATTCACCAAAGATTATAGGAGGGCAGAGCGGTTACATGGACTTGTTCACAACACCGCCTCCTATGCCCTCGGTGACTGAGCAGGTGAGCTACACCGAAGAGGATGCTGAAGAGGATCCTGAGGCAGCATAGAGGCCACGACATTCTCAACGACCGCCACTGTCTTATCTTTCGACCATATCCGCTCATGGTCAAAAATACGTAAGAAAAAATGATTTTATGTATTTTGTGTAATACATTAGAGGCATTTGAGTTTGAATTTGGATTTTATTGTTTTTTATTATTCACTTAATCTAAAACTAATTAGAAAATAATTGGTAAGTCAATAACTAACTCAACTTAAGCTTCTTTTTTTTTTATAAAAAAACTCAACTTAATATAACTCAATAAAATAACTAACCACACATGACTTGTACAAAATTAAAATTTAAACTATCAAAAAATCGAAACCACAACTTTTGTGAATTGTACTAAATTCTCGTTATAAAAGAACTTTTTATTTTATAATTTCTTTAATTTTATGTTATGCATATAATTTGCAATTGCACTTTCAAATTCAAACTCAAATTTCAATTCTGATTAAAATTAATATTTAGCTTAGAATTAATATTTAGCTTTATCTGCAATTAAAATTCAAAATCAAAGTAGATTCGAATTAATATTTAGTTGTGATTAAAATTAAAAGTCACCTTAACAACTATTTTTTTCATTTGATCAATTTTAACGATTCGAACGTGCTACGAGCCTAAGTACAAGTACCACACATTTGGACATTTTCAAATACGAACATAATATCGTCAAATACAAACATAACATTTTCAAATACAAACATAATATTTTCGAGTACAAACTTAAGAAATCACTGAGGCATAGGCACATATCTTGGTCCATTTGGACATTTTGATTTTGAATGGCCTTCAGCCCTACATATGGTACATCTTTTTCGTTGTCCCTTCTCTCTGTGATGAAGATCCATACTGGTGTAGATACGAGTTGATCTAGGTCAGCCAATTGGAGTTCTACGGAGTGTAGGATCCGATAACCATTTTCATGCTCCACTGACGGCCAATGCATTAAATTTGGGATTGGTGGGAACTCAATTCTGTAAATATCTAACATATGGTTGAGACTGAAGCATTCATCAACATATGTGTACGGGTCAACATTGGCGAACATACATGTTGCAACTGCATGAGCACATGGATATCACCATGCCAGGAACTCGCCACAGTCACACCACCTACGTCTGAAATCTACTCGAAATACATTTGAATAGGGTGCTTCGTGTCGGGTTCTAGAACCAACAAAATCAAAAGTCTTATTCATTCGGTCGAATGTGTGAGCGGTCAATGACATTGCACTCTTCACATTATCATCCATTTTTGTCACAATAGTAGGAGCTCAACGTTGTCCCCTGTTTATTAAGGACTGGACCTGCTTCCCTTTAACGTACCAAACCTTAGCCAATCAGTAGTACGTCTCTGTCACCAAGCTTGCTATTCGGAGATGACGTGATCCTTTCAGTACGCCATTTATGCACTTCATAAGGTTGGTTGTTATATGCCTATATCATCTACCACTTTCGTCATATGATTGGGCCCATCTTTCTCTCTTGATACTATTGGCCCAACTCCAAACACGATCGCCATATTTCTGTAAATTTGTTATCTTCCTCTCAAATTTTGGCTATAGTAGTTGATACCTTGTGCCATAATATATGTTGTTAGCATCAACAAAAATCAAAGCACATAAATCCATAGGCATATATAAAAGATTTTGAAAGAATGATACTTATCCATCCTTAAAATCTCACTACGAAGGTATTGATTTTTGAACTGCTCGTAGCTGTTCTTATCGATGTGACGAACACAGTATGCAGGGTATGCGTGCGGAGGTGTCCAACGACTTCCCTCTCGATTAATTGTTGTTTTGATACATGTCCCTTGATCAGAAATAATGCAGACCCCATCTTCTCGGGTGACATGGTCACGCAAATTGGTCAAAAAGAAATTCCAAGCTTTTGTCTCTCCCCCTCAACAATTGTGAATGCAATCAGAATGACATTACTCTTACCATCTTGCGCAACGGAAACCAACAATATATAAAAGTATCTCCCGCAAATCCACTTTCCATCTACTTGGATCATACGTTTACAAAATGGAAAGCCTTCAATGCATGGCTTGAATACCCAAAATAGTCGATGGAAAAATTGATACCATTGAAGCAGTTGGCCTTGTCGGTCGGATGCATCCTTTGTTTGATACCTCACTATGGTGCCCAGGATGAAATATGACATTGCTATCAATAAAGCCAGTAGCTCATTATACGATTTATCTTAATCACCATACACTGAACGTAATGCCTTATCCCTTACACGCCACCTCTTCTTGTATTTTATTTGATATTCAAATTATTGTGCAATGGTTGCCTGAATCGCTGAAACTGGAGCCCTTGGATTTGTTTCGACCAACTTCATCATGTGATGGCTTATTACACTCGAGTCCAATTTGGTGTGGTCCTGGTCGATGGATGTTCGTAAACATGTGTGACTGGATTGTGACATGTTAGCCATTGATACTGCAAACCATGAATCTGAGCTCCAATTTACTCAGATATCTTCTCCTTCATTACTCGAAGCGCGATTTCTTTTTCAAATCTCATTTTCGTAGGGCTTTCAGATTCAAATACAATACTGACATCAGCTTTCACCATTTGTCCATTGTAATGGACAATCACCACAAATCTGTTGTTGCTCATTTTCTCTGCATGTTCGAAAAAAAATATTTTCAATAATAATACACAAATGAAAATGAACAACTACAATGTCACTAAACCTAATTTTAAACTATAAATAACAATAATTTTAGAACATAATACTTATTTACAAAATTATTTTGAATATATATATTCGAATACACTTTAAAAAACTATACTAATTTCTAAAAAATACTAATTACGATTTTTCCCACTACTATAATCATAAACAAAAATAAAACATTCATCGTTCTAACACAAAAATTAAATTTCAAACCGACTTACAATATTTTCCCCACAACTTTCTTCTTCTTCTTCTTCTTCTTCTCCTTCTTTACTTTAATTTTTACTCAGTTTTTTCTCTAACAAATTACCTCCAACAATACCTATCTAAAAATATATATAATTTTCCCTTAAATACCCCTACATATATTTATCTGCACTATAAGTTTCAAATCAAAAAAATTATACTACCCCTATATAATTTAAAATTATTATAACAATTAAAAAAACTCACATTTCTTACCTGCCTAAGGCATGCATGGCTGGTCCAAGAAAAGAAGATGAATGACTCTCATGTCGAAACCCGAAGAGCAAGAGGCGAAAACCTGAAAAGACGCCCAGAAAAAGAAAAAAAAGAAAAAAGAAAAAAAGAAAAAGAAAAGGAAGAAGGGGAAAGGGTAAGAAAGAAAAAAACTCACCTTTTCAAGTATTTGCTTAGACCTATTTTCTCTCAAAGCGCCATTTCTGGGTTTTCACTTCAGAGGTCTTTTTCTTTCTTACCCTTTCCCCTTCTTCCTTTTCTTTTTCTTTTTTTTTCTTTCTTTTTCTTTCTTTTTTTCTTTTTCTGGGCGTCTTTTCAGGTTTTCACCTCTTGCTCTTCGGGTTTCGACATGAGAGTTATTCATCTTCTTTTCTTGGCAGATTTTTTTTTATCTTACCCTTCTTTTCTTGTTTCAAGACATGGTTTTTTCTCTTTTTCTGGGCGTCTTTTCAGGTTTTCACCTCTCACCTTAGATTTGGCAGATTCCTTTCATGTCTTGAAACAAGGAAAGAGAAAAAACCATAAGCACTAATTTTATTTCGCTTCCTTGATTGTGGCCTTAAGATCACGAGTTCCTCTAAAACTTTTCTCCTTTTCTCGACTGATTCTTTAAACTATGAATTCCTCTATGCCTCGATTTTTGTTGTGTGGGCACCTTAACATCACGCTTGAATGGCTCGCTGATAGCCCAGAAGTCTTGACGGGAAAGAGTGGTCTTATAAATACATAAATGTATAACTCCCCAAGAATTTCAATTGCGCTTATATTCATAACTATAGGAATTGGGTTCAAGCTTAAAGTTGTTCTCCTCACTACGAAATCCTTTGATCTTTCACCCAAAATTTGGAGTCTGGAGTTGTTCTTCACATTAAAAAATTCTTCATCCTCTGAGGTCCGAAATTGTCGAAAGTTGAAACTATTCTTCTCATTATGAACTATTCATTCTTTCGGATGAGCTTTTCTCATTATGAACCATTCCCTCTTGGCTAAGCAAGTTCTTCTCCTTAGGAACTCTTTTAATCTGTTTTGGGCTAGTTCTTCTCATTTAAGGACTCGCCATCCCTACTGAGATCTACCTCTCCAAACAGGGAGTTGTAGGTCAAAATCTTTTCTAATCTTTGAATATGTCAAAAAAACCAAAATGTTTTGATGATATGAGTTATCATGCTCCTAACCTAGGGATGTCTAACTAAGTATGATGCATGAATTATGACATTTTAAAGATGCTGGGGAAAAACCCTTTCTTTTCGGTCGATCACTCTTAACTTCTACCGGCTTTCTATTTTTGCTAAGTCTTCATCTTTCTTACCTGCTTGAGGCATGCATGGTTGGTTCATGCATGCCACCCCTGCACTGCCCACTGCCGATACTGTTTGAAGTCGAATAGAGGGTAGTCTGACCTCCAATAGTGGATGACCCTCTACGGTGATGCCACATGGCAGAAGTTGGAGGCCATTGTCCCTATTTGAAGTCGGACAGAGGACCCTCCAACTTTGGCCTAAATATTTTATTATTTTTTCAAAATTCACTGTTCAAAGTCGGGTAGAAGTCAATCCGACTTTAGGCTTGAACAGTAAACCACCATAGATTTGGAATTAAATGAGAAAGAACCATATTTTGAGAAAAAAATTTAAACAACAATATTGTGGTAATTTTGCCCTTTTTTTAATTGAAATAAATGCTACCTGGCCATTAATCAAAAAAAGTAGTTTCACAAGTTAATGGCCTCTGGACTCTTAATTGAAGTTGATAAACTAATGGAATTACCCAGAATTATTTAGTATTTCCTTTACAGAAGTGAAAGATGTAGCGACCTTTTTTATCTTTTAAAAATTCAAAGCTACGGGGTATCCCCATATTTTTGAGATTTGGGTTTAAAGGGGATTTCTTCTTGAAAATTCGTATTTATTGAAAACAATCAAGATTTGGAGTCGCCACTGGCCATTTGGATAAGGTAGGCCAGACACCACAAAACTAGAGATTCGTTTTGAAAGGGCTCGGGAGTTGGTTACGTGTGGGGAAGGATTAGCACCCCCATCACGCCTGAAAATCGGTACCAAAATATTTGTTGCTTTTAAATGGACGTAATTAGTTGGAATTTAAATTGAATTTAATTTAGCGTACTTAAACGAAAATTGACCTTAATCGAACGAGCTTTATCAAATTGATAAGTTCAAATTAATTGGACATTTGATTACTGAGGTGACGATACAACGGATCATAGATTAAATCGACATCAAATAAGCCTGACTACCGTGTTAATTTATGGTTCGAATTTCGTACATCACCTTTATGCATGATGCAAGCATTTAAATATGATGTTATGATTTGTCCACTTTTAATCAATGTTTACCTTATGGTGGTAAGAATTAATTTAAATATTTGGTCATCCAATGAGCCATGACTGTTAGGACAACAATATCGGAATTAATGAATACCTACTTTTAGGGTTTAAATTGATTAATTACCATGTCAAATTAGAATATTAAAGGCCACATGAATAACAAATAAAATGCACGAGCTAAACATAAATAAAGGTGAATCATGTAAATATAGAAATAAAAATAAGCAAGTAAATAAATGCAGAAATTAAAAGGCACCGGGCATGAGGCCAGATTTGAATGAAAAAGAAACAAAATGCAAGAAAATAAATATCCGAAAAGGACCAAAACGTGCGGAAGTTAAAGCAAAGTAATTACAGAAATTAAATGCGGAACATAAATTCGAGAAAATAAATAAGAGAAATTAAAGTGCAAGAAATTAAATATATATATTATAAAAATAATACTATGATACATAATAATATATGTATACTATGTATAATGCGCATATAGTATATAATATATATAGGTATTATATAATGTAATATACTATATGGCATATGTAAATTATGTATTATATAATATGTACTATAATCAAATATAATATATACTATAATAAGTTATAATCTAAGTAATATAAAACCATAGTATATATTATAATATACCATGTCTAATACAAAATATATATTATAAGGTCAAACGAAAGAGGACGAAATTGAAAGATTTATAAAAGCTTCAGGGACCGAGGAGTGATTTCAAAATGCGGGAGGACTGTTGGGTGTAAATAGAAAAAAGACAGAGGTCGTTATCATGCGACAAAACCATTTTAAACGGGGACCAAGTATAAAAGTTAATTTTTTAAAACAAATCATTTATCTCCTTTTACCCAAAAAAAGAGAGCAGAAACGCTCTCAAATGCTCATCGTGTTCATCTGGTGTTCTTCGAGAACTCAGATTTCGGCGACTCTTCCGCCGTGATTTTTAGAAATCGGTGACCTTTCTACCGTACGCCACAACGTCGGCCGTCGCTCGTCAAAAACCAGCCCAAACAACTCCCTTTTCTCGATTTAAAACTAGATCTGAACTCAAATCCTTTGAAAACAATGAAATCCCCCCTTTATTTCACAAAGACAGAAACCAAGATCATTTTTTTAAAATCAAGAATCTCTTTTCACTTGTTTCTCCTCCGAATCACCATGCACAACATTGAAGGAGGCTGTGAAGCTTATCGTCGGTAAGGGAGGGCAATGACAAGAGGGAAAGCGAACCGTCAAAGGTAAAAAAAAAATCAAAACCCTCACTTTATGCTTATGCTTCAAAATGAAAAAAAAAAGAAAGAGAAAAGATACCTCTAAAAGGCTTTTCTTTTTGTATTGTTTTTCTTTAAAATCCCCCCATCGTTAGTTAGGGTTACAATTGTTTGTTTCGATTTATATATAACCGAGTTACATAATTTTCAAGAAAAAGGTAAAAAGCAAGATTAATATCCTATTGGCTACCTATTTTCTTGTTTGTATTCGTATGCAGCTCTGAAAGTTGTTAGTTTGTCTCTGATGTACTTGTTCTCTAATTTGTATGCGTGCCCACTGCTGCCATTTCTGGTGTTCTCTTTTTTTTTGTTCTCACATGTGATGTGGCTGCCGGAGAGGGGGGACCAGCTGGTTGTTGCAGACGAGCGTGAAAGAGCTGAACGGTCAGGCGCGCGGTTCTCGTATGCGCTCGTGAGGTGAGCCGAGGAGCCACGCGTGGGCGCGTGCGAGATCTAGAAACTTCCTCCTTCGAATGCGAGCCGTCCGATCTGCCCTGAGATCCAAGGGCCAGGATGATGCGACGCCAAGCTTAATGATAACCCTCATTAGGGTTTCCCTCTGAAGGCATATAGATCGTTTGATCAACAGCCAGATCCAACAGTCCAGATTTAGCTGCGTGAAAAAGACGAGGATTAGGGTTTTTGTTTAATTAAAGTTGGGCCTTATTGGGCCACATGTAATTAAAAAACTTGGTCGTTGTTTATTTATGTTAATGGGTTGTTTTATATATATAATGTTTTGAGTTTTTTTTAAATATGCAAATGGACTGATAATTTTAATAAACTTGGGTTGCTTTATTTATTTAATTAGTCATTTTTTTATTTTCAGTTTAATCTAATAACAAAAACAATAATAGTGCTCCTACTAATACTTAAGATAACATAAATGATATAATATACTACTAATATTTTGGAGTTTTTCAATTGGGTAATAACATAATAATAATAACATGCTAATATAACATGATAGTAAATTAGATAATAAATAGCATCACATATATAAAAATACTTGGTTCAAATAGCACTAGTACTAACTTTTCTAGGTTTTAATGATAATCACATACCTATATAATATAAAATAGTTAAAGTTAAACAAAGTCTTTTTTATTGCAAAAAAATGTAAAAACGGGTTGACACCCCGAATAAAATTATTAATTACAAAAGGTTACAAGTATAACAATAACTAAGCCATAGCTGAAACATTCCACTTCCAAACCCCCCTCTCCTATTATCAAACTACTCGCATCACCGCCCTTCTGCGGCTGCTAACTTGAAGATCCTGCATATTATACATTACTTATCATTTCTCTCACGTTTAACATTTTTTATGCTCCTAAAAATTTATGCAAACATTTCTGAAATCTGGCCAATTAACTTGAAAATCCATGCATTTAAGATCAAATTAAAATTAGAAAGTTGAGGTATCCGTGTAAGTTAGCGACTTATGAAACTTATTCCCCTGGTGTTTCTTCGCAAACAAGTTAACCCAATTTTGTACACTAAAGAAGCCAAAACACTTTGCTGGACCACTCTGACCTCAATGCTTTTAAAAAGATACAAGAACTAGCATGTCACGGAAAGTGTATAAGCTGATTTCAAATGGGGATATTAATTATATTAATGAAATGATAGAAAAGAAAATCAACAGTGGATTCAAACCTTGCAGAGCAAGCTTTTAAAGGCAAAAGTAATATATACATGATTAGATTCGGGACAGACGCATGATTTTAAATTAGAGGGTGAACTTATAAAATTTTAGGAGAGCAAAAATAAATTTTTAATAAAATATACATAGAAAAATTCTAAAAACATTTTAAATCATATATGAATTTTAAATTTTTAAGGGTGTGATTGTCCTCTCCAACTCCTCTGGGTCCATAGGGACAATTGAATTAGATCATAAAGTCCAAAACTGCACCTTGTCCGTGTACATTTTGAGTATGGCAGATAAGACCTGGTTTCCAGCTATTTGTTTCACTCTTTGTACCATTTGCGGCCTTGTAATCCTTTTTTCCTGTAAAACAAAATAATCAAACGTATGGAAATAAATAATTAACACACCAGTTGTATCCTTGTATTTTCATATTCGTATCAAATTTGTCTATTTAAAAATTCAAATTCCGAGACATACATAAAAAATTCGAGAATTTAACACACTTGCCTTAAAATCTGTGTATTGTTTTTTGAGGGAAGCCATCCGTGATTGATCTAAAAACCGAGAGAGTATGGAAATCAATGTGGGAAACGTCATCCATGATGATTTAGGCTTCATGATTTTTGCCTCTGTTAATCCTTAATTGATTAACAAACACAATTATTATGAGATAATCCTAAGATTAACGCATGAAAACAAATTAACAGTCACATTCACACACAAACACAAGTTTGCAATAAGCTTTGCTTACCGCTTAAGTAAGGGGCCCCAAAACTGACGATGTAACAAGGGAGGATACTGAAATTCAAGCGAGAATTCCAAACGATATATTTTGTGGGAGCTGTGATATCATCTACGCCGGAATCGAACTCCAACGAGCTCGGATGAAACTGATGGGATGAATCTCCGGTCACCACTTCTTGCTTCCCTAATATAACTCGGCATAACAACAGATGCCTCAGCCCACTTTCATCAACCGTTGAAGACAATATACTGCAAAAATTAAAGAAAAATCATAAATTAGCCTTCGAATAAACAAAATGGGGGATCTAGAAATTTCTACAAAACTTTTCAACTAAAAAAAGCTAACCTGTGAAGGAGATGCTTTGCAGGAGAAAGAGAGATGCTATGCCTATCGGCGGCGGCCTTAATACGCCAACTAAATCCATGCGTCACAATCTCGGAAATCTCATCTCTGGAAGCACCGTACCAAGCATACCGGACGTTAGCGTCTCCACCGCACTTATCAGCCACCGCCTTTATGGAAACGCGGAAACTGTGTGCACGAATTTGCCATGACCGGCTGGTATTCGTGTTCTTATGAATCGCCACGACTCTCGTTCCCTTAGCCATCTGCAAATTCTGGGATATGCTTGTTTGAATGATGCAACTTTCTACGCTAGATTGATCTAGCTTAGAGAAGCCGTTGGCAACAAAGTGGTCGAAAGAATTCGAAGCTGAAACAACGTCGTTACTTCCAGACATAGCATCTGAGATTTCTGAGACTTGATCTTCTTCTGCAACAACTTGATTCATCTTTTCCTTAATCACAAAGGAGGAAGACTGTAGAGAAAATATCAAAGATGGAATTAAAGCTGCAGTTGCGTATTCTATTTATAGGTTTGAAATGTTTGAACTTTAACCGACCCTTTTGTGTGTGTTTTTCTAATATTTTTTTATTTAAAAATTTAACACACAATTAAGGTGTTGCCGTGGCTAAAATCGTGAACATTCGTGTCGCTCAAGTATCCTGTAGCCACGTTTCGGAATTTTTATAAACGGAATTACATATTTAGAAAATAAAAAAATTAATTCTGAAAGTAAGATTAAAAAAATAAGAAATAAACAAATATTACCTTATAATTATTTTTGGATAATTCTACGATAAATAACATGTACCGTAATATACCACTATTTATATGTACCGCAATGTACTATTAATTGTTTTAATTAGTTTTGAAATTTTAAGGACCGAAAGTGTTTTTATCCCTTTTTAAAATAGAATTTTAAAAAATATTTTTTATGTTATTTTTTACAATTTTCATTTATTTTTAATTCAAAAAATAATTAAACTTTTATTTCTATAATAATTCCTACGTCCACGTTAATTTAAAGGTAAAGTTCACATATGGTCATTAAACTTTGATCAATTATTCAATTTGGTAATAAAACTTTCAATTGCTTCAATGTTACCATTAAACTTTTAGTTTTGTTTCAATTTGGTCACCTACCCGTTAACAACCGTTAAAAGAGTGACGTGGCTATTAAAATATTTTGTATAATAAAACATTTAGTACTCCATGTTTACACATTTAAACCATTTAGTCCTAATTCAAAAGAAATAATAAAATTTAATATTTGAATGGAATTGATGATGATAGGACCATATGGTTTCCATGTTGCTTTTAAAGATACAAGACATTAAGCACCCAGACTTTGCAAGAAAATCAGTTAAGGTGTTGTGTTTTCGCGAGACATAGCAGAACTTAATCTTCATGATTTGATTAATAAATTAAGCAAAACAAGGTACAAGCTGTTTCTCAGTGAAGTGAATGATATTTTTGAAAGTAAGATGGTGTTTTTGCACGAAACTAATGTAGTGAATAGTGATTCTCTGTTGATTAAGGCATCTGACTTAACTAGTGTTAATTTTCTTACAATTCATGATAATGATTTAGGTTGCTTTGCTAATATGGAGACACAATTGCTGGATGAATTAGATCAAGGGCAGATGTATAAAGTTTCGGAGCAATTAAATAGTATATGATATAGTTTATCTTATTTTTTTATATTGCTAGGACTATTTTCGGACGTTAAGAAAATACAGTTTGGGTGTTTAACATCTCATATCTTTAAAGCAACATGGAAACCCTACGGTCCTATCATCATCAATTCCATTCAAATATTATTTATTTTTAAATAAAAATATGGTCAAATTAAAATAATGAGGGTTAAATTTATTATTTCTTTTGAATTAGGACTAAATTGTTTGAATGAGTAGACGTGGAGAACTAAATGTGTTATTAACAGCTGCATCACTCTTTTAACGGTTGATAATGTGTCAATGACCAAATTGAAACAAAACTAAAAGTTTAATGCTAATATTGAAGAAATTGAAAGTTTTATTATCAAATTGAATAATTGACCAAAGTTTAGTGCCCATTTGTGAACTTTACCCTTAAATTAAAGTGAAGGTAGGAATTATTATAGTAATAAAAGTTTAATTATTTTTTGAATTAAAAATAAAAGAAAATTTGACAAAGTAATATAAAAATTATTTTTTAAGATTTTATTCTAAAAGGGTATAATAACACTTTTGGTCCTTAGGATTTCAAAATTAATTAAAATAGTTAATGGTGCATTGCGGTAATATGAATAGTGGTACATTGCGGTACATATAAATAGTGGTACATTGCGGTGCATGTCATTTACTATAGAAATACCCCTTTTTTTTAGACTATTAAAAAAGTTATATTTAGATACACAAGCTGTGTAAAAGAAATTTACATAATCCTTCTATAAAATTTAAAACCTAAATCTTAAACCCTCACTCTAATACCTAAATCTTAAAACCTAATCCCTAAACTCTAAATTTTAACCATAAACTTTAAATTTTATACCCTACACACTCAACCCCTAAATTCTTTAATGTTTGACTGAATTAACATTTTGGCTCATGTTCTTCTTTTGAAGCAATTTAGCCCTTAACTTTTCATTTTGGGTCAAAATGGCCCCTATAAGGATGAAAGATGTTATTCAATCAATGTTAAATGGCTTAAAATGATGTATCAAACCTACATGGCACTGCACGCCGCGATAGTAGTTTCATATAGGTAAATATGCTGACTTTATAGAATGACATATCAGTCAAAAATAATTTTTAAAAAATTGCATAAAATATAATATTTTTTCTTCTGACATATCATTATGTCAAGTCATTTCAAGTTATTTATCGCTAGTTAACTAACAATTTTCATTCACAGATGGGCTATTTTGACAAAAAATAAAACGTTAGAGCTAAGTCGCTTAAAATAAAGGCCAAAGTGACTATTCAGTCAAACGTTAGAGGCATTTTTTGACATTATACCAAGGAAAAAAATACTTTCCAAGTAAGTTTGAGTTCATTTTACCATTGCCACACCAATAGTGTGTGTTTAAGACAAAACCTTATATTAATTTTTAAATTACAAGGTATAAATAATAAAACCTAATTTATATTATACATAAATAGAATTATAAATCAAATTATTATATACAAATAATTTGAGATAGAATCTTAATATAACAAAATTTAAATCAGAATAGATTTAAACTAAAAATTTGTATATAATATTTATGCAAAATGAGCTTTAACTCCAATCTCATAAAGACGACCAAGACTTCGATGGTCGTTAATATTGTTATTATTATCAAAAAATTTGTTTTTAATTAATTGTGGTAATGATTTTTTTGTCAACATGTCTTCATTGTTATATGTAATTTTTATGACAGTGTTGATGAGTTTTTATATTTCATCGTCAATTAATGGTGTTCGTATTTATATTTTATTTGAATCTTTTGGTTGAGTTTTTAACTTTTTCTTTGTATAGTCTTTTTATTATTTCAAGTGGTTAATTTATTGTTTCAACAGTTATAGAAAAATGTTCAAATTATGTGTTTAATTTACTTTTATAATTGTAAAATTTAATTATAATTTTAAATATTTTCTTTTTAATAAACTACTTTTGTAAAAAAAATTGAAATTGGAAAACTGTCACCGACATTTGTGAATCAATTAATTATATAGACATTACCTTTCTGTTTATTTTTAAACGTTTATACAGACGTTATTTATTGATTTAGTTGAAAAAATTTAAATCAAGTAAACAATTTTTACCTTTGTAATCTTTTGAAAGTAAACATTCAACCAAATACATTATTTAGGCCACCTAACACCTATTATTATTATTATTATTATTATTATTATTATTATTATTATTATTTTGACTTCAACTGTTGTTGGGTAAGTTTTTTTTCTTCTTTATTGAGACTATCATTTTATAAAAAAATAGCACATATAGAAGGGTTTTTTTTAACCGGTTAATGTGATTATAAAATAATATATTAATTAATCATAGCTCTTTAATAATATACACATATTGTGTTATTTAAACTCGAGTCTCCTAAAGATAACAACGGCATTTTATTTTCACCGGAATCAATGACTTCAAAAGAGACTTTTCTCAACTCTTTAAATTGAAAAGTCTGTTAAAAATTGTTTATCAATTAGTTAATCATAAATCCCTCGAAAATGCATGTTTGGTTGGCTTGTAACTAGTGTGTCATATTATTTAACATGTTTATATTACGGAAGGTATATGTTGCCGACAACTAAATATAAAATTTAAAAAAAGTAAGATCATCAATGGTCGACAATTAATACAAGACTAGTGCCATCCCCGACAACGAAAAAAAACTAAGGAGAATGATGATAAAGTAAACAGAAAAGAGAACGACTACGATATTTTAATATCTTTTGAAAAATTTACTCTTTGTTTTTTTAATTTAGGGTAAACTATTGGAATGGTCATTTATGTTTATGGTTTGTAATTTTTTGTTACTGATTTTCAAATTCGATTGTTATGGTTACTTACGTTTTTGATCTGTAAACTTATGGTCACTGGAACGTTTTTTGCCGTTAAACGTTAACGAGAGGTTGATCTGGCACAATAAAAAGAAGGATAAATTACCTAGATAGTCCCTAAAATATTACTTCACTCCTATTTTGACCACCAAAATAAAAACAATTTGTATAATTACACATTTAATCCTCTATATTTACAATATTTTTAATTTCTTCTCCCCTCCACCATCTTCCATATTCTTCTTTATCTAACCCAATCCCTAATTTTCTACTATATTAATCCCCAATTCACACCATTCCAGTAGTTTACCCTTAATTTTATTCAATAATGAAGGATATTCATTTATTTCGAATCAACAGAGAAGTCGTGATCCAATCAGTTAGGAACACTATCCCTCTAATTTCCGAAATAAAGAACATTACACTGCGTTATTGAGAAGTGAATTGGGCCTTATAAAAGGTGCATTTAAATAGTTTAAAGTAATCACAAGGATCTAATTGTAAACGTAAAATTACAATGGATGATTGGAAACAAATTATATAACTAAGGATGAAACTGTAAATTAATCGCACAAATTAAAGCAGAGTTAGGTTTAAATTAATGACGTAATTGAAATAAAGCAAAATTTAAAGGTATAATTAAAAGTAAATGACATGAAATTAGATAATAAAGCAAAATAGGACTAAGTTAAAAGAAAATGAAATTACAAGGCAGAAGTTAAAGCAAGAAATAATATTCAATCAAATAAGAATGGGATTAATATTTACCATATTTACCATCTATCCAAAAATATACGGTGTGCATTGGAGATTACTATAGTAAAAAAATAGAGATTGAGTTAGATGAAGAAGAATATGGTAGATGGTGGAGGTGAGAAGAAATAAAAAAATTATAAATATAGAAGATTAAATGTGTAATTATACAAATTATTTTTATTTTGGTGGTCAAAATAGGAGTGAAGTAATAGTTTATGGACTATCTAGGTAATTTATCCTTCTTTTTACTGTGTTGGATCAGCCTCCCGTTAACGTGTAACAACAACAAACGACATAGTGACCATAAGTTTACAAATCGAAAACGTAAGTGACCATAACAGTCGAATCTGAAAATCGGTGACCAAAAGTGTATAAACCCTAAACATAAATGATCATTCTAGTAGTTTACCCTTTAATTTATCACTTTAGTTTTGTATCATATTTTATTACAGCACTAGGGAAAGAGAGATTTATTACAGCACTAGAGAGAGAGTTTTTAGTTTTTTAAGGTTTAGGCTAGTCTTTTATATAACAATAATACTGATTTACTCATTGTCTCAATAATTTTGAGCCCAAACTAAGCATTCACTCTCAAAATAATGTTATTTTCAAAAGAAAGACAACTTGAAAAGAAAACTTATTTTCCATTGAAGAGTAAATAATTTCTTATATATTGATGAAGTTATTTTCAAAAATTAACACTTGAAAATGCAAAAAGGAATAAACATCTAATGATACTTTTTCATTAGACAAAAAGATCCGATTATAATTTCCTTTTGATTTAAAAAGAGAATTCGAGATTATTTTGTTTGGAGGAAAAATAATAGAAAAAGCTCAGTTATATATTGGAATAATTCATTTGCATTAATATAAATTAAAATTATTTTATAATTTTTTATCAATAAAATATGATTTTATTGGGAGAAATCATACAACGAAAACTAAGTTGAGCCTCATTAAAACTTTCTAAACCTAGTAAAAAAATACCCAACAAAATTACAAAAGAAAAAAACGAAACCATAACAACTCCACATTACAAAAGAAACAAAAAAGAAGTAAAACACACCCCAACACAAAAAAACACACACACACGCCACATCTAGTGAAACCACAGGACCCAGCTTAAAACATAGGTAAACTAAAGCACGCAACAGCTTAAAACTAATGGACAACTTGGAATCATGAGGCACGTCCAACTTCATTTTTGGCCGAAGCATCCACAAACAAATTTGCTTCACAAAAGATGTGATGAAATGAAACCGAGTTAAGTATATTACACGCCTGGTGTAATATAACAACAAAAGAATCAGATTCCACAATAAAACTATAACCATGGCACCATTTAGAACGAAGGAGGAGAGATAAACGCATGCGCAATCGCTTGGAGCTCTACTTCATTTGAGTCCATCACAACTGGAGAAACAAGAAAAAAAAAAGTTAAAATACAATTGAGTCATCCCGAAGCACACCCCCACAACCCACAAGTCTTGGCTTCTCCTAAACTGACCTGTCCACATTAAATTTATTGAATTTTAAAATTGTTTTATAAACTTTCAAACATTTGTATAGGTAAATATTTTAACTATTTGGTCATCAAATTTAATATTTTACTAACGTAAATATAATTCATAGAGTTTTGAGTAAATTAAAATGTTTAATCATTGTTTGATATAATAAAATTTAATTGTTAACTATATATTGATACAATAAAAACATTCTGTCGATATGAAACTTTATATAAATGACATGTATAATTATAATGATAAATCCCGAATAACCTTCTGTAGTGCTTATATTAAATATCTCACATGACAAATAAGAAACAACAAGAAAATATTCAAGTATGACATTACTGATCTTTTCCCCAGAAAAACCAAAAATACCGTAATATATAAATGGTATTTGTTTGTTATGGAATAATTTTTAGAAATATAAAAAGTATCAATACATGTGCAATATCATAACAATAAAGAAGTGCGCAGTTTAGTCAACAATTTTTAGAGAAAGTGATTAAAAGTTCTCAATTAACACCGATTAGGAGTAAATTTTTTCTCTCCGATGTAAAAATTATTAAAAAAAGAAACTACATAGTTTAAAGAATGAGAAAAAGAATGATTGAGATAAAACGTCAAGAACAATGAGATTTTTAGGGGAAAAAACGTAAATAATTTTGATCATAAATTTACATAGATCGATTAGACTTGGAAAACATGACCCAAAATTTGAGACCCGAACATAATGGTCTAAACTCGATCGAACTGAACCAAAATCGACCAGAATTTAGTGAAACTAAAATCAACCCGAACTGAAAATAACTAAAACTGAAAACAACCCGAATCGAAAGCAACCAGAACCAAAAATAAACCCAAACCGAAAGCAACCCGAACCAAAAATCAACCGAACCGAAATCAACCCGAACCGAAAGCAACCCGAATTTAATTTCATCAAATATGTATGTTTTATTCTCATTTTGTGTTATATTACTAATTAACAACTACCTTTAGTAATAGTTTAATATCATTTTTTTCTCCTTTAAAAGAGCATCTTCATATATTGGCTCAAATTGAAAGCTAACCGATTCGATATTGACCCGACCCGAAAAATCAACCGATCTGATATTGACCCGACCCGAAGTAACATAGAATCAAACTAAATCGAAGCAGACCCGAATCAAGCCTAAAC
This sequence comes from Hibiscus mutabilis, assembly GCA_019671005.1. NCBI lineage: Eukaryota > Viridiplantae > Streptophyta > Magnoliopsida > Malvales > Malvaceae > Hibiscus > Hibiscus mutabilis. The sequence continues at coordinate 12,935,293 of CM033735.1, read as the reverse complement.
CGAAAATAACCTGAAACGAAAATTAATTCAACCCGAAGTGACCCGATCCAAACGACCCAATTGCTACCTCTAAGATCGATTAGGCTCTAGCGCTCCATTACCCACATGCTTAGATCCGGCCATTCTGAACCCTGTGGGATCCTCATTTGCATGCACTCTACGTCCTCTAGGATCTCCATTTCCAGGGATTCTGATTCTTGGAATTGGATCCCCTTGTTCAGGCATTCTAGCCCCTCCAAGATCCTCATTTCCAGGCATTTTGAACACTTTGCTGGGTTCACCACTCCCACCCGGTGGTTTGGCACCAGGAATCCTCCCATCGAACCGGAGCTCGACGTCCCTTTCTTTAGGTCGGAATTCACGGTTCTGGTTTTGCTCGGAGGGTTTCGTTTGACCCCTGCGCCGGTTACACATTCTTCCGATAAAGCAAGCAATGGCTGAAATAATAACGATCACTGCCAGCACTATAAAAACTGGTCCAAACGATCCATCAGAGTGACTATGAGATGGCGTCGCTTGCCCAGCCGCCGGCACATTATTCGGGTAAACAACAACGGGTTGTTGCGGTTGAGTCGACATCAAATTTCTTTTATGGTTCAAAAGATGAAGAGATGGATGAACATAAAGTTATCTGATGTGAGTTTGTAGTAAGGAATGGAAGGGATTGGATTTTGTATAAATCTGCAGCTCTCCTTGTTCTTTGAGTGCAGACAAAGGGAGGTTTCACAGTAAACTCTTCGCACAAGTAAGAACATTTTTGGCTGTAAGTAGAGGATAGAAATTTTCTATATCCTGGTTCCTTGAGTGACTCCCTGAGCTGCTCCCTGCTTCGGAGTTATGCTTCGTTTCCAGTCTCCCAGCCCAAGTGTATGTTATGCTTCTCCTTTCCTG